>OY728121.1:1020612197-1023112197 GCA_963277665.1 Viscum album | reverse complement strand
TGGTTGTGTGATGACATGGTTACTCCCTTTGATGCATGAAATGGAAATGTTCCACAATGAAGTTGTTATGAGCATGATAGTTTGGTATGGGTAACTAGTGATAGAAAGTATGGGATTTACATTATTCTCCCATAATGTATGGAATTTTTGATATTATGGTCCTTCTATGTTTTTTGAAAGGAAAACTAGTGTTCTGTTTCTATTATGAGTTGTAATGATATATCATTTTTTTCTTATGGTATATATTTCTTCTAGTTTTTTATATAATAACTTTTTTATATGTATATATACTTTATGTATTTTATTGGTTGGGAGGAATCATTCCATTTATTCATGGTAGATTCTAGGGGGTATTTGGAAAGCACTTGGGGATCGAAAACAACCTTCTGGTATATAGATGGTCAGTTTAGGTTCTGGTATTGAGGGTAACCTAGGACAATTCATTACAAAAACTATCTTATTTGAAACTATATCAATTCATAAATTATGGGATATAAAGACATAAAATTGAAGATACTGAAAATAATGGTATGTTGAAGCAATAAATATACACAAATCATGAAATCCAGGAACTATTAATAACTAATTGATACTATATCATGAACATGGACAGAATTATATATCATTAAAAAATTCAAATTATTAATATAGTGGAACATATTTATAGTAAAATGAATAATTACTAAAAAATAAATAGAGGCACTTGATATGCATTATATAAATGACCCATTGGTTCAATTTTTGTGAAATCATAGATAAACAAGAAAAAAATACAATTTTTTTATTTCTAAATGATCATCAAAACATTTTAATAATAAAATATCATTCCAAACATTCGAATATGTTACTAAATTTAGTATTCATGAAATATGCCTCATAATATCATTTTAAATGATATACTAGAAATTGAAATATAGAGGTTTCCAGTTAAAGAACCCTCACACCATGATCTACAGATTCCACCATAAGCATTGGTCCTAAATTTTAAACATTTCATATATATTTAGTTTACTGTGATATGATAATGATAAAAAAATAATAGTAATATTTATTATTTAAAAATTAAAATAAAATAAAATAACAAATTTATATTTTATCTCATAAATGAATTAATTTTTTTGAAGATAATAGAAAAAATAAGAATTATGATAATTCATCTAATGTGATATATTTATTCACCATCCTCAATTCCACATGTTATTTCAGTATGTAATCACTTATTAAATATATAATGATAAAATAAAATATTAAAATTCCCAAATACTCAACATAGTTATTTTTCGTAATTAAATATAATATAAAACATGGTATATTATCTAAACCTATTATGATTTTCACATACACATCATTACCCCAGTCAGTGCCCCATGAATATTTCAATATCAAAAAACTAACTCAATGTTCATCATTAAATCATCCAACTACAATAATTCATTGAACATAGTTTTTATGGATAATTAATATATGTGTTTCCTAAATAAAAAAACTATAATTAAAAGAAAAATGTATAAATTTAACTATATATTAAGATATGTGAATAAAAAATATATTTTGAAACACACTCATATAGAAGGAGAATAAATTATGAAGCTAATATCGATCTTAATTGTCACTATCGATGTGCAATTGATTCAAAACAAAACCTCTACATTTCATATTCAATATTTGGATTTTTTATGTGTTCAGTTTTATTTATTTTATAGGAATTTTATTCGATGATGGATTTTCATTGTATAACATGTAAGGATATTTCTTACCTTCAGTCATTCTACATTCCTGATTCTAATTTAGTCTGCTAATTTTAAATTTATTTTCCCATTTCTTATTCTCCTATAAAATCATTATTTCATGAATTGAAAATAGAATTTATTCACTATAGAGTTATTTTTTTACAAAATTTCATAGATATTCTGAAATTTTGAATACCAGTAAAGAACATATAATAACATAAATAAATGTTTTTAAATTATTAAATATGCTCAATTTTTTCAAACATGGAAATTATAACAATTATATACATATGAGAGGTTCATTGGTCTATGATTAATGAGATATCAATAATATAATACATGTGTTAAGAGTAATAGAAATAGTCCATCTCCCTGAAAAAGTTATAAAATTTTTGGAAGAAATAAACTAGGATTTTGGTAATAAAAAACACAGTGAAAAAACATAAGTACTAATACTTCATAAACATATCACAAGTTGAGAATTCCATCAATTAGCTTAAAATATTTTGTCAAAACAATCACATGTAATTTTAAAACTCAAAATTAATTCACACATAGTTAAAAATATTCTATAATAGAATAAATTAAAAGTATGGTTTCATGAGTATAAATTATAATTTATTTATTATTTAAATTGTTGAATAAAATAATTAAATAATAATTTAACCCTTGATAGAAAAAAATTATATGTGTGTGAAATATTTTTTTACCCAGGAAACATATGATGAAAAAATTTATGTTAATAAAAATAGGTAGGTATATAACAAATTATAAAAAATGAAAATCATAAACTGAATAATGGATGATGAATAAAAATTTGTTTTAAATAATGAATATATGCGAGTGGGATTATTAAATGAAATGTTCTATACTATTTACAGTTGAAACCATGGAGTAGCGACTCAATATGGATGAAGGAGGGAAAAAATTGGATTTTTATATGGGTGAGCTAAAACTGACGGATCATATGTTGCAATGAAGACTCTTAGATTTACGTGTGAATCAGGATAACAGAGTGGAGAAAAGGTTGAGAACTAGGATCACCCAATTAGATGTATTAAAACTAGAGAAGGTATTGGATCTTCTTACTAGAGGATAGAGGAAATACAAAGGTGGGTTTGATAAACCTGTTGTGATAGAGGGATCGTAGTTTTCAGGGTTGAGATAAGGCTTGATGGTTAATTCTAGAGTAACTAGAAAAAGTAAGGGGGGTTGCAATCACCCTGAATGGAGAAAAAATTTCTTGATGGGTGCGATCAAATGCATTGGAGAAGTGATGTTAAGATAAATAGGGTAGTTTTGGAATCAGAACTTAGGAGGGTGTATTGAAATTTAAGAGGAGGGATGGGATCACATTGGGAATGAATTTATTGTTGGGTGAGTCAAGAAGAGTGGGATAAACCCAACACAGGAGTGCTTGTTTTCTGGGAGATGTAAGAAGAGGATTAGGAGAGATAAACAGAGAGTTTTGGCGGCTTGGTGGTAATGTCGAGATGATGAAGAAGAGGGATGGTACATATCAGGGAGGAGGTATAGATTTATGGGATCATTTGGGAAATGTGAGGAAAAGTTGGAGAGTGTAGTGTAAGGTTTTTATGATGAATCAACAGAATACATGTGAAAACCAATAGGTGATAGGAAACATGTGATATAAGGGATAAGAAAGAGGTGGAGGTGATATGGTGAATAATTTTAATTTTATATTTTCCACAATTAAATTTTCCATAGAATAAAATTATGGTTTAGACATGAAAATAATTAAAAAACATCACACCTTTAAATATTACATAATTTTTTTCTGAGTGCTTCCATTTTCTGTAATTGAATTACATTAATTTTGATATTTTTATTCATTCAACTATAAATTAAATTTTCATATTTTAAATTTTTAATACCTCCTACAAAAAAAATATAAAAATAATTATATAGAATTTATGTATCAATATAAATTGAAAATACCTGTATATTTAATTTGATTTGTACACTTCAATATTACCGTACTATGATTTACACATATTATCAATAATTACTTGTGTCCTATTATTATAATAATTAATAATTAAAATGAACAAAAATGATTCCATCATTCAAATCATTTTCATCAGAGAAATGATTATAAAATAATTTATAAATTTATATAAAAAATATATTTAACCAAAAAAACATTTAGAATATTTTTAAAATAATATAAATTAAAAATTATTTACAAATTATATATAAAAATTATACCTAAAATACGTTATACAATATTGAATATTTATTATAAAATTTTCAATCATTATTTATAAAAAATGTAAATATTTTTTTTAATATTTAATAAAAAATTTCAATCCTTCTTTTTTAGCACCATCGATGAAAATTATCATATGGACGTGTCTCAATTTATTTTTTATGATATAAATATATAGAATGTATAAAATATCATCTAACGTAGTAAAATCAAAACAATTTAAATGTAAAATTGCAAAATCAAAAAAATTATCATGAAAAAAGAAAATTTTAATAATAAAAAATAGATGATGCAAGAACCATTTCCAACTATATTTCTCCAAAATTAATCATAAATTATAATAAATGATTTGGTTTTATTAAAATAATTTTTTTTGAAAAATCAGAAATTAAAAATCTTATAATGAAATGGTATCCACTTTTCAAGAAGGAAATCCAAATAATAATTTCTATATACTATGGAAAAAATGGTATGTCCTAATCAAATAAACATTGATAATTTTTGAGAAAAAAATAATGCACTTGAATTCCAAAAACCTCAAAAAATAAAACCAAATTTATCAAAATTTCCCAATGAGGATAATAAAATAATTAAAGGTTTACTATAAAAATTCAAATAAAATCCCAATGGCCATGATTTGAAGTAAAAACAATGAACATTGTATGTGGCTCTCATTGGGATTATTTAACGAAAAAAATTGGCCATCATAGTGTAAACCAAAATCATTCTCATTAAAAAAATATGATAAACATGAACTGCTCATGAACCACATAGAATAATCATTTGAATAATTAATAGTGGATATAATGAATGACTACTTTTTCTTACTGGGTTCACACATTTTATATAGCATTCATGGATATGGTACCAAACACATGAAAGTGATTATATTCCTTTAAATAAAATTTCAATGTGAATAAATACCAACATTGAACTACATATATAGATGTTATTATTTCCATTGAATTTATAATTTTGACAATCACTTGACTAAAAAATTTCATATTGATGTTTGAAAACTATTACATACCTAGACATCATTATTTAAAACTGGTAATCCTTTTGATTTTCTCAATATAACAACACCCCTACAAGATAAAATAAAAAATTTATTACAAATTAATGATTCATGTTGTTTATACAATTTTTGGAGAAGGATACACACATCTGAGATCATCAGTATATAATTATATATAACATTATTGATGTACTACTACTTTCCAATGAATCCTATAATGTTTGTTATAGTGTGTGAACCAATGATAACATTCAAGGAATAAATTTCACATATGAAATAAAATTATTTAAGGGTTCTCTTCAAAATGAAATGTAATGGCCCATAATTTTCAAGGGAAATTTTTTTCTTATTTTTCATTGGGATTTTATGATTACGCAGTTTCTGACGGCACGTGATTCCGAGGCCCAGTGAGCCTGGAATCATGTTCTGAAGTTTAGCTCAGGTACGTTCAGTGAATGAATGAGCGGGTTTTCCTAACTTCTGAACCGGTGCTCGGAATCAAAATCTGAGGACACTGATGAAACTGTAACGCCGGTAATTTCATATGAATACCTTTTCCAGATTTGCGTTTGCTCAGGTGAGGTTATTAATTAAATGGCTAATCTAAAGAATAAAATAAAATATTGTGCTACAAATTTTATTTCTATTCTAAGTAGTGATAACCTAGGCATAGTGGTTTGAGTGGGACCCACTAATATCCTAACTTTACTAGGTAGGATATTAGTGAGGTGAGTACCACATGAACCCCACCCCCCTTTATTTCCTTTTAACCTCCCACATGCATTTAATTTTTGTAACTCACCCGCAACCCCCCCCCCCCCTTTATTTCTTTTTAACCTCCTCCGTGGGTTCGACAACGATGACTACTATTCTTGTATCCTACGTGGGTCTGGGTGTGACGACCCAAAGTATTTCAATGGAAAATTTCCTTCTTATATTTGTGTCATAAAAACACAAAATAATGAACTACTTAGTTATAAGTGACCTTTAAACATAATTTTGTCACCCCTACTGTTGGAATTTTAAAAATCCGACATACACGGTTATGTTCAAGATATTTTTTGGAGTCTAATTAAACAAAAATAATTTTTGGTGAATAGTAACCTACACTTATGAATAGTAACCTACCCTTATGAATAGTAAAATGACCCTTATGAATAGTAAATAAGAGTAACATTTCATAGGAATAATAAAATAAAATTTAGACATCTTAGAAAGTGACAATTTGACTTTAGAAAAAGTTTTTGGTATTTTATAAGTCATAAATAATTATTTATAATTAATTAATTAATTTAAAAGAATATTTATTCCCCTGAAATGTATTCATAATTTATTGAATCAATGTCTAATAGTTTTTAGATAATTTTATAAGACCCTACGTAATTTTTGTAAGAACTGCAAAACCAGTTTTAATTTTAAAAACTGTTTTTTAAAAGTAAATTATGATTTTAATTAAATATTAAATTAATAATATTTAGAAAATTATTTTTGAAAAATTTAATTCATTTTTGGATTCTATACGTCGAAAAATGGTTGGGGTAAATTTTTGAGATTTTTCTGAGATACTTGAATTTTTGATGAATAGTGGAATCCGATATTTCACAATAAATGCTAAATAATGTATTAATTGAGTCACCGATGATGTTCTGCAGATGTAATCCCACTTGTTTCGGGATTACATTATAAAATTACTATTCTGGGTCATTCAAGACTCACTATTCCATGTCTTAGGTGAAATTAATAAAATAATCAATTTTATATTAAGGAAACCCCTCTCCCCTCCACTAAAAAAGCCACCCTTCACTCCCTCTTTTCCTCACACCTCAAAATCTCCAAGCCTTCTCTAAACTCGGCCCCAACATCTTCCCTAGAACCTCCCCCAGGTCCAAAATCTTCTGGTCTCATCAAAAGACCAAGCCTATCTTCCTTAAGAAGGATCTCAAGAGGAAGATTCTAGAGATAATTTCTCTCTCTCTTCTCCTTTAATTTTCCTTTCAAGTTCAAGTCCCTTTCTTGATCTCTCTCTACCAATATTCATCCAAATTGTTTTGTAACTCTAGTATTATACATATAATTTAATCTTATGATTCTAATGATATATTTTATCATCCCACACCCTTTCCCTCTTCCTTTTATTTTATTAAAGTGAACGTTGTTCATGAGGTGTTAAATTTATCACCTTCAAAGATGACATGCTCTCTTCTTCCATTTCTACCTTCAAATATATTCATGAAACCATTTTTATGGTTTAACCAGAATATTTTATATATATTATGTTCTATTTTATGTTCTGTAAATAACCTATGGCCATATTACTACGTGATAAGTTAAAACGAGTTCGTTGTGATCCAAAAACCGCTCAAATTAACCCAAATAATCTTCATTTAATTATTATCAAATGATTCATCCACATGGATCTAATATAACTCATTATAAAATCAATAAATCTTCTGTAATATCATAAATAACATGTAATATCAGTTCTGTATGTTTACCCATGATCTACACAAAAATCAATTTAAGAATACAAGTGGACCGCTCAAGAAAACCATGAAAACGAACATCCCCGATAAATGTTTTTAAACTCTATAAGTCATCCAAAGGAACATAATATGAAATAATGAAACGATAATGAACCCTATTAATGTATAAAAGGTTCTGTAATTTCTAATTAATGAATATAATGTCATTATACATGACATTAAAGAGAAGGAGGCATTCGAGTACAAGGTAAGGGGTAATCTCGAACCCAATTTTCGTCCTTCGGGTTCTCCCTCTTTCACTCCATTTTTTGATATGGTTACTCCTCAAAGGTCATTTGTTCATCATTTAAATTAGTTTTCTGGGATATACATGTTTGTCACTAGTTTTTATGTCCAACAATATTTTTTCCAAAAGAACTATTCTTTCAAGATCTCACCTTTTACCTCTCATTCAAGGTTGATGGTTCTTGTATCAAGTATGTTGTTCCGTCTTTCTTTTGGGAACCCAATGCTTATGAATGTGTTATTATGAGATGAAACCACTTCCTTTCAATGGGTTATTTATGTACATGTTTGATTTTTGTTTTATGTGGAAATCATGATAATGATAAAGTTATGATGTGATGGGTGCGCCCGGAATTATATAGCGGAATATGAATGTTTAAATGTGACGGGTGCGCCTGGAATTATACAGCGCTCCAATGCATTGGAAAAAGTGATGAATCTCATAAGTAAATGTGAAATTATGTGTGAACAAGATGATAGATTTGTTCACAAGTATGTTTGGTAGTTAACCACTAATACATGATGTTTCATTTTTATGTATTGCCACATTTCAAGTTTATTGTTTATGCTCCTCTCAGGTTCATGATCTTCTGCCTATGTCATGATTATTCTCACCCCATGATGTATTGTTCTTACCTATCCTCTTACTAGGATTTTATCTCACCCCTTTTTATGTATATCCTCAGGTGGCTACATGTACAAAGTAGAGGACAAGTTCCACTAAGAATCTTGTGAAGAAGAAATTAAATAAATGTTTATGGATGATGTTGTATTTGTTATGTGTGGTCCTAGTTTTCCCAAGACACTAAACCTTTGGATCCTCTATGTGTAATACTATTATGTTTTTTATCTTTGAAATTATGTAATAGTAATGAAAGAAAAGTCCGGGTCATTATATTTGGTATCAGAGGGAGGTTTAGTTAATTTGGGGATTAGGATTAGTGAACCCTAGAGAAAACCTACAAAATTAGACTAAGTAAAAATATGCACACTAGGATATTTACCTAGGGATCCCATATGTTATGTTTTTGGTATAATTTTTTAAATGGATAAGTTATTCATGAATTGTTTACTTATGTGTTGTTCTACCCTTTTCTATTTTAGAAAATGGTGGGAACCAGGAGAAATCAGGCCAACAACTCTTGCGAGGGCCAATGCAATGATTGCCCGAACGACATCCCCAGTGATTTTGGAGGTGGAGTTCAAAACATCATGGAGATGCGTACCCAATTATCTCGGGTTATGAATAATATCCACAAAAATGGGGAACATCCTCCTTCACAAAAGAGGGAGAAACTAGCTATCGAATGTTTTATGCGGCAACGACCACCGACGTTTTGTGGATCATCTGATCCACTAGGTGCGGAACAGTGGGTCAACTCCATGGAGAAGATATTTTATGTTCTTCACTGTTCTGAGATAGAGAAGGTGACTCTATCCGTTTATCGTCTAGATGGAGAAGCTGATCAATGGTGGGCTTGATTAAGAACACCAAGCCAAGGGAGGAAATTGAAGAGATAGAATGGGAAGACATTAAGATAATGTTTCTTAATAAGTACTTCCCAAGAACTCTTCGCACGAAGATGGAGAGAGAATTCATAGAAATCAAGAAAAAAGAAGGAGAATTTGTCACAACCTATTAAGCAAATTTCACAAGGCTCGCAAGGTATGATTCGGGTTTTGTTACCAAAAATGATAGAAAATTTTGATAGATTCTTTAGTGGATTAAAACCACATCTTCAAAAGGCTCTTGCAATTTGAGACTTTGGGAGTTATGGAGAATTTTTTCGGTGTGCTCTCAAAGTGGAGATGGAGTTTGGAGAATGGTCCCATGGCTATGGTGTTAAGAAAAGAAATATGGAGTTTCAAGCTGGTGGATCTAGTGATAAAGATGGGAAGAAAACACAACGACCCACATGCCAAAAATTTGGGAAGTTGCACCATGGGAACTGCCTCAAAGGGATAGGGAAATACTTCAAGTGTGGGAAAGAAGGATACCTTGCTCACGATTTTCGAAAATACATGAAAAGGAAGGATAATGTAGCCGATGAAAGGAGATAACCACTCGTGGTTCAATGCTACAACTGTAGGTAGCTAGGGCACTATTCAAACCAGTGCACTATACCTTGAGCTCTTGAGGGTAATCAGCGCCAGCAACCACCAAAGCCAAAGGAACAAGGGAAGGATTATGCCATCACTACTGCGGAGGTGGATCATGATAATGAAGTCGTACAAGGTACACTTCCTGTTCACTAAAGAATGGAAAAAGTCTTGTTTGATTCTGGTTCTACGCATTCCTTTATATCTTGCAAGTTTCCTAGAACTATAGAATAGAAGCCCCAAAACCTTGAAGTAGAGATATCTATAAAAACACCAAGTGGTGCAATCATTGCAACCCAAGTGTAAGACTCATCTCCTGTTGACGTATGTGGGAAGATTCATTAGGAAAATCTCGTAATACTTCCCTTGGTGGAATTCGACGCTATAATGGGAATGGATTGGCTCTCGTTATATAGAACACATATCAACTATTGGGAAAAGGAAATATATTTTCATATTCCGAACCATCCCATGCTCCTCTAAAAATAGAAGGAAGATCATGAATCTCCTTTGAGGAATCCTTTAATGGTTTGGGTGTTGATTCCCTATGAAAATGCATACCTCGCCCAAATGGTTGAGTCGAAGGAAAGTTCCAACCTAGAGGAAATGCCCATCGTATGGGGATACGATGATGTATTTCCTGAAGAGTTACCCGGAATTCCCCCGGATCATGAGGTAGAGTTCTCAATTGAACTCATACTCGGAGCTACTCATATCTCAAAGTGCCCCTATAGGATGGCTCCTATCAAACTGGAGGAGTTAAAGAAGAAGCTGCAAGAGCATCTGGACAAAGGGTTTATACGTGCTAGTGCATCACCTTGGGGTGCGCCAGTGCTCTTTGTGAAGAAGAAGGATGGAACCATGCGGTTGTTTATCGATTATCGAGAACTCAAAAAGATAACCATAAATAACAAGTATCCTCTTCCAAGGATTGATGACTTGTTTGATCAGTTAAAAGGATCTCAATACTTCTCAATGGTAGATCTTCGTTCTGGATATCATCAGGTAAAGGTGGAGAAGGAAGATATTCAGAAGACTGCCTTCCGTAAAAGGTATGAGAACTATGAGTTTTTGGTGATTCCCTTTGGACTTATTATGCCCCTGAAATCTTCATGGATTTGATGAATAGATTCTTTAGTCATTACCTCGAAAAATTTGTTGTAGTGTTTATTGTTGATATTCTTATCTACTCCAAGAGCAATGAGGAACATGAAGAACATATAAGACTTGTGTTGGCGGCATTGAGAAAGGAGAATTTGTATGCCATGTTCAGAAAGTGTGACTTTTGGATGAATCATGTCATGTTCTTGGGACATGTGATCACAAGTGAGGGAATTTCTGTGGATCCTTCAATGAAAAAGGAAATTGAGGAATGGCCTAGGCCTTCTAGTGTCACCGAAATCCGTAGTTTTCTTGGATTAGCTTGGTACTATCGACATTTTGTGAGAAACTTCTCATGATTGTTGAGCCCGCTAACTAAGTTAACAAGGAAAGGGGTAAAGTATGTCTAGATGGATGAATGTTAGGGAAGCTTCAAGGAGCTAAAGAGAAGGCTGATCATTGCACATGTACTCACACTACCGAAAAGTGGAGAACGTTTTGTGATATACATCGATGCTTCAAAGAAAGGCTTGGGTTGGGTACTCATGCAAAATGATAATGTGATAGCCTACACCTCACGACAGTTGAAGATCCATGTGCAGAACTACCCAACGTGTGATCTAGAGCTGGCAGCCGTGTTTTTTTCCTTGAAAATCTGGAGGCACTACCTTTATGGCGAGAAGTGTGACATATACACCGACCACAAGAGACTAAAGTATATATTCACACAAAAGGAGATCAACAGGCGTCAAGGGAGATGGTTAGAGCTAATCAAGGATTACGATTTCTCTATTCACTATCATCCTAGTAAGTCGAACAAGGTAGCTGATGCTCTAAGTAGAAAAGAACCTGCTACTCTATCCATGTTGAGGATTGTGAAAGACCCTGTCTTCTTGGATATTCAAAGGATGGATTTGGAAATCATAAGGGCTGGGGATACATCCTACCTTTCCCAAATGATTGCACAACCATCCATCCAACAGAAGATTAAGGAAGCACAAAGAGATGATGTAGAGATACAAAAGAGGGTGAATGCAGTAAAGGAAGGGAAGCTGCAAGAGTTCCATATCGACGATGATGGTGTGATTCGGTTTGGAATGCGTCTTTGTGTGCCTTCATCACTCGGGATAAAGTAGGAGCTATTGGATAATGCACATAGCTCAACTTTCTCTATCCATCCTGGAAGTACCAAGATGTATCGTGATCTCCGAGAGCACTTCTGGTGGGATAACATGAAGAAGGAGATTGCCGAATATATATCAAGGTGATTGGTATGTCAGCAAGTTAAATCTGAGCGGCAAAAGTCCAATGGTATGATGCAGCCGTTGCCTATACCCATGTGGAAATTGGAAAATGTTACTATGGAAGTTGTCACGGGTCTCCTGAAGATGTCAAGAGGAAATAATGCGATATGGGTTGTTGTTGATCGACTCACGAAGACTGCCCATTTTACCGCTATTCGGGAAGACCTCTCACTTGAACAACTTGAAAGGATATATGTGAAGGAAGTAGTGAGATTTTACGGTGTTCCACTCTCGATTGTCTCTGACCGTGATCCAAGGTTCACATCTAAATTCTGGAGGAGCCTTCAATATGCTTTGAGTACTGAATTAAATTTCAGCACGACCTCTCACCCCCAAACTGATGGCCAGTCTGAAAGGACTATTTAGACGCTTGAAGATATGCTAAGAGCTTTCTCTCTTGAATTCAAAGTTGGTTGGGATCAGCACCTCCCATTGGTTGAGTTCTCATACAACAATAGCTTCCACTCGAGTATTCAGATGGCTCTGTATGAAGCTCTATATGGGAGGCGATGTAGAACTCCAACCTGTTGGGATGAAGTTGGAGAATGAAAGCTACATGGACCCGATCTTATGCAGGAGATGACCGAGAAGGTTCAAGTCATCCAGAAACACATCAAAGCTGCTCAAAGTCGGAAAAATAGCTATGCTGACAATCGTCGAAGGGACTTGGAGTTCGACTTTGGGGATAATGTATTCCTTCAAATATTTCCATGGAAGAGAGTCATGAGATTCGGGAAGAAAGGGAAGCTACGCCCAAGGTACATTGGCCCCTTTGAGATCCTTGACCGTATAGGAGCCTTGGCCTATCGTCTGGAACATCCACCAAATATGGATCAAGTTCATGATGTGTTTCATGTATCACTACTGAGGAAGTACATACCAGACCCCTCGCATGTACTAAACTCAGAGGTGGTACAGCTGGAAGATGATATCTCCTATGAGGAGCAACCGGTAAAACATTTGGACCGAAGTGATAAAGTTCTACGCAACAAGACAACCCTCCTTGTCAAATTGTTGTGGAGGAACCATATGATTGAGGAAGAAACTTGGGAACCGGAAGAGGCAATGATGGAGAAGTACCCTCACCTGTTTGTGTAAAGTGAAATTTCGGGGGTGAAATTTCTTAAGGGGGGAAGAATGTCACGACCAAAAGTATTTCAATGGAAAATTCCCCTCTTATATTTGTGTCATAAAAACAAAAAATAATGAACTACTAAGTGATAAGTGACCATTAAATATAATTGTTTCACCACTATGGTTGGAATTTTAAAAATCCGACATACACGGTTGTGTTCAAGATAGTTTTTGGAGTCTAATGAAACAAAAATAATTTTTGGTTAATAGTAACCTACTCTTATGAATAATAACCTACCCTTATGAATAGTAAAATGACCCTTATGAATAGTAAATAAGAGTAACATTACCTATTAATAATAAAATAAAATTTAGACATCTCTGAAAGTGGTAATTTGACCTTAGTAAACGTTTTTCGTATTTTATAAGTCATAAATAAATAATTATAATTAATTAATTAATTTAAATGAATATGTATTCCCCTTAAATGTATTCATAAATTATTGAATAAATGTCTAATAGTTTTTAGATAATTTTATAAGACACTACATAATTTTTGAAAGAACTGCAAAATCAGTTTTAATTTTATAAACTGTTTTTTAAAAGTAAATTATGATTTCAATTAAATATTAAATTAATAATATTTACAATTTTTTTTTTGAAAAATGGACTTCATTTTTGGATTCTACACATTGATAAATGGTTGGGGTAAATTTTGGAGATTTTTCTGAGTTACTTGAATTTTTGATGAATATTGGAATCCGATAATTCACAATAAATGCTAAATAATGTATTAATGGTGTCACCGATGATGTTCTGATGATGTAAGCCCACTTGGTTCGGGATTACATTATAAAATTACTACTCTTGGTCGTTCAAGACTCACTATTCCTTGTATTAGGTGAAATTATTAAACTAATCAATTTTATATTAAGGAAACCCCTACACCCTCCACTATAAAAGCCACACTTCACTCCCTCTTTTCCTCACACCTCTCAAGCTCCAAGCCTTCTCTAAACATTGCCCAAAAATCTTCCCTAGCATCGCCCCCACGTCTAAAAGCTTCTGGTCTCATCAAAAGACCAAGCCTATCTTCGTTAATGAGGATCTCAAGAGGAAGATTCTAGACGTAATTTCTCACTCTCTTCTCCTTTAATTTTCCTTTCAAGTTCAAGTTCCTTTCTTGATCTCTCTCTAAATATCATCATCCAAATTGTTTTGTAACTCTAGTATTATACATATACTGTAGTCTTATGATTCTATTGATATATTATATCACCCCACACCCTTTCCCTCTTCCTTTTATTTTATTAAAGATAACGTTGTTCATGAGGTGTTAAATTTATCACCTTCAAAAACGACCTGATCTCTTCTTCCATTTCTACCTTCAAATCTTTTCATGAAACCATTTTTATGGTTGAACCAGAATAGTTATATATATTATGTTCTATTTTAGGTTCTGTAAATAACCTATGGCCATATTACTAAGTGAAAAGTTAAAACGAGATTGTTGTGATCCAAAACACGCTCAAATTAACCCAAATAATCTTCATTTAATTATTATCTAATGATTCATCCACAATGATCTAATATAAATCATTATAAAATCGTTCAAGATTCTGTAATATCATAAATATCATGTAATATATGTTCTGGTTGTTTACACATGATCTACCCAAACATCAATTTATGAATACAAGTGGACCGCTCAAGAAAACCATGAAAACGAACATCCCCGATCAATGTTTTTAAACTCTATAAGTCATCCAAAGGAACATAATATGAAATAATGAAACCATAATGAACCCTATTAATGTATAAAAGGTTCTGGAATTTATAATTAATGAATATAATGTCATTATACAGGACATTAAAGAGAATGATTCATTCGAGTACAAGGTTATGGGGAAATATCGAACCCAATTTTCTTCCTTCGTGTTCTCCCTCTTTCACTCCATTTTTGATATGGTTACTCCTCAAAGGTAATTTGTTCATCATTTACTTTACTTTTCTGGGATATACATGTTTGTCACTGGTTTTTATATCCATCAAAATGTTTTACAAAAGAACTATTCTTTCAAGATCTCACCTTTTACCTCTTATTCATGGTTGATGGTTCTTGAATCAAGTATGTTGTTCCCTCTTTCTTTTGGGAACCCAAAGCTTATGAATGTGTTATTATGAGATGAAACCCATTCCATTACATGGGTTATTGATGTAAATGTTTGATATTTGTTCTGTGTGGAAAGCATGATAATGATAATGTTATGATGTGACGGGTGCGCCCGGAATTATATAGCGCAATATGAATGTTTAAATGTGATGGGTGCGCTCGGAATTATACAGAGCTCCAATGCATTGGGTAAAGTGATTAATATCATGGGTAAATGTGAAATGATGTGTGAACAAGATGATAGTTTTTTTCACAAGAATGTGTGGTACTTAACCACTGAGACATGATGTTTAATTTTTATGCATTGCCACATTTCATGTTTATTGTTTATGCTCCTCTCATGTTCATGATCTTTTGCCTATGTCATGATTATCCTCACCCCATGATGTATTGTTCTTACCTATCCTCTTACTGGGATTTTAGCGCACCCCTTTTGATGTATATCCTCAGGTGGCTACATGTACTAAAGAGAGGACAAGAGCCACTAAGAAGCTAGTGAAAAGAATGTAAATAAATGTTTATGGTTGATGTTGTATTTGTTATGTGTGGTCCTAGTTTTCCCAAGACACTAAACCTTTGGATCTTCTATCTGTAATACTATTATGTTGTTTATCTTTGAAATGATGTAATAGTAATGAATGAAAAGGCCGGGTCATTATACTGGCAGTGTTTGACTCTGTTCTTGCTATCCTACGTGGGTCTGGCAGAGTAGCTGGTCTGTATCCTATGAGGGTCCAACAGCTTAGCTGGTTTAGTACCCCATGTGGGTCCCAGCTTAGATGAATCAGTGGCTACATCTGATCATCTCTATCACCTTACGAAGAAGTATACCTATGTGAGCTGAGTCTTGACTTCCAATAAATATCTTCGATATGATTGACTTGCCTTCCGATGTGGATTGGGTTGTGTTATCCTGTGTGGATTATATTGTGCTATCCTATGTGGATGTGATCGAACATGGGCTTGGATGTTGTAGCCGAACTGGAATTGATGACTTAGGAATATTTATGGGAATATACCTATGTAGTGTTGGATTTTACTTTGTGATTGTATCTTTCCTTTGTGGATTATCATTTGTGGATTCTGGGAGACCTTCGGGGGTCTCGGGGTCTCCACTAAGTAGTGTATACTCACCCCTACATGGGAAATTCCCGCATATTGTTGATTTGGATGCAGACGACGGACAACACTGATCGTGGTTGAGGCTTGTGGAGCAAGTCAGTACCTAGAGGTGGACCACTGGGTGGGACGTACAGGGAGTGGATGGCTGGACCCGAGGAGCTGAGGAGGCTATACATACCCACCCTTCAGGTGGAACTTCTAGTGGATGGCTCAATGCTGCTTATTTACTTTTAGTTGTTGTACTTTCTTTCCAGTTGTACCAAACTTTCAGAAGGGGATTTTATTCGGGCCCATTTACTTTCCGCACATACTATTGTACCCAGTTTTACTAAGTGTTTACTTCTCCTTTCTTACTATGTGGTCTTTGTTTACTTTATAAAGGAAATTCCTTCCCCTTTTTGTCAGGATTTACACCTTGGTGCTAGTCACCAGCCCTTGGCCTCTTAGAGGCGGGCATGGGGTAGTCACGGCACGAGTCTCGAGGACGGGTCGTGACAAATTGGTATCGAACGGCTAAACAAAAAATAGACGTTTGGATGGCAAATAATATTTGTGAACTAAATCAAACCCCATACCTTGAAGAAAGTCCTCAAACGAGGTTTGTCACGGTAATGGGACGTCGTAGAAGATGGCATCGTGAAAGGAGGATCATCAGCGTCGCGGTACATGGTGTCGCGGTACACGGCGTTGTAGAGAAGACGATCGTCGGCGTCGCTGTACATGACATCGTGTCATCGATCTCCAAGGAATCAGTGGTATTCATCATCCTTCATTGGAGGTCAGCGTTCTTCGTCGGTGACGGTGCGTTCTTTGCGTTCTTTAATGAGGAAGATGAAGATTCCAAGGCTTGAGCAATTCCTCTCCAACCTTCTCGCACAATGAAATAACCCTTAAATAAATAAGACTTTGTATTATTTAATTAACACACACAATCCAACATTCAATTTGAAATTAAAAATGAATTCAAGAATTGATTATATTGAATAACATAATTCAATTCATTAATTAAGAGAGCTGACATGGAATTTAAAAATTGGGTGCGGGTGTGTTACAAAAATAATGGGGGTTTGAGGAAGTTGAAAAGGTGGGGCTGGTGTGGGGCCCACCTATGATACCAATTTGTCACGACCCGTCCTCGGGACCTATTCCGTGACTACCCCAAGCCGGCCTCCCATAGGCCAGTGGCTGGAAACGAGCACCAAGGCATAAATCCCAACAAAAAGGGGAAGGCGTTGCCTTTATAAAGTAACAAACACCATAGAGTAAGCAAGAAGAAGTAAACACTAAGTAAAACTGGGTACAAAAGTAAGTGCAGAAAGTAAATGGGCTAGAATACAAACCCAATCTGAAAGTAAGGTACAACTGGAAAGAAAGTACAACAACTGAAAGTAAAGCAGCAACATCGATCCGTCCACTGGAAGTCCCATCTGAAGGGTGGGTACAGATAGCCTCCTCAGCTGCTCGGGTCCAGCTGTCTGATTCGTGTACATCCCACCCAATGTCCACCTCCAGGTACAGACTTGCTCCACAAGCCTCAACCACAATCAACATTGTCCATCGTCTGCATCCAACACAACGTAGTGTGGGCATAGCCCGTGCATGGGTGAGTATACGCTACTCAGTAGAGAACCCGAGACCCCCAAAGGTCTCCTAGAATCTACAATGGAAAATACACAAAGTAAAGATACAATCAAGAAGTAACATCCAACACTACTTAGGTATATGCTAATACATGTACCTAAGTCATCAATTGTTGTTCAACTCCAACATCCGAGCCCAAGTTCGATCACGTCCACACAGGATAGCACAATCCAATCCACACAGGATAACAAAACCCAATCCACATTTGAAGGAAATTAAATCATATCGAAGATATTTATTGGAAGTCAAGACTCAGCTCACACAGGTATACTTCTTCGTAAGGTGATAGAGATGATCAGATGTAGCCATTGATTCATCTAAGTTGGGACCCACGTAGGATACTAAACCAGCTAAGATGTCATACCCACGTAGGATACAAGACCGGCTACTCTTCCAGACCCATGTAGGATATGAGAATAGAGTCAAACCCTGCCAGACCCACATAGGATACAAGAAAAGTTGTCATCGCCGTCGAACACACGGAGGATTTCAGTACGGTCTTCATCGCTGTCGAACCCACGGAGGATTTTAGTGTCGTCTTCATCGCCATCGAACCCACGGAGGATTTCAGTACGGTCTTCATCGCTGCCGAACCCACGGAGGATTTCAGTGAAGTCTTCATCGTTGTTAAACCCACAAAGGATTTCAGTGCAGTTGTTGTCGCTGCCAAACCCACGAAGGATTTCAGTGCGGTCATCATCATCGTCGTAGTTGCAGCCAACTCTAGGGTTCCCACACACAGCATGCTCAATTCTGGGAGGGTACGCTCCAAGAGAAAAGGGGTCGATACATCAACTGACACATAGTCCAGAGTTTATGTATCTCAATTTTCTGTCTCGACAAGATTAACTCGACGTGACAGACAGCGCGTCAATCGGACGCCCGGTCTGAGAGTTATTGGCCTTTTCGTTCTAGGGGCCCGGTTGGTTTTTAAGTCAAAACCAACCCGACCGCACTCCAACTGCATCCAAAACATGAGCGGAGTAAGAAAAAAAGGTATGTCTCACTAATTGGAATCCAACAAAGTCGACGGCACGTCAATTGGTCGTCTAGAGCTCATGTTATAAGCGTTTCCGCTCCGAGGGCACGGTTGGTTTCATGTTCGATCCAACCCGGTTGTACCCAATGTTCTCCGAAACCTTGAGTGTAATATACCAAAACGAACATCTCGATCCAAGGTTCTCATCGCAACTGGCAGTGCATCTATCGTAGATATGTATCCCAAGATATGGGCAAAAGAACTAACATGTCCGGTTTTAGGGGGTTTTGGGCCCAGACCGAACCGGCCCGAGACCCCCTGGGTCGGCCCGAACCGGTTCGACCCGAACCGGGATCGGGTCCGGCCCATTAGGGCGCGGCCCGGTGCGGCCGGTCTAGCCTTGGCGGCCGGTGGACATAGCGCGGGTGCAGCCCGGTGTGGCCAGCTCGGCACTTGTCGAGCCAAGCGGAAAGGGGGGGGGGGGCTGCCCCCCTTGATTGAAACTGCGGCCCCACTTGGGGCCGCTCCTTTTCCATCCGTGGGTTATGAACCCTAGACTTTCTTCTGAAACGGTCGGCCCGGTCCGGCCAGCCGGTGCTGCCATCGCGGGTCCCCGCGGTCCCGCCCCTCCGAGGTGTCGGCGGTCGGCGGTTCCGGCCGCCCCACCTTGGACCGCCGTGGCTTTGAGCCACGGCCCTGCTCCAGCTGCTGCCTCTTCGTGGTTCTCGAGCGCGGCGCGACGTCGCTGTGGCGGTGTTCGGCCTCAACAGCGCGGCGTGACGACGTCACGCTTCTTCTTGGGTCGGTCCGGCCTGGGCGGCCGGTAGGCCAGGCGCGGGTGTGGCCCGGGCCGCGCCCTAATGGGCCAGACCCAGACACGGTTCGGGTCGACCCGGTTCGGGCCGACCCAAGAGGTCTCAGGCTGGGTCGGTCCGGGCCCCAAAACCCCCTAAAACCAGATAGGTTCGTTATTTTGCCCATATCATGGGATACAAACCTCCGATCGATGCACCGTTAGTTGCGATGAGATCCTTGGATAGGGACAGTCGTTTTGGTATATTACACTCAAAGTTTTGGAGAACTTTTCATACGGAACGGTTGGTTCGACCACGAATCCAACCGGGACCTCGGAGTGGAAATGCTTATAACTTGAGCTCTGGACATCCAATTGATGTGTCGTCGACTTTGTTGGATTCCTCCTAGTGAGACAGACCTTTTGGCTTACTCCGCTCGAAGATTGGACGCAGTTGGAGTGCGGTCGGGTTGCTTTTGACTTAAAAAACAACCGGGCCCCTGGAATGAAAAAGTCAATAACTCTCAAACCGGGTGCCCGATTGATGCGCCGTCTGTCATGTTGAGTTCCTCTTGTCAAAATGGAACTTTGAGATACATCAACTCCAGACTACGTGTCAGTTGATGTATCGACCCCTTGGCTCGTGGAGCGGACCTAGTGGGCCTCCGGGCCGGGCTGCGCCCTAGTGGGTGAGACCCGGACCCGGGCCGCGCCCTAGTTAGGCAGACCCGGACCCGGGTCCGGTCCCCCTGGTTCGGGCCGACCCAGGGGGTCCTAGGCCGGGTCGGTTCGGGCCCAAAACCCCCTAAAAACTAGACAGATCGCTTAAATTCCCGTTAATTGGGCCACAGATATCCGATCGATGCACCATCAGTTGAGATGTGATCCTTGGATCGAGACGGTCGTTTCGGTATACTTCACTCAAGGTTTCTGAGAACATTGGGTATGGCCGAGTTGGTTCGAGCACGAAACCAACAGGGCCCCCGGAGCGGAAACACTTATAACTTGAGCTCCGGACGTCTGATTGACATGACGTTGACTTTGATGGATTACTATTAGTGAGAAGGGCCTTTTATCGTACTCCTCTCGAGGTATGGACGCAGTTGGATTGCGGTCGGTTTGGTATTGACTTAAAAACCAACCGGGCCCCTAGAACGAAAAAGCTGATAACTCTCAGACCAGGCGTCCAATTGATGTTCCATCTGTCGCGTTGAGTTCCGTTTGTCGAGACGGAACATTGGGATACATCAACTCCGGGCTACATGTCAGTTGATGTATCGAACCCCATGGCTCGTAGAGCAGACCCTCCCGGAATCGAGCATGTTGTGTGCGGGAACCCTAGAGCTGGCTGCGACTGCGACGACGATGACGACTACCCTGAAATCCTCTGTGGGTTCGGTAGGGATGACGACTACACTGAAATCCTCCGCGGGTTCGGCAGCGATGATGACTGCACTTAAATCCTTCGTGGGTTCGGCAGCGATGACGACCGTATTGAAATCCTCCGTGGGTTCGATGATGATGACTACGGTTCTTGTATCCTACATGGGTCTGACAGTGTTTGACTCTGTTCTTGATATCCTACGTGGATCTGGCAGAGTAGTTGGTTTGCATCCTATGTGGTTTCGACAGCTTAGCTGGTTTACTATCCTACGTGGGTCCCAGCTTAGATGAATAAGTGGCTACATCTGATCATCTCTATCACCTTACGAAGAAGTATACTTCTGTGAGATGAGTCTTGACTTTCAATCAATATCATCGATATTATTGACCTGCTTTCCTATGTGGATTGGGTTGTGTTATCTTATGTGGATTGGGTTGTACTATCCTTTGTGGACATGATCGAACTTGGGCTCGGATGTTGAAGCCGAACTGAAATTGATGACTTAGGTATATGTGTGGGCATATACCTAAGTAGTGTTGGATGTTACTTTGTGATTGTATCTTTCCATTTTGGATTATCCTTTGTGGATTATGGGAGACCTTCGGGGGTCTCGGGGTCCCTACTGAGTAGAGTATACTCACCCCTGCCCGGGCTATTCCCGCACTACGTTGTGTTGGATGCAGACGACGGACATCGTTGATCGTGGTTGAGGCTTGTGGAGCAAGTCAGTACCTGGAGGTGGACCACTGGGCGGGACGTACACAGAGCGGACGGCTGGACCCGAGGAGCTGAGGAGGCTATTTATACCCACCATTCAGGTGGGATTTCTAGTGGACAGCTCGGCGTTGCTTCTTTACATTCAATTGTTGTAATTTCCTTCCAGTTTTACTTTACTTTCAGTTTGGGTTTGTATTCTGGCCCATTTACTTTCCGCCCTTACTATTGTACCCAGTTTTATATAGTTTTTACTTCTGCTGGCTTACTCTATTGTGTCCGTTTCCATTATAAACGCAATGACTTCCCTTTTTTGTCAGGATTTAAGCCTTGGTGCTAGTCGTCAGTCCCTGGCCTATGGGAGGCAGGTTTGGGGTAGTCACGGAGCCGTTGGCTCGATCCATATGGCTAGAGACTCCAACGGGAGTGGACTCGACGATTACGCACTGGTGTCGGCATTGTGAGCTTACTCTTGTAGGTGATAGCTTCAGATGAAATATTCTTGTAGCAGCGTCGAGGCCTAACGACGTCATCTTGGACATTGATTGGTTATCTACAGTCCATGCTCAGATCGACTGTATTAGGCGCAAGGTGCGATGTGTTCGCACCGATGGGAGCAGTTTCTCCTTCTCCGGGGAGAAGGGAGTCTTAGCAACATAGGATGGAATCACACAGAGGAGAGGACAGCCGATCACTCATCAGTTGGCTTGCCTTATCCTAGGAGCAGTTGACGTGTAGAGTCCTAGTTTTGCTGCAGTGGTGGATCAGTATGTGAACGTTTTCCCTAACGACGTTCCAGGACTACCTCCTCACAGAGAGGTATACTTTTATATTGACATGTACCTCGGGACAACCCCGATATCCACTCCAGCATATTGGATGGTCCCCACTGATCTATGAGAGCTACTGGTACAGTTGGAGGACTTGCAGGGCAAGGTTTTCATCCGAACCAGTGTTTTACCCTGGGATTCCCCCGATTTTGTTCGACAAGAAGGCGAACGGGAGCTTGCGACTATGTGTCGACTATCGTCGCCTGAACTAGGTGACCATGTGGAACAAGTATCCGCTATTGTGGATAGATGACCTATTCGATTAGCTCAATGGAGCACGGTGGTTCTCAAAGATAGACCTCAGGTCAGGCTATCATCCGCTCAGAGTTCGAGACGAGGACATGGGGAAGACGACCTTCAGATGTCGGAATGGCCACTATGAGTTCTTGGTTATGCCATTCGGCGTAACAAATACTTCAGTGGTGTTCATGAGTCTCATTAATAGGATCATTCAGACATACCTCAATCGATTTGTCGTGGTCTTCATTGAAGACATATTGATATACTCGAACACTGAGGAGGAGCATGCCTACCACTTGCGGTTTGTACTGGACAAACTCCGAGAGCACCAGCTTTATGATAAGATCCTGAAATGTCAGTTCTAGTTACGTGCGGTCCACTTATTGGGACACATCATCTCTGAGGAGGGAGTTTCGGTGGATCCTGCGAAGATTGAGGCAGTGCTAGCTTGGGAGCCACCTAATAGCGTGATGGAGGTGCGGAGTTTCTTGGGGCTAGCTGGGTACTACCGGAGGTTTGTGCCAGACTTTTCCAGAGTTGCATCACCACTTTCAGCTTTGATGAATAAGGTTAAACCCATCGTGAGGTCAGGTAGATGTCAGCAGAGCTTCCGGGAGATGAGACATAGATTGACCAGCACACCTGTCTTGAGGCTACTAGAGGAGGGAGTATGATACATAGTCTACTACGATGCATCAGGGACCGGGCTCGGATGTTTCCTGATGCAGGAGAGAGTATTGATCGCCTATGGATCACGACAGTTGAGGCAACATGAGCAGAACTACGCTATACATGGCCTGGAGTTAGTAGCAGTGGTCTTCGCTCTGAAGATGTGGTGACACTATCTGATGGGCGAGCACTTTACAGTCTATTCTGACCACCATAGTCTCAGGTACATCTTCTCGCAGAAGGACTTGAACCTGAGACAGCGGCAATGGCTCGAGTTCCTCCAGGACTATGACTTTGAGATAGTCTATACTCCAAGAAAGGGGAACATAGTAGTCGATTCTCTTAGCAGGAGGATGGGCATTCATCTACTTGGGGAGGCGATAGAGTAGCAAGCCGCTTTGTAGATATCCTTCATGGATAGAGATGAAGCATCCTTTCTTCAGTCACTCACAATCACTCCTCCTCTACTGCAGCGGGTCAGAGAGGCTCAACGTGGGGAAGTTGACTATGAGATGTGGCGTGCACAAATATCCTCAGGATAGGAACCTGATGGATTCTCTATGGGAGGAGAGTACATCGTCCTTTTTAGAGGAAGTACCATGGTACCAGCTGCTTTGCAGGAGGAGGTGCTGAGGGATTTTCACCTTCCCCTTTAGCGGTACATCTAGGAGTGGTGAAGATGTACCAGGATCTCAGACGACAGCACTAGTGGCCGGGTATAAAGAAGGCTATAGCAGAGTTTGTTTCTCGATGCCGTATTTTCCAGCAGGTAAAGGTGGAGCATCAGGTACAAGCATGCTTGGTGCATCCCTTGGAGGTCCCAGAGTGGAAGTGGGGTGGGATATCTATGGACTTCGTGACTGGAATTCCACATACTTCCAGAGGTCACGACTCCATTTGGGTGATTTTCGACCGACTCACCAAGTCATCTTACTTCTTACCCATCATTGATCAGGGCTCAGTAGAGAGCTTGGGATGTCTCTTCGTTTAGGAGATTGTAGGGCTTCATGGTGTTCCGTCTCCTATCATCTCTGATCGAGATTCTCTCTTTACATCCCGACTTTGGAAGGGGTTGCAGGAGGAATTCAGGACGCAGCTACGTCTGAGCACTACCTTTCACCCTCAGATGGATGGTCAGATGGAGAGGACCGTTCAGACTCTCGAGGACATGCTCCGTGCATGTTACCTCGACTTTGGTCATAGTTGGGAGGACCATCTACCCTTGGTGGATTTCGCGTACAACAACAACTACCACTCAACCATCGGGATTGCACCATACGAGGTATTGTATGGAAGACCATGCAGATCACCTCTATGTAGGACAGACCCTGGGGAGTCAGCACTTGTGGGACCGGAGATGGTCCAGGCCATGACAGAGACGGTCCAGGTCATCCAGGAGCAGATGAGGATAGTTTAGAGCCGATATAAGTCTTATGCTGATAGGGGGTGGAGACCACTAGAGTTACAGGATGGCGACCACGTCTTCTTGCGGGTCTCACCTTTACGTGGATTGCAGAGATTTGGTCAGGGCGACAATTTATCTCTGCGCTTCATCGGACCATTCCAGGTTCTCAGCCGGATAGATGAGGTGGCTTACCACCTGGCTCTACCACCTCAGTTCCACCGGGTGCATGACGTCTTCCACGTATCTCAGCTGAGGAAATACATGCACGACCCGACGTATATCATCGACCTTGGGGAGTTGGACATTGACGATGGGGTGACTTTTGCGGATGTCCCAATGGGTATCGAGGATCGAAATGAGTGGGTCCTATGTGGGCAGTCGATTTCTCTAGTGCGCATTATATGGCAGCACGTGAACCTCCAGGAGAGCACTTGGGAGTTGGAGGCTCAGATGCTTGCTCAGTACCCTCATTTGTTCCCCTAGTTTGTGATGTATCTTTACTGGGACGTAAAGCCCTGAGGTGGGAGTAATGTAAAGACAAGTGAATTTCAAGGAAATTTTTTTCTTAATTTTTTTTGGAATTTACTTGTACACAGTTTCTGACGGCACCTGATTCCGAGTCCCGGTGTGCCCGAAATCAATTTCCGAAGTTTAGCTCGGGTACATTCAGTGAACGAACGACCGTGTTTTTATAACATTTTAATTGTTGCTCGGAACAGAAATCTGAGGGCACCACTGAAACTGCAGCATCCGTTTTTGCTTAGGAAGGCCTTTTTTGGAGTTGTGTTTGCTCGGGTGTTGTTATTAAAAAAATGGGTTAGCTAATGAATAAAATAAAATTTGTGCAAGAAATTTTATTCTATGTAGTTTAAACCAACATATGGAAGTTGAAGTGGGACCCTCTAAACCCTAAACCCTCTTGATAGGATATTAGTGAGGTGGGCCCCACACAAGCCCCACCTATTCAACTTCGTCAAACCTTCCATTAAGTTGGAAAACCCCCATTAATTTTGAGTAACACACCTGCACCCCCCTTATTAAATGCCAAGTCAACACTGGCGATTAATTGGATTATTAAACGCCTCATTAATTGGTCAACGCATGATAATTAAATCTTGATTTAATTTTGAATTTCAAAAAGGGATGGCATGAGTAATAAAATAAGGCAAAGCCTTATTTTATTATTGTTGATGTGTTGTGCAGGAAGGTTTGGGGAGAAATTACTCTAGTCTTGAAGAACGTTCATCCTCGTTGAAGATTGCGAAGAACGACGAAGAATACCGGCCTCCGATGAAAGATGACGAAGAATGAATGTTCCTCGGAGATCGATGACACGACGCCGTGTACCACGACGCCGAAGATCCTCTTCCGCGACGCCTTTTCCCGCGACGATCCTTGTTCAAAAACTCTTTGAGGTATGGGGTTTATGTACACAGGGTATATGTGAATTATCCCCTCGTGCATGAGTATTTAAATTTCAGGGTGTCTGAATAATATATACATTGAATATATTATTCCCTCATTTAAGGCATGTCTTTTAAAGATTGCCTTTTGACAACACCAAACACGAAGGGTGCGGCCCGAACAAACACGACCCGACAACCCTCCGTAGTTTGTTATTGGTGTGCGAATTGACGGGCGATGACGAAGCAGACCGCAAAGGCATTTTGAACCCTTCGTAGTAATATACAGGTCCTGGGAGGGCCGTAGGCGTAGAAGGAGGAAAAAACGGACCATCGGAGCGCGTTCGGTGGTCCGCGGAAGGCGCTGCCGGCCCACCCCACCGGCACGACGGCACCCCGGCGCGCCGCCAGCAGAAGCCGCCACGGCTAAAGCTGCAGCGGAGGCATAATTAATGGATCCCACGGCCACGTGGGATCCGGGGGAGACGCGGCGTCCAGCGCTGCCTCCGCTGCCAGAAACGAGCGCCCCCACGTGGGGGCTGCGATTTCAAAACAGGGGGGCTATGTGCCCCCCCTTTCCGCAAGACCTCGGCCGAGCCGAGCTGTCTGGCCACGTGGGCCACGTCCGTGCAAGGCCAACCGGCCTACCAGGCTGGGCCGATCCGCGCCCTAGTAGGCCAGACCCAGACCCGGGTCGGGTCCCCCCGGTTCCGGCCGACCCAGGGGGTCTTGGGCCGGGTAGGTCCGGGCCCAAAACCCCTTAAAAACCAGACAGTTTTTTTAAATGCCCGTAACATAGTCTACAGACCTCCGATCAACGCACTGTCTTTTGAAATGAGATCCTTGGATTGAGACAGTCGTTTTGGTATACTACACTCAAGGTTTCTGAGACCTTTGGGTATGACCGAGTTGGATCGAGCACGAAACCAACCGGGCCCTCGGAGCGGAAATACTTATAACCTGAGCTCTGGGCGTCCGATTGACATGACGTCGACTTTGTTGGATTTATCATAGTGAGACAGAACTTTTGGCATACTCCACTAGAGGTTTGGACGCAGTTGGAGTGCGGTTGGGTTGGTTTTGACTTAAAAACTAAGAGGGCCCCGAGAATGAAAAAGCCAATAACTCTCAGACCAGGCATCCGATTGACGCGTCGTCCGTCGCATTGAGTTTCTTTTGCCAAGACGGAACTTTGTGATACATCTACTCCAAACTACATGTCAGTTGATATATTAACCCCCTTGGCTCATGGAGAGGACCCTCCTAGAATCGAGAATGTTGTGTGCGGGAACCCTAGAGTTGGCTGCGACAGCAACGACGATGACGAATGCACTGAAATACTCCGTGGGTTCTATAGGGATGACGACAGCACTGAAATCCTCCATGGGTTCGGCAGTGATGACGACCACACTGAAATCCTCCCTGGGTTCAGCAGCGATGAAGAACATACTGAAATACTTTGTGGGTTCGATGACGATGACTACTGTTCTTGTATCCTACGTGGGTCCGGCAGTACAACTGTTCTTATATCCTACGTGGATCTGGAAGTGGTTGAATCTATTCTTGTATCCTACGTGGGTCAGGCAGAGTAGCTGGTCTTGTATCCTTTGTGGGTCTGATAGCTTAGCTGGTTTAGTATCCTACGTGGGTCCTATCTTAGATGAATCAGTGGCTACATCTGATCATCTCTATCACCTTACGAAGAAGTATACCTTTTTGATCTGAGTCTTGACATTCAATAATTATCTTTGATATGATTGACTTTCTTCCTATGTGGAATGTGTTGAGATTTCCTGTATAGATTGGGTTGTACTATCCTGTGTGGACTTGATCGAACTTGGGCTTGGATGTTGGAGCCAAACTGGAACTGATAACTTATGTATATGTATGGGATATACCTAAGTAGTGTTGGATGTTACTTCGTGATTGTATCTTTCCATTTTTGATTAATATTTGTGGATTCTGGGAGACCTTTGGGGGTCTCTGGGTCCCTACTGAGTAGAGTATACTCACCCATGCACGGGCTATGCCCGCACTACGTTGTGTTGGATGCAGACGACGGACAGCGCTGATCGTGGTTGAGGCTTGTAGAGCAAGTCTATACATGGAGGTGGACAACTGGGCGGGACGTACACGGAGTGGACGGCTGGACCCGAGGGGCTGAGGAGGCTATCTATACCCACCCTTCAGGTGGGACTTCCAGAGCACAGCTCGACGTTGCTGCTTTACTTTCATTTGTTGTACATTCTTTCAGTTGTACTTTACTTCAGTTGGGTTTCTATTTTGGCCCATTTACTTTCTGCAATTACATTGATTGCATGTGTGTTTCAAATGATTTCTTTGTTATTACTTTGTGTCAGCTCGCCAGGTATACTATTTGACCATGGCGCACATGATTCTTTTTAGGATGGCCCCACGACCATAGCCAGCTAGGGTTCCGAGTTTTGTGCGAGCCGACAGCCCACCGAGTGATGAGGCCTCAGTGCATAGCCCTTTTTCAGCGGAGGCACCGTCGATACCTCTACCCACAGAGCCATCGATGCTACCATCCCCAACCGCTGATAGTGCACGTTTCAATAGTGCACTACACGAGTTTTAGCGTCAGATACCGCCCCGGTTCTGCGGGGAGATGGACCCTCAGGAAGCCAAGGATCGGCTGGAGGCTGTGGTTCGAGTTTTCAGGTTAGTGGGGACACCAGCTGACCTCATGGTGATCCTTGCAGCGATCCTCCTACACGCGGCATCAGGAAGATGGTGGAGCTTGATTCTCCAGGTGTAGGATGAGGAATCTATCCTCTGGATAGAATTTGAGATCCTCTTTTGCTCGGAGTTTCTCCCAACCACCCTCCGTGCGGTGGGCATCTAGGAGCTTCTACTGCTACGGCAGGGCAGAATGACGGTCGCCCAGTACTCGACGAGATTTGTCGATCTCTTGCGCTATTCGACGGACATGGTACACGACCCATTCTTCCAGGCCCAGACCTTCGAGCAGGGACTGAGGAATGAGATCAGGGCATCGATGATCTCCCTCAGCATTCCGACATAGGTAGGAGTACTGGAGTGAACCCTTCTCATAGAGAGCTTTCTTACTGAGCCTATTCCAGAAGCGAGACCTACCGTAGGGCCGCACGTAGCAGATTCGTATGTAGCTGGTAGTCGACGGATGCCATAGGGGTCTAGGAGGACAGGACCACCAAGTAGACGACCTCAGGACACTGGCTCAGAGGTGCGGGGCACACGGCGCAGAGCCAGCCTTCCGGGGATCAGGCAGTGCTATGAATACGGCGGGCAGGGCCACATGGCTCGTTACTACCCGACCCGCCTTGTAGAGGAGCAGCAGATGGTTGAGGGGCCACCCAGGAAGAGGCAGAGTGTCGACTGTGGCGGTCCGCCGAGAGCAGGCAGACGAGGCAGGGGAGCTGGCCGAGAAGCTGGTCGTGGGCGACACTTTCAGGCATTACCACCACCCCCACCAGGAGTTCCACCCCGACCACAGGGAGATGGCGGGCAGAGATAGGCTCAGATTCATGCAGTAGAGGCCTATGACCACGGTGCGCCAGAGTTGATTCGAGGTACTATCTGCATCTACTCCACCCTTGCTACAGTTCTTGTAGACACAGGATCGAGTCATTATTTTATTGTCGCTGCCCTTGTTCGGAGCTCGGAGATTCCGACAGAGCTGTTGGCTCGATCCTTGTGGCTAAAGACTCCTACGAGAGCAGACTCGATGATTATGCATTGGTGCTGGCATTGGGAGAATACTCTAGGAGGAGAGAGCTTCAACTGGGATCTTCTTTTTGTAGCGGCGTCGAGGCCTTACGACGTCATCTTGGGCATGGATTGGTCATCTATAGTCCACACTCAGATCGATTGTATTAGGCGCAAGGTGCGGTGTGTGCGCACCTATGGGAGCATGTTCACCTTCACAGGCGTGAAGGGAGCCTCTGCAATGCAGGATGGATTCACGCAGAGGAGAGGACAACCCATCACTCATCAGTTGGCTAGCCTCATCCTAGGAGAAGTTGACGTGTGGAGTCTGAGTTTTCCTGTAGTGTTGGATAAGTATGCCGATGTTTTTCCAGACGACGTTCTAGGGCTACCTCCTCGCAGAGAGGTAGACTTTTATATTGAGTTATACCCCGAGATAGCCCCGAAATCCACTCCAGCATATTGGATGGCTCCCGCTAAGCTTAGAGAGCTACGGGTACAACTGGAGGGCTTGCAGCGCAAGGGATTCATCCGACCTAGTGTTTCACCCTGGTATTCCTCGATTTTTTTCTCCAGGAAGGCAGACGGGAGCTTGCGACTGTGTGTCGACTATCGTCACCTGAACCAGATGACCGTGAGGAACATGTATCTGCTACCAAGGATTGATGACCTCTTCGATCAGCTCAAGGGAGAACGGTGGTTATCGAAGATAGACCTCAGGTCAGGCTATCATCATCTCTAAGTTCGAGACAAAGACGTGAAGAAGAAGGCCTTCAAGTGTCAGTATGGCCACTATGAGTTCTTGTTTATGACTTTTGGCATAACTAATGCCCCAGTAGTGTTCATGGGTCTCATGAATAGGATCTTTCAGCCATATCTCGATCGATTTGCCGTGGTCTTCATCGACGACATATTGATATATTCGACCACTAAGGAGGAGCACGCCAACCACTTACGGGTTATACTGGACACACTCCGAGAGAACCAACATTATGGAAAGCTCTCAAAATGAAAAGTTCTAGATACGTTGCCTTTTGACAACACCTAACGTGGAGGGTGCATGCCGAACAAAGATGGCCCAACAACCCTCCGTAGTTTGTTATTGGTGTGCAAATCGACGGGCGATGACGAAGCAGACCGAAAAGGCATTTTGAACACTTTTTAGTAATCTAGAGGTCCTGGGAGGGCTGCAGGCGTAGACAGCAGGCAAAACAGACCACCGAAGCGCATCTGGGGGTCCGTGGAAGGCGCCGCCTGCGCGCCGCCAGCAGGAGCCGCCGTGGCTGAAGTGGCGGTGGAGGCGGAATAACCGGATCCCATGGCCGCGCGGGATCCAGGGGAGACGTGGTGCCCAGCGCCGTGTCCGCTTCCAGAATGGAGCAGCCCCCACGTAGGGGCTGCGATTTCAAAACAGGGGGGCAGCGCCCCCCCCCCCCCTTCCGCGAGAGCTCTGCCGAGTTGAGCTGTCTGGCAATGCGGGTCGCGTCCGCGCTAGGCCAACCGGCCTACCGGGCCGGGCCGGGCTGTGCCCTAGTGGGCTAGACACAGACCCAGGTTGGGTCCCCCCGGTTCCAGCCGACCCAGCGGGTCTTGGGCCGGGTCGGTCTGGGCCCAAAACCCCATAAAAACCGGACAGTTTGTTTTAATTCTTGTAACATGGTCTACGAACCTCCGATCGACTCACCATCAATTCATATACGATCCTTGGATCGAGATGGTCGTTTTGGTATACTACACTGAAGGTTTGAGAGAACTTTGGGTATGACCGAGTTGGATCGAGCACGAAACCAAGCGGGCCCTCAGAGCGTAAGCGCTTATAACTTGAACTCCGGGCGTCCGATTGACGTGACGTCAACTTTGTTGGTTTTATCTTAGTGAGAAGGACATTTTTTCTTACTCCACTCGAGGTTTAGACGCAGTTGGAGTACAGTCGGGTTGGTTTTGACATAAAAACCAATCGGGCCCCTAGAACGAAAAAGCCAATAACTCTCAGACTAGGTGTCTGATTGACGCATCGTCCGTCGCATTGAGTTCCTTTTGTGGAGAAAAAACTTTGGGATACATCAACTCCACACTACGTGTCAGTTTATGTATCAACCCCCTTGGATAATGGATAGGACCCTCCAGGAATCGAGCATGCTATGTGCGGGACCACAAGAGCTGGCTGCGACAGCGACGACGATGACGACTGCACTGAAATCCTCTGTGGGTTCGACAGGGATGAAGACGACACTGAAATCCTCTGTGGGTTCGGCAGTGATGATGACGACACTATAATCCTCCTTGTGTTCGGCAGCGATGATGACCGTACTGAAATCCTTTGTGGGTTCGACGGCGATGACTACTGTTCTTGTATCCAATGTGGGTCCAGCAATACTACTGTTCTTGTATCCTATGTGGTTCTGGTAGTGTTTGACTCTGTTCTTGTATCCTACGTGGGTCTAGTAGAGTAGCTAGTCTTGTATCCTACATGGGTCTGACAGCTTAGCTGGTTTAGTATCCTACGTGGGTCCCATCTTAGATTAATGAGTGGCTACATCTGATCATCTCTATCACCTTACGAAGAAATATACCTTTGTGAGCTGAGTCCTGACTTTCAATCATTATCTTCGATATGATTGACTTTCATCCTATGTGGAATGTGTTGAAATTTCCTGTGTGGATTTGGTTGTACTATCTTGTGTGGGCTTGATCAAACTTGGGCTCAGATGTTGGAGCCAAACTAGAATTGATAACTTAGGTATATGTAAGGGAATATACCTAAGTAGTGTTGGATGTTACTTTGTGATTGTATCTATCCTTTGTGGATTATCCTTTTGTGGATTCTGGGAGACCATTGGGGGTCTCTGGGTCCCTACTGAGTAGCGTATACTCACCCATGAACGGGATATGCCCGCACTACATTGTGTGGGATGCAGACGACGGATAGCGCTGATCGTGGTTGAGTCTTGTGGAGCTAGTCGGTACCTGGAGGTGGACCACTGGGTGGGATGTACACGGAGCGGACGGCTGGACCCGAGGAGCTGAGGAGGCTATCTTTACCCACCCTTTATGTGGGACTTCCTGAGGACGGCTCGACGTTGCTGCTTTACTTTCAGTTGATGTACTTTCTTTCAGTTGTACTTACATCAGTTGGGTTTTTCTTCTGACCCATTTACTTTCCGCACTTACATTGATTGCATGTGTGTTTCAAAAGTTTTCCTTGTGATTAATTTGTGTCAGCTCACCAAGTATACTTTTTGACCATGGCGCACGTGTTCCTTTTCAGGATGGACCCACGACCGCAGCCGGCTAGGGTTCCAAGTTTTGTGCGAGCTGACAACCCACCGAGTGACGAGGCCTCGGTGTATGGCCCTTTTTCAGCGGAGGCACTGGCGGTACCTCTACCCACCGATCCACCGATGCTACCAGCCCCAACTGCTGATAGTGCACATCGCCTTAGTGCACTGCATGAGTTTCAGCGTCAAAGACCGCCCCGGCTCCATGGGGAGATGGACCCTCGGGCAGCCGAGGATTTGCTGGAGGCTGTGTTTTGAGTTTTCAGGTTAGTGGGGACACCAGCTGACCTCATGGTGATCCTTGCAGCGAGCCTCCTGCACACGACAGTAGGAAGATGGTGGACCTTGATGCTCCAGGTGCACGACGAGGAATCTATCCTCTAGAAGGACTTTGATTGCCTCATTCTCTTGGAGTTCATCCCATCCACCCTCAGTGCGGTGGTCATCCAGGAGCTTCTACAACTACGGCAAGGCAGCATGAGGGTCGCTCAATACTCGACGAGATTTACCGATCTCTCGCGCTATTCGACGGACATGGTACATGAACCATTCTTCCAGGCCCAGACCTTCGAGTAGGAACTGAGGCATGCGATAAGGGCATCGATGATCTCCCTCATCATTCCGACATAGGTAGTAGTAATGGAGCGAACCCTTCTCATAGAGAGCTTTCTTGCTGAGCCTATTCCAGCAGCGAGACCTACCGTAGGGCGGCACGTAGCAGAGTCGTCTGTAGCTGGTAGTCGACAGATGTCGCAGGGGTCTAGGTGGACCGGACCACCAGGTAGACAACCACAGGACAATGGCTTAGGGGTGTGGGGAACACGACGCAGATCCAGCCTTCCGGGGATCAGGCAGTGCTACGCATACAGCGGGCAGGGCCACATGGCTCGTGAATGCCTGACCCGCCGTGCAGCGGAGCAATTGACGGTTGAGGGGCGACCCAGGTAGAGGCAGAGGGTCGACCGTGGCGGTCCGCCGAGAGCAGGCGGACGAGGCAGGGGAGCTGGCCGAGCAGTAGGTGGGGGGAAACGCTTTCAGGATTTACCACCACCACCACCAAGAGGTCCACCCCGACCACATGGAGCTGGCGGGAAGAGACATGCTCAACTTCAGGCAGCAGAGGCCTACGACCACGGTGCACCAGAGATGATTCGAGGTACTATCTTTTTCTACTCCACCCTTGCTGCAGTTCTTGTAGATACAGGAGCGAGTCATTATTTTATTGTCACTGCCCTTTTTTGGAGCTCGGAGATTCTGACGGAGCTGTTGGCTCGATCCTTACGGCTAAAGAATCCTATGGGAGTAGACTCGACAATTACGCACTGGTGCTGGCAGTGTGAGAATACTCTAGGAGGTGAGAGCTTCGACTGGGATCTTCTTTTAGCAGCCTTGAGGCCTTATGATGTCATCTTGTGCATGGATCAGTTATCTAAAGTCCACACTCAGATCGACTGTATTAGGTGCAAGGTGTGGTGTGTACCCACCGATAGGAGAATGTTCACCTTCCCTGGTGAGAAGGGAGCCTTTACAACGAAGGATGGACTCATGCAGAGGAGAGGAAAACCCATCAACCATCAGTTGTCTAGCCTCATCCTAGGAGCAGTTGATGTGCGGAGTCTGAGTTATCCTTTAGTGGTGGATAAGTATGCAGACGTTTTTCCGAACGACGTTCGAGGACTACCTCCCTATAGAGAGGTAGACTTTTATATTGACCTATACCCCGAGACAGCCTCGATATCCACTCCAGCATATTGGATGGATCCCGCAATGCATAGAGAGATATGGGTACAGCTGGAGGACTTGCAGTGCAAGGGATTCATCGGACCCAGTGTTTCACCCTGGGCATCCCCGATTTTGTTCGCCAAGAAGGCAGACATGAGCTTGCGACTGTGTGTCGACTATCGTCACCTGAACCAGGTGACCATGAGGAACAAGTATCCACTACCGAGGATTGATGAAGTCTTTGATCAGCTCAAGGGAGCACGGTGGTTCTCGTTGATAGACCTCAGGTCAGGCTATCATCTTCCCCGAGTTCGAGACGAGGATGTGCAGAAGACGGCCTTTAGATGTCGGTATGGCCACTATAAGTTCTTTTTTATGCCTTTTGTCATAACTAATGCTCCAGTAGTGTTCATGGGACTCATGAACGGGATCTTTCAGGCATACCTCAATCAATTTGTCGTGATCTTCATCGACGACATATTGATATTCACGACCACTGAGGAGGAGCACGACTACCACTTACGGGTTGTACTGGACACACTCCGAGAGCACCAACTTTATGGAAAGCTCTCAAAGTGTCAGTTCTAGATACTTGAGGTCCAATTCTTGAGACACATCATCTCTGAGGTAGGAGTTGTGGTGGATCCTACGAAGATCGAAGCAGTGCTAGATTGGGAGCCACCCAGGAGCATGATAGAGGTGCGGAGTTTCTTGGGGCTAGCTGGGTACTACTGCGGGTTTGTGCCAGACATCTCCAGAGTTGTGACACCACTATCATCTTTGAAAATGAAGGGGAAACCCTTCATGTGGTCAAACAGATGTTAGTAGAGCTTCCAGGAGCTGAGACAGAGATTTACCAGCGCACCAATCTTGAGGCTACCAGAGGAGGGATTAGGGTACATAGTCTTCTGCGATGCATCAGGGACCGGACTCAGATGTGTCCTGATGCAGGAGTGGGCAGTGATCATCTATGGATCACGTCAGTTGAGGTATCATGAGCATAACTACGCTACCCATGACCTGGAGTTAGCAGAATTGGTATTATCTCGGAATATGTGGCGACACTATCTGATGGCCGAGCGCTTTACTGTATATTCTGACCGCTAGAGTCTTAGGTACATCATCTCGCAGAAGGACCTGAACCTGAGATAGTGGCGATGGCTTGAGTTCCTCCAGGACTATGACTTTGAGATAGTCTATACTCCTGGGAAGGGGAACGTAGTAGCCGATGCTCTCAGCAGGAGGATGGGAATTCAACTACTCGAGGAGGCGAGGGAGCAGCTATCCTCTTTGGATATATCCTTCATGGATAGATATGGAGCAGCCTTTCTTCAGTCACTCACAGTCACTCCTCCACTTCTACAGCGGGTCAGAGAGGCACAACATGGGGACATTGACTGTGAGACGCAGCGTGTGCAGATATCCTCAGGACATGCACCTGATTGATTCTCTATAGGAGGAGAGCACGACGTCTTTTTCAGAGGAAATAACATGGAACCAGCTTCTTTATAGGAGGAGCTACTGCGGGAGTTTCACGCTTCCCCTTTAGCGGTACATCCAGGAGTGGCGAAGATGTACCCTGATCTCAGACGACAGCACTGGTGCCGGGTATGAAGAAGACTATGGCAGAGTTCATTTCTCGATACCTCACCTTCCAGCAGGTGAAGGTGGAGCACCAGGTACCAGCAGGGTTGGTACAACCCTTGGAGGTCCCGGAATGGAAGTGGGACGGGGTATCTATGGATTTCATGACTGTACATCCACGTAATTCCAGAGGTCACGACTCTATTTGGGTGATTGTCGACCGACTCACCAAGTCGGCCCACTTTCTACCCATCAGAGAGTAGGGCTCAGTAGAGAGCATGGGACGTCTCTACGTTCAGGAGATTATATGGAATCATGGTGTGCCAGCATCTATCGTCTTCATATTGAGATGCTCGCTTCACTTCCAGGCTTTGGAAGGGGTTGCAGGAGGCATTCGAGAAGCAACTATGTCTGAGAACCGCCATTCACCCTCAGAATGATGGTCAGATGGAGAGGACCATTTAAAATCTCAAGGACATGCTCCGTGCATGTGTCCTTAACTTTGGTCGCAGCTGGGAGGACCACCTACCCTTGGTGGAGTTCGTGTTCAACAACAGATACCACTCCACCATCGGGATGGCACCATACGAGGCATTGTATGGCCGACATTACAGATCACCTATATGCTGGACAGACCCTGGGGTGTCATCACTTGTGGGACCAAAAATGGTGCAGGCCATGACAGAGAAGTTCCAAGTCATCCAGGAGCGGATGAGGACAGCTCAGAGCCGGCAGAAGTCTTATGCTTACAGGAGGCGGAGGCCAATGGAGTTCGAGGATGGCGACCACGTATTCTTGCGGGTCTCACCTCGACTTAGATTATGGAGATTTGGCCGGGGTGGAAAGTTATCTCCACGCTTCATCGGACCATTCCAGTTTCTCAACAGGATAGGATAGCTGGCTTATCACCTGGCTTACCACCTGTGTTGCACCAGCTGCACAACGTCTTCCACGTATCTCAGCTGAGGAGATACGTGCAAGACCCGATGTAAATCATCGACCATGGGGACCTAGACATTGACGATCGGGCATCTTTTATGGAGGTCTCGGTGGAGATCGAGGATCAATATGAGCGGGTCCTATGTGGTCGGTCGATACCTCTAGTGTACATCAGATGGCAGCATGGGAACTACTAGAAGAGCACTTGGGAGTGAGAGGCTCAGATGCGTGCTCAGTACCCTCATTTGTTCCCCTAGTTTGTGATGTATCTTTACAGGGATGTATAGCCCTGAGGTGGGAGTAATGTAATGAAATGTAAACTTACAGGGAAATTTTTTTCTTAATTTTCTTTGGGATTTTACGAGTACGCAGTTTCTAACAGAACATGATTCCGAGGCCCGGTGTGCCCAGAATCATGTTCCGAATTTTAGCTCAGGTACGTTTAGTGAACGAACGAGTGGGGTTTTCTATCTTTCGAACCGGTTCTCGGAATCGAAATATGAGGACACCGATGAAACCACAACACCGATAATTTCTTAAGAATACCTTTTCCGGAGTTGCGTTTTTTCGGGTGAGGTTATTAATTAAATGGGTTAACTAAAGAATTAAATAAAATATTGTGCTACAAATTTTATTTCTATTCTATGTAGTTTAAACCTATGCTTGGAGGTTGGAGTGGGACGCACTAATATCCTAACTCCACTAGGTAGGATATTAGTGAAGTGGGGCCCACACGATCCACACCCCTTCAAATCCCTTTTTAACCTCCCTCTCACGAATTTAATATGTAACTCACCCGCACCCCTTTTAAATGCCATGTCAACCCTCAAAAATTAATTTGGATATTAAACGCTCTTCAATTAAGTCAATTAATTGAATGAAATTTGTTTTTGAATTTCAAATTAATGGAATTCATGGGTGATAATAAAATAATTCATGACTTATTTTATTGGGGGTTTATTCGTTGTGAGAAAGGAAAGTGAGGACTCTTGCGCTCATGAGGATTATCTTCTTCCTCGTCGAATAACGCGAAGAACGCCGAGTCTTCAACGAAGAACTCCATCACCGCAGGGGAATCACCGTGACATCTCTTCTCTTCTCTGCAGCCTGCGAGAACACCTTATTCAAAGAACGACTACATGTCGTATCTTTCTTCAGGTGAACGCCGATGATGCTTACAGAGCATCAATCTGCGACGCAGTATTCTGCGATGCTGTCTTTCGCAACGCCGTCTTCCGCGACATCCTTTTCCCATGACGAACCTCGTTCGATGACTTCATCGAGGTAGGGTTTAATTTGTTTCATGAACTATTCTTTTCCGTTCTTCGTCATTTATTTATGAACGCCTGTTACCGTTATAACGAGAGGAGGTCAGACCACACGAACACGACCGACCCTCCTCCCCCTTTGATGTTGTAAATGTTGCGACACGAACGAAGGCGGCACGGTGCAATGGCACCGCGCAGGAGAAAGAGGAACGAGTGAAGAAGGGCGACGCCATCACGCAACGCCGTTGTGGACGAACGAAGCTGCGGCCGGAGTAGGGCCGCAGCGAAGGGGCGCGGCACCGTCGCGCCGCACCGGAAAACCACGAAGGGTCGCGACCGGGGCGGGCTGCAGTGGAGGGGCGCGTCGCCGTCGCGCCGTGCTGGTTGGACCAAGGCCGCGGAATTTGGCCACAGGAGAGCAGGAGAGGCGGCCGGAGCCGCCGGTGCATAGGGGGCGGGACCAACTAGTCCCGCGTGACACCATGGCCGGCCGTTTTGGCCGGCAAGATCCAAAAACCGGGGGTCGTAACCCCCGAATGGCAAAGGGAGTGGCCCCCACGTGGGGGTCCAAGTTTCAATCTGGCGTAAGCGCCCCGCCCCCTTCCGCGGCGGCTCAGCCAGCGCCGAGCAGGCCATGCGGGCCGCACCCGCGCCAGGCCAACCGGTATCCCAGGCCGGGCCGGGCCGTGCCCTAATGGGCCGGACCCGGACCTAGGTCAGGTCGACCCGGTTCGGGCCGACCCAGGGGGTCTTGGGCCGCGTCGGTCAGGGCCCAAAACCCCCTAAAACCAGACATGTTTTTTCTTTTTCCCATATCATGGGCTACAGACCTCTGATCGATGCACCGTCAGTTGCGATGTGATCCTTGGATTGCGACGGTCATTTTGGTATATTACACACAAGGTTTCAGAGAAATTTGGGTATGTCCGGGTTGGTTCGAGCATGAAACCAACCGGGCCCTCGGAGCGGAAACACTTATAACTTGAGCTCCAAACGTCCAATTGACATGCCGTTGACTTTGTTGGATTCCTCATAGTGAGACAGACCTTTTGGCTTACTCCGCTCGAGGTTTGGATGCAGTTAGAGTGCGTTTGGGATTATTTTGACTTAAAAACCAACCGGGCCCCTGGAATGAAAAAGCCAATAACTCTCAGACCGGGCATCCGATTGACGCGCAGTTTGTCACGTTGAGTTCCTCTTGTCAAGACGGATCTTTGAGATACATCAACTATGGACTACGTGTCAGTTGATGTACTGACCCCTTGTCTCATGGAGCGGACCCTCACAGAATTGAGCATGCTGTGTGCGGGAACCCTAGAGCTGGCTACGACTGCGATGACGATGATGATTGCACTGAAATCCTCCGTGGGTTCGGCAGGGATGAAGACGACAATGAAATCCTCCGTGGGTTCGGCAGTGATGAAGACTGCACTATAATCCTCCGTGGGATCGACAGCGATGAAGACCGCACTGAAAACCTTCGTGGGTTCGAAGGCGATAAAGACTGCACTAAAATCCTTTGTGGGTTCAACAGCGATGAAGACCATACTGAAATCCTCCGTGGGATCGACAACAACGACTAATATTCTTGTATCCTACGTGGGTTTGGAAGTGTTTGACTCTGTTCTTTCTATCCTACGTGGGTATGGCAGAGTATTTGGTCTGTATCCTATGTGGGTCCGACAGCTTAGTTGTTTTAGTATCCTACGTGGGTCCCATCTTAGATGAATCAGTGGCTACATCTGATCATCTTTATCACCTTACGAAGAAGTATACCTGTGTGAGATGAGTCTTGACTTTCAATCAATATCTTCGATATTATTGACTTGCTTTCCTATGTGGATTTGGTTATGTTATCCTGTGTGGATTGGGTTGTACTATCATGTGTGGACGTGGTTGAACATCGGCTCGGATGTTGGAGCCGAATGGAAATTGATGACTTAGGTATATGTATGGTAATATACCTAAGTAGTGTTGGATGTTACTTTGTGATTTTATCTTTCCTTGGTGGATTATCCTTTTTGGATTCTGGGAGACCTTTGGGGGTCTCGGGTCCCCTATTTAGTAGCATATACTCACCCCTGCATGGGCTATGCCTGCACTACGTTGTGTTGGATGCAGATGTCGGACAACACTGATTGTGGTTGAGGCTTGTGGATTAAGATGGTACCTGGAGGTGGACCATTGGGTGGGACATACACAGAGCGGACGACTGGACCCAAGGAGTTGAGGAGGCTATATGCACCCACCCTTCAGGTGGGAGTTCCAATGGACTGCTCGGCATTGCATCTTTACTTTCAGTTGATGTACTTTCTTTCCAGTTGTACGTTACATTCAATTTGGGTTTGTATTATGGACCATTTACATTCTACACTTAATATTGTACCCAGTTTTACTTACTGTTTACTTCTTCTGGATTACTCTGTTCGGTTTGATTACTTTATAAAGGCAATGCCTTCGCCATTTTGTCGGGATTTACGCCTTGGTGCTAGTCGCCACCCCTTGGCCTATGGGAGGCAGGCATGGGGTAATCACGGCACGAGTCCCGGGTGGAGTTTGGATATTAGTGGGCCCCCACCAACCACCATGCCTAGGTTATCACTACTTAGACTAGAAATAAAATTTATAGCACAATATTTTAATTTATTCTTTAGTTAACCCATTTAATTAATAACCTCACCCGAGAAAACGCAACTCCGGAAAAGGTGTTATTAAGAAATTACCGACGATGTGGTTTCATCGGTGTTCACATATTTCGATTCCAAGCACTGGTTCAAAAGTTAGTAAAACCCACTCGTTCATTCATGGAACATACCTGAGCTAAACTTCGGAATATGATTCCGGGCACACCGGGCATCAGAATCATGTGCCGTCAGAAACTGCGTACTCGTAAAATTCCAAATAAAATTAAGAAAAAAATTTCCTTGGAAATTTATTGTTCTTTACATTACTCACACTTCAAGGCTTTATGTCCCCGTAAAGATACATCACACAATGGGGGAAAAAATGAAGGTACTGAGCAGGCATCTGAGCCTCCCACTCCCAAGTGCTCTCCTGGAGGTTCCCATGCTGCCATCTGATGTGCACTAGAGGTATCGACCGTCCACGTAGGAACTGCTCCTATCGATCCTCGATCTCCACCGGGACCTCTACAAAAGTCTCCCCATCGTCAATGTCTAGCTCCCCATGGTTGATGATATACGTCGGGTCATGCACGTATCTCTTCAGCTGAGATACGTGGAAGACGTCGTGCACCTGGTACAACTGAGGTGGTAGATCCATGGGATAAGCCACCTCGCATATCCTGCTGAGAACCTGCAACAGTCTGATGAAGCACAGAGATAACTTGTCACCCTAGCCAAATCTTCGTAATCCACGTCGAGGTGAGACCCGCAAGAAAACATGGTCGCCATCCTCGAACTCCAGTGGCCTCCGCCTCCTGTTAGCATAAGACTTCTACTGGCCCTGAGCTGTCCTCATCCTCTCCTTGATGACCTGGACCTTCTCTGTCGTGGCCTGGACCATTTCTGGTCCCACAAGTGCTGACTCCCCTAGGTCTGTCAAGCATAGAGGTGATCTGCAAGGTCGGTTGTACAATGCCTCATATGGTGCCATCCCGATGGTGGAGTGGTAGCTGTTGTTGTACACAAACTCCACCAAGGGTAGGTGGTCCTCCCAGCTGTGACCAAAGTCTAAGACACATTCACAAAGCATGTCGTCAAGAGTATGAATGGTCCTCTCTATATTACCATCCATCTGAGGGTGAAAGGCGGTGCTCAGCCGTAGCTGCATCCCGAATGCCTCCTGAAACCCCTTCCAATGCCTGGAACTGAAGCGAGCATCTTGATCGGTTATGATAGATGATGGCAGACCATGAAGCCATACAATCTCATGAACGTAGAGACATCCCATTCTCCCTACTGATCCCTGTTCTCTGATGGGTAGAATGTGGGCCGACATGGTGAGTCGGTCGATAATCACCCAAATGGAGTCGTGACCTCTGGTAGTACGTGGATTCCCAGTCACGAAATCCATTGATATCCCATCCCACGTACACTATGGGACCTCCATGGGTTGTACCAAGCCTGCTGGTACCTGGTGCTCTGACTTCACCTACTGGCAGGTGAGGCATCGAGAAACGAACTCTGCCACAACCTTATTCATACCCAGCCACCAGTGATGTCGTCTGAGATCCTGGTACATCATCACCACTCTTGGATGTACCACTAAAGGGGAAGTGTGAAACTCTCTCAAAACCTCCTCCTATAATGCAACTGGTACCATGGTACGTCCCTTGAAAAGGACGATGTGCTCTCCTCCTATATAGAATCCATCAGGTGCCTGTCCTGAGGATATATGCACATGCTGCGTCTCACAGTCAGTGTCCCCACGTTGTGCCTCTCTGACCCGCAGCATTAGTGGAGGATTGAATGTGGGTGACTGAAGAAAGGATGATCCATCTCTATCCATGATGGATATCTACAAAGCGGATAGCTGCTCCGTCACCTCCCCGAGTAGTTGAATTCCCATCATCCTGCTGAGAGAATCGGCTACTAAATTCCCCATTCAAGGTGTATAGACTATCTCAAAGTCATAGTCCTTGAAGATCTCGAGCCATCGCCACTGTATCAAATTCAGGTCCTTCTGCAAGAAGATGTACCTGAGACTCTAGTGGTCAGAATTGACTGTAAAGTGCTCGCCCATCCGATAGTGTCGCCAAATCTTCAGAGAGAAGACCACTACTGATAACTCTAGGTCATGGGTAGCGAATTTCTGCTCATGTTGCCTCAACTGACATGATCCATAGGCGATCAATGCCCGATCTTGCATCAGTACACATCCATGTCCGGTCCCTAATGCATCGCAGTAGACTAAGTACCCTACTTCGTCCTCCGGTAGCCTCAAGATAGGTGCGCTGGTCAATCTCTGACTCAGCTCATAGAAGATCATCTGACATCTTTCTGACCACACAAAGGGTTTCCCCTTCTTCGTAAAAGCTAATAGTGGTGCCACAACTCTGGAGAAGTCTGGAACAAACCTCCAGTAGTACCCTGCTAGGCCCAAGAATCTCCACAACTTCGTCACGCCCCTGGGTGGCTCCCATGCTAGCACTACCTCGATCTTCGCAGGATCCACCACAACTCCCACCCAGAGATGACATGTCCCAAGAAGTGGACCTCACATATCCAGAACTGACACTTAGAGAGCTTGCCAAAAATATGGTTCTCTCGGAGTGTGTCCAGTACAACCCGCAAGTGGTAGGCATGCTCCTCCTCAGTGGTCGAGTATATCAATAGGTCGTTGATGAAGACCATGACAAATTGATCGAGGTATGGCTGAAAGATCATGTTCATGAGACCCATGAACACTGCTGGAGCGTTGGTTATGCCGAATGGAATATCCAAGAACTCATAGTGGCCATACTGACATCTCAAGGTCGTCTTCTGCACGTCCTCGTCTCGAACTCTGAGGTGATGATAGCCTGACCTGAGGTCTATCTTTGAGATCCACCGTGCCCCCTTGAGCTGATCTAAGAGATCATCAATCCTCGGTAGTGGATATTTGTTCCTCACGATCACCTGGTTCAGGCGATGATAGTCAACACACAGTCGCAAGCTCTCGTCCGCTTTCTTGGCAAACAATATCGGGGAAGCCCACGGTGAAACACTAGGTCGGATGAATCCATTGCTCTGTAAGTCCTCCAGCTATACCCGTAGCTCTCGAAGCTCAGCGGGAGCCATACGATATGCTGGAGTGGATATCAGGGCTATCCCGGGGTACAGGTCAATATAAAAGTGTACCTCTCTGTGAGGAGGTAGTCCCCGAACGTCGTCAGGAATAATGTCCGCATACTGATCCACCTCTATAGGAAAACTCGGACTCCGCATGTCAACTACTCTTAGGATGAGGCTAGCCAACTAATGATTGATGGGTTGTCCTCTCCTCTTCTTGAGTCTATCCAACACTGTAAAGGCTCCCTTCTTGCCGGTGAAGGTCAACCTACTCTCGTCGGTGCGTACACACTGCACCTTGCGCCTAATACAGTCGATCTGAGCATGGACTGTAGATAACCAATCCATGAAAAAGATGTCGTCGTAAGGCCTCGACGCCACTACAAGAAGATCCCAACCGAAGATCTCACCTCCTAGAGTATGCTCACACTACCAGCACTAGTGTGTAATCGTCGAGTCTGCTCCCGTAGGAGTCTCTAGCCGTAAGGATCGAGCCAACGACTCCATCGGAATCTCCAAGCTCCGTACAAGGGCGGAAGCAATAAAAGAATGAATCTCTCTAGTGTCTACAATAACTGCAGCAAGGGTGGAGTAGTCAAAGATAGTACCTTGAATCATCTCTCACGCGTCGTGGTCGTAGGCCTCCGCTGCCTGAAGCTGAGCCTGTCTCTGCCCGCCATCTCCCTGTGGCCGGGGTGGACCTCCTGGTGGTGGTGGTGGTAAAGCCTCAAAGCATCGCCCACAAAATGATACTCAAACTGCTCCCCTGCCTCGTCCGCCTGCTCTCAGCGGACCGCCACGGTCGACCCTCTTCCTCTGTCTGGGTGGCCCCTGAACCGTCTGTTGCTCCTTTGCACGGCGGGTCGGGCAGCCATGAGCCATGTGGCCTTGCCCGCCGCATGTGTAGCACTACCTGCTCCTCGGAAGGTTGGCTCTGTGTCATGTTCCCCGCACCTCTGAGCCAGTGTCCTGAGGTCATCTTCTTGGTGGTCCGGTCCGCCTAGACCCCTGGGACATCCATCGACTTCCAGCTGCAGATTACTCTGCTACGTGCTGTCCTGCGGTAGGTCTTACTGCTGGTGTAGGCTCAGCAAGAAAGATCTCTATGTGAAGGGCATGCTCAAGTACTCGTGCCATGTATGTTGAATAGCGTGACATATTGGTACATCTCGCCGAGTACTGGGCGACCGTTATGTTGCCCTGCCGCAGCTGTAGAATCTCCTGGATATGCACCGCACGGAGGGTGGTTGGGATAAACTCTGAGTGAAAGAGGCACTCAAAGTCCATCTAGAAGATAGATCCCTCGTCGTGCAGCTGGACCATCAAACTCCACCGTCTATCTGCTGCCGCATGCTGGAGGATCACTGCAAGGATCACCACGAGGTCAGCTGGTGTCCCCACTAAACTGAAAACTCGAACCACAACCTCCAGCCAATCCTCGGCTACCTGAGGGTCTATCTCCCTGCGGAACCTGGGCATTCTGTGATGCTGAAACTCATGCAGTGCACTAAGGAAATGTTCACTTTCAGTGGCTGGGGATGGTAGCATCGGTGGCTCGGTGGGTAGAGGTACCTCTGGTGCCTCCGCTGAAAAAGGGCCCTACACCGAGGCCTTGTCGCTCGGTGGGCTGTCGACTCGCACAAAACTCGGAACCCTAGATGGCTGCTGTCGTGGAGCCATCCTGAAAAGAAACAGGTGCGCCACGGTCAAACAGTATACTTGGTGAGGTGACACAAAGTAATCACAAAGAAATTTTTTGAAAAACACATGCAATCAATGTTTTCGTGTATTGAGTCGGAAATCAGAAGGTAGGGTCCTAGTGTATGGATACGTCGGCCGCCACAACAACAATGGACTCCCTGGACTGATAACCACACTCAATACCCTTAACACTATTGCTTCACATAGCAGAAAGATCAAATTCCTAAGTTCTGCCGTAGAATAGAACTCCTCTGATACCAATTTGTCACGAACTGTCCTCGAGACCCATGTCGTGACTACCCCAAGCCCACCTCCCATAGGCCAGGGGCTGGCGACTAGAACCAAGGCATAAATCCCAACAAAAAGGGGAAGTCATTGCCTTTATAATATAAAAAACACCATAGAGTAAGCAAGCAGAATTAAACACTAATTAAAATTTGGAACAATAGTAACTGCGGAAAGTAAATGGGCCAGAATTCAAACCCAAACTGAATGTAAGGTACCACTAGAAAGAAGTACAAAAAATGAAAGTAAAGCAGCAACGTCGAGCCATCCACTGGAAGTCCCACCTGAAGGGTGGGTACAGATATCCTCCTCAGCTCCTCAGGTCATCCATCCACTCCGTGTACATCCCACCCAGTGGTCCACCTCCAGGTACTGGCTTGCTCCACAAGCCTCAACCACGATCAGTGCTGTCCGTCGTCTGCATCCAACACAACTTAGTGTGGGCATAGCCTATGCAGGGGTGAGTATACGCTACTCAGTAGGGACCCCAATACCCCCAAAGGTCTCCCAAAATCCACAAAGGATAATCCACGAAGGAAATATACAATCACAAAGTAACAACCAACACTACTTAGGTATATTCCCATACATATACCTAAGTCATCACTTCCCATTTATCTCCGACATCCATGCCCAAGTTCGATCACGTTCACATAGGAGTACAAATCAATCCACATAGGGTAACACAACCTAATCCACATTGATAGAAAGTCAATCATATCGATGATATTGATTGAAAATCAAGACTCAGCTCACACATGTATACTTTTTCGTAAGGTGATATAGATGATCATATGTAGCCATTGATTCATCTAAGCCGGCACCCACATAGGATACTAAACCAGCTATGCTGTCGGACCCACATAGGATACATACCAGCTACTCTGCTAGACCCACGTAGGATAGCAAGCACATAGTCAAACACTGCCAGACCCATCTAAGATACAAGAAAAGTAGTCATCGCCATTGATCCCACAGAGGAATTCAGTACGTTCTTCATCGCTGCGGAACCCACGGAGGATTTCAGTGTGGTCTTCATCCCTGTCGAACCCATGGTGGATTTCAGTGCGGTCCTCATCGCTCCCGACCCCACGGAGGATTTCCCTGCAGTCGTCATTGCTGCCGAACCCCCGGAGGATTTCAGTGCAGCTGCATGAAATCCTCTGGGGGTTCCGCAGCGATGACGACTGCACCGAAATCCTCCGTGGGTTCGGCAGCGGTGAGGACCGCACTGAAATCCACCATGGGTTCGGCAGGGATGAAGACGGGACTGAATTTCTCCGTGGGTTCGACGGTGATTACTATTGTTCTTGTATCCTACGTGGGCCTGGAAGAGTTTAACTATGTTCTTGCTATCCAACGTAGGTCTGGCAGAGTAGCTGGTCTGTATCCTATGTGGGTCCGACAGCTTAGGTGGTTTATTATCCTACGTGGGTCCCAGATAGATGAATCAGTTGCTACATCTGATCATCACTATCACCTTACGAAGAAGTATACCTGTGTGAGATGAGTCTTTACATTGAATCAATATCTTCGATATGATTGACTTGCTTTCCTATGTAAATTGTGTTGTGTTATCCTGTGTGGATTGGGTTGTACTCCTATGTGGACGTGATCGAACTTGGGCTCGGATGTTGGATTCGAATAGGAATTGATGACTTAGGTATATGTATGGGGATATACCTAAGTATTGTTGGTTATTACTTCGTGAGTGTATCTTTCCATTGTGGATTATCCTTTGTGGATTCCGGGATATCTTTGGGGGTCTCGGGGTCCCTACTATGTAGCGTATACTCACCCTTACACAGGTTATGCCCGTACTACGTTGTATTGTATATAGATGACAGACAACGCTGATCGTGGTTGAGGCTTGTGGAGCAAGTCGGTACCTGGAGGTGGACCACTGGGCAGGACATACACGGAGCGAACAGCTGGACCCGAGGAGCTGAGGATGTTTCTGTACCCACCCTTCAGGTGGGACTTTTAGTGGACGGCTCGACGTTGCTGCTTTATTTTTAGTTGCTATACTTCTTTCCAGTTGTACCTTACATTCAGTTTGGGTTTTTATTCTGGCCCATTTACATTCTGCACTTAATATTGTACCCAGTTTTACTTAGAGTTTACTTCTTCTTGCTTACTCTGTGGTGTTCTTTTACTTTACAAAGGCAATGCCTTCCCATTTTTGTTGGGATTTACACCTTGGTGCTAGTCTCCAGCCCCTGGCCTATGGTAAGCGGGCTTGGGGTAGTCACGGTATGGGTCCCGAGGATGGGTCATGACATGAAATCCAAAAAATCGTTTAAGAATGCACTGTAAGTGGGAAACACTATTGTCTACAAGCATTTTGTAAAAAATTTAGAGTGTTTATATAAAAAAGTATCTTAATCACAAAAATTTCATATAGTTGATTGTTAGGAGTTAAAATATGTTAACGATAATTTTTAGAAAAAAAATAATATTCAAATTGAATAATTTTCTAATCTACTAGTATATTTGAGTTATAGATCTATTGATTCTGAACATTTCATAAAATTCATGTTTATTTAATTATTTTTGTGAAACACTATAATTTTTCTGCAAATTTTGAAAACTCAGTGTGAATGTACAGTCAAATGAATAAATTAAAATTATTTCTATGTTTTTTAGTAATGTAAACTAAATATTTGTGTGATTATATATGATCTTCTCTAGAATAAAACTAGGGTATCATTGGTTATAACACTAGTAGAAGGAGTAAAAAATAGTTTAACTTCAAATAACATGGGTTTTTTACTAAATTGGTGTCATTTATAATGATCCAGGGGAAGAGAAAATTTATATGGGGAATCCATATATTTTTAGCTCAATAGATTCAACATGAACTGCAAAATAAGTATTAATTTTCCAATAATTTCATTACAAAATCCACTGAAAATTTTATCAAATAAAAATACATTCCATAAAAAGAATATAAAAATAATACCTTCTATACAGTAAAAAAATGAGAACAATAATTGTCACGACCCCTTCAACACAATATGTACCCCTCCTAGGCCGATAATGGGAGAAGATATATAATGATAAATAAGTATCGCATTCAGTATGCCCTATGTTGGTTACTAGCACTGAGGGTCCAGTAAACACAAAAATGGGAGGCATTACAATCTATGAGAACACATGTGATAGATAGAGATAATATAGATACAAACCAACCCAAGCTCAGAGTAAAATATAAAAGAAAACCCACGTACAGATATATATTTCCGTGAATGAACTAATAAAATTGAATGGGAAATCTATATGTACCAAAAATAAATATAAAGGTGATAATGACCTAGAATCACAAATTTACCTTAAAAACCCAAATCTAGTAGTAAGAATCCTGATATCCAACCTTCTCAAAATGACCAGAAAAATAGTCTATATAACATAGGGTGAGTATAATACTATGCTTATTAGGATCCTCCCTAGTGAATCTTTTTAAAATATAAAGAAATCATTCTAATAGGACTGAATACCAATTGAAACTATGTCATCACCTAAACATGTATATTTTGTTCCCAGCCTCACCATGGATACTCTAACTAATTATCACCTAAAAGAGAATAATATATAAAAAATAATATCAAGGGTACCCCAGACCCACTTCCCCACATGTTTGTTTCTTTTCCCCAACCTGGGACGTCATGAGCATATCAATCCAACAATAGTAATCCATCAAACACCTAGGTGACTCAAAAAAACATGCACCGTGTCCAACACAACCCCATTTCCACATAACCAAAAGTAACTAGGTAGTTTCTGGGAGACACCACTTCCAGCATAACGTGTATCATACGTCATGTATTATACAAAAATCCAGCATATCACAAATAGTGAGTAAGGATCCTCAAGAAATCACAACCTGTACATGTTACACCTATAGTAGTCCTTGTGAATCTATATATATGATATATATGTGTGAAATAACAAAAATCTATTATAGTTATCTACACACCTATATGTGGAAAACGATCCACCATGACTACTATAGAAAGTATCTACCAAGATAAGAGTGTGGGGAAAAGTAGGGCAGTCTTCAATCCATCCTCCCAATAGGATATTGGATAAAACACCATATAGGGCTCATAATCCAAGAGGTGTCATCTTTCCTAAATTATAGTGTGGAATAGATTATAGAAACACAATAATTAAAGAATATAATATAGATCACATCCACACTATGTTCACACTCGACTCATAGATTTAACAATAAATAATTACTCTTGGACTCCCTACTAACATTGCTAAGACAAAATATCCTATATGCACACAACAATTTAAAGAGATACATTAAATTAACATTATCCATTTTTATCACTCTCACATTTAGTTAATTAATTCATTAAAATTTAAATAACCATTATCATTTGAAAATTTCATTTCATTAGCAGTCCATCATGATCCAAGACCTACATGCATATGAAAATCTAGTCTAGGGCTTCTCATAATTTCAACCTTATATTTTCATCCCAGCAATCTCCAAACCCTTGGGTTAAACATTTTTTAAATTATTTAACAGTAATTTCCACTTTCCATATCACCATATTCTAAAGGAAAACATTCTAAACTCCCAAAACACAAGGAGATCAACATGGTGAGTGTATGAACTACTCATCAAGTCTTTGCCACCTACCAAAGTAGTGTAACTTGTGAAACCATGTGAAGATAAACAGATAAAGAACATGGATTACCCCTCATGTATTTGAATCCCATAGAATGAGTGTAACCAAACACATTTATATGCCACAACTTTTGGAGAAAAGAATTAATGTAAACATACACTAGATTCAATAATCATTCATAATTTACATAAATTTTTTATCCCAACATCATTCCGTTTTGTCATCTCGGGTGTCCTTCCTAACACCACATTCAAATATTAATGTATATCTCTACTCCAGAAGACACCTATTACTATAATAAATAGGAATATATTACCTTTATACCACAATAAACCTCTAGGATCACCCATCCAAGTCTCAAATAACATCTGGGACTCCATACCAAGGATACCCTAACAGTTTTCGAGGCTCAACAATACTAGGATCACATCACATCAAAAGATGTATGTTATAAACATGAAATGATGATCTTATGCCTAAATAAATAATTTATCAATTACATAAGGTGATCTCTCATGAATATGATGCATAATAATATTTTACATTTTAAACAAGTGTGTAACTCATAACCTTTAAGGAATTATCATTTATCAAATAACTGGTTCTTTGATCCAACATGAATAAACTGATTTATTTTTCACCGATTCCAACTATGGGAAGCCTAATTAACAAGATATCACAACTATCGAAAATTACTTATTCAATTAATTTATTTTACTTTAATTATATTTTAAAAAAGAATCAACATTCTTCAGGATCATTAACCAAAAAAATTAAAAATTCTAACTTGGTTCGATTTTATTATCCTAAAATTACAAAGACAACAACCAGATTAATTAAACAGACCTCTTTATCATTTAGAAAATTATTTAAAAATTTAATTTTGGATTTAGGTCTCTTACCAATTTCCATCAAAAACATCAGGCTATACCAAAAAAAGGAATAGATATCACACTTTCTATCAAATTATTAGGAAAACAGTGATCCCAATATAAAGCAGCGAAATTTCTATGTGATTGATAATAACTATTTAATAAAATTCATATAATTATTATGTTAGTTCCATTTTGATCCAATGGTGTAAACCATGTTAACACTACAATTTCGCATAAATAAATAACAAATAATTGATTCTAATACCTCAAAAGGTTTCCAATGTTCTTCCTATGAGAATAGATAACGCAATAGATCATGATCACCTCTCCCACAATGACTACATCCACCCGGGGATTCCGTTACCCAACCACACAAACCCAAATCCAAGAATATTTCATTAGAAACATGGATATCACACTCCATTACATGGAAATGAGAAACACGATTAAATTGACCGATGAAACCACAAGAATATAGGTAGATCATACTTCAGATTAAATATGGATCACTACTGATTGAAGGAGGGAGTTAGGATTATATCCCTGGTGAAGGAATCTTAAAAACATTGAATATCTAGTCTTCGAGTTGTCTAGAGTTGATGGAGAGAAACTAAATCCATAGGTTTTGACAAAATCTCTGAGGATGGAAATTTTTGAACATACAACATCTTAGTATTACATGGTGTGAAATCCCCTTTAACTTCCTATAAACATCAGATTTTGGGTTTTTCTAAATAAATTTTTTCTACATTGCTTTATTTTTTCATCAGACCTCAAATACATGTAAATCATGAAAACCTATTTCACGTAATGTGACCTCATTTAATGACAAGATGCTCCGAACATCTATCATCTAGGAACTAAACTACCTCAATCTTCCTGCATTCCTCCTCTCAACACCACAGTCTTCATAAATAGGAAAAGGGTTGATCCAAATGGATCCATGTCCATAGATCAAATACCGGTCAAAACATTATTTTCCTTGAGAATTCAAAACCAATATATAGAGTAAACATAAAAAGGGTCGTCAGAATAGACACACCATGAGATACCTCTTAATGCTCTCTCCACCATACGTTCTCAACCGATTGACTAGAGAAATGTTTCAAAACCACTCAACTACCACATCCCACTCCTAATCACTCTCCCAAAAGATATACCTATCAAAAGAGAGAAATCCCCAACAAGAATAAATGGAAATCCATCTCACATCCAAATAATGTATACAACCACTAAACAAGTATTTTTATAATATAAGATCTAATCATCAAAAATAATGGGGTACATAGTGTGTATCGACGAATCACATTCCCAAGTAATCTATTTCATGCCACCATGTCGCCATAAGACACAACCCAAGGGGATATCATAACTGCACAACACATTTTCTTAGTGTTCCTATATCATGACAGGACACGCCTTGAAGGATCCATCATCATATACTTTGATCTCACCAAAATAGATGATTTTAGAGTCATCAAGATGAGAATAACTAAGCTGTGATATGTGAAAAATAGCATATATCCATCTCATATACGTGGGAAGCGGTACCCGATATGAAAAAGCTCTAATAGAAGCCAATACGTTGAAATTCCCAATAAACTAGGAAGAAATATTACACCAAAAACCAAAAAATTTCTACCCAAGATGTGGAGTCACCTTGAGGAATTCATGATACCAAATGAAAAAATGTATAGTTCTCCCCCATTTATTGGGATAGGTTTTCAAATGATCATGTATTGCATTCATCCTCTCATAAATCACCTGATCCATAATTGTTATATTTTGTACTAGTTTTGGATTGATAATTACTGACTCTTCAAACCCATCCAATACAATAGAGAATGGAAATTTCATCTATACAAGGAATTAAATGGTTCCATAACTATGGTGTAGTGAAATCTAATTTTTTTAGAGAACTCGTCCAAAGGAGTGTTCCTTGTCCATGAACATCCAAAATACATGACATTAGAGCCCAACATGTCTTCAATAGTCTGGATACTCTGATATATCTGATCGTCCTTCTGTAGATGAATAGTAGTGCTAAGACATAGCTAATAACCAAAATCAGGTTGGATTCCTCTCTACACCCTTGAGGGAAAACATGGTTGTCGATCATAAATGATCAACCTCACTACTCAGTGGAGTCACACCACCTTCCTTAGATACTACCTTGAAAAAAAATCCACTAAGCTTAAATCTATGATCGCTACAATGTGGGTTTATTTCGTAAATGATTCACAACCATCCATATAGTGTCATAGCCTCCTAGATCTTGATGTATACCGGTAAAAATTTCCATCAAGATGTCCTCCCAAATCCACTAAAGAACATCTAATGGTTGGAGAAAACCACAAAGAACATAATGATCGACCTTAAACAATTGGCATACCAATTATCGAGACTCAACCTCTTAAACTTCATGGATCTACCAAGGCCAGCAAAACTGACCAATCAAGTCTTGGAACATCTTTTTCACCATTGGATGTACCACTAAATATTAAATTTGTAAATATCTGGGAAACACCTCACACATCTCCAACGAATAAAAAATCCTTCACCGAAACAACTCCCAGTGTTTTACATCCTAAGGGGAACCATCGGGGGCCTAAAAAATATATCATAATCTCTCTTGACCTTCATATAAAGATCCCTTAATTGGTATCCCCCCTACTTATTCACTAGATATGAATGCAACATAATCAGAATAAGAAATCCTTTACCCCAATATCTCCTATATCCATATGTAATCCCGAATGTTATCCCATCACTCTCCAAGAATCACAAGATTCATGCACTTAATCACAATATTAATTCCCACTTAACACATTAGTCACAACATTCCCCTTTTCTGATGTATATGTAATTTTGATGTCATAATCCGGTAAAAACTCCATCCATGGATATTGGGGCAATTTCATGCCATGGTAGGAGAAATCATACCTCAGGATCTTATGCTTTGTGATGACAAAAAATTATTTGAGGATGTGGTAATGTATACACATCTTTAGAGAAAACACCACCACTACCATGTAGAGATAATGGTGGAATAGATATGTTCATGGGGATGCAACTGCCAGAACCTTTATAAATTATTGATCTCTACTACATCAGAACAGAAGACAACACTAAATGTGAAGCATCAAAGAAAACCTCCAACTGAACTCCTTCATTTGGAATACAAATAACTGTAACACTAACTAGGATATCCATTAGATACTCAAAAATTTCCTGAAACTGATCTTTCCAAAAGAATAAGTCATTAATTATTATCATCACTATCATAGTAGTAACAAACCTTGAGAAATCAGATATGCACATCTTGCAGTAGCGTGAATTTCCAAAGAAACATCACACCTCCACCACTTTCTTGGGGATTCCCAAGACAAAACTTCTTATACCATCAAGAGATCCATAGATAATCCCTATTGGGATATAAAATTACTATATAAATGGACTTATTCATCCCAAAACACACATTTATAAAACTTCCCAATAAACTTCTCAAGTCAAAAAACTCTCAAAAAGCCACGCAGATGCTTTGAATACTTCTCCACATATGTGGAGTACAAAAAGGATTTAATTGATAATAACCACCATGAACTTAACCTAGAAGTCATGGAACACAATGTCCATTAATCCCATGAACACATCTGGAGCATTCATCACTATGAATTTCACGACAAAAAACTCATAATTCCCATGACACAACAGAATGTAGTCTTTATGATACTGACTCCATTAAACGAATATATTGATATTTTAACCCAAATCGATATTCAAGAATGATATTTCACCCTTCAGTTGAACAAATAAATAATCAATTTATTGATGATGATGATAGTGGTTATTTACTTTCACTTGGTTCATGAGATGATAATAGAAACACAACTAGAAACATAGATCAACCTTCATCATGAAAAAAATTAGAGTACACCACAACGACACATTTGGTCAAACAAAACTACAATACAACATATTATCCAGTTATATAAACAAATCTGACAAAATAGAATGTTCAATACTATATCAAGATATTAATATAGGATACATTCCCTACTAGAGCTTGATTCTAAACTTGATCTATCATCTAGGGGGTGACAATTAAACCTCCTCATGAAATACATAAGGGTACTCTTATACAGCCTTGGGAAACACAAAATTCCAATCCAATGACAAAATCGGCATCATATTAGCCATCAAGGATGACAAGGATGGTACATTCATGTGACCCATCTTTGGGTCTCACTGAATAAGAAACACATGCTGGCTCTACATCCGTTTCAAAGAACAAAACCTTCCTCCTAAATTAATCCATGATAGCCTACACCGAATAAAACCAATATGTGATGAATATGAAATCATGTGGTTTCATATTTATGAATATGAAATCTCCACAAGAATGATGATGGCCAAGTACTAGCTCACATTCCCTACATACATCAAACAAGTCATCTCATCCTCTAACTGGCGCATTCAACGCCAATATCACTAGATGTATTTCTACCTTATGTCCCACAACATGGACAAGGGAGGATGATATAAATGACTATGCCACTCTTAAATCAAACAAAGTATGTAACCAAGAAGAATGATTTAAAAGGGTACCTCAATTTATGTATACATCTCTTAGTGTTGGAAATAGTAAAGATGGATGATTACCATGACCTGCTGATTAACCTCTCTAACCCTTCTTATGACCATCTCTATAGTTGAGCTCTAGTATCTAATAAAGGTGAGTTCCTCAGGTCCGTCCTATACATACCCCATCTAATATCTCATAATCCAAAAATGGAGCGACATGTTACTTCTTCCTTCGCTAGAACTATCGTAATGGGGTAAGCTGATGTGGGACAACTAACGCATGGTGATTTCTCTAAATGGTCCATCACTCTCAATGCTTATGAATATTTAATCCACAGGAAAAACAATCGTTTGATCCATTTTCATATTTATGAGTGTTCTTCCCCCTAATGAAATCAGATATTGAGGGATGGGACCTTACCATGACAGATTAGAAACTCTTCTACCCTAAAAACTGAGATCTACAGACCACATATATTCATTATGGGGTTTCATGAATTGAAACGTATCATAATGATATAATATTTTATAAAATCATCTCAATTACATCTCCCTTATCCAACACCTCGAGATACATATTCACTATAAACGGGGTGACCTGGTGCTAAATCTATGGATGCAAAGCCTCATTGAAATGCCTCTCCCTGGACACCTCATTTGGAAATAGGTCGACAGCATATCACAAAAGGTTCTTGAAATAGATTCCAAAATCTCATAAACTAGAGCTCCCCTACTGAAGGGGAATTACCTCCAGATGACTGGCTTCCTTTGCTGTCAAAGAATGAAACCCAACTCTAAACTTGTCGCAAAAAACCTCCCATGAGACTAGCGACTCCTTGTGTTCCCTGAGGAACACGAACCACCACTTCTTCACTACACCATGCAGCGTCATCCAACCTAATGACACCAAGTAATGAATTCGATCATGGATCAAATAGAAAGATATCTCATCATCCTCCAACAATTCTTCAGTAAATTCATCGGAAAAGGATCCCCATACATCTACAAAATCTAGTGATGAAAATATCGGAGTTTTTTCCTCCATGTGTCCTCATCATCAATGTCTAATATATAGTTATAGGCTGGGACATCATGTATGAAATATTGTACATGAAACTGAAGAGGATGTTGATCTAGATCTGATCATCAAAAAGAACATTTAGTTCGAGTTAACAAACATAGAATATGGATGACTATACATTAATTAATTTTTTTCATTCAATCAATTTAGGTTCACACATCCCAAGGTCAACACATTCAAACATAGATAAAAATAAGAATGATACATGATACCTTTCAAGGTATCTACCCTGTAAATAGTATCACACTTTTTAGTAGTCATTTTACTATTTATGTTCTTTGAATTATATCATAGGGGACTATAAATACACATTTTTCATACTATCTATCGGGTTTACAGTGCTTTCTAAACTTGGCCGACATCATTTCCTAACCAACCCATGCATCCTCGCCTGTTCCTAACACAAAAATCCATTATATCTCACAAAAAATAATCTAATACAACCTTATCATGACCCAATCCCTACAAAGTGTACCTCATCAGTCAGAAAATGGACAACAGAGATAGTGACACACGAGTGTAAGGGTATAATAAACACACAAATAGGAAGTGTTACCCTATAAGAGAACACATGTGAAAGTAAGAGATAAAATAGAAACCAACCAACTCCTTCTGGGATAAAAATATGAAATAATATCCAAGAAAAATATGTAATATCTGGAATGAAGTACTATAGAAAAAAGGAAAAAATAGAAGTAAAAAAATGAAAGTAAAGATGACAATGACCACGAAGCCCAAACAACGCCTACAAAACCCCAAGCTAGCAGTAACCAACCTAATCTCTAGCCTGCTCGAAATGACCTCGATAAGAGTTTATATAACATATGGTGAGAATAAAAGTATATATAGTAGGATTATCATTAGAGAATATCATTAAAAAGTAAATAAATCATGCTAAATAATAGTTAAAAGAAAGAGTAACTAACTCATCACCTAAACATGTTTACTGTGTTCCCAGCCTCACAATGGCTACCCTCAACAAGTAATGTATACAAGAGAATTTTATAAAATAATTAAAATTAATGGTACCTAGATATAACTTCCCCACTTGTTTTCCAATTTTCCCAACATCACACGACCTGATCATTTCTCTCTAAAAAATGGCAAGCCCGTAGACAACTGAGCGAACCACCAAAACATGAACACCATGCACCACACCACCTCATCTACATAACCAAAAGTTACCAATGTTTCTAAGAGACACCATAGATCACATAACATGTATCATACATCAGGTATTATACCTCTTGCCTTCACAGCCCATACACCGAGTAAGGATCCTCAATCCATTGAAACCAATACACTATTTACCTACAATAGTCCTTCGGAAACTATATCCAAAATATATGTATGTGAAATAACCACAATGCAATATATCCCTATAGAAATATATATTGGGAAAACTAACCATCCTACCAACCATAACAAGTATCTAATAAAGGAAGTGAGTGGGGCCAAAGAGTGTGGTCATACATTAAATGTCCCACCGGGGTGTTAGGGAAAACAACCCCGAGGGCATAGAATCCCTTGGGTGTCAGTTTACCTATTGGTAGGGTGGAGTAGCATATACACACACCTAAAGTACATTAAATAATATATCTCAAAAACACCATATGGGAATAACCTAGTCGTAGACTCTACTATATCAAACATATCTTAGACTCCTGGATTCAACTAGTATGACAAGATATCCTACAAGAACACAACCATTTAATGAGCTACATAAAATTATCATTATCCATTTTTATCAATTTATAATTACACAAATCAATTATTTATATAAAAATTATCCATTATCATTTCTAAATTACATTTTATTAGTGTTATAGAATGATCCACGAATTACTAAAATAGGAAAATTGATTCCACATCTTCATGGAATTTCATCCTCGGAATTTCATCTCACCACGGTCCAACATCAAGGGTAAAACTTTTATTCATTTATTTAACAATCATTACCTCCTTCCATATCACCAGGTTCTACTCTAAAACAATCTAATCTCCACAATCATATGGATCTCATCTCTGTGATTATATTAACTACCCATCAAGTCTTTTATGCATATGGAAGGAGAGTAACTCGTGAAACCATGAGGAGCTAAAAACATAAATCTCATGGCATACCTTGCTTGAATTCACCACCAATTGAATGCGAGTAATTAGACACATCATCCTTCCACAATCATTGGTGAAAGTAAGATCGATAAAAATAACATATTCCACAAGGATCCAATATTATCATTAATGTGTAAGCCCATCTTCAACCCAATATTTTGTCTTTGATATCCTCCCCAACACCACATTCATATACCGATGTATCTCACGAGTCTATGTGTCAACTACATCAACAAAAACTAGGCATCCCTGCCCCTTATACTATAATGATAGGTCATCCAAGGCTCAAGTCAAATCTAAACCTCCCTGACTGAAATAAATTAATATACCTCTAGGCTCATCTATACAATGCTCACGTCACATCACAAGTAATAGTAAACAAATAAGAAACCATGATCTTATCCCTAAATCAAGGAATTCATCCTTCACAGATGAATAGATCTCACTCCTCAAAAGTATAAGGTTTATAGCATTTACAAGAATGTGGTCAATTCAGACCCTACAAGCCATTATCATTTATCATGAATGTTTTTCTTTATTACATATTGAACTAGATGAGTTATTATTCACTGGTTCCAACTATGGGGATCATAAGAAACAAAATATCACAACTATTAAAAACTAATTAGCCAATTAATTAATCCTATGTTTAATTTTTTATATAAAAACAATCAACATGCCTCATGTTCATTTACCAATGCTATTAAACATACTTACTTACATCAATTTTATTAATATTAAATAAAAACCACCCAATCTAGATTCATTACACATCCCGAATTAACTTTTATGAAATTAATTACATAGTTAATTATTGATTTATTTTCCATACCAATTTCCATCATGAACAACATGATAAACCAAGAACAAAATAGATGGCATACTATCTTTAAAATCAAATGGAAGACTGGTATCACGGTTCAATGTAACTACATTATTCTATGAGTGATAAAAATTATTTAATTTGGTTCATATAATTTTTAGGTTAATTTAATTACAATCCATGTGGATAAACCATGATAACTCATTGATTGTACACAAAAAATAGGGAAGCAATGATTCCCCAACCTCAAAAGGCCACCAATGTTGTTCCCACTAGAGCATACTACCCAACCGATCATGATCACCTATCCCGTAGTGACTGCATCCATTGGAGGACATCATGGCACAACCACAACAACCAACAAAAAAACAACTCTATTAGAAACATGGATATCATGCACCAAATCATGGAAAGGAGAAAAGAGGGTACATAGATTGATGAAACCAAATAAACAAGGGTATATAATTCATAGGATCATAGAAAGATTTCTATGAATATAAGGAGGGAGATAGGATACGATACTTGATAATGGAATCTTCAAAACATCAAATAGGGGTTTTTTATTGCCTGGAGTCGAGGGATAACCACCATAGTCGTCAGTTTTGATAATAACCAAGGAGCTAGAATGTTTTAAAACATACAACATTATGTTACTACATGACGTGAAATCCCCTTTCATGTCATGAAACCCTTAAGTTTCAGGTTTCACTAAAAAACACATAACACCATCAATTTATTTTATTTTTCGAACTCCAAAAACATTGACGTCGTGAAACCATATTTCACATTGTGTAACATTATTTCATGAAGAAATGCTCCCTTATTCCAGATTCTATAAAATGAACCACCGTATACATCCTTCAATCCTCCTCTGAACCCCTTGGTTTGAAAAACCTACAAATGGTTGATGCACGTAGATACAGTCCCTTAAAATAATGATGACAAATATGAAATTCTGTGTTTGGTCTAATGAAATTCATTCCACAATGTGCTGATTAGATTATTTTTATATATGTTTCTCATATACGATTGTTATAGATTTTGGCACCAAAATTAATTCATGTAACAAGAAATTCGGTGATTTTAATAAAACATTTTATGTTTATTGCTAGATAATTAAACAACGATATCATAAATGGATCACCCCTTTCTCTTTTATGGGTGCCATTATTTAAAATCACCTAAAATATTTATGATCTATGGTCTTGGTATGTCAATTGATTTTTCTATTTTTTTATACTCATATAAATGACAACATTATATTATAAAGAGGTATTGAAAATGTGAAATACCTTTTTACGTCATTGGTTTCAATTATCCAATCATTTTATGAAATCATTCATTTCTTTTAAATTTCAACAAACTATTCATGAATAATAGATTCAAAACTAATTTTCTTTTTCTCATTATAGTTAAATATTTTAGTTTTTATGGGATTGAAAATAGTAGTCTAATAATGATTTTAAAATTTTTTATTGTGATTGGTATTTTTTTAGAATGGAATTGTTCTTGATGAGACATTGACTATATATTTCTTAAAATAGAAAGAAAAAAAAATATAAATTACTTTCAAATGAACGACTGTAAAGAAAAATGAAATAATTTTTTTAATTTATAGAAATTTTTGAAATATATAAACCCCTCAGTAGATAATCATAATGAAAAAATAAATTGGGATTTTAAAATTACAGAAAAGTTATTAAAATTTTCATAAATAATGAAATTGAATGTTTAGTTCTTAATATGAATAATATTTTTTCAGCATTGAATGGAATTATTATTTCTTGTGAAGATCCTTCCTCTCTCTCTAATATAAGGTTCTTCCCTATATATCACCTCCTCAACTACTTTTCCCCTCCCATATCGAACAACATCCCATCTCATTGCCATATGTTTCACCTTCATATTGTGCTCGGAAAAAAAATATAACTACATAAAATGTTTTTCCAAAAAAATAATTTAATTTACTTAATATATTTATCCATGTTGATAAATTTTAAATGTGAAAACGTATAAATTTTTTCTCAAAAATGTATATCAATTGATATTGAAATGATACATTAATTAATAATTTTTTAATTTATAAGTAATTTTTTGTTTTTAATAATTTTCATACATATATTTACACACATATTATATTTCATTTCAAATTAAATTTTATATAATTAAAAAATACTACATTAATAAAAAACTGTGTGAATAAAAAAATTTGAAGTTTAATAATAAAATAGTTTATAAAAAGGTTTATGGGAAATAAATTTTATTTTATATAATGATAAAATATATTATAAATAAATAATATGTTAGTTTGGAAATATTATATTTTTTCATAGAAACATATTAATTTAAATAATATATTAGAGCACATATTTAAATTTAACATGTGATAATTTTAAAAAATATATATTATTTTGAACTAGAAGTTTAATTGAGATTTAAATATATATTTCTCCAATGTATAAGCAATTTTTGGTTTCTTAACATTGTAATGTAATTATTTAAACATTTATTATTTAAATAAACATTCTATTACTTATAATTATAACACATTACAATAATAAAAAATAGATTAAATACTAATGACTTCTTTTTTATAGTAAAATAGAAAGATATATCAAGAAAATGAAAGATGGATTCTTTATAAAATAATTATTAATTTAAAAATAATTTAGTAGTATGTTAAATTTTCAATATGAAATGTTTTTTTTAAAATAAAATAATTTAATAATATTATCTTGGATTTTATTAAAAAATGATATGAGATTAGAAATTAATATTTTAAAAAAATATTAAAAATTAAAAAATAAAAAAATATTTGTAATTTGTTAATTTATAAGTAATTATTCTTTTTTAGAAATTGTAATTTATATAAAAATATAAAATTATATTAATTCATTCCAATTTAAGTGTTTTTTGTAATATTTTACATTATTATAATAGAATGTAATGTCATATAATAAAGTGAAAACAATTATAAAGTTATAAGAATGCCAAAAATTTATAAAAATTAATTATTATAATAATTTTATTTTCATAATATGTTAGTATAGTCAAATTAATTTTTTTTCAAAAAATAAATCAATTTAATAAAAATATTAGATACGATATTTATTTTTTATATGTAAAAGTAAAATTAAATTTTCTTAAAAATAATTGAACTGAAAATTTACATAAAATAAGAATTAAAAAATTTTATAAAAAATTACACAACATCATTATCATAATAAATGAAATAACTAAAATCAAAGTGAACTAATTAAATCTTTAAGTTTTCAATATATTTACGAAATGATTATTATTTTTCATTTTTTAATGACTTATTGATTTTTTATTTCTAGTATTATCATTATGATGCTAAAGAAGCTTGGTTTTGATCTAATTGTGAACATCATCCCCACCAATAATCGATTCTAATTTGGACCACTCTAAATTGGCCAAACAATATTTTTCCATTATATTTTAATATATTCAATTTGAAATTATTATAAAAATGTTAACATATTTCCCGGTAAGTTTTTATCCTTTATATAAATTTTTTACGTTTTTTGAGAATGTTATTTCATACTGTAATATGGATTTAATAATATCGTTTTATTTTTATATGAATATGTCAATTTAGTTGGCTTCAGATTCATTTAATGAAATGTTAGTGTATATATTTAACATGTTATTTAATTTCAATTAGTCATTTCAAAAAAATTATTAAACACCTATTTGAGTTTTTATATCATAGAGGTGAAATAATTTAATATATGATTGATATATCATTTATTAGTGAAATTTAAGGACTAATAAATCATACTACTTGTGAGGCGATGAATGAAATCATAATGAAAATTGATGACCATTTGAATCTAGATGTTAATTGGTGTTAATCTCATTTTTATATATTTCCTCATGCTAATGATAATTTATATTTCATTAGTAATCATTTAATCGATGGAGAACATGTGGTGATTTATTATGATATGTATCTAAAAATGGATGGCTATGTGTGATGACATTATATATTCATGATAGTATAATCAATGATTTCATGAAAACATAAAAAATATTCTCGATGGTCATTGTTTTTCCAAGGATTATAATATCTCATCATAAAGATCTATTTAGGGTGGATAATATGATCAATAAAGTTTTATATTTGAGAATTATATACATAATATAGTTCATATATATGTTCTTAAAACATCAACTATTATAGCCAATTCAAATATGGATGTTATTAATGATTTTTATGATATCGTTTTTAAGGATGAATAAGTACATTATAAAGAGTTTGAGATGGTTTTAGTAGATGATCTATGAATACATCATATCAAATTAATGAATTGAAACAAATTTATTACACTAGTGGTGTCTCGATTTTATAGGTATTCAATGATAATGACAACCATGATTCTTGGAATTTCTGGGAAAACAATGTTTGAGGGATTTGTAGTGAAATATCAATTAGAAGAAAAATTGAAATTCCACAGTCATTATATGGTGTTTTACAGAATTGCAATTTGAGTAGGAATTATACTAAATTAATAGAATACTTTATATGATATCATTTTGTTTAAAATTTCAATAGTATGTTGACACATGCAATATTCTATTATGAGATACCTTTAACTAAAAAACTTTTTTAGAAAATTACAATTTTTTGGACAAAATTACATTTTTTTAATTCTAGCCTCACATAACATCATAGAATTCATAAATAAAAATTAATATTATCTATTATTATTATCTAAATAAATCTAGATATTTATGAAAAGATAATACAATAGTGGATAATTATTGAGTATGGATATAAAATCCTACCCAAGAAGACATTACATAAAAAACTGATATCAACTGAGATGGTATAGGGTGATTCATAAATTTAATTTCATGTGTTTCAATATTGTATTGAACAGGTGGTTGAATCTGATATGGCTTTTTATCATTTTAAAATACTATAGAATATTGTAAACTATAACATTACTCTAATCAAATTCATATTCTATAGGATATTCTATACCTTCCATTAATTCCTCAAGACTTTCCCTCAATGAAAAAAATTATTACAAGTGGATAAAACGTTCATGTATAGAATTTATAATGAATATTTCTAGATTTAAACTACTCATGACATGATTGATGTGCTTTTCCACAATGTTATGAAATTTTAGAAAATGGAAATCTATAGTCAAGGAGTTGGTTTCTATATTTTTGGTGTGTTCATATGCCCAATATGCTAGGGATATGGATTATTTTCATTTTCTACCACATTATCAAGGATATAGTGAATACTGAGGATTTTGGATGGATTACCCCTATTATTATCATTATTAATTCATTAGATATATCTCTAGTAATGTATAAAGAAAATTTCACAATGATACTTTGTTAACATTAATTGTCTAATTAGATATTGGATCACATCTTCTAAATAGTAATATATATTATTAATTTTAAACCAGTGGTTAGAATAAATTATTATGTCATGAATTTAAACCATACATAAAAAAACATGGTTTCCTATAACTAATGGACTTAAAAAGAGTAATAAATGATGATATCTACAAGTACATGATCCATATATCGAAGAAGAAATGGTCTTTATAATTTGATAAATGGAAGTGATATAGTCACATCAACATAAACATTATTGAAACAATCAATTTTGTGTTTAAGGGGATTTGAAATAACTAATTATAGTAATTTAATTGCTTAATATATATGTGTTAAATAATGTGTTGATGGATTAGATTATTCTGTGAAAGATATATTGTTGGGTCATAAACAATACCCAAATTTATGAATGATCCATGAGGTGAATCAAACCCATTCTACATCATATGATGAACATAATTTTCATTGAACAAGAATAAATATTGATGATGAAATAGTTTAGGACCTACATACTAGTGTTATTTGTCGAGTGATGATCATTCTTCTAGAAAAAGACACTTGTAAATGAAGTTACATCCATTCATTAAAGATTCCATCCCCAAATGTACTTGTATCATATTCCCATATGCACCTACCATGGGAGTGTTATGTTGATCCAGTGTATCGAGTTGAAATATTATGGTATTTATATTTTTTAGCGCACTATTATTATAGATTTATCAATATACAACCCCCCTTCACAATTCCCATGTGTATCCTAATATCCATCATTTTTTGTCAAAATGATTTTATGAAATATAAATGCATGAGAAATGAAATGGAATCAAAGAATCATAATGTTATTCAATAATAATGGGGTTGTTGTAGGGATGAGGGTAATAATCACATTGAGTTCTTGTTACCATTAATGTAAAATATTAGTTCTGATATTAATTTTAATTGTTTCTTCTCATGTATATTGGTTTTTTGAATCAATAATTTCATTTTAATATTAATTTTTCCTCCAAACCTATATATTTTTAAAAATATTTATATTTATACCAGTATATTAATATTTTTAAAGTCAAAAAATATGTTATATAAAATATTTATTTTTTCCCATTTTTTTAAACATTTAAATAAATTTCACTGAAAAACATAGATCAATTTATAGAGTATCCATATCTTTTTAAACCGCATAGTCATCACTTATCAAAAAATTTAATGTATTATGGTGAAGATAAGATACTGAAAGTCCATATGGCCCATCAATTCCATCATTACACCAAGCTAAGTCCAATGAATCCATAGTTATACTAGTATTCCTTTTATGGGATGAAAATATGTAGATATATTACCAATGAATTATTTATTATTTCTAATTTTGTTCGCTGAAAGATTCTAGATAAATGAAAATTTCATATGCTTATGGGAAGGAAAACAACTAAATTGGATGATGAAACTATATTTTCCAGTCTTCCTGTGGACAATGGTGTTCTTATGGGTCTGGTGGTATACAACTAACAGTATATATAATGTGGATTTATATAAAAACATGTAACATATACATTTATGAACCATAAAAGAGGTATATTATGGATTCCCTAAATGGAAACCAATTTGGGGAATGTTTCTTTTGAATAAGATGTGGTGAAATTGTAGAAATATGCATGAAAATACATTTATGATTGATTGGTGGTACATTATATAAATATATCTCTTCATCATATGATCATCTGATAAATCCACATATACATTATTATTTTGGGGGTAGTGGTATATATGGTTATGGTTTCTCTTATTTTACACATATTTATAGGAACCAGTCCATGTAATCATGTATAAATAAAGAGAAAATAGATAATTATTTTTTGGTATTATATAAGTAGGCATGGATTAGATTTACTACACATGATCCTCGGTTTTTGACTGATTTACTAGTCAATATAATTCTTACAGGTCATTCATTATTCAGGTAATTTAAATTTTTAATAAAGACTTTTTTTAACTACATATTCTAATTATGTAAATTATAATTTTTTTACTTTAAATTTATCATTGGAGCTACTAAACTGCCAAGATATATAACCCATCACATTCATTTTCATAATACAACATATTATTTGACCCCAAATCTATTCATAACGTATTGATGAATCATTCTTCATATAATAAAATAGTTTTTATTAAAATTTTATCTTCTATAATTCCTTTACAAGTAGATATCATGGAAACAATATAAAATCGATCTCAGTGTATGTTTACTAGATTACAACACCATATGGTTACATCAATATATTGTTTTTATTCAACCAATCCATTATCATATTTTTGAGTATCACTAACATAAATCGTTAATGAAGAAGTCCATGTATCAACATTCTATTCTGGTACAATTGATGTTGGTTTTAGAGGTTCACGATATAGAACTCACCCCACAAACACAATTTATCATCATTTACACCCCTGGTAATCCCTAACCACCTTCAAAACACATTATGACTCCCTAATCACCTCATGAACAACAAATTTTTTCCTTTTAGTTTCCTCCCTAATGACTATTTTCACCTCCTCAACTAACCCAGCCACACCTCACTACCCTCTGGTTATTGTGTGTTCACCACATATGATAGGTATGGTTTATTCTCTTCCTTGATACCCCAAATAGTCCACCATAACTCACATCACATTAACTAGATGAAATCCCACGTTATAGGGGGTTTCATTTAGTGTCTTCCAATGGTGATCGCAATAGACTTTCATTGAGTGAGAAACTAAAACCTCTTAAAGTAGTATCATGGACTCCACTAATGGCCTTTTTCAACTAATTTTATTAGCCACTATAATACTTTATTCTAGTACTAAATATTTTAAAGGGGAATTTGTTGGTAATCCCATGTATTTTTGTTACAAATATATCTAGAAGAATCTTGGAATGTACATTTATTAATTTTTTATTGAATAATTTGAAATTATCTCATAATTTACCATGGTCCAAAAGGCTAGTATTTGATATAAAATCATTAAAATTCATCATTGAATTTCATATATTATTCATCCTATCATAAAATACTAATATAAAATGTTGTTAAAATAACCTGAGATGAACTAAAAAAGTTATTTAGGATCTAAATAAGAGATATTTTTTCCATGAAAATATATTTTAGATTCATCAAAATTAGCTATAATTAAAATTGATAAAAGGAAATAAATGGATACACTACTCCAAAGCCCCAATTTTTCAGGTCACATAATGTGAGTTTTTGTCACCTGAAAATGGATTATAATAGTGGATCAAATTAATCAGCATCAAAAGATTATTGATAAAGTATATTTTCTAGCATTGACATAGGGTGCCTTTAGAAGAATTTTTATATATTAAATTTTTTCATTTATACCTGGTTTTCTTAACAGTGACAAAGGTAACCATTATCAATTATATTTATCCCTAATAACATAAGGAACCTATGTTATATATTTTTATTTATTATGATTTTATATTTAGTAGAACTAAAACAAAACCATTGATGAATAAAGTTCTTGGTGGAATTATATGGGGACAAAAGTGGGTGTGAATTGTTTCCTCATTAAAGTATTTATTAAGTCAATTATAATCCCCCATTTTTATTATTGAAGAACTGGATTTTTATTTTACTTTAATATTTTTTCCAGTCCGAGAAAAACAAAATAGAATATTTTTTAATGTATTTAGGGATGTAATATATAAAGATATAAAATATAGTTTTCTAAAATAGATTTGGTATAATTTTTCGACTACAAAAGAAAAATGAATAGATCATTAGAAGAACATATAAAAATTATTCAATGTGCATTCTGAATGATGAATGTATGAACATTAATCTGAAAAAATATTCAGTAACTCACAACAGAAAGGAAATAAACTTTTAAGAGAATTTAATGAATACATAGAAGATGGTAAACTTAAATGTCTCAAAATTCATTTCCTATAAATTGATTCGATGAGTTACAAAAAAATATTAATACATGAATATTGCAAAAAAAATATATGAATACCAAATAAAAACAAACAATAACATGTATTTCTTTATAAATTATCCATTAATCTTATAAAATACCTTGTCAGAAATTTTATAGTAGATCAAACACATTGTATTTAACAATAATATAGATTTTATTTAGGTCAAATAGATCTGACTATTTCTACTAATAATGCATGATTTTTTAAAAACTATTCATGATTGAAATGTGAATTTAATTACCATCAAAATTATGTGACATACACTAAAAATAATAACAATTTTTTCATCACTAATGAAACTTTTAATCATTATGTCAACAAATTTTAATAAGATAATTACTCTAGTGAAATAATTTCAAAAATCATGTGAATTATAAAAAACTCACATTGTATAAATGACTAATTCATAATAGAATTTATTTGCATAAGAATAACATCAAAAGTATACTTTAAAATATAATATTGATTCCAAACATTGGGATGATAAAATAGCCATCAAACACTCAAACCTATGATTCTTCAAAAATTATATATTTATACTCTTAATGTACATTCCAAATATATGATTCCAAAAGAAGAATTATTTAATGGATGATAGGGTCCCAAATATAATGTGTTTGTTTAGATATAGTGTTGTGTAATCTGATTCACATCTTAATTGAAATTGAAAAAATCATTTGTGAAATTAAAATTGAGTTAAATTAAATTATAAATAAAATGCATCATTTTGTGTAATATAAATACTCAAATTAACATTATCCATAAATCCATATAGAGAAACATTATATGTAATAAATATTGGGGTTTGTGGGAAACTAATTAATGTGAAATTAATGAAATTTTTGGACAAATATTTTCTGTAAAATCTCTCACTTTTTAATGACAAAAAAACAATAAATAATAATCATATAATGTAATAAAATAATTTTATTTATTATGTTATGAAAAAGTTATAAAATAAAAAGAGAATTTTTTAACGGGATTTCACTCAAAAAGGATATAATAAATAATTTTAAATTTTTTTAAATAGTTCTCATTATTTAAATAACTTCTAGAATTGTAAATTAATTGAAATGTGAATGGTTTATTAAGAATTACTATAATTCTATGTTTAGAAAATTTTATCATAGTTTTTTTATTTCAGAATGAATGTAAAAAATGGAATAAAACACTGTCAATGATTAAAAAAATTTACATGAATGTTATGTTATGGAAAAGACACAAGTATCCTAAAAATTAAATATTTTCATGAAAATTAAATCATTTATAAATACTAAGAAGACTAATTATATAAATGTTAACTAAATATAAAAAATATGGTTTCTTTTAACTACTCCTCATTGATTATTTACAAAAATTTTAATAAGGGTTTTAATGTATTATGGGGTAGTATGGGAAGAGGGTTCTCACTCATATCTATCTGAATGAGATTGTGATGTCACAGAATAATATACAGTTTGATGAAAAACCATAATATCTTCCATCATAAACTATAATTTTTGATTCATTGGTCCCACACTTTATATCATAAGAATCATCTAAACCTAGAATATCATGATCACATAAACAATATTTATTATTTTAATATTGTGTAAAATCTCAAAAAAATGAGGATTTTTTTCCGTCATTTCATCCAAATAGTTACAAAAAATTCAAACCCCAGTGTATTTAGAGGATATAATTGCAACAAAATATTATTGATTATATAAGATATTGTATTGTGGAACACCATCAAACTATAATATATTAATTCCAGCATTCATTATATAAAAAACTTCTATAACACACTCAATGATCATTATTAAATCAGGATATTTTGGTCCCTAGTATTAGGAGCCCCTGTTTTTTATTCTTTCGCTTCTATATTAAAATTGAATTTCTAATAAAAATTAAAATCTCAACAATCAGACATATAAATTGACTCACCTATAATTCTTCCAATATTATAAAAAATATCCCTCCAAAAAGCTTGTAAATAACTTCTTGATATTGAAAATTCATTATAACATTCAACGTGGCTTGTTGAGATTCATCTTTTTCATTGAATAGGTTATATTCTTAAAAAAATAAACAACTGATTGTGAACTCTAAATATCTGTATTTAATCTCATAGATTCATATTTTAACTCACTAAACATAAAAAATATCCCCATTCTAAAATAGTGACAACTCTCTTAATATTAATCATCAAAATAATCATATGATTCTATTTAAGGTCTTCTTGATTGTTCAGAGGACACAACAAACTTAAGTGATTTCTCTTCAATCTCTTCTCAATATAGAGATGTCGGTTTACTTAGAACTTTATTCTTTTCCTTAAATTTCTCTTCATATATTTTTTTCAAGGATTTATAAATTAATTAAATTTTCTGAACATAAAATATCATAATATTTTTTTCTTAGAAGAGTTTTCAAATTCTCATCAATATGTGATTTCACAAAAACATGTTCCTCACAATGTCACACATGCTCATATTTCCTTGTAAGAAATTCCACATTTATTCATTGAACTGAAATTACAATGAAGATTTCCTAAAACCATTAATTACCAAGAACATGTTGCTTTACTACTTCGACTATAGTATTTATAGCCTTCTCAACTTGATCTAATATCCTTCTTGGTCTAGGCACTATCACTTCACCAATGTCCTCTCCATCAAGCTCTTATAATATTCATTTCAATTTGAAAATTCCTCTTAAATAGTTGGACTATTCTCAACCCCAACCATCATTCTCCTTATACTGACATAATTTTGATTTTACCAATTGACACACCTACAATAATAATAGCTTATTGAGATACACCTATTTCTCTTTCTATAATGGATTCACTATTTTCTATTCTAGAAATTAATATTGAACTAAATGACATTGAACTTATTATCTCTCCCTGGTCAAAATATATAGATTGTTAAAAATAATCAACAGTAATAGGCATCTACTTACCCAACTCCCCCCAAAATAACGACATTCATAGCATTCTAGAAGATAATGTATCACTATAGTGATATTACAAGTCTATATGAATAAACAAACCATTATAATCATGTAGAGATGAAATGAATATCTAACATTATATATGGGTAAAAGGACATCCCTACATCCTCATGATAATATTTAATCATTTACCTCTTCATAAACATACAATAATTTATTTAACTTCAATAATATATGATACATATCAGGGGAAATTTTTTTCTTCAACTCATTTTTTATATAACTATATCTATTTGCATTAACATGACTATTACCTATTGGTAAGCATCAAAATCCTTTACTAAAAACAATCTAATTTGTGTGGCACCACACCTGAAAAAAATAATTTATTTATATTAATGAATTTTATCTTATATGGATCATACATTGATGTGAAAAATAATAACATAGTCATATTAAAAAATCATTGAAATTTCTATGTTGGAGATTAAAAATTCATTATTTTTTACCTATGGGGAACTAAAATCGATTTAATCACAAAAACCAAACATTACATGGTCCATAAAATATATTACATTCTTTATAATGATGTATTCTATATTCCCACCACCAAAAATTAACTATTTACCCTAAAAATATAAGGACTATTAATACTATAGACTTCTCTGGGAGATCAACTAAAATCACTGGCTTTCACATGCATAATATTTCATTCTAATCATGAGATTCATTTTCCCTTCATCCTGATTGGTCATGATTCATCAGTTCTCTTAGTAATCACCAATTCAAGGATCATAAGGTTTATGGTTCATAACATAGGGTTAAAGAGATATTGGTAGGTTAGTAGGAATAATAGGTGCAAGATCAAATGATAGAGTGAGATATAGGTAGATTAACATTGATGGATTCTTACTACATTTTGGATTTTGATGAAAAAAAAGATAATATTTATTTATGTTATTAAAATTTAAAATAAAATAAATAACCTTATATTTGAAAACAATTATTTACTTTTTTTAAATCAAATATTCTATAAACATAAATATAAAAATATTTAAAATAAAACAACATAAAAATATTTATCATTGATTCATCAATAAAAATGGAAATCAATACATAAAGATAAATATTTCCAACACCCACGTAATAAAACAAAAACTATCACTGGGAAGTGTTTTAGGGAAAATATCATCATGTTGACATTGAATACGATCAAATCATAATGAAAACCCCCTGTATGGAAATGATATCTTGAAAATGATTCATTAAATAAAAATTATTAGTCCATGAGTGATTCAATTTTTTAAATATGTTAATATAATTTGTTTTATCACATAAAATAGTGATATGGTTGTTATTTAGTTAAATTTATAGATTGTGTGTTTTATCTATAATACATGTTCTCAACAACTTGCAGCAGATATTTACTCTGCCTTAGTTGTTTAAAATTGTACTGAAAGACACTTTTTACATAACCTGAAACTAAGTGGATTCCTAATATGTAAAAAATACATGGTTCTATTTTTATATCTAATATTCACCCTAAAAATCCGTATCTAAATATTAAATTAAATTAAATGTAGATGTTTTCCATTATTACAGTGATAAAGAATATTAAATATTAGAAATATATATTTATTAATAGTTGTAATATGTGATTATTTTTGGTCTTATTAAAACCATTTTATAGTGGAAATAGAAGACATAATTCCTTGATTAAAAGTAGTATAATATAGAAAACTACCAATCATACCTCCATCTATCATATTTCAATTAGGTTTTACAATATCATATATGGGAGTTGCAAAAGACATAGATATTTGAAGACCAATTTTATTCAATAAAAAATATAATATTCACATTTATTTAAATAATTTTTATATATTTTAAATCCAACAACAAAATTTAATTCTCCCATAAAAATTAATCAATTTTTTTTTTAAAATTTTCATTCAAATGTATAAATGTTTTGATTAATTGAGACAGAAATACATAATCTACATAGGTTTGAACTGAAAATACATTGACTTAATGGGCCAAGCCTACTCATAAGTGACCCAACCTAAGGGTCCCCATGGCCTCAAACGCACCTTCCCCAATTCTGGAGGATACTAAGTAACATCTAGAGTCTGTTAGTTGTAATGTGGGAAGAATATCCTCAACATTAGAATAAAATAAAATATCATAAAGAATAATATAATGATAGATGATGGATACTTTAAAATTAAAATTAATGAAAATAGGTAACCAGGATACTTTTAAATAATTAACCATTCATGAACATGTATTGCCCAAAAATAAATTACAGTCAACATATACAATTTGATACATAGAACATGGAATAAATAATAAAATAGAGAATAATTAAAAGTCTCTATATTATTATGGAAGCCAATGCACCAACTCATCCACCACACCAATTCCAATCTACAACCAAGATGATATAACAACTATATTCATGAAACATGTTTTAACATATAGCCACAAGAACATTCTAGGTACTAAACTGTGGTATTAATAGGGTGTGAGTAAAAATATTGTTGGCCAATAATAATTTGGTTCAATTAAATCCAATTATTGAGTATAAAATGAAGTAGTTTGTGGGAATAATGATATGTGGGCATATGGTATATTAAAAAAAAACATTAAAAATGTCGATCTCAGGATCTTTATGGGGCACCTAGTAAACCATACAAACATCGACCAATCAAAGAGACATATAAGAATGGGGTGAAATTCAAATGAATTCAATTTAAATAATAATATTAACAATCATAATCATAATTATAATACGTTAATAGGAATCATGGAATTGGTCCCATACATACAACTAAGAATCCAAGTGATTCCACCAGTGGATGTTCGAGTATTCTTAGATAAAATCTATGAATTGAAAAGGGATAAATCCCAGAAATTCAAATTTCAATCTGTAATAAAGCTAAAAATCCATTTTCCCAGTAATAATATTTAATAAACTCTATAATGGAACCCATGTTTTACCCATATCACATCATAATGGGTTGTCCCCAATGAGCCAATCTAGGGAATTCCACATAATGAACCAAAATGTTGATCAATGTGTAATATAAAATAATTTAACTTATTATACCATCCAAGGAATTCTGTACAAGATTCTAGATATCACTCATGTAATAATTTTATTTTATTTAACCTATAATCCCATCCTTGGAACTCTAAATCATGTATACATGTATCTCACATGGGAAAAAATTATTTCCATTGATAATTTACACATTTTAATGTGTCTGTTGAGCCCATCAATAGAAAATCACATTGAACTACATGTATCTCCATAGATGTAACATTATGAGAGGTCATGGTCTAGAATTTTTTCCATACCCTTAAACATTTCACTTAATGAAAATTCTACATTATTTATACAATGGTAAAATAAATCATAATATTATGATTTATTAGGGGCTAAGTTAGTCATCCACATTTCTCTTAGTTCATTTAACTCCATTTAATAATTTAATTCTACATATGCATTTGAATATAAAATTCATCATTAACCAATGGATTGAGGGAAATTGTCTCACCATTCACTTTTAATTTACCCCTCTAACCATTCCATATAATAGAGGCTTCTTGTGTAGTATCTATCTCATTTTATAATTTCTTAATCACATGAATTACATGTATTATAAATGGAATGTGAAGGATACATTACATAAGAAAATATATTCAATTAATTATATGGAATAATTTAATTTATAAGTGATAAAATTCAAAAGGATGTATGAATTAACCTTTCAAATTTCATCATTATTTATTCAATTTAATTATCCCATTAGAAAAATACACATAACACACCTTATGGATGGTTTATTTTCCAAGACAAGCTACATAGTTCATAGAATAAAAGCCACACACCCCAAGGGGTGGATTTAGTCAAGGAAAAGACTCAAAAAGGATGCATCCTAATGATAAATCTTGAATTAATTTAAATTATATTAATTTATTGAATTAATTATATTTTTTCAGAGGCGACATGTGAAATGTCTGACATGCAGCACAATAATTCATTTTATAATGATGAGACTCTAAGGGGAATAACATAGAACACCTACCTAATATTTATGAAGTTTTAATCACCCAATATAAGCTAATGATTTGAGCCTGTTAGATAAAAAATAAAGAACCCAAAAAACAACATATATATAGGGCATATGAACTCCCATTACTATATGATTTCTATTAAAAAACTGGAAAAATATGTAAAATGATGCATATGATTACCTCAATGATTCTAATACGATAAATGTGAATTGATTAAGACAATGTATTATTATTAATCACAAAATGGAAGAAGATAGGGTATGTGGGTCACATTAAGGAGGTTGTAGGAGACTTTGTGTGGAAATGAGGAAAACCCACGTTTAATGTCAGAGGGGGATGTGGTAGTTCACCCCTATTAAATGAGCATCTCATTTTGGAGGCCTGGTCTTACGAATGATTCACCAATAATCTACTGACACTATCGATGAAACTCATCCTCATGATTTAAACACAATTCTTACCAAACAAGAAGTCATCTATGCAGAGATACTACCCAAATTCATACTCCACCACACATGGTTGCAGCATATGTTTTGGAAATATTGTGCAGCAATGGTGAAGATCCCATTGAGTGACAAAACTAAAATGGATCTCAACATGGTAAACCATTAATGTTGTACAAAACTTTCTTCCATAACATAATAGGGTGTATGGTTGATCTACAAGGTTAGTAGTAAGTTGAAACCAACCATTCTCCATGTTATATCTCTCAAAAAACTATTATTTTGAATGAAAAAACACAAAAAACACATATTATCACCTGATAAAACATTCGGGATTTCAAACCATACAATGAATATAATCATAAAACATCAACACCTTATAAAATTTCATCTTTCACAATCATTGGTGGCTTTTTCAAATAACTACAAGTCATACCAAGGAATGAAATTCCAACTAAGAATACTATGTTGTGTTTCTAAATACCCGACCAACATCTACTATCCACTTCAAGAATATGTAATCAAACCCTGTATAACTCAATACAAAACACATTACTAGAGAAAACCATCATGATATACCTAACACGATAAATTCTAAACGACAACATAATCACATTGACATCTCTTCCATTAATCTCCCTATTATACTCCTCACAATAGGTACTAGATCTCAATGAACAAATCAATGCCCTAGAGATCCTTCCATTGGAATTACATATTAATGTATATAAATATTTTCCAAATGATGTACCTAGAATTTTTTCAACATTCCACAACCATTCACACAATGTTAATTTGGGTGTTCTTTATCATTCTTATATTTGCATCTTTCTCATTATGTCTCTTTATTACACAATCCTCTTTTTTATTTTTTCTTGTATTCCATTACATTTTCATTACCAGTCATAGGTTCATTCAAAATTTCATCACTATTGTTGGTTGGTTTTGTGATATTTCCCCCAAACTAGGGTTCTCGTGTATCTATAGGGATATCATCCCAAAATAAATAATTATCACAGGTTTATTCGTGATTCTATATATGACATTGGATAAGATAGATATTGACATGTTTGATAGAAGGAATGATATCAACTTTTAGAGACCTGAAATGCATCTTATTCATGACCAAAATAGAGATTAGAAAGCTTTGGAATGATCTATAACCGGGATCACTAAATTTTATACTACATGTGAGACCTAGTCCACTTATGTTGATGTTGACCTATTCTTTTGACAAAGGAAATTCCATGTTACTAATTAACACAAGTGGAAATATTTTTTGAGAATAGATCCATGAAACATATTCTACTTACATATTATTGAATATTGGAAATATATACCTGATTGTATCTATTTTAGGATGATTAAAAATTAAAAAATTATAATTTTCAAATGGTCCTTGGAACCTCTATATGGAATCATTTAGAATATTCTTATAATATTTTGTATGTTATTTACATTTTGATGTTGAAATTTTGGTAGAGGAATAATTTATTTTTAAAACAATTCCATATTCATTGGATGATTCAATCATTTCAATTTTTATCCTAAGATGGTTGATAGGGATTCCATAACCATAGATATAGTGAAGTTAGTTATTTTGTATAGGGATTTTAAAATCAAGTTCTTAAATATAGAGGGATGTTGGGAGAGTATTATAATGAGTCTATCTTTATGAAGTGTTGAACAATAAATAATGGCAATGAAAAGAAGGATGGTATTTTTTTTAATATGGGTTTGTTCTATTTGTGTGAAAAAACTAACCACATTAAGAGACATTGCACTATGTATTTTCCTACGGATTGAATGAAAAATAAAAATCTGTATTCACTCATTCTGATCATAAATATGGACTCTAAGTCAATCTAAATTCTCAAATTATTAAGTAGGTCTACCTCAATATTTTCTTTCTTACATGGTCCTCTTAAAGGATATGCATGTGTTTTGTAGGGTCCCCCATTTGGAAGAAGTGTTGTGGGTATGGATATATTTCAATTCTGTTTGGGATCAAGTTTATACTTACCGACTACTATATTTATATATTTTCTTATAATGTTTTTTCTACTAAATCTACTACTTTCATTAGAAATATTTCACTTTCTAGATTCATTATAATCTGTATTTCATTTTTTCATGATTATTTTTTTTCAAGAATTTCGTGATTCTCTTGTTTCATTAAGAATCCAACATGAATGGGATAGATGAAAAATAACATATATTAAATTTTTACAACATGATCCATGTATGTGACGATTTAATCTTGGTTATTTAAATTTTTTGTTCTTTAATTCATTTTCATCGACTACTATGTATGAATGTGAATGTATTATATTTTGATATTTGTGTATGTGTGGATAGAGATAGACATTTTCCAATATGGTACATTATATCTTATGGTCATATTATGAGGATTGTTTTTAGTTCTTAGGGATTTCCTATTAGTGATGATTTTTTGAAACCACTGTAATGATAGAATAGAATATTCCCAAAAAACCTCAATTATGTGTTTTACATTTTATCATGTAAGGATGGGATTTGTTAAATGTTTTATTTTAATGATTCAAAAACAATTTTTATTGATTTTATTTTGTTATTAATAATATTCTATTTAATGTTATTTCATGTATTTTTTATGTTTTATATTTCATAGAGTTGGTTTTGAAAAAATATTATTGTAATATATAACATGTTAATGTAGGATATTTTACCCTCACATGCACATTACTTTACTAGGATTACCCTAGGTAAGGATTTATGTTATCTTTTTTTTGAGATCATGTTATCCAAACAAACCAATTTAATGTGGTTGTTTCATTTACATTGGTTGGTTGTTACCCTTTCATTGAGGTCTACCTTCCCATACATAGTGTGTTTTTATCTATTAATGATGTTAGGAATACCCTTAGATGAATTGTGTAGTATACATGTTATCCATAAATGGGAAATGTTTTAGCTTTACAAAATGATAGATTGAATTGTATATGGCTATGGAGTTTGGTGATCTACCCTCACGTAGAAGGTTTTTAATTTACATAACCCTTAAAAAGTAAAGATGGTCCCATAAAGAGTTGTTCGTTATAATTTTATTTATCAGTTCATGATACCAATATTCAATGGAAAATATATCATTACACAACTGTCAAGATTCACATACATAACATTTTCCATTTGGTTTTTTATTTCAACAAGTTATTTAGCATGTCTACCATGAAAACACATATCTAATATAGTTGAAAATTTGTTTGAGGTTATTCAGAGGTTTGATTTATTATAATTTTAGACCCTAGGGAAAAAACCATATTTCTTTTTAATATAAAATTTAATGGAACCATATTTTATTTAGGAGCTGAGAAAAAAATTATGATTGTAAATAAGATTCCCATTTTAGATTTTAATTATTTTTGTAGTATTTATTTTTATATAACTATAAATATCATGAATTGATAGATTCCAATTTTTTCTTTCACAATTTTTCCATTTTTATATGACTGATCTAATAAATATTGGTTAGTTCGAGATTCTAATTTTTATGGTTGTGTTATTAGTGATGAGGGAACATAAAGAACTCAGTGAATTCTACAAGTCAAGTCAGAACATCCAAAGGTGATGTTCATGACTCCTAAACACAACCGAGGATGAATTGGAAAATATATAACTAATTGAAATAATTAATATCATAGTTGTAGAAAATTATTATGGGTTGATATTTTGGTGAATGAAGACCTAAGGTGAAAATGAATGGGTTTCATTCACAAAAGTGATAACTCGGTGAAAATAAATTCTAGTATTATAGAAGTAAATTAAAAAATGAGGCTCTACGTATCGTTTTTAGAAACAGAAGTTGAGGCTAGTTTTAGAATATGACTTCCCTTGAAATCTAATTCCTTCCCTATTTTGAATTAGCGATCTCAATGATTTCAGAAGTCCTACTGCATTGATGTCCACTAGGAAAACATGGACCATTAATTCTTGTCTTCCACTCTAAAATATCTGAATCAATCTCAAGACCACCTTTTTTATCCCCAAAAAAATTAATTTTCATAGAACAAAATCAGTTATGAAAAATTTGTAGTCCATCATTTTGTGAAAGAGCGAATCACATATTCCTATAATTATTCATGAATGTTTATGGAGCTCAATTATGGTATGATTATCTCAATTTCATATGATTATTTTTCAATTTTGTTTTATTTCATGGGAATGATTAATACATAAAGAGGAGTTAGGGTATGTGAGATTATAATCTCCTCTCGATTGGATTTTAACCTCCTTATCCCTTGATTTTATAATTAATAATATGTTTAATGTCCTATTAATTGAAATTCCCTGAATTAAACCATTATTAATTTTGTTTTTTATATATTCCTTGTATCATACATGTGATATCCCACATCCATAATCAAGTAATACTAACTCTATGATTTTTCTTGGGGTAGAACAAATTTATATTCTTAATCAATTATTTTGAATATTCATATCTTTTCTCAATTATGATATTATATTGTGTGAGAAGATTTATATAGATGATCATCATATATTATTATCATTTATTAGTATAATATATCATATATAAGACATCTCTACCTATATTCTCTAAATATATAGTCCATATGATTATAATCTAGTAGATAAATGGAGGAATAGAATACAACTGTTGTTGGTTGTTGGGATAGTGGATGCCTTAGTTGAAAATGGTCACTACATATTTACATGGATCCAGTGAGCTGTGTATAAAGAGGGAGAATATGCCTATATTTTTATCCCCAAAACACAAATAAATGAAGATATTGATCAATGGTTATGCCTTTATTTTATTGCTGTAAAAACCATTTTACACATACAAACCCTTTTTAATTGTACCTTGGTGAATTTCCATTCAACATGTTATTTTTCTATGAAGAAATTTACATGAATTTCAAATTCATAAAATAAAACCTCAATAATAAAGAAATTTATATCATTCCATGTTATATAGAAAACAAAACAAAAAAATCTGAAGTGATAAAAAATAACGAGAAATATCACACAAACACTATTTCGGATGATACCAGAGTAATTCCTATGTTAAATTAATGAGTTAAAATATTTTATTTGTTAAGAGCCCTATGATAGGACTATTCATCCAGATCAGTGAAATCAATTAAACTAGTTGGTTTTTTTATTTTTTCATGTAATGGAACCATGGAAATGAATTCATGCATCATCTACACACAAAATGAGAATATTACATAAGATGACACAAATGACAATAATTATAATGCAATTTTTGTAAGATCAAATGATATCTTAAAAATTGGTATACTAAAATAAATTTTCCACTATAGAGGATTTGAATATTGAGATTATCATTATTGATTCATTCCTACAAGGGAACAATTATTATAGAATCCCTCCTTTTTATCACATAAACTTTCATTACATTATACAAAACCGAGGATCGTTAAGGTTTAGTGTATTGGAAACCAAGAAATTATTACATGAGAAAAAAAGTTCTTCTTAAACACATGAAAGGATTATTTATTTGTTCATCCTAAGTTCATTACATCATCTCATAACATGGTAGAATAAATCAAAGGAAAGAGTGAGAAAAGGCCCTGTAAGGGAAACAAGGGAAACAATTTACATGAGAACTTGAGATACATCAAATGTCATGAAAAATAACATTAAGGAATGAGAAAGTTATCCTGAGGCATAACATAATAAAAATAACGTGTTTCATAACTTGAAGATGTGGCTACAACATTTAACTTAGACAATCATAAACATATCACCAAGGTAAACCCCAAGGTGTCATTTTAAATTACCATGGTAAATCCCAAGGTATCGTAAAATTGTAATCTCTAGTGGTTACATCATTACCCAATGAAATGGGGCTCTATCCGGGTGAACCCTTAAATTTGTCTTTTATTATCATTTGAGACATATATATAATCATCAAACATTTCATAAATAACCCATATATTATAACATAAATTAGTTTCCATTCATAAATCATAAGGTTTTAAAATCTGCTTTAAAGACATGATATTTATGTCACTTTAAACCCATAGAAAAAGAAAAGTGGGTCTCATGTTTGTAAATAAAAGAATTTAAAATAAGAAATCTTGATATATATGTGAATACCCATTTAGAAGAAATATCTTTGAGTATTAACCTAATAAAATAAAATAATTTGAGTAAAAGAGATAGACATTTTGAGACGAAAATTCTGCAGCATAATAGCAATGATATAGGGTTTTAGAAAACATTGAAAAGAGAGGGGATATGGGTCACCCACTCATAAATTATCCATAAAACAGTAGGGGATAGAATATAAAGTATTTTAGAACATGGTAATGAAATTTGAAAGATATACCATATGAAATGAAGAATATGAAAGAAAGACAAAAATAATATTTCTCTTATGAAAATTCGGCAGCCTAACGGCGTCACTTAAACTAAAAAAAAAGAGAAGACGAGATAAATTAGGGTATCTAATCATAAGAACATAAAAGATCAATATGATAGATATAGATATCATTCCCCAAAATAATACCAAGTAACTTGAAAGAATTGACAAGAAAATAGAACATGAAAATGAGAAGGGTGAAAGAATCCCTTAAAAATTCGGCAGCCTAACGGCGTCACTTAAATTTCTAAAAAATGAATTAATGAGATAAAAAAGGATCTCTAATCATATAAACATAAAAGATAATTATCATAGATATAGATATCATACACCAACAAAACAAAAAGGAAATTTAAAGACTTGACAAGAAAATAGAATTTGAAAATGAGAAGGGTGAAAGAATCCCTTAAAAATTCAGCAGCCTAACAGTGTCACTTAAATTTTAAAAAAATGAATTGATCAGATCAAATAGAGTCTCTAATCATATGAACATAAAAGATCAGTATGATAGATATAGAGATGATACCCCAACATAATAAAAAGGAACTTTAAAGACATGACAAGAAAATAGAATTTGAAAATGAGAAGAGGGAAAGAATCCGTTAAAAAATTTCGGCAGCCTAACGGCGACACTTAAACATTCATAAAACGAATTGATGAGAGTAAGAGGGGATCTATCATCATATGAACATGAAACAGGAAGTAAGAATAATATAAAAGAACATCCTTGATCATAAGAACATGGAGCATAAAAGAAATGACTTAAAAGAGAGTATTTGAAAAGAAAGATAGAGGTGGGACCCCTTACCTTAAAACATATCTCTTAAAACACAAAGGTTGGGACCATGAGGGCTTGGGGGAACCTTGGGAGGACTCATTGGGAGGTAATGAGACCAGTGCTTCGTTGGGGGATAGTTGGGAGTGAAATATAAAGGAGGAAAGGGTGGGTGTTTTTAAAGAAAGTGAGGGGATAAGGCATTAATGGCCAAGGGACACCTCATTGGTGGTATTGGAAAATCCGTGGGCCTGCGCATGGTATTTTCCATTGGTATTGGCCACTTGGGTCACCTCATACCTTATCATACTATTCATAACTCAAAAAAATTGATTACATACTTAATAAATCATTTAATGATGTCATTAAACACATGTAACTTAAAAACTATATTTTCACTATTCATCGAAAATTCATCTTTCTAAGAAAAATTCCAAAATTTCACTTTAACCAAATATTGATGATCTGATTTCAAAAATGAACACAATTTTATAAAAATAATTTTAGAGATATTTTTAATTTAATTTTTAAATTAATACACTATTCACCGAAAATTCAATTTTTTTAGAAAAATCCCCAAAAATTTCCTTAACTTAATATCGATGCTCTAAGTTCAAAAATAAAGTCCATTTTATAAAAATAATTTTCTAAATATTTTTAATTAAAAAAAACAATTCACCCGAAAAAACTAATACTTGACTAGTAATTTATGAAACCGTTATTTAACCATTTTATTGAATCACATTACTTAATCAAGGTTCCTAGATTATATTAATACATTCTTTAAGTGTGATTACTAATACATTTGGTCATATTACTAATCCTAAGCATAAAATCACTATTCATAATTTACTATTCATCAAACATTAAGTTGATCTTATTATACTCTAAATTTCGAACTGAACATAATTGTAGAAGACCATTTTTTCAAAATCATTGCACATAATTAGTTATATATGGTTTAAATAATTATTTTCAAATATCCTTTTTTCTAGAACTCATAAAATATGCATACTATATTTATTCGGACATTTGAGAATTCACAAAGTTCATCACAAGAAAAAATCACAATTTTTATTTAAAACAAAGGATTACACAAGGCAGTTTTGGTCTCGTTACATTGCCCCTTATAACACCAGCATAGGACCTAAGAGAAAGGTGTTCTAGGGTTATAGAATTTTGGGGTGGCTCGGCCAACATTGCATGAGTAGTAATTTCTATCAGTTTGAAATTCTCTCGAAGTCGATTCCGTTCTAGATTCACACGATGAAGTTCATCATGGGTTTAGTCCAGAGCAAAGCCCAATTGTGCTACCTCCTTCCCAAGTTCTATTAGATGGGTTCGATTGTCCCGAGACTACTAGATGAGGCCATCGAATCTTATTTCCATATTAATTAACCAAGATCACTTGTATTTAGAGACAATAATCACAACATTTAGTTTCAAACGGTCATATTGACCAATGTTCATATAACAGTCGAAACCCAACGGTCTTATTTTAATTATACTCATGTTATCCAATGAAACAGTTTTGTTGTGTATAAAAATAAAATAACACACAAAATTAGGAACCAAGATTTATTCAAAATTTCGGGTCATTACAATCTTCCCCCCTTAAGACATTCCGTCCTCGCAATTTTTAAAATTGGGACTGGAAATTTCATTGAATGTACCACATCGGAAAAAGAGTTAGTAACACTATTACATTAAAAGAAAGAAAGGGAAGTGCAATGGTCACCCGAGTTAACCCATACTAGGATTCCATGTAAGAAAACATATATATGGAAGAAAAAACAAAGGGTCATGTTCTGAGGGAGAGTGATAGAAAACATGATTAGGAGAAGGTTAACCATAAGAAAATCACAAACTTATGATGTGTGTAAATGTTCTTTGATTACCCAGTAAAAATAATAAACCAAAAAGGTTTTTGTTTTACGTTCCTTTTAATAATTTTGAGGAATTCATTTACTACACAGAATAAAAACATAAGGAAATATACCTACCTTCAAAAATAGTTTCATACGTTAATAAGTTTCTACCAAAAATAATCTTTTCTCCAAATGATGAGCATTAAAAAACACTTAGTCTCATCAAAACTCAAGAATCATCTTACAGAGAATCACATAATCCACTAAGGATTAACAATCTATTTCTTTAATCATTTAAAATTATCCCAAAAACAGAAATGGTAAGATAAAAAAAATCTTCCAAAATAAATAACCCCATAGGAAGGGAAAATAATTTTAAATCTTCAAAATTCCACGGTACTACCCAAAGTTAATCATAGACCATTCCATTAATAACTGTCCTTAAAATTCTTCAAAATAAACCAAACAAATATTGAAACCAAAATACAAGAAGGCTTTGATAACATAGTCTTCCAAAATAAACTTCACCATTCATCTCCAAAAAACATCAACCACTCCTAACATCTTAAAAAAAGTAGCTAACCTAAACATCTTTTCCCCAAGATAGGTTAATCATTTCCATAAGTAACCTATATTACCATAAGTTCACCTTAAATTAATCGATTCTTCAAAATATAAGTCAAACTTTATTCCACCAAAAATACAGTAGTAATCGATTTACCTTGATCATATAGGGTTCCCAAAATAGTGAATGTCTTCCAAAATAATAATCATTTTTAATCCCCTAATCATCTCTGTCATATTAATACGGAAATCATCACATTTCCTGTCACATTGGTTGTTGGGACATGTTCTCCCATTTCCCTCTATTAACTATGAAAATAAAGTACAAATAGGGGCTTAAATACTTAGCCAATAATCATGAAAAGGAACTTAAAGAATATAAGGATAACTGGTAAAAGAAAATTATTCCCTAACTTGTGATCCCATAGGTTCCAAACTAGGTTATCTATGATCATATATTCTTATCTGAATCTTTATTTTATTTTATCATTATTCCTTTAATAATGGTTCATAATATTCTTATGAATTTACCAAAGCATATCCCCTGGGAGTGTCGTAACCAAGAGTGCAGCAAGGCCCGTTGTTGTGTACTAGTTCTCATTCAAGTCTAGCTCAAAGCAGTGTTTTCGGGTTTTACCCCTATGTACATCTGTTCCAGAGCCACCTCTACCTGCTCGTATCTAGACATGGATGTATTTGCTTGGGAACCCCTAACTCAATACTCACCAAAATACCACAAATATTTCCTATATTTAAGCATTTCTATTGGCTTCTTCCTGAAGTATTCATATCCAAATTTCCACAAAAAACTAAACCATCCATTGATTCCAACTATAACATCCTACCTTTTTATCACACAAAATTTCATTACATTATACAAAATCGAGGATCTTTAAGGTTTAGTGTCTTGGAAACCAGGAACTTATTACATGAGAAAAAATCATTCTTCTTATACACTTGAAAGGCTTCTTCATTTGTTCATCCTATGTTCATTACATCATCTCATAACCTGGGAGAATACATCAAAGTAAAGGTTGAGAAAAAGGCCCAGTAAGGGAAACAAGGGAAACAATTTACATGAGAACTTAAGATACATCAAATGTCATGAAAAATAACATTAAGGAATGAGAAAGATATCATGAGGCATATCATAAAAAAATAATGTATTTCATAACTTGAAGATGTGGCTACAACATTTAACTCAGACAATCATAAACATATCACCAAGGTAAACCCCATGGTGTCATTTGAAATTACCATGGTAAATCCCAAGGTATCATAAAATTGTAATCTCTAGTGGTTACATCATTACCCAATGCAATGGGGCGCTATTAGGGTGAACCCTTAAATTTGTCTTTATTATCATGTGATCCACATATATAATCATCAAACATTTCATAAATAACCCATATATCATATCATAAATTGGTTTCCTTTCATAAATCGTAAGGTTTTAAAAACTGCTTTAAAGACACGATCTTTATGTCACTTTAAACCCACAGAAAATGAAAAGTGGGTCACATGTTTGTAAATAAAAGAATTTAAAATAGAAAATCTTGATTTATATGTGACTACCCCTTTAGAAGAAAGATATTTGAGTATTAACTTAATAAAATAAAATAATTTGAGTAAAAGAGATAGACATTTTCAGACGAAAATTCTGCAGCATAACAGCTATATTGTAGGGGTTTAGAAAACATTGAAAAGAGAGGGGAAATGGGTCACCCACTCATAAATTATCCATAAAACAGTACAGAATAGAATATAAAGTATTTAAGAACATGGTAATGTAATTTTAAAGATATACCATATGAAATGAAGAATATGAAAGAAAGACAAAAATAAGATTTCTCTTATGAAAATTCGGCAGCCTAACGGCGTCACCTAAACTAAAAAAATTAAAAGACGAGATAAAATAGGGTATATAATCATAGGAAAATAAAAGATCAGTATTATATATATAGACATCATACCCCAAAATAATAAAAAGGAACATGAAAGAATTGACAAGAAAATAGAACTTGAAAATGAGAAGGGTGAAAGAATCCCTTAAAAATTCGGCAGCCTAATGGCGTCACATAAATTTCAAAAAAATGAATTAATGAGATAAAAAAGGGTCTCTAATAATATAAAAATAAAATATTATTATCATAGATATAGAGATCACACCCCAACACAAAAAAATGAACTTTAAAGACTTTACAAGAAAATATAATTTGAAAATGAGAAGGGTGAAAGAATCCCTTAAAAATTCGGCAGCCTAACGGTGTAACTTAAATTTCAAAAAAATGAATTGATGAGATAAAATAGGGTCTATAATCATATAAACATAAAATAACAGTATGATAGATATAGATATGATACCCCAATATAATAAAAAGGAACTTTAAAGACATGAAAATAAAATAGAATTTGAAAATGAGAAGGGCAAAGAATCCGTTAAAAAAATTTCATCAGCCTAACATCGACACTTAAAAATTAATAAAACTAATTGTTGAGAGTAAGAGGGGATCTATAATCATATGAACATGAAAAGGGAGGTAAGAATAATATAAAATAACATACTCCAACATAAGAACATGGTGCATAAAAGAAATGACTTAAAAGAGAGTATTTGAAATGAAATAGAGAGGTTGGATCCCTTACCTTAAAACGTATCTCTTAAAACTCAATGGTTGGGACCATGAGGGCTTGGGGGAACCTTGGGAGGACTCTTTGGGAGGTAATGAGACCAGAGCTTTGTTGGGGGATAGTTGGGAGTGAAAAATAAAGGAGGAAAGGGTGGGTGTTTTTAAGGAAAGTGAGGGGAGAAGGCATTAATGGCCAAGGGACACCTCATTGGTGGTATTGGAAAAACCATGGGCTTGTGCATGGTATTGTCCATTGGTATTGGCCACTTGGGTCACCACATACCTTATATTACTATTCATAAGTCGAAAAAGTTGATTACATACTTAATACATCATTTAATGATGTCATTAAACACCCGTAACTTAAAAACTATATTTTCACTATTCTTCGAAAATTCAACTTTCTAAGAAAAATCCCAAAATTTCACTTTAACCAAATATTTATGCTCTGATTTCAAAAATTAACACCATTTTATAAAAATAATTTTCTAGATATTTTTAATTTAATTTTTAAATAAATACACTATTCACTAAAAATTCATTTTTTTCAGAAAAAATCCCCAAAAATTACCTTAACACAATATCGATGCTCTGAGTTCAAAAATAAAGTTCATTTTCTAAAATATTTTTTAATATTTTTAATTAAAAAAACACTATTGACCTGAAAATACTAATATTAGACTAATAATTTATGAAACCGTTATTTAACCGTTTTATTGAATCACATTACTTAATCATGGTGCCTAGATTATATTAATAAATTCTTTAAGTGAGATTTCTAATACATTTGGTCATATTACTAATCCTAAGCATAAAATCACTATTCATAACTTACTATTCATCAAACTTCATTTTGATCTTATTATACTCTAAATTTCGAACTGAACATAATTGTAGAAGACCTTTTTTTGAAAATCATTGCACTTAATTAGTTATATATGGTTTACATAATTATTTTCAAATTTCCTTTTTCTAGAACTCATCAAAAATATGCATACTATATTTATTTAGACATTTGAGAATTCAAAAACTTCATCACTAGAAGAAATCACAATTTTTATTTGAAACAAAGGATGACACAAGGCAGTTATAATCTCGTTACATTGCCCCTTATAACACCAGCATATGACCTAAGAGTAAGGTGTGATAGGGTGATAGAATCTTGGGGTGGCTCGGCCAACATTGCACGAGTAGTAATTTCTATCAGTTTGAACTTCTCTCGAAGGCGATTCCATTCTAGATTCACACGATGAAGTTCGGCTTGGGTTTAGTCCAGAGCAAATCCCAATGGGGCTACCTCCTTCCCAAGTTCTATTAGATGGGTTTGATTGTCCTGAGACTACTAGATGAGGCCATCGAATCTTATTTCTATATTAATTAACCAAGATCACTTGTATTTAGATACAATAATCACAACATTTAGTTTCCAACTGTCATATTGACCAATGTTCGTATAACAGTCGAAACCCAACGGTCTTATTTTAATTATACTCATGTTATCAAATGAAATATTTTTGTTGTGTATAAAAATAAAATAACACACAAAATTAGGAAACACGATTTATTCAAAATTTCGGGTCATTACAATCTTCCCCCTTATGAAATTGCGTCCTCGCAATTTTTAGAATTGGGACTGGAAATTTCATTGAATGTCCCACATTGGGAAAAGAGTTAGTAACACTATTTCATTAAAATAATTAAAGGGGAGTGCAATGGTCACCCGAGATAACCCATACTAGGATTCCATGTAGAAAAACATGGATATGGAAGAAAAAAGAAAGGGTCAAGTTATGTGGGAGAGTGATAGAAAACATTATTAGGAGAAGGTTAACCATAAGAAAATCACAATCTTATGATGTGTGTAAATGTTCTTTGATTACCCAGTAAAAATCATAACCCAAAAAAGTTTTTGTTTTACGTTCCTTTTAATAATTTTGAGAATTCATTTACTATATAGAATAAAAAAATAAGGATATATACCTACCTTCAAATAGAGTTTCATACATTAATAAGTTTCTACCAAAACTAATCTTTTCTCCAAATGATGAGAATTCAAAAACACTTGGTCTCATCAAAACGCAAGAATAATCTTATAGAGAATCACATAATCCACCAAAGATTAACTATATATTTCTTCTATCTTTAAACATTATCCCAAAAAACAGAAAGGGTAAGATACAACAACTCTTCCAAAATAAATAACCCCATAGGGAGGGAAACTACTTTTAAATCGTCAAAATTCCACGGTACTACCCAAAGTTAATCATAGACCATTCCATTAATAACTGTCCTTAAAATTCTTCAAAATAAACCAAACTAATATTGAAACCCAAATACAAGAAGGATTTGATAATGTAGTCTTCCAAAATAAACATCATCATTCATCTCCAAACAACATCAACCACTCCTAACATCTTATAACAAAAGTAGCTAACCTAAACATCTTTTCCTCGAGATAGGTTAATCATTTCCATAAGTAACCTATATTACCATAAGTTCACCTTAAATTCATCGATTCTTCAAAATATAAGTCAAACTTTATTCCTCAAAAAAATACCGTAGTAATATATTTACCTCGATCATATAGGGTTCCCAAAATAGTTATTGTCTTCCAAAATAATAATCATTTTTAATCCCCTAATCATCTCTGTCATATTAATATGGAAATCATCACATTTCCTGTCACATTGGTTGTTGGGACATGTTCTTCCATTTCCTGCTATTAACTAAGAAAAGAAAGTACAATTAGGGGCTTAAATACTAAGCCAATAATCATGAAAAGGAACTTAAAGAATATAAGGATAACTGGTAAAAGAACATTATTCCCTAACTTGTGATCCCATAGGTTCCATACTAGGATATCCATGATCATATTTTCTTATGTGAATCTTTATTTTATTTTATCTTTATTCCTTTAATAATGGTTCATACTGATCTTATGAATTAACCAAAGCATATCCCCTGGGAGTGTCGTAACCAAGAGTGCAGTAGGGCCCGTTGTCGTGTACCATTTCTCATTCGAGTCTAGCTCCAAGCAGTGTTTTCGGGTTTTACCCCTATGTACATCTGTGCCAGAGCCACCTCTACGTGCTCGTATCCAGACACGGATGTATTTGCTTGGGAACCCCTTACTCAATACTCACCAAAATACCACGAAGATTTCCTATATTTAAACATTTCTATAGGGTTCTTCCTAAAGTATTAATATCCTTACTTCCACAAATAACTAAACCATCCTATGATTCCAACTATAGCATTCCGCCTTTTTATCACATAAACTTTCATTACATTATACAACATCGAGGATCTTTAAGGTTTAGTGTCTTGGAAACCAGGAACTTATTACATGAGAAAAAAAACATTCTTCTTATACACATGAAAGGATTATTCATTTGTTCATCCTATGTTTATTACATCATCTCATAACCTGGGAGCATACATCAAAGTAAATGGTGAGAAAAAGGCCCAGTAAGGGAAACAAGGGAAACATTTTACATGAGAACTTGAGATACATCAAATATCATGAAAAATAACTTTAAGGCATGAGAAAGAGATCATGAGGCATATCATAATAAAAATAACGTGTTTCATAACTTGAAGATGTGGCTACAAAATTTAGCTTAGACAATCATGAAAATATAACCAAGGTAAACCCCAAGGTGTCATTTTAAATTACCAAGCTAAACCCCAAGGTATATTTAAAATTGTAATCTCTAGTGGTTACATCATTACCCAATGAAATGGGGCACTATAAGGGCGCACCCTTAAATTTGTCTTTTTTATCATGTGATCCAAATATTTCATCATAAATTATTTCGTAAATAACCCTTATATCATAAAATAAATGGGTTTCATTTCATAAATCATAACGTTTTAAAAACTGCTTTAAATACAGAATCTTTATGACACTTTAAACCCATGGAAAATGAAAAGTGGGTCTCATTTATGTAAATACCTGAATTTAAAATTGAACATATTGATATATATGTTAATACCCCTGTAAAAGAAAGAGCTTTTAGTATCCAATTAATAAAATAAAATAATTTGAGTAAAAGAGAGAGACATTTGGAGAGGAAAATTCTGCAGCATAACGGCTATGTTGTAGGATTTTAGAAAACATTGAAAAGAGAGGGGACATGGGTCACCTAGTTATAAATGATCCATAAAATAGTAGGGGGATATAATATAAAGGATTTAAGAACACGGTAATGAAATTTTAATGATATACCATTTTAAATGAAGAACATGAAAGGAAGACAAAAATAATATTTATCTTATGAAAATTCGACATCCTAACGGTGTCACTTATACTTAAAAATTTAATTGATGAGATCAAATATGGTTTCTAATCATATGAACATAAAATATATGTATGATAGATATAGATATAATACCCCAAAGTAATAAAAAAAAGTTGAAAGACTTGACAAAAACTAGAACATGAAAATGAGAAGGGTGAAAGAATCCATTAAAAATTCGCCAGCCTAACGGCGTCACTTAAATTTCAAAAAAATGAATTGATGAGATCAAATAGGGACTCTCATCATATGAACATAAAATATAAGTATGATAGATATAGATATAATATCCCAACATAATAAAAAGAAACTTTAAATACATGATAAGAAAATAGAATTTGAAAATGAGAAGGGTGAAAGAATCCATTAAAAATTCGGCAGCTTAACGACTTCTCTTAAATTTCAAAAAAATGATTTGATGAGATCAAATATGGTCTCCCATCATATGAAAATAAAATATCAGTATTATATATATATATATTTCCCCAACAAAATAAAAAGTAACTTTAAAGACATGACAAGAAAATAGAATTTGAAAATGAGAAGGGGGAAAGAATCCGTTACAAAAAATTCGGCAGCCTAACAGCGCCACTTAAACATTCCTAAAACGAAATGATGAGAGTAAGAGGGGATATCTAATAATATGAAAATTAAAAGTGAATTAAGAAGAATATAAAATAACATCCTCCAACATAAGAACATGGGGAATAAAAGAAATGGCTTAAAAAAGAGTATTTGAAAAGAAAGAGAGAGGTTGGATCCCTTACCTTCAAACGTATCTCTTAAAATTCAATGGTTGCGACCTTGAGGGATTGGAGGCACCTTGGGAGGACTATTTGGGAGGTAATGATACCAGATCTTCGTTTGGGGAGATATGGGAGTGAAACATAAAGGAGGAAAGGGTGGGTATTTATAGGGAAAGTGAGGGGACAAGGCATTAATGGCAAAGGGACACCTCATTGGTGGTATTGGAAAAACCAAGGGAATTCGCATGGTATTTGAACATGGTATTGTCCACTTGGGACACCTAATACCTTATCTTACTATTCATAAGTCTACCAAATTGATTACATACTTAATACATCATTTAATGATGTCATTAAACACCCATGACTTAAAAACTGTATTTTCACTATTCATCGAAAATTCAACATTCTCATAAAAATCCCAAAACATCACCTTAACCAAATAATGATGCTCTGATTTCAAAAATGAACTCGATTTTATAAAAATAATTTTCTAGATATTAATAATTTAATTTTTGAATAAATACACTATTCACCGAAAATTCATTTTTTTCAGAAAAATCCCCAAAAATTATCTTAACACAATATCGATGCTCTGAGTTCAAAAATAAAGTCCATTTTATAAAAATAATTTTCTAAATATTTTTAATTTAATTTTTAATTAAAAAAACTCTATTCACCAAAAAAAATAATACTTGACTAATAATTATGAAACCATTATTTAACCATTTTATTGAATCACATTACTTAATCAAGGTGCCTAGATTATATTAATACTTTCTTTAAGTGAGATTACTAATCCATTTGGTAAATTACTAAGCATAATCATAAAATCACTATTCGTAATTTACTATTCATCAAAAATCAAGTTGATCTTATTAGACTCTAAATTTTGAACTGAACATAATTGTAGAAGACCATTTTTTGAAAATAATTGCACATAATTAGTTATCTAAAGTTTACATAATTATTTTCAAATATCCTTTTTCTAGAGCTCATCAAAAAAATGCATACAATATTTATCCATACATTTGAAAATTCACAAACTTCATCACAAGAAGAAATCACAATTTTTATTTAAAACAAATGATTACACAAGGTAGTTATTGTATCATTACATAGCCCCTTATAACACCATTGTAGGACCTAAGAGTAAGGTATGATAGGGTGATAGAATCTTTGGGCGGATCGGCCAACATTGCACGAGTAGTAATTTCTATCAGTTTGAACTTTTCACGAAGGCGATTATGATCTAGCTTCACACGATGGAGTTCGTCTTGGGTTTGATCCAGAGCAAGGCCCAATGGTACTAACTCATTCCCAAGTTTTGTTATATGGGCTTCGATTGGCCCGAGACTACTGGATGAGGCCATCGAATCTTATTTCTATATTAATTAACCAAGATCCCTTGTATTTAGAGACAATAATCACAACATTTAGTTTCCAATGATCATATTGACCAATGGTTATATAACAGTCGAAACCCAACAGAATTATTTTAATTATACTCTTGTTATCAAATGAAATAGTTTTGTTGAGTATAAAAATAAAATAACACACAAAATTAGGAAACAAGATTTAATCGAAATTTCGGGTCATTACAATGATGATGAAACATATTTTCTACAAGCTTATAAAAAATGTATTTTAGAAGAAAATAATATCAGAATAGGGAATTTTTTTTGGAAAATTAAAATTTAAAGGTTATTGGATAAGGATTGGAAAAAAACCTTTTTTTTATTTTCTTATAGAAATGAATGTTGTGGTAAGATTGAATGTTATTCCTTGAAATTGATCATACACTAATTATGATGATTTTTTTGATATCTAGTGTTGACTATTTCGAATGACCTCTTTTTGAACATAGGTTCATCCTAGATGGGGAATATCCGTGAGGGGAAATAGATATGACTTTCTTAAATAAAAATAAGTTTTATATATAAAATAAAATAATGATGAGATAAAATGAAATATGGTCCAAGATAATATCGTAGAAGCTATAAAAAATATTCTCCAAGATAGTTCTTCATTCTATGAATTTTTTCCATGATCATTTTACATTGAGTAATCGGAAATTATTAATTATCATGATGTGGTTGTTGAATAACTTTTAATTATATGTACTATTTATAGATTTACCATATTCTCTTATTCATATGGTTATGAATTGAAAATTCCTCAACTAGTATAATCCAATAAGTTTGTGAAAAATCTCTTACAAAATTATGGATTCTATTAAAAATAATCATACATAAATATAATTATCCTACAACTTCTATGTGTCATAGCCTATATGGGAATCTACATACCATCATTGAACATTCCAAGGGTTAGTAGGAGAATTTAATATAACCTATTGGTTGGAAAATTGGGTTGAGGATTACTTGTGCTTTCTATGTTCCTTCTTTGATAATATCGTGTTCCATATAGCTAGAGAAAATCCACATTTCATTACCATGATTCTTGATATAGACCATAAGAACCTATTTTCCATCATCTTTGTGTAGGAGGAGCAGTATCACTATTTTTTCTCTCCAAAAAGTTATAGAAAAATAATCATTTCAGGGTATCAAAAAAATATTTAAAATCAACAATGTAGTTTAAATATGGATGAGTTGTTTTCTGGAAATTCCATACCAATAAAATTCAACATTATTGTTTAGCGATTACGGAACAACACCATTCCTTCTAATAATGATTTTATATAGAGTGGTTTAAATTTGGCTTTGATATCTATACTAAGAGAATCGATTAACGGAATACGTTGATACAAAACTCTTCAAGGGAGAGTGGGGTCATATTTTTAGAAACGTAATTACTGTATACAATGGAAATGTGATCTATCTAGGTTCCATGAGTATTTCCAAAAATTGGGTTTTCCCCAAACACAAATCATAGTATAAAATCGAATATCATAGTATAATTTTTGCTATATGTATTTTGAATCTATGTTAATCTCATAATGTATCTTGAAATCATGGTATGAGGAGCACATATGCATGTCAAGAAATAAAAATTAACTCACTTATTCATGATCTGATATCTATGGTCTAATGCATGGAGATTGATCCATCCCACAAAAAGAGTCACCCCCATCCATTGTAGGAAAGATCTAGTGTTAATGGATCATCTCAGGGTATTTGGTGAATTTGAAAGAATCAAGGGGTTATTTCCTTCTCAATATTTATAGTGAATGATGTCATGGAATCATGCAGGGGGAATCATCCATGATGTCATTAGGGTATTCATTATGATATCTAGTGCATCATATGGACAAGGTAATTTTTTCATTGAGGACGATTAAACCATTATATTTGATCTTTTATTTTCGGAACATTACAATATTTTCATAACTTAGGTTAAATTATAATCAAAATTGGGTGAAAATTCATTATTAGATAACCTACATACCCATTGGTAAATAGAATAATACGTAAGAGCTTACATAGTTATATATTTATATGAATTAAATATCATTCATATTTTGTGTGGGGGGAATATAATAAAATATATCCATATGTGGAATGGATAATTTCATGATAATCATAGAGTAAATTAATTCATTGGTTCCCTTCCCATATATTGAATAATAATTTTGAATAGGGATTATTTTGGGATTCATCTTTTGAAAAATCAATGACTCATTTTATGGTAATCAGTATTAAAATTTTATAAGTTTTAATAAAAAAATTACATTATTAGTGTTGTTTATATATATGTTACTCATTATTATAAACCATTTTTTTAATTATCACAAACTAAATTTTCTTATTAAAACCTTATAACCATTGATTCTTGTATTCATCTAGAAAATTCCTTTTAGAAAAACATTTCAGTAGTGTTATCCCTCCAACCCATAATTTTCTAACCCTCACCACATTCACTACTGTATATTTGGATTTTTTTAAATTGCAGTGATGGAATTATCAATGCCTTAAAAGTACTGAAATTTTCAGTGACGATAAGGCATTCAATTTTTGTTAGCAATAAATAATCCCTAAAAGAGTTTTTATCAAACTAATTGTTATTGATGGAAGGACTTTTTGTGGTGGTAAAAGAATAAATTATATTTTTACTACTCATAAAAACTAATTCCCTTCTTAAAAAATTGGTGGATGCATGAACAACACTCTTTAGCACCCAATTCGAAAACAATTGAAATATATTAAAATGAAAATACATTTATATTTAAATAAATTACCTATTAAAAGTAATTTACATTAAAAATATTCAAATACACTAAAATTATATTTATATGTATATGTTCTTATAAGTAATCTCAATTTATTATAAACTAGAAAAGATTTATTCATATAAATTGAATTTCCATGGACCAACCCAATCATAATGAAAAGAATCGTGTAAATGTAATAAAAAATGAAGATTATTTTAGCAATAAAATTATAAAATAAATTAAAATTAAATATAATACAATAATGAATAAATATAATATTAATTAAAATTATGATACGAATGGTAATAGGTAATAAATAAATATAAAACTAACATAAAACATAATGAAAACATATTACATAGTAAATCTACAATATTAAGGCATTTTCTTTGTTTTGAGTACGGAATGTACTTTTAGTCATATTGGTCACATTTCAGGTTGTATTATTGTGTAATTAATTACAACATATCACAAATGAATAATTATTTATCTTCCAAAATCATAATTACAATCAAATAATGTTTTAGATATTTTTAGTATGTGAGGATGGTTTTAATATAAAAAGAGAATTTTAAATTGAAAACATAAATGGTTAGTTTTACCAGATACACTTCATGTTTGATTGAAATGATATAAATTTATAAATTTCATAAGTGAAAAACCAATTTCTTTAATAAAAAATCATGATTACTCGAGTTTCTTTTCATGATTTTAAATTTATTATAGATGTTTTAAACTTAATTATTAATATAAAATGATAACACATACTTTCAGTCATATCAGCCATATCCTATTTTAGATTGGTACATGATTAATTCATACAGTTAAAAAATGAATCATGCATTCATTTCTTATTGTATCATAATAATGTAAGTTCATATTACTAGTTTATATTATATAAAACATGTTTTTGAATAAAATTCCATTTTTAAATAAAAAAAACAATTTATATCATAAAGAACACACAATGTCTTTTATTTATTCATTTATAATTCACATATTTCACAAATGAATAATTGATCAATATCCAAAATTATTGTGAATGTTTGAGAATGTATTAAGGTTTTATGGTACCTAACATGTGAGTTACTCTATTGAACTGAAAGCCCATATTTTGACTAATATTGGTGGCTTCGTGAATCATATGGATTTGGAGTTGATTCTTGAATGTCATAAATTAAATATTGACCACCTTCTTAATGGATAGATTAAATACATGTTTTTTATTAGTTCTGCGTATGTCATTAAAAATTTATTATAAAATGAATCTTTTAAATGAAAACATAATCTTCAAATCATATTATACACACTATATTGATATCCAGTTAATTCCGAAAACGTGGAAAATGAATAATAACCCATTATCATAAACTATCAAGATAATTTATGTGTATATTATTGATTTATTGTATGAGAAATGTTTCCATTGAATAAATGTGACTCTTAAAATATGAATCTATACATTCCAATATAAATGTACAAAACAAATATCAAATTGACATGCGGTCACTTCCTACATGATGCGAATAAATAATCAGTAATGTCTTTAAATCATAATGATACTTTTTATATGTTTTTCAATTATAAATATATGAAAAAAAATTTAAACTAAAATAATACTTCTAAACTGGAAAAATTTAATGTATGAATCATTTTTCATTTAAAATTTATCTTTTAATTTTTTAATGTAATCAATATTTTAGGTAATTTTATTTTATTATAATCATAGTGAAATAGAATAAATATCACTAATAATGATTATCAATGATATGAAAAATAAATAAATAATTTGTAGATAAACTGCCGCTTGTGATCTATGAAAAATATATAAATATTATAAGACACCATCTCTTCATTATTTTATCAAACAGTTTGACACAATGTTAGCTTCCGCTAATTTTGAAAAAAATATTTTTCTTCTTTTGAAAATGTGGATTGTTGATAGCCCTAGTAGTACTAAAAAATATAGAAAAATTATTAGTAAATAAATAATTTAAATTAAATATTAAATATATTTAATTATAACTATTTAGAGATGCTAGTTTCTTTATGGAATATTATATATTACACATATTTACAAATATAATAACTAAAATCATTGCCATTAAATTATATAATAAATCAGAGAGATAATGATAATGATATGTAATTTATATTGGTAGTGAAATACTATTATATATACCCTGATACATATCGATCTAGAAAATGTCATTATTCATAAAAAAATTTACTATCCACATACCATAGTTTAATGATAAATAAAAAAAACCTATTACAAAAAATTCCAGATAAAAAACATTAGAGAATTTATAATATTATAATTATTTGTTAAATGATTAATTTCAAGTATTTAAAATTTAAAATGAAGATCATGTGTAGTGAATTTAATTTTTTTATATAAATTATATCAATGAATTTACCTTTGGACTATGAAAAATGATATGAATGGGCATCCAATGATTCGTAAAAAATATAATTGAATAATTAATGTGTAAAAAATAAAAATACGTTTTATATTATATGGGGGTAGATTTTACCCCATGTTTTATAGTATTATCAAGAGTTTTTCATATGTTATTATCTTTTTGAACACCACATCTACTTGGTGTACTCGTACTAACATTTTACGTTCATCCAATATTTATTCTATAGAATTGACATTTGTAGGGAATGGTGATTCTAGTTTTCAATGTTACATGTTAAGTTAATCTATGAAAGAGTTTTAGAAGACACCGTTGACTTTATGTTATGATGGGGGCATTGAGAATCAGAAATGAATCAATTTTGGGATGGATGAGGTCTTTCTTAAAATGGTGTTTGAGTATCCAGTCAGTTTAATTTATGATGAATCATTAGATGATTTCCAGTGATGAAAAAATATTCATCTTAAAGCAACACTCAAAATAAATTACATTCCATTATATAATTTTTATTTATCTTAAATAGATTCAATATAACTTAATTCTTCTTGGTCAGGTTTCAAAAAATCTTATAGTGTTTACAAATTTGATATTTATAGGTTTTATGGTTCATAAATTATTTTTAAATGGAGATTTAGAGAATAGGGGTCCCAAAGTGTATAAGATCACTGGTGGAATAGATTATCTCTTATGGCTTCATGAAATGGTTCTATTTATCAATAATGATTACATAGTAATCATTTTGGTTATAAAAATTTAAAATCCTATTTTGAAAAGAAACATAAAATTATTATTTTAAACAAAAAAAAATTATTCATAATAATCTATAAAATAAGGTATAAAAATAATTTAAATAAAATAAATTGAAAAGATTAAACATTGGCTAATAAAGAAAACCAAAAACATTTAATTAAAATTATATAAAACAAAATACACATTAATTAAAAAAACATGAAGCGGGATGTGTTATAGTATTAATATAAATAATAATACTTAGTATTATAAAATTATAAATATATATCCCCTTTATGGACATGATATTATTTAAAATCATTCCTTATATAAATATGAGTAGTCCATGACACAGTAAAAGGATTTTTAAAATACTAATAGTAGTCATATTATCACATAAATAATGATAGGTTTATGATTTTGTCCAATATCTAGAAGATTATGGATTATCCACAACACGCATGCACAATAACTACCAAAATAAATATATTATACCTTAGTAGAAGGAAATGAAAATGAATGTTGATTTTTACTTTACCATGAAATAAGGCAATTTCAAAAAAAGTGAAATTTACATGAGGAGAATTTATATCTAATCTACACCATAAAAAATTAGTACACATTTATAAAATTATATTAAAACCTAATGTTTACAATAAACTATAGAGGTATAAAATTAGTTCTATTTAAATAAATAAAATTTATTCCATTAGTTGTTAAATTTCACTATTTTATGTTATTTTAAAACTATGCATAGAGAAAAACATAAAACATAAATCTTCTTATAAATTTAGTAAGACAAACAAAACTACTAATCGTACAACTACAGAACATATTCTCAATTAATTTACCAGCTTCCTGAAAATAATCTTTTACATTATTAAACATCATATTTTCAAAAGATTTAATATTTTCATCATAAATTTTCTTAATAAAAATCAGGTATTTACATTCCTTTTACATATTTGAAAAGTCTATTTGATAAATTTATAATCCATGAAATAAATTCAATTCTCCCATCACACTAATTTTAAAAATAATTTTCATATGATTTGAGATATAGTTACATCAATTTTGATTAGGTGACGTTAATATAGAATCATTTACATATATTTTAACTAATAATACAAAGATTTACCTAGCCTAGTCGACCTATAATTGATCCATCTCGAATGGCCACAAGGCCTCAAACATTCATCCCCATCCATTAGAGGTTGTGGAATAGTAGTTATTTTTTGATGGTGGTACAATGGGGAGAAAACATGCACCAAGTCATTAAGATATAAACATAATGAAATAATAATGGAAATATTAGAGGATGATAATTATAACAGTCATGTAATAATAATAACTCACCTGTTCGGTGCTAAATATATAAAAATGTAAGAGAATTATATTGAAAAAATTACATTTCAATAAAGATATAATATATGATAAATAAAAAAAGGTTAAACTGTTAAAATTATGTGTAAATAAACTACACAGACTCCCAAAGGAATCCAAAGTTCATGATTATCAACTACTGGAATTACATGTTCCATAACATATGTTAAACCAACATGAGGCAAAACCCATGTCTTATCCTATATCCATGAGATCTATTTGGAAACAATAGCTTACAGAACTGGGTGTATGTAATGATTAGTAGGACACCACCAATGACATCAATTGAAATCTTGACCATGGGTGTTGAATGTTGTAGTTTTCATTAATAAAGAATTGTTGATGTAGGGTAAGTGATGTATACATAAACCAATTAAAGCTGAAGTCCTTAATGGCATATATGATTATCTATACCGATATCACCTTTTCTAGAGGCCTCTATGAAATGGTGTTGTAATCCAATCACAAGAATAAAAATTATTGTAATTATACAAATAATTTGGACAATATATTCAGAAGACACATGGTGTGGACCCAAAAATTCTAGAACATCATATGGATTAATCCACATATGGGATTACATATATTATTATATACTATCTAAGAAAATACAAGGATGAAATCGTAAGAATACAAAATATAATCATGCATATTACTATAAATATTTTATATCTACTATCCCATCCAATGAACTAAAATAAAAAACATAATTATCATCTGGGGAACATTATAATAGGATCTTCCCAATGATCCAGTCAATGAAATTTAATGTATGGAACCCATGAGAAAATCAAGGCGTAATATAAGTTAATTTAACCTATGACCCCATCCAAGTAATTATATATTGGGAACTCATGCATCAATCAGTGAATAATTTAATTTCATTTAACATATGATCCCACCAAATGAATTCCACAATGGGTACCCATTTATCTCTCTTGTAATAACATAATTTCTATCTATATTATATTTATTTAGATGTTTCCACTAATCCCATCTATATAATTCTTCATAAAAAAAAATAATCTAAAACCACTTTATTTAATAAATTGTCAGGGGTAATCTGTTTATCAATACACTTAAACAATTCACCTTTATAAAATTCTTTTTTTTAAATGGATAAGTCAATAAAAATATAATAAATTATCAAAATATAAGTGATCCATTAAAATCAATCATAGTTAATTTAATTAATTTTAACAAATTCACACTTAAATGGTATCCCAAAATAAATTTATATATAATATGGTCCATGTTATGGGGACATTAAATTCACCTTTAATTTATCTATTTATCCATATTAAATATGAAACATGTCAATTGTCGTATCCACCAACTTCTACAATTTGATAATCAAATCAATTATAAGTATTATATAGTCCCTGTGAATGATATATTCCTTACTAAAATTAAATTAATTTAATTATATTAACTAATTTGATTTATAAATGATAAAAATAAATGAGAACAATGTATCATTCTTTATTATTTAATACCAAATGATTGTATTTAATAATCCTAGTAAAAATAGAAAAAAAATCCCCATGAGTGGTTTAATTTTTAATAAATTCTATATGGGACATTAAATACAAGACACACTCAAGAAGGGCAGATTTCTATTGACATAAATAACATCCAAGAATAAAATTTGATGCATAAGTAAAAAATAATAATAAATTTAGTAATTAAATAATTAATATAACATTTTAAGAGGTGATACATGGAATGTATTGAATAATGAACAATGGTTCACCATGTAATTATAAGGCATTAAGGAAAAATTATATACCCCACCTACATAATGATTTGGATGATCCAATTATCCTATATCATCCATTGATATGGTAATGTTTCAGAGAAAAAAAAATACATGATAGAAACCCTAAATTTGGAATATTATCTCAGACGGTGTTTTCATATCTGTGGAATAAGAAAATAAATATAATAGGAAGGGGTAGTTTTAGACATAAATCTAGGCTTCTACAATGATGAAAAGTGATTCATTCATAATAATAGTTTAGAAGAGACCTGATGGGGATAATGAGAGGGGGGATGGATCACATGGATAAGGTTACAAGAGAATGTGGGTGTAAATGGGGAAAAGTTCCATTTCATGTCAAAGGGATAATATCATAATTTTTCATTTTAATCATATGTATGGTTTGACCGCATATTTTGGAAAATAGTGCAAGAATAGGATTATTCCACAATCAAATAACATAATTCCATATGGTTTACACACGCTATTTACCAAAAAATGAACCAACTATAAATAGGTACTTCCATAAGGAACACTCCTCCCCACACGATTGAACTGTACATTTAAGAAAATTGTGTGCGGACTATGAGGAACCCATTAACATATGCACTAAAATTAATGGCTAGTTAGGGCTCATGGCATGGTTTTGACCACAGTATTACTTTTCAAAAGAGGATTCATTGTTGAGATGCACATTTATACATATCAATGCTCCAACTGTATGGTCTAGGATGAATCTCCAATAACTATGAATATGAATCATCTAAATCCCAAAAATCATCCTATTTTGTTGATATACCTATCGAGATTTCAAACCATTAATAATGGGATTTAAAAAAATCCCTATTTGAGATATCTTATCATAGAGAGTTTTAAGTTGCTATTAGAATTATGTACAGAACATACGTGGGTACAAAATTCAAACTCAGATGATTGCATCTCATTTGTGAACATCCCACAATCCTCAATGATATAATTTAACCATGTAGAATCTAACGTACTTAAACATGATAAAATTTACATTAATAAATCCAAACATTTGGACAACCATTTCATGAGACTATATAAAATGAGAAATTATAACATTGTCATTTATTCTAAATAAATAAATGGTGCTCGCCACTACAGGCCCAATATCTCAAAATCAAATTCAGATCCACGGTACAACCATTATTATAATTTCCAATGAAATTATTCCCATTTCATCATAATTATTCCCTTAGCGTGTTTTACACACTACGAAACTCAATGAGGCATGATGCCACTATTTTTTCTCCGCAGTTCGATTGTATTCAATCCACAAATCATAACCTAAATGGGCACTGTTTTCCTTCCAATTTGTCTGCCAACAATAAAAATAATAATATCTCAACCCATAACATACTTTTTGTGGTTTCTCATTGACCGCATACAGTTGCGTGATGGATGTCAAGTCATACTACCATTGGCCAAATATTTAAAAAAATTCTCATCTCATACTATCTATGCATCACAAACACTGAATCATGAAACAAATAAACATGGTGTTATGATACCACTCTAGGTACTTTCATCAAATCACATAACTATGTTCTGATGATGTTTCCTAGATAATCCATAAAGCATTATCTTCCTTTTTCACTTTACAAAAAAACACTCAAAAGCATTATCCATCCTAAATACCCAGATAACGACAAGAGATTTCATTTCAATAAAACACATTTAGACATTCCCCATTCCATATCTAAACTGTTACATGTCATTTTCTAAGAGAACCAACCATATATTTATCCATTAATCCAATGATATACAAGATTCACAACAATTTTCACACAACCAATCTCACGATCTAATGACACTTTTCACACAACGATCTTACAATGAGGAATGAAATCCTACTATGTACCATAGGATCATCATCATCATTACAGAAATAAAGATAGATTCTGATTACTACATACCATCCCCTATCTAGGAATGAAAATCATAAATGCATGTATAAGAACCTTCTCATCACTGAGTGCTATCACAAACATCACAAGTAACCTATTCCCACTACCCAAGAATGTTTCCCACAGAATTATATTCCTTCTAAAACCCAATAGGGATCACTATAGTAAATATAAAATGATCTATTATAAACCATAGTGGTAACTTATACAACTTCTTGACCACCACTCCCATGGTTTCATTTCATCAAAATGAAAAAATTATTTTTGTAGCTCAGCATAAATATCTCTTAGTATACTCATGATTATGTCATTATATTGGAAATGATCATCTCTAGACTAGGATTACACAAGTGTATGATCGATACATGTTTATTTTTCATCTTGATCCATTCTATTGAAATTTTTCCCTACATTAAAATTGTTATCCATAACAAAATATCACCAAAAATATGTCTCAATGTCAAGTCACGGGTCAACCATTTCATGGAAATTTATATATTATTGATTACTTATCTAAAATAAGGATATATTTCTCATTTACCTTGATATAAATGAAACCATTAATGATGAAAAAAAATATTCTAAAAAAACATTCCTTGGATGACATACATCAGTTTATTGATAGATAATTTAAAGGTTAAAATACAAAATTTGTCCATACCATTCCATTATCACCCAACATAGCTAGTGCATAGTGACAATCAACCCGATTCAAAAAAGGGTTCATGATTTCGTGTGTCTTACACCAATAAAGATAAGAAGACCATTGTACTAGGCACATTAGTCTTAACATTCTATTATTTCCCAAGGTTTTCTAGTAAAAAAATCATCCCACATCATATTACATTACACAACAATGATACACTTTAACATGGTATTGTTTTCAAAATTAAATAGTGAAACACGAAACCATTATTTAATTGGTCTCGACATGAAAAAATCCTTCCCTTATAATCAACTCTTGATACATAATAACTCTAGGTGGTTCTTCTGAAATCATAGATATTGAAATTCCTATACCAAAAAACTAAGAACCATCAGCATATCCTCCAGTAAATGAGTATAATGGAATGATCTCTAACATTAATTTCACCCATAATACAAGGCCTACAACTAACACATGCTTACATAAATAAAACCAATCATCATCGAATAAATAGGTGTTAATTATTATCTTAGGGCCTCTAGGTCATCCAACAAGACCTACTAGACATGAATAAAATCATGTACTCTATGCCTTTCCACCTACCATATATAATCTCACACTATAACCATATCCCATAAAATGGGCACCAATTAGATATCATACGACATGATTGTAAACCCATTCAAATGAGGTATAACTGAAAGAATGTAAAGATGTTGTCAATATTAATGGCTAAAAATCTATAATAAATGGTCTAATTGTATATTAAAATTCTTCCCATTGATACATATGAACATTTCAAGTGGAATAGGTTTCCATGAATCGTCCAATAAGGCTATAAAACTATTCTAACATCTTCATAGGGTAGGTGTTCCCTTGAGGGTTACACATTCAATATATATGGATAAATAGGTGACCCACATTAGATATATATATTATGTAATACCCCCTTATGATGAAACTTTCCATACATACACCCTCCTACCCAAAGATTCACTCTCATGAACTAGTTGACCATCTCAATTAAAATGGTCAAAATGATAGCAGTTATTGATGATAGAAACATGGATCCATAATATTCCAGCTTCCTACCTCAACGGGGGATACCATAATGGAATAACCCCACACATTATAATAATGAATTTATTTTTAAAACATGATACATTCCTAAATGGTAACTTTTATCCTCTTTTTGACCTCTAGGTTAAAAATAAATGATGAAAAACACAAATGATAATGATAGTCAATGACCACATACCCATTCAATCTATATTTCAATGAAATCATATAGATAACACCTAAACAAGCATTCATTATTATGAACACCATGAAAGAGTATCATATAATCTATCATATCAATTAAAATTTATTGTAAACATTATAGATGATCATATTCAAGATTTGAAAAGTACCTATTATAATGGGACAAATTTTTCAAACATTACCCCACACCTTATTTTGGTGACTTCACAACACATTTTTTGGAAAATATCCCATGATATCCATAAAATATTTTAATTTTTCAATAAGTTCTCCCAATCGTATTAGTGTAATAAAATGTCACCATCATGATACAGATAGACAAATCCCATTGGTTGTATCCTGAATTTGAATTATCTAGTGTATTATATAAATTAATCTCGAATTAGAAACTAGTTCAATAATGATTTCATAGAGGATCAGTTAATCTTATGACATTACTTTATACTAGAACGATTTGAATGATTATGAGCACCATAAGAACCCCTCTATATTAAGGATGAATGTTCCTTCATTTGGTTAAGTACTAATTCATTAAAAGAAAATAATTGACCTATAAAGGAAAATTCATCCCAATTTGGGTCTAGTTATTTGTGTATTCATTACCAATTTATGGATTAAATCATCTATAAGTCATTATTATAAATAGATTTAATGAAAACAAATCCATTATTATTTAATTAACGATTCATCAAACCATCAATAGTTTCTCTCATAGGTGTAATAATACAAATATGACCTACATGATTTGATTTCAGCATATATGCATTCAATTATGTGTGTCATAATTTCCTTGTAATATATATACATGATCTTATATATAGAAATTAATACACAATATATCACACATCTATAAGAAATGGACATATTGTTTCAAAATAAAATGAATTTCATGACATATTAAAATTGCATCTAGGATAATTCAATATGAAATTTCAAACCATTTAATATAGTTTAATTAATTCCCATCTGGTTAGATCAAATTCCATCATCATGATATATGGGAAATTTTCAATTAGGTTGGTGAATAAAAATATTTAATGAATCAGCATACTATATCCATAATAGGGAATGTTATCACAAAATCAGAGAATATAGGCATATCATGTACAATATCGTGAAAGAATTGTATACATGTAAGAATTTTAATGATATGTGAATCTCATTTCCCTAAATTGATGGAAGAAAGCACCTTATCTACTTTAATATGAGATAATGTGTTAAAACCCATAAATTAGCAATCATTTGAAATACATCAATCACACCAGGTGAAATAATAATCATTATTAATAAAGAGAAAAAACTAAAAATAGTCTCATCAGTTGAAATGTGATTTTTCCATCATGTGTAGGTTGACCCTTCCTAGACCTGATCCATTTATAAAGATCAAACACATTCTATTAATATCATCAACCTATAAAAAAATGAAGAAAAATTAAACTAATCTCAAATAACACATTATGAAATCCTGGGCACGGTCCACTCATAACTAACCTTACCAAAGGGGAAACATTACCTCAACTATGCCACGCCATTAGGAAAAGGATACCAACAAGAAGTGAGGGTTATAAGGTGGTTATTATTGATAATGTACCCTCTATATTAGTAATAATTATAGTTTAATAAAAAATAATACAATGATAAATGAAATATTATAATAACTGAAAAGTAATAATAATAGGTAACCTGGTAAGTGACAAATAAATTACCATGCATGAACATGTTATTCCCAAAAACACAATGAAGTAATCATAAATTAAAAGATACATATTATATGGATAGAATAATAAAATAATTAATAAATAAAAGACTCTATATCGAGAAGGTATCTTGAGTACATTATAAGGCACTTATCCCAATACATGTCCTATCCATGTGGGTAGAAAAACAAGAGGCTGAAAACACGTCCTAACCTATATCCATCTGATATATCCATGTATTAAACCAAAGCCCGAATAAAAATTAGTAAAACATACTTGGACACTAAAAATTATTTCTAATTCAATTATTTCATTGTGTCTAAAATGATTTACTCTAAATGAATAATTAATAATGGATGTTCGAAAATGGAATATTCCCAAACCATGTCAATTTTATATTCCACTTCTGACACATGGCTAACCATAACTGCTTTAGACTAGGGAAAAGACCTATGATATAGGGTATGATAATCAAATCACATGTTTAAATATAACTGTTAAAACAACAATACCGATAATATCGTCACATGACCCATGAAACTGAGCCCATACATCCAAAATAGCATCCAGATGAATCAATGGATCAACATTAAGGTATTCAAAGGAAATAATAATGAAAAAAATGGGTAAATCCTAAGAGTTCTAAATAAAATCAAACATAACACTATAAATAAATTCTTCATGTCATCACAATTAAGGAATTTTGTAATGGAAATAATGTATAAATAATGTAATATTATAATTTAATACTCTCTATAATCCCCTCCATGTAATTTCATGTATGTAACCTAAGTGTCACTGTAGAAGAAATACAAATAAATTTAACATATGAGCCCATTCATGGAATTCTATATAAGTATCATAGGTTTCAATAAATGTGTAGTTTAATTTAATTCATCTTATGATATCAACAAAAACAGTCTACATTGGGAACCCATTTATCTCCCATGGAAGAAAATAATTTCTTCTATAGTTAAATAATTTTTATGTTCCTTCCGAGCCCATCAATTTAATTATACTTCTAAACCCACAAATTTCTATTTGTATAATATACTGAATTTTAATGGTTTAATATTTTATACATACCCTTAAATAACTCACTTATCCTAAATATTCTAAACCATTTATAGGGTATTACTCATTCATAAAATAATAAATGAAAGTAATTTAATGGTTTCATCAAAGTCACCCAATGTTAATGTAATTCCATTTAATCATTTTAGTCTAATAATGTATCATAGTATAAATTCGAATGTTATCAATAACCTATTGAAATTATATGCATTATAAGTGGAAATTGAATGATAAATTCAATACTATAAATCAATTTAATTATCTATATTAAAAAATTTATTTTAATTTCTAAAAATATCCAAGAATTATTTATCACCCTCTCATATTTCATCCCAATTCATTCTATTTAATATTTCCATTTTTAATAGACAAACAAAAAACCTTATGGGTGTATTAATTTCCATGAAAAGATATTGGAGTCGTGTCATAAAATCCACACACCCTAAGGTGTTCTATGATTATTTTTAATGAACCTCTAAAGATTAAATTTTTTTCACAATCACTAACCAATATAGATATTTATAAATTAAATAAATTATATTTTTTAAGAGGTTGAACAAAGAAAAACAAGCATAAAAAATAGAATTTTATAACTATTAAACATTAAAGGGATAACAAGTATACCCCCTACCTCATTCAAAAGAATCTAATGTCATTAAATATTATCCTTTGATTCATTGTAGTATTATTTGAAAATATTATCCTAAAAAATGTTATAAAAATAGTCTTTATTAGCTTACACAATGATAACATTTCCATGGATGAAGAAAATTTAGAGAATTGGTTAGTTGAGTCGTAAAACACATCAAGGCGTCCATATTGAAAATTTATGCTTTATATGGACCATTATTGAGGTAGAATCACCAAATGGAAAATGGGAGGGAGGATGTATCCTTCAATGGATTATGTTAGAGAATGAAAGTATAAATGCAGTGAAATCCCATTTAATGTTTGAGGGCATATTTGGAATTATTTTCCAATTTCAATGACTCTCATGTTTTTTATATACAAATAGGTTTCAAATACACCAATAATTTGTTGCCACTACTTGATAGCCTCATGCGGAATGATTTCCTCACATAGTTTATAATATCATGTGTCAACCGTGTGAAGCTACCACCCCAATAAATACTCTACCTTGCATAATTTATTGGAACAATTATGAAAAAAATTCATTAATGTTTTAGATCCCATGGAACATATTAAAAAAATAAGGGATATATTTCCCCCTAAAATAGTTTAGAAATTATTCTTCCCTAACAAAATAGGTCACATGGTTGATCCAAACAATTATAAATAAACATGATCATGTTGTATTCCATAGGTTGTATCTAACAATACTAGGATTTTGAAGAAAAAAACTCCTGGAACACATCATGGAACCTGAAAACCTATAGGGAATTAAAATCCTCCAAAAAATGGTATATTACTAATATATTATAAATGGAAAATTATTATTAAAAAGTGTACGATTAGATAAACCTATTGAAATGCCTTTCTAAAAAATTTACTCACTCATTCGTACCAAGCATGTGTAGGTAATTTATGTCCATAATGATATTTAGTATATTTAGAAATAGAAGTTGGTATATGTGGTTATTAAAAATATTGATTTATATCATCATATAAATACTCTACTACATAACCACATAAAAATGAGTATTTTACATCCATCTATTATAATTAAAAATTCATCTATAATTAACAGTACAAAATGGTACTAATAGATTTAGGAAATGAAACCAGAGCATTCTTTTCATCATATTATGATAATTATTTATAGTTATAACCATTAGAAAATTTTATTTCCTTATTCCTAGTAATTTTACATTGGTAATATTATTTATTTTTAAAGATCTATTCAGTCAATATCGTTGGATGGTTTCAGGTACTGTCAACTAATTCTGAAACATCATTTATAATGAACTAGTATAATTCCACCTATATTGCTATCAATCATCTCTAATTATATATTCAATATTCTTTAGTTAATTTTTTTAAACCTAATGGGTATTTAAATAAAAAAATTATTTCATAATAATTTTACATAGTCTTATATCCTTTATCTTTGTACCTTATACTTATCTCTACTATTTTTTCCATTAAGGTTATATGTCATCTAGGTTAGACACTTCTAGGTTACTCTTTTCATGTTCTACATTTCAAGAATAATAATCATAATATTTTAACTTACTTTCAATTAAATATATAAATTAATGAAGTTTCAATTTATTCAATGAATCATAAACTTCATCTCATTAATTTATTATTTAGATCAAAAGGATCACCTTCATCAATGATTCTAATAACATATTCATCAACTATACAAGAATCTATTTGAATAACATATAACATATTATCCAAAAAAATATTTTATTTGTCATCCATTAGATCAAACATACCATTTTTTCCATTTTATTAATGATATTCACCGTGTATCCAAAAACATTAATGTCTTAAACATTATGTTTTCTATAATAAATTACCTCATAAGGTTGCATTTTTATAAAAGGAATTATTATATCAATAATTATGGTATGAATAATATATAATCTAATTCTACCAAAAAATAGTTAGGTAAACTATATACAATCAACATATGTATTTTCATAATGGAATAGTTTTATTTTATTATTCTACAATTCCATTTTGTTGAGGTGTTCTAAAATATGTAAATAATTATTTAATAACAAAAATTGTCCAAAAATAATTAAATATTTATTTCTAAAACTCTCATCCATTGTCACTTGTCAATAAAAATAATTTGAAATATTTTTCGATTTGAATGATTTTACAAAAACACATAGAAATTAAAAAAAATCAATTTTATGTATAATTATATATTCATAGGTAAATCTGAAAAAATAAATAACTAAAATTGTAACATATAATATATTATCCATGTTTTATAAAATAAATATTCCAAAAAATAATCATTTTTTGTTATAATGCTTGGTATTTTGCAACAATATTAATACAATTAATGTATGACAAATGTTTCATTCCAATTTATCATGCATCATAAATATTGTTCTAATTAAAATTAATATTTAAGAAAATCATAATTTAAAGGATAATAAGATAATTTTTATTCTTAAAAAACATCATAATATTTAACTCTCCTATTCCAAATATACGGATCACTTGTCCCAATAGAAAAAAATACAAATATTTATCACCCATGGAATTTAGATCCATTGGATAAATATATTTTTTTCTTGTTCATATCTACATAACATGATTACCATTAAATATACAGATAGAATTTTCAAAAAGAATCAAGAGAAATCCCAAAATCAAAGAGTTGAGAAATTATAATAAGATTGTCTTTCTTACTATTAATATGCATAATATTTTTTATAAGGATTAAATATGGGTCTCAAAATGAACCTACTGTAATTATTTTTCCATTAGCATTATCCAAAAGGTAACTATTCCTCTCTTTACTTTTGAAAGTGCATGAAAAGTTTATAAATATCCTTTAATGTTCCTCGAGAAACATGATACACATACAATATTTCACTTCATCCCCAGTGTCCTTTCACTGAATAAAATTAAATTAATGGTCATTTGTATCTTAGATTCCATTGAGTCCAGTTATATTAACATGAATTGATATGGGAAACTGGATCATCTTAATTTTCCTTGATTTTATAATTTTATAATAATTTATTAAGAATGAAAGGACTCCTTTAAATAACTAATGGTAAGATTTTTTTAAAAAATTGAATATTTTCCATTAATTCAACATTAAAAATATTTAATTATAGATATCATATTATTCATTGAACTAGGAACCAAATAATTTCTATATAAGAATTCTTTTTCATAGTTTCTCAATGTCCAATATTTTTCACGTTTTGAGACATTCTAACCAAGAATATGGTTTCATAATTCTTCACCATAGTAATTATAGTAGAAATAATTTTAAGGGATCCATATGTATCTTGAATTTCTTTAATTTTATTTTTATTCATACGGATGATTGATAAACAGTTTCATAACTTTTCATTTAATAATTTATGTATTTTTTCAAAAACATATTTTTCAATTAAGACTACAATATAAATAATATTGGATTATTTATTACTTTTTATCAATAATTTATATTTTTCCTCATTAATTGAAAAATATGAATATTATTTAATATTTGAATAGTTTTTAGAATCATATGATGATGAATAATAGGATAATAGGTCTTCGTCCTATTCCATAATTCACATGTTTTATTTCTGATTTTATTTCTACGATTTTTATTTAGTATATCTAATGGATTATTCCAAAACACTCAATGTATTCTTCATTTCAGCCTTTCCATTACACTCATAATAATATTTAATTTAATACTTTATTTATTTTTTTAAAATTATTAATTTCTCTTCATTTTGATATGGGAAATTGTGTCTGATATCTCCCAATTATTTATATTCATTAGATCAAAATTATTTCAGAATGTGATAATACATCATAGAGTCATTAAAATATTTGTGGATACATTTTTTCTTTCTTAGGACTTATTGAATTGTCTTCTAGTCTGATAAAGTTAAATTCTTGATTTTGACCGTCAGGAAATATTTTCAGATTTAAATTTAAATTTTTTATTATTTTATCATTTTAATGATGAAATATTATGAGAATTACAATATATTTTGATTATTATGTGATATTTACATTTAAATATCATTCCAAATTATTGAATCGTTATGGTACAAATAAATTATTAAATTTTCATATGTTTAGTATTTTTTAATTTCTATTAGTATGATAGATTTAATTCCATATTTATGTTGAAACACTAGAAACATATAATTCTGGATGTAGTTGAGTAAATAGAGTTCTGAAGAAATCAACACCATTATCTATTTTAATAAATCTCTGATTAATTTAAGTGATGCATTATTTATTATACATCCTAAATATTTCAGATTTTGTTTTTGATGTATTATACATTGAATATATTAGATTATATGTTATATTATAGGAAATAATAACTATTTCCAACATTTTATAAGAATTTAAACACTTAGATACTAAATTGAGTTCATTAGGACCATATCCATAAATTATTTAAATCATTTCTCCTGAAGTCACAACATATTATGATTCTTTGGTAGAATCCAAAAGTTTTTTCCCTTAGGAATTTATATTGATCGATAATTTTCACATAGACTTTAAAAACATATTTTTTACAATTATATGATCATACGGGATTTCAAGAATCTACAGTAGTCTCCATTGAAATTTGGTATTCAAATCAATGGGGTAATTTCATTGATTTCATCCATATAATTATTTACTCATTTATACCATTGAATAAATATTTCTATACATTAATATAATTCATAAAAATAACTACATTGATAAAAATTATTACATCAGAATAATATGTGGACATATTAGGATGTTCAATTTCATCCTTTTAAAAACTGTTAAAATATCATACATAAACCCTCTTTTTGATTTTGAGACATTTAATGGTCGTTGTCCTTAAACAAATAATGTAATGGAATGATAAAATAGGTAACTTGAATATTTAATATTGTTTGGGGAATAATATCCCCTACTCCACTACCCTAACACTCTCTCAACGAGCTCTATTATTTCCACTAAATAGCTCATCTTATTCGGTGATAAAAACTACTGAGTGCAGGTAGTTGACACTTTTTAACAAGTATTGTTATTTTACATAGATCTTAAACTATAAAAACATAGTTAGAGAAGTAGAAACAGTATAAATACTATATAAAAATAGTCGACTCTAGAAAATAAAGAGATAATATTTATATTACGAAATCAAATTTGGCACATAGTTATAATAAAAATTGAAAAATGATGAAAACATAATTGGAATAGATAAATAGTCCATAAATAAATTTCATCTAAATGAATCGATGGAAATGTTACTAATAAAATAATCAGAAACACATATAAAATGTATGGAATTAATTTTAAAATCATTATAATGAAAACTAAACATATAATTAAAATATATTTCTCTAATGTTTCTTCCTAAAAATAAATTTTATGAAAAACAATATAACATTAACATATATATAGGCGGATTTTTAAAACAAAAAACCAAAATGTATAAAAAATGTGTATCTCTAAATTTCATCCTTTCATTGAATTAGAGATATCATCAAACTATTTTAATTATATACATATCCTATTTTTTAACATGAATCTTGATTTTATTTAGGTCAAATGAATCTGGAAATTTCACCTAAAAAATTTGAAACATTTAATCACACAAAATTTCTTAAAATTTATTTTTATAACATTCTATGAAATATAACTCAACATAGAAAAAGGAATAATTTAATCCATTAGTAATTATCCTTTGAATATATCATTGAATAAATTTTAATGAGATAATTACATCACTGAACTATTTTTAAAAATAACAACAAATATCTGAAACCCAAATATCAATGATGACTAATTCAACATAATATTACAGTATATAGAAAAAAAATATAATTTTTATGTTATAATATATAATTTATTTCAATCATTGGGTTAATAAAACATACACTAAACACTCAAATGTATAGTTCTTTTAAAACATTATTATTCCATTTCTAATATTAAATATAAACAAGAAGATTTGAAGGTAACATTCCCTAATTACAGTTAGGTTACAAAAGATAATGAATACCTCAAATGAAGGGTTTTGAAAAATTATTCTAGACATCAGTTAAAATTAGAAAATAATTTATAATATTAAACATTAGACGGAAAATAAAAAATCATCCATAACTCCATGGAAAATATTTATTCCAATAAGTATCGTCACGAAATCCACTTAATGAAACATCATTTGTAAATAAAATGAGGGTGTTTGTGAGCATCATAAAAAATAATATATTGATTCAATTTATAGATCAACTTATGTCCAACATAATATGAATTTATCAACGCTAACAAAAATTTAATGATAAATCGGCCTCTATCATACTCAAAAAATAGAGTTTTTGAAAGGGCCCAATTATCTATTCAGTTACTTAATATTGATTAAAGTGTGTTTTTCTTTGAACTATAATTTTTTTGCATATATAGAAGTAATATTTTGAAAAATATTATATATCAATTAAACTAATATATTAATTTATTTATATATTCATATTGATATAAATATATTATATTTTATAAAAAATATTTTATATAATTCTAAAAATAAATTTTTAAATAATACATTTGTTATTTATTGAAAAAATATTATAATGGAATTGGAATTAAATATTAATTACTAATTTTATATTTATTATTTTTTAAAATTAATTTAATATCATTTTGTGGATTGAAAAATCTAATAAATTAATTACTGTGATAAAATATGGAAAAACATGACATTAACATCAATAGAATGTAAAATATGTTCAATAAGTTTGTTTGGGCTCCAGGTGATACCAAATTGTAGCATGAAAAATGATATACATCGTATTGTATTGGGAGAGACCAAATCATTGTTTTTATGGGAAAAATACCCATAATGCTTCTAATATTTATTCTTTTATCAAGGTAGCGTAATTTTTCAGTACTTCATGGAATTTCAAGGTGATGCCCCGAACGTAGTTACCCAGAGTCACTGCATTATTAAATAATATTGGCATGATCAGAAGGAAATCATGTCCTGAAAGACTGATTAGTTTAGAATTATTGGAAACAAGATTCATACAAAATTACAACATTACAACTTGAAAAGAAATACAACACTAATTTATTCCATTAGAAACATCCAAGTCACCTAGATTATGCTGACAAGTCACTCATAACTATATTCATCATATCCTAGTAAAATTAAACATAATAAATGGGTGAGATCAAACACTCAGTAAGGGTAAGAAATATAGCGGAAGATAACATAAGTATTAAGCATGAAGATTAATTGAAAACACATGCCTTTACAAATAATAAAAATGAACACTCTTATGATATAAATATGAGCTAAGTAAATAATACCATAATAAAACATAATCATGGGTATTCTACTAGTAAAATGACCACATGAACTAACAATATTATTTTCATAATGAGGGAACGTATAATGCCAGACATTCTGAAACATTTTGTCATGTCCTTGTCCAAGATGTCTAAAAATGATTTAGGCCTCGACCAAAACTATATATCAAATTTCGAATGGACTTGTCCAATTCTACATCTAGTTGTCTCATAAGACCAACCGATTCATCGAGGAGCTATAGCGAGCTCCACCCGACACATACTAAGATCAATACATTCCTTATATGAAATGGTTGAAATATAACATAAAAATTCGTATTAAAACTAGCATATGAAATCTAAATACATTAACCATAACCCATGAATGGTGTAAAAATTACACATCCACAGTAAAAAATATCACAAAATCTTCCATACAATATGGATTATTTGTATCATAATGAATCGTCTTCAGACAAGTATAAAATCCATCAATGGATATTGACATGGATGAAATCAAAACTACCAGAGAAAAATATCTCCTTATTTTTTGAAATCATTTAGTGTCACATAATTATAAAAGGAAACATTTTTTTTGAAAATATTATTATAAGATTGTAAGGGAAGCTTCGACGATGTTATAACGGCCGAAAATAGTCGCACCTGCCGTATAAGTTTAAAAAAATCTTACCACAGTTTTGTCGAAAAGGTCATAAAGTACATTGTTTGGAAAAGACCAGAAAGATTTCTTTAAAAAAATAAGGTCATATAAGAATATAAATTACTTTAACCCATATTAAAAATGTTTTGAAATGTTTTTTTATGAAAAAAACGATGTGTATGATAAAGAGGTCATAGTAGATATTCACGTATAAAACAACCTCGTATAATAAAGAGATTGTGAAATTAACCCTTACCTTGTAATTTTCCTTGGTCGAGGTTATGTTAAAATAATGTATAATATTTAAATAATTGCTATTTAATTATAAAATAACCATATACATAAATATGATATCATATATCATCTTCTAATATTGCTTTGTTAGTAATATTTTAGTTATATCGTCGTTTCGTGTGTTAACTGATTCGTTTTACTTTATATGGTTTGTTATGTGAGTCATGTTTGTTTTGGATGGGATGTATCTTATTCATAACCATAATTATATCATGTATTTAAAAATTATTTTCAATCATCAAATTAAAATTAGTCTTGAATGGATGTGATGAGGAATGAATCTCATCACGTTCGTGAAGACGGTAATCTGTACGTACGCACGAGTGACAATATCATTCTTTTTATATTAAAATAGTATATAATTAGATGGTATATCATATATACAGAATCATTATCATGTTATATTTATTATTTACATCAATTATACATCAATATTATACCCATCCTAATAATAATGTATTGAATTACATCTACCCCACGGTTTGGAGACAGAAATTCGTACGTACGCACGTATGGTGACATGTCATTCAAAGGATAGATAGTATAATGAATATGGTAGTACCATATTTATAATAACATCACATTATATTAAATATACTGGATTTATTATTTTTGAATGGAAACAACATGGAAATAAAGAAGTGGAAAAAGAAAAGAACTTGAATGAGATGATGAAATATTTATATCTTCTTTGGGTTCTTCCTTTTGATTTGATCAAAAGGGCTCCATAGGTTGGCTTTAAAATAATAGAAGGCCTCTAGGATGAAGGGAGGATAGTTGGGAGGATATTTCGGTAGGGTTTGGTAGAGCCAAATTTCATTGGAGGTGTGAATTTGAGAGAAGGGGAAATTCCTTTTTATAAGAGGGGTGATGGGCACCTTAGGAAAAGCTTGAAATATTATTTCATAATAAAATAATTTTCGATTTCTAATGGCTCCGAAATTATTTATTTCGAGGATAAGGTGGGGATGGGTCGAACATCACTCAATTAACAGTTTTTAGATAGGTTTGGGTAACTATATTAACTTTTTTCTATTTGATTTAACTCTTAGTTAATTTTTTTGACATTTACCATGTCTCTTTGTATTTTTATATTATATGGTTAATAAATATACTATAAACATCCAAGAAAACCTCAAGTGGTTCTTTAATGACATATATAATAATATTTATGTCCTTTAGACTATCCATATATTTTTATGAATAGAATATCAATTAATAATATAACATTTTTTTAAAAAAACTTTTATGACAATTATGACACTATTTGTTATTTTGTTTTTGTTAAATTCATAATAGTAGTTTTACTACAATGAAATTCATTTAATAAACCCTAACATGTCATATTTACCTAAAAATTTATTTTAATTCATTAAAAGTCTTAAATTTAAATTATTTGGTTATTTATAATATCATTTATTTCAATCATTCATTAATAAGGTAATTACTGCATCATCATTGCGTCGTAAATAAATTTAATTTTTTAATTTCTACAAAATATAAATAAAATACCATTATGTAGTAAATAATTTTATAATTACAATTAATATTTATAATCTAATTTATCTTATGTATATTTATTATATTAGAAATGTTTTATCTAATAAACATTGATTTTAACTCTTTTAACACTTCTTTAAATAAAATAATAATAAATGTCCTAATCTAATCCATGTGGACCTAAAGGATCATAACTTATTCCTAATGATTTTTTTGTTCTAATTACACTTATCCAATAGAATTTTTACATGTGTTAGTGTAACATTAATATCATTTTTACCTTTAATTATCCTATTTACTTTTAAATGTGGTAAATAAAAGTCAAAATTAACTATTCACCAATTTTTTTCTCATCTTATTGAACCAAATATAAAATTATGATATCAAATATGTCTCTCAGATTTACAAAATTCAACTCCCAGAAGTGGTAAAATTATATTTTATGAAAATTTTCAAAAGCACCTAGGAGGTGGGTAAAAGAAGAAAAAAAGTTCAATAAAATTTTATATATCTAAAATTTATATAAAATGACTCCAATGAATTACATTGAACTTATATAGTTATTATGTATCTATTTTTAGCTTAAATAAATTTAAATAAAATAAATTATTATTTAAATAAAAGTCTTTTTAACCAATAACTCAGTGTTTTTCACTATTCATCAAAAATTGAATGTTTTCAGAAAAAAATCAAAAATTCATCCTAAGCAAATTTTGATATTCTGAATCCAAAAATGAATTCCATTTTTAAATATAAATTTTATAAAATTTCAAAAAGTGGGTATTACTATTCAAAATGGCTAGTTTGATTGGTTGTGGTGTGTTTGAACTCGATGTTGCGTACAACATAAGCTATTGTATTATTCAAATATAAACGTATTGTGGATGCATGGGGCGTTACATTCTCCCCTCCTTCAAATAATTTCATCCTCAAAATTTCTAGAATATTACTTCAGAAAAATATTGAGGTGGTTCTTCATCATAAGTTCCTCGGGTTCCCATGTTGCCTCTTCAATCTTATGGTTTCTCCATAGAAATTTTACCAGACACGTTTTCACGTTTCTAAACACTTGTTCTATGGTATCCAGAATTATGACATGATCTTTGAAATAAGGCGGATTGGGTTCCAGTTCTAATTCCTCATAGGTGAGTACATGTGTTGGGTCAGCAATGTATTTTCTCAATAGTGATACATGGAATACATTGTGAACTTTAGAGAGACTTGGAGGAATTTCCAAATGGTAAGCTACAACCCCAATTCGTTCAAGAATTTCGAAAGGTCAAATATACCAGGGACATAATTTACCCTTCTTACCGAAAGTTATAACACCCTCCTATTGAAATAATTTCATGAAAACATGATCTCCTACCTGAAATTCCAAATCCTTCCATCACTTATCGGCATAGCTATTCTATTTACATTTGTGCTGCTTTGATGTGGGTTTGGATAACCTTCACCATTTCCATCTTTTTCTCAATATGTTATGGGCCCATGAGTTTTCCTTCACCAACATCATCCAACAAGTTGTTGTGCAATATCTCTTTTCCATATAACGCTTTATATAGTGCATCTAAAATCTTTAATGGAAGGTATTGTTATAGGAAAATTACAACAGAGGTAAATATTGATCCCACATACCTTGAAAGTCAAGTGAGAAAAATCTCAACATGTCTTCTAAAGATTGAATAGTCCATTCTGATTGTCCATCAGTTTGAGGGTGGTATGTAGTGCTCAAATGAAGTTCAGTATCTAGGTCTTTCTGAAGACTTTTCCAAAATCTTGATGAAAATGGGGATCACGATCAGAAACAATCGATAGGGGTACTCCATGAAGTCTTACAACTTCATTAATATATAGTCTTTCTAGACGTTCAAGCGGTAAATTTTCTCTTATAGAAAGAAAATGTGTTGACTTGTTAAGACGATCAATAATGACCCATATTTCATTATTCCTTCTGGGAGTCATTGGTAGTCGAATGACAAAGTCCATCGTAATATTATCCTATTTCCACTTATGTATGGGAAGAGGTTGTATGACTCCTTTGGTCTTTTTCCTTCCAACTTTCACTTTCTGACAAACCATACAATTTGAAAAAAAATCAGCAATCTCTCTCTTTATGTTGTCCCAAAAAAAATTTTCCTTCAAATATCTATGCATCTTGGTTCTCCCTGGGTGTATAGAGAATTTGGAGTTATGAAAATCATCCAACACTTCCCCTTTCATATCAGGTATATCGAGAACACAAAGTCACTTCCCAAATTTCAAAATTCCATCTTCATATATAATGTCGATCAATTCCCCATTTTTCACAGATTTAATCTTCATTTGAAATTGATCATCATCATCCTGAGAACATTTTATCCTTTCTAGTAATGATGGCTTGGAAACAATTTGAAAAATCATTGACGTTTCACCTTCCATCGTTATTACCATATCCATCGTTACTAGATCCTTCAAAATAGGATCCCTTAAAACACTAATCTTGTTCAAAACTACATGATCATTTCTTATCAAAGCATCTTACACCTTATTTTCCTTCCCTGGGTTGTAGTGTATCGTGTAATCATAATCCTTAAGTAGTAAAAGCCATCGCCTTTTCCTCATGTTGAGTTCTTTCTGTGAGAAAATATACTTCAAACTCTTATGATCGGTATATATCTCACATTTTTCACTATGGATATAAGGTCTCCATATCTTCAAAGCAATGATTACAGATGCTAACTCAATATCATGAGTAGGATAGTTTTTATCATGAATATTTAGATATCGTGATGCATAGGCAATAACACTATCATTTTGCATAAGGGAAAACCATGTCCTTTCATTGTGGGTCACTATAAATAAAAAACCCATCATTCCCCGATGGTAGAGTCAAGATAGGATCATTGAATAATCTTCTCTTTAGTTCTTAGAAACATTCATGACACTCATTTGTCCAAAAAAAATTAACCCCTTTACGTGTGACCTTGGTTAATGGGTTATCCAATCATGCAAAATTCTGGACAAAACATCGATAATAACCCGCTAAACCAATAGAACTGCGTACCTCAGTTATACTCATCAGTTCTGGAAATTTTTCTATTGCTCTGTTTATAGAAGGATCAACGAATATTCTATCCTTAGAGACAATATGGCCAAGTAAAGAAATCTCTGAAAGACAGAATTAACACTTGGTAAACTTTCCATATAATTCATTTCTTCTGAGGGTTTTCAGAATGGTGAGCAAGTGATTTTCATGATCTTCATAGCTTTTGGAGTATACATGGATATCATTAATAAATATCACTACAATGTGATCAAGATATTCCTTAAAAAGACTGTTCATTAGATCCATGAAAACAGAGGGTGCATTAGTCATCCCAAAAGGTATTACTGTAAACTCGTAATGCCCTTATGTGATTTGAAATGCAGTTTTCCGAATATCTTTTTTCATCAAACAGAAATGATGATATCCAGATCGAAGGTCAATAATTGAAAAATATTTAGCTCCCTAATGTTGGTCGAATAAATCATCAATGAAAGGTAGGTGATACTTGTTCTTTATCATTATAGCATTGATCTCCCTTTAGTCAACACACAACTTCATAGATCCATCTTTCATCGTAACAAAAAGGACAGGGGCTCCCCATTGAGAAAGACTAGGGTGAATAAATCCCTTATTACTCAATTACTATAGTTGTTTCTTTAGTTCCACTAATTCCACAGTGTCCATTCTATAAGGGGTCTTCGATATGGGCCTTGAACTAGTAATTAAATCAATGGAAAACTCAATTTATCATTTTGGAGGATGTATAGGTAAATATTCTAGAAACACATCAACATATTATTTTAAAATATGTATGTCTTCTATTTGAAAATTTGTTTCCTCACACATAGTTATTTCATTTTCTTCCTCCCCAATAATTGAATTTAGTTGAGCTACTGAGGGTGGATCTAGATAAGAATCAGATGGTGAAATTTCTTCTCATAAAATAATATACTCCTTATCATCATCGAATATTATAACCTTGTTCTTCTTATAATAAATGTTTGCATCATGGACCGAAATCCAATCCATACCGAGGATTATATCAAATTCAATCATGGGTATGACTATGAGATTAGTAGATAAATAATGTTTCTATGCCTTAATTGGAACTGATTCACAAAACACTATTGCAATGATACATACCTTAAGAGTTTTTACTAACAACTCTCTTGTTAAATCAAATTTCAAATATCTAATTTTCATAGAAAAATCAGTAGATATGATACAATGTGATGATCGAGATACAAATAAAGCATTGTCTAATCTTGAGGAAACTACTAAATTACCAGCCACCACATATTCGGAGCTTCAACATCAGTAGTAGTGTTAGCATAATCTTGTCCTTGATCCCTTGGCCTTTTTTGAGATATGATTCCCTGAAGATTAGGACATTCATTTGCATAATGTCTCATCTCCCTGATATTGTAGCATTGAACATTGGTAGCATCTTTCTTTCCCTTACAATCACCAACAAGATATCCTTTCTGTCCACATTTGTAGAATACTCCCTTTCCTTTTAGATAGGAACTAGGGTGATTCATTACACAATTATCACAGGGTGAAAATTCAACTCTTCCCTACTTCCCTGTTTCCTTATTTCCTTTCCCAGAGTGTTCAACAAATCTCTTTTTCTCTTAATTTTCTTTAAATTCCTATGAATTTTAGAATTCATTTTCTCTTTTGATAGCGCAAGAGACAATATCTTCGTATGATGAGAAGGATTGTGATACTAATTCTTGATGGGGAAATGGTTTTAACACATCAAAGAAATGGTCAATGTTACTTCTTGGGTTACGTATGTAATCTAAATCATGCCTTTCTATCCTTGTAATGTTATCTTCATACTTTGCAACATTCTCATCCTCTTTTTTCCTCAGACTCAAAAATTTCCTTTCCATATCCGTTCGATGGTCACGAAGAATGTATTTTTATAAGAAAAGTTCTTTAAACTCCCTACATTCCATTTTTGATACTTCTTCATCTTCCGTTTGATTTTGAATCAATGACCACCATTGATCAACATCTCCCATGAGGCGATAAACTGCCATGAAAACTTTTTACCTTTCTCTTCGTCCCAAACCATGAAATATTTTCTTTATGAAATTAATCCATTGATCAGCTACTAATGGATTTTTACTCCCATTGAATGTTGGTGGTTGTTTCCTCATGAATCATTCTAACATTGATCATCCACGTTGTGTATCAGGGTGCTCTATACGAGTAAGGTTATTATTCCTAAACTGAGTGAGTTGTTCCAGTATGGTGATAAGATAATCAAAACTAGTTGAATCACCAGATCCGCTATAATTATCTTGAGTCGGAGAGAAATCTATACATGGATTACACACATTGATATGGTTTCCATTCCTTCTAATAGAAACCATTTTTAAACAATGGAATACACTAGATTAGTTTATAAATCACAATACATAGTCTCAAACTTGTAAAAAACTTAATATAAATTGAAGAGTTTATGGATATAATATATAATCATAAAAATTATTTCATTGAGGACGTAAATACTCATATTCCCTTCATAATTTTTATAATTAAAATGAGAATTGCCCTAAGAAAATTCCTCGGGAGATTCCTAACCAAGAGTGCTGCAAGGCCCATTATCGTGTACCAGTTCTCATTCGAGTCTAGCTCAATGCGGTGTTTTTGGGTATTAACCCTAGGTACATCTGTGCCAGAGCCGCCTCTACCTGCTTGTATCCAGACATGGATGTATTTCTTGGAAAACTCAAAAAATATCTATAATACCAAAATTCTAGGAAGTTCCTCTATACTAATCCTCAACGTCTATCTTAGGGTAATGTTCTCTAATCAGAGTTTATCTAAATCTAGTTTCCAAGGTTTGTACTAAACATCCTATGATACCAACTGTAATGCCCCGACCCAAGTTACCAAGAGTCATGGCATTATTACATAACATTGGCATGACCCAAATGAAATAATGTCCCGAAAGGCCGATAAGTTTAGTATTATTGGAAACAAGATTCATACATAAGTTCAACTTTAGAACATGAAAATAAATACAAAACAAATTTATTCCATTAGAAACATCCAAGCCTCCTAGATAATGTCTGAATTTAACTAATAACTAACTTCTTCATATCCCGGGAAAATGAAACATAAGAAAGGGGTGAGCTCAAATGCTCAGTAAGGGTAAGAAATACAATGGTAGATACCATAAGTATTAAGCATGGTGAATAATTGAAAACACATGACTTTAAAATAATAATCAAGAAAACTTTTATGGCAGGAATATGATTTGAGATAGTAATGCCATAATAAAACATAATCATGGGTATTCCACTAGTAGAATGACCACATGAACTAAAATTATTAATTTTACAATGAGGTAATGTATAATGTCGGACATTCTGAAACAACATTTCAAGGCCTCTTCCAAGACGTCTAAAAATGATTTAGGCCTTGGCCAAAACCATATATCAAATTGGGAAATGCCTCATCCAGTTCCATATCTATTTGTCTCATGAGACCTACTGATGCATCGAGGTGCTATAGTGGGCTCCACCCATCACATACTAAGTCCAATACATTCCTCATATGAAAAGTTAAAAATATAACATAAACATTCAAATTAAAACTAGCATTCAAAATGTCAATACGTTAACCATAAACCATGAATGGTATAAAAATAACGCATCCACAGTCAAACATATCACAAAACCTTCAATTCAATATAGATGATTTGTATCATAATGAATCGTCTTCAAACAAGTATAAAATCCATCGAAGGATGTTGACATGGATGAAATCAAAATTACTTGAGAGAAATATCTCTTTCATTTTCTAAATAATTTAAAGTAACACAATTATAAAATAAAAAATTTATTTTGAATTTTTTTTATAATCTTCTATGGGAAGCTTTAGAGATGTTATAATGGCAGAAAATAGTCACACCCGACGTACAAATTAAAAAAACATTCTTACCTTAATTTTATCGATAAGATCATAAAGTACCTTTTTTGGAGAACGACAGAAATATTCATTTCAAAAAATATAAGGTCAAATAAGGGTATAAATGACTTTAATCCACAGTAAAAATGTGTTTATATTTATTTTTAAGAAAACACGGATGTGGATGATAAATAGCCCCTAGTAGATACTAATGTATAAAACAACCTCGGATAATAAAGAGATTGTGAAATTAACCTTTACCTTGTACTTTTAATTAGTCGAGGGTAAATTAACCTCAATTATAATATTTAAATAATTTTTATTAAATTATAAAAGAACCATATACAGAAATATAATATCATATAAGATCATCTAATATTGAATTGTTAGTAATATTTTAGTATTATCGTCGATTCGGGTGTTCACTGATTCATTTTTTTTATGCATTGTTACGTGAGACATGTATATTATGGATGGGATTTATCTTATTCATATAAATAATGATATCAAGTCTTTAAAAATTATTTTTAATCTTCAAATGAAAATTAGTCTTGAATGGATATGATGGGGAATTAATCTTATCGCGTTCATGGAGACGATAATCTGTATGTACGCACAAGAGACAATATCATTCTTTTGATATTAAAATCATATATAATTGGATGGTATATCACATATATAGAATCATTATCATTTTATATTTATTATTTACATCAATTATACTTCAATATTATAACCATACAAATAATAATGTATTGAATAACAACTACATAACGACATGGAGATGTTAAGCCGTATGTACGCACGTATGGGGACATGTCATTCAAAGGATGGATTTAATAATGAATATGGTTGTACAATATTTATAATAACATCGTAGTATATAGAATATACTAGAGTTATTAATTTTGAATGGAAAAAACAAGGAAAGAATGAAGTGGAAGGAGAAATGAACTTGAATGAGGTGATGAAATATTTACCTCTTCTTCGGGTTCTTCCTTATGATTTGATCAAAAGGGATCCATATATTGGCTTTATGACTAATGGAATTCCACTAGGATGAAGGGATGATAGTTGGGAGGATATTTGGGCAAGGTTTGGCCGTGACAAATTGCTTTGGAGGTGTGAATTTGAGATAATGGGAAATGCCTTTTTATAAGGGGGTGAGGGGCACCATAGGAAATGCTTGAAATATTATTTTATAATAAAATTATTTTCGATTTCTAATGGCTCCAAAATGATTTATTTCGAGGATAATGTGGGGATGGGTCGAAAGCCACTCAACCAATAGGTTTTAGGCAGGTTTGGGTAACTATATTAACATTATCTTTTATAATTAACTCATAGTTAAATAGTTTGACATTTACCATGTCTCTTTGTATTTTTATATTATATGTTTAATAAAATTACTATAAACATCCATGGGAACCTCAATTTTTTCATTAAGGACATATATAATAATATTTAAGCCATTTTTTTAAAAAAAATAGATTTTTAGGAATAAAATATCAATTACTAATATAATATTTGTTTTATAAAAACTTTTATGTCAATTTTGACACTAGTTTTTATTTAATATTTATTTAATTTATAATAGCATTATTACATCGAAAAAACATCATTTAATCAACCCTAACATGTCATATTAACCTATAAAATTAGTGCAATTCATTTAAAGTCACAAATTTTAATTATTTGGATATTTCTAATATCAATTATATCAATCATTCATTAATAAGGTAATTACTACATCATCATTGTGTCATAAATAAATTAAATTATTTTATGTCTAAAATTTATAAATAAAATAACATTATGTAGGAAATATTTTTAGATTTCTAATTATTATTTATAATCGAATTTATCTTATGTAAACCCTATATTTAAAATGTTTTAGTTATTAAAATTTGATTTTAATTCTTTTAACTCTTCTTCAAATAAAATAATAATAATTGTCCTAATCTAATCCATGTGGACCAAAAGGATAATATTTTATTCCTAAGGTTGTTTTTGGTCGAATTACAGTTATCCAATAGAATTAGGACATGTGTTAGGGTAATTCTATTATCATTTTTACCTTCAATTACCCTATTTACTTTTAACCGTGGTAAATAAAATTCAAAAGATACTATTCACCAAAAATTATTTTCATCTTATTGAACCAAATTTTACATATTGATATCAACAGTGTCTCTTGGTTTTTCAGAATTTAACTCACAGAAGTGGTAAAATTATATTTTATGCAAATTTTCAAAAGCTCCTAGGAGGTTGGTAAAAGATGGTAAAATGTTCAATAAAATTTAATATATTTAAAATTAATATAAAATGACTCCAATGAATTACATTGAACTTATATAGGTATTATGTATCTATTTTGACCTAAAATTAAATTAAATTAAATATTTAATTTTTTAAATAAAAAGCCGGTTTTGACAAATAACTAATTGTTTTTTACTATTAATCAAAAATTAAATGTTTTCTGAAAAATACCAAAAATTCACCCTAAGATAATTTCGATATTCCGAATCCAAAATTGAAGTCCATTTTGAAAGATAAAATTTATAAAATTTCAAAAATTTGGTTTTATAATTCATAACAGCAATGGTTGATTAGTTGTTGTGTGTTTGAACTCAAAGTTGCATACAACAGAATCCATTGTATTATTCAATGTGAAATGTACCATTGAATTTTGGGGTGTTACATTCACCCATTTTTAATGGGTGGATTCTTATATTTTTCAGTGGGGCTGAAATATATTTTTTTGGATTACATTCATAAAAATATTACATTTTTATAATTTTACTGTTATTTAAATTTAATTGTTATTTTATAATTAAAATGAAAATATATTTAAAAATATTTTCTCAAATTTTAAAAAAAATTGAATTAAATAATAAAAAAAATAAATTTTTTTATATAGGAAAAATAAAAACATAAATACACAAACAAAATATAAATGAATTTTAATATCGTTTTTTTATTTATAAATATAATTAAATTTGTTTTTGAACATTTTATATATATTTATATAAATTAATTATATATATAATCATTTATAATTACATTAATTATTTTATATTGATTTATAAATATATGTTTCGATAAATATATATATTTGTATATATGTATTTTTCCAATATTGTGTAAATACGTCATATAAATGTAATCATATAAATATATAATTAAATATATAATATAAATGTATATAAAAATACATGAAATTAATTTCATTAATCATATTATAAAAATATATTATAGAAACATATTTACAATAGATTTTCATTTTACCAGTACATTATAAAAATTTTAAATGTTGATCATAAATTATATGTAAATATATAACAAAACATATATTGTTTTTTAAATGTATTGAAAATTATATTATACATATATTTAATTAAAAATATAAAATAATGTATAAAAAATATATCTGCAAATACATTTAAATATATAAATAAATCATAAAATATTGAAAAAAACAAGATGGTGCAATGGTAAGTGTATACAATTTGGACAGTGATGTCTTCTGTTCATGTCAATCAATGTGTATTTTGTTGGGTGCAGTTCATGGAATTGATAAATTTCAAAAAAAATGTTGGATAAAATAACATATTTATATAAAAATGATTTTTATCTTTGATTTACATTAATTTTGAGAAAGGGAAGCACTTAATATAGAAAAACAATTCTGTAGTGAAGAGAAATGTTAATCTAGATATTTTTAAAAGTGTAATTTTAATTCCCCATGAATATGTTACTTCCATAAGATCCAAATATGTTTATTGTTGGGAATATCATATAAGATGGGTCACAAGAAAATAATTGATGAATATTTTTTATAGTAAATACATCATGTATTATATAAATTCCTTCCACCAAGGAAATATAATTGGTATGTAATTCAAGATGTTTAAAATATCATTTATCCAATTAACCTAATATTCCAGATGATGGAGAATATCATATTGAAAAAAAGGATATTTCCATGGAACCAATCACCCATTGACGATTCAATGATAAGGGTGGATTGTAAGGAATATATCTAGACATACGTTTAGTTTTTTTGTAGCTACAAGATTGAGGAAAAATCCTCCTTTTAAACATATAAAATCTAGAAGGGAATGCTAAACACTACTAAAAATCAGATGAGATCAAAGGAGTAAAATATTTCAGGGATAATATCCAACCATCACTTATCATTTCCAAAAGAGAAAACTAAGGATTTTATGAAGTTCATAATTTTCCCTGATTTGAAAAAATCCCTCGAAGAAGATTGAATGATTGTTCTTTTTTTTGAAGGAGAAGTAACAATATTTAGATCAGAATGAGAACACCTCTTATATTAATGAATCTACTAAATAATATAAAAATATGATATTGAGAATCTATGAAAGAAGGTGGTACCAAAGTATATGGATCCTTAGAAGTATCTAAAATAAAAACTGATCAAGTTGATCATCATTATGATGGAGTAAACCAATTCCTAAGGGTGACTTGGGATGGGAAAAGAAGAAGGAAAAATTCATATATGAATATTATAGATCACCATGGGGATTGAAAATCAGTATACTTTGGAAGACTAATGCCGGGGGTTATTTGGATTTGGAGGATCAAAAACAAGAAGTTATGAAGATGAAACCATAGGAAGAGATATCACCATATAAATCACTATGTAATAATTGGTTTTTCCCAAATCATTAAGAAAACAAGTTAAGGGTTACATTGGTGGTGGAAAATGGGGATTTTACCATCTTTTTTTTGGAATGGATATCATTCCAATAGGATAGGTCAATACCCACATGCAGAGATATATTCTCTATGATTCAACCTATAATATTCATGATTTTATGGTACACTACTATTTAAGTTTAATAGCATCGTTATTGGGTTTAGAGGGTATGAGGTATAATTTTGGGAGTTTTCTATAGATCCTAGGTCTTTAACTACCTTCATGACCATTTTATGTCGTAAATGTATAATTCATTCTGTAAATATGGTGATGTAAAAATGATTGGAGTATGGTTTATTGTGAAATTGCATTTATTCTTGAAATCAAAATTTTAAATCATAAATATCATTATCATGAAAAATACACATGGTGACGTAATTTTCAATATAAATGAATTATGAGGATCATACACCATTTTTTTCTGGGAAGATGGTTAATATTGGAATGAAGTGATTTGATGGGAGATGGGATGTCTATACTTATTAAAACCTAAGGGGGTGGTAGAGATGAATGATTTTATTTCGATTTCACCTTTAAAATAATTCATAGAATCTCTAAAATGTTCCACATCAATAATTGGGTACATACATTCTTCCAAAGTTAGTTGAAAATTTAGTATTTCAGACCCAATGACACTTAGGAACTCACATTAGTTTAGAGGATGGTTTCTTGGATCATCACACCCATTGGGGGGATTTTTTCATAATTGGGAATCACTTATATATTTTTTTTCATTAATCACTTTGTAATCCAAATATGAAAATGGTTAAAATTAAAAAAATAATAAATTATTGAACCCATACACGTCTAATGGGGTTATATTAATGCGGTTGTGTCTATTTTTCTATGGATCTTCATATATTCCAAGATATTTCATATCAATGTGTAGCTTCATATATTTTCCAAGAATATAACCAGGAACTTTTTAGATTACTACCATTTATGGAGGATATAAATATATCAAGGATTGGATTTAACCGTTTTGAGGCATCCAACAGATCCTGTTTAAGGAAGGAATCAAATCTCATGTAGTTTGTTTGAGCTTTGTATGATTAAAATCATGTGTAAAGGAAACATATTAGGCAACATAGGAACTTGTGATTGATCTTGATCCCCATGAACAAATCCTACATATCATTAATTTGGAAGGTGTTAGAATCATCATAGTTTGATCATGCTCTAGATACATTCCCTAAGGCAGATAACCATGTATGGGGTTAGTAATATCATTATAATAAATGAGGAATACAAATTGAGTATACACTTTCTAGCTAATATTCATCATCTGAATGATATAATGACTTAAATTCCCCAATTCCATGTGAGTCGTGATAATTTTGGGAAACATTTGAAAATAAGTGATTAGTTCCATTTTATATGGATTTGGGAATAATGAACTACAGAAACCATTAAAATTTGTATTATATATAGATTGAGCATAAGGAAGGAATCAAACATATATTATTTATAGAAGGAATCAATATACACACTATTTAGTTTTTCTCCTCAATCTTCTTATTGTTAAGATAGGGAGATGAACCCATTGGAGAGTTTGTGTCCCACGTGTTGGAATAGATGGGATATAGATAGCCATACACCAAGGTAGATTCATGTTTGAGTTCAGGACTTTGGAAGGTGTCCCACATTTATTGTTTATATAATGAATATAATATCTCGTTGTTTAGTTGGGGGGTATGCCTGAATATGTCCACTGGGAATATATTATCCTAGGACATCTTCATGACATGTCCTGGATGTTTATTTGACATTTCCAGGGTGACTGTATGAAAAAATGAGGATTTTTGTACATTCGATAGTTTCATAGATGGAATTTAAAATTGTGATCAAAATATCTATTTTAATTGTCTTTAGGATATCTCATAATATAGATGGAATGTAAGGGAGGTTGTCACATGTACAATGTAGATATATGTCGATGATGTCATATGACACAGATGGCATATGCAAAGGGTGTCACGCGATCGGGCTGACTTTTATTAAAGACATTAGACGATCATGTAGACATGACAAGAGGACATCGCAATTCTAGGGAAACATTTCCAATTTACTATGTGAGGCATGGGTGACATACCGTTATACTACTACACAACGTGGATGATATGTCTAGAGTACATCACATGATCTGTCTAGAAAATCTCGATGACTTATCATGTCCTGGTTGACTTGTTCTAGTGTTCTATTAGGATCTGTGTATGTCATGTGAGGTGAATGGATATTACTTTATCTATCTTAGTAGACTCAATATAACCTTTTTAGTATTCTTGCAGTGATTATTTCATATATCACTCATGTTTTTTCAACCATTATCCAATTTTAGGTTTTTCATGACCCATTAAACATGTACAAACTACTTCTCATATTCAATATGGTACACCATAAGTCATTCGTAAGATCTATAAATATATCACATGTTGATCATAGTCATTTTGTGGGACACTATAGTTCATTCCACCTATATTACATGGAGGAATACATTTGCGATCACATTCATTGTTCCTCCAATAAGATAGTGCATGTGTTCCCATGTAGATGTCTCAAGTTATGGGCGTGTCTTTTCAGTGTTAGGGTAATTATAGGCCTCATGAAATCATACACACACCAACATGTGTGAATGGTATGTCATAACTATAATCTAGTTTTTGTGGAGGGTGTTTAGTATTACACGTTTCACAATATTGTATCATGTGTTGTCCCTGGAACTAAATGTTGACCACTACTGAAAGAATGCTCCTCCATTATAATTTTCATTAGATCTCATATGATCAAAGTAATACAACCTAACCATTTTCACATGCTAAATATATTTCAAATTTTGAGGTCCATAAGATCCAGATTCCTATATGAAGTATTTCTCATGATCGTAGGTGACATGTAAGGAATTATTCACATGTTTAAAGGATTTTCTCAAAGGGGGCCTTAGTGGGATTTAAATAACACAAATATTGATATTATCATGATTAATTGTGATTTATATGGGTATATAACCCCATTTGTTAAAGATAATTTTATATTACATTCATGATATTCATTCAACATTTCCGATTTTATTTCCATAATTATTTTACAAGGACATGACATCTCACTATATCATGCAAGAATTTTTAGGGACAATCACTCCACTTTTATACGATGTGTCATGTGATCAATTGTGGATCCCATGATTATATATTGTAATTTCTATGAACTCCCCCACTACCAGTCTATGGATCCAAAAATGTATCATATGTATGAATGGATGTTTCCAATATCCGTCATTTGATGATGGTGAAACACAAACATGTTCCTGCATGGTAATATTGACATTCCACCACTGGATCTGAGGGGTCATTCAAATCACATGAGTATAACACATGAAAATAATCATAACTCTCCACGTCATGATGAATTTTAATTTATTCAGATTTATTTGATATAGGATTTTGGATGATTTCCAGGTGTCCATCGATTGAAAAGTCACATTAGTTGAGTAAATCTACAGGATGCCTTCGCATGATCATCCATGATTGAATAATATGGATTCAAAAGGACATGATAGTATGAAAAAATGTCATTCATGTACTCTAAAATAGATCATGTTCATATCATCAACTATTAATATGACCTTATGAGGTTCACTCGATCATGTTTACTTATAACGTTTATGTGATATGCATGATTCATCTACCTTCTATTACTTTGTTTTTTGAAAAAAATAATACCAATTATTCATGTATGTATTAAATTCAAGATTTTATTATTATTATTTGGTGGGAATAAACCACCCCCCAGATGTAGCAATTCATGTAGGAATAATGACTAATTATAATGGAATTTAATTCCCGATGGAGGCCATGGAGTTACTGCTAATCAGTTTCATGAGAAATGTTACGTCACTCAAGTGACCATTGGTATAAAATGGATCACTCTATAAAAAGTGTATAAGGTGTGTCTCATTCCATCAGTAACTATGAATCTATAGTTATTTTCTGATTTCATCTATCATGTAATTTGTTTTCAAGAGATAATTAGAGGATCCCTTTTTCAAGACATCTCTACGAGAACCAAACACAACAACTGATCACAAGAACTTAAAAAAATTGCATCATGAGATTTAATTTTCATTCTTTTATTTGAGATCAGCCCATATTGTTGCACTATGCAATTTCTCTATCTTAGAGCATGTTCAAAGGAATCATGAATCAAATCTCTATAAATTCTTGATCCCTAACCATGTTATTTTCCTTAGGACTGACATTCATTATTTGCATGATATATTGGTTTGATTTCATGATTTATTGAACATCGTGTGGTTCAAATTATCATCTCAGGGTCATGTGATTTCATTTCTAACGATCAATTATATAGTTTTTATAGTCCCCATGAATCATGTGATTCATGAGGCCCCTATTGAACATACATATTACGATACATGTATCATGTCATTGATTTTTTAATCATTCATGGTTCATGTTATTTTACTAATGTTTTTCGATTGATTCATATCTTATTAAAATAATTTTGACTCATTTGATATATAATTATGCGCTTCCTACAGATGGCTTATTCTTCCCATACATTTTCCACTATGGCCAACCAGAAGTAATTGATTACAGGGAATCAAAATGATGAACCTAGATAATACATGAGCTCTAATATTGAGATTCTGAAGGGTCTTCTCCAATACGAACTTCAGGGTTATACCATGTCACACCATCTTCATTTTTATAGATTTAAACTTAAGGATGATTCTATTATTCCCTTTTATGATTATAATCATCTTTCTTACTGGTTATCATCATCATTGTGTTATTTGAAAATGAATTTTTTTTATGGATTTCAATAATTCATGGTACATTCCTCGAGGTTTTCCTCTATATATGGTAACCCCCCTCAGTATCCAAATGATTTTTATTTTTTTCATCACCTCATTTCATAATGTTATTTGTCTAAATTTTTCCCCACTATGAATAACATGAGAATATGTTGAAGCTCAACTCGGAAAATGGACCATGTGAATTTTTTTTATGAATGGTCATTGTAAAATTTTGTTAAATAGAGAAAATCATAATTTTTTAATAAACTATGCGATATTAGATTTTACGAGGAAATATGGATTTTTCATTTCATCATTTATAGTTACTCAGATCTTCTTAAATAAATGACTAATCATTGGTTGCATGGAACTAATTCCATCTATATATCCCATGGTGAGGTAGGCGTTTTCCATTGATCTATTTACCTAAAAGGATGGATAATTCATCTTTGGAAGATGAATTATGTGTTCCTACCAACCACTGATGGTGGGTTTTCCTCACACAAGTTCTGACACTAGAAACAGACACTCTTATTCTAAATCTGTGATATTTTGTCATTTTGTTGAAACAAATTAGATTTTTTATATTTTTCATTTCATATGACACAAGATATATATATATATATATATATATATTAAAACACTAATTCAATCATTCATTTCACCAAAAATAAGGAATTTTCTTGTGCTACACACAATACCAACATGGCTTGTGCTCCAAGTGACACCGACTTGGCGTACAATGCATGCAGAATGAGATTCTATGAATCATATTCATATATATATATATAATTATTTGAATTAGATAATTATAAAATATCTATTAAATAAAGTTATATGAATATTAATATTTTCTAAAATTGTTTTATATAAATAAAAAATATTGAAAATGTAAGATATGATTTTTGGTAAAGTCTTCTTATATATAAAAACAACATTTTCATGAATGACCTGCTTCTAATAAATAATGAAATTTTAAAAAAATTTATAAATTAAATTTGATAAAATAAACTACATTTTTGGATTCAGAATTTCATAAATAGGATAGGTTGAATTTTTGAAATTTTTCAAAAAAAATTCAATTTTTGTTGAACAGTGAAAAATAATCCATAGTAATTAAGAACTGAATTTTTCATTTAAAAAATTATTTTAACATTAATTATATTTTAATGTTAAAAAATAAATAAATAATACATATATTAATCAAATATAGTTAATTGGAATAATTTTTAAAATAAATTAGGGATAACATATTATTGAACATTAGAACGTCTCTTTTACCCACCTTCTAACCACATTATTAAGATTAACATTAAATGTAATATTACTGCTTCTATGAATTCATTTTTCAAAAACCTAAAATACATGTTTGTAATCAGGATGGAATTTTTGATCTTATAGGATAAATGTATTTTTTGGTTAATAATATATTTTAAATTTCATTTACAATATTTAATGATAAATATGGTATTTAAAGGTAAAAATAATATTATAATAATATAGAATTACCCTAAAACTTGTCCTAATTTCATTGGATATGAGGATATAAACCACAATAATCCTTAGGTAGATAAGATAATCCATTTTATGCCAATTGTGTTAGATTAAGACATTTATTAAACTTTATTTAATGAAGAGTTTAAAGGGTCAAAATCCAAATTTGATAACTACATCTATTTTTAATATGGGTTACATACTAGGTTAATTAGACTATAAATATTTATTTGAAATATACAGAATTTATATTCATTATTATACATTATTTTTAATCTTTAGTGAATAAATTTATTAAATAATGTCTTGAACAATACTGTTACATTAACTGTTCAATTAATTGAGATATCAAAGAAATCATATTAAAAATTCTAAAATAAATATAATTTTACTTATTTAATATCATATAATTTTATTAATAACATATAAATGTTAGATAAATATTTTAAAAATTGGTTCAATGTTATAATGCCAGTTTAATATTTCTAAAATTGAAAATTTATAATAATACCAAAATTGACATAAATGCTATTTTAAAATAAATTATATTTTATTGATTTTTATAAAATAAATACAAATATATGGTTCTTCCAAATAAGATGGATAGTGATAAATATTTGATAAATAATCCAATTTTCATGTTTTTATAATTTTGATGTATCTATAGTAACTCAGTAGTGTAAAATGACAAGTTGTCATGGTAAGATTTAAATTGATTAATTAAAGGATAATGAAAAATTATAAGGTATATTTTATAAACCAAAAATTTCTAAAATTAATTGGTTGATGAGATTTGGACCCATAATCATGTCATCCTCGAATAAACTCACATTTGATCCTTTTTAATTGAAAATTAATTTATATTTATTTAATATTTTAAGAGTTTCTTTAAGTTCCCCCTATTTTATAAAAGGAATCTTCTTCTTCTATTTAATTTACACAACTAAATCCATTTATATAATAAAAACCCTAAAAAATTCCTCTCCAAACATACCTTAAAACAACTTATAGTACATAAATTGGGCATAAAGGCATCCTATGAAGTACTTTTCTAGAAATCAAAAGGAGATACCCAGAAAAGTGGTAATTGTTTTATGACCTCTTTCAAGGTTCTATTTTTCTACTAATTCCTATTTTTGTGATGTTTCCAACCCAATGTAATAACTATATAATATAGTAAATATAGGGATGTTTTTATGATTATTGTACAACCATATCACTACTTTTACCCATCGAACAAAAAACTATATCATCATGCGTGTATGTGTATGGCTTATCACCGCTATACACTAGTGAAAACATTTTTCATTTATACATTTTTTATATGTGTATGAATAAAAATATAAGTGATGTAAATAATAGATATTAAAAAATATTTTTTCAGTATAATTCAAATTCCATCCAATTCTACTCCCTTTACAAATATGGAATGATATCATCACTTGTGAGTACGTATGACTTACCGTCTCCACGACGTGATTAGATTAATCTTCCACATTCACCATTCAAGTATGATAACAAAAATTTATGTGTTATTAATAATTATGAAATATATTATATAATAATGGTAATGAAATAATATTTATATATATATGTATGTAATGATTTTTCATTCACTTATTTCTATTCAATACGACAAGAAAAAAAACATCATTCATGCATACATATGGCCTACCGTCTCAATGAACGGTGTGTTCCATTTAATATACCTCTTTATTGTATATATTTATATTATAAATATCATATATATATATATATATCATATTATACATTTGGGAAGTATGTAAATCATGATCTACGTAATACGATTATGAATAAAAAGCCAAAACATGTATTATAAATAATGCAATTATTACTCGAAATGTATCTTTATCATCAAAATTGTTATTAAATGGGTAATATAAAGCCATAAAAATAATTTATTATATCATAAATATTATTATGATTCTGTTATAAGTTAATAATATGTCTAAAAAATTTATACCGTAGTTTCAGACACATACAGTAAGTATCATACTTAAGGAAAGGGAATTTTGTCTCACTTTAAATTTTTGTGAGATATAAGCCATATTCACAACCGGTTTCTTATATGTGGAATATTAAATTCTCCAATTATATTTGATATCATGAATATTTTTACCTTCATGGTATTTAATGATTCATTTAATGATATTGGAAATTTTATTTATATTTTCAATGTGGTATGAGATTTTTTAAATGATTAATGAGTTAATCCTTTCGTTATTTCAATATTGTTGGCATTATCCTTAATATATATATATTTAAAGGATTATAAAGATAATTTTTTGAGTATATTTAACTTGATAAAAATCTTATCAAAAGGAATATTTTTAAGGTTTTATTTTAGGGATTTATGTGTAACATTTATTTCTGCAACACACATGCCTCATGCACTACTTGTTTCTTCTACGTAGTGTATATTCTAACCAAGAATTTATTTTATGAGTATTATAAATAATATTATGATGTTTACAAATTCTTATGAATTTATTTCTTAAATGGGGAATATTATTCTATTTATTATAATTTAATGAGTATTGATTTCATAATCTCTCACATAATACGTATTATTTCCATTTACGTCTCCATTGGGGAATATTTTTCACCCATGGCCATGTTTTCTAAATTTTGTTTTCTTCTCCAATGAATGTTTAAAGTAGTTTTTCTCAATTTTCTATGTTACTACATTTTTTGAATGAAATCGTTATTTTATTTTCCAAATGATATACTTTTTGAATATCCTGAAAAAGAGTGAGAATAATGTTTTTTAACTTATAAGATATGAATGGGTTTTTACGCTTTCAAGACACCTTATTACCTTGAAGATTCATCTACTAGTATACATGGTTATTTTGTAATAAAATATTTTCTTTTGAAATTGTGTGACATTTTTACAAATGAAAACTATTTCAAAAAAGAAATTGTATTTTCCTCAAGAACTATTTTAAATGATAGTCATCATTATTTTATATAAAATCTATATGGTTTCAAAGAATAGGGTTTTGAAAATGATTTATTTTTTTAAAAATTGAATTTAAGGAAAATTCATATACCATGTGATATTTCAAAATCCTCCACACCTATGATGAAATACATTGTTATAGTTCAATAATACCATTCTTATCCTTTCTGCGAATGTTTTTTATGGAATGACGATTTAGAAACCCCAATTATTTTCATTGATTATTATTTTGATGAAATGAGTATGAAACTGACATGTTTTCCATAGGATAAGGAATGATTACTTGTTTATGATTTCAATTTTCTTCCAAGCGTTATGTTTATGATAGATGTTTAAGTTTTTGTGGAACCTGTATATATGATATCATTATGAGATGAGTGGGACCAATATATCTCTCCATGTATTGGGTAATGATTTATATCCCATGAGATAAACTCTAATGTTCTTGGGAGTGATCCAAGCCTACTAATATGTCCATGAGAGTGATACATGACTACAATTATGTTATGAGGAGTGAAATCATACTACTACTATGGTTATGGGAGTAAACCATTACTACTAAAAGGGTTTGTTGAGTGATCACGTACAACTATGATTTTCATGGAATTTGTGCCTTGGATTTTGTGGAAATTAGTATAAGCTTATCTGTTGACCACAATTCCATGTTTTATTCCTTTGTTACTTTTTATTGATCTATGTTCTTTATTTCATAATGATTCATGTCTTATGAACTACCATTATTTATTCCATGACTATTTTATATGATCTTTTTTATGTATGGAATGATCGTCTATTTCCTGATCTGCTTCTCATACAATTATGACCATGATTATGCTTATGTACCTCCCTCTCTTACAATTACTGAGAATTTGAGCTCACCCCATTCTTATATTTCATTTCCCTATGTTACAATGAAATGTTTTTTTGTAGATATAGTAAATGTGGATATATTTATGAGAGATGTTGAAGATCATTTTCAAGGATAAAATATTTTTCTTCCATGTTTCCAAATACACTAAACTATTATGGTCCTCAAGAATTTTTTACTATAATGTACAGAATATGTATCTAAAATGATGTAATATATATGTATGCTAATTTTGGGACTCTATATTTGTTATTATAAGAAAGGATTAGTCAAAACATGGAAACTATGATGTATAAAAGTAATATAAGATCACTAGATATATTTCTGAGGATATGCCTTGGGATGTCCCTAAGAATAAGACTAACGATGAGTTAATTTTTAGGGTAATGCCTTGGAATTTTGGTTAATGATAGAGTAAATGGTTTCCTAGAATTACATATTTTCCTTGATACTACAAGTGGATGTGGATATGGGCGATATATACCTAGGATTAACAACTCCAAAAAGATGTTCCATGCATGAATCCTTTTAATCAGGTTCACATCAATGAGACATTATGCACACCTAGTTTGTCACTCCATAGGGATATACTTTGAAAATTAAAAAACTCTTACTGAACTGTAATGAAGAATTACAATATGAGTTGGTAATGAATAACGATTGGGGAACCTAAGGTTCCATGGATTAAATATTGTGTCATAAGGTATAGATCATATAAGTGAATTTTTATTATTATGTGGTTCTTCATTACTATAATTATTTCATACCATATGCTTTATGGTTTTTATAAATGGAGGAATCAAGAAGGAATTGGGTAAACATTGAATCTGAGGAAAAAATTTGTAATTATGAGCAACGAAATTGTGTAATAACTAAAGAGAAATATATTTTTATTATGATGAATCGGTTATCATGATATATGATTAAAAAGTTGAACTTTTGTGGTATTACAAGGACATAAAATAAGAGGACGATAGACATTTATTAATGTTAAAATGGTGATAATCATAGAGGAATGAAGATTAAGATTTTTAAATGTCAATAAGAAGTGAACAAGAACCATGAGGAATAGTTTAAACTGAGGGGAAGATGGTATCTGTGTGGTAAAATGGGTCATATAGTGATGGAATGTCATGTATTTTAATTAACTGTAATTGGAGAACATGGTAATTACGCAAGTAAATTCCCTCACCTAAGAATTTACTTATAGGTCAAATAATGACATCTTCCGTGAAAATAATTGAAGGGGAAGGATTGTGGTGTTTATTTTAAAATATATAAGGATTTTTTAGTTTATGTATTTTGTAATGAGGATTTACATGAATATGTTGAATGGTTCTGAGGCAGTAGATAAGTGATGGTGAAATTATGATTAATGGAAGGATAATTCTTAATATGTTCATTTGTTAATATAATTATGTATGGATAAAGATATATTTGATATGAATATGTAAATTGAAAAATATTTATTAACTTGGAACTAGATAATGACTTGTTGAAAAGGAAGTATATGTTATAATGGATTATTTTTAAAATTCTTGGATTTATGGAATTTATTCAGTACAGTTTAGAATATAGATATTGCATATTTTCATGTATTTCTGGTAATTCAATTTATTATGATGTTTGAAGAGAATATAAGATATTTTTATTCACATTTTTGGATTTTTACAACCAAGAGGTGCATTGTGATATATAGGGGAGTTGGTGTCAATATTATTTCATGACTCTCTTTGTAATTTTTTTAGATTTGAATCATCCATGAGAAGGGTTATAAGGTTAACCGTTCCTGAAATTTATATGTTAAACTTCAGAGGATGTATTTGTTCAATGAGTATATGTGAAAAAACATGGTTAAAAGCTTAATCAATGATTTACCTTCTTTCAAGGATGTCTATATATTATATTATATTGATTTTGTTTTAAAAAAATACATTATGTATGTGGAGTGACAACCAATAACGTTCAGTATGGCCGTGGGACTTGAGCCCATGACTGAATGATGATAAGGGTTTCATGCCTACCACTAACATACACGATGTATTGGTTAATCTATAATTATTTTGGTTAAATAAATATTTATGATGAACAAGTAGTGTTACTTTTATATTTATTCAATAATACATTTGATTATTTTATACATAAATAGTTTCACATTTTATTCTTTCAAGGGCCTTATGATCCTTTAAAATATTATTTTAGTGCATTAATAGAATATGTTAATTTTTGGAAATTCTTTCCATGAGTTAGTTGATGTATTATATTTCATACAAAGCAAAACCCCAGTATGAAATTTTTTTTATTGAAATTTATAACGAATTACTCAACATTTTGAATGTGATTCCAATTTTTTTTCTAAATACCTTAAATTTTGTTGATCCAACGGATTCTGGTATCATCAATGATTTATGAATTTGGTTCCCTCAATTATTCATTTATTATTCAATTTTTTGTTGTGATTTATGACCTCAATCACTCTTTATATATATTTACACTTTCCCTCTATGTCCAATATTCACTCCTAACCTATGTTCTCTTATCTAGAAGGACATTTTAATGTTACATTGGGTAACCATTGTGGTTAAAATTTTCCCTTTTGAAAGGATTTTTTTAGTATCCATTTTGATGTTGTGGGTTTCTATGAATTAAAATATCAATTATTAGACATTTTACACACCTAATAAATTTCGAGTGAGAAATTCATTTTAATGGGGGTAGAATGTAACACCTAAGGATTTTGTGAATCATTTATCTTAGATTAATTTATCTTTTGAATAATTTTAATTTGAAATGTCATATGAAATAGTTCATTAGATATATATTATAAAAATTATTAAATCTGACTTGGTATGTGCTACAATAAATAACAACATGTCTTGCGCGATAAGAAACACTGACTTCACATACCAAGGATGCAACACTATGTTCCTATGAAACATATATTATATATGTAATTAATTAAACTGTAAAATTATAAACTAGCCATTAAATGTAGTTATATGAATATTAATATTTTTTATAATTGTTTTATATAAATAAAACATATTTATAATGAATGATATGATTTTTTGTATAGTCCATCTATGTTTAAAACATAATTTTAACGAATGAACGTAATCAAATAATGAAAGTAATTTCATAAAAAATTAAAAATAATGCGATTAAATAAACTTTATCTTTCAATTAATAATTTTGAAATTAGCATAGGGTGAATTTTTTGTTTTTTTCTGAAAAGTTCAAATTTTGGATGATTAGGGAAAAATACTGCATTATAGATAAAAAATAACTTTATCATGTATATAATTATTTTTACATTAAATTTATTTTAAATCCACATTAGATAAATAATAAATATATGAATCTAGTTTTTTTCATTGGAATCATTTTTATAATAGAATTAGATATATAAAATTATTGATATTTTGAACGTTTAATTTACCCCCTTCTAGCCACATTTTCAATAATAGTAGTAAATTTATGTTTACAACTTCTATGAATTTAATTTAAAAAATTGATTTAAATGGTTTTAATAAAGATGAAAAATGTGATCTAATAGTATCTACAAAATTTTTTGTGAGTAGTAACTTTTTAATTTTATTTAACAAGGTTAAAAATAAATTTGAAAATTAATGGTAAAAATAATATTATAATCATATAAAAATACCCTAACACTTTTCTTAATTTCATTGGATATGAGTCTCTCGAACCTAATTAACCTTTGTTAGAAAATATGATCCATTTTAATCCACCTGTGTTAGATGAAAACATTTATGATATTTTATTTATTGTTTAGTTAAAATTGTCATATTAAAATTTTAATAAGTAAATATTTTTTATATTTGGTAATAGATAAGTTAATTTAGAAAAGAATTCTTAATTTGAAAGATAATAAATTTATCATCATTATGATAATATATTTTTAAATTTTATACAATAATTAACATAATTAATGTCTTGTATAACAATAATGAAATAATATTTTTATTAATCTGGATACAAAATATATAATATTAATCATATTAAAATTAATATAATTTTACATAATTAATAACATAAAATATTATTATATAGAACATATAAAATTTAGTGACATATGTGAAATATTTTATTGATGTTATAATGTAGGTTTGATATTTCTAAAAATGAACATCTTGAATATTTTCAAAATATCTATAAATGAAACATTAAAATAAATAATATTTTATTAAATTTTATAAAAAAAAATAAGGTTGGTAAAAATAATATTTATAGTCATAAATATTTTATAAATGATCCAAATGTGGGGTTTTTTGAATTTTATTTTGTCTACATTAACCATATAGTGTAAAATGATATATTATCACGGTAAGAGTTAAATAGTTCATCTAATGGATGAAGTGAAAAGATATGGTTAATGTTATAAGCTAAAAATTCCTAAAATTTATTAGATGATGTTATTTATAACCATAATAATATAATCCTTCAATAAAATTACTTTTTATCAATTTCCAATTTCCAATTGATTTATATTAATTTAATATTTTAGGAGTTTCATAAAGTGCCCTTCCCCTCTCTTATATCATGGAACTTATACTTCTCTTTAATTAAAACCTCTAAAGAGTTCTGGATCATCAAACCCATTAAAATTTCCTCTCCCAATATCCCTAAACACATTATATAGGCCTTAGAATGGGCCTAAATCCCTCATATGGACTCCTTCTATTCAAATGAAACGGTGATAGCCGAAAAAGACGTAATTGTTTTACCACCTATTTCAAAGTTCATTTAATCTTGTAGTACACCATTATATGTTTTTCCATAAAAAAGTAATAACTACAAATATGATATATATTGATATGTTTTTATGATTATGGGACAACCATATTCCTTCTTTTACCCATCATACAAAAAAACATATCACAATGCGTGCGTACGTATGACTTACCATCTTCACACCATGGTGTAACCTATTTTCCTTTTATAAATTTTTTATATAAGAATTAAGATGAATATAAAGGATTTTAATAATAAATATTATATAATATTGTTTTTATATAATTTATATTCCATTGAATTACCTATCATATTACAATATGCATTGTTATGGTCACTCGAGTGTACGTAAGGCTTACCGTCTCCACGATGCGATGAGATTAATCTTTCACATTCGCAATCGAATGATGATTAAAAAATGAATATGTGTTAATGATAATTATTAAAAATATGATATAATAAATCTAATTTATTAATATATATATGTACATATATTTCATTCACTTATTTCCATTCAATACGATAAGAAAACTGAAATGGCATTCATGCTTATGTATGGCCTACCATCTCCATGAACGGTGTATTCCATTTAAAATATATATCAATTATATATATATTTTTTATAAATATATGTTATATATAATTATTTTATAAATTATAGAACTATGTATATCATGATCTATTTAATACGATCATGAATAACAAGTCAAAACACATACGATATAGAAATCAATTATTACCCGAAATGTTGCTTTAACAAGGAAATTATTAAAAATATGGTAATATAAATCCATAAAAGAGTAATATAGGACATAATAAATATTATTATGATTCATTAATACTTAAATAATATGTATAAAACCATTATACATGAGTTTTGTTCACATATAGAGAGTATCTGATCTAATGTATGGGAATTCTGTCCCACATTTAATTTTCGTGATATATAATCCACATTCACCCCCAGTTTATTGTGATTGGAATATGTAATACTCTTATTATATTTTATATGAGGAATTTTTTTTATCTTAATGGTATTTATTTATTCATTTTAATATATTGGTTATTTTATTAAAATGTTCAACGTGGTATGGGACACTTTAAATGTTTAATGAATTAATACATTCATCCACTCAATATTCTTGGTATTATAATACATATTTATTTAAATGTATATAAATAATTTCAAAGATAATTTTTTTACTATTATTTATTTCATTCAAATTAATTTAAAATTAATATTTTTAGGGTTTTATTTATGGGTTTTTTTCACTACATTTTTTTGTGATACACATGCCTCACACACTACTTGTTTCTTCTATGAGGTGTACTTACTACCCATAAATGAATTTTATTAGTATCATCATGATTTTTATGATATTTCCTTATTATTAGGATTTTCCTTCTTACATGGGGAATTCAATCCTATTGATTATAATGTGATGAGTATTTATTTCACAATCTCTCCCATATTTTGGATTATTTTGTTTTATGTATATATTTGGGAATATAAACATTCATCATGTAAAAAAGAACATCGTTTTACTACATTATTTGAAACATATAAACATTCTTAATGTTTATAAAATGTTTTGCTATAATATAATGATTTTTTATTGAAATTTTTATCAATTTTTAGTTTTACTACATGATTTGAATGAAATCCTCAATTCATCTTCCAAACGATGTGATTTTTTAAATTTGAGGAAATAGTATATGAAGAATTTTTTTTTCACATATATGGTATAAACATGTTTTTGTTATTTCATGATGCCTAATTACCTTGAATAATACCCTACAAGAATACATGATTATTTTTAAAGAGAAATTCTTCATTTAAAAATTCAGAAAATTTTAATATAAAAAACTATTTCAAAAAATAAATGATATTTTCCTCAAGAACTATTTTAAATAATTTTCATTATTCCTTTATATGTTTTCAATATGGTTTCAAAGAAATGGGTTTTGAAAATGTTTTATGTTTTTGAAAAAGTTATTTTATGGAATATTCATGTTCAATGTGATTTTTCAAAATTCTTCCCCACCAAAGATGACATACTTTGAATGATTTATGATTTCATTGAATGATGTTAAAGAATACCCACTTATTTTAATTCGTTTTTTATGAAATGGGTGTAAAACTATTTAATTTACACATTATATGACATGATTACATGGTTATGAATCCCATTTTGTTCCTTGGGTTTTGTTAATGATAAATTTTCTTAGTTTTTGTGGCAGATATATGTATGATTTGATTAAGAGATAGGTGGGACCATTATCTCCCTAAATTGCATTATGTAAATATTTGTATCTCATGATATAGTCTAAGATGGTCTTGGGGGTGATACATGAGTACTAAGATGGCTATTGGAGTGAACCATGACTACTAATATAGAATTATGATGGAAATCATGAAAATAATATAGCAATGGGAGTGAACCATTAATATTAATATTGTATGGGGAGTGAAACCATACTACTAATATGGTCTTGGAAGCGATTCCTTGGATACTTTGGAAATTAGTATATACTTATGTGTCTTCCACAATTGGATATTTTATTCCTTTGTTAGGTTGTATTGACATGTGTTCTTTATTTCCTTATGATTCATGTCTTATGGACTACCATTATTTTTTCCATTATTAATGTATGTGATATTTGTAATGAACTGTATGATCTTTTATTATTATGATCATGTTCTCAGGCCATTATGCTCATGATTATGCTTAAATATCTCCCTTTCTTATCCTTACTGAGAATTTGATCTCACACCTTTTTTATGATTCCTTTAACTAGGCAATGAGGAAAGGTTTTAGGTAGAAGTACTAAAGTTGGAAATATTAATGGGAGATGTTGAAGTTCTTTCACCAGGATTGATGATTTTTTTTCAATGTTTCCAAACACAATAAACTTTTATGTTCCTCAGGAATATATTATTTACACATTCTGAATATTATTCAAAAATGATTTAATATCCATATATTTTAAGCCTATGTATATATAAATTTCATTGTGATGGAGATGTTATGAATGGATGTAAATCTATGCTAACTCATCTCCTTTATGGATTGGATCATCATCTTTCACTGTTAGATTTGGAATCGACCAACTTCCGTACAGCCTCTATGGTGCCCCACCTGATAGAACCATGATAATGCAGGATCATATTAGTAAATCCTTGAGTATATGGAGTATAAAATATTTTGAAACCATGTTATAATATAGGCATCTATAACCATTATATTGGTAGGTTACTTAGGAATCATACTAAATGGAGATCTCTTCCAATCGCGAGATGCTCAATTGGGAATTTTAGTGATAATTATGGTGATTAAAGCTCAATTAGTATAGGGGAGTTTTATTATTCTAGTACAAAAAATATTCTTGTAATATACCATCTCTTGGTCCATATCCAATAATGAAAAGTCCCAAAAATAATTTTCCCCTTTATAGTCCTTATTCAGATTTATAGGATTGCATTACTAGTGATATAAACACTATAAAATTAGTAGGATCCCTGATACATCATTTTTTCTGTAGAATTGAATATTTATGAGTTTTTTATGAAACTTCTAGGAATTGATGAGTTTATTGACATAGTGATAATGTCTGATAATTTCAACATTATTAATTATCCCGCACCAGCTAGGAAATTTTTTGATAATAGTGATGGATCTATCGCTAAGGGGTCATATGAAATCATTGTTTGGTAGAGAATTCTTATATAATGTGATGATGACATGAATATTTTGGATATTTATACCACTTAATAGTTTTCTTGATAATTCAATAGGATGAAAAGGGTTTCTACACACCCTTAGTATGGATTATAGGGGGAGCGACATCCATTATTATCTTCCAATTTTGGATTATATTAATGTTTGAAACAGAAACACTACGAATATCCTTCATCCTATTAGTTCCCCTGTAATCATAACAATATATACCTCCAGGATTGGGTGGAATACTACCTATATTTTCTGTTTAATATATTGTTCAGTGAGGTAGATAAACAATGTGCTTCCCCTCCCCCTTATACATAGTAACAATGGAGATGTTTCAAGGTTCTGGAGAAGTTTTGAGGAAGCATCCCCATCCTAGTGAATACCATATAGTTAGTGGGTCATAGTTGCTTGGGGAAGAAAATAATTAAATTTTACTAATAGATTATTCATCGTTATTGAGATTTGTATATAGAACATCATCCTTTTATATTCATCATCTTAGCCATTCATTCCCCCTTTGAAAATATATACCCTGGCAGCTGTGAGGGAAAAATAATGTTGTAGTGTAATTAGATAATATATACACACATTGGTGATAGATACAACCCTATAAAAATTTAATGACCAAGGGGAATTCCTTTTCCATAACTTTTATTATTTGGTGGAATATTGTTTTAAATAATGAGAATTATATGATCTCATATTGAAAATTATCCTACCTCAACAAAAACTATTTCATATTGAGAAGGTCTTGCAAAATTTTGATGATGAAAAATATTTTTACCAATAAATAGGGTACTAATATAATATGATTCATCAAATACACCAAAATAACCCCTCTTATATCAAATCAGATGAACCTATTGACTAAACAATATTAGAATATGAATTTCATGTAGCTTACTCTTGATCACGTATTATAGTTTCATCATATATATTGGTGATTATTCATAAAATAGCATAAAATTTAACATATTTTATCAAGATTTTTCATGATATGGTGGAAGTGGAGGAGGATTAATGAACATAACATCAACATTCCACAGAATGATCTATCCATAATTAGGCTCATTTGGAAAATTTATCTCATTGAAAAATAATGTAGTCTGATAAAAAAATGTTATGTTTTGAAGGAGTCTTTTAAGAGGATCTTAATTATAGAGATTCCACATTTTTCACCTTATTAATCAATGAATATTCTGATATTTACAATTTTTCGATCATTCATTCATTCATGATGTGTATATAATAACATTGATTTAATGTATCAATGATCATCCACAATACCCATACTTTGTACAATAACACATAAACATATACTCCTTGATTAGAATTATAAAATCACAAAAGCATTATCTTGATAAATACCTAGTAATACATTTCGATATATGATTTCCCATAGATGTACCTACTCCAATGGTCTTGAGATTTCATTAATCAAAAGGACACTTTGGAAAAAATATGAATTTCTATGGTTGGAATTATTTATAATTTCTTCCTAATTCTGTGGACAGGGATAGAATATAATGATTTCATATAGGGAAAATGATTATCTATAAAATATTTATATATTTCTATTTGATATTGAACTAATTTTTACCTAAACATCATAAGGGTAATTGATAGTGGGAACAGACTCAGAAATTCATCAGGACATCCTCTTACTATTTCTTAACCTCTTTTTTCCTCTCTATTTAACAAGTTCATAGTATTTCTAGGATCATAAAAAGGTTGTTCTAGACATGAAGAAACAAGATTTTTGACTACAATTCCTATTTTAGGTTTTCAACTAGGATATCATTGCGTTTGTTTCCATTTTCTATTTTATGGTCAATAAAATTAGACAATTATTGTGATATAGTTTGTGATATGTTATCTTTGACCTAATATTTATGTAGTTATGGATCTTCTAGCCTATACCATATATTTTTAGTAAGATACCATTCTCGATGTGAAGTTCTATTTTTATTTTAACATAATTTTGTAAGGAAATTATTTATATATTTTAATATTGTGTGGTATGTATGTCTACAATGTGGTTTATCATTATGAAATAATTTTGTAAATTTTATATGATGTTTAATTCCATCCTGATAGGACATATTACATGTAGTTTAAAATGATCTGGTAGGGATTAAAATATTCTAATATGTTTAATTTCATTAAACTATGACATCTTCCATGTAGTTTAACATCATGCGGTATAGACGTAAATATGATATGCAGTTTAACATCTATCTTCTAGATAACAATTAATGCATTTATTTAATGGGGAAGACGTCCCCAGATTGACACAATACACTCTACAATGTTGATTCATACAATAGTTTTTATAGGGCTCATGAGGATTTGTGTTCCTTTCCTTAAAGTAGAATATGCCTCTTTTTGTTGGTCAAATCCAATATATGTTGCTAGCATGGTCAATCAAGGGTTTCCCAACAAATTTCCTAAAGTTATGTAATATGTTTTAGATGATATTGGTGAATGATAAAATATTAGGGAATCTGAGACCCCATAGATAGTTAGGATACATGTGTTGACATTCATAAACCAAAATATTGAATTGGTGAATATGGAATGGGGAAGGAATAAGAGGGATAACCCAAAACACTCTAAGTTGTTGGGTTCTTACATGGGGTTACAATGGCTCAGAAGGATAAGAATCAATTTCCTTCATGGAGGATATGCCACTAGTTGGTAGTTCCCTTATGCATGCGTCTATAGTTCCTATATTAATTGAAATGTAAAATGGATCCACACTATGTTATGAGTTACATGTTATATATTATATTACTAGAATGTATAGATTAATAATTCTGATGTGGATGGACATATATCCATGGAAGGGTTACTAAACCCTAGGGAATATATCACTTATTTGGAATTCTCAGGCCCTACTCCATGTGGATTAGAATCAAATGGTATGGTCTTGTTAAAGGTTTGGTAATAGAGTTCCAAATTGATTCGTTGATAAAGAATAAAATACACAATGACATAAAAATTAGAATATAAAATATTAAGGAATAGAATTGTTAGAGATATTCTTAATCCTTACATAATTTTAACAGGTTATCAATAATTATATGGTCAAATCATGCCAGTGATACCCCAGAACACCATAAGGTGTTTTGTATTTCCAGGGTGACCTCAAGCTCACCCGTATAATAATTACATTCCTATAGTTTTATGACATATTTGGTTGGTATATCATAGACCTTATCATCGATTTCATGGACAAATAGAGAGATCCATTTTCCTTATCATTGGTCATGTCGGGTTTGCAGTTATCCAGGCCCCCTATGTCATAAAGTATGTTTTCTTAAAACTAATATCCAATATTATTTGGGAACCATAGATGATTTGTCTCTACATAGTGAACATGTTATTATAAATTGGATATGTGAAAAAAAATAATCAATATTTATACTGAATGGGAGGCAATGAGCATGGGTAAGTTTTTACTAGGGCCACAAAGTAACCATATGAGATTTATTCCTTATTAATTTATTCTCAAACGTTTTCCTAAACTATAGAGATGAAGTATTTTGTGAGAATAGACATGAATTATTCTCAGGCATCCCATTATGATTTTTCAACCTGGAATATCTTTTTCCTCTTTCACTAGTAATGTATGGTGTTGTAATTTTGACCATCGAGGAAAAATGTGTATTGTGGTATAGCTATGACCAATGTTCTTGCATTTTAAGGTCATAACAGACATTGAACTGATATTATGGTAATGTGGAACAATATCATAATAAAGATACAACAATTCAAGATTTCTACCACATCTATCATGTAGGGTGATAAAAATATTATAAATCATGGATCGAGGATCTTATGTCATGAGTAATTATTTGGGATAATAAATCTATGGATGGACTATAACACCCTCATGTTCTGAGTTTTCTAATAGATATTATAGGCTCACATGGATGATAAATCCATTCATATAGGGCCATGATATATAATGACGGTAGTTCAAAGCACTATTTGATTGATTTCATGGTCCCATAAAGTGAACTTATTCCTTTCAAAGGCAATGGAATATTTTTGGAAAATATAGGTTCTCAAGACAAGATATTTGATTATGGTTTCAATATTTTAATATATCATAGAAGAACCCATTTCTCTATTTTACTTGGGTTGGGTTCTTATCGTCCCTCCATAAGGATTGATGATTGGGTATAGCTTTCAAATTTTAACATCATGCAGTGGGGTGGTTTCAATCATGATGTTTAATTTTATATGATGAGGATGTTTTCTTTGTAGTTTACATCATTTTATAGGGAAATTTTCTTATTACATGTAGATAAACATCTTGTGAAAAGTACATTTTCCACCTCTAGGAGTTTGACATCATGCAGAAAGGGAATGGGAACCAATGTCATATTTTCCATGATATAATTTGGGACACATTTCATTGGAAGGGGGGATTTAGATTTAAAGAGTATCTTTTTTCTAGGTATAGGTATGTTGGTGGAGAGAAATATTCCATATTTATTATGGAACATATTTATCTTCTGAATTACCATTCCAAATTTATATATAACTCTTTCATAGGTAGAATGATATTCTATTTGTCATGAACCACCCCGGGTCGACCCTGAACTGGTCAACCGATCCGGTCCACGTCATGACCCGAGAGGTGTTCCCAATCCTCCCGGGCTGGCGACAAGTGCCATGGCATCAATATAGGATGTGGGAATGAATTTGGCCAGATAAATAAATAAAGAAGCAGAAATAAAACAGAGCAACACAGAATAAATAAACTAATTAAAGTAAATAAAGAAGAACAAAAGAAAATAAAACTAACCGAAAGAGACAACCACTATCTCTGTGTGACCTCGCTGGTCAACCTCCAACTCAAGAACAATAGTTTCCCAAGGTGAATGCACCCAAAATGTAGGCTGCACAACACTAAAAATATAAATTAACTATAGACATGTGTTTTAAAACTCAGTAGTCTAAACCAGATATCTATTCCCAATGCACTAACATTGAAACAAAAGAAACACCATTTCATGTTTGAACTACAATTTATAAAAGTAAGGTTTTCTACATGTTACTCAAAAAACAAGTACGAGTCATTTCCCCTAGTCATTTCTCAAAAACCCAAGTCAATTCCATTACTGATACATTAGCATTTTCAAAGGACACCTGACGGCAATACCTCCTTCGGCCCATAGTCGGAATAAGAACCTTATTAAAACAACACAAGTACATTTGGTTCAAGTATAAAGACACTTTTAATAATTTTTCTCACATACTCTACTTGTTAACTTATCATTTCAACTCAGGTTGGAAATCCATTCATTCTTACCTTTCTTTATTTGATCACATTTCACTTGGGTATTAATCACAACTCTCATACATTTTATAAATCATTATTATCATTCAGTTGGTGTTGAACTCCATGTCAAGCACCGTAATTCTCATTTTTGTTGTAGATCTCCATGTCTAACACCCTGAATCATTTTTGGTGTAGATCACCATGTCTAACACCCTGAATCATATTTCGTGTAGATCACCATGTCTAACACCTTGATAATTATTCTCTGAAGATCGCCATGTCTAACACCCTTTATCACAAGCTTGGATTTCCATTGGGGAGGAACTCCATGTCAAAACCCAACTTTTAGATCAGTCTAGAACTCCATCTCGAGGACCCAAAGCATCATTCATTTATTGCCATTTTTTAACATTTTCATTAATGTCCAAAACGGGCATTAAACACATTTCACAATCACCATTTTTAAAAGAACTGAAATGCGTGTTCATGCTTCAGAAGAAATCCATTATCATTAAAACCAAATCAACATTTCAAATTCCGTGAATTAAATTTAAAATCCAAACTGTCATTCTTTCAATACTATTTGTCCATTCGTCAAGAAAATGTCTCAATTGTTTGGTATAAAATAAAGGACTCTTTTTACATCAATTGACTAATTAAAAATAAATTATCTAATTCTATTAAATGTTTATTAAAATTAATAAAATATTTTATTGAATAATTAGTGTGCGCAAACATCATGAAATAATATAACTTAAATTTTAAAAAGCAGTGAAAATTGGAACCTACCTCGAGACTGATATGAAATGGAAGACGTACGTCCGACACCACACAATAAGGACCAATGTACTATAAACAAAACACTATGAACTCAAAACACAAACAACAACCCCAATTATAGTATGCAAATCCAAGCGGTGTGATGAAACCCTCACCTCAATAAAGAAGCGTGAGGATGATGCAAACTCTAAAACATAGCACGACAATGGCGCTCACTCGGAAACGCCCCGCACAAGTCCTAAAAAGTTAAACTGACCCAAATAACGTTTAATTAATAAAAATTATAATCATCCAAAGGCATATATATATATATATATATCAAATATAAATATCAAAAGAGCATAAAAGGGGTATAACATCTGGGGGTCGCGACTAGAAAAGACCACCGGAGGGATGGTCGGGCAGAACCGATAAGTGGATGCGGAGGGCACGCTACAGAGGCAGCTAACTCAGAGCCGGGGGCAGGCAAAATGAGGCTAGACCGGGGTAGCCGGAGGGTGGTGCGGGGTCCCGGATAGGGAGGCAGCATGGTTGGGACACAGGCGCGCCGTCGAGGGTGAGGCAGAGCTGGCCGAGGCATGGCGGAGGCAAGCGGGCTGGGGGCGCAGATGGAGAACATCGGCGAGGTTGGTACGACCCTGTTGGACAGGAATGTCAGGGCTGTTTTGTTGTGGCAAAGAGAACAGTAGGGGTTGGCACTGGCCGGGTCTGGCCAACAGGAGGGTACTGCGCGTGTTGGCAGGGGTGCGAGCTGCTGTGCGACAAGAGCCACATGCAGGGGGCCCGAGACGTCATCGGGGCTACTGGGTGCAGTGGCGAATAGAGAGGAGGGGACCGACCGGATGGGGGTTGCGGGCTTCAGGAGGTCTGACCGGGTAGTAGGGGAAACAGGTAGAGAGGATGATGTGGCTAACGATCAGATCTGGAAGAGGTCTCGTGACATGCTGCAAGGGGAGCAGGAAGGCGATGTGCAGGCGAGGAGCTGCTGGGAGAGACACGGGCGAGCGGTGCTGCAGCCGCGCAGGCTACTGCAGAAGTGGTTGTTGATTAGTAACAAAAAACACAAGCGAAGATGGAATGAATATTGAAGGAAAAAACTTGAACACTAATGATGTTTTGTGCACCACCAATTTGGATGCTTTTCTGGAGAGGTTTTCATTTCATTATATAGGCAAAAAAAACCCAGACGTATTTACAACTTCATTAAAACCACGTGGAATCCTTAGTGGGGTTAAATCGCGTTGACCCATCAATAAGGGGGAGGGAAAATGGTGAAATAAATTTCCATAAAGAAATTAGTCAACAACCACCCCCTAATTTCTTTCTCATTCACTAGAAATCAATGACACCAATCTTCACACTAGCTCCAGAAACCTGACACGACCAAGTGACTTCGTGAGAATGTCTGAAAGCTACTCCTCGGTGCGACTGTGCTTGAGAATTATTTTTCCTTCATCAATGCACTCCTGAATGAAATGGAATATGGTATCAATGTGCTTGCTTCGGTCTTGGAAGATGGGGTTCTTGCTTAAAGCAATGGTGGACTTGTTGTCCACTTTGAGCTCCAGCGCACTAAGGTCTGAGTATAGAAATTCCCATAACAGTCGAGCGAACCTGATGCCCTGGCACGTTGCGGTTGTCGTGGAAATGTACTCTACTTCACAAAAAGGCAACTCCACCAACTTTTGTTTATGTGATTTCCAAGTTATGGGCTTGTCTATAAGGGAGAAGAACACCACAGTAGTGCTCTTACAGTCGTCAATGTCGCCGACAATGTCACTATCACTAAAGCCCAACAGGATTGACTGATCGTTTTCCTCCCTTGTGTATCAGACACCGTAGTTTCATGTCCTGGCGATGTAACGCAATATATGTTTGACTACATCCATGTGATCTTCATGTGGATCTTCCATAAACTGGCTTACATAACCTACCGCATAGGAAATGTCTGGCCGTGTATGCACCAGGTACCTGAGGCTGCCGATGGTGCTCCGGTACTGAGTGACATCAAACAATGGGCAAGTGCTAGACTTGATTAGCATTAGTCAGGCCTCCATCGGCACATGAAAAGGTTTGCAATCTCCAATACCGCTCTTCTCCAACAATTTGGTCGTATAGGCATATTGACGTAGGGATATTACGTTGGGCCCTTGGTTCACTTCGATGACAAGGTTGTAGTAGAGCAATCCCAAGTCAGTCATCCAAAAAAGCTTCCTCATCTCTGCCTTGAACACGTTGATTTTGGTCAAATCAGTGCCGCTGATGATCAAGTCATCTACATACACCCCGATGATCAGATGAGAAGTGTTATTTCCACGAGTATACACAGCATGCTCATAATCACTCTTGTGAAACCCAAGCGTCAGAAGACTGGCGTCAAGCTTGGCATTCCACGCTCTTGGTTCTTGGAGGAGGTCATAGAGTGCTTTTCAGAGTCGGAGCACCTTCTGGTCGAGGTCTTTGATGATGAATCCCAGTGGTTTCTCAACGTAAACCTCATCTTAGAGGTCACCATTATGGAATGCCGATTTGACATCCATGTGATGGACCTCCCACCCTTCTTGTGCTTCCACTGCAATGAGGAGCTGCACTGATTCCATGCGTGCAACAGGAGAAAAGGCCTTCAAATAGTCAATCCCCTACTGTTGGACATATCCTTTTGCAACAAGCCTCAGCTTTTTCTTTGTTACTACACCGCGTTCATCGCACTTCACCTTGAAGACCCACTTGAGCCCAATTGGACGATGGAAAATGTGGAGATCGACGAGCTCCCACGTTTCATTATCCTCGATCGACCTTATCTCTTCATGCATCGCTTTGCGCCAACACTGGTGTTGTTCTGCTTCACCAAAGGAGGATGGATCATCAGCCGTAGTGAATGTAGCTCACCAAGGTCAAGCTCACGTAATGAAATCCCAGGTGGTGTTGTGGCCCCGATGATGTTGTAAATAGTGTGGAACCAAAGTGGGGCGTCATCGTGCTCGATGTCAAGTGCTTCCTCCATGTTGGATAGCGGTGAGATGAACTCCACTGCGGCTGATGGCATGGGCATCACCTTGACTACGTCTAGTGTTGAAGCGTCTGCAGAGTGTGCGCTAGTGGGTGTTAGTGATGATACCTATTCTCCGACAGTGTCATCGGCCTCCGTCGTCCCTAGCATACATTCTGTTGTGCGTTCAATGGTGAAAGGATCCTCACTACTCAAGGTACCTTGTTCATCATGAGCACTCCAATTCTACTGTTCTGCCTCGTTAAAGATGACATCATGCATTACATGAACACACTTGGTGACGAGGTCATACACGTGGTATGCCTTGGACCCGGACTCATACCGGATGAAGATCATTGGCGTACTCCGGTCATCCAACTCCATAAGGTGAGCTTTCACATTCTTGACATGCGTAATACATCCAAAAGTGCAGAAAAAATGCACCGCCAGTCGTTTTCCATTTCAGGTCTCGTATGGCATCAACCCGTCAAGGCTACGTGTCGGTTCTCGGTTGAGGATGAAGACAACAGTGGATATAGCCTCACCCCAGAACATATCCGGAAGGCCTTTTGCCTGCAATATGCTTCATGCCATGTAAACCACTGTCTGGTTGCATCGCTCAACGACCCCATTCTATTGTGGTGAATAGGGGGCCGTGAGTTGTCATTGTATTCCATGTTTGGCATAGTATTCACCAAATTACACTAAAGTGAACTCGCCACCATGGTCCGTCCGGAGAGCCTTTAGCTTGCGCCCTGTTTCCACCTCCACTGTGGATTGAAAGCGTTTGATTTTTGTCAGAGTCTGGTCCTTGCTTCTAAGTAGATTGATCCACATATAGTGGGTCATGTCATATACGAGCAATAGAATGTAGCGGATCCCTCTTGGAGTCGTTAGTGTGATCGGCCCACAGAGGTCACCGTGGACAAGGTCTAGGCCCTTCTCCACACGATTCTTCACTTGTTCAGGGAAAGACACTCGTCGCTGTTTCCCAATGAGGCAGCTGTTGCAGACTTGATCGACCTGATCAATTTGTGTGAGCCCTCGCACCATACCACATTGAGCGAGCTTAAGCAGATCCTAAAAATTCAGGTGGCTGTACCTCGCAAGCCAATTCCTTGCCATCTCAGATCCCCTTGCAGAAAGTCATATTGGTTGTGCAATGTCGATATTGAACTTTTACATCCATTCGGGGAAGCGCACACCTTGGCCTACAAACGCCGCTGCTAGTCGTGGATCCTCAGGATGCTGTCTTCGATCAGTATCTGGCAACCATTCTCATTATGTTTTCCGATGCTAATGATGTTTGTGGTGAGCCTCGAGATGAAGTACACCCCCGTGAGCATGTAGTGCTCACCGGTTTTGCAAGTGAGAAATATGGTCCCACACCCATAGATGTTGACGATAGAGTCATATCCAAACTTCACGGTGCCATAGATCCCGGGGTCAAACTTGGAGTAGACGGCATGGGACCCAGTCATGTGGTTTGTTGCACCAGTGTCGAGGTAACAAAAGATGTCATCACGCACCTCCTCCTGATCCAGTTGTGTGAATACGATCATCTCGATCAGCCGTAGAGGGCAACATTGTGGTTGTAAAGTATTGGTGGTGGTGGATTGCGGTGGTGGAAAATTAGGCACTACGGTGCATGACCTTAACATAAGGAGTGTGAGCTCATCATCATCACCTTGGGTTAGAAGGGACTTAGGCCTTTTCAGCCTGCTTCGACAGTATTTTCCCTAATGACCCATTTTTCCACAATTGTGGCATTTGTCCCTTGATACTTCATGACCACCATCATATCCCGAGCCATACCATCCATTTTCATTGTTACCACTACCTGTCTTTTGTTGTGGTCCTCAGCGACACCTGTTGCCGAACATGAATTTGTTGAAAGATTCCTCCATCGTCTGCCGCTCCTTCATCTGTGCGACCCATTCCTCCTTGGTAAGGAGTAGCTTCCCTCCATTGTTTGCAGTGGGTGCCGGCTCAAAACGGTCCTCCATTGCTTTATTTCTCCTCATTACCTCCTCCATAGAGAGTGTAGAAATACCGAGAAGCGTTTCAAATTAAAGGGAAATTTGAAAGAACCTGGAGGGGACTACATGAAAATACTTTTCAACGACCTTGTCTTGAGGCTCCGTATCATTGAGGATCATGAGTTTTTTCACCATCCCGGTGAGCCGCATTGCGAAGTCGTCCACCGATTCCCCATTGTTAAAAACAATGACTTTGTTCTCCTTGTGGAGATTTTGAGAATTGGCCGTGCGAACGCGATCAATGACGATGCACATGGTCTTCACGGTGTCCCACGCTTCCTTGGTAGTTGCATTGATGGCATGTATGGAGATCATATCTGGCGGGACAATGCGGAGGATGGCCTCCAGCGCCATCCGATCTTCATAGAGTTCCGCACCGCTAGTGTCGACGACATCCCAAAGTCCATGTTCTTGAAGCCTGACCTTCATCATCATGGACCAATCACTGTAGTTTTTCTTTAGAAGGATCATATACGTCGTCGATCCCCCGATCTCCTTCACCACTCGATATACCACAAGTGGGCTGCTGCTGCTGTCAACGGGGGGTCTGGGACGTGCCGAAGATGTCTGGGAGAGTCGGGGGGATGAGGGCTCAGAGTTCGACATTGAGGATTAAGACAACCTCCCTCTGATACCATATATTGGAAATGTTTGACTGATAAACATGAAAAACACAAGCAAATATGGAAAGAAGATTGAAGGAAAAAACATGAACAAAAAATGATGTTTTGTGCACCACCAATTGGGATGCTTTTCTGGAGAGGTTTTGATTTCATTATATAGGAAAATAAACCAAGACGTATTTACAACGTAATTAAAACCATGCGGAATCCTTAATGGGGTCAAACCACATTGACCCATCAATAAGGGGGAGGGAAAAAACGGTGAAATAAATTTCCATAATGAAATTAGTCAATAGTGGAGACGGAGCCTTGAAGACTAGGTTGCGGGGCTGCTGCTAAAGATCCGGTCAGGAGGCAGGCACTAGGAGAAGGTAGGGGCCGAGTGGCTTCACTGCGGAGGGTGACCGAGATGGGCGACCCGACAGGGATGCGGGGTTGCCGAGGTGCTTCTGTAGGTGCGTCGCGTCTGGTGGAGGGCAAGCAGGCCGAAGGGAAAGCCGGGCAGGGAGCCGAAGTCGAGGGCGTAGTGCAGGAGGAGGGGAGAAAGTGTTGCGACCCGCTAGGAGAGGTGCTGTGAATAGAAAATTAGGGGGGAAAGGAAAACCGCATGGAAGAAGAAAAAATAAAAGAAAAGAAGATAGAAAAATTAAATAAATAAAATTAAATAAAAAAGTATAATACTGATATTATTGTTATTACTAATAATAATAATAATAACACTATTATAAATTATTGTTATTATTATTATTAAACATTTTATAAAATTATTTTCTAATAAATTTATTCTTCAAACTATTATTTTTCTGAACATTTGGGCAACCGCACACTCACCGGGTCGAACGCACGTTCGCTACTAGCGGTGCGGTGACCACGCACCCACCCGGACCTGATGCGTGATGACTGCTACCAGTGCGATGACTACGCACTGGCCCGAAACCCACTGAAAACATCAACACTTCAAAAATGTAAACACGGACCCAAACACGACTCTACCCAGAGTCGCGGGACCGAGAAAAGAAGAAAAAAATTGTCGTCCATTGTCAGGGTGTGACAATTCTATCCACCACAGAAACATTCTGCCCCCAGAAATTCACCAAGCCAACAGCTGACACAACTTGAGTTTCCCCCCAGACCAAATCATATGGAACCGAGAGCTTCCGGGTGACCATTCCTAACAAATGTCACACCCGACCAATTCAGGGGAAAACACTGCCCGAGATTGAGGGGAGAAAATTAAAGGGTTCTCCCGACCACAATAATTCACCAATACAAAAATCCTTTAAATCTGAAAAAACCACCCCCAGGGGGGAAACACTAGAACTACCAAACAGAACTCATTCATTTTCCCCATATGGACTAAACAACACACCTGATACATTGACAAAAAGCTTGATATAGAACAACCCAGCAAATTGAGGATGAGAAATTAACTCAACACCTCCCATTAATTTCACGAAACAATTACTTACCCAACGAGCACAACTAGGACCAACTCAAAATCAGAACATGTCCATTATTCACAGGCCCACACCATTCAAAGAGACCCAAACACTTAAAAAGACCACACTGGGAGCAGATAAAACCGCTTGGACTATGGGAGAATGAGCTCATTACGCCACTATAACGAGGATGAGTTTACGATGAAGAAATGAATATAAAAAGGGAAATTTATTGGATATTTCCATTCCAAAGATGAAAAAATTATTCAGATCGAGGTTCCACATACCCTTGGAAACTCCTGACTGTGCACGAGCATCACCCTGAGACCTATGGCTGGGGCCCTGATAACTGAAGCATCTCCTACCTCACAGTCCGGAATTTTCATCTTTTGGTCTCTAACTTCTTCAGTTTTACGATTCAAACAACCAAAATGTTCGTACGTTTTCAGAGGGCTGCAACATGATGTAAAGAATGTCCGGACTAGCCACACTGGTGGCACACAAGAGAATGGTACGATGAAGTAGAAGTCGGTACCGATGAGGGTAGTTTCTCGGAGACAGGTTCCTCCGGCCCACACTCCTTGCCACAATGGGAACATTCACGGAAGTCGACCACCATTTATCACACACAAAAATCTAACGACGATGAGACATTTCGTCTTTACTAGTCCAGAACTAAACCCTCAAATTACTCTGGGATGGTACGAACCTTAACTACCTTGGGATTTCCCAACAACCTGAAGCCACACTATCTTTCTGAACTATACAACTACCTCTAATAGACTTCGAATACCTCGAAATGAAAGCAAAAAACAAAAGGAACTGAGAACAGGGCATAACTCATTAACAAATTTTTGAGGATTTATGGCCGGCATACTCATAACAACACGAAAACATCATCACAACCTGCACCATGACAAAACTCAATCAAAGAAACAAAACAAGACAAGGGAAAACAGTCCCATAAGCCAAACATATACAACACAAGGGGAAATCACTTTTCCAAAACTGTTATTTAATTAAAATTTTTAAAAACTCACCTATGGAACCTTATGAACCATCACATGTGTGTTCATTCAATCCTGTTCACATAAACTACGAACAAGTGCCACCCTCGCACTCTCTGTACATACCCACGCATGTCTGACCCTCCATAAGGAGTGCCACGGTTCAAACACTTATTTTCCTTACCAAATCCAAACACACACCATGTTTCTTCCAAACAGATACACCTTCTCTTTAGAAACCCAATTTATTAATTTCGAAAACAATTTGGAAGAAACACTTTTCCATTTCAAAACCAATTTCACTTTTAACTCACACTCAATTCAACCGAGATTTAAACAAAACAAAAGCTGTAATATCCCACTGGAATGAGGAACTAGTGCATATGTCGGACCTAGAGACATGGTGGTGTGCCATGCACCAAGTATGGCATATCACTAAAAGGACCTTAAACCAGGAACTTGGACTCCACATGGGTCACCACCCAATGTGAGGCCGCAATGTGAACTAATTCACCCCCATTTTCATTACTCAATCCAAAATTACCAAAGACAAAAGACTCAAGTCTCGGACTAACCATGGTGACTCAGGTCTCGTCACGAGCGGAGGTGATCAGGTACCGACTTGTAACCTACCTCCTGAGCCCAGATAGTCCTAATATCCATCTACCAGACATCCCAAATAATATAAAGTTCTCTGAAAAGTGAGGTCCACTATGGGCCGACCTGCTCTGATACCATTTTTTCACGAACCACCCCAGGTCGACCCTGAAGTAGTAAGCCGAGCTGGTCCTCAACATGACCCGAGAGACGTTCCCAATCCACCTGGGCTGGCGACAAGCACCAAGGCATCAACATAGGCTATGGGAATGATTTTTCCCAAATAAATAAATAAATCAGTTGAAATAAAACAATGTAGTGCATAATAAATAAACTAATTAATGTAACTAAACAAGAACAAAAGAAAATAAAACTAACCAATAGAGACAACCATTATCTCTGTGTGGCCTCGCGGGTCACTCTCCAACTTAGGACCAAACGTCGTCCAAGGAGAATGCACCAAATATGTAGCCTTCAAAACACTATAAACAGAAAAGAACTATAGGTGTGAGTATTAAAACTCATTAGGCTAACCCAATATCTATTCCCAATGCACTTCCTTTAAATTAAATGAAACACCATTTCAAGTTTGAACTAGAATTTATAAAAGTTAGGGTTTCTACATGTTACTCAAAAACAATGTACGAATCATTTCCCCAATTCTTTTCTCAAAAACCCAAGTCAATTACTTTAGTGAGACATCAGCATTTTCAAAGGACACCTGACGTCAATACCTGCTTTAGACCATAGTCGGAATAAGAACCTACTTAAAACAACACAAGTACATTTGGTTCAAGCATAAAAACACGTTTAATCATTTTTCTCACTTACTCTACTTATTCAAATATCATTTCAACTCAGTTTGGAAATACATTCATTCTTATCTTTCTTTATTTGATGACATTTCACTTTGGTTTTAATCACATCTCTCATCCTTTTTATAAATCATTATTATCATTCGTTTGGTGACGAACGCCAATTCAAGAACCACAATTCTCATTTGGTGTCGAACTCCATGTCTAAAACCCTGAATCATATTTTTTGTAGATCGCCATGTCTAAGACCCTGAATCATATTTGGTGTAGATTGCCATGTTTAACACCTTGATAATTATTCAGCGTACATCGCCATGTCTATCACCCTATATCACAATCTTGGATTACCATTGGGGAGGAAAGCCATGTTCAAACCCAACATTTAGATCGGTTTAGAATGCCATGTCTAGGACCCAAAGTCTCATTCATTTATTTCCATTTTTTGTCATTTTCATTAAAGTGCCAAACGGGAATTAAAAACATTTCACAATCACCATTTTAAAAAGAATTGAAAATATTGTTTGTACTTTAGAAGAAATACATTTTCATTAAAACCAAAACCAAATTTCAAATTCCGTGAATTATGTTTATAAGACAAACTTGCATTCTTTCAATACTGGTTGTCCATTCGTCAAGAAAAATTTTCAAGTGTTTGGTATGAAATAAACAACTCATTTTACATCAATTTATTAATTAAAAACAAATTATCTAATTCTATTAAAAATTTATTAAAATTAATAAAATATTTTGTTGAACAATTACAGTTCACAAACAGCATGAAATAATATAACTCAAATTTTAAGAAGCAGTGAAAAGTGGAACCAACCTCAAGACCGAGATGAAATGGAAGACTTACGTCTAACACCACACAGTAAGGTCCGACCTATTGTAATCAAAACACTATGGACTCAAAACAAAAACAACCTCAATTAAAGTATGCGAAACCAAGCATCGGGATAAAAACCTCACCTCAAAAAAGAAGCGCGGCGATGATGCAAACTCAAAAACAAAGTGCGGCGATGGTGCTCACTCAGAAACGCCCTACGCAGGACCTAAAAAGTAAAACTGACCCAAATAATTTTTAATTAATAAAAATTCTAATCAACCCAAGGAATATATATATATATATATGTATGAAATATAAATATCAAATGGGAATAAAATGGGTATACCAATGGGCGGTCGTGACCAGAAAAGTCCACCGGATGGCTGGTCTGGCAGAACCAACAGGGGGCTGCAGAGGGTGCGCGACGGAGGCAGGTAACTTAGAGGAGGGGGCGGCCAGAATGAGGCCAGAACGGGGTAGAAGGAGGGTGGCGCGGGGTCCTGGACAGGGAGGTAGCGAGCTCGGAACACGAGCGCACCGTCGAGGGTGAGCCAGAGCTAGAGGAGGTCTGGCATAGGCAAGCGGGCTGGGGGCACGACTGGAGGACATCGGCGAGGGTGGTGTGGCACTGTTGGATAGGAAAGGCGAGGCTGGTTTGTTCCGGCAAAGAGAACAGGAGGGGTCGACACTGGCTGGGTCTGGCCAACAGGAGGGCACTGCGCGTGCTGGCCGGGGTGTGGGCTACTGTGCGACAAGAGCCGCATCCAGGGGGATGAGACGTTGTCAGGGTTGCTGGGTGCAGCGGCAGATAGAGAGGAGGGGACCGACCGAATGAAGGTTGCAGGAATCAGGAGGGCTGACCGGGGTGCAGGTGCAATGGGTAGAGAGGAGGACGTGGCTGACTATTAGATATGGAAGAGGGATGGTGGCAGGCTGCAAGGGGAGCATGAAGGTGATGTGCAGGCGAGGAGATGCTGGCGGAGATGCGGGCAAGCGATGCTGAAGGCACGCATGCTACTGCAGAAGTGGAGGCGGAGCCTGAAAGACTAGGTTTTGTGGCATCTGGTGGAGATCCGAGTAGGAGGCAGGTGCTGGGAGAAGGCAGGGGATGAGTCGCTGCACTGCGGAGGGCAACCGGGATGGGCGAGCCAGCAGGGACGCGGGGTTGTGGAGGTGATGTTGCAGGTGCGCCGCATCTGGCAGAGAGCAAACAGAACGAAGGGAAAGCCAGGCAGGGAGCCGAGGTCGAGGGCGTAATGCAGGAGGAGGGGAGAAAGTGTTGCGACCTGCTAGGAGTGGCGCTACACGTAGAACATTAGGGGGGGGGGGGAAGGAAAACCGCATGGAAGAAGAAAAAATAAATGAAAAGAAGAAAGAAAACGTAAATAAATAAAATAAAACAAAAAATTATAATACTAATATTATTATTATTACTAATAATAATAGTAATAATAAAAATAATAATAACAATATTATAAATTATTGTTATTATTATTATTAAACATTTTATAAAATTATTTTCAAATAAATTTACTCTTCTAACTATTATTTTTCTGAACGGTTGGGAAACCATGGACACAATGAGCCGAACGCATGATCATTACTAGATGTGCGGTGACCACGCACCCACCCGGACTAGATGCGCATTGACTGCAAGTAGTGCGGTGACTGCACACTAGCCCGAAACCCACCGAAAACATCAACACTTCAAAAATTTAAACCCAGACCCAAACCCGACTCTACCTAGAGTAGCGGGACTGAGAAAAGAAGAAAAACATTGGCGTCCGTGGTCTCGGTGTGACATCTATGACCTGACACTCTTTAAAAATAAGTATAAAATTCTTGGATGATTTATTCAATGTGAAGGACTTTTGATGTGTTGTTTAAAATCATATTAAAAGGTATTTTGCTGTACAGGTGTAGCCCATATACAATATGGAGATGATTTTTGTCATATTAAATGTTGTGTGAAACTCCTATATCTTAGATCTGGGTGTCGATGTGTATCATTGAAGGAACAGAATAATTCTATATGTTGTTATTTCTTGAATACCACCTTTATAGTTCAAAACCATATGTAGGGAGTGAGGGATTTTATATATTATAGCTTAAACCAAGATCATTGATTTAGGTGTTTGTAATAGTCCAATGGTAATAGAATTTTTGAAACACATTTTTCTTAAAGGGGAGAAACTCTATATATGTATAACCCATATGTAGAGTGGGAGTTATTCATATTTATTATTTTACCCAGACCTAGTATTTGATATTCGGGCATCACTACCTATCATGTGATGATAGGAATCATGCCACTTATGGTTCTGTAAGTGGAAATTCTCCACACCGATATGACCCATAAACACAGGGGACCTTGTTCCTTTTAAATGTTGTAGTTACACAAATGATAGGAGATGCGAGAATAAATATGTAACATTTGATGAAAGGAATCAAGGAACATGTTATTCTAAAATTTTTATGTGGTGGGAGAAAAAAACCAAAGAAAATGGTCCTCTTAAGGGAGTTTTAGAGTAATATTTAGTTTTATTTTATGAAAGAGACATCAATAATGTATTTTAACATCATGAAATAGGGACTGATGACATGCTTTAAAATGAATTCAATCTAGAACCACGCTAACCCTATCATGAATAGTTAATTTTTAATCTTACAGTGAATCATTTGTTGAAATTTTAAATCCCATGGGAGCTATGCTCAATTGAAAAAATATGGAATTAAAATGTTTCTCTTATGACACATATGTGAATAAAAATTTGTATTGGAGAAAAAAGTATCATGCAGTGGATAATAATGGATAAAGGATATATGGAACAAAATGTATCTCATTTTATTAAGAATCATGTTTTATGTATTTCTAATGAACCATGTAGTTAATTTCATGCAAAGTGGACGTTATTCCTGATTTTTATAATCATGCGAAAGGGATGATGGTGACTCAATGTGAAATATTTTAATAATATAGATGGTAAAAGGAATAAAGATCTTTATGTCCCTATGAATCCTTTAATAGAAGTAATCAAGCCACCAATAGTTCAAGAAAAACCAGGAAGCTTAATATCATGTGGCATGGATGTCAACTGTGATGTTTAACATCATTTAGTAAGAATGGCAGATAAAATATTTGAAAAAGAATGTTTGAAAATCAATGCATCGTCTGATGTCTTTTAGCCTAGACAAATACAATGTGGGTTGACCTGAGATTTAGGATCTAGGTATCAATGTGTATCATATAATGGTAGTAATAAAGCAACATGTATTCCTTAGAATGGGAGGTTAAAAATGTTGTTCTAAATCTCACATAGGAATGAGGGAAATTCATATCAAATTCACAGTGATCTAGATCATGTGAGTTGAATAATTAGGGAGAGTATGCCTCCAATTAATTTAAATTTCATGTGATGAGGATGTCTTCCATGATGTTTATCATCATATGGTAATGTAATATCGTATAATTATTTCATCATGATGAAAAGATGAGGGACACAGTGAATTTTAATGTCTTACTACCAATGATTCTATCATATATTATAGAAACATGTTTCTAGGATATGAGGGGTGATGATAGAGGATATATAGTTTATTTCATAACAAAACTCAAATTTTTGGGTGGCATGACCTGTTCACCATCTACTGTTTCAAATGAGTAAGCTCCAATGGATTATAAAATTTGTATGATGTAAGTCCCATTCCATTTTATTTCCATATTTGGAGGAATATTACTTGGAATCTTTAGGGATATAAGAGAAAATACCTTTTATACTTTACTAAACGAATAATGGATAACTTTTTTGAAGTCTTCTATGATTTTATATCGAGGGTCCTCATGGTTATGTATGTTTGCAACAAATTCTCACAGATATATTCCAATTAATCAAACAAATTTTACAATTTCTCATCATCAGAGACATGACTGAAGATTTATATCACACATATGGGTGACTATAATTATATGGGAAATAGTTCCATGGTTCATTAGAACAATGAATACAGATATTCTTTTGTAGAAGACTGTGTAGGGGTAAACCGGCCCCATAAAGCATATAGGATCTTGTCTAGCATGGAGTTTTTTCACTTTATTCACAATTTTCTAGAGTATATATTCTAGATTATTATTGAATTATTATATTTTTTCAAATACCACTATAAGATAGTGGAATGAATGGTTAGACTTGATGTGGTACTCCTATTACAATTTATTCAACTTTGTAGAATATATGATGGTGTCATTGTTTTTCAATATCGTGTGAGGGACTCTTAGTCTGGTGAAGATATTTGAAATCCTAAATTAATTACAGAATTCATTTGGAATTATATGAGAAGAATTGATGCTTCATATTTGGAATGGATTTTGGTAGGAGAATGTATTTACATTATCTGTTTGGGTGTTGCTAGAGGATATGGACCCGGAACATCCATACCGCATATAGAAAACAAAATGCATTATATATTTATAAATAATGTCCACATGTTGATGAAAGATGTTTTAATGATACTATATTTCTTGAAATTTCCTGGTTAATTCCATATAGTCATGATTCATTATTTTCCAGTAGTGACCCATCATAATGATATAATGGGATATAATAGTTCTAGACTGATGATAACCACATGATACCACATGGACTTCTTCAGTTTGTATCAGAATCTCTATTATTCTATGAATTTATGGATGATTCCCTCAAATACATATTTTTAGAGGATTTTTTTTCATTTGTCCCATCTTGAATGGTAGCATTCGTTTCTCAGTGCTGAGTCACTTCTCTTCCATCATTGTCTTTCAAGAGTGTCACATTATAGGAATAATCAAATATGGGAACCATCCAACCTAGTGATGATATATATTTATCATGATATGGGGAAGTGGTGATGTTATTGATCTCATCCCATTCACATATGATGATATATTAGTCCTTCCATTAGTTTTTTAATCATAAGACCGCCTTATCTTCCCTAGGGTTAGCTAAAACTATGGATTTTTTATTCTATGAACCCCCAAGAGAATTATGAGATCATGGGAAATGATGCAATTGTGGTTCAAAAGGGAACTATTCAATTATTCCTAAAAAATATCCATTTCAAGGGATAATTCTACCATTTAGGATATATTCCCCAATTATTTTATTTATCAATTGCTTTTAATCCCCTTTTGTAGTCAGGTAGGCTATAGGCTGTTGTAGGGATATTTCCAATATTTTGATTTCGGTTTTTTGTTCTATATAATTATTAGTGCATCATTCATATAGTAGGAATTAGTATAAAAATTTAAAATTTTCTAGATAAAATGTAAAATCCCTATATCAACATTCATGATCTTTGTATTTTGAAGCCTTTTACTGATATGAATCTAGGAGTAATCATCAAACTAGATCACCCTAGATTGGGGAGTGTCATGGGAATAAAAGACCACCTCGTTTGGAAATTTAGTGTAAACTACCATACTTTTCAATGTGGGATGTATATTAAGGAAATCATACACGGCCTCCCCATTAACTTCCTTCTATAACATGAACCAGAAGATAAATTACTATAGAATAACTACCCATCGTGAAAAACACATAGTCAAAATATGTCAGAAAATGATTTACATGAGCTGCTGAATATGAGAGACCATATTAAATTCATGGTGATGCAATTATTCCCTCATAATATCCACATAAAATTTGAGCATGGGGAATCTCTTTCCGACATTAAAATATCATGTCTCAGTTCATAGTATCTATTGACAGTGGTAATAAATTATTTTTTTATTCCACATATAATTTTTTAATTTGAGGAGAGTTCCATGTGATTGTTCCATGATATCCATATATATGATTAGAGGATTTCCTTCCACTATTGATAAATACTGGTGTGTGTAAAATATATGTTTTGAGACTCTAAAGGGCTTCTTAATAGTCATAAAACCAATAGTAGGAAACACCATTCTTCATTAATATGGTGATGGTGTCTGGTTTTCTGGATATGTTTTCTATAAAACACATAAGGTAAGAGATGTTCCCATGGACCCCCCAATATTTTCAAGATTATAAGGGGTAAAATTTCTAGGATTAAACAATTATTTCTTGGTATTCCTCAATTCCATGGTGGAATACGTCCATGTAATTTAATTTCAGGGAGGTTATCCTGAGAGCACAATTCAGCCAGATTATCTTCAAAATATCATTCCAAAAAAATTCAAAGATTGTTTGAATTATTTGAGGAGATCACACTGTTATCCGGAGTTGAACACTGTCAGCAAAATAACATTCTACTATTCATCCCAAGAAGGGAGTTAATATATAATTCACATTACACTGATAAGTAGTCACATTGTTTATTACTCTAAAGGACAATACATTAAATAAAGTAATCAACTTATATTCCTTGATGGTGATGGATTCCTCATCCTTAGGGGCTATTTTTATCTAATTACACCGGAAAAACACATACATGAAAGAAAGGTCTTAGAATCCACATGTTTCATTAATCAATTCGTCTATGATCATGAATGTGAAGTCATTATTTGGACAGTGTTGATTAAGGTCTCTAAAATTGATGCATAACCTAGTCATCCCATTCATTCTTTTTATGGGGATGATGTTCACAATACTTTAGATGTATTGAAACTACCAAAAAAAATCATTTGATAAAATTTTCATCTTTTAAATCTAAGTTAGTAGCATAAGAGGGGAACATCCTCGTGGACACCTATTGGAAACGTCAATGGTTAGAAGTTAAGACATGATGGTGTGTAGAAACATTGTGATTCAAACTAAGATGTTCGAAATATTTACCACATAAAAATGTATCAATGTTTCTTTAGAAATGAAGTATACATCTTATATTATTTTAGAGAAACGAAAGAACAAATTAATGCTGGTTTTGGGTATTATTTTTTCCCAGATACACCTACCTATTCTCATCAATTGTGGTGGAAATGCCTTATTCAAATGAGGTGGTGGGGGGAATTCATGAGGTCAATCTCTTCTTCATACATCAATAATTTTGTATTTTAATTTTGATACATGGAATATAATTTGTCGAAAGCATTAGAACTATGGATATGATAGTGGCTATGAAAGGAGGCATTTTTATCTCATGCTACTGGAGTCCTTAAAGATAGATTATAAATATGATTTTATTTCATTCTACCATTGTGGAAGAAAATGGGATTTCATGTTTGGGATTTTGTCTACAACCTTAATCATGATTATTTTTTGCAAATATGAACTTCCATACATACTCTAGAGAATCATAGCGGTGGTTCCCAAACCATTGGGTGATCAAAACAATATATTTTCATCCACCGTTTGATATTTTTCCCTTCATTTTTAGAAACCAACATCAGTATATATGGTATCTCTTGGATCAAATTAATTTTTGTAGCCATTTAGTATTACAACCATCCTAGAAAATGGGTATTTCAATCACTGGTGAAATGTTTAATGTACCTTCATATGGATGTGATGATTTTTTTTTCATTTATGTTAATTTTATATTGTGTCTTTCTAGAAAAACATGAACACAACATTAGATTTTAGATCCCCAAACTGATCTTTGATCGTAATATAATAGAGAGGTCGTTTCACTCTCTTATAATAACATTGAATGGTTTTCTCTGTAAGAGATAAATTAAACTCACTATATCCCAAAAGAAAAAGTGTTCAAACTAGTATGAAGTTTATACTTATACCATTTTCAATTATATCATTCCAAATTCCCGCATCATCCAGCATTTTCAAAAAAATATAGTTGTCTGAAATGTCCATACATGTAATCCCCATAATACCACCTTGTGAAAGAGATAAAAATATCGGATATTGGTGGATTAATATTCACTCTATAAACCACATATATAGAGAATTAAATTTATAAATATTTTCATATTTGGAGTGCCTCAATATGTTCCACTTTGAGAAATCTGTAATGATGGGGATAATCTAGGATGTTGAGTATAGATTGAATGATTAGAAATCATATCATAAGGATGAACAAGTGTTCTAATGGGTTATGATTAAAAAGATAAGGTTTATCCTCATTATTTGGCTTAGAAGATGAATTAATTTGGTTAGATGGGCATGGTAATGGGTTGATATTGAGGGATAATCTACTTCTATGGGTATAGGTCATGTTGATCATCCCCATTTTTGGGTATATCATATAATCACACCCCTTCCAGATGGTCTTGTCTGAAGAATAGGATTTAATGATCTTTGGATGATCTATGAAAAATATTCATTTATATTAGTCTTACTATATTAATGTAACAAGGTTCTAGAATGAATGTATTTCCTAATTTGGGATGTGACTGAGATATTTAGTTCGACCACACTGGTATTGTCCACTGTGTCCACGACTACGACATGTGAACCCACCATATCCCCTGTTAGGTATGGGGAACTCATACTCATAGGCATATTAATCACCAAATAAGGGGTATTATAACTGTATTACATTGATAGTATAATATATGATCTATTCATCTGACGAGGTTTTTGTATTGGTGGGGGGTTCATGTTCTTCAGATTTTTTAGGAAAGAATTCCACAAGAGTCAATGCTTGAATAGGAGTTGAATATGGTTCTTCCTCTTCAGTATCATCCTATTTTGGATGAATACATTCAAATCTAATAGGAATATTTTATGTAACCTCCCTATGTGATAGAACAATTATGGGTAGGATACTTTTTTCGCTCGGGGTGGAATTATCTCGTTCGACTATCATTTGACTCATCTAGTTCTCAAAATTCATCCCACTCATAGCTGAATATTCATTCCAATCACCATGTTATTTTAACTAAGAGACCATGAAATATTTCTCCTATTATGGGGTTTCCTCCATCACATATTTTCTAGAATCAATAATGCTTTGGTGGAAATATTTTATTAAGACAAAATTCTAGATAGTGTTACCCAAACCCTATTAGAAAAGGATCTGTTAAGGATGATAAGTGAGGTTGAAATCTTTGTGATTCCTAGGGCATTAAATACTGAGTAATTAAAATTAAATGGATTTAATTAAACTATCATGGATATGGAGTTTATATGATTTTTATTCATCATCCATCTGTTCCAAAAATCACATGTTACCATGATCTATTTTTTCTTCTAGGTGGTGTTGTTTTTTTTTGTTTCTTCCACTATACGAGAGGAACTGGGTGATTCAAGAATGGAGTAGGTTCATGGATGATAACTTCTATTGGTTTTAGGGTAACATAATTATTATTTTCCTTGCTGGGCCATTTACCCAATGCTGAGGGCATGGTCAAACATTTATCTTTGTTTTGATAAATGGAATACCCAAAACAATGTTCTATTTCTCTAAATTCATGTAACCCACTGGGATATTTCATTAGGATCAGGGGACTCTACAACTCAACCTTGATATATTCAACACATTTTTCTATAAAATTCCTAAAAGAGATTCATTAAGAGTGAATAGGTTAAATCATTCCATTATTCATTGAAGATAAATATCCTCCCATTATCCTATTAAATTTAGGTTTTCAGTTCAACAATTTCCATTTTCATTAGCATAGAGTTAAAATAATAATGAAATTTATGATGAATGTCTTTTAATCCTAAACTAGATCTTTTTGGAATGTTTTTATACAAAAAGGTAGGCCCTATTAGAGTCTCTAAAAACCCCTCATCATGGTCAACAACTATGGATCTTGAGAGCCCATCATCAGAACAGATTGGAAAAAAATATGTGTGAGATGTTGCTATGGGTATTCCATACCAGAGAAGGCTGATAATGATGGGTTATATAAATTTGGTTTTGGATAATTATCATCAACTAATTCTCTATAATGATTCCACATAGTATTGAAAAGTGAATTCTACCCTTCTATGGAATCTATTCTAGAAGTTATTTACTAAATGATATTTAGTTGTTTTGAAGGTATTACTTTTTAGGATCCCTAATGAATTCATAGAGAGTGAAGGTTTTGATGTGGTTGCCCTATTTTAATCTCCTAATAATTATTGATTTGTGGTATAATTGAATGATCACCCAATAGATGAGATGATTTCACTATAATGGAAGGATGTAGTGATAAAATTTTCCTTCATCATTTATGTAGATATAATTATTGGATCCAGATATGGTTTGGCACTTTGATGCCTATATTACAGGCCAATCATCACATTCATGATGTTTGGGAGTACATTCATTCATCTCATCCTAAAGAAGATTAAAAGTGTGACTATTTCACATGAGTAACATATCATTTATTTGATAGATAATTCAAATATCATTCTCATTCTATGGGAACATCTTATCCGTGGAAGAAATTTTAGATTTTCTAGGTGATGTGTGGGATATTCCCACTAAATAAATTCTATCCAAGTTAGAGATCTACCATAGAGGTGGATACTCATTATTTGTGGTCTCTAGGTTTTTGATTATCCTCAGGTTACTTGTATGTGAATCCTTAATCGGTCCATCTAGATCACCATACTATTGAGTTGTGTTTGATGTATTTATTCCCAATGAATTTCCATTATAATAAACATTACTTGTTGTGTTTTTTGGTGAAAATATTCAATGTGTTGAATCATAAAATGGTAGTTACACCAATAATATCACCAAAACTGTGTGATTTTTCATAACATGCATCTGAGACTTTATTTTTGACCTCAGGGAATATTGGAACTTTTTGTCTTATAAATCCTATGAGGCTTGGTTTCGTTTTTCATAAATTCCATCAACATTGGTATCTTAGTAATGATCATAAGGGTGTTTTGGTTGTACATTAAAAATTTCCCTTGCCTAGAAAGGGTTCATCTTGTAGAGGCTAGAATGGATGAGATGGATTTGATTAACATTTATCTCTGATCCTTGAGAATATTGATTCTCTTCGCGATGATGATGAAGAAGAATATTCCCCATTCCCTATGGAATAGTCCCTATTTAGGGACCCATTTATCATTTTTACAATTGTTGATGATCTAGTGATTCTAGTTGTGGATTTGATGACACTTAGAATGGGAATTTAGATATAAATACCCCAAAATCTACGGTCATAGGTTGATATTCAATCGTAGCTTATTTCCCCAAGACCCTCTCGAGATGTTATAAAACACGACTTTTATATTGAGATAAATATTCCAGCATCCAATATTGATTTATTGATTTTTAAATACTCCCAACATTTCAGGAATCCTCTTAGATATTGATGATGTGATGGTTGAATGTGGTGGTAAATATTCCCTCAGTTTTTTCGGATTGGTTCCCATGTTTACTACTATGAATTTTCATATTATGAATCATTTTTATTTTTTATATTCATAATCATGCATGATCTATGTGAAATGGTAGCCCTTGAAATGATTCTATCTTTATGGTATGTTGTTGAGTGGAGTATAATATCATAAAACATTCCTAAATTTTCCATCATCATTTAAATGTCCCACATTCAATGATTGTTTGTCTATTATATCCCTCCATTTTAGACATCTTCACATCCTTAATGATGGAAAATTTCATTATACTGAACAATTATCTCATGATTTTACAAATCCCCTTATATATCCATAGGTTATGACATAAAAAAATTTCATATATGAGGGGTATGATCTTTTATGGGGACATAGTGAACTGAAAATCTCTATATTCTACCCTCGCTCGAATATGAATGTATATGAAGGATCTGAAAATCATTTTATAGAGTGATTTCATGATATAGAGACAATCATGCCAATGTGTTTTTCCTGATCTTCCATTCCTTATTTTTGGGTTACAAAGAATGTGTCCATGTCTAACTAGAAATATAGTGTATTTATACCATCATAATGACCATCATATCCTATATAAAGTAGGTGTTTCACATTCCTTCATTGATTTTTTTCAACATATTTCAATATAACTATGGTATGTAATACTTATCTCGAGCAGTTGGTTCTCATATCTAGAAGTGGAGATGGGACATAATATATTTGGGAGGTTTTTTTGGAGAAAAATATCCTTATATTCTTATTAGACTCCACTTCATTAGAACCACTTAGTAAGAACCTATATATTTAATCTCATGGTATCCTCAAGATTATGGTTATGTGTGTTTGGTAGTTGATTTCCCATAATATACAATTGGAACTGGGGTTTTGAGAACCTCTCTATACGATTTCATAGGGTTTTTATGAACCTCTCTATACTGAGGTGGGTGGGAATGGGGATTACAAACATATCCAAAGGATATATGACCATGGGTATGTTGGAAATGTAATTATGGAATAATTTCTATGAGATCTACCACCACAATACCATGACTTGGTCAATCTCGGTAATGATTTCCTTTGGATTATGTTTGAAGAGTCGAAGGAACCTTTAGATGTTGTTGAAATGCATCAGACAGACATGAGGACAATGCAATTGAGTAAAGATTGGATTTGAAAAAATACACTACGTCATTTTGAGAATATACCAAATATCAAATTGTGGTTTCTATTGATACAAGCCTTCCCCATGATGGAAACATGAATATATATATAATAGTTTGGTGATGCGAGAATATGATCCGACTGTAGAGAAACTATTAGAGTAATCAAGAGAACATTTGTATTACTACAACTATATAAGATTGCATTTGGGTGGTTTGTAGAAATGCTTGTCCAACCATGGATTACTTTGAGATATGATGCATATCCAAATATTAATTCCCTATCAGAATATATTGAAGGACCGCTATAAGGAAAGAATGGATATGAGACTCATCCTAAATTAATTATAAATTCCATGGACACAACCATTAACGGACTGATGTAATGATATGATCCTAGAATCATTGGGCAATTGTGATATTCCATGTAGCATAACTGATAGGATTATGCACCTACCTTGAGGCATATGCCAGTCTCACTTCGTGATCCCTAGTGGGAGAAGAGATATGAACCCAATCCTTTTCCTTTGGAATATGCCACTAGTCTTTGATTATAGGGGTATGATATGGTCCCAAGGAATTTAATACTAACATATGGTTAGCCCCAGTTAGCACATGGATATAAGAATTATATAATTATTTTTCATATTTTTTTACATTTTTCACAAGGGATGTTAAATAATATTGAGTAATTTTACCCTATCATGTGGTGAGCCCTAGTTTGAACAAGAATATGATCCCATTATAGTTTCTTTGGATTAGTCCACTAGTTTTTTTTGATATGAATCACCACATGTACTGAGGCATTTGCCGCTATCATGAGGCAACCCATTCATGGAATGAAAAATTAAGGCCGGTCTGGTACCTCCTTCAATAATTGAATATGTTAATAATCCTCTATGATGGGAGAAATCATGTGTACATTCTCCATAGAACCCACCTGTTCATACTGATAATGTTTTTATGCTTCCATGGATGTTGGGATAGAAATATTTACCTACACCTATATAAATACATGTTTTAGAATATACCAGAAAAATTATCTATATAATTATAGAATGTAGTGACATTTTTTAATGTGTGTGATAGAATGTAGGCCAACACATTTTCTATCTCCAATTTGTACCGATATATATATTCTACTGAAGAAGTCATAACATTCCACTACTATCCTTATTCTTACATTGTAGTATACCAATGGAAAATTTGTATAGGGGAATGTATATGTTCACCCCCATTCATTCTATAAGAATATGACTAATAACTAGCTTCGAGGGAACATGGATATAATCCAACCAAACTATACTGAAATGTTTTTTCAGTTAAAAAATGAATATGATCCCACTCACAGTTATCAATTGGTTTTTTTATCGATCAATGTTCCTTGGTTTATGTGAATGAGCATTAGATGTGGAAATGTGTCGGGTGGCACCCTTAACTGGAGATTGAGGGGAACTAGAGGTATGATGCTAGTGATGAGAATTAATAAGATCTCTCCATAGTCAACCATGAACTAGAATGAGCTATAGTTTTCTACATGATCCGCCATAAATATATATGTATAATTAGGATTTTAACCCTCTAGGGACAAGCTTCAAAATAAGTTTGTGGTTGAAACAAACACCACTACTTTCATTGTAGGTTTATTTGGACGATGATGACTCGAGGATTTTAGCATCTGATGACCCCTGTGTGTAGCCTCAAGTATAGGTATTTCACCATGTTTATGGAATTACAAAACTAATATTTTATCCACCATATGTTTAATGTGTCACATGAGAGAGGTAATTCTAGGACCCATAAGGGTTGCAACCATAGCTATTGTTTCAGAACAGTCTCTTGATGATGAAATCATATCAGGATGAGTTTTTTTTGTGTGGGATATATTTGCAGCAAAGAAGACACCAAGGAACAGGTTCATCAATTAGTGTATCATTGTAGGCATGATATGTTCTCAATATGATATGCAAAGGCATGACACTTTTCTTTTCTTATTCATGGTTTACCCATTTCTCTCAAATAGAATATTCATAGTGTTATTAACCTATTACACTTGAATCAAGATTACATAAGAGTACACATCGAGCATGAATTTTTAATTTACATAAAAGGAAACAAATAAAATTATCTAATTACTAGAAAAACTATATTTTTTGTTATTTTAAATATCCATGTTAGGTTCACCATTATTGTTTCATTAAAAGATGATGAATAGTGGAAATGAAATCATTCAACAGGAGATAGTAATTCTATAGTTTTTTAATTGTGAGGGGGGAATAGATAAATAATCTCACATCATGGTAATCATTTTTTCTTTCAAAGAATCTAAGTAGAAAACTATATTCCAAAATCATGCAGCAATTTTGGGTTTTAGAATAATCGACTCACAGGAACTCACATTGGTCGATAGGATGTAAGGTCAAGAAAATCAAACAATTTTGGGTGGAATTATTTATTACTATAGTACTCTATTATTGATTAAATAATTGGTTATGAATCTATTCCTAATCCTAATATGGAACTAGTTACCCAAAAAATTGTCAAGTGTTCAATCCTTCCATTTGCCAAGGTGGTTTTATAAATGAGGCTATCTATGTATATTTGACGATATTTATTCATTCCATGTTATTGAATAAAATTTTCTAGCCACAAGATGAAATATAATAAAAATAGTTAGAGTTTAATTCCCTCAAAGAGGGTTATTTATATCTCTAGTATTAGGTTGAACTTTTTATGAGTAGTCCAATTTGTCATGTTTTTTCAATGAATCAAATTGTATGTAGTTCATTCGATTTGTACCATTTTATTTTCATAAATAAAAGAAACCTAATAAGAAAATTCAGCATCTCTAATTCCGTTAGATGCATAAGATGTTGATCTAGAAATCCTCTTTGTAGAAGGAATTAGAGTCATTATTGATTGATCTCATCCTCAATAAATACCACGATGTGGATTCCATTGTATGGGGGAATTAATATAATTTTATAAATGGGGCTTACACACCGAGGCTCCTCTTATTGGGAGAGATTAATTATGTGAATGATATAATAATATCAAATCCCTATAACCTCATGATCCACGAATTGTCTATGAAACAGGGGATAAGAAGTTATTTCTCCCATTGCATATGGATTTGGGACTTCCTAACTAGGGCACCCATTATATTATATTTGATATAGATCATAGTAATGTGGAAGGCATCATACAGATCCTATTTATAAATGTAATTAGAGGACATCACATATTCTTAATGACTTCTCTGAATGTCATCACAAGATCTGGTCAACTAGTCAAATAGAATCTATGATACATTGGTGAAATGCTCATACGCTACTACATGACTTCGGGGAGATTTCTCGAAGACATCATTATATAATCACAGAAATCCCATCTGACGTTTCAAGAACATGGTAACCAGCCATGGTGTTATTTTCTGATATCGGTAGGTGATGCAACATAGATGAAGACTAGCATACTTTCCATTGAATAATTATTATATATTGTTTAATGTTCTTTCAGAATTTATGACAAATTCTCCTCAATGTATGAAAAGAATTTTCCAATTTTTGGTTCTTTAGGACCCATTGGGCAAGAGGGACCTCCCTCATATATTCTGGATGCACAACCTATAACAGACTATCTCAAGTCAACCATACCATTAATCCAACTCATCACATAATTGGTTGTGGTAAAACAAAAATATTAAAACTAGTATCATATAAAAGAAAAATATGTCATACAACTAGAGTAAAAATTTATCAAATGGGAAATACTAATGAGCCAAATAGGAAAACACAAAAATTATGATAAGTCTAGACCACACGTCCCCAAGTAAACAAATGTCACCTTCAAATATTGGAAAAACAAAATAGAAATGTGATGATATTCCTACATGCTATATAATCCCCTACCCATTAACTATGTCCTATTAAACAAGGTCCATAATTTACCACAAGGTTAAATTGGGTGTGAGGAATAGATCCCAGTATGATGAATTTTCACATGCTATAATAAAAGGAATGCTAAATTGCAACCATTAAAATAAAAAAATCATGTATATTTATACATGACCCAATTTTAAATCCATTTTCAAACATTCATTTATTATGAAAATTTTCATAGAATTTTTCCAAATAAAAAAATTAGTAAAAGATTAAAAAGTCCAAAAATGCATGAGATCCAACATCCATGTTATAAACTATCATGAAATAAAAAACAAAAAAAAGATCCTACTAGTCAGGCTCTAGCCAAGGGAACAATACATACTAGACAGTATAAAGAGAAAAAAGTGTTATGTTATATCTGATGTGATATGGATCCCATTAATCTTCCATCAATATATAATAGTTTTCCTCATATTTGTTTCACACTGAATATGTCTAACCATGTCAGTTTCTTGAAGTACCAAAGGTTCCCACTTCAAAATTTTTTTCAATTAATATTTTTAAATCAATGATCATATTTTTATAAAAAAATTTCAACGCCAAACAAATCCAATTACAGTATTTAAAATCCATTTTCCATTTCAATCCAAGAAAATTCTATATTCAATGAAAAACATCATTTTTGAAAAATGAATCCATGTACTCTTCAATTTAAATAAATGAAATTCGTTGTTAAATATCATGGAATTAATATGAACGACAAAAAATTAATGATATTAGGAGACATGAATATATCAAGGTACCTTGATATCCCAAAATACCTTATAGCCATTGATGTCATGGATTGTAAACCACATGTTATTCCTTCAAAAAACATGGAATGTATAAAGACTAAAAATAATTGATTGAAATCTCATTACGATTATTAATCCAAAAAATGAATGGTGTTGAAACCATCGACAAGAGATAAACTATGAGGATAGATTACATGGAGTGATGAAGTGGCTGACCAAGCTAATCAAATGTCGAATGAATCGATCCAGATGGAAGGAAGAAACCCTAAACATCCTTGGACCCTGGTAATTACAAAAATTTAAAAACTATAGCACTGGTAATTAATAAGAGTGTAGTATTTTATAATTTTGAATCCCATTTATTTTTTACTGAACAGAAAAATGTGTCACCTTTTTAATTAATAATTGTTTTTCAAATTATAGGACTTCTAAAATTCACGTTGTGTAATCTAATTCATAAATTCTACCCAGTGGCCATTACAATTTTTGTAATCCAATTACACATCGTGTAATAGTCATGAGAATAGAAGAATCTTCTATGGAATAGACAAGAATTCAACAAACCCCCAACATCACCATTATAGGTATCCTCCCAATTTATTGATGAGAATACTCTTACAATAAAATAGGGAAACCCAAATGTAAGGAATTGAATAAACCTAAAAAAATGGTAGTGAGGCCTTACAATATCCCGACCATAATAGTATTATGTCCCCGGAAAGATCTCATTTTTTTGGAATCGAAAAAATAGTCAGCCAATACTACCACATCAATGAATCATGCTCCCATGTCTTTTAGGGATAATATACACAATTCTATAGTATCCATAATAGGGGAATAATTTTATAATGTAGTACCTCATCCTAGAAATAAATAATCATAACGTGACTCCCAAAAAATATAGTAATAGTTCCAATAAGAATATACCCCAATATAAAAATATTTGAATGATCTGGTACCTATATCCTCAATTGGGAAACATGAAACAATTCATGAATAGAAGAAAATATAGTAGGTAACATAAAGTGATAGGAAACTCTCCCAAGTAACTCAAAAATCAAAAAGGTTCAATAATTCTCCATTCCATTATACACATCTTACCCTACCAATGATGTACTGTGTGAGGTGATGCTCTTTTAATGACCCAATCACTAACCTGAAATACCTGTGGCCACCGCCGACAGTCTGCATAAGATTTTTATCAGTCTAGGATTTTATATAATGCCTTGGAATTAATTGTACCACCTCTATCATCTCCAAATTAGTACTCATCCCGACCATGGAATTATCTCCCAACATCTACTTTCACATGAGAACCCAACATGGATACCCATACAAAGCCTCAATTTGACCCATCCTAATCGAAGCCTGATTATTATTTTTATATTCAGACTCGAACAAAAGAATATTTTTATCCCAAGAATAATTGAAATCAACCACCCATGAATAAAAAATATTCTCAAAAACATTGAAATCCCACTTTTTTCCATCCGTTTATAGTTGATAATCTATGCTCATTTTCTACTACGAACCAATCTACTCATACAATCTTTTACAAAATCTATATGTGAACATTGAGTCCCAATCAAAAATAACAAAATAATTATCCACATCAAACATAAAAAACCCATATACATAAAAGTCTCCTAGTTATTCCAATTTCATCATTTCTTGTATTGGTATGAAAATCATGAATTTAGTGAGTCTGTAAACAGTTACACAAAACACAATCTTACAGATTGTATTCCATGGTAACAAAAATGATGAAATATAATGAAATATAATCACACTTCTCAACTATAATGGGTAAATACAGAAAAAAACATTCTGGTCACTAGTGTTATACATTTACACTTTGATAATTGGGACACCATGATACAAAATCAAAAACTAAATGGAACATTCTCAGAATCTAATATTGACATATCAAATCATGGTACATCATTCTATCACCAGGGTGCATGAGACAACAAGTCCAGTGTCCCCAATCTGGAAATTCATGTATGAAGGGAAATGAAACAACCTTCCTATTACAGAATCCCAAATCTCTACTAGGAGATCGAGCCTACTCACACATGGTTTCCACACATTTAAGTACTTGAATTATGTGTCTACTATCGTTTATTGTCACCTTTTTTAGTAAAAATCCCAAATCAAAATACGAGTAAACATTAATTGAAGACAATAACACCTTTACAATACTCTCCCCCACTCTCATTATATTCTCTTAAAACAAACTCACTAGAGACCACTGCTCAACTGATTCCTTCACTACTCATATCAGTAATTTTTTGATCAATGTGGAAGATACCACATTACAATTTTTTGGGGTATATATGAGATCAAAATCAATGGTCTAAAGGATCCCAAAACAACACCTTTGTCTAATGTTCAAATTACTCTAATTAAAAATAGTTTTCAGGATTTTGTGATCATAATATACTGTAAATCACTCCCCAATGAGATAGTGACCCCATGTTTTCAGTTCATTCATTACAAAATTAAAATCAATAGCCGGGGTAAGGTATTCTATATCATGAGGAAATAATTAGAGACATAAATAAGCCAAAAAATATGTTCCCTTAATCAAGTAACAACCCAAACCAGTATGAGAAGTTCCACAGAAGAAATCATAATCACCCTCAAATTCCTGATGAATAAAAAATGTGGATGACATCAATCTTATCTTAATATTCGAAAATTATATCTTCATCTTGTTGTTCAATTACAACAATAGAACCATATAGGTTAAAGCTAATCAATGACGTGAATATGTAGATGTCTCAAAAAATGTATCCACAGTAGCATACCAAACCCAAGATGATTCTAATTTAAAAAATTATTTTCGGATAATCCCAAGATATCTGTACCATTATCTTTTCTGGATCAACTATGATGCCTCCTTGAATATCACATGCTCTAGAATCATCACATCCCATATCCAAATCTCACACATGGAAATCATACCATACATATGATGTTCCCTCAAAGTCCATCGAATGATATTAAAATGGTCTATGATATCATCCTATGACTTGGAGTACACCAAGAAAACATCGATTTGAACAACAACAAAAGAATACAGGAATGGATGAGTGATTCGGTTCATAAAATCCATGATCTCTATACAAGAATTAGTGTGTCCGGATGACACTTATAAAAAACTCAAAATGCCCATATTGACTCCACAATACTATTGTCACTATATCCTCCTCATATACTCCCAACTGGTGGTATGACAACCAAATGTGAATCTTATAAAACAAACACCCCTCCCCATCAACATATTAATGATATTTTCAATTTTGGGTACATGATTCTTGTCCATAACAGTCACAACATTTAACATTCAAAATTCAATTTAAAATCAAAGTCCCTTGTCTTCCTTCTTTGAAAATAGTACATGTGAAGCCCAAATGACACACTAAGAAGAATAATTAATTTAACCTCCATTTCCTCATGATATAAATTATATTCCACCCACATATTAGGATCCATTTTATTGGATTTCATAAAATGATTTGTCCTTATAGTTAACATAACAATAGAAAACTCGACCTTCCTCTATAGAGGTGAACCAAAGAAAAAAACAAAAATTACATTTTGGTATGCATAATCAACAGCATGAAGATGACCGGCAAGAAAAATTAAACTCCATATATAATCGTTTCTTACAAATGTAATGAGATTAAAAAGGCATATTGAATAGACATCCCTACCTTTCTCGATATAGAGTCCCACTCAACCTAGAATACATGAGTGAACCCATAGGTAGATAAGAAAAATACCCATTAGGGATAATATATTATCTAGTCAGTTAAGATAGTAAGATAATATATGTTGATAATCATGTCAATGATGTAATGATCAAGATCTAGAAGCCCCAAATGACCTCAGAGTCCCATGTCACCATTCGTCATGTGGGTCATATTAAATCGTACTCGTATATATTTCCTAATGTTGTGGGATCATAAAACAAGAATTGTATAATCTACAAATAAATTCAATAAAATTTAAATTGTGTATGACGATGTGGAGGAATGATTAGAACTAGTATCTAACAAATAAAGTACCATAGATGAAGAAATAAACACCATGGCACTAACTGAATTAATCCCTGCTTTAGATTCCTCTAGAGAAAATTCTACTACATAATGCCATCAATAAATAGCCACATGGACATCTCTATTACATATCAATCAGTCCCAACACCCTTGAAGCGTCAACTTGGACATGCTACCCCTTGGTAAAAGTGGATCCCACCACAAATCATTGTGACATATTATTATAGAAATGCTTAAAATGTCCAGATCACTCGAAAAAATTAAAAACATTGAGGAACCTCTCTAAACCGATGCATGGTATGACCACATGTCCCACACATATAGAAAATAACCGGTTTCTACCCTCTAGAAGTTCATGATACAAGTCTTATAGAGAATTTACCACTATTGTGTTGTCCTTTATGAGTAGAAGAAGAACCATGGCTAATTGCTTCACCCAATGAAGCTTAACCCAAGGCTTTCCTTATATTTATATCTACATCATCCTAAACTAGTTCTCCACTACATCATAAATCATTGGAAAGAATAAAAAAACTGGAATCAATGAATCATTGGCCCTCAACACCATATCGAAACATTGATCCTTTAGGTAAACATTGGTGACATGTTACGATTCATGATCAATTGACATTGAAAAATAGTCAAAGTACTCCTGATGGGTATTCTCCCCATGATCCAAGGTCATAAAATATATAGTCATTGCAACATGTAGCGTATCATGGTAAAAATAACTATTAGTAACCATTTTGATAGTACACCATGTAATTCCACTACATAACATAGATTTTTCTAAAAAATCCCACCATATTCATCATTCTCCTTCATGAATATTTGTGGGAAAATCACCCAAGAATCCTCTAGATTATTCACAATGTTGATGATACTCTCAATCAATTTAATGAACTCCTTTGACGTTTTTGGTAATCTGACATCCTGGAAGACAATTTCATACCACATGCACTACAATAAAAAGGACATTAATTGTGCCATAATATGCCTTTATTTTCCCTAAAAAAGAACTGACAATCAGAGCAAAATTAAAAGCATGGAACTTTTATCATTGCTAAAATAGCTCTATTAATGTACCCTTTTAGAACAGTCCAAAAAATTCTATTAAAAGGGTCCATTAATATTGATTTTTAGCACTGTTAACGGGCCCTTTTAATAGTATGTGTATAGCGCTATTGAAGGGAGATTTTAACAATTCTTTTTTAGCATTGATAAAAGTTGCAATATTAATGGGGGTAAAAATATATCTATTTAATTCCCTTGAGTCTGACCCCTTTGTCAGCGCTACCACCAACCCTTTAACATCACCTATCTATTTAATGATATTTCTATATATATATATATATATATATTTACAGATATATATATATATATTCATATATATATATATTTACATATATTTATATAATTATTTTTAAATTCATTTATACAATATGTGTCTCTGTATGATATATATATACTTATATTTATTTAAATATATTATATATTATATTCAATTATATATACTAACAGATAATATAAATATATATATGTTTGTTAATAAAAACACATATATGTATATTTGTATATAATGTAAAAAATTCGCAGATATTGTTTTAAATACATTTTTAGAAAATCTATTTCCTTACATATATGAAAATATATATTTTAATATAAATATTTTGATATATGTTTTTATATGAGTGGTTTATCAAAAGTAAATATATGAAAACATGTAAATATTTTATTATAAACAAAATCACATTGTGAAAATATTAAAATTTAAAATTGTAATATATATATTAATATAAGAATGGGAAATAAATTCAGCATCCACTAAAAACAGAATAAAACAACAATAAATGAATCTAAAAATCCATCGAATATTAAAAAACAAGGGTACCGCAACTTAAAACTCTGTTTTTTGCTTTATTAAATTGTTTTGGCCTATAAAAAGTTTCAGTTGTTTACCTATAGCACTATGGGAATAGATCTCATCATAGGAATCAATTTGATATGTGGTAGTGCCCAAACAAACACATGGATCAAAAGTTATGTCTGTTTGATGTTTTAGTAAATTTTTTAACTTATTTTAGATATTTTATCACTTTTTTTTTTATCTTCAGATTTATATTAAATGAATATTTCATTATAATAATATGATAATTATTAATTTTAAATGTTTTTTAATTATTTGGTATTCCATTTGCACTAAATATATTTTATATTAATTGTAAATGAATTTTTACCTTATCATAAAAATATTTTAATATATATATTACTATTATATCAATATAAACATTTTTATATATTAATATATTATTAGTAATGAATATATATTTATTTTATTATAAAATTATCGATGCTTATATAAAAGCGTTGATAAATAGGGGTTTTTATCTCCACTTTTTATAAAAACGCTGATAAACCCCCATTATCAGTGCTTTTTTAAAAGGTCTTATATAGGGAAATCCATTATTAGTGCTTCAAAAAAAATTGATGATAATGGTGGGTCATTGAGAACACTTTTTAGTGTTGAAAAATGTTGTCATTATCATATTTTTAACCAGCTCATTTAAATACCTAGTGCAAGATAAAACATTTTCTGTTGTGATGAAGGTATATTCGAAGCCATGATCCACTGCCCATCTTGGGTTGACAATGCCCACTAAAACTAAAAATAGAATGATATGGATCACTACTTCAACTAAATAATGTTTTATTAGAGGATCCGCTAGTGGATCCTTCCTTGCAACTTGCCCTCTTTTATTTCGAAGAGATCTTATAGAAGTAATTGGAATATAAATAAACGGAAATAAACAACCATCTACAAAGATATTGTAGAACTATAAAATGGAATGAAATATAATGCTTTAAAAATTTTGTATTTAATGAATTTTTGAATCGTATACCAAAAAGAAAACAAATTTTAATGGAAAAGGCCCATCTAAATAAACTGCCTACATGGTTTCTCCATATGAAATTAGTCAAAAAATGAACGTAGATGTTGTAGCTATGATAATTTAAATAAACATCAGAAATTATTTATTCAAATAAACCTAAAAAATAGTTCATTGAATCTATAAATATTTTATAAACCACCATCAAATTTGGGCTTCAGTTTTGGGAGAGGGATAATAAGTACCCTATTCTATACTTACTCTTTGAATGTGGATGATCCTACTCTTGTATAAACTGGACATTAAAACAGATATGTGAGTGTTGAGACATTTAATCCTAAGCATGTATCTAATTCAAAATTACATCAAACCAACTTGGGTCATCCAGAATAGTAACCCATGTCATCCCATCACGGGGTGGGATAAAAAAAGATAAAAAATTATTCATGTATATAATAAAAAAATAAATAAAATAAGAGAAGAAGGTAGAAGAAACAAGAGATACAACTGATCCAAATATGCTAAACCTGAAAGAATGATATTTATAGACAACAAGTATCCCTGTGACCAACCTTCAAATACAAAATTTTCCAAAATGAAACACTAAATCAAATGGAATCTTTTATAATAGATAATGATCTTCCTTTTTCTAAATCCTATAAAAAAATTTCCATATCCTCTAACTGGAAGATGTAGGGTATTAGTAATAAATCCCAACTATGTTCCTCCAAATTATATATTGAAGCACTAACAATAAGGATTCATAATTAAACTATTTAAAAAATAGTTTTAAAATAATTTTCATAAATAAGTTTGCATTTGATCCTCTTTCATATAATCCTTTAATTTTAAAAAAATTACATTCCATTTTTCCAAATATAGAAACAATGTAGGTAATGATACTAAAATCTAAAAATACATTTGATCCAAAAACAATGAAATTAACTATCCTGAAATAAAAAATAGTAAATAACAATGCACCTACTAGTTGGGCTCTATCCTATTGGTCAATATGAACTAGACCATCGTAATCAAATGAAGGAATAAATATTGATTTGAACTAACATCATAGACAACCATAGACTATCAACATATAAGAGATCAAATCCCAGTTTCTCACAGAGATTATGGCTACCCATGTCACATTCTCAAGGTACACAATGTTCCAACTATGAAAATTTTGACAATATATAATTAAAAAATCATGTTGATATTTTTATAAAACTATTTCAAATAAAAGACAATCATCTTTAGAGATAGAAAATCCATTTTCAATAGCTAATCAAAGAAAATATATTTTCAAATAAAAATGGGTATTCAAATGTGAACCCATTCTCTTTTCAATTTAAATAAATTAATTTATAATTCAAATATAAAGTAATTAATATGAACAATAGGAAATTCATAAAATTAAAACTCTTTAAAAGGTCACCCTAAAAAAAGATATTCTAAAACATAAATACCTTTGACAACACAGAATTGAAACCATAAGATCTTCCTTCAAAAGGCAAGGAAAGTAGAAAAACTAAAAAGGATTGAAAAAAATTATAATCCAATTACTAATCCCCACAAATAAAGTCTCCACAACCACCAATGAGAGTTAAACTAAGAGGAAATCATACCCATAGTGGTGAATCACTTAACAGTATATATAAATATTTGAAAGAATCTATCTGGAATGATGGAAAACACCCAACATTTCCTAGGACAAGAGATCTAGCTAAGAGGATAAGGATGCAAAATGAAATAAGCCCTGAAGGATGCAAACGTTACTCTAAAAACTAGATAATAGGGAATTAAAAATAGTTTAATTATTTACACATCATTAATTGATTTTATTTCATGTTACGCCAATAAATGGATCACCATTTTAATAAAAAATCATATTTCACAATACACTATGTGTATCCTTATATGATTCATAACATTCTCACACTACGTAATCCAATTTACAACATTTTTTCAGTATCCATTGAACAACATGTAATCACATTACACATTTTTATCAACTAGTGAACAATATAATGTTCATGGTAAAAGATGAAAATATAAAAAATTACCAAACAACACCATTATAAGTATACTCCCAATTCAGGGTCAAAAATAATCACAAAAAGAAAAAGGGAACCACAAAATAAATGATCAAGAAATACATGATATAAATGTAATAAATAATTACACACTGGAAGTCCGTTACATGATCTATAGAGTGATAATGTAAATCACATATTCATCTTTTATGATCCCTTAGGTTTTTCTGTGGATTTTACATGATAGATAACCTTTGTGATTGCTTGAATTTTCACTATGATAAGTCTACTCCTATTATCCCATGTAGTAGTGGACTCTTATGTGTTTGTGTTTTTGGTGTCGAGGGGGATGGATTATAGGCCTCTCAAACCTATTTATTTTCCACATCATAGATTCCATGTCTCGGGAATATGAGTTGGTGTAGTGGAGGGATCATTGTATCAAATTATTCAAATTATCCCACCATAGGTCATCCATGGAGCCACATCATGACAACAAATATTATCATTGTCTTTTAAAAAGCATGTTTATTGGACCCTAATGAATCCAATAATTTTTCCAATCCATGTTTAAATGTTAATGTTAAATCACATGGTCAGGTTCACGAGGTCAGGACATCTGTTGGAGGAGAATCATCTGGTCAAAGAGAATTTTTCTAGGGTATTTTATGAGACTAAACAATCATGTGAAAATGGGCCACTGGAGGAGTTTTAAAACATGTTGAGGTGGTTTTCATGATCAATGGTGAAAACACAAGGTGTATAAACTCTTTCATGAGAAGATTAATGTATCATCCCTTCATTGGAAGCTTCCACTATTTCCTATTTAATTTCCATCCTTTTTTACAAGGATAGGATATATCACAACAACATGTAAGTGTTGTTGGGGAAAATCACTCCCCTTATGTGTGATGTGTTGTATAATAAATTATGTATCTCATGATTATGCATGATATTTTTCACAAAAAAATGAACATCTTGTATGAGGAGATGTGGGGAAATCATATGGTTGAATGGAGTTGTTTGATATCCTTGTCGTGATGATAATGACATGGAAGAAAACTCTTGCGTGACAAGGTGGACATACCGCCAAGGGAACCATATGGTATTTAAAATCACATGAGTACGTCACATGAATATCAACATAATTATCCATCATATGAGGCTTCTTTATTTATCATCCATTATATATATGTGGTTTTGGAGAACTATCAATAATCATTATGTTGAAAAGTTACATGATAACGGGAAATCACCGCATAATCATTAAGGATATCAATATATTCCTTCACAATAACATGAGAGATTGTAAAATGAGGTTTTTTGTGATCATAGAAAGATCATCTGCATCACATGAACGATTCAAATTTCCTTCCCATTGACATGGAACCAGATTTTCATCCAATGGGTATTCCATTTTCATGATTCAAATACCTTCTCTTCCATTGGTTTCTAGATAAAGTAGTACCCATGCATCAGTTATTTATTCAACTCTATATTTTTTGATTCTCATATTTTTGGTGTCAAAATCCATAAATATCTAATTTACTATGTAGACACCTTATTCCCTGACGGTTTTACTTCATTACACACAATAAACCTAATGTGTTAGTTTTTTTATATATCAACCTGAAAATTCGGCTCCATTCATTAGGATATTGGGTGGTTCTTCTCCTTACATATTCCATTTTTTATAATTGATCATTATGGTGGTTACATAAAATCCGTAATAGGGCCTTCTAATTCCTTGTTTCCTTTCACAGTAGTAGTATAATTTTTCTCCAAAAATATGATCATTTTATCACAAGATGATTCTTGATTGATTTTTTTTGATCCATTTAGGGGGATTCTTCCAGAGTAAAACCCTCATATTGATTTTGGTGTGGTGTGAATTTTCCTAAATGTATTATTTTATCTATCCTATATATAATATCTTTTAATTCTGGTATTTATTATATGGTGGGTGAATCACTATTAGGGCCTCTCTGTTTGTCTTTGGATTCCTTTTGGTGTCAGTGGATAATGTTTTTGGTAGTGTTCTATAGAGTATGCGGCTGGTGGTTCCATTTATAGCTTATGATAGATGACATTTTTAACTCTATTATTATAAAATGGGTTTTAATAAATAAATTTACAAGATTTTTTTTATCTATGAAATGTATATTTGGTAAAGGATAATTATTCCATATGTTTTGAGTAAAATAAAAAGGGTTGTTTTCAAATATTTGATAATGGTTTGCGAAATGTGTTCTCAAAGAATGTATTAGGTGAATAAATGGTGGTTGTGTTATTTTTAAAAATTGAATCCCCTAAATTTACATGATAATAATTACACATGTGAATCCTTTTGTACTTATTTTAAATGTTTTCCTTAGGGCCATATTCTATTTTATTATCATAGGGTTGACTCATGAAGTGCTCCACTACTCCATATAACTATTGTTCTAGGTTATTTCTAATGAAATCGTTGTGTTTTCACACATGGGGTGTTCATGTAATCCATAGATATGTGTTCTAATAACATGGGTGTGCACTAGTCATTGATTGTGGAATAAGTTGTCCTTTGGCCTAAATTTATTTTATACTTGGACTATTTCCAATTTTTCATAGATTTTTAGTTTTTGGATTTGATATACATTCTTTGGATCTTGATAATGATATAGAAATTATGCATTGAAAATATTTTACCTCACATGTTCTTTAATTATGGATGGAGGGAAACAATTACCATGATTTTAAATAAAACATATTCTCATCTTATAATTCAAAGATTTCATTAAAATGATTATACACAATTACTTTTATAGATACATGATTTGGGTATCTATGGAGATATCCTACTAATCCTGTTTAGAAAACACCCTCACAATGATTTGATTGTGTGTTGACATGGTTATTCCCATTGATGAAAGAAATGGAATTGTGCCACAATGAGGTGGTTAGGAGAATGATAGTTTGGTATGGGTCTCTAGTGATGAAAAGTAAGGATAATTTCATTATTCTCTTAGAATGTATGGAATTTTGGATATTAGGGTCCTTCTATGTTGTTGGAATGGTAACCTAGTGGTTGTTTTTATTTTATGAGTTGTAACACTACATCATTTTTTACATAACGTATATACTTCTTCTACTTTTTCATCTTATAACTTTCTTATATGTATATAATCTATATCTATTTTCTAGGTTGGGTGGAATCATTCCAACTGTTCTTGTTAGATTCCAGGGGGAATGTGAAATGCACCAGGTGATCTAAAACAGCCTTCTGGTATATAGATGGTTAGTTCAGGTTCTGGTATTGAGGGTAACCTAGGTCAGTTCATTAAAAAACCTATCTTGTGTGAAAACTATATCAATTCTAGAATTGTGGGAAATAAACATATAAAATTATAGATACAGAAAATAATGGTGTCTCGAAGCACCACATAAACACCAATCAAGAAATCAAGGAACTAGTAATAACTAATTAATAATATATCATGGAGATGAATACAATTAAATCTATTTTGACAAATTGAATTTAGTCATCTGGTGGAACATATTTATAGTAATATAAAAAATTAATAAAAAAAATAGAGGAACATGATATCCATTATATAAATAACCGTTTGGTTCCTTTTCTTTCAATCATAGATAAACAAGAAAAAAATCCATATTTTATTATTCTTAATGGTACATCCAAACATTATAATAATAAAATATCATTCCAATCATTATAATTTGTTAATAAATTTTTTATTTATGAAATTTCTCTCAGAAGATAATTTTAAATGCTATAATATAAATGGAAACATAGAGGGTTTTATTTAAAGAACCTTGAAGCCATGATCTGGAGATTCCAGCATAGGCCTTCATCTTGAATTGTAAACATTTGGTATATAATTAAATTACTATTATATGATAATGAAAAAATAATCATAGTAATATGGATTATTTAATAATTAAAAAACAATATAATAGATGAAATTTATATTTCATCTCATAAGTGAATTAATGGGAAAGACTAATGATCAAAATAGGAAAGAACAAAAAATTATGATATGTCTAGACCACAAGTCCCCATGTGAACAAATGTCACCTCCAAATATTGGAAAAACAAAATAGAAATGTGATGAGATTCCTACATGCTATATAATACCCTACCTTTTACCTATGTCCTACTAAAAATGGTCTACAACTTCCCACAAGGTTAATTAGGGTGTGAGGAATAGATCCCAGTATGATGAATTTTCAAATGTTATAATAAAATGAATGATAAATTGCAACCATTAAAATAAATAAAAATGTATATTTATACATGACCCAATTTTAAATCCTTTTTAAAATACTCATTTATTATCAAAAAAATGATAGAATTTTTCCAATTAAAAAAATTAGTAAAATATTACAAAGTGAAAAAATGCATGTGATCCAATATCCATGTTATTAACTATCATTAAATAAAAAAACCAGAATAAAAAATGATCCTACTAGTCAGGCTCCAGTCAAGGGGAAAATACATACTTGACAATCTAAAGACAAAAAAAGTGTATTGTTATATCCGATGTGACATGGATCTCATTAATATACCATCAACATATAAGAGGTTACCACATAGTTGTTTCACACTGACAATGTCTACCCATGTCACTTTCTTGATGTAACAATTGATCCCACAATAAAATGTTTTTCAATTACTATTTTTAAATCAATGATCACATTTTTATAAAACAATTTCAACGCCAAAAAAATCCACTTTAGGTATTTCATATCCATTTTCCATTTCAATTCAGTAAAATTCCATATTCAATGAAAAACATCATTTTTGAAAAATGAATCCATGTGCTCTTCGATTTAAATACATGAAATTCTCTTTGAAATATCATGGAATTAATATGAACAATAATAAATTAATTATTTTAGGAAACATGAATATATCCAGGCTCCTTGATATCCCACAATACCTTATAGCCTTTGATGTCACGGATTTAAAACCACTAGCTATTCCATAAAAAGACATGGAATGTCTAAAGTCTAAAAAACATTGATTGAAATAACATTAAAATTACTAATTCAATAAATGAATGGTGTTACAAACATCACCAAGAGATAAACTATGAGGATAGATTACAGAGAGTGATGAAGTGGCTGACCCAGCTAATCAAATGTTGAATGAATCGATCCAGATGGAAGGAAGAAACCCAAAACATCCTTGGACACTGGTAATTACTATAATATAAAAACTAGAACTCTGTTAATTAATTAGATTTTAGTACTTTATAATTCTGAATCCCATTTATTTGAAATTTCACCAAAAAATGCGTCACCTTTTTCATTAATAACTATTTTTAAAATTATCGAACTTGTAAAATTTTCACGCAGTGTAATCTACTTCAAAAAGTGTACCCAGTGGCCATTACAATTTGTGTAATCCAATTACACATCATGTATCATTCATGAGAATAGATGAATATTCTATGGAATAGACACCAATTAAACAAACCCACAACATCAACATTATATGTATCCTCCCAATTTATTATTGAAAATACTCTATCAATAAAAAGGGAAACCCAAATGTAATGAATAGAATAAACCTAAAAAAATGGTAGTGAGTATTTACAATATCCCAACCATAATAGTATTATGTCCACAAAAAGATATCATTATTATTGAATCGAAAAAATAGTCATCCAATACTACCACTTCAATGAATCATGCTCTCATGTCTTTTAGTGATACTATAGACAATTCCATAGTACCCAGAATAGGGGAATCATTTTATAATGTAGCACATCATCCTAAAAATACATAATCTAAACAAGAATCCCAAAAAATATAGTATTAGTCCTAATAAGAACATCCCCCTATATAAAAACATTTGAATGATCGGGTACCTACATCCTCAATAGGGAAACATGAAACACTTCATGAATTGAATAAAATATAGTAGGTAACATAAAGTGATAGGACACACTCCCAAGTCACTCAACAATAAAAAATGTTCAATAATTCTCCATTCCATCCTACACTTCTTACCCTACCAATGAAGTCCCATGTGAGGTGAATCTCTTTGAATGACCCGATCACTATCCTGAAACACCTGTTGCCACCACCGACAGTCTGCATAAGTTTTTTATCAATCTAGGATTGTATAAAATGCATAGGAATTAATTGCACCACCTCTATCATCTCCAAAACAGTACTCATCCTGACCATGGAATTATCTCCCAACATCGACTTGCACAAGAGAATCCAACATGGATACCAATACAAAGCATCAATTTGACCCATCCTGATCGAATCCCGATAAATATTTTTATATTCACACATGAACAGAGGAAAATTTTTATCCCAAGAACAATTTAAATTAACCACACATGAATAGAAGATATTCTCAACAACATTGAAATCCCACTTTTTTCATCCGTTTATAGTTGATAATCCATGATCATTTTATACTACGAACCAATTTAATCCTATAATCCTTTACAAAATCTATATGTGAACATTGAGTTCCAATAAAAAATAAAAGAATAAGGATTCACATGAAATATAAAAAACCCATATACATAAAAGTCTTCCAGTTATTCCAATTTCATCATTTCTTGTATTGTAATGAAAATCACTAATTTAGTGAGTCTTTCAACTATTACAAAACACACAACCTTACATATAGTATTCCATGATAATAAAAATGATGAAATATAAGGAAATATCATCCCACTTATAAACTGTAATGGGTAAATAAAACCACAAACATTCTATTCACTACTGTTATAACTTTACTCTTTGAAAATTGGGACACCATGATACACAATCAAAAACTGAAGGCCACATTCTCAGAAACTAATATCGATGTATCAGATCATTTTACATCATTATACCACTAGAGTGAATGATCCAACAAGTCTAGTGTCCCCAATCTTGAAATTCATGTATGATGGAAAATGAAAAAACCTTCATATTACATAATCCCAAAGCTCTACTGGGAGATCAAGCCTACTCACACATGGTTTCCACACATTTAATTATTCTATTATGTGTCAAAAATTATTGACTGTAACAACTTTTTAGTAAAAATCCCTAATCATAATACAAGTAAACCTCAATCGAAGACAATAACACCATTACAACACTCCCCCACTCTCATTCTTTTCTCTTAAAACAAACTCACTAGAGACCACTGCTCAACTGATTCCTTCACTGCTCGTATCAGTAATTTTTTTATCAATGTGTTGGATACCACATTACCTTTCTTTGGGGTATATATGAGATCAAAATCCAAGGTCTAAAGGTTCCCAATACAACACCTTTGTCGGATGTTCAGATTCCTCTATTTAAAAATAGTCTTCATGATTTTTTGATCATAATATATTGTGATTCACTCCACAATGAGATAGTAAACCCACATTTTCAGTGCATTAATTACATCAATAAAATAAATTTCAGGGGTAAGGTATTTTATATAATGATGAAATTATTGTAGAGATAAATAATCCCAAAAATATTTCCCCTTAATCAAGGAACAACAAAATCCAGTACAAGAAGTGCCTCATAAAAATCATAAACCCCATCAAATTCATGATGAATAAAAAATGGGGATGAAATCAATATTATCTTCATCTTAAAAAATTATATCTTCATCTTGTTGTTCCATTACAACATTAGACCCATATAGGTTAAAGCTCATCAATGATGTGAATATGTAGATGTCTCAAAAAAGTATCCACACTAACATACAAAACCCAAGAGGATTCTAATCTAAATCATTATTTTGGGATAATCCCAAGACATATCTATCATTAACTTTTCTAGATCAACTATGATGCCTATTTTAATATAACATTATCTAGAAACATCACTTCCTATATCCAAATCTCACACATGGAAATCATACCATGCCGATGTCGTTCCCTCAAAGTCCAACGAATGATATTCAAATGGTCTATACAATCATCCAATGACTTGTTGTACACCAAGATAACATCTATTTGAACAACACCAAAAGAATCCATGAATGGATGAGTGATTTGGTTCATCAAATACATGAACTCTATAAAAGTATTAGTGTGTCCGGATGACACTTATAAAAAACTTGAAATGACCATATTGACTCCACAATACTATTTTCACTATATCCTCTTCACATACTCCCAACTAATTGTATGAGCACCAAATGTGAATCTTATAAAACAAACACCTATCCCCCATCAATATATTAATGATATATTCAATTTTGGGTACATAATTCTTTTCCATAACATTCACAACATTTAACATTAAATATTAAATGTATAATCAAATTCTTCTTTCTACCTTCTTAGAAAATAGTACATGTGAAGCCCACATGACACACTATGAAGAATAAGTTCTTTAACCTCCATTTCCTCATGATATAAATTATATTCCACCCACATATTAGGATCCATTTGATATGATTTTATAAAATGATTTGTCATTCTAGTTAACATAACAAAATATAAATCTACCTTACTCTATAGAGGTGAACTAAAAAATAACTGAAAAGTCCTTTGGGTATGCATAATCAATAGCACGTAGATGACCACCAAGCACATTTCAAATCCATATATAATCATTTCATACAAATATAATGAGATTAAAAGGCATAATGAATCGATATCCATACATTTCTCAATATAGAGTCCCACTCAACCTTGAATACATGAGTGACCCCATAGGTAGATAAGAACTATACCCATTAGGGATAATATATTCCCTAGTCAGTTAAGATACTAAGATAATACATGTTTATAATCATGTCAATGATGTAATGATCAAGAACTAGAAGTCCCAAATGACCTCAATGTCCCCAATCCCTATTCGAGTTGTGGGTCATTTTAAATTTTATTCGTACATATTTCCCAATGTTGTGGGAACATAAAAAAAGAATTGTATAATATAAAAATAAAATTCAATAAAATTTAAATTGTGTATGATGATGTAGAGTAATGATTAGCACTAGTATATAACAAATCAAGTACCATAGAAGAAGAAATAAACACCATGCCACAAACAGAATTAATCCCTACTTTAGATTCCTCTAAAGAACATTCTAATACATAATGCCATCAATAAATAGCCACATGGACATCTCTATTACATATGGAATAGTCCCAATACCCTTGAAGCGTCAACTTGGACCTAATACCCCCTAGTAAAAGTGGATCCCACCACAAATCATTGTGACATATTATTATAGAAAGGCTTCAGATGGCCAGATCACTCGGAAAAATTAAAATCTTTGAAGAGCCTCCTTAAACCGATGCTTGGTATGACCATGCATCCCAAACATATAGAAAATAACAAGTTTCTACCCACTTGAAGCTCATAATACCAGTCCTAGAATGAATTTACCACTATTGTGCTTTCCTTTCTGACTAGAGGAAGTAATAGGTCTAATTGCATCACCCAATGAAGCTTAACCCAATGATTTCCTTCAATTTATGTCTGCATCATCCAAAAATATTTCTCCACTACATCATAAATCATTGGAAGGAATAAAAAAACTAGCATCAACCAATCATTGGCCCTCAACACCATATCAAAACATTGAGTATTTAGGTTAACATTGGTGAAATATTACGATTCATGGTGAATTGACATTGAAAAATAGTTAAAGTACTCCTAATCGGTATGCTCCCAATGATCCAAGGCCATAAATTATATGGTCATTGCAACATGTAACATATCATGATAAAAATCACTATTGGTAACCATATTGATAGTACACCACATAATTCAACTTCATAACATAGATTTCTCTACAAAATCCCACTATATTCATCATTCTCCCTCATGAATATTTTTGTGAAAACTACCCGAGAATCCTCTAGAATATTCACAATGTTGATGATAGAGTCAATCAATTAAATGAACTCCTCTGACATTTTTGGTCATTTGACATCCTGGAAGACAAATTCATACCGCATTCCCTACAAAAGAAAGGACATTAATTGTGCCATAATATGCCTTTATTTTCCCTAAAAAATAACTGACAATCAGAGCACAATTAAAATCATGGAACTTTTACCAGTAATAAATAGCTCTATTAATGGACCCCTTTAGAAAGATAGAAAATGAAATTAAAAGGGTCCATTAATATTGATTTTTTAGCACTGTTAATGGGCCCTTATAAAAGTATGTGTATAGAACTATTGAAGGGAAATTTTTACAATTCTTTTTTAGAATTGATAAAAGATGAAATATTAATGGGGATAAAATTATATCTGTTAAATTCCCTTGAGTATAAACCCTTTGTCAGTACTTCCACCACCCCTTTAACATCACCTATCGGTTTAATGATATTTCTATTTATTTATATATATATATATAATTATTTTTAAATACATTTATACAATATGTGTCTGTGTATGATATATATATACTTATATTTTTTTAAATATATTATATATTATATTCAATTATATATACTATTAGATAATATAAATATATATAGGTTTGTTAATAAACACACATAAATGTATATGTGTATATAATGTAAAAAATTGGCAGATATTGCTTTAAATACATTTTTAGAATATGTATTTTCTTTTATATATTAGAATATATATTTTTATATAAATATGTTGATATATATATTTATATGAGTGATTTATCATAAGTAAATATATTAAAACATGTATATATTTAATTATAAACAAAATTACACTGTGAAAATAATAAAATTTAAAACCTGTAATCTATATTTGAATATAATACTAGGGAATAAATTCATCCCTGAATAAAAACATAATAAAACCACCGTAAACGAATCTAGAAAGCCATCGAATATTAAAAAAGGGTAACCTGACTTAGAACTCTATTTTCTTGCCTTATTGGATTTTTTTGGCCAATAGAAAGTTATATTAGTTTACCTATAGTACTATGGGAATAGATCTCATCATAGGAATCAATTTGATATGTGGTAGTGCCCAAACGAACACATGGATCAAAAGTTATGCCTATTTGAAGTTTTAGTTAAATTTTTAACTTATTTTAGATATTTTATTACTTTTTTGTTTTTTTATCTTAAAATTGATATTAAATGAATATTTCATTGTAATAATATGATAATTTTTAATTTTTAATATTTTTAATTATTTTGTATTCCATTTGCACTAAATATATTTTATATTAAGTGTGAATGACTATTTACCATATTATAAATATATTATAAAATATATATATTGCTATTATATCAAAATAAACATATTTCTAATTAATATATTAGAAATTATGCAAATTTATTTATTTTATTATAAAATTATCAACGCTTATATAAAAGCGTGGATAAATAGGGGTCTTTATCTGCACATTTTTGAAAAACACTAATAAACCCCCAATTGTTAGTGCTTTTTAAAAAGGTATTATATAGGTCAAGCCTTTATTAGTACTTCAAAAAAATGTGATGATAATGGTTGTTCTTTGAGAAAACATTTTTAGAGTTGAAAAAATGGGGTCTTTATCAGCGTTTTAACTAGTTCGTTTAAATACCTAGTGCAAGATAAACCATTTTTTGTTGTGATGATGGTATATTCGAAGCCATGATCCACTGCCCATATTGGGTTGACAGTGCCCACTAAACCTAAAATTCAAATGATATATATCACTACTTCAACTAAATAATGGTTTATTAGAGGATCCGCTAGTGGATCATTCCTTGTAACTTCCCCTCTTATATTTCGAAGAGCTCTTATATAAGTAATTGGAATATAAATAAATGAAAATAAACAACCAGATTCTAGGAAATTATAAAACCATAAAACCGAAAAATGGAATGAAATATAATGCTTTAAAAATTATGAACTTAATGAATTTTTGAATTGTATAACAAAAATAATTTTTTTTAAGGAAACGCCCATCTAAATAAACTGCCTACATGGTTTCTCTAAATGAAAATACAAAAAATTGAAAATAGTTGTTATATATATGATAATTTAAATAAACATTAAATATGATTTATTCAAATATACCTAAAAAATAGTTCATTGAATATGTAAATATTTTATAAAACACTATTAAATTTTGGCTTCAGTAATGAGAGAGAGCTAATTAGACCCCTTTTCTATACCTACTATTTGAATGTTGATGATTATACTCTTATCTAACCTGGACAATAAAACAGCTCCATGAGTGCTGAAACATTTATTCCTAAGAAAGTATCTAATTCGAAATTGTATCTTACAAACTTGGGTCGACCAGACAAGTCACCCAAGTCATCCCATCATGGGGTGGGATAAAAAAGAAAAAAATTTATTCTTTTATATAAGAAAAAAATAAATAAAAGAAGAGAAGAAGGTAGAAAAAACAAGATATACAACTAATCCAAATATTATAAGCCTAAAATATTGATATTTATAGACACCAAGTTTCCTTGTGACCAACCTTCACCTACAAAATTTCCCAAAATGAAACACTAATTCAAATGGAATCTTTCATAATAGATAATGATCTTCCTTTTTCTAAATCCTGTAAAAACATTTCCATATCCTCTAACTGGATGAGTTAGGGTATGAGTAATAAATCCCAACTATATTACTCCGAATTATATATAGAAGTACTAGAAACAAAGATGGATAATTACAATATTTAAAAAATAGTTTTAAAATAATTTTCATAAATAAGCTAACATGTGATCCTTTTTCAAATAATCCATTCATTTTAAAAAATTGCATTCCATTTTTCCAAATATAGAAACAATTTTGGTGATGATACTAAAATCTAAAAATAAATTTGATCCAAAATCAATGAAATTGACTATCCTGAAATTAAAAATAGGAAATAAGAATGCATTTACTAGTCAGGCTCTATCTTATGGGTCAATATGTACTAGACACTCATAATTATAGGAAGGAATAAATAATGATTTGAACTAAAATCATAAGAAACCATAAACCATCAACATATAAGATATCAAATCCTTGTTTTTTCACACATACTATGGCTACCCATGTCACTCTCTCAAGTTACACAATGTTCCCACTATGAAAATTCTGACAATATTTAATTTAAAAACCATGATGATATTTTTATAAAAATATTTCAAATAAAATACAATCATCTTTTGAGATTGATAATCAATTTACAATATCTAATCAAGGAAAATATGTTTTCAAATAAAACCATGTTTTCAAATTTAAACCCATTATCTTTTCAATTTAAATAAATGAATTTACAATTCAAATATAATTTAATTTTTATGAACAACAAGATATTCATAAAATTAAAACTCTTGAAAAGTCCGACCTAAAAAAAGATATTCTAAAACCTAAATACCTTTGACAACACGGAATTTAAACCATAAGATCGTCCTTCAAAAGGAAAGGAATGTAGACAAACTAAAATGGATTGATAAAAATTATAATCCATTTACTAATCCCCACAAATAAAGTCTCCACAACCAACAATGAGAGTTAAACTATGAGAAAATCATACCCAAAGGGGTGAATCACATAACAATATATACAAATCATTAAAATAATCAATCTGGAATGATCGAAAACACCCAATATTTCCTAGGATAAGAGCTCTAAATTAGAGGATAAGGATAAAAAATGAAATAATCCCTCAAGGATGCAAACCATACTCTAAATAATGGATAATGGTGAATTAAATGGTTTTTAATTATTTACACATCATGAATTCCTTTTATATCATGTTACTCTAAAAAATGCATCACCATTTTAATAAAAAAACACATTTCAAAATAGAATATGTGTATCCTTATATGATCCATAACATTTTCACGCTACGTAATCCAATTTAAAACATTTTTCACTATCCATTAAAAAACATGTAATCACATTACACATTTTTTAATAACCAGAGAATAATTGAATGTTCATGGTAAAAGATGAAAATATAAAAAAATACCAAAAAACACCATTATAGGTATGATCCCAATTCAGGGTCGAAATTACTCACCAAAAGAAAAAGGTAACCCCAAAAGAAATTATAAAGAAATACATGACGGAATTGTAATAAATAATTACACACTTGAATTCCATCACATGATATATAGAGTGATCATTTAAAGTATATATTCATGTTTCATGACCCCTTAGGTTATTATATGAATTTTACGTGATACATAACCATCGTGATATCATGAATTTTAACTATGATAATTCTACTATTATGATCCTATGTAGTAGTGGAATCTCATGTGTTTGTGTTTTTGGTTTCAAGGGGGATGGATTATATGCCCCTCAATCCTATTTATTTTCCACATCACATATTCCATGTCTTGGGAATATGAGTTGGTGTAGGTGGAGGGATCATTGTATCATATGATTCAAATTATCCCACCATAGGTCATCCATGGAGACACATGATGACATCAAATATTATCATTGTTTTTCCAAAAACATGTTTATTAGACCCTAATAAATCCAAATTATTTCACCAAACCATGTTTAAATTTTAATTATAATTCACATGGTCAGGTTCACAAGGTCAGGACATCTGTGGGAGGAGAATCATGTGATCATGGAGAATGTTTCTATGTTACTTCATGAGACTAAAAAATAATTTCAAAATGGGCCACTGTGGGAGTTGTAAAAATCGTTGACGTGGTTTTCGTGATCAATGTTGATAACATGAGGTGTATATACTCTTCCATGTGAAGATTAATATATATTCTCTTCATTGGAAGCTTCCACTATTTCCTATTTTATTTCCCTCTTTTTTACAAGGATAGGATATATCACAACATCATGTAAGTGTTGTTGGGGAAAATCACTCCCCTTATGTGTGATGTGTTGCATGATCAATTATGTATCTCATGATGATGCATGCGATTTTTCACCAAAAAACCATCATCATGTATGAGGAGCTGTGGGGAAATCATATAGTTGAATGGAATTGTTTGATATCCTTCTCATGATGATAAAGACATGGAAGAAAACTCTTGCGGGACATGGTGGACATACCTCTAAGGGCACCATATGGCCTTTACAATCACATGAGTACATCACATGAATATCAACATAATTCTCCATCACATGAGGCATCGTTCATTCTCATAAATTATATATATGTGGTTTTCGAGGATTATCAAGAATCTTTCATTTGAAATGTTACATGATAAGGGGGAAACACCGAATAATCATTAAGAATAATAATATTTTCCTTCTAAATAACATGAGATAATGTAAAATGGGGATTTTTGTGATCATATTAAGATCATTTGCATCACATGAACGATTCAAATTAACTTCCCAGTGACATGAAACCACATGTTCATCCAATGGGTATTCCATGTTCATGATTCAAATACCTTCTCTTCCATTGGTTTCTGGATAAATTAATACCCATGCATTGGTTATTTATTCAACTATATATATTTTTTCTCATATAATTGGTGTCAACATCCCTAAATATCTAGTTTACTATGTAGTAACCTTATTCCATAAAGGTTTTACTTCATTACACACCATAAACCTAATGTATTAGTTTGTTTATCTATCAACCTCAAAATTCAGCTCCATTCATTAGGATATTGGGTGGTTCTGCTCCTTCCATACTCCTTTTTTTGATGATTGATCATTATGCTGATTACACAAAATAAGTAAGATGGATTTCTTATTCATTTTTTCCATTCACAGTAGTAGTATAAATTTTCACCACAAATATGATCTTTTGATCACAAGATGATTCTGGATTGATTGTTTTTGATCCATTTATGGGGATTCATTTGGAGTAAAACCCTCATATTTATTTTGGTGTGGTGGTAATTTTCCTAAATGTATTATTTTATCTATACTATCTACAAGGTCTTTTAATTTTTGTATTTATTATATGTTGGGGGAATCATTTTTAGGGCCTCTCTATTTGTCTCTGGATTACTTTTGGTTTTAGTGGATAATGTTGTTGGTAGTGTTCTATAGAGTAAGCGGCTGCTGGTTCCATCTTTTGCTTATAGGGGATGAAATTTTTAAATCTATTATTATAAAATGGGTTTTAATAAATTAATTGAGAAGATTTATTTTATCTAAAAATGTATTTTTGGTAAAAGATAATTTTTCCATATGTTTTTAGTAAAATAAAAAGGGTCATTTTCAAATAGTTTTTAATAGTTTGCGAAATGTGTTCTCAATGAATGTAATAGGTGAATAAATGGTTTTTGTGTTGTTTTTAAAAATTGAAACCCCTAAATGTAGATGTGAATAATAGCACTTGTGAATCCATTGGTACTTATGTGTATTTTTTTTCCATAGGGCCATATTATAGTTTATTATCATAAGGTTTACTCATGAAGTGTTCCACTACTCCATAAGACTATTGTTCTAGGTTATTTCTAATGAAATCATTGTGTGTTCACTCATGGGGTGTTCATTTAATACATAGATATGTGTTCTAATAACATCGGTGTGCACTAGTCATTGATTCTGGAATAAGTAGTCTTATAGCCTAAATTTATGTTATAATTGGACTATTTACAATTGTTCCTAGATTTTTAGTTTTTTGATTTGATATACATTCTTCGGATATTGATAATGATATGTAAATTATGCATTGAAAATATTTTACCTCACAAGTTCTTGAATTATGGATGGAGGGAAACAATTACCATCATTTGAAATAAAATATATTTTCAACTTATCATTCCATGATTTCATTAAAATGATTATACTTAATTATTTTTATAGATACATGATTTGGGGCTCTATGGAGATATCCTACTAATCCTGTTTAGCATACACCCTCACAATGATTTGATTGTGTGCGGACATGGTTCTTCCCATTGATGCAAGAAATGGAAATGTGCCAAAATGAGGTGGTTAGGAGAATGATAGTTGGTTATGGGTCTCTAGTGATGAAAATGACGAGATTTTCATTCTTCTCACACAATGTATGGAATTTTTTATATTAGGGTCCTTCAATGTTGTTGGAATGGTAACCTAGTGGTTTTTTTCTTTTATGAGTTGTAACACTACTTCATTTTTTACTTAAGTTATATACTAATTCCAGTTTTTCATCTTATAATTTTCTTATATGTATATAATCTATATGTATTTTCTAGGTCATTTGGAATCATTCCATTTGTTATTGTTATATTCTAGTGGGTATGTGAAAAGTAATAGGTGATATAAAATGGGTTCTCGTATATCGATGGTGTGTTCAGGTTATGGTATTGAGGGCAACCTAGGTCACTTCATTAAAAAGCATATCCTGTGTGAAAACTATATCAATTCTAGAATTGTGGGAAATAATTATATAAAAGTATAGATACAGAAAATAATGGTGTCTCGAAGCACCACATAAACACCAATTAGGAAATTAAGGAACTAGAAATAACTATTTAATAATATATCATGGCCACGAACACAATTAAATCCCTTCTGACAAATTGAATTTTGTCATATTGTGGAACATATTTATAGTAATATGAAAAATTACTAAAAAAATAGAGGAACTTGATATGAATTATATAAATAACTGATTGGTTCAATTTTATTTCAATCTTAGATAAACATGAAAAAAAATCCCAATTTTATTATTTATAAAAGAACATCCAAACATTATAATAATAAAATATCATTACAATCATTAGAATTTGTTAATAAATTTTGTATTCATGAAATTTTTCACATAAGATCATTTTAAATAATATACTATAAATGGAAACATATAGGGTTTTATTTAAAGAACCATGACACCATGATCTAGAGATTCCATCGTAGGTCTTCATATTGAATTGTAAACATTTTGTATATAATTATATTACTATTATATGATAATGATAAAATAATCAGAGTAAAATTGATTATTTAATAATTTAAACACAATATAATATATGAAATTTATATTTCATATCATATGTGAATTAATTTTATTATAGATAATTTTAAAAAAATAAAAAAAATATAACAAATCATCTAATGTGAAATATTTAGTCCCCATCTTCAATTCCACATATTATTTCAGCATGTAATCACTAATTGAATCTATATTGATAAAATAAAATAATGAAAATTAAAATTTCCAAATACTCAACATAGTTAGTGTCGTAATTAAATGTAATTTAAAACCGGGTATATTGTCTAAACCTATCACAATTTTCCCATACCCATCATTATCCTAGTTAGTGCCCAATAAATTTTTCAGTATCCAAAAACTAACCCAATGTTCATCATACATCAGCCAACTAATAGAGTTCATTGTAAAAAAAATTTGTGAATAATTAATATTTGTGTTACATAAATAATAAAATATAATGAAATGAGAAATGTATAAATATAACTATGTATTAAGATAGGTGAATAAAAAATTATTTTTCAAAACTCTCCTATAGATTGAGAATAAATTATGAAGCTAATATCAATATTAATTGTCACTATCGATGTGTAATTGAGTCAAAACAAAACCTCTTCCTTTCATATTCAATATTTTGGTTTTTTGTGTGCTCATTTTTATTTAATTTGTTGGAATTTTCATTGATGATGGATTTCCAATGTATCACAAGTAAGGATATTGCATATCATTAGACATTATTCATTCATGAATCTAATTTAGTCCGCTGATTTATAATTTATTTCCCCATTCCTTATTCTCCTAAAAAATCATTATTTCATGAATTGAAATATTAATATCTTCACTATAGAGTTATTTTTTCACAACATATCATATATAGTCATAAATTTTGAATTGCAATAAAGAAACTATAATAACAGAAATAAATTTTTTTTAATGAATATATATGTAATTTTTTTTCAAAAATAAAAATTATAAAAATTATATATATATTATAGTGTTATTGGTCTAAGATATATGAGATATGAGTAATATAATATATGACTAGAGATTCATGTAAATAGTCCATCTCCCGACAAACAAGAAAAACATGGATGAAACAAACTAGGAATTTGGTGATAAAAAACACTCCTAAAAAAATAATTATTAATATTTCATAATGATATCAAGAATTGAGAATGAAATCAATTCTCATAATAAATTATATCACAAAAATTAATTGTAAATTTTAAACACAAAATTCATGCACACTTAGTTGAGCATATTCTGTAATTTAAAAAATGAAAAGTATGTTTTCAGGGGTATAAATTAGAACTTACTTATGATTTAAATTGTTAATTATAATAATTTAAAAAATAATTTATTCCTTGATTGAAAATATTTAATGTGTGTATAATATTTTTATACCCATGACAGATATGATGAAAAAATTTATGTTAATAAAAATAGGTAGGTATATAAAAAATTATAAAACAATAAAATCAAAAAATTGTATAACGGGTGATGAATAAAAATTTGTTTTAAATAATGAATTTATGAAAGGGGGATTATTAAATGAAATGTTCCATACTATCTATGGTGGAAAAAAATATTAGGGAATCAAGATGGAAAAATTAGGAAAAAATTGGATTTCTTGATGTGTGAGCTGAAACTAACATATCATAGGTAGCAAAGAAGATAATTAGCTTTATGTGTCAATCATGACGACCCATAGGATAAAAGGATGAGAACTAAGATCACCTAATTAAGCTGATTACAACAAGAGAATGTAGGGGATATTCTTAATAGATGATGGTGGAAATAAATAGTTGTTTTTTATAAACAACTTTCTGACAGAGGGATCGTAGTTTTCATAGTGGAGAGCTGGCTTGATGGGTAAATGTAGAGTACCTAGAAGAAGTAAGGTGGGGGTTGCAATCACCCTTAATGGAGAAATAATTTCATGATGGGTGTGAAAAAATGTGTCGGATATGGTATATGTAGTTATATTTGTTAGTTTTGGAATCACAACGTAGGATGTCATATGGGATTTAAAGAGGATGGATGGGATCACTATGGGAATTAATTTATTGTTGGGTGAGTCAAGATGAGTGGTATACACAAAACATAGGAGTCATTGTTTGCTGGGAGATGCAATAAAAGGATGATGAGGGATAAACAGATAGTTGGGGTGGCATGGAGGTATTGTCTAGATGAAGAAGAGGAGTGATGGTACATAGCATGGAGGAGGGGTAGATATATGGGATCATTGGGGAAATGTGAGGTGATGGTGGAGAGCGTAGTGTAAGGTTTTTGTGATGAATTGACAGAAGACATGGGACAACTGATAGGTGATATGAAACTAGAAATATAAGGGATCAGTAAGTGGTGTATGTGATATGGTGAATAATATTACTTTTATATTTTTCACCATTAAATTTTCAATAAAATAATATTAGGTTTAGAGTTGAATAGAATTTAAAAACATCACACATCTAAATTTTACATATTTTTTTGTGTGCGTAAATTTTATATAATTGTATAACATTAAATTTGATCATTTTATTTATTCAATTATATATTAAATTTTAATTTTTTAATTTTTTAATACCTCCTACAAAAAAATATAATTATAAATATATATAATTTACATGTCAATAGAAATTGAAAATACATGCATATTTAATTTTAGTTTGACACTTAAATATTACAATTGTATGATTTAAAAAATATATTGAGCATTACATGTGTCATATTTTTATAAAAATTAAGAATTAAAATGAACAAAAATGATTCTATCATTAAAATTATTTTCATATAAGGAATGATTATAAAATAACATATAAATTTATAAAAAAATTATATTTAACCAAAACAATATCAATAATATTTTTAAACTAATATTAATTAAAAGTTATTTATAAATTAATGTTAAAAATTAAATCTAAATTATGTTATATAATCTTGAATATTTATGAAAATTTTCAATCATTATTTGGAAAAAATGGTAAGGGGTTTATTCAATATGTAATGAAATTTCCCCATCCTTCTTTTTTAGCAACATCGTTGAAAAATATTATATTGATGTGTGTAAATAAATTTTATATGATATAAATCTATAGAATGTCCCAAATATAATGTCACTTAGTAAAATCTAATCAATTTAAATATAAAATTTGAAAATCAAAAAATATATCATGAAAATTGATATTTTGAAATTTAAAAATAGATGATGCATGAAACAATTCCAAAACAAGTATTCCAAAATTGAACATAAATTATACCAAATGAAATGGTTTTATGAAAATATTTAATAAAAAAACAGAAATAAAAAATCGTATATTGAATTTGTATCGACTCTTCATGAAGTAAATAATAACATCAATTCCTATATAGTAAGGATAAAAATATATTTCCTGATCAAATTAACATTGATAATTGTTGAGACAAAAATAGTGCACTTTAATTCAAAAGACATTTAAAATGAAATCCAATTTTATCAAAATTTCCCAATGAGGATAATAAAATATCTAAATGTTTAATATAAAAATTGAAATAAATAATCCCATGGTCCATGATTAGAAGTGAAAAGAAAGTACATTGGGTGTGTCTCTCATATGGATTATTTAACGAAATAAATTTACCATCAATGGATAAAACAAAACCATTATCATTGAAAAATATGATAAACATGAACATCTCATGAACCACATAAAATATTCTTTTGAATAATTAATAGTGGAGGTAATGATTGATTACATTTTCAAACTAGGTTCCCATATTCTATTTAGCATCCATTGATATGTTACCAAATAAATAATAGTGATTATATTCAATTAAATAAAATTTCAATGTGAATAAATACATACAATAATATATATATATATATATATATATATATATTATTTCCATGGAATACATAATTTCAACCAACAATAGAATAACAAATTTCATATATAATTTTGAAACCTATCACATACATAGACATCATTATTTAAAATGGAAAATCCTTTAGTGTTTATAATTAAAACATCATTCCTACCACATAGAATAAATAATTAATTATAAATTATAGATTCATGTAATTTTAACATTTTTTGGAGACAGATATAAACATTTGATATCATCATTATATAATTATATATTGCATATTCAATGTACTAAAACTTTTCACTGAATCCTAGAATGTATGTTATAGTGGTTTAAGTAATGATAAAATTTAAGGAAATAATGTCCCATATGAAATAAAATGATTGAAGGGTTATCTTTGGAATAAAACCCAAAAAATAATGGAATAATACACTTGAAAAAGACAACACTATAGTTGACATGCATTTTTATAAAAAAAAATTAGAGTTTTTATATTAAAAACATACCTTAATGACAAAAATTTCATATAGTTGATTTGTTTCAGTTAAAATATGTTAACATGATTTAAAAAAAAATACTCAAAAGTAATGTTTTTCTACCCTAATAGTATATTTAATTCATAGATAGGTTGATTGTGAACATGTCATAAAATTCATGTTTATTTAATTATAGATGTGAAACACTGTAATTTTTTTTCTAAGGGTGAAAACTCAGTGTGAATGTTCATTAAAATTCCTAAATTAACATTCTTTTTATGGTAGTTAGTAAATTAACCTAAATAGTTAATGTGATAAAATATGATCTTCTCTAGAATTAAACTTGGGGATCATTTAGTATAACAAAATTAGAAGGAAACCAAAATAGTTGAACATCAAATAAAATTGGGATTTTCACTAAATTGGTGTCATTTATACAAATCCAAGGGAAGTGAAAATTTATATGGGTAATCAATATATGTTTAGATCAACAAGTTCAATATTCATCAAAAAATAAGTGTTAATTTTCCAATATTTTCATAAAAAAATCTATTGAAAAGTTTATCAAATTAAAATCTATTCCATAACTAGAATAAAAAAATAAAACTATTTATACAGTAATGAAAATGAAAATTATAATTTCCAGAACCCCCTCTACACATTGTTTACCCCTCTTCGGCTGACAATGGGAGAAGAGAGATAGTGAAAGCTGAGTCTCACCTTTAGTATGCCTCAGGTTGGGGACTAGCACCGAGGTAATAGTAAACAAAAAATGGGAGGCATTACTAACTAAGTGAACACATGTGAACGAGGGAGATAAGATAGATACCAACCAACCCATGCCCAGATTATAATATATATGAAAACCCATCTGCACATATGTAATGTCATTCATTAACTACTACCACCATATGAGAAAACTATAAGTACAAAAAAGAAGATTAAAGGTGACAATCACCCTAAATCCCAAATTGCTCTGGAAAACCCCCAAGCTAGTATTAAGAAAACTGATCTCCAAAGTTCTCCAAATGACATGAAAAATAGTCTATATAACAAAGGGTGAGTATAATAGTATACATATTAGGATCATCACTCGTGCCTCTTTTTCAAATATAAAGAAACAATTCTAATGAAAACTGAACAACAAGTGAAAATAAGTCATCACCTAAACTGGTATACCTTGTTCCTTCCTGACCATGTATACTCTCACTAAGTATCACATTCAAGAGAATATTATATAAAAACTGATATCATGGGCAACCCGGAACCACAACCCCACTAGTTTTCTTGTTTTTCACAACCTCAGATGTAATACTCATATCTATCCATCAATGGTTATCCATCAAATACCTTAGTGAAGCACCCCAGCATGCAAATCTCGCAACACATCACCATGTCCACATAACTAAAAGTAACTAGGTTGTTTCTGGGAGCCAACACATCCCACATAATGTGTATCATATGTTAGGTATTATACCTAAATCCATTGTATCCCAATCACCGAGTAAGGATCCTCAAGCCATCACAACGTATAAATGTTACAGCTATAATAGTCCTTTTGAAAATAATACTAGGATATATATGTGTGAAATAACCACAATATATTATATATTTCTACACACCTATATGTATAAAACTTACCACCATTCCTACTAGATAATTTATCTACCATGAAAAGAGAGTGGGGCTAAATAGGGCAGTCTTCTATCCATCCCTGCACCGGGATTTTGGATAAAACACACTCAAGGGATCAGAATCCAAAATGTGTTAGTTTTCTTAACTGATAGGGGAGAGTAGAGTATAGAAACAAAAAAAATTAAAGGATATAATATATCTCCTAGACAGACTATGGTCACACCCTAGTCATATATTCAAGTGTAACTAAATACTTTTGGACTCCCAACTACAACTACTAAGACACTATATCCTATAAGAAGACAACTATTTAAAGAGATACATTAAGATAACATTATCCATTTTTATTAGTTTTACTTTTGGTTAATTATTTCATTAATACTTAATTAAACCTTATCATTTCAAAATTAAATGTGATTAGTAGCCTATCAAGATCCATTCCCTATAGATATATGCAAATCGAGTCTAGGGGTTCTCATAATTTCAACCATAGCATTGCATCCCAATAATCACCAAACCCATTGGGTAAATATTTATTTAATTACATAACAATAATTACCACATTCCATATCACTAGATTCTCTAAGAATACATTATAAACTCCCCAAACACAAGGATATAAATCTATTCAATATATTAAATACTCATGATGTCTTGGAAACCTATATAAGGAGTGTAACTAGTCCAAAAATGAGAATCTAAACACAAACAGCAAATGGATTTCTCCCCATTTCATTGAATCCCATGGAAAGAGTGTAACCAGACACATCTATCTTCATAAACTATTGGGGAAAAGGAATAATATAAAAAAAAATAGATTCAATGATCATCCATCATTCAAATCAATGGGTTATCCAATCATCATCCTATTTTGTCATCTCGAGTGTTCTCTCCGACACCACATTCAAATATCGATGCATATTACCACGCTAGGAGATGCATACTACCACAATAACCAGGCCTATCTTCCACTGATACCAAAAATACCACTTGGATAACCCATCCTAGTCTCAAATAACATATGGGACTCCCTACCTCACATAACCTTATATCCATCAAGGCTCATCTATCCAAGGTTGACGTTGCATCATGAAGCTATAGGTTATAAACAAGAAATCAATCTCTTTTCCCTAAAGAAAGAATTTAGCCTTCCCACAAGATGATATTTCATGTCTATAATACATAGTGATATTTGACATTATAAACCAGTCTATAACTCATAAAATTCAAGGAATTATCCTTTATGAAATAACTGGTTCTTTGATCCAACACGAATAAACTGATTTATTATGCAGTGGTTCCAACTCTGTGAAACCAATGTAGCATTCTATAATAACTATCAAAAATTAGTTATCCAATTAATTTATCATTACTTTAATTATATTTTCAACAACAATCAACATTCTTCAGTCTCATTAACCAAAAAAATAAAAATTCTTATATGCATCAATTTTATTATCCTGAAATTACAACAACAACCACTAGATTCATTAAACATGCCTCATTATCTTTTAGAAAATTAATTGAACAATTAATTTTGGATTTATGTCCCTTACCAATTTCCATTAAGAAAATAATGGTAAACCACAAAAGTAATAGATATCACACTGTCGAGGAAATGAATAGGAAAATTGTGATCCTAGTATAAAGAAACAAAATTCCTATGTGATTGATAATAATTATTTAATCAAATTCATGTAATTATTAGATCATTTCCATTGTAATCCATGGGTATAAACCATTCTAGCACTAAAATTTACCAAATATAAATAATGAATAAAAAAATATCAAACCGAAAAAGGACTCCAATGTTCTTCATATGAGAACAGATCATGAAATAGATCAGGATCACCTCTCCTGCAATGACTGCATCCACTCAAGGATGTTGCGGCACAACCAAACCAACCAAAAACCAGGAAAATAGCATTAGAATCATGGATATCACACACCATCACATGGAAAATAGAATCAAAATGAAATTGATTGATGCAACATCAAGAATATAGGTATATCATACCTTGGATTAATGATGGGTCACTAGTGATTAAAGAAGTGAGTTAGGATGAGATCCATGACGAAGGTATCTTAAGAACATGGAAGAGATAGTTGTCGAGTTTTCTAGAGTTTATAGAGAGACCTTGAATTCATAGGTTTTGAAAAAAAATAAGAGGATGAGATTTTTTTGAACTTACAACATCTTGGTATTACATGGTTTGAAATCCCTTTTAAATTCCTATAACACTCCGGTGTCAGGTTTTTTCCAAAAAACATGTTTCCACAGTGCTTTATATTATTTTTCAAAACCTGAAAACTTACACATCATGAAACTGTATTTCACGTCATGTAACCTCTTTTCATGACAGGAAGCTACCTACTTCTAGCTTCTTGGAACCAAACTACCCCAGACTTCCTACAAGCATCCTCTGAAAACCTCGGTCTTCAAAAACAAGAAAAAAGTCGATCCACAAGGATCCAGCCCCTTACATCAAATACCTATCAAAACATTATTTTCCTGGATAATCCAAAACCAACATGGATAGTAAACAAAAAAAAGGCCATCTGAATGGCCACCCCATGAGATACCTCTCAATGATGTCACCACCATACGAGCTCACATGCATAACTAGAGGAAAATCTCAAAACAACTCAACAACCACAACACACTCCTAATCACACTCCAAAATATATACTTATCAAAAGAGTGAAATCCACATAATGAATAAAGATAAATCCATATGACAACCGTAAAAAGGTATAAAACCACTAAACAAGCCATGATATATGATAAGAGCTAAACATAAAAATGTAAGGGGTATATAATGTGTATCAAAGACTCACATTCCCGGGTACTCTACTCGTTGCCACCATGCCGCCACAAGAAACAAACAAAGGGGATATCATACATGCAGAACACCTTTTCCTGATGGTCCTTGATCTCGACTGGATTCTCCTTGAAGGTTTCATCATCATATACTTTTATCTCACCTAAATAAATTATTTGACAGTCATTGATATGATAATAACTGATCTACGATATTTGAAAAATATCTAATATTGAACTCATCAGTGGGGGAAGGGGTACCTGATATGTAACAACCCCAATAAGAGCCAATAAATTGAAATCCCCAACAAAATATGAATAAAGATTATTCCCACAACCAAAACATTACCACAATAATGGGGAGTCACCTTTAGGAATGCATGATCCCAAATGAAAAACTATAGAGGTGTCCTCCAATTATCATGATATGTTTTAAAATGATCATGTGCTGCTTTCATCCTCTCGTGAATCACCCAAAACATCTATTTCATATTCAATACTAGTTTTGGAATGATAATTGATGACTCTTAAAATCCATCCACTACAGTGGAGAATGGAATTTTCCACTGTATAAGGCTTCAAAGGTTTCTATAACTATGGTTTAGTGAAATCGCCTATTGTAAGAGAACTCAACCAAAGGAAAGTTCCATTTACATTATCATCTGTAATCCAATACATAAGAGTGAAACATGTCTTCAATTTTATGGATGATGTGATCTATCCAAATGTCCTTCTATAGATGAAAAATATTACTAAGACGTAGATGAGAACCAAAATCATGTTGGATGCCTCTATACACCATTTAAGGAAAACAAGGTCCACAATCATAAATGATCATCCTCAGTACTCTGTGGAGTCCCACCACATACCCTAGATACTTCCTTAGAAAAACCTCCACTATACTCGAATCCTTGATCTCTAAAATGTGGATTGATTTCTTAAATGATTGAAAACCATTTATATAGTGGCATAGACACCTAGAGCATGAGGTATACTAGTAAAAAATACCATGATGATGTCATCCTGCATCCACTATGGAACATATAAGGGATAAAGAAAACCACCAGGAACACATTTATTGAACTTATTATTTTGGCATGCCAATCACTGGGACACAACATCAACAACTTTGGGGTTCTACCTAGGCCACGAAAACTGAAAAATCATGTCTTGGTTCATCTTTTTCATGATAGGATGTACCATTAAATATGAACTATGGAACTCTCTCAGAACCACCTCAGATATTGCCAAAGGATCCAAAATCCTTCACTCAAACAACACCTAGTTTTGTTCATCCTCGGGGAACCATCAAGGGCCTCACTAAAAATAACATAGTCTCTCTAGAACACTATGTCAAGATCCCTCAATTGGTATTCCCACTCCTTCTTCACCAGATATGACTGTACCATCATCAAAATAAGAAAACCTATACCCCAACCTATCATGTATCCTTATTTAATTTCGAATGTTCTTCCATCACTCTCCAAGAATCACTAGATTCATGCACTTCATCACAACTCGACATCCTACATTACACATCTATCACAACATTCCCATATTTCAATTTATATGAAATATTGAAGTCATAATCATTTAAAAACTCCATCCATAGATGCTGGTGAAAGTTCATGTAGTGTTAGGAGAAAACATTCCTCGGTCTCTTATGATCGGTGATGACCAAAAATCACTTGATCATGTGGTAATCTATCCTCATCATCATTGGAAACCCCACCACTTCCAAGTGAAGATCATGGGTGGAATAGATATGTTCATGGGGATGAAACTGCAGGACCCATAATAAATGACCAATCTATACTACATTAGAATACAATAAACCCCTCAATGTGTAGTATCATAAAAAACCTCAAATTGGACTCTTTCTGTTGGAAGTCAAATAACCGATGCACTAACAAGGTTCTCCATTAGATACTCAAAAATTTCATAAAAATGATTAGTCCACAAGAACACCTGATCCTTCCTTTTCATCACTATATTAGGATTCAAAACCCAATTGAAATCGAATATGAACCTCTTGTAATAACTTGAATGTCCACAGAAACATTACACCTCTATCACTATCTTGGGGGCTGCCCATGACAAAACTACTTAGACCATAGAAGGATCCATATCTACTCCCTATTAGGATAATGAATTACCCAATAAATTGATTTCATGAACCCAAAACTCCTATTTCGATAACATCCTATACAAATTCTCATGGAGAAGAACTCCCAAAACCGCATGCAGACACATTGCATTCATCCCCTCAAATGTGGAGTACACAAGGATATCATTGATAAAAACTAGCATGAAATTATCCTGGAAATCATGGAACACAATGTTCATTAATCCCATTAAAACATTTGGAGAATTCTTCACACTGAAATGCACCACAAGGAACACATAATCCCCAAGACGCAATAAAATGTAGTCTTTAGGATACCATCTCCTTTATACAAATCTAGTGACATGTTAACCACAAATATATCATCAAGAATAAGCTTTCACCTTTTAGTTGATCAATTAAATCATCAATCTATGGATCAGGATTGTGGTTATTTATATTCACTTGGATCCTAAGATGACAATAGAAACCCAACTACAAACACACATCAGCCTTCTTCATGAACAAAATAGAAATACCCCACCACGACACATTTGGTCAAACAAAACCACACTACAACATACCATGGAGTAATATAAACAACTGTCATAACATAGAATGTTCTATCATATATACAGATATTGATATAGGATACATGCCCACCTGGAGCTTGATTCAAAACTTGATCTCTCGTTGAGGGGGTAACACTAAAGCCTCCTCAAGAAATACATAATTGTAAACTTATACAGCCCTGAGAAACAAAAAATGTAGATACTATGAAAAAATCAGCATCGACATAGACATAAAGTAGGATAATGAACATTCCTTTGACACATATGAGGGTCTCACTGACTAAGAATCATTGATCTCTCTACATCAGTTTCGAAGAACAAAACCTACCTCCAGAAGTAATCAATGATAGCCTACACCAAATAAAACCAATACACGATGTAGATGAAATCATAAGGTTTCATATGTAAGAATATGAAGTCTCCCCAAGAACGGTGATGACCTAGTACTATCTCATAGTCTCTAAATACATCACACTATTCATATTGTCCTCCAACTGGAGCAGTTAATGCCAAGGTCACTGGAAGTATCTCTACCTCATGTCCCAAAACATGGAAAATGGAAGCTGATATGAAGGACCGTGCCACTCCTAAATCAAACAAATCATGTAACCAAGTAGAAAAATTGAAAAGTGTGTCTCTAATGATGTCTGGGTCGCTCATCACTGACAACACTAATGCTTGAAGCTTACTTGGACTTTCTTTATAACCTCTTTATCCCTACTTACGACCACATCCATAGTTGAATTTTATTATCTAATAAAAGGGAGTGTCTCAGATATGTCCTCTACATACCCCATCTACCCTCTGCTAATCCAAAAATGAGAGACAAGTTACTTCTTCCTTAGCTAGAACTACGAAAATAGAGTAACCTGAAGTGGGACAACTAGTCCATGATGATTTCTCTAAATGGTCCGACAATCTCAATGATGATGACTATAGACTCCACAAGAAAAACATTCATTTGACCCATTTTCAAAGGTATGAGAGTTGTTTCCCCTAATGAATTGAGATATTGAGGGCTGTGACCTAACCATGACAGATCAGAAACTCTTCTGCAAACAAAAAAGAGAACTCTGGACCACTCTCTACTTTATGGGGAATCATGAATACTCACCTCTCATGATGATCAAAATTTGTATAACATCATCTTGATTACCTCTCCCTTATCCAGCGCCACGAGATACATATTAACCATAAATGGGGTGACCTGGTGCTTTATCTATGGATGGAAACCCTCCTTTAAATTCCTCTCTCATGACACCTCATTTTGAAATAGGTCTGAAGCATATCGCAAAAGGTTCTTGAAACAGATTCCAAAATCTCACACTAGAGCCCCCTACCAAAGTGGAAGAGCCTCTAAGAAACTGAGTGTATTTGCAGTCAAATAATGAAACTCAACTCTAAACTGGTCTCAGGACACCTACCATGAGACCAGAGAACCCTTTCGATCCCTGAGGAACAAGAACCATCACTTCCTCAATGCTCTATGCAGCATCATCCATCAAAATGACACTAAGTACTGCATCCAATCATGGATCAAATAGAAAGGTATCTTAGACTCCTCCAACTAGTCTTCTATGAATTCATATGAAAATGATCCCCCATACATCTACAAACCCTTATGATGTAACTCTAGGAGTTTCCTCCTCTATGTTTCGACATCATCAATGTCTCCTCTGTAGTGATATGTTGGCACAACCTACATGACATATTGTACATAAACCTGATGAGGATGTCGAACTAGATCTATCCCTGAAAATGAAAAAGTATTTAGAGATAGTAAACCTATAATATGGAAGAATTAACATTAATTATTTTTTTTCATTTAATCATTTAAGGTTAACAATTCCCAAGGTCTACCCATTCAAACATAGGTGAAAGTATGAATGATCCATGATCCATTTCAATGTCTCTAACCTATAACCAATATCAAATTTTTAGTAGTCCTTGTAATATTGATGTTCTTTGTGTAATATCATATGGGACCCTAAATACCCATGTCTCATCCAATATCCCTGTTTACAGGGCTTGCTATATATAACTGACAACCTTTCCCTACCAACCCATGCAACCTACCCTATTCCCAACTCCAAAATCCAGTATATCCCCCAGACAATGATCTAATACCACTCTATAATGACCCCCTTCCCACAAAGTGTACCCCTCTTCAGCTAGAAATGGGACAAGAAAGACAGTGACACCTAAGTCTAAGGGTATAGTAAACACACAAATAGGAGGCATTACCCTTTAAGAGAACATATTTAAAAGAAAGAGATAAAATAGACAACAACCAAATCCTTCATTGAATAAAACATGAAATAAAATAAAATAACTCATATGTAATATCTAGAATAAATTACTACAAAATAATGTGAAAATTGAATTTAAAAAGAAGGAAAGAAAAGATGGATGCAACCACAAAGCCCAAACAATGCCTACAAAACCCCAAGGTATTAGTAAGCAGCCTAATCTTAATCCTACTCTACCTGACCTAGATAAGAGTGTATATATCATATTGTAAAAATAATAGTATATTCATTAGGATCATCCCTAGAACCTGTCATTAAAAAGTTTATAAATCATGCTAAAAATAGTGAAAAACAAAAGAAACTAACTCATCAACTAATCATGTCTACTATGTTCCTAGCCTCACAATGGATACCATCAAAAAGTAATGAATACAAAAAAATATTATAGAATAATTAATATAAATGGTACCTTGATACCACTTCCCCACATGTTTTCCAGATTTCCACAACATCACAATACCTGAACACCTCTCTCTAAAAAAATATAAAGCTCGTAGACAACTAGAAGAAGCAGCGCAACATGCACATAGTGCAACACACCACCTCATATACATAACCAAATGTAACCAAATTACCTCGGAGAAACCATAAATCAAACAACATATATCAGATGTCAATAATTATTCATCTATCCTTCATATCGCACATTCCGAGTAAGGATCCTCAATCCATCGAAACCAATACACTATTTACCCGTAATAGTCCTTGGGAAAAAATATCTAAAATACATGTCTGTGAAATAAAAACAATATAATATATCCCTATACACATATATATGGGAGAAAAATCATACCTAACATAACAATTAACTAATATTTCAATAGATAGGGGCCAAAGGGGGAGGTTATCCATCAAACCTCCCACTAGGATGTGAGGGAAAACACCACCTAGGGATCTGAATCCATGGGGTGTCAGTTTACCTAACTTATATGGTGGAGTAGCATATAAAAATACATAAATTACATTATATAATATATCTCTAAACAAAAATATCGGAATAACATAGTCGAAGGCTCAACTGTATCAAACCTCTCTCGGACTCCTGGCTTCCACTAGTATGACATGATATCCTATAAGAAAACAATCATTTAATGAGCTATAGTAAATTATCAATATCCATTTTAATCAGTTGAACATTAAATTATCTAATTATTTAAATCAAAATTATCCCTTATCATTTCCAAATTACATTTTATTAGTATTATAGAATGATCCACGACCAACTAAAATAAGAAAACTGAGTCTACGTCATCTCATAAATTAAATGTCATCATCGCATCCCAACAATGTCCAACATCAATGGATAAACATTTATTCATTTATTTAACAATAATTAAATCCTTCCATATCATGAGGATCTATAGCAAAACATTCTAAACTCCCCAAACACAAGGATCTCGTCAGTGTGATTAGATGAACTACCCATCGAGTCTTTTCTACATATGAAAGGAGAGTAACTCGTTAAACACGGAGGAGCTAAAAACATAAATCTCATGGCATACCTTTCTTGAATTCACTTCTAATTTAAAGAGAATAACTTGACACATCATCCTTACAAAAAAATAGAATAAAGGAAAATCGATAAACAAACAACCGATTCAACAAGAAAAAAATATTCACATCAATGGGTGATCCCAACTTTAACCCATTCCATTGTCTTTGATTTCCTCCCCAAAACCACATGAATATACATATGTTTATCACTAGTCTAGGTGTCAACTATTCAACAAAAAATATGCCTCCCTACCTCTCTTACCATAAGGCTCGGTCATCAAAGGATCATGTCACATCTGGCCCTCCATGGCCAACATAAAACAATAGCCCTCTAGGCTCATCCATCACAGGCTCACGCCAAATCACAAGAAATATAAAACAAACAAGAAACCATGATATTGTCTATAAAGCAAGGTATTAATCATTCACACATGAAGTGATATCACGACTCTATAGTATATGGTTCTTAGCCTTTACAGGAATGTGGGTAACTCAGGCCCTAAAATCCATTATCATTTATCAAACAATATGTTATTTATTCTATATTGAATTAATTGATTTATTATTCACTAGATCCCACTATTGTAATCCAATGAAACAAACTATCACAACTATCAAAAATTAATTAACCATTTAACTAATCATGAAATTAAGTTTTTTAATTAAAAAATAATCAAAATGACTCTAGTTCATTAAAAATTTTATTCAAAATTGAATACTTACATTAATTTGATTATTATCAATTAAAAACAAAAGAAACTAGATTCATTACAAATGAAAAATTATCTTTTATAAAATAAATTAAACAGTTAATTACAGCTTTATAGTCCATACCAATTTCCATCATGAAGAACATGATAAACCAATAAAGGAATATATATCAAACTATCTATGAAATCAAGAGGAAAAATAGTAACGCGGCACAATGTAACTGCATCATTGTGTGAGCGATAAAAATTCCTTAATCTAGTTTATATAATTATTAAGTTAATTTAATTACAATCCAAGGGGATAAACCATGCTAAATCTGTGATTGTACATTAAATAATAGGGAAGCAATAAATCCCCCACATCAAAGGCCACCAATGTTATTACCACTAGAGAAGGTTATCGAACATATCATGATCACCTCTCCCGCAATGACTGAATATACCAGAGGACGTCATGGTACAACCAAAAAAACCAACAACCAAGATAACTCCAATAGAAACATTGATATTTGGCCCCAAATCATGGAAAAAAACTTGAGTAAATTGATTAATGAAACCAAATAAACAAAGGTATATTATACATTGGACCATAGAACGATTTCTATGAATCGAAGGAGGGAGATCTTATGGGTTATATGGTGAAGGAATCATCATAATGTCGAAGAGGTGGTTATCAGTCACATGGAGTCAAGGGATACCCATTATAGTCGTCGGTTTTGATTATAACTGAGCATCTAGAATTTTTTAAAACATAGAGAATTATGGTACTGCATGATTTGAAATCCCCTTTCACGAAATATAACCCTTAGGTTTCAGGTTTTTCTAAAAAACACATAGCATCGATGATTTATTTTATTTTTTCGAACCCCAAAAACATTGATGTTGTGAAACCCTATTTCACATCATGTAACCTCCTTTCATGATGAAAATATCACTGCTTCCAGATTCTAGAAAATGAACTACCCTATAAATCCATCAAGCCTCCTCTAAAAACCTTGGTTTTAAAAACTACAATGGGTTGATGCATGTAGATCTAGTCACTTATAATAATAATGAGAAATATCAAGTTGTGTTTGTAGTCCAATGTATTCATTCCTTAATGGTCCTATTAGATTATTTATATATATATTTCATTGATACGATAGTTAAAGATTTTAGCACCCTAATAAAACTTTGTAACATGAAATTATGTGATTCTGATTAAATTATTTTGGTTTATTGCTAGATAATTTAAAAAATCTATCATAAATGGAACACCGCATTGTCTTTTATGGGTTCCATTATTTAAAATAACCTCAAATTTTAATGATCTATGCTCTAGGTTCTTCAATTAATTTTTTTTCATACTCATTTAAATGAAAATATTATGTTATAACAATGTAATGAATATGAAAAATAACTTTTTTAACTCATTGGTTTCCATTATTCAATAATTTTATAAAGTCTTCCCTTTCATTTAAATTTCAACAAACTCTACATAAATATTAGATTAAAAATCAAATTTTTTGTATTTCTAATTTAATATTTTAGTTTTTATGGTTTTGAAAATATTAGTCTAATAATGATTTAGTAAATTTATACTGTGACATCAATTATTGGTTTTAATGGAAGTGTTCCGGATGAAACATTAACAATATATTTCATATAATGGAAATATAACAAAATATTAAATACTTGGAAATGAAAATGAAATAAAATTTTTAATGATAGACCTTGAGAAATATATGAACACCTTAGTAGATAATCATAATTAATAAAACGTCTGGGATTTTAAAATTCCAAAAAAGATATAATTTTTTTATAAATAATGAAATTGAAGGTTTAGTTCTCAATATGCATAATATGTTTTTGGTCCACATCGCAAGTAATAATTATTTCTTATCAAGCTCCTTCCTCTCTCACCAATATAAAATTCTTCGACTTATATCACCTCCTCACCTACTTTTCCCCTCCCCTATCGAAAAACACCACATCTCATTGCCACTTGTTTCCTCACTCCATCGTTCTTAGAGAAAAAAGATACAACTATAAAAAATGTTTTACCACAAAAATAATTTAATATAATGAAAATATGAATCAATTTTTTTAAATTTTATATGTGAAAATATATTAATTTTTCCTAAAAAATATATAGAAATTTAAATTGAAATGATTCACTAAATTTAAATTTTTTAATTTATTAGAAATTTTTTGTTTTTATTAATATTCATACATATATATACACACAGATTATATTTCATTTCAAATTAAATTTAATTTAAATAAAATTTTTACATTAATAAAAAAGTGGGTGAATAAAAATATTAGATTTTTAATAATAAATTAGTTTTTAAAAAGGGGTTAATGGGAAATGAATTTTATTTTACATAATAATTAAAAAAAATATAAGTAAATAATATGTTAATTTTGAAATATTATATTATTTCATAAAAATATTTTAATTTCAATAAAATATTAGAGCACATATATAAATTTAATATGTGATAATTTTTTAAAAAAATTATTAGTATGAACAAGAATTTTAATGGAAATATAAATATATATTTTCCGATGTAGAAGGGATTTTTTGATTCTTAGCATTGTAATATATATATTTAAACGATTATTATTTCGATGAACATTATATTAATTATAATTATAATAATATAAAATAATATAAAATACAATAAATACTAATGGCTTCCTTTTTATAATAAAATAGAAAACTATATCAGGAAAATCACATATGGATTTTTTATAAAATAATTATTAATTTAAAAATAAGGTAGTAGTATGTTAAATTTTCAATTTAAAATGTTTTTTTAATAAAATAATTTAATTTAATAATATTATATTATATTAGATTTTATTCAAAATTGATATGAGATTTTAAATTAATATTTCCATAAAATTGAAATTAAAAATAAATTAAGCTTTTTAATTGGATAATTGATAAGTAATTATAATTTTTTTGAATTTTAATTTATTTAAAATATAAATTTATATTAATTTAATTTAATTTAAGTGTTTTTTAATATTTTACATTATTATAATAGAATTTAATGTTTAATAATAAATTAAAAAATTTTATAAACTTATAATAATGTAAAAAATTTCAAAATATTAATTATTAAAATAAAAATAATTTCATATTATGTTAGTATAGTCATATTATATTTTTTAAAAAATAATCAATTTAATATAAATATTAGAGAACATATTTATATTTTATATGTGAACGTAAAATTAAATATGAAAAAATCATTAAACTGGAAATTTAATTAAAATAAGAATTAACAATATTTATAAACATTTTCACGACATAATTATCATAAAAATTAAATAAAGAAACGAAATGAACCAATTAAATAATTACATTTTCAATATATATTAGAAATGATTGATGGTTTTCATTTTTTTAATTACTTACAGATTTCTTATTTTTAATATTATCATTATTCTTCTAATGAAGCTTTATTTTTATCCTTATTGGTAACATCATCCCCACCAATAATGAAATCTAGTTTGGACCACTAAAATTAGGTTAAAAATATTATTACATTATATTTTAATATTTTCAATTTGACATTATTAAAAAAAGGGTAGCATATTTTATGGAATTTTTTATCCTTTCTATAAATATTGAATGTTTTTTGAGGATGTTATTGTTTAATAAAATATAGATGCAATCATAAAATTAATTTTTTTTTATTAATATGTCTATTGAGATGGTTTTAGATTCATTTAATGAAATGTAAGTGTATATATTGAACCTGTTATTTAATTTCAATTAATATTTTCACAAAAATCCTTAAACACCTATTTCAATTTTTATATCATAGAGGTGCAAAAATACAATATTTGATTGTGATATCATTTATTAGTGTAATTTCAGGAATAGTAAATATTACTGCATGTGATGTGATGAATGAAATCAATAAGAAAATTGATGACCATTTGAAGCAAGATGTTAATTGGCGTTCATCACATTTTTTATAGATTTCCTCATAATAAAGAAAATATCTGTTTCATGTGTAATAATTTATTTGGTGGTGAATATTTGATGATTTTTTATTATAAGTATCGAAAAATGGAAGGCTATGTGTGATGAAATTTTGTGTTCATGTAAGTACAGTTAATGATTTCATGGAAATATAGAAAAATATACTCGATGATCATTGATTTCTTAAGTATTATACTATCACATCATAGTTAACTGTTTAAGGCGGAAAATATGATGAATATAGCTGTATTGTTGAGAATTAAATAAATAAGATAGTTCATTTATATGTTCTTATAACATCAACTGTTATAGTCAATCAACATATGAATGTGATTAATGATTTTTATGATATCATTTTTAAGGATGAATAATTATATGATAAAGAGAGTGAGATGTTCTTAGTATATGATCTATAAATACATCATAAGAAATCAATGGATTGAAAAAAATATTACACTAGTGGTGTCTCGGTTTTATTGGTATTCGATAATATTGAAAATCATGATTCCATGTATTTCTGGGAAAACAATGATTCAGAAATTAATGATAAAATGTCAATTAGAAGACAAATTCAAATTCCATAGTCATTGTAGGGTATTTTACAGAATTAAAATAATAGGATGAATTATACTAATTTAATTGAATACTCTATAAGATATCATTTAAAAAAAATTCAATCGTATAGCGACACATGCTATATGCCATTATGAGATACCCTTATGAAAAAATCAACCTTTCTGAAAATTTCAATTTTTTGTTACAAAAGTAATTTTTTTTATTTTACCTTGACATAATATCATAGAATTCATAACTTAAAATTAATATTGTCTATTATTATTATTATTATCTAAATAATTCAATATATTTTTTCCAAATTAATAAAAAAATGCATAATAATTTTAATATAGAAATAAAATCCTACTGAAGAAGACATGAAATGAAAAAAAGACAGCAACTGAGATGGTATAGGGTTATTCATAAATGCAATTTCATGTATCACTAGATTACATTGTAAAGTTGGTTTAATCTAATATGGTTGTTTATCATTTTAATTTACATAGAATATGTTCAACTATAACATTACTCTTATCAAATTCATGTTCTATAGGATATTATAGGCATTCCCTACAGTCATCATGTCATTCCCACAATGAAAAAAATAGTACAAGTGGATAAAATGTTCATGTATTGAATCTATAATGCATATATCGAGATTTAAGGTACGCATGAAATGATTGATGTCATTTTCAACAGGGTTTTGAAATTGTATATTATGGAAATCTAGAGTCATGGTGTTGGTTTCAATATTTTGGGTGTGTTCATATTCCCAATATGCTAGGGATATGGATTATTTTTGTTTTCTACCACATTATCAAGGATGTAGTGAATATTGTGGATTTTGGATGGATTCCCCTATTATTATCACTGTTACATAATTAGATATATCTCTAGTAATGTATAAATAAATCTTCACAATGATATCTTCTTAACACTAATTGTCTAATTATATATGGGATCATGTCTCCTAGATCGTAAATTTTATTATTAATTTTATATCAGAGGTTAATATAAATTATTATCTCATGAATTTACAACATACCAACTAAAAAAAGGTTTTACATTAATTAATGAACTAAATGAGAGGAATAAATGATTATATCTACAATTACATGATCCATATATCTAAGAATAAATGATATTTATAATTTGATAAAAGGAATATATATATATAGTCACATCAACATAAACATCATTGTAATAATAAATTTTGTGTTTATGGGGTTTATGAAATAACTAATTATAAGAATTTATTTTCTTAATATATATATGTTAAATAAAGTGTTGATTTATTAGAGGATTCTATGGATGAACTGTTGTTGGGTCATCAACGATGACCAAATTTTTGAATGATAGATGAGGTTAATCCAACTAATTCTAAATCAAGCCAAGCACATGATTTTCATTGAACATGAATAAATATTAATGATGAAAAAATTTATGACCTATATTCTAGTGTTAGTGGTCGATTGATGATCGTGATTCTATAAAAAGACACTTTTGAATGATGTTACATCCAATCAGAAAATATTCCATCCTCACATGTACTTGTATCATGTTCCCATATGCACCTACCATGGGAGTGTTATGTCAATCCATTGTATCGAATTTAAACTTTATGGGATTTCTATAGATTAGTGCACTATTATTAAAGATTTATCAATATTTAATCCCTCTTCATAATTCTCATGTGTATCCTTAGCTCCATCATTGTAGCGTTGAAATGATTTTCGTAAATATAAATGCATGAGAAATGAAATGGAATCAAAGAAAAATAATTTTAGTCAATAATAATGAGAATATTATAGGTATAAGGGTAATAATCACATTTATTGTTGATTACCATTAATTTAAAAAATTATTTCTCATAATTAGTTTAATAGTTTCTTCTCATGTATATTGGTTTTTTAGTCATGAATTTGATTTTAGTAATAATATTTCAACTAAACCTATATATTTTATAAATTATATATATTTTTATCAATTTATTATTATTTTTTCAATCCGAAATATTTATTATATAAAATATTATCATGTATGAATTTTTTTTAAAAATTTTAATTGATTTAACTAGAAAACAAACATCAATTTCTATAGGATCCATTTATTTTTACACCACATATTCATCGCCTATCACACTATTTATGGGATTATGTTGAATATTAGACAGTAAAAGTCCCTATGGCCCATAAATTCCACCATGATACTATGCTAGGTCAAATGAATACATAGTTATAGTGGTCTTCCTTTTATAGGTGGAGAATCTGCAGATATATAACCAATGAATTATTGATTTTTTATAATTTTGTTTAGTGATAGAGTCTAGATATATGTAAATTTCATATTCTTATGGGATATAGAATGACTACATTAGTTTATTGCACTATATTTCCCGGTCATCTGGTGGATGAGGGTGTTTTTAAGGGTCTGATGGTATAAAACTGAGAGTATATATTATGTGGATTTATAATAAAAACTAGTAACAAATACATATGTGACCCTTAATGGAGGTATATTATGGATTCCCTTTTTGGAAACCAATTTTGGGAATATTTCTCTTGATTAAGATGAGGTGAAATTGTTGAAATAAGCATTAACATACATTTTATGATTTATTGGTGGTACATTATTTACATATCACTTTGGATCATTTTCTCATCTGATCATCCCACATCTACTTTTTGATTTTGACAGTACTGTTCAATACGGCCATGGTTTCACCTATCTTACACATAATTTTAAAAACCAATCCACGTCATCATTTATAAATAATAATAAAAGAGATATTTATTTTTTTTATTATAGGTGTAGGCATGGATTAAATTTCCTACACATGAACGTCGGTTTTTTTAATGATTTACAAGTCAATATCATTCATATAGGTGCCTCATCATTCTGGTAATATTTATTTCTAATAAATACTTTTTTTATAACTACATATTGAAATTTTGTAAATTAATTTTTTTACTTTTACATTTATCAATAGAGCTACTCAAACCCCAATATGTATAACCCATCACATTAATTTTCATAATAACACATATTATTTGATCTAAAATCTATTTATAATGTATTGAAGAAACATTGTACTTATAATTAAATACTTTTTTGTTAAAATATTAACTTCTGTTATTCCGTTCCATGTAGATTTCGTGGACACCATATGAAAGTGATCTTAGTGTATGTCTATGGATTACAATACCTTGTGGTTACATCTATATATTGTTTTTATTCAACTAATCCTCTATGATATTGACGAGTATCACCAACCTAATAGGTTCATTAAATATTCTATGTATCAACATTCTATTCTCGTACAATTGAAGTCGGTTTTAGAGGGTCATGTTATATAACTAACCCCACCATCACAATTGATCATCATTTACACCCATGGTCATCACCAACCCCCATAAAAAACATTATGAACCACTGACCACATCAGGAAAACATGTTTTTCATTTTTTTCTCCTAGATGAATCTTTTCACATCCTCAATCAACCCAACCACACCTCACTACCCTCTGGTTTCCGTGTGTTCACCACGGATGATGGGTATGGTTTATTTTCTTCCTTGATAGGAAAAATAATACCCCATATATTAAATCAATTTAATTATATAAAATCACATATTACTAGGGTTTACATTAAGTTTCCATCCATGGTAATCTCTATAGACTTTCAATGAGTGAGAAATTGAAACCACATAAAGTATTATCATGGACTCCACTAATGGCATTTTTCCTGTACTTTTATTAGACACTATAACCATTAATTCTAGTCTTAAATAGTTTGAAGGGGATGGTGATTATAATCCCATGGTTTTTGATAAAAAAATTATAGCATTATCTAGGAATGTACAATTATTAATTTTTTATTGAATATTTTGAAATTATCACATATGTTCCCATGGTCCAAGAGGCTAGTATCTGATATAAAATCCTTACAATTCATCAATAAATTTCTTGTAGTATTCATCCCCTCATAATATACTAATATATAATTTTGATAAAATACCCTAAGATGAACTAACCACCTTATCTAGGATCAAAATAAGAGAGATTTTGGACATCAAAATATAAGGCCCCGACCTTAAAACATACTTAATCTTGACTTAATACAAGATTCCACATTGAGTATCTTTTCAGGATCAGAGTTTTAGAGAATTAGATCATAAAACATGAATTACATTCCACATTTAAACAATGTGGTTACATAAAAGACAGGATTCATTCATCCCATCAACGGAAACATATTTAAAATAAAACTTGGATTCGTTCTTGACACATCCTTGACACTATCATCACATCACGTACCTTTCACATGACCTGTGAAAAACATTTCAAAAACTTGGGATGAGCATAAAAATCTCAGTAAGGGATATAAAAATATGGAAAGGAAATATGAGTTCATATATACATAAGAATGAAATCATACTTTACCCATAAAACATTGGCACTTTAACATACCTCATCAAATCATGAATATATAATAGAAATCATAAGACATAAAAGGTAACATGAGGCATTCACAACATTCTTACATAGGGAGTATCCCTCTTGGTTACGTTTTGGAATACCCATCACAGTATATTCCCTAAATCTCTTCGGAGAAACCTTAACGTTTCACTCTGTCTCTTTACCCAATGCATTGGAGAGCTATATCGGGCTCACCCGCCCTTATTTTATCATGGAACCACCCGTCTTCATTATAATTCCCAAGAACCTCAACATAATCGTATCACATAAAACATGCATAAAGGAAACATAACATTTCCACCTTTCAATCACAAGATATCAATAAAAAAATTGATATAAAAACATTATGAAAACCATTTTAGAAACCAAAATAAAATAAAAGTAAAACATGGTATTTATTTTTCTTTTGAAAAGAATGTATGGCTTGTAGAGGAAGTCGAAACTCAAATAATGGTCACGGCGATGGAGAAGTCATTGTCGCCGCATACGTATGGCAAAAACATTCCCTTTTGTCGTTTAGTAAACGCTTCGTATAAAAAATAATCCTTTTGGATAAATGTAAAATTAAAAGGGGTTTATACACTGTATAAAAAAGGTTGTGTATAAAACAAAATATGCCTCAATGAAAGGAGATTGAGACGAAGTCCCATACAAAGACGGTATCCTTGGTTTAAGGATAAATCAATTACATAATTATGTGTGACAAACGAATACACCAAATATAAGTGGATATTAAGTGTAAAATAATCAAAGGCCATTCACACATATTCAAAGGATGACATATTCAATAACTACATGTTGAACCCAAAGAAATAGAAATTGGGTTAAGAAGTTCCCTTGACAGCCTAACGGCGTCACATCAAAATGAGTTGACGAGAGATAAGAAGTGTATCTCATCACTTGGACATAAAATTTACATCAATAAGGATATATGAGAACATATCCCAACATAACAATATGTAAATTAAAAGACCCAACAAAATAAGTCTTTTAAAAAGTGGAGGGTGAAAGGTTCCCTTACCGACTTTGGTATCTTTCAAAACATACACCCCATGAAAAAGGACAATACATCATTGATGTAAATACTAATAAAAGAAAGTATATTAGAGAAAGAGTAGAATAATGGGCAGTACATACACCACTCAAAGGAAATTGTGGCAAATGTATCATAAATTTCATAGGAATAAAAGTGAGATGAAAAATCCCTTACGAAAACTCGGCAGCCTAACGGTGCCACATAAAACTTACAAAAAATGGATTGATGAGATCAAATAGGGTACTTCATCATATTAACATAAAGTTTATAGAAAGAGTAATATAAAATAACATCCCCCAACATAACAAATAGGAGCTTAAAATAAGTGACATAAAGGAGAGGACTTAAAAATAAAGAGAGAGGTTATATCTCTTATGAAAATTCGGCAGCCTAACGGCGCTACTCAAAACTTCCAAAATGGATTGATGAGTAAGAATAGGGTCTATCAGCACATGAACATAAAAATTACAGTAAGATTAATATAAAAGAACAGGCCAATAACAAGAAAGATGAGCTTTAAAAGGAATGACATAAAAGAGTGTACTTAAAAAGAAAGAGAGGACTAAGATCCCTTACCTCAAGTCCAACTTGTCTTGTTCGTTTCTTTATATTCATGAATAATATACTTTGGTCAATTTATAATTGATTAAAATACTCCTATAAAGATTATTATTCAGTTAATATCACATATTTTAATGTTATAATAATTGGTTAATAATATGAGTTCATATCAGACGTTTTTGTCGATGATTGGTACATGAGTCAAAAATAGAACTTGTTGGAAAAAAAATTTCCATGTAGTTATAGGTACATCATTTCCAGAATAGTATTGATGTTTTAAATATCATATATATCCAGTATATATTCATTTTATACTATTCCTTATAATTTGGAGATAAAAATTAAAAGCACCATTCCTGGAGACGGTAGGCCGTACGTACGTATGAACGCTACTTTGATTTTTTTGTCATATTAATGGAATTAAAACAAAATGAGAGAGATATATATATATATATATGTTATAATTCCAGAATTTAATCCACAATTTAGATGTAATATATTACATATATATCCATTATATATATGTACTTATAATAATACATAACATTTTGAGATAAGAAATGAAATGTACCGTTCATGGAGACGGTAAGCCGTACGTACGCATGAACGCTACTTTCATTTCTATCTCATACTTTAATGGAAATAAAAATAATTATATAGAGGTATATTATAATTCCAGTATAACATCATATATAAAAACATTAAATCCATCCTTTATATTTCCCACGTATGGCCTTAACGAATCACATCACTTTGAGGGGGCGGTAGTGCGCACTTCCTTAAATGAAGATATCGTGTTTACCCATAATGGAAACCATAAAGGTATTCCCAAAATGAAAAATACTGAAGCTTAAGGAAAACATAAACATATTATATATCATATAAAAATATAGTGTCATCTTAATGGCCACCTTTGAAGGTATTAAAAGAATGTTGAACAATCATCATTTCGGGAGGCCGAAATTCGCCATCCATAGAAACAGTATGTTCTTTAACCATTAGATGTAGGTGTGTGTAAGTGTAGCTCAAATAATTATTATAAAAACATCCCAGTATATTTAATATACTGGATTTGTTACAAAATAAACGAATAAAAAGAGTTTACGGGGTTGGACAAGAAAAATAAAACAAAATGACACAAGTGAAGACATTACCTTAAAATCGGGTAACTCCCTTTGGTTTGACCTAAAAGGCTTCCTTGGGATGACTTATGCCCAAAGAGAGGCTTCAAGGAGTAAGAGATGGAAGTGTAGAGACAAAAGGGCAGGGTTTGGCTGAGCCAAAGGCTTTGGGAGTGTGGGTAAGGAGGTAGAGGTGGGGGCCATTTATAAGAGGAGAGGAGGGGCACTCTTGGAAAGTAAGCAAATGTTACATTATTTGAAAATGTTTTTCGGTTTTAAAAGGTCCCAAATTGATATAATTAGTGGATAAGGTGATAAGGGTTCTAAATCCACTCATCCAATAGGTTTTGGACATGTGTAGGTCTTAGATATTACATTATCTTTCCATTTTATTTAAATCGTTAAATAATGAGGTCATCGCTACATCATCATGATGTCATAAATAATTTAATTTATTTAATGTGTAAATATTATAAAAAAATACTATGATGTAGGAAATAGTTTTAGATTTTCAATGAATATTTATAGTCAAAAATATGATTTCTATAACCCCATGTAATAATTCATTTAGTAAAACATTTCACGTTTGTCTCATTTTTACTTTAACTTTAAATAAAAAGATATTAATGTCATTTTCCAACCAATGTGGCTTCATGGGGTCCCCAAGTTGACCCATGGGTTTTCTTGGTTGGCCATGACACATACAATGAGATTAAGACATATGTCAAGTTCATTTCATATTATTAAATAATTATTTTTACCTTAAACTACACTAATTACCTCTAATCGCGATTAAGAACTTAAAATTTACTATTCACCAAAAAATTATTTTAATCTCATTGAACCACATTTTACTTCTTAAGGAAAACCATGTATGTCGGATTTTTTGAAATTCAAAACACAGAAGTGGTAAAATTTCATTTAAATGAAAAATCAGTTTTTATAAGTACCACTTAGTGGTTTCACTATTCATAAAAAATTGAAGTTTTTCAGAAATATCCCCACAATTCCCCCTAAGCTATATTTGATATTCTGAATTCAAAAATGAAGTCTATTTTAAAAAATTCAAAACATATAAGTCACATTAATTAATTTAATAATTAATTCCCTTTGTTAGAGGAAATAGCGTGTTTTTATGAAACAATAAGTATCAAGAGATTGACACTAGTTTAAGTATGATTCCAAAGTGAAATTAATTTCAACAAACACTATTGGATTTAATGGTAAAAATCTATTCTAATTTCACTTTAAAATAAATTCAAAAGATAATCTAATCATATAAATAAATTAGATTAATAAGTGGTTTGGAATTAATATACAATATTTTACACAATTCATTAACAAAATGAACTTTATTGGAAAGATACCAAAAATTTACACAAAGTAAATTTTGATGTCCCGATTATAAAGAAGAGTTTTATTTGGTCCAATAGAATGTATAAGAGTGAAAAAAACTATATTTAATGATGGTTTTACATCAAAAGGAGATAAGTGAACCTTTAGTGAAAACTAGGGCATATACGCCTAAAATTGAATTCTTTCCGTATTTTAAGCCTTTATCTTTTATTGGATAAATGTAAAAACATTTAAAAACATATATAATCATATTTTAGTTATTTCTATCCATTCCAGCCAATAAAACGGCTATATGTTAACTACCATTTAAAATAATATTATTTTATTATTAGAGTGCATCGTAAGATTCCCATGAAACTCATTGTTGCGTGTTGGGTACGCCATCGAGCATAGCATCCCCTTTAAAGTCATTTTAAAATTTTATTCACAAATATGGATAAATATGAAAATTTCATATTCTTTATTTACCTGGGGTGTTACATCCTTCCCCCCATTTGGGAATTGTGTCCTCGCATTTTTTAAAATTGGGCTTGGAAACATCCTTGAAAGTCCCACATCGGAACAAGAGTCGGTAAAACAATCACTTTAAAATAAAGAAATATAAGTAAAAAGGTAACCCGAGTTAACCCATACTAGGATTCCAAGTATGAAAATATGGGCCTGGAGGAAAAAACAAAGGGACATGTTCTTGATGGAGAGTGATAGTAAACATGTCTAGGAGAAAGTTAACCATAAGAAAATCACAAACTTGTGATGGGTTAAACGGTATTCGATTCCCCAGTAGGAAAATTTAATAGACAACATTTTTGTTTTAAGTTACTTTTTATTGAGGAATTTATTCATATGGAAACATAATCACTTATCATGTTGACTTTCAACATTTATTATATTCCTTAATCAAACTCATATTTTCTCCAAAAGACGAGTATTTAGGAAGACTTGTTCGCATTAAGAGTAATATAATCAATTTCTAGAGAATCACCTAATCCAGAATAGAGAACTATATACTTCCCATATATTTAGACTCTACCCAAAACCAAAACCAAAAAGGTTAGTACAAGATCAGATAATCCAAAAAGGATAACCCTTTATAAAAAGAAAATCTATTCTTAATCTCCAAAATTTGTCCAACAAAACCCAAAGTTCAATGAGGACCATTCGATAAACAATTTTTCCATAAGATTCCTCAAAGTAAACCAAACTAAGATTGAAACCCAAATATTTTGAAGGATTTAGTCACATAGTCTACCATGTTAAATCGTATCATTTATCTCCAAACCACATCAGTTGCTCTTAATGTCTTGTATTGAAAAGTAATTAATCCTAGTCACTTATCCTCCATGATAGGTTAAAAAATTTCCTAAGATAACCCAAAATCAACTTACTCTTAATTAATAACATCATCTAACTATAAAATAATCAGTCAAACTAACCAGGGACTTCATGTAGTTCAGTGGTAGGCGATAAATACCAGTCGCACATTGGTTGTGGGTTTGATTCCCGCAGCTTGGTCCGACACGACGGGTTTTCACACAGTCTGTGTGTTTTCCTTTTTCCAAAACTATATAATTCTCAAAATATTTCCCAAAACGAGATAAAATCTTCAAAAATAAACATAACATATTTTAACCTCAAGTTTATATCATGCCTTTCATTTTCCATCATATCATATAATAACCCATAATTACCTCAAAAGTAAGGATCATATAAACTCTAATGGTTACCTTTATAATTATTACCTAAACATCCACATCGATTGGTCATCTCGTACATGATGCATTACAGAACATACCAAGGTTCAAGTGGTTGATCATGACTCCTTGATAGTTGGTTTAGAACAACCACGAGTTTCCTCATTGAATCCCCCATTTATCTAGTATCTTAAACAGAGAACCACCACAGTTTCCTTCAACCCTGTTGTCTCTTTGGTCCCAGCTAGATCCATCCATTCACTAAAAACAGAAAGGTCAGTGTGATTATATCAACAAATCTATCACGTACTAATGAGGAAGGTAAACACTAATATATACATACTCATTCACTTTATCTAAAACTAGGACTCTTTCTAAAATCATAACCATTATGGCAATGTCACATATGCTTAGAGAATACCCTAATCTCTAAAGTTATCTAAATCGACCTCTAATACCAACTATAAGGCCCCAGCCATAAAACTTACTTAATCTTGAGTAAATACATGATTACACATTGAGGATCTTTTCAGGTTAAGAGTTTTAGAGAATTAGATCATAAAACTTGCATTACATTCAACATTTAAACAAAGTGGTTACATAAAATAAAGGATTCATTCTTCCCATCAACGGAAACATATTTAAAATAAAACTTGGATTGTTTCTTGACACATCCTTGACACTATCATCACATCACGTACCTTTCCCTTGACCTGTGAAAAACATTTCAAAAACATGGGATGAGCATAAAAACCTCAGTAAGGGATATAAAAATATGGAAAGGAAACATGAGTTCATATATACATAAGAATGAAATCATACATTACCCATAATACATAGGCACTTTAACATACCTCATCAAATCATGAATAAATCATAGAAATCGTAAGACATAAAAGGTAACTTGAGGCATTCATAACATTCTTACGTAGGGAGTAACCCTCTTGGTTACATTTTGGAATACCCATCACAGTATATTCCCTAAATCTCTTTGGAGAAACCTTAACGTTTCACTCCTTCACATTACCCAATGAATTGGAGAGCTATATCAGGCTCACCCGCCCATAGTTTATCACGGAACCACCCGTCTTCATAATAATGACCAAGAACCTCAATATAATCATATCACATAAAACATGACTAAAGGAAACATAACATTTTCACCATTCAATCACAAGATATCAATACAAAACATTGATATAAAAACATTATGAAAAACATTTTCAATACCAAAATAAAATTAAAGTAAAACATGGTATTTATTTTTCTTTTAGAAAGAAGGTATGGCTTGTAGAGGAAGCCGAAACTCAAATAATGGTCACAACGGTGGAGAAGTCATTGTCGTCACATACGTACGACAAAAACATTCCCTTTTTCCATTTAGTAAACGCTTCGTATAAAAAATATTCCTTTTGGATAAACGTAAATGTCAAAGGGTTTTATACACCGTATAAAAGAAGGTTGTGTATAAAACAAAATATGCCTCAATGAAAGGAGATTGAGACGAAGTCCCATACAAAGACAGTATCTTTGGTTTAAGGATAAATCAATTACATAATTATGTGTGACAAACGAATACACCAAATATAAGTGGATATTAAGTGTAAAATAATCAAAGGTCATTCACACATATTCAAAGGATTACATATTCAATAACTACATGTTGAACCCAAAGAAATCGAAATTGGATTAAGAAGTTCCCTTGACAGCCGAACGACGTCACATCAAAATGAGTTGATGAGAGATAAAAAGTGTATCTCATCACTAGAACATAAAATTTACATCAATAAGGATATATGAGAACATATCCCAACATAAAAATATGTAAATTAAAAGACCCAACAAAATAAGTCATTTAAAAAGAGGAGGGTGAAAGGTTCCCTTACCGACTTGGGTATCTTTCAAAACATACACCCCATGAAAGAAGGACAATAAATCATGGATGTAAATACTAATAAACGAAATTATATTACACAAAGATTAGAATAATGGTCTGTACATACACCACTCAATGGAAATTGTGGAAAATGTAGCATAAATCTCACAGGAATAAAAGTGAGATGAAAAATCCCTTACGAAAACTCGGCAGCCTAACGACGCCACATAAAACTTTCAAAAAATCGATTGATGAGATCAAATAGGGTACTTCATCATATTAACATAAAGTTTATAGAAAGAGGAATATAAAAAGAACATCCACCAACATAACAATGAGGATCTTAAAATATGTGACATAAAGGAGAGGACTTAAAAAGAAAGAGAGAGGTTAGATCTCTTACGAAAATTCGGCAGCCTAAAGGCGCCACTCAAAACTTCCAAAATGAATTGATGAGAGAGAATAGGGTCTCCTATCACATGAACATAAAAATTATAGTATGATTAATATAAAATAACATCCCAATAAAAAGAAATATAAGCTTTAAAAGGAATGACATAAAAGAGTGTACTTAAAAAGAAAGAGAGGACTAGGATCCCTTACCTCAAGTCCAACTTGTCTTGTTCGTTTCTTCATATTCCTGAATAGTATACATTGGTCAATTTATAATTTATTAAAGACCACCTATAAAGATTATTATTCAGTTCATATCACATATTTTAATGTTATAATAATTGTTTAATAATATGAGTTCATATCAGACGTTTTTGTCGATGTTTGGTACATGAGTCAAAAATTGAACTTGTTGGAAAATAATTTTCCATGCAGTTATAGGTACATCATATCCAGAATAGTATTGATGTTTTAAATATCATATATATCCAGTATATATTCATTTTATACTATTCCATAGAATATGGAGAAAAAAATTAAAAGCACCGTTCATGGAGACGGTAGGCCATACGTACGCATGAACGCTACTTTCAGTTTTTTGTCATATTAATGGAATTAAAACAAAATGTGATATATATATATATATATATATGTTATAATTCCAGAATGATATCCATAATTTATATGTAATATATTACATATATATCCATTATATATATGTACTTATAATAGTACATAACATTTTGAGATAAGAAATGAAATGTACCGTTCATGGAGGTGGTAAGTCGTACGTACGCATGAACGCTACTTTCATTTCTATCTCATACTTTAATGGAAAAAAAATAATGATATAGAGGTATATTATAATTCCAGTATAAAATCATATATAATAACATTAAATCCATCCTTTATACGTCCCACATATGGCATTAACGAATCACATCACTTTGAGGGGGCGGTAGTCCACACTTCCTTAAATGAAGATATCGCGTTTACCCATAATGGAAACCATAAAGGTATGCCCAAAATAAAAAATACAGAAGCTTATGGAAAACATAAAAATATTATATATCATATATAAATATAGTTTCATCTTAATGACCACCTTTTAAGGTGTTAAAATAATGTTGAACAATCATCGTTTCGGGAGGCCGAAATTCGCCATCCACGGAAACAGTATGATCTTGAACCATTAGATGTAGGTGTGTGTATTTTTAGCTCTAATACTTCTTATAACAACATCCCAGTATATTGAAGATACTGGATTTGTTACAAAATAAACGAATATAAAGAGTTTATGGGGTTGGGGAAGAAAAATAAAACAAAAGGACACAAGTGAAGACATTACCTTAAAATCGGGTAACTCCCTTTGGCTTGAGATAAAAGGCTTCCATGGGAAGACTTCTGCCCAAATTGAGGCATCAAGGAGTAATATTGGGATGTGGAGTGACAAAATGGGCAGGGTTTGGCCGAGCCAAAGGCTTTGGGAGTGTGGGTAAGGAGGTAGAGGTGTGGGCCTTTTATAAGAGGAGAGGAGGGGCACTCTGGGAAAGTAAGCAAATGATACTTTATTTGAAAATGAGTTTCTGTTTTAAAAGGCCCCACATTGATATAATTCGTGGATAAGGTGGTAAGGGTTCGAAATCCACTCATCCAATAGGTTTTGGAAATGTGTAGGTCTTAGATATTACATTATCATTCCATTTTACTTAAATCGTTAAATAATGAGGTCATCGCTGCATCATCATGATGTCATAAATAATATAATTTATTTAATGTGTAAAAATTATAAAAAAAATACTATGATGTAGGAAATCGTTTTAGATTTCCAATGAATATTTATAGTCAAAAATCGGATTTGTATAACCCCATGTAATAATTCTTTTATTAAAACATTTCATGTTTGTCTCATTTTTACTTTAACTTTAAATAAAAAGATATTAATGTCATTTTCCAATCAAAGTGGCTGCATGGGGTCCCCATGTTGACCCATGGGTTTTCTTGGTCGTCCATGACACATCCAATGAGGTTAGGACATGTGTCGAATTAAATTCATATTATTATAACATTATTTTTACCTTAAACTACACTAATTACCTCTAATCGCGATTAAGAACTTAAATGTTACTATTCACCAAAAAATTATTTCAATCTCATTGAACCACATTTTACTTCTTAATGACAACCATTTATGTCGGATATTTGAAATTAAAAACACAGAAGTGGTAAAATTTCATTTAAACGAAAAATCAGTTTTTATAAGTACCACTTAGTGGTTTCACTATTCATAAAAAATTGAAGTTTTTCAGAAAAATCCCAATAAATTCACCTTAATCTATATTTGATATTACGAATTCAAAAATGAATTCTATTTTACAAAATTCAAAACATATATGTCACATTAATTAATTTAATAATTAATTCCCGCTGTCAGAGCAAATAGCGTGTTTTTATGAAACAATAAGTATCAAAAGATTGGTACTAGTTTAAGTATGATTTCAAAGTGAAATTAATTCCAATGACCACTATTGGATTTAATGGTAAAAATATATTCTATTTTCCCTTTAAAACAAATTCAAAAGATAATCTAATCATATAAATAAATTATATTAAAAAGAGGTTTTGAATTAAAATACAATATTTTACACTATTCATTAAAAAAATGAACTTTATCGGAAACATACCAAAATTTTACACAAAGTAAATTTTGATGTCCCGATTCTGAAGAAGAGTTTTATTTGGTCCAATAGAATGTATAAGAGTGAACAAAACTATATTTAATGACGGTTTTCCATCAAAAGGCAATAAGTGAACCTTTAGTGAAAACTAGTGCATATACGCCTAAAATTGAATTCTTTCCGTATTTTAAGCCTTTATCTTTTATTGGATAAATTTAAAAACATTTAAAAACATTTATAATCATATTTTAGTTATTTCTATCCATTCCCGCCAATACAACGGCTACATGTTGACTACCATTTAAAATAATATAATTTTATTATTAGAGTGCAACGTAAGATTCCCAAGAAACTCGTTGTTGCGTGTTGGGTACGCCATCGAGCATAGCGTCCCCTTTAAAGTCATATAAATATTTTATTCACAAATATGGATAAATATGAAAATTTCATATTCTTTATTTACCTAGGGTGTTACAGAAAATATATTTTAGATTCATCATTATTAGCATTAAATAAAAATTGATAAAAGGAAATAGATGGACACTCTATTCCAATCCCCCATTTTTCAGGCCTCGTAATGGGAGTAGCTATTAAAAGAAAATGGATTATAATAGTGGATCAAATTAATCAGCATCACAGGATTATTGATAAATTATATTTTCATAGCAATAACACAGGGTGCCTCTATATGTTTTTTATATTAATTTTTTCATTTAAAGGTGGTTTTCTTAAAAATGACAAAGGTATCCACATTTAATAATTCTTATCTCTAGTAACACATGTAATCTAAAATACATATTTTCATTTATTATGATATTCTATTTAGTTTCACTTAGAGAGAACTAGTGATGAATTGAGTGTTACATTAGAATTATATAGGGAAAGAAGATGGGGTAAATTGTTTCCTTATTAAAATTTTTATTAAGTCAATTATAATCTCCCATTGTGGTTATTGAAGTAGTGCATGGTTATTTTCATTAATTATATTTTCCAGTCAGAGAATAAATTTGAGAAAATATATTTAATGTTTTTAGAGAAGTAAAAATACTGTATTCCACTACACTAATACTCTCTCAGTGATCATGATGAATTTCACTAACATTTCCTCTTATATATAGACATAAAAACCAACTGAAATTACTTGAGGAATTAAATAATTTCATGATCTCTTAGAATGAATGTCAAAACCCATATCTTATTATATGAAGATAACATTCTATCATGATTCAGAATAAAAATTTGACAAGTTAAAAATAATGACATAATATATAGTTTTCTAAAATAGATTTTGGATACATTTTCTACTACTACTTAAAAAAGAATAGATCATCATATAAATATATAAAAAATATTCAATGTGCATTCTAAATGATGAATGTATGAACACTACACATAAAAAATATTCATAAACTTAGAATATAGATAAAAAAGCATTTATGAGAAGTGAATGAACACATAGAAGATGGTAATCATAAATTTCTCCAAATTCATTTCCTAAAAATATATTTTATGAGTTATAAAAACTATTAACACGTGAATATCATATTAAAAATATGAAGACCAAACAAAAAGAAATCATAAAATGTGTGTCTTTATAAATTATCCCTTTATCAAATCAAATACCTTGTTAAATTATTTTTAATAGATCCAACTCTATGTTTTTAACAATAATATTGATTGTATTTAATTAAAATATATCTTAATGTTTCTCCAAATAAAACATTATTATTTTTAACACTCATTGCGATTGAAATGTGAATTAAATCACCATAAAAATATTGTGACATACCAGAAAAATATGAACAATTTAATCCCCACTGATGTGAATTTTAATCATTCTGCCAACATATTTTAATAAGATAATTACTCAAGTGAAATCATTTTTGAAATAATGGGAAAAATAATAAAATCATATCATGTAATTGAATAATTTATATTAAAATTTATTTTTATATCAATGACATAAAAGTTATACTTTAAAACATATTTGTTGATTCCAAACATTGTATTGATAAAACATACATCAAACACATAAACCAAGGGTTATTCAAAAACGAAATGTTTCTAATCAAAATGTACATTACAAATATATGGATCCTAAAGAAGAATAATTTAATTAATGACAGGTTCCCAAATCTATTATTGTTCATGGATGTAGGGTTTTGTATAGTGATTCAAATCTTATTGAAAATCCAAAAAACAATCTTTGAAATTAAAATTGATTTTATTTAAATTATAAATAACATTCAATAATATTTGCAATATAAATACTAAAATTAAACTAATCTAAAAATCCACATAGAGAAACATTATAAGTAATAAATGGTGTGGTTTTTGGGAAAATAATTAATGGGATATTAATTATATTTTCAAATCAACATATTCTATAGAATCTCACCACTTTGAATAATAAAAAACAAATAGAAAATATTCTTATAAATGTAAAAAATAATTTTATTTATTATATAATTAAATATTACCCAAATAAAAAAAGAAATTTTATTTTTCAAAATTTAACTTATAAAGGATATAACAATTAATTTTATAAATTGTGAAAATAGTTTTCCTTGTTTAAATTAATTCTCGAATTTTAAATATATTGAAATGTGAATTGATTCTAAAAAAATACTATAATGATGAGTTCAACCAAATTTCTAATAGTTTTTTTGTTTTCACAATGAATGTACAAAATGGAATACAACACCGTCAATGATTAAAAAAATTTACTAGAATGATATGTTATGGAAAAGACCCAGGTATACTAAAAATTAAATGTTCCTTTGAAATTTGAATTATTCCAAACTACTAAACAGAGTAATTATATAAATGTTATGTAAATATAAAAAAATTCTTTCCTTTCTCTTGACATAATAGATTATAGAATTATTTTGGAAAATTATTTTTAATGGATTATTGGGTAGGATGGGAAGTGTCTTCTCACTCAGATCTATCTGAAATAGATTGTGATGTCACAGAATCATATACAGTTTGATGAAAAACCTTAATCTCTTCCATCAATAAATAAATTTTTTGATTCATTGGTCCCACCCTATATATAATAAGAATCATATAAACCTAGAATATCATGAACACATCAACAATATTTACTATATTAATATTGTGTACAATCTCAAAAGGATGATGATTTTTTCCTCCATTTCAACCAAATCATTCCATAAAATTCAAACCCCAGTATCTTCAGAGGATATAATTGTGAAAAAATATTGCTGATTATAGAAGATATAATGTAGTGGTGAACAATCACACAATAACATGTTAATTCCATCATTCTATATATAAGAACATTTATAAGATACTCAATGCTCCTTATGAAATCATGATATTGTGGTCCCTAGTATTAAGAGCCCTATTTTATATTATTTCTCTTATATATTCAAATTGAATATCTAAATAAATTTAAAATCAAAACCATCAGACCCAGAAACTTAATCACCTATCATTTTTTCAATTTGACCAAAAATTTCCCTCCAAAAAGAATCTAAATCTCTTCTTGATATTGAAAATTGATTCTAACATTCAATAGGGATTATATAGATTGATGTTTTTCAATTAATTGATGATAATATTAAGACATAAACATCCTATTGAGAACGCTAAATATATCTATTTAATCTCATATATTCCTATTTCAACTCACTAAACATCGAAATATCCCCATTCGGAAATTGTGTAACCTCTCCTCATAATAATCATTAAATTAATCTTATGATTCCATTTAAGGTCTTCTTGACGGTTCCGAGGATACTAACAACTTAAGTGATTTCACTTTAATATATTATATATATAGAGATGTCAGTTCAAATAGAATGTGATACTTTTCTTTATATTTATCTTCATATATCCTTTCGAAGGATTTATAAAATAATTAAACTTTCTGGACATCAAATATCTTAATTTTTTTGTTATAGGAGTTTTCAAATTCTAGTCAAAATTTTATTTCACAAAAACATGTTTATCATAATGTCACACCTTCCCATATTTTCATGTAATAAATTCAACATTTATTCTTTAAAATGATACTATAATTATAACATCTTATAAGCCTTAATTACCAAGAACATGTTGATTTACTAAATCAACCATATTAGTTATAGCATTCTCAAATTGATCATCTCTACTTCTTGGTCTGGGGACTAGCCCTTCACTAATGTCCTCTCTATTAGTCTTTTATAATACTCTTTTCAATTTGAAAAATAACCTTAAAATTTTTAGAATATTCTCATCCACAACCATCATTCTCCTTATAATGACATTATTTTGGTTTCACCAATTTACACACCTACCAGCCTTCTATATTTTTGAGATAAACCTATTTCTCCATCTATAATGGATTCTATATTTTATTTTCTGGAAAATAATATTGAACTAAATGACACTGAACTTATTTTCTCTCCCTGATCAAAATATCTTGATTGTTAAAACTCTTTAGCAGTAATAGGCTTATACTTACCCAGTTTTTTTTCTCCCAAATCATCCAAGCATTCATAGAATTCCAGAAGATAGATTATCACTATGGTGAAATTACAAGTCTATCTAAATAAACAAACCATTATTATCTTACGGATAAAAAAAGAGAAAATAACTTTACATATGGGTAGAATGACATCCCAGCATCCTTATGACAATAATTAATCATATACTTCACCATAAACCTATATGAATTCAGTTTAATGTAATTTAACATCAGTAATATATGATACATATCTAGGGAAATGTTTTTCTTCAAATCAATTATCAATATAACTAAATATATTTGGATGAACATGACTAATACCTTTTGGTAAGCCTCAAAATCCTTTACTAAAAACAATCTAATTTGAGTGTCACCAAAAAAGAAAAAAATAATGTATTTATATTAATGAATTTTATCATATATAGATAATAAATTATGTGAAAAACAATATCATAGTTCTAGTAAAAAACTTGTGAAATTTCTATAGTGGAGATTGATGATTCCTTATTTTTTACCTATGGAGAAATAAAATCTTTTGAATCACCAAAACAAAACATTACATGATCCAAAAAATGAATTACATTTTTCCAAATTATGTATTCTATATTCCCATGAGAAGAAATGGACTATATAGCATAAGAATATTAGGACTATTATAAATGTAGATTCCTCTTGGATATCAACTTGAAATCACTGGATTTCACATGCATAATGTTTCTTTCAAATCTTGAGGTTCTCTATCCCTTTATTCTGATTGGTCAATATTCCCCATTTCTCTTAGTCATCTGAATTTCAAGGATCATAAGGTTTATGGTTCATAACATAGGGTTCAAAATAGAGTTTCAGATTAGTAGGACTAACAGGTGAAATATCAAAGGTTAGAGAGAGAGATATGTAGATTAACAATGATGGTTTCTGAATATGTTTTTGATATTGATGAAAAAACATAGATTATTTATTTATTTTTAAATTTAAAATAAAATATATAAGTATAAATTTTAATTTATGTTTTTAGTTTTTTTAAATAAAATATTCTATTAAAATAAATATAAAAAAACTAAAATAATACAACTTAAAAATATTATTCATAGATTCATCAAAAAAGGGAATTCATTACATAAAGATAAATAATTCAAAAACCAACTGAGTAAAACAAAAACTATCACTAGGAAGTGTTTTAGGGAAAATATCATCATTTTGACATTGAATATGAAAAATTGTAATGTTAAATACCATGTTTAGACATTATATCATGAAAATGATTCATTAAATCAATATTATCAGTCATAGAGTGACTCAATCTTTTTATATTTTAAAAGAATTTGTATTATCACGTAATATAGAGATATGGTTTATATTTATTCAAATTTCTAGAATGTGTTTTTTTAAAACAATACTTGTTCACAACAACATCCAGAAGACATATACTCTGCCTAAGTTTTTGAACATTCAGCAGAATGTTTCTTTTAATAGAATATGAAACTAAGTAGTTTACTGACATGTGAAAAATACATGGTGGTATTTTTATATATAAAACTCACCTTAAAAATTAAATATCTAAAAAATAAAATAAAATAAATGTAGATGTTTTCCATTATTGATGTGATAGAGAATAGTAAATTTTAAAAATATATATTTATTAATAGATGTTAGATGGGATTATTTTGTGTCTCATTGAAACCATTTTATGGAGGAAATGGAATACATAATTTATGGATTACTAGTAGTATAATATAGAAAATTACCAATCATACCACTATATAACTTATTTCCATATGGTTTTACCAACATTATCCAAATTAGTTTTTATAATATCAGATATGGGAGTTTCAAAAGACATACATATTTCATGATCAATTTTAATCAATAAAAAATATTATATTCACATTGATTTAAATAATTTCTAAAACATTTTTGACATATTTTAAATCCAACAAAGAAATTTAATTCTACAATAAAACATAATAAAATTATTTTTTAAAACATTCATACAAAATTATAAATGATAATATTAATTGAAAAAAACAATAAATAATATAAATAGGTGTGAACTAAAATTATTATGAATTTGTGGGCCGAGCCTACTCATAAGTGACCTAAAATGAGGGTCCCTGTGGCCTTGAACGCACCACCTCCTAAGCTTGAGGCTATTGAATAACAGCTATAGTCTAATGGTTGTAACGTGGGAAGAATATCCTCTATATTAGAATAAAATACAAAAAAATATAGAATACTATAATGATAGATGATTGATGCATGAAAATAAAAATTAAGGATAATAGGTAACCAAGATACTTTAAATAATTAACGACACATGAACATGTAATGCTGAAAAAAAATTTCCGTCAACATATTGAAGATGATACTTAAAACAGGGGAAAACTAATAAAATAGAGAATAAATAGAAGTATCCAAATTCATAAAGAATCCCATGTACCTACTAATCCATAACACCAATGCCAATCCACATTTAAGAAGATATAACAACTAGAGGCATGAAATTTGTTCGAACATATAGCCATGAGATCATTATAGGTACTAAATAGTGGCCCTCATAGGGGGTGAGTAAATACATTGTTGGACACCACTAATTATGTGCTATTCAAATTAATAATTGAGTATAAAATGATTTAGTGTGTAGGAATAATGACTTAGGGGCATATGTTATATGACATAATCATAATCAATGTCGATCTTAGGTTCTTCATTGGAAACCTAGTAAACATACATACTTCGTCCAATCAATGAGACCAATGAGAAAGCGGCAACATTCCAATAAAAACAATTTCAATAATAATATTAATTATAATAATCATAATGATAATATGTTCATAGAATTCATGAAATTGGGCCCATACATCCAACTGAGAATCCAGGTGAATCCACTAGTGGTCGTTCGAGTATTAACAGATAGAATATACAAAATGAAAAGGCATAAATCCCATAAATTACAATTTTAATGTGTAATAAATGTAAGAATACATTTTTATAGTGATCCTATTTGATAAATTCCATAATGGAACCCGTGTATTACCCATTCCACATCATAATGGGATGTCCCCTATTAACCAATCCATGGAATTTAACATAAGGAAGAAAAATGTTGATCAATCTGTAATATAAAATAATTTACCTTATTATACCATCCATGGAATTCCGTATATAATCCTAGATATCACTAATGAAATAATTTTATTTTATTTAACATATAATCCCATCCATGTAACTACACATCAAAAATCGACGTATCTCACTTGGAAATAAATAATTTCTATATAAAATTTACACAATTTGATGTGTATATTTAGCCCATCCATGAAAAATCACATCAAAATGCATATATCTCCGCAGATGTAACATTATGAGAGGTCATGGTTTAGAATTTTATCCATACCCTTAAAAAATTCACCTAATTAATATTCTACATTATTTATATTGGGGTAAAATCAATCTTAATATTATAAATGATTAGAAGCTATGTTAGTCATCCACATTACTCATAGCTTATTTAATTCCATTAAATAATTTAAGTCTACATATATATCTTTATATAAAACACATATTAAATTATTGGTTGGAGGGAAAGGGGTTTAGCATTCACTATTAATTTACCCCTCTAACCATACAAAATAATAAAGGAGTCATGTGTAGTATCTATCTTATTTTATAATTTCATAATAAGATGAATAATATGTATTATAAAGGGAATGTGATGGATATATTACTTATGAAATTCAATTCAATTAATAATATTGAAAAATTTAATTTAGAAGTGATAAAATTCTGAAGGAAGTATGATTTCCCCTTTAATATTTCATCATAATTGATTCAATTTAATTATCCCATTAGTAATAGAAAAATAAGACACCATGTGGATGGTTTATTTTCCATGACATGCTACATAGGTCATGGAATAAAATTCACACACAAAAAGGGGATGATCTAGTCATGGAAAACATACAAAATGGATGCAGCCTAATGAAAAAGATCTAAATAATTAAATTTATTTAAATTTATTGAATTAATTTTATGTTTTCAGAGGTGACATGTGGAATGTCTTACATGCCGCACAATAATTCATTTTTTAATGATGAGACTCTAAGGGGGAAAACATAGACCACCTACATTATACTTTTACATATTTAATAACCCAATACCGGCCTATGATTCTTTCTCGTTCAATAGTAAATAAATAACCCAACAAAAATTAAAAAAATTGGGCATATTATCTCTCATTACTATATGATTTCTTTGAAAAAATGGGAAAATATGTAAAAGTATGCATTTTATTACCTCAATGCTTCCAATATGGTAAATATGAAATCACTAAGACAGGTTTTGAGGGATAATCACACAGGATATTATGAACGGTTGTAGGGGTCACATTGAGGAGGCTGTAAAAGAATTGGGGTTGAAATGAGGAAAACATCCATTTAATGTCAAAAGGGGGACTGGTAGTTCCCCCCCTAAATGAGTCTCTCATTTTGGATGCATGGTTTTTTGAATTATTCACCAACAATATACTTACAATATACATGAAACTCATCCTCATGATTTCCTCACAAGGCTTACCAATCCATAAGTCATCCGTGCAGAGATACTACCCAAATGCATAATCCACCCGAAATGGTTACAACATATGTTTAGGAAATAATGTGCACCAATATAGAAGATCCCATTGAGTGACTACTCCAAAATGTATAAGAACATGGGAAACCTTTAATGTTGTACAAAACTATGTTCCTTAACAAATTAAGGTGTATGGTTGATCTAAAATGTTAGTAGTAACTAGGAACCAACCATTCTCCCTAGGATATCTCTCAAAAATGTAATACTATAAAGGAAAAACACACAAAACTCATCTTATCACCAGATAAAACTTTTTGGATTTCACACCGTCCAGTAAAAATAATCAGAAAACATCAAATCCTTATAAAATTTCATCTCTTAAAATCGTTGGTGGATTTTAAAATGAAATACAAGACATACCAATGAATGAAATTCCAACTCAGTCTACTACGATGCATTTCTAAATACCCTATGACCATCTGTTATCCACTTCAAGAATATGAAATCAAACCCTATATGACTCAATAAAAAACACATTACTAAAGAAAAATATCATGATATTCCTTGCACGACAAATTATACAATAATCGTAATCACATTGAAATTTCTACCATTAATCTCTCTATGGTTCTGCTCACAGTAGGTTCTAGCTCTCAATGACCAAATCAATTTCATAGTGATCCCTCCATTGGAATTACATATTAATGTATATTAATTTTTTATCAATGATATACCTAGAATATTTCTCAACCTTCCACAGCTAGCCACACTGAAGGGAGAAAACATTTTTTTTCCTATTGGACATGAAACTATCAAATCCAGTGATTATTTAAATAGGTTAGGAATGGATTTCCTTGAAAAGCCTCAACGGATCATTAAACTTAACCCATCCCAAACCATGAATTTCACGATTTATTTCTTCACTAAACATATAGATCTACTCAAAATAACCCATATTAATCTACCCCTATATAATTATTTTATAAAAATATGACCCTTACAATTGAAGAATAACTAAAAACTAATCCTGAATGCATTAACCCATGGAATACTGAGATCGTTCTATGAATGACCCTTGAATCCCATACTAAACATCCAATGATGTCTCCTAGATAAAAAATTCCCAGTTCATTTCCATTATAATTACTCGACATGAACACATACTCACTCCCAATCTAGTATCTTTGGATTAAAATAATTTATTCCCGATGTGACACGCACACTTGATCATTCCACAACCTACAAATGAACATGCACCTAGAATTGACCAAAATAACCTTTTGTACATTTATAACGTTATCATATTGAATATGAAATCTAAAATAACCATCATTCCATTGGTCTCAAGGTCCCATTACACTTTTCACATGAGGGTCACCCAATAGTGACTAACATCCTTCTCCCCACCATTGGATAAACAACTTCATCACACCAATGAATAGAGTTTCCCATTTACACAACCCATGAAACATCTAGTCATATACATAATGACTAAAATAGATAACAAACGTATCGTCTTAGAGATAAAAAACATCAACAGTCTCATGTTCTTGCTTCGAATGAATGGTTCATTTGGAGGTCACAAAATTTCAATCCACAATGAGGGTCACAAACCTCAATGGATATTGGTGTTCTCCCTACCATATATATTAAATATACCAATCCATAAGAACAACTCTCAGAGATTAATTTCATAAAATTGGAATAATTTATTTATATAGTATTCTGTATAGCTAATTACATATCTATGTACTAATGATGATTTCAATATATTGGACATGATATTATCTAAATAAGGAGTATAATATGATTCCATCAATCCAAATGTATTAAATTTATTACATTCCCTAAGACACACTCTCAAGATGTTGGATAAACATTCATGCAGTCAATGCCTTACACCATTCTCTCAATAATTCATTTTAATTTCTATGGATGAGTCATCCTTCCCATAATGCCGGATTTATTATCAATTTTTACTCTACCATGATGATTCAATTCTCAATTAACCAAAATCCCATGAAACCAATAATTTAACATTTTTCCATGTAGACAATTAGTTCAAAGCTATTATATAACTATTACGGACTATAGATTTAAATGATACCATGATCTACAAGAAAAAACCATTCCTATATAACCCAACATAGGAGGTTCACACTCCTAAATCATGAAGTTCAAAACCTTACTCATGATCTCATGTGTAAAACGCCATTACGGATACCCAGATTGTTCTATGTATCATGTCATTACTAACACATGAGTATATCCTTTTTAACCCATATCTAATATTCTATCACTAAATAATGTAATTCCACACAAATTAATGACTATTACATGACATTGTTTTCAAAATTCAAGCATCCACCATAAAAAACTGATCAATATGGATAGGAATACATATATTCATTCATGTAAAATGTAGTTTTGATACCCATGAAGACATTATATTCTTAAAAAACACCCAATCCAATTTATACAAAAAATAACGAAATAAACATTATTCCATCATCTAGTAAATGGGAAAAAACTAACCATAATGCATCTAAAAGAATATGAATACTCAATATATCCTCTTTAATAGGATTCCCTCAAAGAAACTATGCATCATTGACTCTTTATGATCCAAATAAAAATTAAGGACCTCTAGGTCATCAAATGGGACATAATGATCTAGTCTCAAAATAGGGCTTGATGTTCTTTCCACATATCCCTATGGTCTCCCACTGATGAACCATATCTCCAAAAAGGGCCTTAGTTGAATAGTATCCCAATGACCAATACGATCTATCAAATTATGTTTTAATGAATGTGAGTAAAAATATGTAATCAAATCACATGGGTCATAACCACTCAAAAATGGTATAATAATGCATTTAACTGCCACCAATTTATATTGAAGACGATTTCTGATGGAATAACCTACCAAAAATCATCCTACATATCCATGATCCAATCTGTTTATCCTCACTAATATGTTCACAATGGGTGTTACATAGTCATTATAAAAGGATAATGAGAATACACACACTCAGTGTCTGCATAAAATAATAACTCATCAAGAATTAACATACCAATCATTAATTCTCATTATTGAGGTTATTGTTTAAAAAACATGTAGTCATATCCAACAAAATTACTCATATAGACATCACACAAAATTACTATAATCATGGATCGATTGTTTACCAAATTCCAAAAACTATGGTTGCATGATCAATGGAATAACCACTCCAAATATCATAATGAATCAATTATTAAAAATAAATTCACACAAAAAAGGTAACATGTATTTTCCACAAAACCAATATTCCAACACAATAGATGGAAATTAAAACTGGCAATAACGTGAAATGTACAAATTCTCAGTTAGGATAAATCTCATTGAGATTGTTAATCTAACCGATATATGAGGGTTTTTCATTACCAACATCACACAATGGTTTTATTTAAGAGGTTAAAAGAATTCAAATTTTTTATAAAAAAAAAGAGGCCCATTTACAAGAAGGATAAAGAATGTGTTATAAGGGAAGAACATTGTTAAACAATTCATGACACATTATTTAGTTGACATCAGTTAGAGGTTTAGGAAAATTATATTATTTTTTAATTATTCATATTAAATTTTCCCTTGTGTTCTCAAAATTTATATGGTTATTGAAAACATATCATTCACACTAAATGGGATGATGACCATTAGGTTCTAAATGACATTTTAATTAGAAATTATGTTATATAAATTATGATAAAATCATAAAAAAATCCATTATTATTTTCTTGGGAGTTCAGATAAGTAACACTCAACCATACATTTATGAAAATACCATAATAGTGTATATTGAAACATTATATAACAATATTAGTTGACTTGAAAATACCCCAATACTATTGCATACCATGTAATTAGTATAAAATAATATTAATGCCTATGTCACCTCATAAAAATGGTTCTAGTTATATAAACACTATTCAAAATTAAATGGGGAAATTCACTTAAAACAAAAATTTTAATCACAATTACATAGGACAAATTTGTATTTTTTCATTAATGATTAAAAATACCCATAAAGGGTGTTACATAGTCATTATAAAAGGATAATGAGAATACACACACTTAGTGTCTGCGTAAAATAATACCTCATCAAGAATTAACATACCAATCATTAATTCTAATTATTGAGGTTATTGTTTAAAAAACATGTAGTCATATCCAACTAAAGTAGTCATATAGACATCACGCAAAATTCCTATAATCATGGATCGATTGTTTACCAACTTCCATAAACTATGGTTGCATGATAAATGGAATAACCACTCCAAATATCATAATGAATCAATTATTAAAAATAAATTCACACAGAAAAGGTAACAAGTATTTTCCACAAAACCTATATTCCAACACAATAGATGGAAATTAAAACTGGAAATAATGTGAAATGTACAAATTCTCAGTTAGGATAAATCTCATTGAGATTGTTAATCTAACCCATATATGAGGGGTTTTCATTACCAACATCACACAATGGTTTTATTAAAGAGGTTAAAAGAATTCAAATTTTTTATAAAAAAGAAAGAGGCCCATTTACAAGAATGATAAAGAATGTGTTATAAGGGAAGAACATTGTTAAACAATTCATGACACATTATTTAGTTGACATCAGTTAGAGGTTTAGGAAAATTATATTATTTTTTAATTATTCATTTTAAATTTTCCCTTGTGTTCTCAAAATTTATATGGTTATTGAAAACATATCATTAACACTAAATGGGATGATGACCATTAGGTTCTAAATGACATTTTAATTGGAAATTATGTTATATAAATTATGATAAAATCGTAAAAAAATCCATTATTATTTTCTTGGGGGTTCAGATAAGTAACACTCAACCATACATTTATGAAAATACCATAATAGTGGATATTGAAACATTATATAACAATATTAGTTGACTTGAAAATACGCCAATAATATTGCATACCATGTAATTAGTATAAAATAATCTTAATTCCTATGTCACCTCATAAAAAATGTTCTAGTTATATAAACACTATTCAAAATTAAATTGGGAAATTCACTTAAAACGACAATTTTAATCACAATTACATAGAACAAATTCATATTTTTCATTAATGATTAAAAATACCCATAAAGGGGTATCTCATATATTTAACAACATTAGTCTGGCATACATGGGTCAATTTGAACTCATTAAAATTCAGTTTTGTGGGATATCATTGAATATTTATTGCTATACATGTTTTTATAAGATAAAATAGACATACCATTTATCTAACATAAATAAAAAATCACTATATTAATTCAAAAGAATCATATTCCCTCTAAAATTTTAAAATTCAATACAAGTTATTTCATTAAAAAATAACAAATAATTTTGTTTCTCTAAATTAGTTCTAGGTTTGTAAGATATAATAATATCATCATGTAATAAGGGAGAACTCCATTTTGGTAGTTGCATACACATTTTTTACGGATCCTCATGCGACATGCATTATAGGTAAATTTTTCAAATAAGAAAAAAAAGGCATTTGATGATGGAAATAAAAGATTCACTGTATATATGTAACAATTATGATTACATGGGAATTTTATGTTCATAAAATTAATTAACAAAACACCTCTTCACATACCATAATTGACAAATAGGTAAAAATCATAAATTAGTTTGTAGTGGAAATACATCAATAAATCAATGTGAAATAATAATAAATGGAAATAACTAGCATCAGAAACAATTGTCTTTCCCCTGTAACATGATCTTTCCCCCATGCATGGGTTGGAAATTCCCATACATGTTATATTTATTATGTTATGACACAATCATGGTCTCTTATACAACTTCAAAAAAATATAATTTGAAAATAAATGAAGATCTAATATGAATTTGGGATATCTCAATCCTAGTCCACTCATATATTACCTAACATAATGGGACACATTGCCTCAAGAGAGCCACCTCATATTCTAGAGGGACCCAAAAAGAAGTTAGGTTATAAAGGTGGAAAATGGGTAAACTATAAAATATAGAATAATACAATATATATTGGAATAAATTGTAATAAAAAGATATAGAGAATATATTAATATCAAACCAATAATAAACAAGTTATCACAGCTAGTTTGAAATAAAAATAATTGGATGAACATTATATGCCCAGAATAACATGACACTTAACATACAAATGAATATCCATAAAATCGGGTAGGAATGAAAAAGGATAAAAAATTAAATGATCATATTATATAAGGTAAACAAAGTTCATGCTCATTTTGATGCAATTTAATATCCCATATGGTACAACAAGAACAGGAATGGACCAATTCGTAACCATTTTCCATGAGATATACCAAATGGATGAGTAAATAGTGTGTGAGTGAAAATAAATAGTCCTCCAAGAACAATATATAAGGAAATAAAACCTATGAGTATAAAATTATATAATGTGAATGATTAATAAATTTGGGAATTAAGGTAAATGAAAAATTCATAAACCATTGTGGAAATCAGGATCATTAGGGGACACTTGGATTACAACAAATGCATCGACCAAATGTAGATGAATCTATGAATGGGTGTTCTGTTGTAATCAAAATAATACATGTAATAATAATAATAATAATAATGGTGATATGGCCAAGAAAAACTGGGACTAATTAACAACATCCAAATGAACATCTAGATGAAACCACAGATGGGGATTCATTTTTTCTCAGATAACAACCATGAAAGAATGGGTTATATCCCATGAATTCCATAAAACATTTGGCATAATATTAAAAATCCATTTATCCCATAAAACCATTTAATTAACTCTATTCTAGGACCCATGTATTGAAAATGATATACCATAATAGGATCTTCCCTATGATCTTTTTGAATATATTCCTCATATACAACATATGTGTCACTCAACGAATAATATAAATCAATTTAACCTACTTTCATATCAATTTCCTTCCATTTAAAGAACCTATATATTTCTCATTTTGTAATTTAATTTTATTTTACCTATAACCCCATCATAGGAATTATAATTCATGAAACCATGTTTCACCCATGGGACAACATAATTTCAATCTAGACTTTATTAATTTTTATGTATCTTTAGAGCTAACACATTAAATTATTCCTCAGACACCATGTATAACACATGTAATAATGTAATAAATGCTCATGTGATATCTATTTATGAATATAAATAAATAATTCACCTATCCATAATTAGGTATTTTATATATAAGTGATAAATCTTGAATAATATAATAAATTATGAAATTATAGATGATTCATCTATATAACTCATAGATCATTTAATTCCATTTAATCATTTCATTCTAAAAAGTTATCCAAATACTCTATTTCAATGAAATGATTTGACTGAGTGACATGGTATTACGATTCAACATTAAATTAATCATTTAGACTTATAAATTAAGAAAAAAAATTCATTTTTAGTATAATTCTCATTTCACAATTTCATAATCACTTAAATTGTAAGTATTATAAGTTCCATGTGATGGAAAATTTATATTATTTAATTTAATTAAATTTATTCTGTTATCCAATTTCATGAATAAATGATTAAAATCAATTTTATGTATTTATCCTCCTTTCATATTTCTTCTAAATTAATTCCATTTAATAATCCAATTAGCAAGAGACAAACAACACACCTCATGGGTGGCTTAATTTTCATGCCATGATATTTGGGTGATGCAATAAAAGCCAGAAACCTCAAGGAGTGGTTCATTCCATGGTAAAGAAACCTCTTAGAAATATGTTTGATGTAAAAGGACACAAAATTTAATGTAAATAGATATTAATTTATAATGTTATGTTGTAAGAGATGACATGTAAAAGTTTATGCAAGTAGAACAATCACATATGATATAATAATGACACTTTAATGGAAATATATAGTTAACATGCCTCATTCATTAAAATTTATATTCATACAATATCCCCCTACGAATCGAAAAATTTGAGTGAAAATGAAGAACATAACAAAAATGATAATAAGAAGGCATATTCTATCAACCAAAGATAATTTTTTCAGAGAAAATCAAAATAGATAAATGACGTAAGTGTTCTCATAAGATTACATATATGAACACCATGAGATTACCTGTGGTGTATATTCACCAGTAATAAGGGAGAATTAAAGTAGAGAAATAAATATGGAGGAGCACTTGAGTAGAGGAGGCTACTAGATAACAAGGGATGAAATTTGTTAAAATACCATTTAAAATTGAAGGTGAAAATTGTACTTTTTACATTTTAAAGAGAAATATGTTTTGTACATATGGTTAGGAAAAACTATGAAACAATCTTGTTGTGCCAAAGTACACAGACTTCATGATTTAATGTTTCTTCACATAGTGTACCATAGCATGAAAAAAATATGCAGCACTTATACCCCAATGCACACTCCAACATGCATAGTTGTTGTTCACAGTTAAACATTCTATGTATCAACATTGCATATCATCTTTAACCTATTCATAAAAATTCACATCTATATGGGCCTTCTTGTATGTTTTATAAAACCATATTTCCTATCAAAATAGGTTGTACAGATATCACTAACCATGCAAAACCTTGTTCCATTAGTTTTCAATTATGAAAAAATGATTTTGAAGCATGAAGCACCCCCACAAATCAAGTATCATGAGTAACCTATTGGTGTTTGAACTGATAAAAAACATGTGATCCAAAAAAAATTCATTAATAGGGTATTCTCATCTGACCCCACAAAAAAGTGATTTTTTAAAATAATTTAACCGAATCATTCATATGAATAACATTGTGTTTTTAAGGTAGTAAAGATCTTTTGTAAGATTAAAAATTAAATCTGTAAAATGATGGATTTCAAAACATTTAGTTTTCTCAACATAAACATCAACAACAAAATAATAATTTTAAAATGCAGATTTAACACATATATATATTATAATTATAAATCACTATGTTATGAATAATACAAAATGATCTTAATGGAATCATTTATTGAAACCATATAAGGTTTTTTCTTATAGAAAACCCCTTCATCATTATTATAACCAGTTGTGACTAGAATATACAGAATAATATCATTTATACATTTCCTCTCTATATTATTTATGGGGACCCATTTGGTTCATAATATTGGATGGTTTGATGAACTGTCATATAATTATGTAATATAGTTTCTTTTAAACCAGTTTAATTCCTCCAGTGTAACTATCATAAAATTTTCATCATTTATGGTGGAGTTTATAGCCATTGGTTTTAACTACTTAGAAAGACATGAAACTCAAATACGCATCCAATATTTCAATTACACTTAAATCATTTATCTTTTACATATATAATATTCTCTAAAATATGTTTCTTTAAGGTTAATAGTTGTATCGGTTGATATATTTAGGATCCTTAATTTCATGTTTATTATATTTGTATTTATTCTGATTATATAATAATTGACATTGGTATAAATTTTTAGACGAACCAAACTACATTTTATTCAATGAGATAGTAAATTCATCTCTGATATTTTTTTTGTGATCCAAATTATCACATTCATCAATCATTAAATGAATAAATTCGTAAACTACCTTTTATTATTTTTTAAACACTATTAAGATTATAGAAATAGATGAATATCCTAGAAATATTTATTTATCATCCTTGGGTCTAAAATTCAATGGTTGTACATTATATTTATCATATAACAATAAATATAAAAAAATAGTAATGTATCCAACATTAAATCCAATGTGTGACCCAAGTATGAATCTAATAAATGGTCATAAGCTATTTATTTATCCATACAAATATAATATTCACTTATCCAAAATTGCGTATTTTATTTATAAGTAAAAAATCATGAATAATATAATAAATTATCAAATTATAGATGATTCATCCAGATAACTCATAGATCATTTAATTCCATTTAATCATTTAATTCTAAAATGATATCCAAAAAATAAATTTCCATGTAATGATGTGGCTGAGTGACATTGTCTTATAATTCACCTTTCATTTAACACGTTAGAATTATAAATTAAGAAAAAAGTCATGTGTATTATAATTATAATTTCACAATTTCATAATAACTTCCGTTATAAGTATTATATGTTCTATGTGAAGGACAATTTACATTTTTTAATTCAATTAAATTGATTATTTTACCCAATTTCGTGTATAAATGATTAAAATCAATTTTATGGATTTATCCTCCTTTTATAATTCATCAAAATTTATCCCATTGAATAATCTAATTATAAATATAAAAACAACGCACCTCTTGGGTTTCTTAATATAATTTCCCTGGTATATGGGTGATCTAATACATGACACAAACCTCAAGGGGGGGGGGTCGATTCATGGTAAAATCCCTAATAGGATGACGTTTGATGTACAAGGCCAAACCAATTAATGGAATTATATTTTACCTTATAATTTTATGTCTTAAGAGGTCACACACAAAAATTCATGCATGAAAAACATTGACACATTATATAATAATGAAACATTACTGGAGATATATATCGTCCACATACCTCAGGATTTGGAATCTACAGTCTTACAAAATCCCCTTCAAATTGAACCAATTTGATAGAAAATGAAGAACATAAAAAAATCGAATATTAAGGAATATAATATCTCCCAGTGAATATGAATATATATAAATTATGTAAGAGTTTAAAAAAGATTACATATAGTCACTCCATGAAATAATATATATTCAATATTTAGAAATAAAAAGGGAGAATTACTAAAGGGAAATCACGAGGGAAGAGCACTTTATCAGAGAAGGCTACTGAATTATGGGGGATGAAATTTGTTAAAATACCATTTAAAATCGATATTGAAAATGATAATTTTTAAATTTTCATGGACTAAATGATTTAGCTATATGGTTAGGAAAAACTATGCACCAACTATGAGGTTACAATGTCCACAAACCCCATTATTCAAATTTTCCTCACATATTTTACAATATAATGAACTAAAGATACAAATATTCTACCCCAATGCCAACTCTAACTTGCATGGTATTTGTTCACATTTAAAAAAACTCTACATCAACGTTACATATCATTGTTCACCTCTTCAGAAAAATAAAAATCTTGATGCGGCGTCATGTATGTTTTATTAAACCAAGTGTCTTATCAAAATAGGCTATATAGATATCCCTAACCATGAAAAAACTGTGTGCCGTTAGTTTTCAATCTAAAAACATTCATTTTGAAACATGAAACCCCCAAAATAAATGACGTTACACGAGTAACCTATTGGTGTTTGAACCGATCGAAAACATTTGATCCTAAAATAATTATAAAAAATATTATTTCATAAAAATGGTTTTCTCATATAACCCCACATAAAATACATTTTTTAATATAAGTGTACTGAATCTTTCATTCAAATACCTTTGAGTTTTATAAGGCACTATAGAGATTTTGTAAGATTAAAAATAAAATCTATATGCCGATATATTTAAAAACAAAGAGTTTTATCAACATAAACGTCCACAACAAAATAATAATTTCAAAATATAGATTAAACATCTATATAATATAATTATAAACTCCTAAATTATGAATATTACAAAATTTTCTTAACGAAGTCAATGATTGAATCCATAGAAAATGTTTTCTTTTTGTAAACCCCTTCTTCATGGTTATAACAAGTAGTGACTATCATATCCTTATTACTGTTATTTATACAGTTCCCATCTATTATATTTATGGGGAACCATTTGGTTCCTATCATTGGATGGTTTGGGGGCCTATCATCTAATTATGTAATATAATTTCATTTAAACTGGTTCAATTCATCCTATAAAACTATCATTCAACTATCATCATTTATGGTGTGATTTAACATCCTAGGTTTTAACTATTATAGAAATCCATGGAACTCAACTATGCATCCAATATTTCTATAAACTTTTAATCAATTATCACAGACATATATAATAGTCTCAAAATTTAATTCCTTTATGGTTCATAGTTGTATAAGGGATATATTTAGGTTCCTTAATTTCATTTTTTTTCGGAGTAGGATTTCTTCTGATAATATAATAAATTAGATTTATAAAAATCCATAGAAGAACCAAGTCTCGTTTTATTCAATGATCCAGTAAATTCATCTCTGAGATTTTTTTGTGATCCAAATAATCAAATTCATCAATCATTACATGAAAAATTTCTTCACTAAATTTTCTTTTTATTAAATACTATAATGATTTCATAAATAGTATAATTTACTATAATGATTTATTCATCATCATTTTCATCTAATATAGAGTGGTATTACATTTCATTTAGTATATAAAAATTCGAAACCAAAAATAGTAATGTATCCAACAATAGGTTTTCTACTATTCCATTGATGATAAGTTGAATTATTTCCCATAATCACATTTAAATCTCTATTATTAATATGACATGATCATCAAACATCTTATACCCAAAAAACTATGTAGTTAAAGTACATTAATTCTATATATTTCATTATATCTCTTGAATAATTCTATTACTTCATTATATTATTCCATTTTTTTAGGAGTTATTGGAGACTAAAATTAATTTCTTGTAATTAATATTTAGTAAAAAGGATTAAATTTTAAATTCAAAAACTATTCTCCATGATGACATCTCAATGAATTTATATTGACAACCCTTAAAATTTTAATAAATTTAAAAAATATCAAAAAAATAGAAAAGGAATCACTTTTCTATTATAAGATATTAAAATAGGTAATATAGAAAAATCATCATAAAAAACATAGAATATAATCAAGCATCATGCTGGTCTATAAGTAAAAAAAAACCTTGTGGATGATTTTTCAGGGATTTTATATTGATAAAATATTATTATATTTTAAAAAATACATTATCTAATTTTATTATTTGGTATGCTTTATAAATATTATTCTCATCAAATATATGATTAGGTACATCATAATGTAAATTCTTCTTGTATAATTTAAAATAATAAATTTCATTATAATGTCCGAGGAACCTTTTCCAAATCTATGATTCACTGTTCATAGTATTCAAGTTATTCACTATTTTTTTACAAAAGGAATTTTGATGAAAAAGTACAAAAAAATAATTATTGGTTCTCTATACATAATATGTTTATATTTAAATAATAAGGGATCATTAATATTCATATAAATATAAAAACCATCATGAAAAAATAGATTAATTATTTTTATATTGTGATTCAAAAAATGAACTTATAGAACATTGTTGATCTAGATTGACTTTTGATTTCTCACTGATCCTACTCCATAAAATTCCCATTTCACATTATCAGGGATGGTAATTAAACCATCATCCACTATTGAATGTGAAATGATATTTGAGAAATGTGCACTCCTGTTCTTCAAGAATATACTATCTACATACTGTATTATTCTTCTGTACTAGTGGACTTTCAAATAAAAAAATAAAATAAATGCAACTTTTGGTATCAAAATGAACATGGATCTAGGTATATCAGTGGGAAATGATCTGTGTTAATAGATCAACCTAATTTTACCAAAATGTGTGTGTTTTCAAATAATTTTTTTATAGAAATAATTTTTTTCAATGAAACCATTAAATTAGGGATTTGATAAAGAATAATTTTTTTTAAATTTCCCTTCTTTACTTAATAAATAATTTCAATTAAATGTAGAAGGTGACTCTTAGAACATTAAAATAAATTCAATATAGATTATCTTATTCATTATTAATTTGTGAACATTATTCCCATTAATCTAGTTTAATGAATCTTCAACCATATTAAATATACTAGAATTTGTTTTAAATGATTATAGTTTATATTTAATGTCATTAATTCTATTTTTATTATAAATATAACATTTTTATATTTTTTTTATCCCATGAATTGTTTTAACAAAGTATCATTTTCCCATAATATTATATTCATAATACTCTTCCTGGATTTTTAATTTTTATCAAGGATAAATATTTCTCCTCACTCATGGTAAAATATGATGATAATATACTATTTTGTCTATTTTCATCATTAGATACTAATGAATAATTGGATTTTATATATTCTTCCTTATCCGTAGAGCATATGTTTTATTTCTGATTTGATTTTTCCTCGTCTGAGTATGTAGTGCCCCTAGAATCCCTAGAAAATTACACATATGCTTCATATACTTTTTTATTTGGTCTCATATTAAATATCATTTTATTATTATTTAATTTTATTTATCTTTTTTTCTCCTATTTATGTTATGAAAAATTAGGTCTAATATTCCCTTCTTGTTTGAATTCATAGTATATGAATTATTTCAGTTTCTAATTATACTTCTTTGAGTCATAAAAAAAATAGGCCTCCATAATTTTTTAGAATCTATTGAATCTTATTAGTATAGGGAAGGTTTGGTTTAATAATTTTACCAACAAGAATATTTTTTATGATTAGGAATCCTATATTTTATTATTTTTTTCTTTTGGGATAGAAACATTAAGGGAATAATTATCTCTTTTTATAATTATGTTATCTTCAACATAAAAATTCATTTCAACGTCAAACATCATCATGATACCAATAAATTCTTTCTATGTAAAATATTCAATATTTGTATATTTTTATATTAATGTAGAGGTACCATTCTATATAGAGGGTAACACTCTTATAACATTTTGATATTTATATATTGGATTATTTGATGTTCCAAATATAGAGACACCATGGACAATTTTATTCAATCATCCATTAATTTGATTAATTAAATAATTGTAATAATTTTTAAAAAATTTATATGTTAATTATAATATAATTAACTCAACTATCAGCTGTTATTAGTTCATTTGTAAGAAATAATTTTTTTACCACATCTCATAAGTAGTATCACCCTCAGAGACTACATTGAATTTATTAGGACTAAGTCCAAAAAAATACTGCATTCATTTCTTCTACATTCACAAAATATAGATATTATTTTGTATAATGTCACTTTTTTTGTTCAATATTAATTTCATAATGTTCACAAATCATCAAGAAATTATTAAATCATTGATTTTTAACTATTTAATTATATAATATTTCAATAATCCTTAATTTTTTCAATTGAAATACTGATCTATGATAATTGACATTCCATTTTTATTTCATCCGTAGAATTAATTATATTTATATAACTCCAACTCAATATTTTTAAAACATAATTGAATTATTCTAAATATAACATCTGATACCAATAATTTAGTTGGAATAATATGAAGATAATAAATTAGGATGAAATCTTTCATTTTAAAAATCTGACATGATCAAAATATATCCCTCTTTGCGATTTGTGTTTTAGTTTAGTTCTAATTTATTTAATTAAATTATGTAACAGAATGGAAAATAATATATTAAAAATAATTATAATGGATTAAGACACATGGAACCCCCAGCCCACTCCACCAAAACCCACTCAATAGACTTGGATATTTTCACTACACATATCTTCTTATCTATAAACCACAATAAATGAGTTTTGGATATTGAAAAAATATAACAAGTCGTGTTCCCTTATATTGATCATCATAAACTATATAATTGTACATAGAGATGAAACATGAATTTTTTTTAATGTAGTATACACAGGAAAATAAATTTTTTACATATAGATATTCGAAATATATTATGAGCACATTTTAAGAAACAACATACGAAAGTGGAGCTCTACAGAGTAATAGATAAATGATCGTCAATGTGCTTTTAACCAGAAGTATATCTGATGATTATATGGATAAAATATTCTAAAATAGACAAATGTAGCACAAATAACCTTTTATGTGTCATATAACTAAAACATATTGATAATAACAATGTATTAACTATTGTGTATTCTTAAAAATATCATTAACAAACAATAAAAATATAGTATCATGTAGATGTAGAAGCAATAGTATGATAAAAAATAGCCACAAATAAAAACATGTATTTCTCCAAATAGTATCCCTTCAGATAATTAGATATATCTTCACACTCATTTCAGATTATATACCTCTCAGTATTTTACTAGAAACATTATTTTATATAGGTCAATCAGATCCTGAAATATTAGATGATATAATCTGGACTTCAAAACACTCAACGAGTTTCAAATTTGAATTCAGTGACATTTATAATGTAACACTATCCTTTAGAGATATAACATATTTATTACTATTTTATGATCCTTTTATTTTTTGTTTGAATATATTTTTATGAGATAATATCACATGTGAAATTATTAGAGAACTTGTGGGAAATATCCAATAATCAAATTTCCAAGGTGATTGATTTAATTTATCATTACACAAAGTTAAAATAAATTTTAAATTGAGGTTTAACATGTAAAATTTATTCCATAGGATATATTGATAAACCATCCATTAACAATCAAATGTTTGCTTCTTCAAAATAATTATGTTTCCAATCCATGTTTTAGTGAAAATATACATAACCAAAATTAGCATTCCTTAATGGCTGTTATATTTCCAAACCAAATGTTTATATTAAATATATTTTTGATAATATTGATTCACAAAATCAATGAAATTTCAACAAACATTTGATAATTAATATTCTATAAATTTAAAACATAATGAGTTTCTAAGACTTCAAGAAAAATATATATTCTAATTAATAGAATCTAGAAATAAAAATATGAAAACATCTTCAGTAAAACTAATAAGGGTGTTTTTAATCCTCAAAATTAATGATAAATTAGTAAAATTGTAAGATCAACATGTTCCCTTCTTGGAGTTCTGTTATCATTGTCAACAAAATGTTTCTAAAAATAGGTCCCTTTATCTATGCATAATATGCATTAATAAAATCCCCCCATTGATCTATGATTCTCATATCATTGATAAGGGTTTGTTTTTACCAGCGAATTACTTTTAGAATTTATGAAATATTTATTATATATATATCATAAAAAATAATATATTAATATAACAATACTCACAAATATATAATAAATTTTAATTAATAATATTTATATAATAAAGAATATTATTTTTCAAAAAATATTTTAGAAATTTAATGAAATTGGTTATATTAAATATTTATAAATTAATAATAATTTTTAATTTTTAATTAATATAGAGTAAAATTTTATTAAAAACCATTTTATGATGAAAAAATTAAATAAACTATTGAATAATCTACGACATTTTGAAAATGTGAAATGATCTTCAAACAGTTATAGCTTTTCATCCATATCTTTTTTGGGGATCATCAACTTGTCAAATAAATTATTTTGAAAATATATAAAACATTATAAATTTATGGAGTGAAGATAATTGGATTTTTTAATTAACAAAATCCCTTGAATGCCTCAAAAAATGAGTTTCCATTTAGGGTACATAAATTTTTGAACATTTATTAGAATTTCTTCTTCTATTAATCGTGCCAATTTATATTTTTTTGAACATATAGTTATTTTACATTCATTGACTCTCTTCATATAAATATTATAGTTTATTTGTTTTATAATTTTTATAATGCACTTTTTATAACATTTTTTTGAATATATATATATATATATTCAGAAGATTTAATTTTATAAATAAATTCTAGAAATAAATATTTATTACTATTTATTGGTAAAATATATTTTTAAATATATGGACTATATAGCGTAAACATTTACTATCATGTATAAATATATATACAATGAAATTAATATTATATAAGAAAAAATATATATTTATATAAATACAATATATACTTGTTTAAACATTTATAATTTCTTTTAATTTATCATCATTATTTATAATTACATATATTGATAAATATATTGTTATGATTGAATTTTTTCCCAATATTTTTTATTACTTCATATAAATGTATTTATAAAAATAAATCCCTAAATATATAAAATAATGCATATAAAAGGGCATGAAATTATTGTATGTATAAATATTATATAAATGTATTATATAATAATAATGAAAATAATTATTCAATTTTTAAATAAATTATACAAAATATATATGTACATACAAATTATTATCTATATATATAAATATATTTACTTATCTTATAATTTTATATTATATAAATTTTTTAAATATATATAATTATGTAAACAAATACATGTATAAATAATATGGGTGGAAATTAAAAGAAATATATATATATATATATCATTGAATATAGAGAACAAATACATGGTCCAATATTACACTATGCACCCTAAAATAATAGTTTCATTAAAAATGTGTCTTTCCTCGTTATTCTGAAATTATTATATAAATGAATTGGCCCATCTGTAAAGAAATTATTATATATAGGTCCTTGAGTGATTATGCTAAAATTCATATATAAGTGTTGGGACATTTTTTTATAAAATTCATATATAATGGGCTTGGTCGGGTCAAGCTAAAATTCTTATATAATGTTCTAGGAATGGTTATGTAGAAATTCATATATATAGTGGTTTTCCTGATTATGTGATTATTCCATGGACTTGTGGACATGGTTGAAATTTATATGCTATATGCAAAGAAATATTTTATCATGGTTTCAATGTAGTTTAATTATTATATTGTATTAATTGAAAAATTAAAACTCTACTTTATAACATTATTATTTAAACATACTACTGAATCGTTCTTTAGACATGGTGGTGTTATAACACTATGTTTTACTTATCCCCTATTTAGACCGTCATTTTCTACCTGAGAATATAACATATTTGCATGTTAGGACAAGGATATATGACTTTATTTTTTATTGTATCTTACTGGATGGGATGGATTTTGCTGATGTGACTAACAAGGGGATGAATACCAACAACATTTGAGTTTATTTATGTTTTCCCGGTCATTTATCTGTATGCCTTCTATTATTATATTTCATTACAGTATAGTGTTACATTAAATTGTTTATTGTTATCTAGTTTACATGGTTTTTTCATTTTCTTTTAGTTTTTAGATATATTGTTTCATGTATTACCATTATTATACTCTATATCAAGGGGTACAATATCCCCACTATGATATATAAACCATAGCTACAATACGATAGCCTCTATAATATGAGTAGAAACACTTGAAGTCCAGTAACAAATCTAATTTTTCCATCTTAATAAGTGTTTTATTATGGTATGTTAAAATGTTGTATCAGAGGATCAGGTTTTTCTTTTCTGTTGCATTAATATTTGGAAAAATTATAACAGTAACCTGTATGTTTTTTAACAAATTTAAAACATATTTCATGGGATTAGAAAACCAAATTATTGAGGAATATATCAGTACCCATGGTTGGGAATTTTTTTCCACGATGCTCACTTGTTATGGTTTGATGTAATTTCACCTGGGGTGTTTCAATTGTCATGTGATTTTAATATTTCATTACATATTTACATGTGTTAATGTATAGAATGATATTTAGTTTTATGCATCATGATAGGCACATAGGAATATGTATTGACAAGAATTTCTCATTATAGAGACATATTTTTTTCATGAGATATAATTTCCTATATGAACTCTTAAATGAGACCAGTGTTGTATATAATAAATGGCCTGAAAAAATTGTTATATAATTATTATTAACATGTTAATACATATTTAGATAGTCCATGAGCCATGTAACGTCTTTACCATAGAATCCCAAAGTTGGTGCATTATATTAATACATTTGCATGATTATAAGGAATACTGTCTCAAGGGACTGATCAATTTAGAAGTCTTTGAAAATACATTACATACATGAAATTTTCATGGAAATTTGTAACATTAAACAAATAAAAGATAATCCAATGATAATTCCATTATTCTGATAGCATAAACTTTCAAATCAATCATAAAATTCATCCTAGAATCATGGGAAAATAAATTATAAAAATTGGTGATCTCATATTATCATTAAGCATAACAAATATAGTATAAGCTATAACATAAAAGCATAAAATTTTATGGAAAGTTAAAAAACCAAAAAATAATACTTTAAAAAATTGTCTTCATCATAATGTGGAATGAATAAATCAAATAATTACATTTAAACACTCACATGGGTATTCTACATTTCGAATAACCACATATAAAATCAATAACTATTCTCAAAATGATGGAATTCATAATGAAATACAACATAACCACTTTGTAAATGCCTCTTCCTAATACCATATAGAAATATTCTCTCAAGTCCTTATGCCAAGTCACAACATTGTCTCATGGTACCTACCAATCCACTGATGGCTATAGCGGGCCGCCCCCGTCACTTACTAAGTCTAATTAATTCCTTATATGAAATGGTTAAAACATAACATGATGATTAATATTAGAACTAGAATACGAAATGAAAATATTTTAACTATAAAACATGAATGGTATAAAAGTAGAACATCCATAGTCAAAAATATCACAAAACCTTCAATACAATATGGAATATTTTATCATAATAAATCAACTGTAATAAAGAATATAATCCAACAAATTATGTTGAGATAGATGAAAATAAATGAATAAATTCATTAAAACTCTTTAAGAGAAATTTCCCTTTCTAATTTGAATACAATAAAAGATTCACAATTTAAAAAACAATAAATTTGAAAGAATCTTTTGAATCAATGTGACCAAAACTAATTTGAAACATTTAAAATGAATTGTCATTTTAAAACATTACTATCCATATAAATAAATCCATAAAACCATTTAGAAAATAGGGACATAAAAGGGAATAAATATTTATAACATTTAAAATGATGTTAAATATTAACTTACATAAAACCATAAAAATAATAATTTTTAAAAAATTCATATAAAACAAGAACATGGACGATAAATATATCCACGTAATTACTTATGCATAAACAATCTCAGATAACAATGAGATTGTTAAATTAACCCTTACCTTTGGTATAGTACTCATCATACATGTTCAAATATCCTATGTAATGTTTTTAAACATATTATTTACATATATAAGAATCATAATAATATTTATGATGTCATATTTTATTCGTTATGACATTATATTACACATTTATTAACAATTCCATGTTAATGAATCAATTTGGTTAATAATCAATTTGGTTATCATACGTATATTGACCTGTTATACTTGATCATATAACCTAGATAATAATTCACTTACTTCCAAAATGTATAATATGATTTATATAACTTATATAATCTGTATATAAATATAAATATTAGATTGAAATGTAATATGGAACACACCATCCATAGTGAATATATGTAGATTGTGCGTACGCATGGACATTGTTTCCATTTTCTTATAATAATTAATGTAACTAAGTAAATGACATATATGTTTGTATATATATATATATCATCCCAATAGTAGAATTATTTCATATATTTAATAGTTTTTAATAATATGTTTTCTTATAATCATTCTTCATTGGTGAACATGGAAGATGAGTCTCATCGCGTCGTGGAGATGGTAAATCGTACGTACGAACGAGCGATGATATCATTTCCAAAATGGTAAAATGTTAGGGAAATGGATGGAATGTGAATATTAAAGAAACAATACCATGTTATATTTATTATTTAGATCCATTATATTCATCATCATAAAAATAGAAATAAAGTGTAAATGAAAAACAATTTAGACCACGGTGTAGAGATGGCAAGTCATATATACACCTGCATGGAGATATTGTTTTCATAGGATTGGTAAAAGGAGGAATATGGTTTTCCCATACTTATAATAACATATGATAATATTTAAGGTACTATATTTATTATTTTAGTATGTAATAAAGAGATAATTAGGAAATAAAAGTAGAAATGAACTTTTATAGAGGTGATAAAGAATTACTTCTTTTCGAGTGATTCTTTTTTATTTGCACAAAAGGACTCAATAAGATGGGGTTTATCAAAAATAGAGACACTAATAATGATATTTAGTATTTTGGTAGAGGAAATGTGTAGGGGTTGGCAGAGCCAAAATAATTTGGAGTTATGAATTAAAGGGAAGGATGAGTTCCATTTTTTAAGAGAGTTGAGGGGCACAATAGGAAAAAACCTGAAATATTAATTTATTATAAAATCATTTTCGTTTATTATTATAAATATATGAATTTGGAGTAAAACATCAGTATGGGTAGAAATAATATCATCCAATTATTTTTAGACATGTTTATATCAAGAAATTAACCATGTCTTTTAGGATTAACCCTTTGTTAAACAATTTTTCTCTTACCATGTCTTCTTGTATTTTTATACTATATGGTTAATTTAGTTAATATAAAATGAAAAGATAACATAATTTCCATCATTAATGAAATTTGTATCATTATATAAGTCATTTTCCGAATCTTTCATTTTTAGGATTTTTATATCAATTAATAAAATAATATTGGTTTTAAAAACACATTTCTGTTAAATTTTACACTATTTAGGAATTCATTTATTTATAGTTATAAAAACATCATTCCTTCTAAAAAAATAATTAAATCATACTTCATATGTCTATGTCACCATGAAAATTGTTGTATTGCATCAAAATATTCAAATAACATTTATTTTAATATTTATAATATCATTTATTTGAATCTTTAATTAATAAGGCAATCCCGACATAATCATTTTGTCATAAGTAATTTTTTTATTTAATATCTAAAAATTATGAATAAAATATCATGATGTATGAAATATTTTTATATTTATATTGAATATTTATAGTGAAATATATCTATCATAAGACCGTATATTAAAATTTATTAGTAAATGATACATGTTTATGTTTTATATAACATTACATTGAAATAGTTCTTAAAACATGTCATTATCACATCCATGTGGATCCAAAATGCCAAAAATTCGGACAATGGATTATAATTTTCTAAAATATCTTATCCAATATGATTATTACATTTTTTACAGTATTTTTATATTATTATAATATTATTTTTACCCTTATTTACCTGATTATCCTTTAACCATGGTAAATAAAAATAATTACTGATATTACTATTCATAATGTACAAATATAAAAGATACCTATTAACAAAATTTGGACCTTATGATTCCAAATATAGAATTTATTTTTTCAAATTGAAAACAATGAAGTTTCTTTAATTAATTTAAAATTAATTCATGTTGTCAAAACGAGAAAGCAGGTTTTTAGGAAGTAAAAACTATCAAAAGATTGATATGTGTTTTTGTACATTTTAATTTTAAAATTACATCCAAATGCCTAAATTATATTAAAGGATAAATATTTATTCCAATTATACTTTAAAACCACTCAAATATATAATTTTACATTTTAAATTATTTCCATTAAAAAAAAATTTACAATTAAAATTTTATATTTTAATATTTCATCAAAATATAAAAGTTATCTGAAAAGTAACAAAAAGTCATCAAAAAATTTTTAATGTCCTTCTTTTAGACAAGGATTTAATTTTAAAAATTAAATATATAATAGGTTCAAATATTGTATTTAAAATGGTTCTCCATTAAAATTTTTAGAAACTATTTCTCTAAAAAAATATTACATTTGTCTAAAAAATAAATTCTTCTTTATATTATGTCTATTAAACACATATGAAGAATATTAATATTATATGGGAAATATATATATTTCGATATTTGGTAAATAATATTCATCACTTGTTTTTTAATGGCTAGTTTGATAGGTCGTGGTGCACTCAAACTCGGTGTTGCGTGTAACAGAAGATATTGAATTCTTTAAAAGGAAGCATATTGTGGAATCATATGGTGTTACATTATCCCCTACTTCAATAATTTTCATCCTCTCATTTTATTCTTGGGATTGACAACTAGGTTTTTGATATTTCAAAATTTTGTAGTTGAAATCCCAAATCGAAAAATTTATTAATGAGACCTCTATTTAAAAATATTAAGATGTGTGAAGGATTCCATAAATAAATCATAATAGGGTTCCATGTATGAAAACATGTATATGGATGAGAAAACAATAAATAATGTTCAGATGGATAGTGATAGATAAAATTATCAAGATATATTTAACTGTCACAAAGCTATAAATCTGTGATGATTTAAGGGACCATTTAATACATAGTAAGTAGGACGAGGATATCATTTTATTTTTTTCAATATCCCTTCCCCATTGTTGAAGAATTAATTTACATCATAGACTAAGAACACAAGGAATCATACTTAATTGACTTGTAGAGTTTCATCTTTTAACTAATTCCTACCACAAACTCATCATTCATTTCAAAAGATAATAAAATTCAAAAATACTCTATTTATCTTAATCGTATAAGGTTCAAAATATAAACATATACCATTTAAATAAATAAATATTTTTAAAAAAACTATGGACTTCCGGTAGGGAAATTGTAGGCAATAATGCATTATGGCACTTTGGTTGTGGGTTTGATTCCCACAGCCTTGTCTAACGCAACGAGTTGTTACCCGACCCACAAGTTGTCATTTTTCTATAACAATAGTATTATAATATTCCTATAATAATATTAAGATAATTTTTATCCTTAAAAAATACTATCCAATGTTCAAATTTATCAATTATAACATTTATATTTATACAAAAACTCTTATCCAGACACTCTCTAAAAGGTCCTTAAATTCCGAAAATCAATTATAACATTAGATTCCCCAAACAATGTAATGTTTCTCTTATTGTCACATACAGAAAATATGATTACCATAATAATATTAGTACCTTAATAAAAAGGAACTAAATTATAATCATTTTATATATCACATTCTTCTTATAACCAGAATATAATTCCTGAATCCAATAATACAGTAATTATTCAACATCAACCATATTAAAAGAACAAGATTGACATTGATCCATTTGATTCATTTGATCTATATCTCATTGATGCTTTACATAGTAATTTTCATATTGTCACATATCTTTATAATTTTATCATGTCACTATTTCATTCTTTCCCTTACCATCAAGATCTTGGTGACTATTTTATCCACATGTGTGAAAAACTCGCATTCTTTTGAGGAAAGTTCCAGGGTGTTTCTTCCCAAAAATATCACAAAAGGGGAATTCCTTCCTTCAATTTTTACCATTAACTGTCTCTTTCTCAAAAATTCATTTCTTCTCATTCTTTACATTAATGTCACAAGGCATAGAAATTCTATTTCCATCAGGATAGCACATGAGCCTATATCTTCATATGATGAGAATGATTGTAAGACCAATGCCCGTTGGAGGAATGGTTTTAACCCATACAAGAACAGACCAATCTTAAATATTGGGTTACATATGCAGTCTGTATCCTACCTTGATAACCTCATGAAGATAGCCTCATACATTACATCATTATCATCCTATTTTTATCTCATACTCAGAAATTACCGTTCCATATCAGCTCATTGTTCATGAGGAATGAATTTTTCACAGAAATGTTTTTAAAAATCCCTTAATTCCATATTTTGAACTTCTTCATCATTCTACATGTTTTGATTTAATGACCACCATTGATCTATATCTCATGAATGATGATAGACTGCCATAACAACTTTTTCCAATTTGTGATTCCCATGGAATGATATAGTTCCTCTAATGAATTTATCCACTACTCAGCTACAAAAGCATTTATAGTCCCATTGAATATTAGAAGATGTGGTCTCATGAAGTGTTTTAATAGTGAGCCTCCATGTCGTGGATTAGGCTGCACCATTCAAGTTAAGTTATTATTCATAACCTGAGTTAATTGTCCCAGTATGGTTGTAATTTGTTTAGTGCCAGTTGTATCATCGTCTCGATTATCATTATCAAGCATAGGAAGGAAATACCTACATGGATTACGTGCATTGATATGATATCAATTTCTTCTTCTAGGCACCATTTCTATACAAATGAATATTAATTAATAATTACAATCTAATAAATGACATAACATAAATTCCATAATTTGTGCATATCAAATCCATAATCATAAATAAAATTTCATTGATGACATATTTAAACAGAAATTCATAATAATGGTTTATAAATAAGATATTAATTATCCAAATAATAAACCTGGGAGTGTCAAATTAGGTGTGCAATAAGTCCCGTTGTCGTGTACCATGTTACCCCAACTCAGGCCCAGAACACCATGTCCAAGTTTACACCTCTAGGTACATGTATTCCACAACCATGTCCACTTGTAGTATCCACATAGTGATATCCTACATGAAATATCAATTTATTGCCTACTTTACAAAAATTCATGGGGGTTATTCTATACATATCCACAAAGTATATCATTGTGTTACGATCCATAATTTATGATTTCCATATATATTTCGTTGTTTATTTATAAACATCGTCTGATACCAGCTGTAACCCCTAGACCCCAAAATCGTTGATACAGTGCATTATTTTAATACATTTCCATGATTAACCAATCCTTGAATGACTAATATGTTTATCAGTTTAGGAAAATAGATTACATTTATGAAGTTTTCACTAAAATTTATATCATAAAACCCAGTATTGATAATCCATTAAGAACACCATTATTTCCCTATAATAAAATATCATATCAATCATAAAACACATCATGGAATCCTCGGAAAATAAAACATAAGATATGGGTGAGATCAGATGCTCAGTAAGGATAAAAAATATGACAGAAGCTATCACAAATAAGAATAATCTTTTAAGGAATGGTACAAAACTAAAACACAGGCCATTAAAAAATTATCTTCAAAAAAATATGGCTAGAAAAATTCATATAACGGAATTTAAACATTCACATGGATATTCTACTACTCAAATGGACACATGTAAAATCAATAATTAATCATATAATGAGGGAATGCATAATTCTAGAAATCTTAACCACTATGTCAACGCCTCGTGCCTAGATCGTACACAAATATTTTATTGAGGCCTTGTGCCAATACACTAGTTTCTCTCATGAGACCTACCGATGCATCAATGGGATATAGAGTGCAATGACCATAACTAACAAATTCCAATGCCTTATCATATAAAAAGGTTGAAACTTAACACAACATTCATATTTAAACTAGAATACAAAATGTAAATAGGTTAACCATAAACCATGAGTGATGGAAAATAACACATCTATAGTAAAACATATCACAAAACATTCAATACAATATGGATTATTCTATCATAATAAATCAACATTATACAAGAACATAATCCAACAAAGGTTTTTGACATAGATGAAAATAATTTAACAAATTCATTAAAAGTATTTGAGAGAAATATTAATTTATAATTTGAAAACATTAATAGGTGACCAATTTTAAAATAATACATTTAAAAGATATCTTTGAATCAATGTTTCCTAAGTCTTTGAAATTTTTAATGTAATTTGAATTTTAAAATTTTGAAGTTTATATAAATAAATCCCTAATACCATTTCTAAGACATGGAAAATAATGAGAATAAGATAAAAGAAATAATATTGAAAACAATTAAATTTATTTATTAGTTAATGAGTAACTAAAATAAAACATTAAAAATAATCCTTCTGAAAAAATATTATGAAACATGGACATGGGTGTTAAATATGTCCCAGTAATCACTTAAGCATAGACAATCTTGAATAATAATGAGATTTTGAAATTAACCCTTCCTTACGTATGATACTCTTTGTACATGTCTGAAAATCCTGTATAATGTTCATAAAAATATTATTAACTTATATAAGAATCATAATAAAATTTATTAAATCATATATTATTCTTTAATGTCTTTATATTACTTGTTTTTTAATAACTCCATTTTAATGCAACATTTTAATTAATAATCTCATTGTTTATCGTACATGTTATAATAGGTTATTCATGATCATATTACTAAGATCATAATTTAAATACTTCTAGAATTTAATATATGAGTTATATTTCATACATATTATGTATATAAATATATATAATAGATTGTCAAGTAAAATGGAACACACCGTATAGGGATACAATAGGCCGTATGTATGCATGAATGATGTTTCCTTTTTTATTTCATATTGAAGGGAAGTAAGTGAATGAAATATATGTATATATATATCTACCTAGTAGAATTATTATTTCATATATTTCATACTTATTAATAATTTTTATACATATAATCATATTTGGATGATTAACATGGAAGATGAGTCTCATCAAATCATTGAGATGGTAAGTCGTACGTACACAAGAGTGACTATATCAATCCCTTAATAGTTAAATGGTATGTAGTTCGATGGAATATGAATTTTATAGAAACAATATAATTTTTTATTTTTTATTTATATCCATAATAAACATTGTTATACCCATATAAATAATGAGTAAATGAAAAACAATTTACACCACAACGTGGAGACGATAAGTTGTACACACGCATAGATGGTGATATTTTTTCATAGAAAGGGTTAAAGGATAAATATAGTCATATTAAAATTATAATAACATATAATCATGTGTAAATTACTTTATTTATTATTTTAGTATTTAAAAAACTGAAATAGGATGTATAAGAAGAAAATAACTTTGAAAGAGGTGATAAAAAAATTACATCTTTTCAAGATTATCCTTTTGATTTGAAATAGAGGAGTGAGTAGGATGGTTTTCATCACAAATTGTAGCCTCTAGAATTATATGAGGGCTTTTTTGAGATTAAATGGTGTGGTTTAGGCTGAGAAGAATGGATTTGGAGGTTTGAATTAAATAGAAGGAGAAGATCCCTTTTATAAGAGATGTGAAGGGCACTTTTTGAAAAATCAATAAATATTAATTATTATAAAATCATATTCTGATTATAATGGATAAAAATTTATTTATTTAGGGTATAATATGATGATTGGTATAAATAATCTCATAGAATTTATTTTAAATTATTTTATTTCAGTAAATTAACCTTCTCTTTTGGTATTGACACTTAGTTAACCATTTTACCTCTCACCGTGTCTTCTTGTATTTTTATACTATAGGGTTAATTTATTAAATATAGTATTAAAAGAGAACCAAAAGTGGGACATTAATGAAATTTTTTATATTTTATAATTTATTTAAACGGATATTATATTTTTAGGATTTTTATATCATTAAATAAAATTATAATTGTTTTAAAAACACATTTTTTTCAACTTTAACACTATTTAGGAATTGAATTTTGTTAAAGTCATAAAATATTTTTCCATATAACCATAGGGATTAAATCGTACCTCATATGTTAATATAATACATCAAATTAATTTATTGAATCAAAACATTCAATGTACATTTATTTTATTATTTATAATATCATTTATTTGAATCATTCATTAATATGGTAATCATGATATCATCATTCTGTCATAAATAAATTTATATATTTTGTTTATAAAAATTATGAATAAAATACCATAATGTATTAATTAGTTATATATTTCCAAGGAATATTTATAGTCAAATATATCGGCCATATAACCCTGTATTAATTTTTTTGTTAAAATATACTTCTTTATGTTATATTTGTCTTTACAACAAATTAATTGCTTTAACATGTCATTATCACACCCAAGTTGCTCCCAAATACAAAAAATTCGTCCAAATGATGTGAATGGTCTAATATATCTCTTGTAATAGGATTATGAAATATGTTAGTGTAGTTTTATATTATTATAATATTATTGATTACCCTTATTTACCTGGTTTATCCTTTAACCATGGTAAATAAAACTAATTACTTAAGTTAATATTCATAATGTCCAAAAAAGACACCTATTTACAGAATTTGTACCTTGTGATTAAAAATATGGAACCATTTTTTACAGATTCCAATCAAATATATTTATGTAATTAAATTAAAATTAATTCTCATTGTCAATACTAGAATTCATGTTTTTTTAGAAATAAAAAGTAACAATAAAAATGATATGTTCTTAGGTAGAATTTAAATGGGAAACTACTTCCAATGATATAAATATAATGTAATTATTAATTAAAACCACTAAAATGTTTTATTTAACATTTCAAATTATTTCGATTAATTTTTTTTTTAAATTTGAAATTTTTTATTTTTTACTAATCAACAAAATATTAAAGTTATCAGAAAAGTACCAAAAATTCATCCAAAATAGATATTTTTGTAACTATTATAATGAAGAATTTAATTTTTTAAAAATTAATATATAATAGTGTAAAATATTTTATTTATATAGGGTTCACCATTAACTGACAGAAAACTAATTTTTTAATACTTCATTTATCTAAAAAATTATTTTGTCCTTATATTATGTATATGAAACACATAAGATGAATGTTAATATTATATGGGATATATATAAAATTTAAATTTTGGTTAATACTGTAACATCCCAAGTAATTAATGAATAATAGATCTTTTTATCTATGTCTATTAATGAATTAGATAGTGTTTTAGAGGCTTAAAATGAAAATAAATCCAATCTTAAGCATGGAATACACTAATATTTTTTAAAGGGTTGTTTTACTGCCTTTTGATGGAAAACAATTTTTAAATCTATCTTTTGACAATTTTATAAGCTATGTTTGTCAAAATAAACTTATTCTTTATGATTGGGACATCAATATTTACATTGGATAAATTTTTGGTATTTTTCTAACAATGTTCATTTTTTTAATGAATAGTAAAAAATACTGCATTTTACATCAAAAATGCTTTTTCATTTAATTTAATTATATCGTTAGATTATCCTTTTAATTGGTATTAAAGTGTAATATGAATATATTTTTACCATTTAATCCAATGGTTGTCATTAGGATTAATTTCACATTGGAATTGTTCATAAACTAATGTCAAACTTTTCATAGATATTGTTTCAAAAAACCCGCTATTTGTTTTGACAATGAGAATTATTTTTAAATCAATTACTGAAATTTATGTGTTTGGAATTTGGTAAAATGGATTACATATTTGGAATCAGAAGGTCCAAATTATGTAATTAAGACTCTTTTATTTTTGGACATTATGAATAGTAAAGATGGTAATTATCTTTAATTATCTTGATTAATGAGTAATCAGGTAGTTAAAGATAACAAGATGATATCATAATAATAAAAAAGGACCACAAAATGTGTCCTAAGGCTACTGGTTGTCTCATGGCCGACCATGGGATTCCTTGTGCCAAACATGGGGGCCCCATGGAATCACATTTGTGAGAAAGTGACTTTTTATCTTTTTATTTTTAAAGAATGTTAAATGTTACAAAGAATGTATCACTTAAGTAAAATATTTTTACTTTTGTCTAAATAAATGATCTTTTGGACTATAAATATTCATTAGAAAGATAAAAAGATTTCCTACATAATATTATTTTTTTCATAATTTTTAGACTTTGAATAAATTAAATTATTTATGACATCATGATGATTCATCGATTACCTCATTAATAAAGGATTTAAATAAAATGAAATGATAATGTAAAATCCATGACCTACACATGTCCAAAAACTATTGGATGGGTCAATTTCGAACCCTTATCACCTTACCCTCGAATTATATCAATATGGTACCTTTTGAATCCGAAAATCATTTTCAAATAAAGTATCATTTCATTACATTCCAAGAGTGCCCCTCCTATCCTCTTATAAAAGGCCCCCAACTCTACCTCCTTACCCACTCTCCCAAAGACTTTGGCTCGGCCAAACCCTTCCCATTTTGTCTCTCCACTTCCCTCTATTAATACTTAATGCCTCACTTTGGGCAGAAGTCTTCCCAAAGAAGCCTTTGAGCTCAAACCAAAGGGAGTTACCCGATTTTAAGGTAATGCCTTCACTTGAGTCCTTTTGTTTTATTTTGCTTCTCCAACCCCCTAAACTCTTTTTATTCATTTCTTTTGTAACAAATCCAGTATATTCAATATAATAGGATGTTTTTATAATAATTATTCGAGCTACACTTACACACACATACATCTAATGGTTAAAAGACTTACTGTTTCCGTGGATGTTGAATTTATGCCTCCCGAAACGATGATTGTTCAACATTTTTTTAACACCTTCAAAGGTGGCCATTAAGATGTCACTATATTTATATATGATATATAATATGTTTATGTTTTCCTTAAGCTTCTTTATTTTACATTTTGGGCATACCTTTATGGTTCCATTATGGGTAAACGCGATATCTTCATTTAAGGAAGTACGGACTACTACCCCCTCAAAGTGCTTTGATTCGTTAAATACCATATGTGGGACGTATAAAGGATGGAACTATGATATTATATATGATATTATACTGGAATTATAATATACCTTTATATAATTATGATTCCATTCTATAAAATACGAAATAGAAATGAAAGTAGCGTTCATGCGTACGTACGGCTTATCGTCTCCATGAACGGTGAATTTCATTTCATACCTCTAAATGATTATGTAATATTATAAATGCATGTATATACTGGATATATATGATATATACATCATTATTATAATTCTGGATATAATGGATACATGAACAACTTGTAATTATAAAGGGTTTATTTTTGACTCAAGTACCAATGATCGTTAAAATGACCGTTATTAACTTAAATAATTACATAGTGTTAATGAAATGGAAATAAGTGAAGTAAAAGAAATAATTAACTTGAAAAAGGTTCTTAAGCAAGTAGAAATTAACTCAAGTCTATTATTGATGACATTAAAGAACGATCGAGTCAAGTCAGACCCGAGGTATGGGACTTCTTCGCAATCTCCTTTCATTGAGGCATATTTTGTTTTATACACATCTTCTTTTATATAGTGTATAAACCCCTTTGACTTTTACATTTATTCAAAAGGAATATTTTTTATACGAAGCATTTACTAAACGAAAAAATGGAATGTTTTTGTCGTATGTATGCGGCGACAACGACTTCTCCGCCGCCGTGACCATTATTTGAGTTTCGGCTTCCTCTACAAGCCAAACCTTTTTTTAAAAGAAAAATAAATACCATGTTTTAATTTTCATTTATTTTGGTATTGAAAATGGTTTTCATAATGTTTTTATATCAATGTGTTGTATTGATATCTTGTGATTGAAAGGTGGAAATGTTATGTTTCCTTTATGCATGTTTTATGTGATATGATTATGTTGAGGTTCTTGGACATTATTATGAAGACGGGTGGTTCCCTGATAAACTAATGGTTGGTGAGCCTGATATAGCTCTCCAATGCATTGGGTAACGGTAAGGAGTGAAATGTTAAGGTTTCTCCGAAGATATTTAGGGAATATACTATGATTTGTATTCGAAACGTAACCAAGAGGGTTACTCCCTACGTAATAATGTTATGAATGCCTCAAGTTACCTTTATATATTATGATTTCTATGATTTATTCATGATTTGATGAGGTATGTTAAAGTGCTTATGTTTTATGGGTAAAGTATGATTTCATTCTTATGTATATATGTACCCATGTTTCCTTTCCAGAATTTTATATCCCTTACTGAGCTTTTAATGCTAATCCTAAGTTTTTTGAAATGTTTTTCACAGGTCAAGGGAAAGGTACATGATATGATGATAGTGTCAAGGAAGTGTCAAGAAAGAATCCATGATTTATTTTAAATACGTTTCCATTGATGGGAAAGAAGAATACTATCTTTATGTAACCAATTTGTTTATATGAGGAATGTAATGCAAGTTTTATGATCTAATTATCTAAAACTCTAAACCCGAAAAGATCCTCAATGTGTAATCCTGTAATAACTCAAGATTAAGTAAGGTTTAAGGCTGGGGCCTTATAGTTGGTATCAAAGGTCGGTTTATATAACTTTAGGAGTTAGAATTCTATTAAATGATTATCCAAAAAAACATTTATGGTCAAATTGAAGTGATATAGTATTTTAAGATTACCATGTTGCTTCATCTAAGACATGTTTGTTCAGAATGGTTTTCCGTAGAGGAAACAGGGAAGCAGTGCTAGGAAGGCATGCAGAAGGAAATAAACATCCGAATCAGCATCCTGGGATGGTCGGAAGTGGAACTGAACAATTTTTTCCAGTAATGGCGCAGTTGAATCAAGCGTTAAATGGCGGTGGTATCCATACACGAGATCAACCAGATCAACTGCAGAGGAATATGTCAGTGGTGGAACATTTAATGAGGCAAAATCCCCCATCATTTAGAGGATCATCTGACCCTGTGCTAGCTGAAGGGTGGATTAAAGCACTGGAGAAGATTTTTGATGTCATGGGGTGTTCAGACAATCAAAAGGTTAGTCTTTCTATTTACCGTTTGGAGGGTGAAGCAGATCAGTGGTGGTCGATGGTTAAAAATATCAGGGACGTCAATGAGATTGACGCTCTTGACTGGGATGAATTCAAAGGTATGTTTCTTGAAAAGTATTTTCCTAAGGCCGTTCGACTTAGGATGGAAAAAAAAATTCTTGGAATTGAGGCAGGAGGAAGACTGAGTGGCTACCTATGAAGAAAGGTTCGCTCGATTGGTAAGGTATGCTCCAAATTGTATCTGAGACCTTGAGAGTAAAATCCATCGTTTTTACTCAGGATTAATGCCAAAATATCAAAGGTCATTAGCTTCTCGTGAGTTTAAAAGTTATGAAAAGCTTGTTCGATGTACTAAGAATGTGGAAATGGTGTTTGCCGATGATCAAGTGTTCTATACCAACCAGCAGAAGAAGAGACCAAGGTGGTAGGAGAAAGGGGAGAATTCTTCAAAAAAATCTGATGGTAAGAAAACTAAGTTTCCAGTTTGTGATAAATGTGGCAAAAGGCATGCTGCGGAATATCTTCTGAATTCTAGAAAGTGCTACCGATGTGGTAAGATGGGACATAAGGCTCATCATTTCACTGAAAAAGATCAAGGAGATGGTAAGACCAAATTTGATTTACAGTTATTGAAATGTTTTAAGTGCAATGAGATGGGTCACTGTGCAAATGAGTTTCTGACAAAGAGCTTGAGTGATGGGAAGTAGTTAGACTACAAGCAGAAAGGGGTGGTGAAATCCTTTGCAACTACTTCAGCAGATGTCTTGTCATCAGATGAAGTTTTATCAGGTACTTTGTTTGTTTTTCAGATTATGCTAGTGTGTTGTTTGATTCGGGGTCCACACATTCTTTCATCTCTGAAACCTTTTCTAGTAAAATGGGAATACCATCTCACGAAATGACTCATAAACATTTGGTAAAAACACCTGGGGGTAATGTTGAGGCAAAAAGAATTTATAAGAATCTTCCTATCCTTATCTGTGGAAAGAACTTACTTGCAAACATTATTGTTCTACCTCTAGTAGAGTTTGATGTTATCCTGGGTATGGATTGGATCTCTATTTACCATGATAAGATTGACTGTAGAGCTAAAGAAGTTTCTTTTCAAAAAGATTTTCAGTTTGTGTACAAGAATGAACCCTTACTGTTGATAACTTATCAAGAGGTCAAGAAACATGTAAATGATGGAAATGAATGTTACCTTGCACACAACCTTGAAAATAAAGGAACTGTTCAGATTAATGATGTGCTAGTGGTATATGAGTATCCTGATGTTTTTCCTGATGAGTTGCCCGGAATAATACCTGATCGGGAAGTTGAGTTTACTGTTGACTTAGTTCCTGATGCTAAGCCAATTTCAAAACCCCCTTATCAAATGGCTCAAATTGAACTTTTAGAGTTGAAGGAGCAATTGCCAGATTTATTAGAGAAAGGTTTCATTTGACCGAGCAGATCACCATGGGGTGCTCCTATTTTATTTGTTAAAAATAAAGATGGTTCAATGAGACTTTGCATTGATTATAGATCCTTGAATAACATCACTGTTAAGAAAAAATATCCTTTGCCTCATATCGATGATTTGTTTGATCAGCTCCATGGAGCTCAGTATTTTTCAAATATTAACCTGAGATCGGGGTACCAACAGCTGAAGGTAAATGAATCAGATGTTCTGAAGACTGCTTTCCGTACAATATATGGCCATTATGAATTTTTAGTAATTCCTTTTGGGCTAACCAATGCACCTTCTGTATTCATGGACTTAATGAATAGAATTTTCCATGAGTTCTTGGATAAGATTGTGGTGGCTTTCATTGATGATATTTTGGTGTTTTCTAAAAGTAAAGAGGAGCATGAAATACATTTAAGGGTTATCTTGAAAACCTAAAATGAAAAGAAACTATATGGAAAATTAAGCATGTGTGAGTTTTGGTTGAAAAAAATTTCTTTTCTTGGTCACATTGTTTCTAAAGATGGGATAACTGTTGATCCTGCAAAAACAAAAGTTGTTGAAGAATGGCCAAGACCCACAAATGTAATTGAGATTCATAGTTTCCTTGGTTTGGCAGGCTATTATCGAAGGTTTGTTAGAAATTTTTCACGGTTATCTAGTCCGATGACTAAGCTAACTCGGAAGGGTGTTAAGTTTATCTGGACAAAAGAATGTGATGATTGTTTTCAGGAATTGAAAAGAAGATTGGTGAATTCTCCAGTTTTGGAACTACCTTCCAGGAATGGTGAGTTTGTTATATACAGTGATGCTTCATTGAAAGGACTTGGTTGCGTCCTAATGCAGAATGATCAGGTAATTGATTATGCTTCACGACAGTTGAAAACTCATGAGGTATATTACCCTACTCATGACTTGGAATTAGCTGTTGTTGTTTTCACTTTAAAAATATGGAGGCATCATTTGTAAGGAGTAAAGTGTGAAATATATACTGATCACACAAGTTTAAAGTATATATTCACTCAGAAAGAGTTAAACATGGGACAGAGAAGATGGATAGAATTAATCAAGGATTATGATTGTACAATTCATTACCATCCAGAAAAAGAAAATAAAGTGGCTGATGCTTTGAGTCAAAAAAGTAATTATTCATTAGCAATGTTGCATTTGGAACATGATCCTTTGGTTACAGATTTGATGAAATTTGGCATAGAAGTTTTTGGTGGAGGATGTTCTTCTGTTTTGTTTCAGGTATCAGTGAAATCTTTTCTATCAGACAAAATCAAACAAGCACAGAAGCAAGACAGTGAGTTGCAGAAAAAGGTAGAGCTGGTTCAGAAGGGTAAGTTTCCTGAATTCAACATTCATAGTGATTCTGTTGTGAGATTTGGGAAGAGATTGTGTGTGCCATGTGAATTATAGTTGAAGAGAGAGTTGTTATGTGAAACTCATAGTTCTCTGTTTTCAGTTCATCCTGGCAGTACTATGATGTACATAGATCCGTGGGAGTATTACTAGTGGGATGGAATGAAAAGTGATATTGCTAATTTTACTATGAAGTTTTTGACATGTCAACATGTTAAAGCAGAGTGGTATTTACCGAAAGGGATGGTTCAGCCAATACCACTGCCAGTGTGGAAATGGGAGAATATATCCATGGACTTTGTTGTGGGATTACCGAAGACATCTCGATGTAATAATGCAATCTGGGTTATTGTTGATCACTTGACTAAATCTGCTCATTTCCTTGCTATACGAGATACTTTTTCCCTAGATCAACTTTCCTGTTTGTATCTTAAAGATATAGTCAGGTTACATGGAGTTCCCCTCTCCATTGTATCTGATCGTGATCTCAATTTCACTTCTAACTTTTGGAAAGGCCTTCAGAAGTCGTTAGGCACTGAATTAAATTTTAGTACAGCATTTCATCCTCAAATAGATGGACAGTCAGAACGAACAATTCAGACCTTGGAGGATATGATACGAGCTTGTTCGATGGATTGTCATGGAAGTTGGAATCAACATCTTTCTTTGGTTGAATTTTCATATAATAACAGTTTTCATTCCAGTATATAGATGGCACCATTTGAGGCGTTATATGGGAAGCAGTGTCGAACTCCAGCTTTCTGGGATGAAGTAGGTGAAAAGAAGTTGATGGGACCAGAATTGGTAGAAGAGATGGCATAAAATGTTCAGCTGATTCAGAAACACATGAGAACAGCTCAGAGTAGGCAGAAGAGTTATGCAGACAATAGGAGGAAGGATCTAACTTTTAAGGTAGGTGATCATGTTTTTCTCAAAGTCTCACCATGGAAAAGTGTGATGTGATTTGGTAAGAAAGGAATGTTGAGTCTGAGGTTCATTGGACCATATGAAATTCTGGAGATAGTTGGATCAGTTGCATACCGGGTGGCTTTACCTCCGAGTTTATCTCAGGTACACAATGTTTTTCATTCTTCGATGTTGATAATGTATATGCCAGATCCATCTCATGTTTTGAGTCCAGAGGTAGTTCATCTCGAAGAGAACCTATCTTATGAGGAACAACCGGTCCAGATTCTTGACCACATGGAGCAAGTGTTATTAAATAAGGTGATTAATCAGGTAAAGGTTTTGTGGAAAAACTACATGTGGAAGAGGCAACATGGGAATCTGAAAATTCAATGAGGGATAAGTACCCCCATTTATTCGATAAGTAAATAAATTGCAGGGATGAAATTTTATAAAGGGGGGAAGGATGTAACATCCCATGTAAGTAATGAATAATAGATATTTTTATCTATGTCTATTAATTAATTATATAGTGTTTTATAGGCTTAAAATTAAAATAAATCCAATCTTAAGCATGGAAGACACTAATATTTTTTAAAGGATTGTTTTACTGCCTTTGGATCGTAATTTTTTTTAAATCTATCTTTTGACAATTTAATAAGCTATGTTTGTCAAAATAAACTTATTCTTTATGATTGGGACCTCAAATTTTACATTGGATAAATTTTTGGTATTTTTCTGACAATGTTCATTTTTTAATGAATAGTGAAAAAAATACTGCATTTTACATCAAAACTGCCTTTTCATTTAATTTAATTATATGGTTAGATTATCCTTTTAATTGGTCGTAAAGTGTAATATGAATATATATTTACCATTTAATCCAATGGTGGTCATTAGGATTAATTTCACTTTGGAATTCATCATAAACTAATGCAAAACTTTCCATAGATATTGTTTAAAAAAACCCGCTTTTTGTTTTGACAACGTGAATTATTTTTAAATCAATTATTGCAATTAATGTGTTTTGAATTTGGTAAAATGGATTACATATTTTGAATCAGAAGGTACAAATTACGTAATTAAGACTCTTTTATTTTTGGACATTATGAATAGTAATGATGGTAATTATCTTTAATTATTTTGATTAATGAGTAATCAGGTAGTTAAAGATAATAAAATGATATCATAATAATTTAAGAAGACCACGACATGTGTCCTAAGGCTACTAGTTGTCTAATGTCCGACCATGGGATTTCGTGTGCAAAACTTGGGGGCCCCATGGAATCACTATTGTGAGAAAGTGACTTTTAATCTTTTTATTTTTAAAGAATGTTAAATGTGACAAAGAATGTATCACCTATGTAAATAATTTTTTATTTTGTCTACATAAATGATCTTTTGGACTATAAATATTCATTAGAAAGATAAAAAGATTTCCTACATCCTAGTATTTGTTTTATAATTTTTAGACTTTATATAAATTAAATTATTTATGACATCATGATGATGCAGCGATTACATCATTAATAAAGGATTTAAATAAAATGAAATGATAATGTACAATATATGAACTACACATCTCCAAAACCTATTGGATGGGAGGAGTTCGAACCCTTATCACCTTACCCTTGAATTATAACAATGTGGGACCTTTTGAATCCGAAAATCATTTTCAAATAAAGTAACATTTCTTTACTTTCCAAGAGTGCCCCTCCTCTCCTCTTATAAAAGGCCCCCACCTCTACCTCCTTAACCACACCCCCAAAGCCTTTGGATCGGCCAACCCCTACTCATTTTGTCTCTCCACTTCCCTATCTTACTCCTTAAAGCCTCACTTTGGGCAGAAGTCTTCCCAATGAATCCTTTGAGCTCAAACCAAAGGGAGTTACCCGATTTTAAGGTAATGTCTTCACTTGAGTCCTTTTGTTTTATTTTGCTTCTCCAACCCCCTAAAATCTTTTTATTAATTTCATTTGTAACAAATCCAGTATCTTCAATATACTAGGATGTTGTTATAATAAGGATTCGAGCTACACATACAGACACCTACATCTAATGGTTAAAGGACATACTGTTTTTGTGGATGGTGAATTTATGCCTCCTGAAACGATGATTGTTCAACATTATTTTAAAACCTTAAAAGGTGGCCATTAAGATGTCACTATATTTATATATGATATATAATATGTTTATGTTTTCCTTAGCTTCTGTATTTTTCATTTTGGGCATACCTTTATGGTTTCCATTATGGGTAAACGCGATATCTTCATTGAAGGAACTGTGGACTACCTCCCCCTCAAAGTGATTTGATTCGTTAAATACCATATGTGGGACGTATAAAGGATGGAACTATGATATTATATAAGATATTATACTGGAATTATAATATACCTTTATATGATTATGATTCCATTCTATAAAATACGAAATAGAAATGAAAGTAGCGTTCATGCGTACGTACGGATTACCGTCTCCGTGAACGGTGCATTTCATTTCATAACTCTAAATAATTATGTAATATTATAAATGAATTTATATAATGGATATATATGATATATACATCATTTTTATAATTCTGGATATAATGGATACATGAACAACTTGTAATTATAAAGGGTTTATTTTTGACTCAAGTACCAATGATCGTTAAAACGACAGTTATTAACTTAAATAATTACATAGTGTTCATGACATGGAAATAAGTGAAATAAAATGAATAATGAACTTGAAAAAGGTTCTTAAGAAAGTAGAAATTAACTCAAGTTTATTATTCAAAACATTAAAGAACGATCGAGTCAAGTCGGACCCGAGGTATGGGACTTCGTCTCAATCTCCTTTCATTGAGGCATATTTTGTTTTATACACAACCTTCTTTTATATGGTGTATAAACCCCTTTGACTTTTACGTTTATTCAGAAGGAATCTTTTTTATACGAAGTGTTTACTAAACAACAAAAGGGAATGTTTTTGTCGTACGTATGCGGTGACAACGACTTCTCCGCCGCCGTGACCATTATTTGAGTTTCGGCTTCCTCTACAAGCCGTACCTTTTTTTAATGAAAAAATAAATACCATGATTTACTTTTCTTTTATTTTGGTATTGAAAATGGTTTTCATAATGTTTTTATATCAATGTGTTGTATTGATATCTTGTGATTGAAAGGTGGAAGTGTTATGTTTCCTTTATGCATGTTTTATGTGATATGATTATGTTGAGGTTCTTGGGCATTATTATGAAGACGGGTGGTTCCATGATAAACTAAGGTCGGGTGAGCCCGATATAGCTCTCCAATGCATTGGGTAACGTGATGGAGTGAAATGTTAAGGTTTCTCCGAAGATATTTAGGGAATATACTATGATGGGTATTCCAAACGTAACCAAGAGGGTTACTCCCTACGTAATAATGTTATGAATGCCTTAAGTTACTTTTATGTCTTATGATTTCTATGATTTATTCATGATTTGATGAGGTATGTTAAAGTTTTTATGTTTTATGGGTAAAGTATGATTTCATTCTTATGTATATATGTACCCATGTTTCCTTTCCATATTTTTATATCCCTTACTAAGCTTTTTATGCTCATCCCATGTTTTTTGAAATGTTTTTCACAGGTCAAGGGAAAGGTACATGATATGATGACAGTGTCAAGGAAGTGTCCAGAAAGAATCCATGTTTTATTTTATATATGTTTCCATTTATGGGAATGAAGAATACTATCTTTATGTAACCACTTTGTTTATATGTGGAATGTAATGCAAGTTTTATGATCTAATTCTCTAAAACTCTAAACCCGAAAAGATCCTCAATGTGTAATCTTGTAATAACTCAAGATTAAGTAAGGTTTAAGGCTGGGGCATTATAAATACTATTCATAATTTTTTTAAATGGTTATTTTGATAGCTAATGGTGCTCTCGAACTCAGTGTTGTGTGTAGAGAAAACTATTGAATTATTTAAAATTAATCCTTCTGTGGAGGCTTGGGTGGTTACAAGAAATAGGTTCTATATTGTTATCACTCATTTATGTTGAAAATGTTATTATCTATTGTTCATAGGAGTGAGATTTTACTTATGATAAAATTCCTCCTCATCGACATTAAATTTATAATTTGGAGATCTATAATCAGAACACTCCTACCATATAAAAACAGGAGATTCTTTTAGCTCATGAGCATCAAGTCGATGTTTTTCTCTAAAACATCATACTAATGGTTCTGAGATCCGTGTTAAAGGAGTAAGTTTGTACAATTACATCAATGTATAATCTGATGAGCTAGTTCCACTAGCAGTTACCACATATGTTCACAATAAAGGGAGCCCCCAAGAAGATGAAATATGGATCAATCTTTTCATGATGATCTTGAAGAACCTATAGAAACCCATATAAAGGTGGGTGATGATTATGGAATGCATTCATTTTGTAACATCCATGAATTAATGGGTAAATATAGGGAATTATGGCTATAAATATGTGTTTACTATATTGAAATAATGAAAATGTTATGGAGATTCTTCTATATTTATAATTTGTGGGATGATAAGGCTTTTGAGTTAATGCACCTAACACAGGGGATCATGTTAGTAGTGGACTATTCAAGATTCTACCCTGAATTAAAGTGATTTTTTCCTTATTTTATAGCTAATAATATTTTTATAACTAGGACTTTCTAGAATGTGACTCCATATGAGATAAGGTAATTGGTGAAATTTTTTCTCTTGATAACATTTTAGACCAGATTAACTGGGATCTAATCAAGGAAGGGAATCTTAGAGATTACCCATGAAGCCACATGGTGGATTTTGTAAGATAACTTGGATCTCTTCTTAGTGTGGAAAGAAGAACCACTATGACAAATATAACCATGTAAATTGTGTGAATAATATCCAGGGTAGTGGATAGTCATCTCATGAAAAGGATCCATTATAGATCTATTAATATCTAATGATTGGCCATATGAATCCTCATTGTACATACCACACATCAGAGTGTAATGCATGTGGAAAATTGGGATTTCTGTAGAAGGTTTTTAGGGGCATGCAATAGTAGTTAAGTGATAGGGGATTAGGATAGGATCCTTATTTTAGAAATGACATTGATACCCCTCTTTAGACTAGTATATAGAGTCCCGATGGATGTTCAGTTGGGGACTAGAAGCATGGTTCCCCAGAACCGGGTAGGAAATTAAATGCAATTGGAATAACACATGGGATTCAGACTGCGGATCATTGAATAGATTAATGTCTAATGAATGCAATGTATTTTTCTCCAGATAGTCTGGGTAAGGAATGTTATACTTTTTGATGTATGATTCTTGTATCATCTACCATTACATATTCATTTTTACACATGTTCTTCACCTTATATTATATCTTATCTCTTTGGAATTTATTTAGTACTGGTTGTAGAAATATTTTTTGGTGTATTAACCATCAACACATCATTGCGTGTTTGGTTATAGGGTATCAGTCATTTCAATTCAGGATCATTATAAATTTTTTATAACCATTTTTTTGGGTAATTGTTTTCAGAAATGATATTTTTCGATTTGATTTAGTGTATGGATTTGATATTTCTATTCTAGGTTTGTAATCATTATTCATGGAAAATATTTTTATTTCTATAACATGAAGGAGGAAAATATTTTAACTAGGTTTTTTGGTATCTTTTTGTTTTTCATGATAGAAAAATTCAATTAATATTGGATTGTATCACGACACAGATATAAAAAAATTCTCTATGTGATGGTAGAATGTCACAGAAAACATTTACAACAATATTAAATTTTTTAGTTCATGTTTTCTAATGGGATCTATATCTTAACTCCCATGGGGAGATTGATTATTCTATCAAGTTAGAACTGGTAGTAAATAATGTTTTTATCCCACCCTATAGTATGGGCGTTGAGTAGATTCATTAGTAGAAGGCTTAGTTCGAAAATAGAGAAGGTAAATATTTTCCACAACATATAACATATCCATGGGGTTCTCACATTATTTTTGACAATAATGAAGAGGTAACATTTCCCAGGTGTCTAGACTATACGACTTATAGTGTATGGAAATCTAGAACCAACATCACCCTCTTAACATTAATGATTTCTTAGATTAGTAGAGAGGATACAATATTTCCTATATGATTGAATTGAGATAATGTTATCATTTTCACAGTGATACCATGATACATAGCTAATATTTATTTTTGAAGTAGGAATGTTCTTTACTAGTGTATGGTGATACAGTTTGGTCTGAAAAAAGATCCAATGGTATGCATGTCCTTGATGAACCAAATATTTCATATTTTTATGGATTATTTTTTTGGTTTTTTTCATTGATGTATTCTTATTGTAATCCTTGTAAGTAGAGGAAAATTCCAAATATGATGATATTATCTTGATTATATTGACTGAAAAATGACTTTACACCAAGATAACAGAATATTGTTTTTGGATTCATAATGATTACACCATGGGTAACGTCATCTTAAAAGATGAAGCATATGTGGAACTAGATAAAGTTGTATACATGATATAATTCATGTAATTTGTAAATATATTTGAGCATCTAGGATTTCAGAGCTGGTCAGGTTATTAATTGTATTTCAACTATGGCCTCTCCCATATTGCAGCATAGTTGTGAGTGTTCACTCGGAATGGGGTGAATTCTGTTTGGTGAGATTAATATGAGATAAATTATAAGGAGATAAAGTGATCTCTAAAATCTACATTGATCCTCACCTTAACTACACCATGTAAGGAATATACAATTAACTGTGATGTATCTAGATTTTAACATGGAGTAGTTATGATACATTAAGACTGAGGAGTTTCTTAGGGCTCTAAACAACTCATACCCCATTAGAGGAAAACCCTTACACACTATATGGAGATAGATGTGGGCATACAAACCTTGAGATTATAGAGACCAAATATTTTTGTTATGAATTATTTAGTGTACACAAACAATAAGAGCCTCAAACACATCTTTTCCTAGTGGTATCTAAACCATCAAGAGATTATGTGGTTTGAGAATTAAGAGTGACTATTCATTGAGTTTTCTGATACACCGGGAAATGGAAACTAATTTTCAGATTCCTTGAGCCATAATATATAGACATTGGCATAGTTGGAGTCTACCAATGAGTGGTGGATGAGGGAAATATCTGTAAAAATGCTTCCAGATTTTTCAAAGTCCCATTGATTAGTAGATATGACTTTGGTAGCTATTATACAAATTTATTTGGCCAAGATCGAGCAGATATTTTACACTGAGTGATTAGATCTGAAGAAAAACATATATGGTGGGAAGACATCATTAGTTTGGTATCTTTGTATAATCAAATTTTTTCTTTTCCATTGCAGAGAATGGTTTCCTGTATGATTTGGTGAGGATCTAATATGATAAATTCATGCTTCAACATGGGAGGTATATACAGGAATGAAAATACTAGATTGGTGTCTAGGATTGAATAAGATGGTCTACAGATTGATGGTGGGATGCTTAACATGTTGCCATTTGAAGGATATACATTGGAGGATAGATATGATGTTGCATCTTATTTACATTGGGAAGTGGTAATGGGATAATGTCACTCATGATTTTTTTAAAGTATTACCCTATAAACCATTAAAGAGTGATGCATTACCGGTGATAACAGATCAATAGTCGATGTTACTCTACTTCATACCTATCAGGGAGACATTCATTATTGATGATCTATGTATTATCTATATGCCGCAGATAGTTCAATTGCATGGTGATACAAGAAGTATAATTTCTTATATAGATCTTAGTTTCTTATCTCAGATCTTGTAGGTTATTCAGAAGGCATTAAGAACAAAGATTATTTTAACTACATAGTACTATCCTTATACTGATCCACATTCTGAATGACCAATTTAGATTTTGGAGGATATTTTATGATCTAATTTATTTTAGTTATGTTGTTAAAGAGAGTGTAATATGTATATAATAGAGTTTTCAAATAAAAAAAACATCTAGTAATCAATAAAAATAGAACCTTTTTAGTATTTTTATGGAAGGCCATGCCAGTTTCCCCTTTGTAGGTCCTTTTTATACGAAACAATGTATGTTTTCCCAAGTCTTGTACATGATATGTACGATATGGAACAATTTACTAGGATATATTTGGGGACCCTATAGCGAATGTAGAAATCATATCATAACTTGTAGAGATGTCCTTTGGAGTTTTAGGTGTGCATTCTATTTTTCTTTAGGTGTATCAATGGTTGGGGAAACACTATATTAGGAAACAATGAATGCCACTTATTAGGATTATAGGGTTGTCCAAGATAATTGAAATGTTTGGTCCCTTGATATGTCGATGGGCCCTTACAAATAACTAATGTATCATTTATGACATATATTTAGATATCACAAAATCAATGATACCATCCCAACCCTTCTCCAGTAATAGTCATTTAGGATATTGACCATTGAGTAGGTGAATCCTTTTAGCAGCATATGATATTGATTATGGAACATAGCGATGAGTATCTCTCAAGAAACCCCATTTTCTAGTGAACTCATCATTAATTAATGGACATCAACTGGGGGAGAACCAGGATACAGAATCTGATCTACTAGATTAGTGGCTAGACATGTTCATCAAGACCCTATTTTAATACACATAAGATCTTGGGGAGGAGATATTATGTAGTGGGTGGCTATAAGATATAATAATTATATAGGTATATCCCTCCGCTATTTTTGTTTAACCTATTATGTTGGGTTTTAATTTCTCTTTTAAACCATTGTTGTCAACCATTTTCCTCACATGTGGGGAGATTTTGTAGGGGAAAGTGACCATATGTTTTGGGATGCACGAATTTGTAAATTAATGGATTCTTGATATAAAGGTTTCATGGGATTAGAATTTTTTTCCATGGAATGAATGGATTTTGAGGTGGTTAAATATTTTTTATATCTGATGCGATTAAATATTTCTACTTGGAAAAATCATTTCATGATATATTTTTAAGAAATTAACCTCTTTATAGGATTATTTTGTGCAAATTTTCAGGGTGTGAAATGATTATATGTCATGAAACATGTTCATATCATGAAATGTTTGATTGTGATTAGTTTAACTAAAGGTAATTTTTTTTGGAATTTCATGTAAATTGATACATTAAGTTTGGGATTGGGGTTCACATCATGAATAGATTTGGATCAGTAGTTTTAAACCATGCTCAGAATATAATTTATTCATAATCAACTGTTAACCACTACTCTCAATCCCAAGTGGGATTCAATGTAATTTTCGAGGGATTCAACCCTTCCAAATCTAATTTTCTAGGAGTTTTATCATTGTTTAATTTTCATATTTTTTTATCCCTTTACCCCATGTTCTGCAATATGGTGAAGTGACCTCTTGAACTCAATTATTTTTTTCATGATGGTTTTTTGATCTAGGGTTTCTTTATGATAACCATCTCCTTCATTATTCACTTTCAATAATTGTGTTGAGAATTTCACTTATTTACAAATTTATTGTAGATGGTCTATAAAAAACTCCTAATCTATTTATATTTGTTTATGTTTGTGAAATAATATGTTATTTTAACATCATAACATTCATGTTAATAACTAGAAAATTGGGTGATCATGATCATGTGTTTTGATTACTCAATGAATCCCTTTGGATCTATTAGTGTTGAGGAGAGGCTTATGGAAACCTATAGGATGAACGTAAACATCTCTAATAATGGACTGTATAATGGGATAAAATTTTATTTATCATGACTTGATAACATTCATTATTTATTGGGGAAGATTCAATATAGAAAATTGAATACATATTTATTGAAATAACTGATGATAATTATGAAATGAAATCGGTGGGCACATTTCCATGAAAATTGAATGATATATAATTTAATGAATTAATTGAAAAATTACGATAAAATGGTAATTGGAATTAATGAATGTTCTAGATTATAATGTTATGTTATGTTATTCTTTTAGTTACGACTTATGATCTGGTTATACAGAAAATATTTTATAAAGGGATTGTCCCAGTTATGCACAAAATCTTATATAATGTTCTTAGATAGGTCATAATAAAATTATATATAATTTTATGGGCCCAATTATACAAACATACTTATATAAAGGGATTGGAAAAATTATTGTAAATTGTTATAAAAATTCCATGCATGATTATAAGAAAATTATTATATAAATGGATTCACCTAGTCATGATGAAATGAATATATGAAGTGATTATATCAATTATGTTGAAATTTTTATATAGAGGACTTTCCATGAATATGTGATTATTCCAAGGGCTACTATCTTTGTTTAAAAAGTTGTCATACAAGCTCAGATATATTCAAAAAAAATTATAATGTCGGATAATTTTTATATTTTTATTAATTTATTAACTAATAATACAGTAAATCACTTTATTTCATGAACATAGTAAAGAACGTATTTTATTTTAGACACAATTGTGTTAGACTACTATGTTTTAGTCACTTACTATTCGAGTTTCCTTTTCATACCTTAGAAGATTACATGGATGCCAGATTGAATAATGATAAAGGACATTTTTGTTCTTTTTTTCTTGTTATATGTGATGTATCTTGGAGATGACACTGATGTGGGGTTCCGAACAAGGGACTTTTCAGTTTATTAATGTTATCATGGACGTTTACCTTTATGAATTGTTGTATGACATTTATTTAAATTTTAATCTTACATTACAAGGTTCCTTCTTATCTGGTTTACACTGTTTATCCATTATATATTGGTTTTATGATCATCTATTTTTCTTATTTCCATTACAAAGATATTTTATGTTTTCTAATATATTTTAACTTTATACTATGTGGTATAGTGTCTCCTATATATTCCCTAAACCCTTGTTTCTTTTTGGTAGATACATTCTTATTGGGAGGTACACACGAGGCTTTATAGACAGCCTTATTTTACCTCATGATTTAGTGAATGATCATGTTATTTAACAAATATAATATATAATTTATGGTAAAAAGAACATATAATTGACTATAAACTATATAGAAGTTACTTTTATATTACATTCATTTATGATGATAAAGGGTATCACCCACTATGATGAGATTAATATTACTGAAAAAAAGTCATGATTTATATTTTTTTAGAAGAGGATTGTGAATTCCAAATTGACATGTTCAATCCATAAGATCCAACTATTTTTATGGAATAAAATTTCATGAATGAATTTCCACATGAGAATCATAGACATAGACATTTTATTAACAAAGGCACATGTTTTTTTTATCAAGTATAACAACCAAGGAAATTGTACTTCATTGTAATTAACTAGGAATAAAATCCCTTTTTGATAAGGGCCCTGACATTCTATATGATTGGATAAACCATGTATAATAATGGAATATTTCCATTACAAAAATAATACTTTGATCCTCTGATGATGTATTATAAGTCAGAGGAAATTATAGAGACCTAGTTATAGATTTCATTATCCAAGAATATGGATGTAACAAACCATTGACAATAATCTGATTTCTATAAGGGGATTCTACAACATATTCAAAATCATTTTTTATCAATGTATTAAAATAATTCTAAGATAAGATGTATCCTTCATCATTTATGTCCATATGAGGCACCTCAGGATTAGTTGAAGCTGGGGAGGGATTGTTATTTGATCAAAATCCATCAATTAATATGGAAAAAGAATTATATTATAGGAATGTGATGTATCACTATTGGAATTAGTATGAGAGTTCATCTCCGATTATTCAAAATCCTCAAGAAGAAAAATAAATGGCCGATTAGAATCTATGGAAGTAAAAGGTTTAAAAGAAAATTAATTCATAAACACACTTTTTACCAATACTTATATAGTAGGATCATTATTAAATTTGAATGGACTAGTTCCAGGGGGTGACTACAGATTGGAGGAGAAGATTAAAAATTCCTTCACGCAACCAAGAGATCGCCCTGGGGCTGGACAATCAGCATATATGGAAGAACACATCTTGGGATAATTTATGTTATGAGGATTAAACGCAATAAGCATTAGGGATGAAACCATAGGAATCCAGATCATCCTATAAATCCTTGTTCCATATTAGATGTTCCTGCACATGAAATATGACATTGGAAGAGTGACATTAGAGGTGTAAAATTGAGCTGTAGTGAATATTTTTATTAAAATAATGATATGTACCATGTTAAAAAAACCAATCTGAAATATGATAATTTTTTTGAATCAACTAGTCTTGTGTGTAATCTATGTGAAATTTCCAATAAAGGAAACTAAAAATAACCAACTGCATATATTGTTGATAGAGGGAGGTAAAATTCCATAACAACAAAAACTGAATAATCAATAAAATGGGAATATAAAATTTTTACTACTACATTATAATAAATACAATTAAAACTATTAATACCTATAAAAATAAGACTTCAACATTAATTTTTTTATAAAAAATGAATAATTATTTGATAGTTTTTCATTATGTTATTTCACAGAAATACCCGTAATTCCAAAATTATAGATATCATTCATAATCAAAACACAACATCAAATTTTTTTTCAAAAATGTTTCCATATTGTTGAAGAAAAAAATTGTCATACTTTCATAATAATGTTTTTATAATTTTATACATTATTCAATTTTTCATACAATATTATTTAAAATGTTAGATCAAAAATAGAAATATAAAGGGTATGTGAAATTTCTCTATGATACAGGGATCCATGGAATCCATTATAGGCCTTCAACATGATTTATAAATATGAAACAAATAATTATGTTCATATGATATGATATATATAAATTATACATGTTAATAATGATTATGTAAAAATTTAAAACAACATAAAAGATGAAGTCAGTAACTAATAATATAATTCCATATAATTTTTATAAGCAATTTTTAAAAAAGTAAAATCCTGAATCATCATATTTCAAGAATATATTAGTAATTATACTCAATTTTATTGAATTTTTTCATCTTGTAAACACATAGTAAATATCTAATGATGATATAAAATAAAATAAATTTTATTTCCCAATTTCTCACAACATTTAATATCATACTTGAATATCATTTGAAATAAGGTAAATTTTTGTAAACCCTTATTAACATCCCTTAACTATTCTAGATAGTGACTTATATATTTTTAAATATCCAAAAAATAATTTCTTTTTCATTAATTACCCAACCAAAGAACACTATTCAATTGTCACCTTTTTTACAAGTCATTACATTGTTTGATTATTAAATAATAAAAAAATATAACTAAAAGATATATATATAATATAATTTTTTAAAATTTTAATTGTAATTAAATATGTTGAGACTTATTCATCACCTAGGAGAAAAAATAATGAAACTACTTAATTCTTACTTTACACAGTACAATTTATTTCTATTTTATTAAAACAATGTTCAGTAAATAATAATAATTTTTTTTATTTGTGTGCTACTTTTTAAAATGTGTGGGACATTTATTCAATGATATCATTCATGTGTATCACATGAAAAGACATATTTAATAATTTTATATTCCAAATTAATTAATATATTTTATACATTTAATTATAACATTATTTCCCACTTCCATTTTTTTTACTAAATAAATTATTTAATGTGCTGAAAACATAACATCTTCAAAATAAAGATATTTTTTCAAATATTTCATAAAGACTTTGCTATTTATAATACCTTTAAAGCTGAGGTAACAAATTTAGTTTACTTTTTAAATTTATTTATCAAAAATTGGTGGAAATAATTTAAAACTATAATTATAATAATAAATTTATCACTATGTGAATTGAATAGGATAAGAGAGAGATAGAGAAAATATCATATAGTTCAAACAAATTATCTAAATATTTCCTCATACCTTAATGGGAAAGACATTTGATGTGAAAAAACATTTAATCAAGTGATAAAATCAAATTATAGAAAACAAAATTTTTATACGTCAAAATCATAGCATGAAATGAGTATGATATCAATTATTTTCCATAAAACTTTTTGATGAATAATATGTCTTCTAAAGACTAATGTAAAAATTCATGAATAATTAATCAAAATAATGATTTAAGTGCCAAAATATAATTTACTAATTTATGTGTATATATTTTAATGCATTTATAAATTATATTCATGCATAAAATTTTCATAAAAAATTAATTAATTTCTATTCTCAATAAATTAAATGTTTTTGATTTTTTTTAAACCATGAATGAAATGAAAAAAAATGTTATGTTATTAAAAATATATTGTTTTGTAAAAAAATATGCAACATGGTGTTAGATATTTTTTAATGGGTGATGAATAAAACTTTGGAACTATTTTGAACATTAAAAAGGGGGAATATTCACTGAGTAGTTTCATATCCATTAGGGAGGTAACAAAAAAGTTGATATGATAGCATTAGGAAGGTGTAACATGAATGAGGGTTTCATGGAAGAACCAAAATCCCTGGTTCACATGTAAAATGAAGAATTTTGATGTTGATAGTTGTATCCAGACAACCCAGTGATATAAGGAGGACTAGGATCACCAGAGAGGAGGGATTCCAGTCAGAGGAAGGAGGAATGATTACAACTAGAGGATGGAGGCATCACATAAGAGGGTTTGATGGAAGATTTAAGACCATGATATTTTAGGTAGCATGATGGTTTTTTTATTCATAGGAAATCCAAGATGACCCATGGGACGTAATAAAGAGGATTCAGATCACCAAAAACATAATCATTACATAATGGGTAAGGAGATATGAAAAAGAGGAGGGGTCATATGCTTCATATAGTAGGTATATGACCACCATAGAGGAGGGATTATATTAAAAAAGGTGTAGGGTTTTTATACCCACAATTATGGATTTCAATATAAGCATGTAAGGCCTTGTGGGATAGTCATCATGGAGCATTTCGTATTTTCAGGGATGGAGGAGTTAAGGATGTAGAGTGTTGCAAAATGTTGTAGGTGGAAAGGTGGTCAAATCGAGATGAGTTAGAGGAGGTGTGGCACTCATTAGGGTGGAGTTATATAATTATGTGAGTAGTGGGGGATGAAGGTGTAATTAATATTATGAGGATTATTTTTTGATGTGATAGGTGACATGAAACATGATACATGAGGTATGGGGGAGTAGTGTAGATGATATTGTGAATAATATTATAATTGATTTTTCGTAAATCAATGTTAAAAATTATTGTTTGGAAATAATTTGAAATTAATAACATCCCCCTTTATATTAAATAAATATTATAAGTTGATCCATTTTATAAAAGTTCATACCAATAATTTTGACCATTTTTTTGAGTAGTAAATAAATTTTTAATTCATAAAACTAATAATTCTTGTTACAAAAAATAATTTGAATAAATAAATTAAATCACGGTAACAATAAATAGTAAAAATTAATCCCAGTTTAATTTTATTTTGATTATTACATATTTTACATGTATTATTTGTTTCATATTTTTATAATAATAAAAAAATTCAACATATATCGAACTGTGTTTTGAAATGATATAAACATATAAATTTTGTTACTTTTTTTTTTAAAATTATAAAATATAATTTCAATTATATAGTGTCATAGAAAAATATATTTATAAAATAAATTAAATTAATAATTAAATATAAAATTAAATTTCATAGTTATAACACAAAAATGTTACAAAATGTTCTATATTTAAATCCTTATTATCAATAGTTGAATGAAAAAATGTGATAAAAGATTAATAAATACATCAAACCATTCCTTCCATTTTTTATATTTTAATCATCATAAAAAAATTCCCAAATTAGGTTGTGCGTAAATGGATAATCTATGAAATAAATCCTTTGAATCTCCATCTTTTGATGTTACTCACCAAAATTATATCCATGAAAACTAAACGTAGAATACCAAACTATCATAAAATAGAAAAGGAAACATTTGAAATATAAAATATATGATCCCAAACCACCTACAAACACATGGTTTCAAAAAGTTATAATTACCCATACATCTTGAAATGGTCATTAGTGAATATTGTGACACCAGACCAAAAATAACAATTTTTGTAAAGAAACAGTTGCCTCTCTTAAATAAATAAATCATTACAATCAATATTAAAAATATAAGGATAAACCATGAAAGTAATTATCAAAAAAATATGGATAAATTTTGAAAGAAAACTGTGATTTTTTTTTAAAAAAATTCAAAATTACAAAAAATTATGGACATTTCCAATAAAATCTGAACAATGAATTATTCATGTAAAATAATAAATTTAAAAAAAATCCAAAGGGCCTTAATAACATGAAAACATAATTTATAATGAATATGGATAAAAAATTGTTAAATTCACCCATAAAATATATTATGATAGGAAAAAACCAAATATCTCACAATGAAATAATATTATCATTTTGTACAGTTCAGGAAACTCTTCAAAGAATATTTCAACTCTCTCATTTTGGAAGTAAAAAATGATTCAATTTTTTTTGGTAAATTAATTTTTTGTAATATGTAACCACCATTATGATACCTAAAATTATTAAGATATTATAGATAATAAAATCACATTTTTATGTGATTAATCTATTTTTATGGAAAATATTTAACAATTAAAAAAATGATATTTACTAAAAACACATTAGACAAGTAAAAGAATATAATATTTATGATTAATATGTTATATTTGATAAAAATAAATTAAAAAATGTTAAAATAATTAATTATATATGGTGAATAAAATATTCCAAATGGAATTAAAATAAAGGAAATAAATTTTTTTAATTTTTTTTTAAAAAAAATTTATTATAAGAATTTTAAAATCAATCATTTAATGATGATCTATCTTTAATAGGAATTAAAAACATAAAGACCTATTTATCAACATTATAATTTATTATAATAATATATATTACCATAAATAATTATAATACATATATATAAATATAATTTCACACCTTTTGGGTTTGTGTATATAATGTTTTTGAAATAAACATAATGTATTTGATATCCTGTTTTTCATTAAACCTCGACTATAAAAAAATGTGACATATAATTTCCATTATAAATTAAACATTATATTGGACCATATGAATATTATTAAATATAAAATTATATATACCAAAAATTATTTATGAACATTTGTTCACATAGATTATTAAAATTCTAAATTTTTTATAAAATTAGATTTCTATTTAAAAGGCCATATTTTAAATGTATGCTTTCCAACAACTTATTTGTTTCTATAAAAATAATTTTTTACAATAAATTTATAAAATTATTTTATTGAAATGTGTATATAATTTATAGATAAAAAATTATTCATTAAGTATCAAATGGTTATAAATAATGAAAATATATTATAAATGTAACAGGGTTACATTTCTGAGATCTAGATTTTTTTCAAATGTGATTTTAGATTTATAATTTAAATAAGTAATTTTAGATAAATTTTTTAAATTAAATTTTTTATTTTTTTCATTTAAAATTTTCAACAATCATTTTTTGGTATTTATTATGTAATTAATGAAACTGAATTTTTTCGTAAGCTTAAAAGTCTATTTCTGTAGAAAACGTTTTTTGTTTCTTTTTTTCAAACATATATAAAATTAAATATATTATACTTGTATAAATTAAAAATTCATAATTTTATTCCATATTTTTAATCATTATTTTCAAATTTTGATAAATAGGTTTTTTATATTTTTCATTACAAATACAAACCATATTATAAAATATATCACCTCAGTGGGGGAAAATGAATACAAAAGACTAATATGATTGGATAAGCGTTAAAAAGAATCAACAATTTTCATTATATTCCATTTTATATGTCCTTCTTGACCTAAAACATCACTTTTTCATGGATATATCAATTTCATCCAAGTATATATTATTTTTAATTTTATATTTTTGAAAATAAATCAGAAGTATAAAAATTGACTCCGTTGCTTTAAAATTTACCTATATGATCAAATGTTGATCAGATGCTTTAAATAATGATTCCAAATACATTATTCTGAGCATAAATATTATATCATTATTTGTTTACTTTATTTTTAATTTTTAATTATTGTATAATTTCATTAATGTCTCACATAATTCTAGAAATATGCTTTTGTAAATAGTAGAAAAAAAAAATAAAATGATTTGAAAATCCTATAGAGTAACATTATTTGGATTAATTATGGTTTCACATGAATTTTATAATAAGTTTTATATAATGGTGTGGGATTTTTTAATTTAGTTACACTTCATTGTTTATTTCATTAATGTTAAAATATGTGAATACTTCATCAAATTAATTTTTTCGTATATTATGTTGATGATATTATATTTAGTTATTTTAAATAAAAAACGGGTTTTAAAAGGACAATGGGAATTCAATATGGAAATAATTCTCACCACATGACCACTTTTTATCCAATTTTCACCATATAGGTTAATTTACTGCCCTTACGATCGAATGATTTGTTTCCATGTCAATAAAAGGGTAGAAATTGGGTTAATCCAAATGATATTCCCTATAATTATATATAAACTTATATAAATTTTATTTTATAATTATATGAAGAAAAAATACACTTTAATTTATAAATAATTTAATTTTAGATCCATTTCAAATGAGTTCGACACATATTATAAAATAGTGTTCCATGTATTTCAAAAAGTCCCCCTCTCATCTGTTATGTAATTACATCAACACTCCTCTTCACCTTACACCTCATGAGCCACTTATCATTAAAATTACATAACATAAACCCATATAAAAAACATTAAATGAATTATTAGTCCATATATCCTCTTAATACCATCACTACTGTTTGTATGTAGAGATCCAAATGCAGTATCTCAAAGAGGATGATATCATTTGAAAAGAGAATTATAATTTTACATCTTCTTATACATACTTAGATTATATCAAACCATTCCTATAATACATCATTAGTGTCTCCAATATACAATGATTTTATTTCATGTATATCATTACCATTTTAAATAAATGGGAAACCCAATCATTGGTCTTGTGTATGTGCTATTAGCTTATCCACAAAGAAATTTATTTCATTTTCCATCACCTCCATTCAGGGATTATTATTATGATGGATTTGATTCTTATTCATGTTTAAATTACATAAAAATAATTCTATAATTATAATATATTATCCAACTTCATACATCTCATTATCATAAAAATTGATATGTATCTGTTGTGTATATGTTTTAAATATCACCCCACATAGAGACATGAATAATTTTTTTCTTACTCCTTACATTAATGTACATAATGATGTATTTCATATATATATATATATGATATTTTTCATAAAATTATAATTTTTAATGATAATATATCATATAAATATTTACTATATTATCAATGAAAAATGTAATCAACAATCATACATATATACAAAATACCATCTCCAAGAACAGTGTAATTCATGTTTTTATCTCCATATTTTATTGATGGTTTTGAAAATGTATATGAAAAAAATATATTATATTTAAATAATAACTTTTATTACATATATTATATATATATATAAAATATTCATGTAATGATACATCTAAACCAAAACAGATATGAAAAACGTAATAGTATACTTCTGAAAACAAGGATTTTGATTTATAATTATTAAAAAATTGGTGGTAAAATGTTATAAGTGAATAGTATATTATTTTAAATTTATTAATAATTATATTATAGAGAATAATAGTAAATATAAATTTATTATAATTGATTTTATATTACATATGATGTTAGTCAGAGTTATATTAAGGGTTATTATATTAAAATTTTCATTTTTTGGACATGTGTATTGTTATGAACATTACATCTTTAATAATATGTATATACTAGAAATATGATCTTTTATATTATGAATATACTTATATTCAACTAATTTACATTTTTAATTGTTTATTTCAATTAGGGTGGGTTATGATTCAATGGTTACAAAAGTTGTTTAGGTTTTATTATATAATCTTCTTTTATATTTGGATTGTAGATGTTCAAAGTTCCTTTGGGGGAATAATATTTTCATGATTTCATAGACAATAAAAATTTCATTTTTCTATATTTATTTATCTAATTTAAATGTTTTATTTTCATTTTTGTACCTTTGATACCCAAAATTTATACAAAATAAAATTATTATGAAAAACATACACTATTTATACTTTACTAATGTGAAAATGTCATATCCATTTAAATATTTTATACAATTATTTCCATAATATTATTAATTAGAATTAAATTAATTATTAATGTAGTTATTGAATTTCTTTTATATTATTTATGTTTTTTATAAAAATATATCAATTTTAAAATTTTCAGAATCAAATATTTTTTATTTTTTTTCACATAGAATAAAAATATTATTTTTATCATATATATATTTACATAATTTTTATTCAATAACTAAGGTCCATATCATTAAATGTTTCATTAATTATTTCTATATTTATTTTAATATATACTTATTTTCCTATTATTCATTAAAATATTTATTTTAAAGATGTAATTTAAAAATGTGAATGTTGCTTCTCCAGAAATGATCTAATGAAATTTTAATGTAATTCTATTTTATTTTAATATATTTTGTTTATTATTATGATAACATGAGATACATTATAAATGTGAAATATTTATACATTCACTATATAGATTATAATTATGTGATAATGGAATCTTAATAAAAATAATTTCCTTTTCCTTGATATTCTATGATTTAATGATGTGTATTTATAATTATATAGAACACAGATATATGATATTCCTATATGGAATGTTGGGCCATTTTAACCCTATATTAGATTTTGTAAATGTTGATGTATCATGAGATAATTTGTGTTAGAATGAGATAAGCTAGTCTAGTAAAAAGTTTTTTAATGAGGATATTACCACTTACTATAATAGGAATTTGTAACCTATGTGAAGATGGTCATAATAGTGAAAATTTACTAATACAATTAGATTTTATGATTATTAAATTTCCAAAATTTTATTACTTTTCTCTACTACCATGTCTTCTAATTTCAAATTATATTATAAAGTAATCTCATATAATGTCATGATTTGTGTTTTGACTTATGTTTTATGAACATGGTCTTTTTGGGTATATTTTTATCCCACAAATGATGATTATACTCACATTATTTTATGAAAATGGTGTGCTAACTTTTGATCAATGATTTTTATATATCATATTGATTGTTATTGAGAATAATGACACATATTTTTTATGTTCTCTTTCCCCAGGGTATCTAAAAAGGTACTATGTGTGATATGTCTTAAAGGCTACCAAATGATAAGTATATTATGGGATATGTTAAAGATAAAATTTTAATGTATATATTATCCAAATACCCCAATACATCACTTTTCTTGGGTGTGTGTGATGTGATATGTAATGTTCTAAATATGTGATGATGTTTAAAGTATGTATCCTCTACCCGGGTCAACCAATTGGTATCATATACAAGTTTAGATTTTTTTGTAGACTAGTATAATAAATCATTTATGAGAACCCTTATAATAATACTCTGTATAAAAAATTATCTAATGTAATGTTAATGAAGGAAATATGATTTTTCAATAAATTTTGTCATGTCTAGAGACTTTAATGTTGATTCGAAAATAAAATATTTAACATTATGGGAAATTACTGAAATTAGGATTTATTAGGTAATAATCCAGTCATCACTTGTTCAAAATGAGTGGGCGTAGGACTAAAAACCTAGATAAACACTACAACATAAATTCTTTTCTCAAATAATGACTTATTTATGAACAATCATGAAGTATTCAAATATAATTTTATTACATATAATGATGATCATTTATAACCTAGGTTAAACATATCGTTTCATAGAATGGATGGATAGCCTCATGATTTATATATCCAATGAATTATTTTTCTTGATTATAATATAAATCATATTAATTATTTTTTCACATAATATATTTTTAATTTTTTATTAATGGATGGAAGTAGATTGAATTGTGTTAACAGTAAATGGGATAGAAAATATTTTGATCATAATGTGAAATTGGATTAGATGAGAAATTTATTGAAAAAAATTATAATTATTCAAAATAATTATCAGGATATATGATTAATATCTTCCACCATAACTGCACATCTCATTCACCAATGAATAAAATGATCAAATTTACTAAGTGAAAAGGAAGTGGAGACTATGGAGGAAAGCTGGATAAATTAACTACATGTATAAAATTATGGAATAAGAACATGTGGAAATATTTCAACATAATGTGAGGATATTTTACTAGTTCTAACAGGTTCCATTGAGCATAATTATTTTGAGATAAAATTATGATATCTAATAATGTGCTGATGGATGATTGGGTTTATTAAAATGAAAAACTAATAATTCAATGTTTTATGTGTTGACAAAATGGCCATTACTAAATTCAATATCCTAGGACACAGACTACATATGATAATAGGAATCAAAAACCATGTAGTCTTGTGTAACATTGAAATACTAATGTAATTAATTATGACAAAAAAAGTGATAATTAGTTTGAAATTTAATATCTAAAAAATTTTGGATTTAAATTTTAATATTTGTCAGAATTTCCCCTAATAAAATAAAATTTCTACACCAATTAATAAAATTGATGCATCATTGAGAATTTATTACTCTATCTTAACAAAAAAATATAAATATACAGAATAATGGAATCACATTTGAAATCCCAAACCATACAATGAATTTTTATGAGTGTGAAGGTTTAAATGAACGTATAACGGATATTAATTTAATTATTGTGGTAATAATGTCTATTAATGAGTGATATTTTGGAGTTATATTTCGGTCAATATAGAAATATTATTTTCAAAACTAAGACATGAGTTTCATAAATAAAATAATTATTGAATTATTTATTGGGTTAATCTCTAAACTGAATAATGTATATTTAATCTAAAGGTATGGAGATATATAGTTATTTTATTGATATTTTATTATGGTTATACAAAGAGAGTTAGATTATGGATAATGTATTGTGATTTGTGGTATACAAATAAGTTAAAACTGATTGTAGGAGGACAAAGGGCATGTTGAAACCATTACCCATAGATCTATGGAAATTTTAAAATGAAACCATGAATATATTTATTAGGTTTATAAATACATTAAAAATATATAATATTATTTTATCTATAGTGGATCACCATAAGAAATAATCAAATTTGATTGAAATATATGACGTTTTCTCTCTTGATCAGATGACCTAGAAACACTCTAAAGAAGAAGTTGTGTTATATGAAGAACCACATTCTATAATATCCAAACCTGATATATAGATTTCCATGATTTTTTTCAGAATTATTAATCATGAAATAAATATAGTGGTTTAATTGATTGAATATTATCATTTTTAGATATATGTTTATTCGAAGATGACCATTTAAACACTAATTTATTTGATGAGATCTTGTAATTTTGATTTCAAATGAGGTTGGGAAAAACACCGTACTTTATTTGATTTTTCATTTTCAAATAATAGTAAATGAAACATTAATATATAAACATATGATGATATTTATGTTATTTTGTTTAAAAACCCAAAAGTATTAATTAATTTGTATAGAGAATGCTACTGGTACCCAAGCTGGCTGAGGAAATATTATGTAATTTTTTCACAATTGAATAGTACATTAAGGATGTTTTGTATAGATATAATTTTTCAATGATAATCATTGGTGAGATTTCATATTAGATGTGAGAGATAACACATTGATAAAAATATACCCTTGTAAAATGTGGATGTGATTATAAAGAAGTGAAAATTGAGACAAAAAAAATATTTCCCCCTCCATGATTCTTGATCAATTAGGGGCGGTAGTATATCATCTAGTACATCCTTTGTGACACTCTAATTCTCATGATTTGTTCCATGTATATTTTTTAATAAATTACATACCTAAACCGTTCCATTTACTAAACTGAGAGCTCATACCACATGAGTATGATCATTCATATGAGGATGATCTAGTAGAAAATTTAGATCATATGTACATGGTGTAACAGAATATGACTACTCATCTTGTCAATGTAGTGTGGGTTTTATGATTACATCTATTTTTAAATTTGGATTTTTGATGATAAATTTTACCTTGGGGGAATTATTTTCTGAAGATTTCATGGAAAATATAATTTATATTTTTCAATATTTATTTATCTGATTTAAATTGGTTCTATTCAATTTCAGCCATATCGTACTCAAAAAGTAAATAAAATAATTCTATTATGAGGAAAACATACATTATTCCTCCTTTATGGTTGGGAACATTTATTATTATTATCTATATTTTATAAAATGATTTCAAAAATTTTATTTATTTTAATTAAATTATTTATTAAGGTAATTATACATTTTCATTTACATTAATTAAATATTTTTAAAAAACAATCATTTTAAAATTACTAGTAAAAAAGGTGTTTTATTTCATAGCACATTCCAAAAAAACTAATATTTTTATCATATGTGTCCTTTGATACTTTTTATTCAATCATTAAGGTTCATATCATTGAATATGTTGATAATTGTTCGATTTTTATTTTATCATATAGGGTTTATCATTTTATTTTATAAATTTTCGATTTTAAATAAGTGATTTGAAAATTAAAATTATATTTTTGCAAAAAAATATCGAATTACTTATTAATTTAATTATATTCGATGTCAAAATATTTTATTTATTATTATTATCTCATTGGGATATATAATAAATGTGACATATTTATTCATTCTCTATATATATTATAATAATGTGATGATGGAATAATTTTTAAACCCATTTCATATCCCAAGTTATGTTATGGTGAGATGATTTGTTTTTATAATTATATTGAACACATATATATATATATTTATTATATAAACTCTTGGGCTATTATAATCCTTCAATGAATTTGTTAATTATTGATTTATCATGTGATATTAGGTGTTACAATGAGGAATAACCTTGTCTTTTAATATGTGTTTAAATGAGGATTTATCCTAGTCCTATAATGGGACTTTGTCTACTATGTGACGATAATAATGTTAGTGGGACATGAATGATGAAATTATATTCAATGATTTTTAAAATGATGATTTATACTATTTTCTACTCCAATTTATTATTATTTTCAATTATATTATCAATAAATCTTATATAATATCATGATTTATGATTTGACTTTATGTTTTACGACCAATGTTACTTTAGGTATGTTTTTATCTCGTAAATGATGATCATAATATCAACCTTTTATAGTAGTATTTTGCTCACATATTTTCATCAATGGTTATCTCCCGTTTTTACTCTTACTGGTAATCATGTAACATCCTTTTTATGTTTCATTTCCCTAGGTTATGTTGAATGGTACTATGTGTGATATGTCTGAAATGATACTAAATGAGAATAATATTTTTGGATATGATGAAGATTCTATATTTATGTATCTTGTATAAATACACACAAATACATTACAATTCATGGGTGTTTGAGATGCGATAGGTAATGTTAAAAATCAATAATTAAGTTTAAATTATTTATTCTATTCTGAGGACACCTCATTTTGTATCATATACAAGTTTTGGTTTTTTTAGAGACTAGTATGAGAAATCATTAATGATAACCCTTCTAATAATTCTTTGTATAAAAATAATCCTATTTTATGTTAAATACAGAATTATGATTTATATAGTAATTTCAGCATGTCTAGATTCCATAATTTGGGTCCATGAAATAACATATTTACTACTAGGGGAAATTACTGTAAATGGGATGTATTATGTAATAATTCAATCATCACTTATATATAATGAGTGGGCCTAGGACTAGAGACCAGGATAAACACTACCAAATATATTCTTTGGTCATTTCACGTCATGTTTATGTACTATAATTAGGTATTTGAATATAAGGTTATGAAATTTAATGATGAGAATCGATGACCATGGTTAAACCTATGATTTCATATATTTGGTGGATGGTTATAGGATTTATAAATCCTATGAATTTTTTTCATGATTATATTACTAATCATTATGATTATTGTTTCACATAAAATAGATTTTATTTTTAATCAATGGATGGAACTAGATGGAATTGGGTTAACAAGAAATGGGACATATACTTTTTTGACCATATCAATGTGAATCATAATGGGATGATAAATTGAGTGAAAAATATTATGATTATTCAAAAAAAATTATCATGATATAATATTAAAAACATCAACCATAATAGACACTCTACTTCCCCAGTGACGAAAATTTTGGAATTTACTAAGAGCATGGGTAGTGGGGACCGTGGAGGAACTGTTGTTAAATATCCTACATGTCTATAATTATGGAAGAAGAACTTAGTGGAATGTGTTAATATAATGTGACAATGTATACCAAGTGTTAAGGGAGTCCATTGAGCATCATTATTTTGAGAAAAAATTAAGATATCTAATAATGGTATGATGTAAGATACAATTTATTCAAAGAAACCACTAATAATACAATGTTTTATGTGTGCATTACAAGGTCATTACCTAATGGAATATCCTAATTCAATGACTAGTGATGGTACTAATAATCAGAAACCACATGGTCTAAGAAAATATAGAAATACTTAAGTAATTACTATTAAAAAAAGAAGATAACGATAATTAGTTTGATTTTTAATCTAAAACAAAATTATCAATAAAATTTTAATGTTTGTAAAATTTACCCGATGAAAATAAAAAAAATTCCCCTATTTTTAAATTTCATTTCATTTTGAGAATTGATTGAATCTCCCTCAATAGAATAAATATAATTGGCTAGAATAATGGAATCGCATTTGACATCCAAAATAATCCAATGATCATTTCCAATGTGAATGTGAAAATGAACATAAAATGAATATTAATTCCATTATATTGGTAATAATTTCTGTTCATGAGTTATATTTTGGAGTTCAATTTTAATCTAGATTGATATATTAGATTCAGAACTAAGACATATGTTTCTTAAATACAAGTATTAGTTTATTAGTTGTTTGATGAATCTCCAGACTAATAAATGTCTATTTATCCTATAAGTATGGAGATATAAAGATATTTTAATGATATTTTCACGTGGGACAACAAATAATGTGAGATTATGGATAATTCAACTTGATACTAGGTATGCCAATACGTTTGACTAACTGAAAGATGATTTAGGGGATTTTGAAATCATTACCCATTCCTTTGTGGAAATGTGAAAACGACTGGAGGAATTTAATTATTTTGGATCTGAAAGACATATAAATTATATAATATTATTTATTTTCCAGTGGATCACCATAATAATTCATCAAATTTGATTGATATATGTGAGGTTTTTTCTCTTGATCAGTTGACTTAGATACACTCTAAGGAAGACGTTATAATACATTAAGTACCACAATCTATAATCATAAATCATGATTTTATGGTTTTATATGTTTTTTCATAGAATTAATAATCATGATATGAATATTGTGGTTTTATTTAATTCTTATTATCATTGTTAGACTGATTTTTATTCCATGAGGACCATTAAAACCATGATGTATATATTGAGATCGTCTAATTTGGATTCCAAAGGAGGACGGGATCAATACCTTAATTTATTTTATTGTTTATTGTGAAATAAGTGTAAATGAAACATTCATTTGGAAACATATGAAGCTCTATATGGGATGAATTTCAAAACCCCAACATGGTATGATTAATTTTTATAAATTATTCTATTGGTACTAGAGAATGTTGAGTAAATTATTGAGAATAATTTCATGATTCATCAGTAGATCAAGGTTTTTCTAAGTGAATGATATGTTTTTAGTGATAATAATTTTTGAGATATAATATCTGATGTTTGATATATGGAATTGTTAAAAATATATTCGTAGAAAATGTACCTATGATGTGTAAAGAAGGGGAAAGTGATACTACAATATATTGGCCCCTTCCTGATTCTTGATTGATGATTTATGGTAGATTATCTTCTATCACTTCATATCTAACAATCTCAAGTTCATGATATGTTACATGTATATCTAATAATGATGTAAATACCCAACCCATTATATTTAATAAACTCAGATATCATTCCACTAGAGTACAGTCATTCATATGAGGAAGAACCAGTAGAAAAATTGGATCCTATGGAGTAGTTGTAATAAAACAAGAATACTATTATTGTTAATGCTCATAGGAAGAATCATAAATAATTATAATCAATATTTGAATTAAAATAAGTGTTTAGGAATAATTTTCCTCATCCTTTTATGTTATGTTTATATATTTTTCACTGTGAAAATTCATATTAACGGTGTAGAATATAACACCATCAGATTTGGTATATATTATTTTCTCAATAATAAGATTAATATATTTAACATCTTATTATACACGAAATCATGACTCCAAAAAATCATGATATATTATTACCTTTATAAACCAGTCATTAAATTTTAGTTTATGAATAAAATTTACTATATTATGAAATATATGAATTTTGTAAGATGATGTATTCACTCCTTTGGAATAGATTAATTTTATTTAATAAAACTATCATGTGATATAAATAAACTATTTTCAATGAAATTAATTTTTTTCATACACTTATTTTTCATAATAAAAAAATTATGTTCATCACTTTTAAAAAATGGTTTAAAATAATTTTATGGATAGTGTATGGACATACATTTATTCCATAGTTATAAAATTTTGAAATATTTTCACAGTCTCATTTAATGATATATAGTGTTATTTTTCAGAAAATTTATTCATTGTGTGGTGTTATTTTATAATAATAATTTAAATAATAAAATATTTATTAATAATATTAAAAAAATCTATATATATCACATTGTATAATATTTTAAACTAAATTATGAGATTTTGTAAGGCATGTATTTATAATAAATTTAATTTTAATCTAAAAAATTCATTAGTATAATAAATTGTTTTTGTTTCACTGTGATTTTATAAAATTAATTCCTACAAACATATAGACACTTAATAGTCAATAATAGATTCCAAATATCTAATTATCATTTGAAATTTTTTTAAATAGATCTCTTTATTTTATATTCACATTGAATTGTATCCATGATAAATATTTATCATCTCAATAATGGTAAATTAGTTACAAAAAAGTAACAATTATAGAATAAGTCCATTAAAAAATAATTCCTGTTATAAAAATGATAGATTTAATTTCACCTTAATCATAATATATTAATTTTTTTTGAATTTTATTGACACATTTCATTGATTATAAAGTTTTATTATTTTAAAATAAATGATAAATACATAATTTCACGCTATTTTTTTAAATTGCATTTATATTTTCACATAGTGATTAGAGTTTTCTTTAGAAAATTTAGAAACATGAAAATGAATATTTTATTTTCAATATGGTAAATTATTTTTAATTTTTTGTGATGGTATAATTATCATAAATTCTAACACAATGATGACTTATCACTTTTTCAAGAAGTTAAAAATTAATGTTAGATTTTTTTAAAATCATCCAAAGATATATTGTATGTAATAATTATGGGGTAAAAATATTTTAATAATAATTTATAATTTATATTTAATGAGATTATTTTTTATTCTCACTGATCATTTTCATCTCTTTATGTCAAAATATGTGAAAAGAAATTAAAATGATATAAATAATTAAATAAACTATTTAAACAAACTAATAAATATTCACATTAGAAGATGGGGAAGTAACAAGGTTTATAATTTCTTACATTACACATTTATGATAAAATTATTACCATATAGATCAATTTAAAACACGCTAATTTGTATATTGTCATCATCACGATTATGTGTAGTTAATAATTGTTCAAATATAAAAGATAGTGTTTATAATGACATCTAAACCTAAAAAAAATTATATTATAAATTTCAATTAAGTCTTTATAATCCTTATAATCTATGAAATATAATATTGGATCTATATTACATGAGACAGACACATAATATATAATAATATTTCATGTATTTCCAAAGGTTCCCCTCCCCACACTTATATCCGAAGACATCCTCTCCTATTGTCCACAAACATATTGAGGAGAATTTAATAAAATCTATGTATTTAATATGATATGATGATGTTAAATATGAATTTAAAATAAAAATTTCAATAATATATCATCTTATAAGAAAATCACATTCAGAGAATAGTTTGATAGAGGTTATTCCATGTGTTTAAAATTTGAGTTGGGTACAGAGGGAGACGATAATCCATTATAGGATGGTTCAACATTTTTCAATACCGATCTAGGTACATAAATTGTATATTTTTTATCACACAATATAAAATTTTAACATATATTACTAATTCCCAAGAGGCTATAATGTGATAAAAATCCTTTAAATCCTTCACAGGATCCCTCAAACGTAGTCCTCCTCCACTAATATCATCCTAAAATGTGATGGTGTTAAAATAAACCTGATGACCCAGCTAGATTTCCTGAAAAAAAGACTAAATCTTCCAATTAATATCAATTTTAGAAAATTCAAATTTATCATAAACCACATATTTTTAAAAATAAAAAATTCTTCCATGACTACAGAATTCCCCATTATCACCAATCAAAATGGGTTTTGTAATTGATAAAATATCACTAATGATTTAAACACTGAAAAAATTTGATCAAATATATTATATTTAAAGTAGTACTGATAAATACTTTTTTATTGAATATAAATCTTACTAAAGGGTAATATTTAAAAAATTGTATCTAAAAAATCAATATTTAACAATATTATTTTTAACAATGTTAAATTAACACTTTATTAGGGATTTTTATACTACATAAAACTAGAAAGAAATACTAAAAGTTGATGCTCATTAAGTGTCACCTTTTACGTGAGTTAAAATAATGGATCATCTTCAACAACTCTAACAAGAAAGAATTGATAAACGTCCCCTTTATCAACACTAAAAAAATCAATGAAAAATGTAACTCCTTTAATGACAATTTTTATTGGCCGTTATAATAGTTCATTTTTATTTGAATGAAATTTAGTTCTTATAAATGATAAAATTTATATTTTATTTTATCTAAAAATATATATAATTGAAAGTATTTTATTAGTATATTAATATATTTATACTATGATACATACAATATATATGAATAAATATAATTTACACAGTACTGATAATAATTAACATAAAATATAAAACATATCTTCTAAAACATGGTTAATAATCTAAATAGGATTATATATTAACTAATAACTTAATAAATATTATTTTTTAATTTTTTTGTAGAATATTTTTTATTAATTACTGAAGGATTGGAAAAAATATGAGAACACAACTTGAACATAAAAGGATAATCACTTTTGATCATGGAATTTTTTTGGGATTGACAAGATAAAAAATCAATGAATTTTAAAATATATAATCAATAGATCTTATGGGGACCATAGTTCATTATTTTTTCTAGGATAATAAATTCATATAATTCCTCAAAAATAGATTTTTATGCTGGGGTACCTTAAAATTTGTATAGTTGCAGGAATTTCATAATCATTATGGGAGGCTTGTAATGTTTTTTCGGTAGAATATAATTTTTTTAATAGGGATTTCACTCCTATTAATATTAAAATATTAAAATATTATTTTTTTAGAATTTTATAATTTTTTATATTTAAATATATATATACATATCTTCACATCACCATTTTTAATAAATAAATTTATCAAATAAACATATATTCATAATTAAATTTGAAATATATTTTTATGTATATAAAATATATATGTTTACAATTATTGTCTATTATATATGTGTTTATATTATATATAAAAATAAATATATATTTATATATGAAATTTACATATATAATCATTTATATTTTCAGTTGATATTTTATACTTATATACAATTATATATATATAAACAGTATAAATATATATCTATGTTTGTGCTGATATGACATATATAGATTATATAAATGTATTTATATAAAAATATCATTAAACATATATTATTAATATATATAAATTTATATAAATAGAGATGATATTAATTTATTTAAAGTATTATAGAAATATATTATATAAATGTATTTAAAATGAATATTTATTGTATAAGCACGTTATAAGAAATATATATTTAAATACAAAATTATATATATATATATCCTATAAATATATTTGAATATAAATATAGAAATGTATTTAATTATATTAATAAATAGATATATAAACAATATGTGTGGAAGTATATATGATTATATATATATTGTAAAATATAGAATTGAATACGACGGTCTCTTTCAAAAGGGAAGTCAATTTGGAAAAGGTGGTATGGTGTTTGAATTTTTCCCATTTTTTTTTTAGAATCACACATGGTGGTGAAAAATGGTGGAATATAGCCTCAATAAAATGGTTTATTTACTTAGTTATTTTTTAGCATTGGTAAAAGATACTTTTATCGCTTCAATTTTTATACTATATAAATGGAAATTCTTAATAAGATGAAATATTTAGTATCTGTGATACTTCAGGATCCAAATATTCTAAGAAGATGAATATCAGTTATACATGCATATTTTTATTCCCTAAGATCCAAATATATTTTTAATTGGATGATAGTGTGTGATGTTTCCTATGAGAGGCTTGGATGAGAACTTATGTATAAAAAATTCTTTTTGTTTTGAATAATTATAAACACCATGAAAATTTTACTAGTATGTAATTAAATAGGTATAAAATCAAATTTTGAAAAATAACCAATTCCAAATACATTCTCTATAAATCGGGAAATCATGGATAATAAAGGGAATGTTTCATGGAACTATTCCCCAAATTTTCATAGTTTTATGTAGTAGGAGGCTGTGGAATAGTTCAAGAACTCGGTCTCATTTTCATGCTCAGAGAAGATGAATTGAATAATAAAATTTTCATCACGTACTTTAATATATAATAATATACACAATATTCAACATTTATTCTGATTAATGAAGTAAAATAATTGGTGGATAAGAAACACACATCATCTCTACTATCCATAAATGGAATCATTGGTTTAGAAGAAGCAAATAAATGATAGTTATTGGATGTAACATTCTCAGTGAAGATGAAAAAATATCACACTTCTTGAAGGTGAACAAAAAATATTAGGATCATGATGAGATAAAATCATAGATTAATCAAACTCCTAAAAAATTATATCAAAATCCTGAGGAGTAGCTATGGAAGAAGGAAGATCTAAGGGATATGAAACCGTAATAGAACCTCAATAAAAACTATTCTAGGAGTATCAACTTCTATAACTGATGTATGATCCGTGAAAATAGAAAAATCATTGTTGGATGAAGAAAAATTAATGCACATAGTCATAATATCTCCATAGGAATGGAATTTCAGTATACTAGGGAGGAAAATTGAAAATAGGGCTATATAGTAGTTAGTTTTTCTATTAAAGTAGATGAATCTACCTTTATTTAATTTAAGAGAAATTACCTAAACCACCAAGTATTTTATGGTATCCAATGAATTAGAAGGGAATATAATATTTTGTTAATGGTTTATTTATTTACTGTTTTTTTACATAGTGGCTATTTTTTAATATTTTTAAATTAACATTACATTCAAAAAAATAATGGTGTGGTTTACATTTATGGATAAAAATTAACGGAAATTGCATAAACACGTGAAAAAAAATTGATCTAGTTTTTTAGGATTTCATTTCATAAAATATTTGAAAAAAAATCATAAATAAGATATTATGTTAAAAACTATTTAATAAAGAATAATATAAAAATGAAAAACTAAGTCATACCATAAACTAAACCATAAATATAGAATAGTAATAAATAAAAAATGATACATCTCTAATTAAAAATAAAAAACAAAGGTCAATAATAAGCAGTTTAGTCATATACATATATATATATATATATATATTTAATATCCAACATGGACCATCAACCCATGGAAAATATAAACAACCCACTACCTCTATAGTATCTAACATCCTCAGTAGCTACATTAATCTTACATTGAGCCGACCAATCATGTCATCGTGTCTAAAAAAATGATGTAAATTAGAATTAAAAATAAATGATATGAATTAGAGTCTAAAAATTGATAATATATGACCATATCACAAAAACAATGAGTTATGGTGACTGGCATGTGAAAATTTTCATGGATCACAACGGTTAAACTTTTATCTAGTGTCAACCTCTTTCACCTATAACATAAACATAAACATTTAAAAAAATTTGAAAACACAATATCGATATAAGAGGTTCATAATTTTTCATAGAACAATTAATCTTTTATAAATCAATGAAATGAAAATTTTAAATAAAACTAATAAAATATCATGTTGAACAATTTGAAAACATAAAAATACCTTTATAATATATGATGAAGACATAGACTTATAAAGTTATCTATATATAAATATCTAAACAAAATTAAACTAATGTGTGGAGAGATTTACTGATTATTATTTATATATATATATGACATTAAATACAATATTTAAAAAATTATTAAAATAATCCTTTCACATTACATTGATTCAATTTAAAAGATCTTATTGATTCATTCTATGTATACTACCTGATAGAAGGATATTATTAATATCGTCATGAATCAAACATAATTAAATTATTATTGTCCCTAGACATCATGAAAATATGATGTAATGTGTTATGGTTTTTATGATTACATGCACATATAAGTGTTTTAAAACAATAAAAATAGATATTTGGGAATCATGGAAAATACATAAATCAAATTGTGGTGGAACATATAAAAACATTTAAAAACCATATCTAAGGAAATTAAATTATTTTTATATATAAATCAAGAACTATTTTCTTGGGTCTTCCCTGTGATTATTGTTTTCTAATATATTCATATCAGTTAAAACAACATATTTTTTCATTTAAGGAAAATTACATGTAATATGTATGTTTTTCAACTCTTACAGATCAAAAATAATTAAATGAGTTTTTCTTCTTATTTCATGATAATAAGAGGTTATTATATATTATTCATGCAATTACACATACTAATTAGTGGGTTAAAAAACTAAAAATGAGCATATGAGAGTCCAGAAAAAATGATAATAAATAAGGATGAGGAGCTATTTCCTATAATTCATAAATCAATAAATAGTCTTTTTTGATAAATTTCATGATGATACAATGTTGTTTTCATTATTTTTACCCCTTAACATGAATTTTTGATAACTATGATATCTTTTAAATATTTCAAATATCTCATTTCATGTACGACACACATTAGAGAGATGTGTTTTCAACTCGTAATCAAAAAATTAATTGAAATACCTTTTTCATATTATTTCATGTTAATATATGGTTACTTCTATAGATATGACCATTACATGAATATTTTAGTTCTTTAAAAAATTAATTTATGGGTATCTTGAGAAAACCATTACTTAGATTAATATGGTTTGAGTACAGAAATTTCAAAAATAAACATGTGATCAGTTTTTTATGACATCGCATCCAACTGAAAAAGTTTTTTCTAGTTTAAAACCATACCATGGATTTGTAATGAATTTTTACGTATTTTAAAACTACATATTATGTCATTCCAAGCACTCCAAGTGTCAGATGGCTGTTTTTTTAACGCATACAAAAAAAATATTTTACTTTTTTTTCCATTATTAACATTAGTCTTCAGTTATTTTCTATGGTGATAACCGTTAGAAATAGGTTTTGGTGTTTTAAAACACTAAAACAAGTTTATGGAAATATCAAAAAAACAATAACTCTTATTTATGTTTATTTAATTAATACATTTTTAAATTTAATAAATTGTCATTTTCATATGATTTTAATTATACCTGTTATATTTTACTTGTTTTTGACTTTATGTTGTTGGTTTTTAAAGAAATTGATATATATTTAATCTTTTTATTGATTAATTCCAAGAACATTGCATGTCAGTTGGGAATAATTATTTTTCATACATATAATATATATATCAAAGGAGGTTCTCCCTTGATTTAAAGTTAATTTACAGTCTTGTTTTGTGTTTTTAAAATTACATGCTTGTTTTAGTATTTAAAAAAACTATATATTCATTTACTAACATCCTAGAAAAAATGTAACTCTGATTGATGTGTCATCAATTCCAAAATTGAAAAAATCAATCTATTTTTGTTTCCATATAAATTCATGGATATCTTAATTTTTTGAATTTCTTTAATCCATAATGGTTTTATTAAATCATATTCTAATAATTGAATACTTTTAATTTTGTAATGGTTTTTTTAGAATTTACCTCAACAGGATGTGCTATAATACATAAAATTTCCTTTATGATCATGTCCATAATCTTATGAAATACATAAAATATGTTATTTTTACATTAGTTATTTCTATTGATCCTAATTTTTCTTCTATGATTCGTGATCATGATATGTTTTATACAACGAGTTTTTCTTTATGATTCCTTATCAAGGACACTACTTGAATCCCTGATATGTATAGAAGTAAATAAAGATGAAACCCTAGAATTTATAAATAATTTAATTAGCCCATTACCAATCCCACTTAAATTCTGAAGATTCTAATTTATAAATACAACTACAACTACAATGTTCTGGGAAACTGATGATGATTTTGAAGTGTTCATAGCATAGGATTTGTGAATATTAAAAAATTATTACATCATAATTTAAAAAAATAAATTATTTTAAAACCATTATATTAAATACTTAAAATATTTTTCCTTACTATTTAGTGTTATTTCACTACTATAAAATCATATTACTGAGAAATATATTTTTATAATAAATAACCCTTAATTAAAATTTAATAGAATGATGTTCAATGATAGAATAGTCCAAATAAATATAATTTTGGGGGTTTGATAAATTTATCCAGTAGTATTTAATTTTTTTGGTATTTATTATTATTATAAATGAATTTCCATTATATTTTTTATATTAGTCAAAAAATTAAATAGTAATAGAAAATATATACTCCAATATTTCTGTTAGGTTCATTTAAAATACCCATTTGGATTCTAATGAATATTAATACATATATATTTATGTTTAACTAAGGGTTCTAATTCAGTAGTAAATATAAATAATATATAATCAATTTATAAATAAACCATTAGATAAAATATACTGGAATAAATAATAATATATAAAATAAAAACAATATAATTTTTTTAAGAAAAACCATGCAACATATTGACATGAGGATTTTCATGTTTTTAATGATCCTATATAACTTTTTAGGTAAATCCAAAAAATAGTAGCAATAATAAAAATTATAATTACATATTTTTAATATTAATAATATACATTAAAATAAGTAAAAATTTCTTGAGATGAATCTTTGTTAATATCTACAATCTTCTTCCACTACTCATGAGAAACACATTCGTTCACATTCCCAAACATTTTCTATAAATACCCATAAATTGTAAGGAATGTTTTTTCATTATTATTTTGGGATTTTACGATTATGCAGTTTCTGACGGCACCTGATTCTGAGGCCCAGACTTCCCGGAATCAATTTCTGAAGTTTAGCTCATGTACGTTCAGTGAAAGAACGAGCGGGTTTTTCTATCATTTGAACTGTTGCTCAGAATTGAAATTCGAGGGCACCGATGAACTCGCAGTGCCGGTATTTACTTAAGATGACCTTTACTGTAAATGTGTTTGATCGGGATAAGAAGTTAACTTTTCGGGTTTAAGTGAGAAGTAAATAAAATTGTGTAAAATTTTATTTTATTATCCTTTGAGGTTAAACTCTCTCATGGGATGTTTTTAAAGGGGCCCACAACCACCCAACTTCCCATGTGTGGTTATGAGGTGGGTGGGCCCACACGAGCCTCCATATTTTTCACATACCATAACCCTTAACCCCTTTGAACTCCCATGATAAATACATGGAAACTGCCCATTAATTGTTGGTATCTTTAATTGTTTAACTCTCCCCTCTCTCTTTATTCTTACCAACACACCTCTTCAATTATTTGATCTAGTGTTTTGAAATTTTAAATTTTGAAATGCTTGGAAAAGTAAAATAATATTAGGAGAACCTTATTTTATTTTGGTTAGCTTGTTGTGTTGTAGATTGGAGGAGAGAGAGCTCTAGTTTTTGAAGAACTTCATCATCCCGCGAAGAACGTCTCCACTTTAACCAAGAACACTAATTCTCCGACGAAGAACGTCGACTCGGTGGTTCCGGTTTTCTTTACCTTATTCTTCTGCCGCGACAAGGGAGGAGACACCGAAGATGATGGAATCAACACCGTCATCCGCAGTGCTTGACAACCATGAACTTCCTTCGAGGTAGGGGTGTGTTTATGAATGAGAAACGTTGTTTTTCCTTCCATGTTATTGGTTCTCTCTAAAGAATTTTCTATCGAACTAATGTGGAAGGAACCAGACCAAACTAACATGGTCCGATTCCTAATCCATTCTTGTTGTATGGTGTTATCCTACCGTTCTTGAGCGATGAATCAAGGCGTGTTTTAGAAGCTGATCGGAGGCACAAAAACATAGTAAATGGCCTCAGAACATTGGGACGATCTAGGAGCTAGAGTTTTGTAGAAAACGGATCATTAGAAAAAAGAATGGATGCCTTGGGAGGCATGCTGGCCAGAGGTATCATTTCTGGAAAATTACAGAATACACGGCGTGTCCTTTCAAAGCACACGCTCTGTAATACAAGCGTTCAGAGGATGAAGTAACAAAAATCAAAAGAAGTGACACACGTTGTGTGACACCGGTTACACGACATGTACTGTCCACATAGTTTGACAGAGGAGACATCGATGGACATGGCGTATATTTAAGGAAAATATATGGACACGGACAAAAATACATGTCCATGAGCACTGTGTGTATTATCTTAATAGAAAGGAAGAAGCGGCTTCACGAGGTTCGACGTGTAATCTGGGTGATACACTGACATGGGCAGAACAACGCGACCACGAGGCACGGCGTGTACTACCACCACCATGTCAGAAGTGGATTTGCAATTCTCGGTGTGTTATATGGGTTATACACGGACATGGGAAGAACCACATGGTAAAGAGGCATGGCTTGTATTTCCTTCACCATACTAGAAGCGGCTTCGTGATGACTGGGCGTGTATTCCGAGAATACACAGACACAGGGTGGAGTACACGGGCATGTACTCCACCACACAGCCAAGCATCGCTAGCACACATGGAACCGGCCCTAGAGGTTTTGACACGGCGTGTAACTATACTACAGGCTGGGTATTTACTTATCTACACAACCAGCCCTACGACACGGGCCGTATCATATGGGAAATACCCAGTGTCTGATGACACGGCATGTAAGTCTTACCTACACCCTGTATTCTTTTGGAAAATGGCTTGGTCGTCTTGTTCTCTGTGACTTGGGCACATTTTTCTTGGTTTTCCCCCTATGACGTGGGATGGAACTACAGATACATCAAATCTAGTATTTGTGATAGTTGATGTATCAATCTTTGACTCGAGGAGCGGACCCTCCCGAAATCAAGCGTTTTGTGTGCGAAAACCCTAGAGATGGCTGCGACTACGACGACGATGGAAACTGAATTTGGATCCTATGTGGGTTCGGCAGCGAGGATGGCTGTACTTGGATCCTCCGTGGTTTTGGCAGTGATGATGAATGTACTTGGATCCTACGTGGGTTCAGCAGTGATAGTTATTGTAGTAGGATCCTACGTGGGTTCAGTAGTGACAACATCTGTACTTGGATCCTACGTGGGATCGGCAGAGGAGATGATTCAGAGGCTACATAAATCATCTCTACCCCTCTTCAGGAATAGTATACATGTTTGAGCTATGTGTTGACTTTCAATCCTTATCTTCAATATGACTGACTTGATTTCTTGTGTGGATTGGGTTGTACTTTCCTGTGTGGATTGGGTTTTACTTTCCTATGTGGACTGGGTTGAACATTGGCTCGGATGTTGGAGCCAAACTAGAATTGATGACTTAGGTATATGTATGGGAATATACCAAAGTAGTGTTGGTTGATACTTCATATTTGTATCCTTCCTTTGTGCTTTATCCTTTGTGGATTCTTGGAGGCCTTCGGGGGTCTCGGGGTCCCTACTGAGTATTGTATACTCACCCCTGCACGGGCTATGCCTGAACTACTTTGTATTGGTTGAAAATGACTGACAACATTGATCGTGGTTGAGGCCTGAAGATCAGGACAGTATACGGGGTGGACAATTAGGTGGGACGTACATAGTGCAGACAGACAGATTCAAGAGAAGAAGAGACCATCTGTACCCACCCTTCAGCTGGGGTTTCCGAAGGATGACTTGGTAGTTGCTGCATTACTTTTCAGCTGGTGTACATTCTTTTCACAGTTGTACTGTACTTTTAGTTGGGTTTTTACACTATCCCGTTTACTTTCTATCACTTACTTTTGTACTCAATTTACATACTGTTTACTTCAGCTTGTGTACTCTGTGGTGTTTGATTTCTTATAAAAAGGAAATTCCTTCCCTTTTTATTGGTATTTACGCCTTTGATGCTAGTCGCCATCCCATGGCCTATGGAATGCAGGCTTGGGGTAGTCACGGCATGGGCCCCGAGGTCGGGTCGTGACAAATTGGTATCGGAGGAGTTGGTTCTATCGCAGATATCAGGACTCTGATAATTTCTTCTATGTGAAGAAATAGTGTTAAGGGTATTCAGTGTGGTTATCAGTCCATGGAGTCCAGTTTTGGTGTGGCGGCTGACATATCCATACACCAGGACCCTGACATTTTATTTCCGACTCAGTGCACGAAAACATTGATTTCATGTGTGTTTCAAATATTTCATTGCAATAAATCTGTGTCAGCTCATCAGGTATAATTTATTAACCGTGGAGCACCTGTTCTTTTATAGGATGGCCCCACGATGACATATAACAAGGGTTTTGATCATTGTGAGAGATAGCAGCCCACCGAGTGACGAGGCCTCGGTGTTGAGACCCATTATAGCGGAGGCACTAGCGGTACCTCTACCACCGAGCCACCGATGATACCAGCCCCGGTAGTTGAGAGTGTCGTCACCGGAGTGCACTGCATGAGTTTGAGCGTCAGAGGCCGCCCAGGTTCCGGGGAGTGATAGACCCTCAGGAAGCCTAGGATTGGCTGGAGGTTGTTGTTCGATTTTTCAGATTGGTAGGGACACCAGCAGATCTTATGGTGATCCTTACAGCTTGTCTCCTCCACGCTGCGGCAGGTATATGGTGGAGCCTGATGCTCAAGGTGCACGATGAGGCATATCTTCTTTGGTCGGACATCTAGAGCCTCTTCCTCTCAACGTTCATTCCATCCACCCTCCATGCGGTGCGCATTCCGGAGTTTCTACAGTTGCGGAAGGGCAGCATGACAGTAGCCTAGTACTCGTTGAGATTTACCGACCTCTCGCGCTATTCCACTGACATGGTACAAGACCCATTCTTCCGGTCCCAGACCTTTGAACAGGGACTGAGGCATGAGATCCATGCTTCAATGATCTACCCCGGCATTCTGATATAGGCTAGAGTACTAGAGTGATCCCTTCTTGTGGAGAGATTCCTTGGTGAGCCTACACCAGAAGTGAGGCCTACTACACGGTGACACGTAGCAGAGTCCTCTGGAACCGGCAGTAGACAGATGTCTCAGAGATCTAAGCGGACCAGGCCATCAGGTGGGAAACCATAGGATACTGGTTCAGAGGTGCGGGGAACACGTAGCAGAGCCAGTCATACGAGAGGCCGATAGTGCTATGCATGCGGCAGGTAGGGCCACATTACTCGTGACTGCTCGACCCGCCATGCAGAGGAGCAGCAGACGGTTGAAGGACCACCCATGCAGAGGCAGAGGTTTGACCGTGACGGTCCGCAGGGAGCGGGCGGACGAGGTAGAGGAGTTGTCCGAGCAGCAGGTGGTGGGTGAAGCTTCGAGGCTCTACCACCACCACCACTAGGAGGACAACCTTGACAACGGGGAGCTGGAAGACATGGGAAGGCTCTGCTCGAGGAAGTCGAGGCCTATGACCACGACACACGTGAGATGATTCTAGTTACTATCTATGTCTACTCCACCTTGGCTGCAGTTCTTATAGACACAAGAGTGAGCCATTCTTTCATTTCTGCTGCCCTTGTTCGGGGCTCAGAGATTCCGACGGAGCCGTTGGCTCGATCCTTACGGGTAGAGACTCCTACGGGAGTAGACTCGACGATTACACACTAGTGTTGGCAGTGTGAGCGTACTCTAGGAGGCGAGATCTTTGGCTAGGATCTTCTTGTAGCAGTTTCGTGGCCTTACGACATCATCCTGTTCATGGATTAGTTATCTACAGTCCATGCTAAGATCGACTGTATTAGGCGCAAGGTGTGGTGTATCCGCATGGATAGGAACAAGATCACCTTCACCAGCGAGAAGGGAGCCTTTGCATCATAGGAAGGACTCATGTAGAAGCAAGGGCAGCTGATCACACATCAGTTGGATAGTCTCATTCTCAGAGTGGTTGATGTGAGGAGTCTGAGTTTTCCTATTATGGTGTATCAGTATGTGGACGTTTTTCTTGACGACGTTCTAGGACTACCTCCTCGCAAAGAGGTAGACTTCAATATTTACCTGTACCCCGGGACAACCCCGATATCTACTCCAACATATCGGATGGCACTCACTGAGCAACGAGAGCTACGAGTATAGCTTGTGGACTTTCAGGGAAAGGGATTCATTCGACCTAGTGTTTCACCCTAGGCTTCCCCGATTTAGTTCGCCAAGAAGGTGGACGAGAGCTTGCATCTATGTGTCGACTACTTTCACCTAAATTAGGTGACTGTGAAGAACATATATCCACTTCCGAGGATTGAAGACCTCTTCTATCATCTCAAGGGAGCATGATGGTTCTCAAAGATAGACCTCAGGTCAGACTATCATCATCTCAGTGTTCGAGACGGGGATGTGCAGAAGAAGGCCTTGAGGTGTCTCTATGGCCATTATGAGTTCTTGGTTATGCCTTTAGGCGTAACCAATGCTCCATAAGTGTTCAAGAGTCTCATGAAGAGGATCTTACAGCCTTACCTCGATCGATTTTTTGTAGACTTCATCGACGACATATTGATTTACTCGACTACTGAGGAGGAGCATGCCTACCACTTGTAGGTTGTACTGGATACACTCAGAGAGCACCATCTTTATGGTAAGCTCTCGAACTGTCAGTCCTAGATTTGGGAGGTCCACTTCTTAGGTCACGTCATCTCGGAGGAAGGAGTTGGGGTGGATCCTGTGATGATCGAGGCAATGCATGCTTGGGAGCCACCCAGGAGTGTGACGGAGGTGCGGAGTTTCCTAGGTCTGGCTGGGTACTATCAGAGATTTGTGCCAGACTTCTCCAGAGTTGCAGCACCACTTTCAGCTTTGACGATGAAGGGGAAACCCTTCTTGTGGTTAGATAGATGTCAGCAGAGCTTCTAGGAGCTGAGACAGAGATTGACCAGTGCACCCATCTTGAGGCTACCGAAGGAGGGTGTAGGGTACGTAGTTTACTACGATGCATCAGGGACCGAACTTGGGTGTGTCCTAATATAGGAGTGAGTAGTGATCACCTATAGATCATGACAGTTGAGGCAGCACGAGAAGAACTACGCTATCCATGACCTGGAGTTAGTAGTAGTGGTCTTCGCCCTAAAGATGTGGCAGCACTATCTGATGGGCGAGCACTTTACAGTCTACTCTGACCACCTGAGTCTCAGGTACATCTTCTCGCAGAAGTACCTGAACCTAAGATAGTGACGATGGCTTGAGATCCTCCAGTACTATGACATTTAGATAGTCTATAATCCGGGGAAGGGGAACGTAGTAGCTGATTCTCTCCGTAGGAGGTCGGGCATTTAGAAACATGGAGAGGAGATGGAGCAGCTAGCCGCATTGCAGATATCCTTCGTGGATAAAGATAGAGAAGACTTCCTATAGTCGCTCATATTCACTCATCTACTACTTCAGCATGTCAGATAAGCACAACGTCGGGACGTTGACTATGAGACGCGGCGTGCAAAAATATCCATAGGACAAGAACCTGATGGATTTTCTATAGGATGAGAGCACATCATCCTTTTTACAGGACATACCATGGTACTAGTTTCATTACAGGAGGAGGTTCTGAGAGATTTTAACACTTCCCCATTGGCGGTACATCTAGGAGTAGAGAAGATGCACCAGGATCTAAGACGATATCACTGGTTGCTGGGTATGAAGAAGGTTGTGGTAGAGTTCGTTTCATGCTGCCTAACCTGCTAGAAGGTGATGGTGGATCACCAGGTACCCGCAGGCTTGGTACAACCCTTGGAGGTCCCGAAGTGGAAGCGGGACAGGATATCTATAGATTTACTGACAGGGCTTCCACGTACATCCAGAGGACACGACTCCATTTGGGTGATTGTCAAGCAACTCACCAAGTCGGCCCACTTCTTACCTATCAGAGAGCAGGGCTCAGTGGAGAGCATGGGATGCCTCTACGTTCAAGAGATCATACATCTTAATGGTGTTCCATCATCTATCTTCTCTAATAGAGACACTCACTTTTCTTCCCGACTTTGAAAGGGGTTTCAGGAGGCATTTGGGACGCAGCTACGCTTGATCCCCATCTTTCACCCTCAGACGGATGGCCAGACTGAGAGGACCATTCAGACTCTTGAGGACATGCTCCTTGCATGTGTCATCGACTTTGGTCGCAGTTGGGAGGATCTCCTACCCTTGGTGGAGTTTGTGTATAACAACAGCTACCACTCCACCATCCGGATTGAACCATATGAGGCATTGTATGGTCGACCTTGCGGATCACCTATGTGCTAGACAGACTCTGGGGAGCCAGCACATGTAGGACCAGAGATGGTCCAGGACATGACGGAGAAGGTACAGATCATCCAGGAGCAGATGAGGACTGCCCAGAGCCAACATAAGTCATATGCTAACAGGAGGCGGAGACCACTAGAGTTCAAGGATGAAGACCACATTTTTATACGGGTCTCACCTCGATGTGGATTGCGATTATTTGGCCGGGGTGGAAAGTTATCTCTGCGATTAATCAGACTATTCCATGTTCTTATCAGGATAGGTGAGGTGGCTTATCACCTAGCACTTCCACCTCAATTGCACTGGGTTCACGACGTCTTCCATGTATCTCAACCGAGGAGATACGTGCATGACCCGACACATATCATTGATCACAGGGAGCTGGACATTGATGACAGGAAGACATTTACAGAGTTTCCGGTGGTGATCGAGGATCGAAAAGAGTGGGTCCTATGTGGATGGTAGATTCCTCTGGTGTGTAGCAGGTGTAAGCACATGAACCTTCAGGAGAGAACATGGGAGCAGGAGGCTCGGATGCGTTCATAGTACCCTCATATGTTACCCTAGTTAATGATGTAGCTTTACAGGGACTTAAATCCCTGAGGTGGGAGTAATGTTAAGACCCGTAAATTTCATGGAAATGTTTTTCTTAAATTAATTTGGATTTTACGAGTGCGCATTTTCTGACGGCACCTGATTCCGGGGCCTGGAGTGCCCGGAATCAATATCCGAAGTTTAGCTCGGGTACATTCATTGAACGAACGAGCGGGTTTTTCTATCTTTTGAACCAGTGCTCAGAATTGAAATCTGAGGGCACTGATGAACTCACAGTGCCCGTATTTTCTTAAGATGTCCTTTACCGTTAATGCGTTTTCTCGGGAGAAGAAGTTAAATTTTACGGTTTAAGTGAGAAGTAAATAAAATTGTGTACAATTTTATTTTATTATCCATGGAAGTTAAACTCTCTAATGGGAAGTTGTTTGTGGGGCCAACAACCATCCAACATCCCATGTGTGGTTATGAGGGGGGTGGTCCCACACGAGCCCCCATATTTTCACATTCTATAACCCTTAACCCCTTTGAACTCCCATAATAAATACATGGCAAATCCCCATTAATTTTTGGCATCCTTTAATTTTGTAACTCTCCCCTCTCTCCTATTTAATCTTGCCAACACACCACTTTAATTATTTGATCTAGTGTTTTGGAATTTTAAATTTTGAAATGATTTTAAAAGTAATATAAAATAAGGAGAACCTTATTTTATTTTGGTTATCTTGTTGTGTTATATATTGGGGGAGAGAGAGCTCTAGTTTTTGATGAACTTCATCTTCTAGAGAAGAACATCTCCACATAAATGAAGAACGCTAATTCTCCGACAAAGAACGTCGACTCGGCGGTTCTGGTTTTATTTACCCTCTTCTTCCTCCGTGACACGGGAGGAGAGACCGATGATGATGGAATCGATGCCATCGTCCGCGACGCTCTACAACCGCGAACGTCCTTCATGGTAGGGGTGTGTTTATGAATGATCAATGTTGTTTTTACTTCCATTTTATTGGTTCACTATAAACCATTTCCTATCGAACTAATATGGAAGGAACTGGACCAAACTAACACTATCTGATTCATCCGTTGTTCTTATTGTATGGTGTTCTCCTACCATTCTTGAGTGGTGAGTCAAGGCTTGTTTTCAGAGCCGATCGGAGGCTCGAAAAAATCTGAAATGGCCTCGGAACATCAGGATGACCTATGAGCAGGCGTTTTGTAGCAAAAGGATCATCAGAATGTAGAACGGATGCCTCAGGAGGCGTGCTGGCTAGAGGCATCGTTTCTGGAAAATTCCAGAATACACGACATGTACTTCCAAAGCACACGCCGTGTTGTACAAGCATTCAGTGGCAGAAGTAACATACATCAAAAGCAGTGACAAACGGTGTGTGACACAGGTCACACGACGTGTACTATCCAAAGAGTTTGATAGAGGAGACTTCGATGGACATGGCGTGTATTTACGAAAAATACACGGACACAGACAGAAATACACTGCCATGTGGCACAACGTGTATTATCTTCATAGAAAGGCAGAAGTGGCTTTGCGAGGCTCGGAGTGTAATCTGGGTGATACACAGACACGAGCAGAACCACATGGCCACGAGGCACGACATGTACTACCACCACCATGGCAGAAGCGGCTTCGCGAGGCTCGGAATGTAATTTGGGTGATACACGGACTCGGGCAGAACCACACGACCAAGAGGCCTGGCATGTATTTCCCTCACCATGGAAGAAGAGGCTTCGTGATGACTCGGCGTGTATTCCAAAAATACACTGACACATGGTGGAGTATAGCGGCATGTACTCCACCACATGGCTAGGCATGGCCAGCGCACATGGAACCGACCCTAGAGGTTTGGACACGGCGGGAAACCATACTACACGCCGTGTATTTACTTATCTATAGGACCAGCCCTGTGACAGGTGTCGTATCACATGGGAAATACCCAATGTGTAATGACACAGCGTGTAATGCCTACCCACATGCCGTGTGCTTTTGTAAAATGGCACGGTCTTCTTGTTCTCCGTGACTTGGGCACATTTTGCTTGGTTTTTCCCCTATGGTGTGGGATGGAACTATGGATACATCAACTCAGGTCATCGTGACAGTTGATGTATCAATATTTGACTCGAGGAGCAGACCCTCATGAAATCGAGCATGCTGTGTGCGGGAACCCTAGAGCACGCTGCGACTGCGACGACGATGGAGACTATACTTGGATCCTATGCGAGTTCAGCAGCTTGGATGACTGTACTTCGATCCTTCGTGGCATAGGTAGCGATGATACTGTACTTGGATCCTACGTGGGTTCGACAACGATGGTTACTGTACTAGGATCCTACATGGGTTCGGCAGTGATGACATTTGTACTTGGATCCTACGTGGGTTCGACAGACAAGATGATTCATAGGGTACATTAATCATCTCCACCCCTCTTCGTGAATAGTATACATGTGTGAGCTGATTCTTGACTTTCAATCATTATCTTCGATATGATTGACTTGATTTCCTGTGTGGATTGGGTTGTTCTTTCTTGTGTGGATTGGTTTGTACTCTCTTATGTGGACTGGGATGAACTTGGGCTCGGAAGTTGGAGTCGAACTATAATTGATGACTTAGGTATATGTATGGGCACATACCTACGTAGTTTTGGTTGATATTTCGTATTTGTATACTTCCTTTGTGGTCTATACTTTGTGGATTCTAGGAGGCCTTTGGGGGTCTCGGGGTCCCTAATAAGTATCGTATACTCACCCCTACACGGGCTATGCCCGCACTACTTTGTGTTGGTTGCAGACGATGGACAACATTGATCATGGTTGAGGCCTGAGCAGCATGACGGTATACGGGGTGGACTATCTGCTGGGACGTACAAGGTGCAAACTGACGGATTCGAGGAGCAGAGGAGACCATCTGTACCCACCCTTCAGGTTGGTTTTCCAGAGGACGACATAGTGGTTTCTACATTACTTTTCAGTTGTTGTAAAATCTTTTCTCAGTTGTATTATACTTTCAGTGGGATTGTACACTGGCCCGTTTACTTTCTAACACATACTTTTGTACTCAGTTTATTTGTGTTTACTTCACCTTGCGTATTCTGTGGTGTTTAAATTCTTATATAATGGAAATGCCTTCCCTTTTTATCATGATTTATGCCATTGGTGCTAGTCGCCAGCCCCTGGCCAATGGAAGGCGGGTTTGGGGTATTCACGGCACGGGCCCCGAGGACAGGTCGTGACATTTTCAATAGATCAGATATATTTTATTAATCCAATTCAAATATTTCCATTTTTTTTTATATATTTCATTTCCAAATTTTTTATGGTCCATGAACTTGAAATAGAGTCATATACATCAAAATTACAATACATTTAGAATTAAAAAACATTAAAATTTATATGTATGTTAATAATTTCACTCATGACTTTTATTTGAGTTTTCAATGATTATGAAATTATTTATAGCATTAATTTCATATAAAATAATTAATTTTACAATGATGTGATAATTTCCATCAAATTTTTTAATTAATGGTTGGAACAAAATATCGTAAGCATGCTTGATAAGAATCTGTCCACTGATTCTGACTGCATCACTAATTGAATCCATTTAATCATCAAAATGGAATGATGTTTTGGATTTCATAAATTTGGTGTATATTTGATTTGTGAATATTTATATCTGATCTATTATTTTATATATCATCTTGAAACATAAACTAATTAATTAATAAAATGAATTGTTTTTTGTACAATGAAAAACATACCATATATATTAACACTAAAATATCCACTAGATAGAGACGTGACCAAATGATCCATCAATATAGGACTATATAATGATTGGATGACAACAATGTATGGTGAAATTTTGGACTTTCTATAATTATCTATTATAAAAGAGTCCCTCAGATCCACTAAATCTTATCATAGTGGTGGTGTGTTCTAAGACGTTGATTAACTATGATATCACATAAAACTCAACATTCCTACCATTCAAAATGTTTATAGTATATTAAATAAAAAATATTAGAATGAGAAGATATTATTGAAATATAAAATCATATGAAAATGTATATGTGGTGAAAATAAATATAATGAGAAATTTTAATATGGTTTCATTACAAATTTATCCATCAAAATATCATCATCATTATTGTATTTATTGTTTTAAACCTATAATCTAATGAGTATTTAATTTCCAATATCTCGTGAATGTTCTACTCTTTCCATATTGATAGTAAACAAATATTTAATTTTTTGGTGTTGATGATGTTCACTATTCCAAAAAATAAAATTACTATAATCTAATATATCATTAAATTGTCACCATTTTATGTATACAACAACACTCCAACCACCATGCATTTCATCAAACATATAAAGACACTATTCTATTTTGATTCCATGATTAATGAATCTTTCCTAGTAATATAATTATTATGGACCCATAGATTGATGTTATAGAATGTAAAATGTAACAAATCATTCATTATACCCCAATCAATATATTCCAACATGAATTCAAATTAGTCAAATGAAAATGGACTTTTATATTTTAGTTTGAGTATATAAAAAATATTTCAATTTATTCATCCTCTTCATGGTTAAATACACCAATGTAAATATTTTACAATATTTCATCATTATAAAATCTATGAAACATGAATCCTATAATATTGTAGGAACTACATCTCTTAGCCTTCGTAATTGACCTCAAGCCAAAAACATCAAATCATTAGATATTCTAGATCAATTATCTACATTAATTATTTTAAAAGTAATATATAATTTGATACATTTAACATAGTAAAAAAATACACATAAATATAATAAATATAGGTATATACTCACATGAATGGTTACGAATTTGACAATATCCTTTTAATGATTTTTTTTTAATTCTATATCATTTCAAAATTCACCCCTTATCAACTCTTTATTTAATTTTTTTAATAAATAGATCATTAATTTGAATATTGACTAGAATATATCATTTTTCTTATAGTAATTATGATTCAATCAATGTAAATGTTTGCCCCATCCAAATGGTTTTCTAATATTTTGAACAATTGATTACTAGTTACAAAATTTAATTTATTATAGAAGGCATCCAGATGTACGACATGAGGGAATATTATATCCATCACATTAAGATACCTAAAATATATGGTTATTCACTCTTTGGATAAGTTATTTTTAATAATAGATACTTCTAGTTGAAATTTATTCATCACAAATTCTTTCAATTGACCTATGTTCGTGAAAAACAAAGATGAAAAATAAAATAATCATTTTAAACAATTATTTGATAAAATTAAAATTATCAATGAAAAAATAGTATTAGGGTACCTCTCACTTGTATAAAACTTTCAATAGTCTTAATATCCACCATGTTCAGATTCATAAACAAAATGAATAGTCTAATGAATCAGGACTGTGATAAATAATGGGGAAAATAAAATCTTCAAAAAATACAAATAAAATTATTTAATATAGTTTGTAAAGAATTATAAGATTTAGATATTTTCAAATAATATCATTGAATAATATACAAAACAAAACTATATATTCATCTATTTTTCATTATAATTTATTATATAATTAAAACATTAAAAACTGATGCATAAAAAATTTTAGTCATAACAATTCAATCAATGTAGAATTCTATGTTTTATGTCAAAATTCCATGAAATGATACATTAATATCCCTATGGATATTTTAAACTATTAAATTAAAAAAAATATTTTTTAATCTTGATTTTTTATTGAGGAATTTTCAAAGGATTCAATCTATTATTGTTATACAACAAACCATGATTTTTTATTCATTAATTCTAAATCCTCTTTAGAATTATGATGATCCTTTGATTTACCCTCCTTATTGTGAAATGTAAAAACTATATTATAATAGATTATATTCACAGTATTTTTTATGATAAAATTATGAGATATCGAATTAAACTCATAATTATGATGTTTTTGAAATATATTAATTTTAGATCTTTAATAAATTCCAGATACAACTGATATCATACCTAATAACCCTCCACCTTATAATAAACTTATATGCTTTTATAAAATATATATTAAATTTTAATAATTATTCCATGATTTCCCAAATAGAGAACACCAACAGGGAATTCCTCAATTCAATATCTGTATTGAATTGTGTATTTTTATGCCGAAATTATAGAGATGCATCAGGAAATCGATGATGACACAATAAAATTTCTATATTGGCGAAATCAGTGAGGTTCAAAATAAAAATTACCAACATGAGAATAAAAACTAGTATTTGTGTTCAAACCATATCTGATTTGTAGTCCAACTAAGTCTATAATTTTCCACAATAAAATATCATGAATTATTAATATTTATCTAATTGAAGAATCATATTCCGCCATTAAACCATCCAATAATTATCATAATTCCTAGATTGTATGTTCTCGGAATACATAAATTCTATTTATATTCATCTGACTTCAAATATAGACCCACGTTTTCAGGACTATTATTTTTAGTAGAAGTTTGAATTTTTTTTCTCTTAGATGTTTATGAGGGGTAATGTGGTCATTTTCCCATAGTATAGGATTTATAAAAATTTCTCTAAAAACATTTTTTTCTCAAAATAGGGTTCCATCGATATTATTGGAGTTTGATAAAAATCTACGCTGTTCAAATTTTAATGGGATAATTATTATTTTACATTTAATAAATTAAATATTGTTTTATTTGACTAATTTTTTTTCCATTTAATTTGAACAGAGTGCCGGTTTCAGATTCTATATTCTCCAATGAGTTTGGAAAAGGTATTATTTCCTAGTTTGGGATTATAGTTATGTTGGACATTGGGGACGGCTAGGGAACCCTTTTTATCTTTCTTTACTATCTTTTTCTTAATTTTCTTTTTCAATTCATCTTTCTTGCAATGTATTCTAGTATATTACCCACATATGGATTGTACACCATGTGACTAAAATAGATAGATATGGTAGATAGAAATATAGATGTAAGGAATGAGGTGCCGATGTTTTTCTTGAGATGTGTCGGGTCATCGTGTAACAACTGTGGACCAAAGATTCTAGTGAAGCATCGATGGATTCCGCCAAAAGGTACTATTTTTTTATTTTTTTTCATAAAATTATATATATATATATATATATAAATTTCATGATTTAAATATTAATAATTATTTATTATATCCAATATTGGCTTATTCTATAGAATTTGAGTTAAAAACGGGGGTTTCAGGGTGATTCTTGGGTTAATGTTCGAGAAAACCCATATACATGGCATGTGGCTCAGGGAACACTTATCATGTGATATTCCAGTTTTTGGAAGATGAATTTTTTTAAGAAATATATATGTACAGGGGTGTACACATTATTTCTAGGTACTTGGCCTTATAGCGGGGGGCCCAACCAGGACACCCGTGTAGGGGTACATGGCCATGTATAGTACACTACAAAACCTCATCTTGGTCGCATACTGTGTAGAAGGAAACAATCATGTTATGTACATAGAATATTTGTTTTAAGGACATGGGAATGTTCTCTATTTTTGGTACACATAGTGTATTCTACTTACATGTCATGTACTTGGGCGTTTATGTGACACCCTGAGATTTTTTGAAATATTTGTTTCAAATTAATTTATTCTTTTTGATATTTTTCATTTCACACAACCCTGAACATAGTTTATTATATATTAAGACACAGTTTTTGTATTATGTGAACTACATGAATGACATATATTATCTTCTTTTATTGGAAAAACTATTGTTATCTTATATTACACATTATACTAGGACCCTTTGATATTTTCTTTTACACGCAATGTTGGGTTTTTATCAAACTATAATATACTATTAATATGATTATAATAATATTGTTATATCTAAAGCCTAGAAATTGTAAATCAAGTAATAAATATGATTACCTAAATTGTAAAAATTCAATTTACACATGTGTATAAAATTAATCTCTTTATTCTCAATTACTAAAACTAAACGTAAGAGTTATTTGAAAATATAGAAATTACCATTCTAAAAAAATTTCTATGTAGAGGAAATTTTTTATCTTAGTAAATTTACAAAAATATTTTTGATTAAAAAAATTTGTATATAACATATTTGAAAAATAATTTTTATATTCAACCAAAATATTTGATAGGTATAAGATAATAAAAAATCACTTTTTAGGAATAAAAGAATTTATTCTTCTAAAAAGAAATTTTACATCCTTTTAAAATAAAAAACATATTAAATAAATTATTTATAAATTATATAATATTTATTTATCTATATAAACACTATTATTTTTATTAAAACATAACTATCTGGTTAGAGTAATGTTATCCTATTTATCAGTGAAATTTCATTCTTTGATGAATAATAAAAAAAATTGAATTTTAATTAAGAACATTTTTTCCAATAATTTATATAAAAGTGTAAATTATATATTTTATTGGTTTTAAATTTTAATTGAATTAATTATACATAAATTATTTCTATTTCAGTCATTGGAATCTACTTCACTATGAAATTGGATATAAAAACACAATAATATTTGGGACAAATTTTTATTAAAACCTCACTTTGTCATCCCGTCTTGCGGATAAATTCTAAATAATATCTGGTACTTATGTGATTTAAATGTATAAATATGTATTCTAGATTTGTAATAATAGTAATTTATAATTTCTAATATGTTATTATTAATTTTACCAAAAATACTAGGAAATATAGTTAAAATTATTGACTATGAATATGAGAAAAATTAGTCTAACAATGCAATAAACCAGAAGTTCAAGAGATAAAATGGCCTAGACAGTTGTAAAAAAAATTGAATTGACTTATTTTTACCCTGTAATCTATCTGATTGATTTTTAACAGTTACTGTCGCCACATTTGATTGGTAAAAAATGGTGGGAATTCTGATTCCAAAAATTATCAATAATTCGACTCCACCTCAACTATAAAAATAAAATCAATCCTCCCACTTCCTGACACCTATAATCCCAAATTTTCTCGACCATAATCAACCATAATATCTCCAAAACAGCCCTCCACTCATCATATAATCATCACGTTAGGTTAAACCCATTATATTAATCCCTTTGGTGAAATTGAAAATGGGTTATCCAAATAAGAGAAAACTACCATCCTCAGTCACATTATTTTTATTTTCATTATCCACCACCTCAATTATTATTATTTAATTGTTTACTAATAAAAAAAATATTCTAAATAAACTAAAATGTTGTTATTATATGTTTTATACCTTCACATATACAAAAAATCAGCTAATGGGAATAGAACATACATTTCCTTTATACGGAGAACTACCACTTCACGTAACGATGTTGTTCATTTTCATTTATAGCCTATCATAGTTGTTAATTATGATGGAAATTATATTTTTAAATATTATATATGATATTTATGACTATTATATAATTATTTTATAATTCTATTACACATACCATCAAGATTTCAGTTTTTGTATGTATGATATTTTTATAATTATATTTATGACTAATATATATGTACATATATTTAATTTAATTTCCTTTTTTAAATACGTCAATAAAATGAAAACAATGTTCATGCATATATACGGCCTACCATATCCAAGAGCGGTGTATTAAATTTCGTCATAATATAAAATATATATAATAATAAATAATTTCTTTCTAAATATATAAGACATTTATAAAATTTCATACATTCTAGAAATAAGTAAATCATTTTCTATGTAAGAGGATCATGAATAAAAAGAAAAATCTTATATTAACAATAAAGAAAATATTACATGAAACATAACAGTATCAGAATTTTTTTTAAAACGGGGTAATATAAAGTCATAAAAAATCATATATATATATATTTTATCATTGATATATAATAAACATATTGTTATTATTCAATATTTTGGATAGTGTATGAATAAATTCAACAAATAATGTAAGGGTGTTTCATCTATATTTTTATTTCTTTGAGTAACATTCCTTATTCACTAATAATTTCATTTGTGTTGTGTGTATAATTCCCATTGATTTTTTATATGATTCATGTAATTAAATTTATGGGTATATATATAACCATTTAATGAAATTTATTTTATAGGGATTATGTTTCAAAAGTTACAAAATAGTTAATGTAATTTTGTCATAATCTTCTTTCTTTAGGACACTTTCTATGTTATGAACCTATATTTTTCAATGAGATGTATATATTAAAATTTATCATGTTATATCACAAGTCTACTTATTTTAATACTTTTTTAATATTCATGTAATTTTATTTTTTAAATTTTATTATTATTCAATGTTACTAAAGTGGTAACAATTTATATCGTCAATCTCATCATTTATTAAGATTGTTTATGATAATGCTTCCATTGATAAAATATTATGATTAATTTATCATGAATTCTCATTAATTTTCTTAATATCTATATATTCATGTTATATCCATGAAATGGTACCATTTCTACGATTTTGGTTGCTTAATAAAATTAAGATAATGTCTTCATAAAAATAATGTTTTAAATCTCATTTCAGCAATAAATATGTCTTCAACCAATACCATGATTTCTAAATATATTTTTTGAATGTTTAATATTATACTAAATTGTTTAATAGAAGTTTTAACCAATTAATTAACTATTTTCAAAATAGTTTATAATATAACCTTCTTTTCATTTTTAGATCACGGATTTTTTCTGAGATGTTAAGGTGAAAAAGGAAGGTTTGGAATGTATCTTCCACCTTGAAGCCATGAAAATAATTTCCTTAATGATTTCATTGTATTATTATATGTTTTTTTCGATGAAATTTTTTTCCTAGTATTCTGGATTTTTTTTCAAACTATTTCTATGAAACTATGTTTTAAAGGTTTTTTAAAAAAATTAAATGATTTTCAAAGATTAATTTTTATATTTTCAAAATCCAGTTTTCAAATAATAATATTTCAATAATCTAAAAGATAAATTTATATGCTTTCAAAAAAAGGATAAGGATTTTCAAAAAATTTCCCAGCATATTTTTAAATATATATTAAGAAAATGATTTCAAAATTAAATTACTGATTTTTTATATGTATTAAATTAATTTAAAAAGATAAATATTTTCTAAATGTTTTATGATTTTAAAATCCATCTCAAATAAAAAAAAGGATATTTAACTCATGAAATGTTTTAAACAGATATTACAAAATCATTTTCTATATAAGATGACTTCTCTTGATGTTACTTATTTTCATATGGAAAATCATCCAAGAATACAAATCTTATTCTTTATTGAATGGTTTATGTTTTTAAATAATGATATTTTGGTCTCCTTTTTCCCTATCAAGGGTTATATTCCTTTGACAATCATTTCTTTTCATAGGGAATGATTTAATGAAATGTTAGTGAGACCTATCTCATTTACATATTTATTGATATGATGAAATTTTTTTGATAAAAAAATTATTTCATTGGAATATGTACGATTACTATTTATAATATTTTGGAGAATATATTATGTGAAGGGTGAGACCTATAACTCCTTCCAATGCATTGGGTAATGATTGGGGAATCATGAGTATAAATGTAATGATGAACCTGATAACATGTTCACAATGTTATTCATGGACATGGTTAAATGTTCACAAGTTTATACATAAACCTTATTACATGTTCAAAATGTTATGATGGAACCTTAATATGTGTTCATAATGATAATTGTGATAATTATTACATGAAAACATTATTATGTATGGACTTTGTTTCCTGTCCATAACCTTATACATTAAAGGATTATATGTTTACTAGGTTATATGTGCACATAATTTCTTGTCCACAACATTTATCATTGACATAGTTTCAAGTCCATAAGCCTATGAGATGGACATATTTAATTTCACTAACTTATTGAGTAAATAGGTTTCTAATTATACTTCTTCATGATGTTATACATTGACGTGTATACCACAATTCTATGTTTTATTCATGTGTTAATATTTCTTGGATTCTGTTACCAATTATATTATGAGGCATGAATTATGAACTACTAATGTTTGTCACTATTATCTTGGATTTTATGTGCATTATCTTCTAATGATGTGATAATGTTATAGTACACATATGTTCTTATTAGTCTTGTCTATTTCATTAATTTACCGTTAATTAGAATTGTATCTCAACCCATTCCTATGTTTACATTTGTGAGGTTATGAAGAAATGTTTATAAGAACAATTAAAAATGGGGTATATCAATAATGGAATCATTTAAATATCATTCATTGAGTTGGTAAAAAATAAAATAATGTAATGGTACCATAATAATATGATCATTAGGAATCTATTTGATTGATGTAATATATATTCTGTAAAAATTATGGAATATCTATTTACGCAGTGCCTTGTTTGTTATAGTTGGTATAAAATGAATAATTAGGGAATCATTAGAAACTAGGATGAGAAAAAAATTATATATATTCCTACAAATATTTATAATTCTATATATAGGGATTTATATAATTATAATTTTATTGATATGTTAGTGTTTAGAAAAATATCAAACAATTCTGGTCAAGGATGGAGAGAGTAGTTTCATAGAAATGAACTTCTGTATAGATTCTACTAGTGGACATGGTTTTGGAACATATGTTACAAGGAGGAAAAAATCTGGCAACATTCATTAATACTGAATGAAGAATAAACTACTACAAAACAACATGCCATACCACAGACCCGGTTCAAAACTCCCTAGGGATATGCATTGGGAATAAAAAACACTTTAATATCCATCATTAAGGATTAAAATAAATTATGGATATGAGTAAAATAGGATAAACATAAGTTTTAATTACTTAAATAATTATCTTTAATGATTTAGACATATTATAAGTGATTTTTCTCGATTATAATGTATTTTACAATGTTAAATGTGTAATGTACAAGCCTGACTGACCAAAAAACAAGTAGCCAGAAAAGTCACCACATGGAATCAAGCATGCCTCCTCATATTCCAGGGGTTGTGACTAGTAAGGAGGGCCCAATGGTGGTACAATTGGGAGAAAATACCATTATGGTCACAGTTGTAAAACGGTATAACCAGTTTTGTTCAATAAAAAAATCAAAGGATATAATAATAAAAGATAGAATAAAGTAATAATAATATAGTAACTAAATAATAGTGTCCTATTTTTTAAAAAAAAATTAATTTATGAAAGATGGGGATAAATCCATAGGAAGAAAAAATTCCAAATATAAATATATTATAATAAATGAATAACATCCCAAAGACTACCTCCACGAGCATATTGATCATTGGCTTCATCCGTTACATAATACTACATACTAATCTAGGGTCTGTTCATCCGCTCTGCGTATGTCCTGCTAGGTGAACCACCTCTGGATACCATCCAACTCCACAAGCCTAGACCACGATCGGTGTTGTCCATCATCTGCATCCAAAACAACATAGTACGGGTGATGACCATGCCGGGGTGAGTATACGATACTCAGTAAGGACCCCGAGACCCCCGAAGGTCTCCCAGAATCCACAAAGGATAATCTACAAAGGAAAGATACAAACACGAACTATCAACCAACTCAACTTAGGTATATGCCCATACATATACCTAAGTCATCAATATCAGTACAACAACAACTTCCGCGCCCAAGAACAACCAGTCCACACAGGAAAGAAGTCAATCATACCAATGATAATGATTGAATATCAAGACTCAACTCACATAGAGATACTAATTTCGAAGAGAGGTAGAGATGATTAGATGTAGCCTCCAAATCAACTCCTCTTCCGAACCCACATAGGATCCTAGTACAGAAGTCTTTGCTGCCGAACCCACGTAGGATCCATGTACAGTAACCATCACTGCCGAACCCATGCATGATCGAAGTACAGTACTCATCGTTGTCAAACCCACGGAGGATCTTTGTACAGTCTTCCTCGATATCGAATCCACGTTGGATCCAAGTAGAGTCTTCATCCCTGTCGAACCCATGTAGGTTCTAAGTACAGTCGTCATCGTCATCACAGTCGCAGCCATCTTTAGGGTTCCCGCACACAGTGTAGTCGATTCTGGGAGGGTCCGCTCCACAAGTAAAAAGGGGGGTCGATACATGAACTGTCACGAAGTCCATAGTTTATGTATCCAGAAGTTCTTTCTCATCAAAAGAAACTCAATGTGATATACGGCGTGTCAAACGGACACCCAGTCTGAGACATATCAGCTTTTTCATTCCAGGGGCCCGGTTGGAATTACGTAGGTTTCAAACCCGAGTCATATCCAAAGCTATCCAAAACTAACTTAGAGTATCTCAGAAGGACCGTCTCATTGAAAAGGTCCCAGTGCCGTAGACGGCGCATCGATCAGACGTGCGGTCTTTAAGTTATTCATGTTTAAGAGAATAATGGGCCTAGCCTGTTTAGCCCAGTGGGTCGACGGGTCGGGTTTACCCAGTTTGACGGGTCCGACCCGGCAGGGGTGTCCGACCAGTCTGAAGGAAAATGCCGCTTGGCCCGAAGGGCATGGCCTTGCCAGAAGGGGTGCGGCCTGGCCCGAAGCGGCACGACACGGCTGGCTCGGCCCCAAGGCCGAGCGGTCCGGGGGGGGGGGTGGGGGCACATCCCCCCAGCTGTCTGCACCGAAGGCGCCAAGCGGTGCTTCCCTTCCCCAAACCATTCGGCTAGGTCGGCCGTCCTTCTGGTGCACGCGGCCTGCACGGGCGGGCCTACGGTCTTCCCGCATGGCACCCTCCTGGCACTATGGTCCACCTTCTCTCGGCCGGCCGACGACCCGACCAGTTCTTCCACCGAAGCAGACCGCGATGCAGGCCGCAGTTCCACCCGAACCGTCGACCCACTGGCTAAACGGGTCGATCTCGTTACTTACTTAAACATGAAAAACATAAAGTCCGTGCATCTGATCGACACGTCATCTGCGACACAGGGACTCTTTCGACGAGACGGCCCTTTTGCAATAATATAAGTGAGTATTGGATAACTTTGGATATCGGCCAGGTTAGAAACGTGGGTAATTCTAATCGGGCCCCAGGAACGAAAAGGCCAATATCTCTCAGACCGGGCGTCCGTTTGACGCGATGTATGTCGCGTTGAGTTCCTTTTGACGAGACGGAACTTCGGGATTCATCAACTATGGAATTCATGACAGTTGATGTATCGAACCCCCTTTTTACTCGTGGAGCGGACTCTCCCAGAATCATGTACGCTGTGTGCGGGAACCCTAGAGCTTACTGTGACCGCGATGACAATGATGATTGTACTTGGATACTACGTGGGTTCGGTAGCGACGAAGACTATACATGGATCCTACATGGATTCGGCAGTGAGGATAACTATACATGGATCTTCTGTGGGTTCGGTAGCAATGACGACTGTACTTGGATGCTACGTGGGTCCGATAGCGATTGTTATTGTACTTGGATCCTACGTGGGTTCGGCAGCGACGACTTCTGTACAAGGATCCTACATGGGCTTGGCTGAGGAGATGATTCATAGGTTACATCTAATCATCTCCAGCACTCATTGAAAGTAGTATACCTGTGTGAGCTGAGTCTTGACTTTCAATCATTATGATTGGTATGATTGACTTCTTTCCTGTGTGGACTGGATGTGCTTGGGCGCGGAAGTTTGAGTCGTACTGAGATTGATGCCTTAGGTATATGTATGGGCATATAACTAAGTAGAGTTGGTTGATACTTTGTTTTTATATCTTTCCTTTGTGGATTTTGGGAGACCATCGGGTGTCCCGGGGTCCATACATAGTATCATATACTCACCCCTGCACGGTCATCGCCCCGCACTACGTTGTGTTGGTTGCAGACGACAGACAACACTGATCTTCATCGAGGCTTGTGGACCTGGACGGTATCTGGAGGTGGACCACCTGGCGAGACGTACACAGAGCCGACGAACAGACCAGAGGTACCAACAAGACTATATGTACCTACCCATCAAGTGGGATTCCCAAAGGATGACCCGATGGTTACTGTTTTACTTTTCAGCTGATGTACTTTCTTTCTTAGTTGTACTGTACTTTTAGTTGGGTTTGTATACCCGCCCATTTACATTTCAGAACGTAGTTTTGTACTCAGTTTACTTTGTGCTTACTCCAGCTTGCGTACTCTATTGTGTTTGTTTAATTATATAAAGTCAATTCCTTCCATTTTTATCATGAATTACACCTTTGGAGCTACTCGCCAGCCCATAGCCTATGGAAGGTGGGCTAGGGGTAGTCACGGAATGGGCCCTGAAGACGGGTCATGACAAATTCGTATAAAGGAGTCGGTTTTACCGCAGAACTCGGGACTATAATAATTTCTTATGTGAAGAAATAGTGTTAAAAGAATTGAGTGTGGTTTTCAGTCTAGGGAGTCCACTGTTTGTGCGGCACCCAATGTATCCATACACAAGGACCCTGACTATTGAATTCCGACTCAGTGCTCGAAAACACTGATTGCATCTGTGTCTCAAAAGTTTTATTTGTGATTACTTTGTGTCAGATCACTAGGTATACTCCATTAACTGTGGCACACATGTTCCTTTTCAGGATGGCCCCACATAGGCAGCCAGCTAGGGTTTTGAGCTACGTGCGAGATGGCATCCCATCGAGCGACGAGGACTCGGTGCAGGACACCATTATAGTAGAGCACCAGTGGTACTACTACCCTCTAGGCCACCGATACCACCAGCCTGAACTGCGGAGTTTGCATGCCCCATGAGAGCATTTCACGAGTTTCTGTGATAGAGGTTTCCCAGTTTTTGTGGAGAGACGGATCCTCAGGCAGTCGAGGATTGGCTGGAGGATATAGTCAGAGTCTTCATATTGTTAGGGACACCAGCAGACCTTATGGTGATCCAATATGCAAGTCTCCTTCACCCAGCAGCATGTAGATGGTGGAGCCTGATTCTACAGGTCCAAGTCAAGGAATCTTGACATTGTACGGACTTCGAGAGCCTATTCTGCTCGGATTTTGTTCCACCCACCCTCCGTGCAGTGCACATCCCGGATTTACTACAGCTGCGACAGGGTAGCATGATAGTAGCCCAGTACTCGACGAGATTTACCGACCTCTCGCACTACTCCGCAGACATGGTACGAGACCCATTCTTCCGGGGTCGGAACATCGAGCAGGGACTGAGGCATGAGATCAGGTCTTTGATGATCTCCCTCAGCATTCCCACATAGCCAGGAGTACGGGAGAGATCCCTTCTTTTGGAGAGATTTATTACTGAGCCTACGCCAGTAGTGAGGCCTACCGCATGGCGACACATAGTGGAGTCATCTGCAGCCGGAAGTAGATAGATGTCGCAGGGGTCCAAGCGGACTGGTTCATCAGGTTGGCGACCTCAGGATACTGGATCGGATGTGCGGGGAACATGCAGCAGAGCCAGTCATACGAGAGGTAGACAACGCAATGAATGCAGAGGGTAGGTCCACGTGGCTCGTGACTGCCCGACCCACCATGCAGAGGTGCTGCAGACGGTTGAGGGACCACCCTGGAAAATGCATAGGTTCGATCGTGGTGGTCCGAAAGGAGCAGGCGGACGAGGAAGAGGAGTTGTCCAAGTAGCAGGTGGTGGACGACGCTTCTAGGCTCTACCACCACCACCACCATGAGGTCCACCCCGACCACATGGAGTTGACAGACATGGGCAGGCTCAGCTCCAGGCAGTTGAGGCCTATGAACACGATGCACCTGAGATGATTCGAGGTACTATCTGTGTCTACTCCACCCTTGATGTAGTTCTTATAGACACAAGGATGAGTCATTTTTTTATTGCTGCTGCCCTAGTTCGAAGCTTGGAGATTCTGACAGAGCTGTTCGCTCCATTCTAACGGCTAGAGACTCCTACGAGAGTAGACTCGACGATTAGACACTGGTTCTGGCATTGTGTGATTACTCTAGGTGGCGAGAGTTTCGGCAGGGATCTTCTTGTAGCAACGTCGAGGTCTAACGATGTCATATTGGGTATGGATTGGTTATCTACATTCCATGCCCAGATTGACTGTTTTAGGCACAAAGTGCGGTGTGTCCGCACAGATCGGAGCAGGTCCACCTTCACCAGCGAGAAGGGAGCCTTTGCCGCACAGGATGTACTTATGCAGAAGAGAGGGAAGACGATCACACATCATTTGGATAGTCTCATCCTCTGGGTGGATGATGTGCGGAGTCCGTGTTTTCCTGTTGTGGTGGATCAGTATGCAGACACTTTCCCTGATGACGTTCCAGGACTACCTCCTCATAGAGAGGTAGAATTCTATATCGACCTGAACCCCAAGACAACACCGATATCTACTCCAGCATATCGGATGGCTCCTTCTGAGCTTTGTGAGCTGCGGGTACAGCTGGGGGAGTTGCAGGGAAAGGGATTCATTCGACCCAGTGTTTCACCCTGGTGTTCTCCGATTTTGTTTTCCAAGAAGGTGGAAGAGATCTTGTGATGGTGTTTCGACTACCGTCACCTAAACTAGGTGACCTTGAAGAACATGTACCCACTCTCGATGATTGATGAACTCTTTTATTAGATCAAGGAATCATGATGGTTCTTGAAGATAGACCTCAGGTCAGGCTATCATCAGCTCAGTGTTCGAGATGAGGATGTACATAAGGCGGCCTTCAGGTGTCGGTATGGCCACTACAAGTTCTTGGTTATTCCCTTAGGCGTAACCTATGCACCAGCGTTGTTCATGAGTCTCATGAATAGGATCATCTATTCTTACCTCGATTGTTTTTTAATAGTCTTCATCGTTGACATACTTATTTACTCGACTAATGAGGAGGAGCACACCTACCACTTGCAGGTTGTACTGGACACACTTAGAGAGCACCAAATTTATGATAAGCTCGAGAAGTTCTAGTTTAGGATTCGATAGGTTCACTTCTTGGGGCTTGTCATCTCAGTGGCGGGATTTGATGTGGATCCTACGATGATCGAAGCAGTACTTTCTTAGGAGCCACCTAGGAGCGTGACAGAGGTGAATAGTTTCCAAGGTATGGCTGGGTAATATCAGAGATTTCTGCCAGACTTCTCCAGAGATGCAGCACCACTTTAAACTTTGATGAAGAAGGGGAAACCCTTCATGTGGTCAGATAGATGTCAGCGGAGCATCCAAAAGCTGAGATAGAGATTGACTGATGCACCCATTTTGAGGCTGCCTGAGGAGGGCATAGGGTACATATTTTACTGCGATGCATCAGGGACTAGACTCGGGTGTTTCCTGATGCAGGAGCAGGCAGTGATCGCCTATGGATCATGACAGTTGAGACATCACGAGAAAAACTATGCTACCCATGACCTAGAGTTAGCAGTAGTGGTCTTCGCCCTGAAGATGTGGCGGCACTATATGATGGGAGAGCACTTTACAGTCTACTCTGACCACCAGAGTCTCAGGTACATCTTATCACATAAGGAAATGAACCTGATACAACGAAGATGGCTTGAGTTTCTCCAGGACTATGACTTTGATATTGTCTATACACCTGGGAAGGGGAACGTTGTGGCTGATGCTCTTAGCAGGAGGTCGGGCATTCAGCTACTCAGAGAGGTGATAGAGCAGTTAACCGCTTTGCAGATATCCTTCATGGATAGAGATGGGGCAGCCTTCATACATCCCCTCACAGTCACTCCTTCACTAATTCAGCGGGTCAGAGAGGCACAGTCTGGCTACATGGACTTTGAGACATGACGTACTCATATTTCTACAGGGCAGGCGCCTAACGGATTTTCTGAAGGAGCAGAGCACGTCATCTTCTTTAGGGGATGTACCTTGGTACCAGTTTCACTACAGGGGGAAGTGTTGATGTAGTTTCACACTTACCCTCTAGTGGTACATCTAAGAGTGGCAAAGTTGTACCAAGACCTCAGACGACAGAATTGGTGGCCGGGTATGAAGAAGGTTGTAGTAAATTTTGTTTCACAGTGCCTCACTTGCCAGCAAGTGAAGGAGGAGCATCAGGTACCATCAGGCTTGGTAAAACCCATAGAGGATCTGGAGTTGATGTGGGATGGGATATCCATAGATTTCGTGACAGGGCTCCCACGTACTTCTAGAGGACACAACTCCATTTGGGTGATCGTAGTGCAACTCACCATGTCGGCCCACTTCCTACCAATCAGAGAGAAGGGCTTAGTTGAGATATTGCGGCACCTCTACATTCAGTAGATCGTACGGCTTCATGGTGTGCCCTAGTCTATCATCTCCTATAGAGATTCTAGCTTTACTTCCATGCTCTGAAGGGGGTGGAGGAGCCATTTGGGACGCAACTATGCCTGAGCACCACCTTTCATCCTCAGACGGATGGCCAGACTGAGAGGAACATTCAGACTCTTGAGGACATGCTTCGTGCATTTCTCCTTGACTTTAGTAGCAGTTTGGAGGATCACCTACCCTTGGTGGAATTTACGTACAACTAAAGCTACCACTCCACCATCAGTATGGCACCATACGAGGCATTGTACGACCGACCTTGAAGATCACCTCTATAATGGACAGACCCTGGGGAGTCCGCACTTGTAGGACTAGAGATGGTCCACACTATGATGGAGAAGTTGTAGATCATCCAGGAGTGGATGAGGACTGTACAGAGCTGACATAAGTCCTATGATGATAAGAGGAGGAGACCACTGGAGTTTGAGGATGGTGACCACGTTTTCTTACGGGTCTCACCTCGACTTGGATTACAGAGATTTGGTCAGGGCGACATGTTATCTCCACGCTTCATCGGACCTTTCCAGGTCCTCAGTAGGGTAGGCGAGGTGGCTTATAGCTGGGCCCTTCCATCTGAGTTGCACCAGGTGCAAGACATCTTCCACGTATCTCAGCTGAGTAGATACAAGCCCGACCCGACCCACAGCATTGATCATAGGGAGCTGGACATCGATGACGGGGCTACATTCACGGAGGTCTCGGTGGAGATCGAGGATCGGTAGGAGTGGGTCCTACATGGATGGTTGATTTCTCTAGTTCACATTCGACGGCATCACAGGAACCTCCAGGAGAGCACATAGGAGCGAAAGGCTCAAATGCGTGCACAATACCCTCATTTGTTTCCCTAGTTTTGTTGTATCTTTATAGGGATGTAAATCCCCAAGGTGGGAGTAATGTAGAGACCCGTAAATTTCAAGGAAAACTTTTTCATAAATTATTTGGGATTTTTCGAGTACTCAGTTTTTGACGACACCTAATTCCGAGGCCCAGTGTGCTCGAAATAATTTTCTAATGTTTAGCTCGGTTACGTTCAGTGAACGAATGAGCGGGTTTTTCTATCTTTTGAACCGTTGCCCGGAATTGAAATCTGAGGGCCCCGATGAACTCGCAACACTGGTAATTTCTTAAGAGGACTTTTACCGCAATTGTGTTTGCATAGGAGGAGAAGCTTAAATTTGCGGTTTCAATTATAAGTAAATAAAAAATTATGGAACAATTTTTATTCTATAACTAAAGAGGTTATATCCTACATGGGGGAGTTGGGGTGGGAGATACTAACTACCCATGTGAGGATAATTGTGAGGTGGGGACCACACAATCCCCAACCTTTCACATTCCATAACTCCTTCACCCCCTTTTAACTCCCATGTTTATTACATGGCAACTTCCATTTAATTATTTAACCTTTTCACTTCCCCTCTTAAATTCTTGCCAACACACACCTAAATTAACTAATTGAATCTCTTCCAATAATTAAATTAAGTGTTTGAAATTTAAATTTTGAATGGTTGGAAAAATAAAATAAAATAATGAGAAGCCTTATTTTGATTATGTTTTCAATTGTTGTGTGGGGAGGATTTGGGAGAGCATTAGGGTTTGTGATGTAGGTGCTTTCCCCTTTGTTGAAGAACGCCAACTGTCCAAAGAAGAACATCAACTCGGTGACCATGGTTCTTCATCCTCTTCTTCCTCCGAGGGAAGGGAGGAGACACCGACGGGGGAACTCGCTAGCGACAGCGCGTCTTCTATTCTCCTCTACGTGACAAAAGAGGAGATGTCACTTCCTCGAGTGCTCTCTGACGATGATGGAAACAGCACCGTCGTCCACGACACATGTCAACAGCGAACCTTATTCGATGTAGGGTGAATTGTTCAAATTTTTTATTTGAAAATAAAATTGATTGTTGTGCTTTGTGAGCCTTGGTCACTCAAGGCTATGTGATACCACCTAACGCGGAGGTTGCGGGCCGAATGAACACAGCCTGGTGACAGTCTGCTGGAACTTTATTCTTTTGGAATTGGAAACTAGAGGCAGATGAAAAATGGCGCTGTCGCGTCGTGCCGGGAACATGGTGAAGGAAGCCCGCACCATCGCGCCGGAAGTTCGGGAGGAACCGCGACCCTTATCGCAGGCCTCTTCGGTGGAAGAAATGGCCGGCCGACGACCGGCCAGGCGAAGGAGATTCGCAACGCCATGAGGGCTCCGTGCTGGAGAGACGACCGATCGGGCGGGAGCTGGACCGAGGTGCCAGGAGGGCGCCGCGCTGGAAGACTGGCGGCTCGCCCGTGTGGGCCTCATGCACCAGAAGGCCGGCCAGCCTAGCCAGCCTGTTCGGGGAAGGGTGGCGTCGCTTCGCGCCGCCAGTGTGGATAGACCCCCCGCCCTTGGACTGCTTAGCCTACGGGCCGAGCAGCAAGCCCGGTCGGTCCAAGCCGAGTTGGTCCGCGCCGCGCCGCCCCCACCCACCCTCCCTCAAGCCGCGCCGCGCTGCGCCCTTCAGGTCGAGCTGAGTTTTCCTTCGGACCGGTCCGACACCCCTACCGAGTCAGAACCTTCAAAATGGGTTATCCCGACCCGTCGACCCACTGGGCTAAACGGGTCAGGCCCGTTATTCACTTAAACATGAATAACATAAAGACTGCACGTTCGATCGATGCACTGTCTACGACACTAGGACTCTTTCTATGAGACGATCCTTTTTCAATACTCTAAGTGAGTTTTGGATAGCTTTGAATATAAGATGGGTTAGAAATGTGCATAATTCCAACCAGACCCCTAGAACTTAAAATCCAATATCTCTCAGACCGGGTGTCCGTTTGACGCGCCGTCTGTCGTGTTGAGTTCCTTTTGACAAGACAGAACTTCGGGATATATCGACTCTGGACTTCATGACATTTGAAGTATCGACCCACCTTTTTACTCGTGGAGCGGACCCTCCCAGAATCGAGTACGATGTGTGCGGGAACCCAAGAGCTGGTTGTGACTGCGATGACGATGACGACTGTACATGGATCCTACGTGGGTTCGATAGTGATGAAAACTGTACTTTGATCCTACGTGGATTCGACAGCGAGGATGGCTGTACATGGATCCTCTGTGGGTTCAGCAGTGATAATGACTTTACTTGGATCCTACGTGGGTTCGGCAGCGATGGTTACTGTACATGGATCCTACGTGGGTTCGGTAGCAACAACTTCTATACTAGGATCCTATGTGGGTTCGATAGAGGACATGATTCATAGGATACATCTAATCATCTCTACCTCTCATAGAAAATAGTATACATGTGTGAGCTGCGTCTTGACTTTCAATCATTATCGTTGGTATGATTGACTTCTTTCCTGTGGGGACTTGTTATGATTGGGCGCGAAAGTTAGAGGTGTACTGAGATTGATGAAATAGGTATACGTATGGGAATATACATAAGTAAAGTTGGTTGATACTTCGTGTTTTTATCTTTCCTTTGTGGATTATTCATTATGGGTTCTGGGAGACCATCGGGGGTCTCGGGGTCCTTACTGAGTATCATATACTCCCCCCTGCATGGGCATCGCCCTCACTACTTTGTGTTGGTTGCAGATGATGGACAGCACTGATCGTGGTCGAGGCTTGTGGAGCTGGATGGTATCCGGAGGTGGACCACCTGGCGAGATATACACAGAGCTGATTGACATACCCAAGGTGCCAACAAGACTATATGTACCCACCCTTTAGGTGGGATTCCCAAAGGACGACCTAGTGGTTGCTGTTTTACTTTTCAGCTGTTGTACTTTCTTTCTCAGTTGTACTGTACTTTCAGTTGGGTTTGTATACTAGCCCATTTACTTTTCATAACATACTTTTGTACTCAGTTTACTTTTTGATTACTCCATCTTGCATGCTCTATTGTGTTTGTTTACTTATATAATTCAATGGCTTCCCTTTTTAATGGAAATTACACTTTTGGTGATAGTCTCCAGCCCCTGTCCTATGGAAGGCGGGCTTGGAGTTGTCACGCCACGGGCCCCGAAGGCGGGTCGTGAAAATCCGAGACAAAAAAATATAAATTTTATGAATAAGTCCCCATTTGTGTGATTTATCATGGAGTTCAAACATTCATTTCAATATGTAAAAATACTCATTAATCTATTAAAGGGGTATGAAAAATTAAAAATACAAGTATTCCATAAATATTTCAAATCAAAGGGTGTAGTCTTTAGCACATATTAGGTGATCTAAGAAAAAATAGAAGGGGTTTTATTGGTATCTCCAATTAACCCAGTACCATTTATTCACTCAACGGTTACCCATTATCCATCCCTTGTGTCATATGAGGATGGACAATCTGAGCCTGTACCAAGTATTTAACTTAGGGGATCATGTGCCACATGAGGCATGGAATAAAAAACATTCCAAATGTGTTCTTACGTGATTTCTCTCAGAGGAATGTATCCTCACCCACGAGTATGAAGACCCATATAGAGATCAGGTACTTGGAAATACAATGTGTCACTCAAAATGAATGTAAAACATAAAATATATAAGTTTACCCTAACCCTAGGTTTTTCCTGAACATGAGATGTGATGGGAGAAGACTAATACACCAAAATGAGGGACGATGACATAAGAGGGGCTTACCTAGATGATTTAATGAAGAATCCTCAAGAAAATATGGAGAATAATCTAAAGATGGAGGGAGTCGAGAGGGGTGTCGTGTGTGACATTGGAGAAGGGAGGTAGTGTGCCACGGGACGGGGTTAGGTAATAACACTTTGGGGTTTTCTCACAACCTAAATTATTAATAACACAATGATAATCATAATCATAATAACTCTATTATTATTATCATTATTAAAAAAATTAATTATTTTAATTTTCTCTTTAGTATCATTTAAATTTTTTCTATGAATTAATTCAATTAATTTAAATTTTATAAAAAGACACTACTAACGTTTTGGGTCACACATTTATCAATAAAATTCCCCCAATGTGTGATGAAACTTGTATAAGTACTGCCTATGTGTCAGTACCACTATAGGATAGGCACACTATTATCGTAAATCTTGTGAATTCTGTGTGCATCACATATGCTCCTCTGAAAATGATGCACATTTTTTTGTTGGGACCTCATGATTTTAGAAAAAATGTATTCCATAAAATGACCAACTAAAACATTGGGATTTTTTTGTGTATGTCTCTCCTAAAACTCAACTAAATTGTAGAAACACCTCAAACATTTGGTAATGTTTGACAAGAATACATTGATGTTTTACAACTATCAAAATTATTTTCTGAAGCTGTATTCAAAGAGAAAAATATCCATTTAATACAATAATGATAATTCGCCTAGAAATTTTCCTTAAATCCAAACAAGGGTCATTACAACCTCACCACTATTGAACTTATCACCTTGAGAATCCTCCAGAAACAAAAAAAACATCACCCAACATGATAGGCTCAAAAAATATCATTCCAATGTTCCGGTTTTGTTTCAATATTACCAACACAAGTCTAATAACTTAATAAGAACAAGGAACATATTTAATTAAAACCTGATCCATCACTCGATTTCTGATTTAGACGCTCAAACAGTACTTACTCAAGCCTACTAAACTTGAAAAATGAAAATGTCCTCACCTCTTTATGCATCATATAGAATGTTCTCCCAATCATAGGTCTTATCATTATAAAGGGGGCCAATTTAGAACCATGAATCCTATACCATTATAAATTCCTATAAATCAAGCTTCTATGCATTTTAACGAGGATCCTGGCGTAATTTGGAACATACCCAATGGGAGATTCCCCCTTAAACTAAATTAGTCAGGTTAAGTATGATTTTTATATAAATACAAGGAAGACACATAAAAAACTCATCTCCACCTAATTTTGTGCCATAAACAGCTCCCCAACAATAGTTTATAGGGAATAAAACATGTTGGGCCACTCCAACTGACCATTAGAATGATTATTTTCATTGATTTCCAGAGTATTACAAATAGAACAATAATGAATTCATCCATGGAACATTGAAATTATAATTATCACATTCAATAATGTTCAAACTAGATTCCCAGTGGTATTCCAAGGCTATAACATCAACAAAACAATAAAATTGATGAACCTTAACACAAATAGAGGTGTCACCCTTTTCAAGCCCAATAGAATTATTTCCCATTAAACAAAATCCTCTGATCCCAAAAAAATGTTCGGGGAAACATTAGATTCAATAAACTAGATTCCATGGAACGACCCCATGGTGTTCCATAATCTATGTTACAATTGTTACTTCGGAAAAAGTCCCAGAATTCCACATTATATAGTTGACATTGTGTAGATCAACATCCTCTTGGAGGTCATTCCAGAAGAATAAATTTGGTTACCATGAGTCCCTCTAAGGCCTTTCTATATAGGACAAATCGGTATCTCTTAGGACCAACCAATCCCCAATAAACAAATGTGATTCTAGAGAAAATATTTGATTAAATTCACATAAAAACCCAACATCTCTTATAACATAAGTGTGGTGTATGAATAATTTTCTCTCATTGTAGATGGATGAAACCATGATAGTGGACTTGGACGCATGAAATCCTATAGAATACTAAGTGGATTAAATTATCTACAATATTCATCTAAGAGTAATTTTCCATAACGATGTATCATTGCACAATATGTATCCAAAACAACCCTACCAAATGCATGTGTGGGATAGAAGAACCATTATTAATCGACTTCCATTGAAGAGATCAGATATACTCACTAATTCATCCACCACCCGAACATGATATCTTTACCCCCAATGAATATCATGGTCACTAGTGAACAACCACCATGGCCCATTCATGACCAACTATGTCTTCACATGGTGTGAATACAACATAGCACATCACTATCATGCTTTTAAGAATGAAATGTCTTAAATGATGTGTCACTACCCACTTATCATTTTTGGTGAGTCTAGCCATTTAGAAAATGTCATCTAGATCATGCTGCATATACATTGAAGGACACATTTATCTAGGGTCTATGCGAAAATATCCACCATTGGAGTTTCCATAACATCATATTAAACAATGAAAGGGATCACATTCCATGGAACACACCCCATCATTCACTGACGGATGTTCCTTGAGGTAGCCACAAAACATTAAAAAACATCATTTAGAAGTGACAAAGATAACCAAACACTCAAGGGGGATAGGTAAGATTCACTTTTAGAGTTATAAATAACTCATGTCATGATTTAAATCGGTGTACATCAGAACATTAGTCACAAATTCCAAAACAACTAACCATCCTGTCAAAAACCTGATGCTCATTAAAACATCATCACAAATAATAGAATGATCCAAGACCTCCATCAACTCCATGGTCACTATAATCCGAAGATGATCGGCGTTCATGGAATAAAAACTAAATATTAAACAACCAACACTGAACTCAAAAATTCAATGTACCATTTAATAAGATGACTTGGACCATATATATGGATGTATACTACTCCAATTTTCGAGGACTAGTAAGCCACATCCATAACACAATCCCTAGTGTGGATGATCGTTCCATTTTCTTATCTATTCATCCAGAACTGGGAATTTAAAAATGTTCGCACTTAGCTTAAGGATCAATGAAAACATTAAAACCTTTCTAAAAAAGTTTTTATTTTAGAACCTCAGAGTCCTACATGGGACATTGGAACCCGAAAAGTTCCACAGGAGAGGAATTATTTGCATGAAACAAAAAAGAGAATCCAATAGTCTTAGGGTACTACATATAAAGAGTATCCCCAAACCAAATAAAAATTATTTTGACACTACCGATGGATCATGATGTGGAATGTCACTAATCATTAGAGTAAATAATTCTTATTCCCAAGCTATAAGAAAAGAATATTATAATTTATTCTCACACGCAAATTTTAACAATGAAAGAAAGATTTTGACTAGCCATACATATGGGTTACGACAAAACATAACCTAAGGTTTCATGTTAAGAAATTATACGAAAACTAATTTTATTTGATAAAAATTTCAAGGTTATTTCTTAATGAATACTATTATGATCCATATAGAAAAGAATTAGGAACCCTATTAGGTAAACATACAAGGAAAATATGGAAATTTACATTAAAAACATCCTTTTAAACATTGAATTTTTCTGACATCCCATTTTAAATTTGGCCATCTAGTAACATATCCTCCTTTAAACAGAATTCATTTTATTTATATGGTCTGACACAAAAATAGATCAAATAAAATAAAATAGTATTCATTCAATTAAAAGGTGTATTTTCAAAAATAATACTCCGAAAAGTAGAAACATTATTTAACTACTTACAAATGTCATAACATACCCCCAAGGGTTTTGGAACTAATAATCTAAAATAAAATTTGACTAGGGTCTCGTTATTCCATATTGAGTCATTTAAAATTAATCCATGTATTTCAATCATATATTTTTTTAAAATCAATTACCCGTAGCGGGTTAATTTCTTATAAAACAATCCCTAACTAACCTACTTGGTGTATTTGTGAATTTTATAATTTGATTCACATGGGTGATTACACCGAACATATAGGGCATAAGCCTCAACAAGGTATCCAACTCATTTACGGTCATAACAAAACAATGATAATATTTACAGAAACTTATAAATAAGATTCTCAAAATATATGGATTAGTTTTATGGGTAGTGCCCATACACGTTAAATGTTGAAGGAAATCCCATCTTACCCCTACAATTTCCGATAGTATTTAAACGGAGAATCAACTAGCTAAACTCTTATGAAAAATGATTATGTTTAGTTATGGACAATTAAAATGGTTCAGTTATATGGGAAATCACTTTCAAACTTATATGGTTCCAATGTAACTTATGAATTGGATGTTGAATCCCATTTAATTTCAAATAGAATGATTCAGCCTACGATAATAAGCACGATAACATGGAACTTTTAAACTACCACACTAAAAATTCTAAAAAACATGGTGAGTAATCAAATATTCCAATTAATCAAAAGTCATAAAAATATATGTATGGATAAAAACTACGTAAGAAATAAAAATTAATAACATCCTAATCATAACAAAATAGATATGGAAGCATGGAAAATAGATGATGAAGGAAAATGGGACATCCAGAAAATTAGCAATTTAAAATAACCTAATAATGAAAACCATTTTTCATGGATTCTGAATTACTATATTTTTATAAAGATTATTGTAATGATTTATCCTTGTCATCTATAGACAAGGGTTATTAGTATAAACCTAGTAAATCATTATGTATTAGAAAATAATCAACTCATACATGGTGAAATAAAAATCAAATATAAAGGAAAAATCATTAACAACAATTCCATCCCTAGACACTTGGAATTTCCCCGTGGATAAGTTGATTATTCCATGACACATATATATAAAATGTGCGGAAACATTCCTTGTATCCTTTCTTCCATCCCAAAATAGTACCAAAATGATAAATAATAGGTCGAATACAACATTGTAATATCTAAGCTAGACTAACCAATAAAACTGAAGTCGGACTTGTTGCCAGATGGCCACATGAATGCTACCCCATACGCTAGAGGATGCCGGCTAGCATGAAGGGTAAAATGGTGGTATGGTAGAGAGGATTTACCCAAATTGTCAATTACCCTCAACATTATAAATGGTGTACACAAATAAACATAAGAAAAATTATATAATAATAAAATAAAAATTTAATTATGAAATAATATAATAATATAATAAAAGTAACAAACAACAATTTTCAAAAATTAACATATGACATATGATGATAAATGTTCAAGTAGTAATAATTATAAATATCAATATAGTGTAAAAAAAAAAAAAAATCCCATAAAGAAGCTCCATTATTATGCCGAACACCAGGTCGAACTTGTGCCTCCAAACACCATCCCAATGTAGAAAATTAACCAATCTTTGAATTGTGAATGCTTCCAATTATACATAACTTTTATCATAGACTATTCTCGGGTTCCAAGACACACCTGAGTAGGGTGTGAGATATCAACCTCAGTAGGAAAGTAGCCATGATGTCTAGCTCAATGTGTTTTGTTATATAAATAAATAAATGAAAATTTTTCAGATAGTATAAATCAATATTGATAATAATTTAAATAATAGAAATTTTGTATGGGATCCAAAATGCACACCCATCCCAGAGAACATACTTCTTCTTAAGATGAATATTTGAAATAAAGTACATATACACATAATAATTTTAAAATTGGCATAAAAAATAATTTACTAATGAAATAAATAATACCCCAATCCTATTCATCATCCTAGAGGTCACACTACCATATAAATATATATACGTGCTCAAAAATATATTCAATTTTCCTGACAAACAATGAATACATGCATTCCTTCGAGAAATAAGATTCACTACTAGAGTCATGATCCCATAAATGGTTATCTATACCAGATCTAAAGGGTTTATTTTAGTATCTCTAATTAAACTAACATCTCAGTGTCCATCAAAGGTGGCCCATACGATATCCTTTGTACAACTTCAGGATGGTGATTCTGAGCCCATACCAGGTATCTTACATTGGGGACTAGGTATCAGATGAGGCATGCTATAACCATCATGCCAAATTACTCAATCATTGGGTCATCCCCATGGGAAACAGCCTCACCATGTAGTATGAAGAACCACCAAAAGAGGTTGTACATTGAAAGTCTAATTATCTATCTCATCATGTAAATTCAATCCAACCAATCACGGTGTGGCCATCCATAAAATCATTAATTTATGACCTAATTTTTGACATGATCCATAGAAAGTAGGGCACATTAATCAAGGAACATGTAACATGGAATATCATTCAAATAATTTCTTTCCATTAAACATAAATCTATTTCGAAAATGTAATAATATATTCAAATATCTGGATAAAAATTAAATAAAGGCACAAGGAATTAAACAGACGCACAAGCTCCGGGCAAATTGATTATATCACATAGAAACATGCCTTCGTCATAAAAAATTGAAATAAAAGATTTGGCACATGGAATTAACATGACCCTAATCGCATGTCAACAAATTCATTAAAATAATTAATGCTATGATGTTTTTTCAAGCATGGAATTCATCTCATGCTATCCAACCAACATGAATAAAAATTAAATATAAAGCATGCGACGACTATGATGAATAATAAAGCATAGTCATACAAATATTATATTGGATACATGAACCTCAATCCACCCAAAAAAAGAATATATACAATGAAAATTATAACTATGCCTAAGAATAGTCATCTAATTACAAGGCACTGCACATATAACTATTTAGTTGAAGACATCACACCTCATTAGGGGGGTTTTTAGGAAATATAAAATGGATTCCAACATTTTATTTAGTATAATTAAGCATAATTTCATGAGTATTAATAAATTCTCATTAACGAATTATTTATTCTAAAAAACAAAAAACACCAATTAATAATAATGAAATGTGTGAAAATAGAGAAATTAATTAATTATTATATTTAAAGGAAAATGGAATGGGATACTGCCTAAAGATGAATGAGTACATGATGAACACTTCAGCACGTGACATTTTCATAAAAAACCTCTCGAGTATGCCCTTTCCCTCCTCTGAGTATTTAAACATTATCATATAGATATAGAATATAGAGCCTATGTGCATATTTTCATGCCCATGCTTATGTACAAGGGGATACTTACATATATTATTATATATACATATACCCATTTGTAGTTACACACATATGTATTTTTCACATATATACATATGAAAAAATTTCCCCAATATAAATATTCATGCTACCATGGGTGAATGTATACATAAAAATGGATATTATATATATATGACTACAAATGAATATGAATGTAAGTCACATTCATGGGTTCAAATATGAACATACCATAAGGATGACCAACACATTTAAAAATTATTAGGAAACATAAAATTAAAAAATACTTATATTTAAAAATGGTAAAAAGTAATGGAAATAGAAAACAAACTTCATAACATTGATAGGTGAACCAAAATGCTTCACCTTAATTGGAGAATTTTAAAACACTCCAAATGATATCCTAAGAAAGCCATCACAATTCATAATAACCGATGAAAAATAAAACATATTGATTAACCCTCACCCTAGTGTTTGGATGAATAAGGGTGTGATGGGAGAATAAAAAACACCAAAATGAGGGAGGGGGAAGGAATGTGGGTATTACCTCAGATATTTGACCAAGAATCATCATGACAATCCACTGAAGAATCCATGGAAGGAGGGATCCAAGAGGGGTGTCCCAAGCACCATAGGATAAGGGGGGGAATGCAGCATTGTGGGGTATGGGACAAACCATATGTGTTTATCTCAAAACCAAATTTAATAATAATCATAATCATCATCGTAATAATAATAAACATTATATTATTATTATTAAAACATTTATTTATTTTCATTTTCATTTTATTCCGATTTAATTTATTTTTATTTTAAATTTTAATTTAATATTTTATTTTCATTAAAAAAATAGAATCCATGATTTGGGTTGAACGATTAACCAAACTATGACCATCCTTGTGGTGAAACATTCATTGGTATTGCCTATGTGGAAATTCACGTCTCGGATATTAATATGAGTTGGGTAAACCATGCACATCTTGTGCGTTTCACATATAGTCCTCTAACCAAGCAACAATATTTACTATTGTGGGCCAATAGATATAGAGAAATTGTGTGACCTACACAGAATACCCATACCGATGAATTATTTTCAGTGTCTGGAACACATAATACTCAATGACACATCATGGAAACCCATCAGGCATTAAAAAAATTTAAAAACAACACAATGATGTGTTCAATATCTTAGAATAACATTCCCTAACTCAGATCAAAGAATAGAACATCTAGTAAATTCTACAATTAAATTTTTTAAAGGAATTTACCTTGACTCAAAACACAGGTAATTAGTAAATGTTTCTCACACTACAATATTTCGGGATAGTTGATAACAAAAACTACAAGGGAATATGTTATCATTAAATGTTTCTTACGGGGAATGTAAGTCCATTACCAAAATGTATTTCCTATTTGGAAACCATATGAATGGATCAATGAAGGTGGTATGAGTATTTGATATACTTCTGATGATATGAAGACTATAAATGACAAGTGAAAGGTTGGTATTGTTCTTACAATATTGATCACATTAAAAACAATAAACATGATTAGATTTTTATTGAGAACCCCTAATAAATTAATCATAAATCAAACTCTAGGAAACATGTATTTTGGAATATGTTGATGACACCAGTGTAATGGTTTTAAAATAATTTTGGGTGATTGAAGTGTATATATTTTTAAGATATATAATATGATTTGTGAATCACGATTTATATAAAGATTTTTTTTATATGTTTTTCTTTTATTATTTTGATGAATTTTTTATGTGATATTGATGACTTATAAAAAAAATTTAACAGAAAGGATACATTAGGGGATTGTAACCCTTAGCATTTTCCTCGGGATGAGAAAATGAAACATTTTATGGATAAAGAGGTGATGATATGGATACATTAAATTTGATATTATTTATGATAGTAAAAATTAGAAAGGATTTTTTGAAAGAGTGGAATATTATATCATGGATAATGTTTACAACATCCTGGATTCAACGATTATATCCTATAATATTTGGAATGAGGATCGATGGATGTTTTCAAAAATGTTTTATATAAAGACATGTTATTATCATGTTTTAAGAGAATATATGATGATGTTATTCAAATGATTGGAATGTGACAACACAGAGATACTTATTTATATATGGGGGGTTAATCTTTAGCTAATTTCAGAACATTTGATATAATATTTTTGATTTTCATCATTCCGAAGGGTTATAAGGTTACCCATTTAAGGAATTTTTATGTTATAAACACATTATATTTTAGAGATTGAATTATACTCCAACCACATGTGGATTGATGAATATTGGATAACTTATACTAACCACTATCTGTGGATTTTAACTGGTGAAAAATGTGATGATTTATCTTAGATCTCATGATCCGTTAAAACGTTAGGAATGAAAATTTATCCTATATTCATTTGGGAATAAGATGAAGTGGAATTGTATAATGGAACAAACAAACTATGATATTGTGCATATGAAAATGAATGAAATAATGTATGTATATATTCTTGATAAATTTCATCATATTTAAGAAAAATGACCTTGAAAAAATGTTATCATTTTACCTTTGTTCCTGATGAATCAGATGAAAAATTAGATCATCACATATTTATGGACTTGTGATTGGTAACATTATTTATTCCCATTTATCTGAAAATCTCTACCAGAATATTATAGTAATATTTTTCTCCCATATCCATCTTTTCACTTCCCACATCTGTTTTCCTTTTTGGAATCACAGTTATGAGTAAATTTGGGTAACTGATAGAGTTCTAAATACATTTCATAAAGAAGATTTGTTATTAATTATTCCTATGTGGGTATCAATGAATGAAATTTTTAATTATCAAAACATTAATAATCTATAAAATTTTTAGTGGTCAAATTAATTTTAATGAGGGAAGAATTTAACAACCTGATATTTATGGAAATATAATGTTCTGATTAAATTAATATTATTATATTTTTAATTTCACGGAACACTGAAAATAGATTTTTTATATTTTAATGCACTACATTAGGTATGTGTTCGCTACACACAACACATATAGAATCTTTTCATAAAAAAAACACAATCTATGTATTGCATTTCACATAAAACTGAGTCCCATATATAGCTTGTCTTACACGCAAGGCCGAGTGTTTAGTGAAATATAATATAATATTAATAATATTATTAAAATATTATTATCAATTACACCTAGACAATGCAATGGATGTAAAAAATAATATTAACTAAATTGTGAAAATATTATTTAAAAATATTTATGGAATGAATCCTTTGGAGATAAATTACAAGGAGTGAATAAAAGAAATATTTTAGAATAACTAAATTACCATTCTAATAAAACTATTCTTCTATGCAGATATATAATTTTTTATCAATAAATTAAAAAAACCACATTTGATGATTGAAATGTATAAAAATATATATATATTTAATCAATATTTTTAATATTCATCCAAATGATTTGAATTGTTTAAGATAAAAATAAATAAAACATTATAAAGAAGATGATTTATTATTATAAAATGAAATTTTGACGCATTTAAATGAATATAATATTTTAAAAATATGTATTGGATGTTTTATAAATTAAATATTTCAATATAAAATTTTTTTATAATGAGAAACAATAATATTATGTTATGTTGATTATTCTTATTTTTCTGTGAAGTTTTATTTTTTGATGAATACCGAAAAATTATAAATTTTAATTTAAAAATCCTTTTTAATATAATTTATTTTTAATGTAAAATTATATTTTTAATTATAATCAAATTCAATTTGAAATTTTATAAAAACATTGTAATCGTTTGACAACTTTTACATTAAAAACACAAATTGTCATCTTGTTTGTGGGATTAATTTTAAATTATTTTCTACTATTTCAATGATTGGAATTTTGAAAAATGGATTCATTATTTGGATTAATCATAATATATAATGTATAATTTGGTCAAATTATTTTTATACAAAAAAAATTATTCAATGTGATTAAAATTAATTATAATAATTATTAGTAAAACTATCTTAACAATGGACTAAAAAATAAACATAAGAGGCAAAATGACCTAGAAACATCCAAAAAAATCCATTATTTGGCAATATTTTGAGCCTTTCCTCACATGTATATACAGTTAACCAATATTTCAACCACTTTTCATAGGAAAAAATTGTGCATAATTCCCATTATAAAAATTTAAAAGAATATCAATCCTCATCCACTATACAAAGACACTTATCCCTCCCACTTCCTCACACCCCCAAGAAACATTGTATTTCCACGATCTGACCAAATACAACCTAAAATACCATAAATCAACCTAGAAGACACACCCTAGACATAAATCTATCCATGGAACCCCTTTGGTGAAAACCAAAATAAATTACCCTAATATTAGGTAGCATCTTTCCTCAAGATCTTTAGGTTTATTTCATTATTCACCCCGAAAATTATTATTATTTCATGATTTTATGATAAAATAATTATTCTTTTATACATATAATTTTTATTATAAATTTTGAACCTTCACTTAAACACACTTTCATCTACTATTAAACGAACATACCATTCTTGTGTACGGGGAACTACTGCCTCATGAAATGATGTTGTTTGTTTCTCCATTACCACCTCTCATGGTTTATAATTATTACGGAAAAATTATTTTCATATGGTATATATGTTATTTATGATTTTTTCTTTCATTTTTGATAATTATTTAAAACATACCATCATTTTTTCAATTTTTTTATGTACGATAATTTCATTAAGGAATGTGTGGACTACCACTTCCTCAAAGAGATCTGATTCATAAACACATTGAATGGAAAGTAATAAGGACTATTTTAGTGAAATTATTTTATATATATTAAATATTTATGATTTTATAGTTATAATATAAATATGTATACAAATATTTCATTTAATTTCTTTCTTTCAATATGATAATAAAATGGAAACAACATTTATTCTTATATACATCCATCTATTTTCATAAACGGTGCATGACATTTTAGACTCATATTATATATATTTGTAATTAATAAATATATATAAATAATATATAATTTATTTATTCCATGTTTTACATTATTATGTATGTAATTCATTATCTATGTAAGAGGATCATGAAAAATAAGTCAAAAAAAATGAAAGGTAAAAAGGATATTACGCAAAACATAACATAAACATAGATTTTTTAATAAAAGTTCAATATAAAATCATAAAAAATAATATATTTGGTTATTTATTAGATTTATATACTAATTATATTTATTATATTGGAATTTTGAACATGTATGAAAAAAATCATGACTTAAAGTAAGGGAGTTTCATTTGACTTTTTATTTCTATGAGATACATGACTATTTAACAACACCTTTCATTTTTGTGGTGTGTAGACTACCCATGGATGTATTATATAATTATTATACATATGTGGGTTATGATTCAAATGATACTAAATTGGTAATGAAATTTTTCCTCAATTTTCATTTTATCAGTCACATACCATGTTATGAAACCATATTTTCCTATGAGGTGTATATAATACTTTTTCCCCTATAATATCATGAATTTCATTATTTAAATGATATTTTAATCATCATTTAATGTTATTATTTCCATTGTATTTTTATTTACCTATACCAATATGGTAATAGTTTAAAAATCTAATCCCATAATTTGTTGAGATTGATTATGTTTATTCTTTAATTGATGAAAAATTATAATCCCTCTCTCAATAACCCTATTAAATTATCTTGACCTATGGATATTCATGAAATATCAAATTAATGTCAAAATTTTGAAATCATTGGTACATTGGATAGATAATATTATTTTCCTAGAAATATTACATTATACCTCATTTTGGTCCGATATATGTGTTCCTTTAAAACCATTATTTCACAAAATGTGTTAATTTTTTTACTATTATCCTAAAATATTTAAAGGGAATTTTTTCTCATGTATTTAATCGTCAAAAAATTGTTTTTAAATCAACTCATCATCTTTTTTCAGATCAAGAAACATTTATAAAATATTAAACTGAAAAAGGAATGTTCAGCATGTACAGACTTACTTACCTTCATTACTGTCAAAAGCCTAATGCTTCAGTAGTTTGTTTAAAAGATTAAATTTTTTATAAATTTTTTTCCTAATATAGTCTACAGTTTTAAACATTAAAAATAATTTCAAATAAAAATAGTATTATAAATTTTTTTATATAAAAAAATTAAAATGTTTTTCTAATATTCTTTTATATGATTTCAAATGTTTTTTTCCAAGGAAATTGATGTAAATGATCTCAATGAATCAATTTTTTGTTTTAAAATTATTTTTTAGGAACAATGTTTTCAAAATATTTTCAAGATTATTTTACAATTTTTCATGGAAAATGTTTGTCAATATTTTTTCAAGAAACTATAATATGTTTTCAAGATAAAATTTTTTCAAAATTATATCATGAAAGATTTATAAGTTTTGATGTGAAAAATGTTTTTGAAATGATTTCATTACATTTTGTTGTTTATTAGATGAATTTATAAATACATTTTTTTCTTAAATTTTAAATGTTTTAAAAATACATTTCATAGAAGAAATAATATTTTCCTAATGATATTTTTTAAAAAATTTCAACTTTTTTTCCATATAACATGAAATCCATTGATGTTAATCATGTCCTTTTAAATGATCTAATGGTTCAGTTCCTATCCATTCATTAATGGATTATGTTTTTGTGTAATGATTATTATGAAACATGTTCCTCTTCAATGGGTTATATGATTTTGAAACTCGTGTACTATCTTGTGTTATGAATTGATAACATGATTCTGAGTCCTATCTCATTTCCATTATTAATGATATGTTAAATTTTTATGATAACCAAATAATTTCATGGGATATGATATGATGATTTTTTATAATTTTGTGGGACACACATTATGTAATTGTTGTGACCTATATCTCCCTTCAATTTATTGGGTAGTGATGGATGAAACCTAAGTATAAATTTTATACAAAAAACTAATTACATTTTCACAATATTATGAATCATCCTAGTTTCATGTCCACAATATTATGATAAAACCTGATTATGTGTTCAAAATGTTATAACTGAACTTGATTTTATGTTCATAATGATATGCATGAACGTGATTATATTTTCACAATTTTATGCATGGATCTGTTTTCATGTCCATAATTTTATGTGTGAAACAGATAACATCTTCCCAATGTTATGAATCAACCAAATTTATTTTTCAAAACATTAATAGTGAACATGGGTGAATGTAAAAATGTTATACGAGGGCAGGATATCAAGTCTATAATTTAATGAGTGTACCTTTTTCTAATAACACATGTTCATATTGTTATAAGATGATATAAATCCCACAATTCCATGTATAATTCATATGTTATTTATTGATTTATGATGTTACTAATTAAATTATGATTCATGACTTATGAACTATTAATCATTATACTTATGATATTTATTATTCAGGGTATGATCATGTATTGATACGATCATGTTCCCATACACTTATGTTTGTTTAATGTTAACGTATTTCATTTATTTACCCTTACTAGCCATTCGATCACGCACATTCCTTTTGTTCCACTTTCTCAGGCGTTGAATAATGGTTTTTATGTATAATTACTAGGGTAGAATGTAGTGGGATATATTTATGATCATACACTATGTTAGAAAATTTTTCTTACATCTTTCTAAAAAAATAATCTTGAATTGTCTTTGGGAATCTATTTCACTAATGTACTAATTGTTTTGAAAATTTACATAATATATATATAAATTAACTCTATGATGTTATAGTCTACATGCCAAGTCCATCAAAAATTCATTCCCCCGTGGTAAATTCGGAGTACATTACATTTTTTGGGGAGACACATTTTATACTTCCCCCTTTTATCCCTTTTTGGGTTTCTGATATCTTTTCCACCATGAGTCATAATTGGACACACGAGAAGTCCATTTTTAGTATACATTCATATAGATCGCAATTGTATTACCCACAAGGTGTTTTGAGGATGCCTATATCGAGTTTCATGATTTTCTTTTTAGAGAGGTTCTTTCAGTAATAACTAAGTCAAGTTGTCTCCTGAGACTGAGAACTGTTCTGAGATGATCCCTAAACCATCTATTTTTATCGATGATTTTGTAGTTTCAAATTTGGTCACTTACCCATTTTCAGGTGTACCCTTCATGCCTATGAGGCAGTGAAACTATTTGTTCCCCATGATCCCCTTTAAGAATATTTTATTCATATTTCAACCTAGAGGATACCATGTAGGATGAATCTATCTATTTAAGTACCATGGATCACCATAGAGATGCATTATTTTATAAGGTAATATAGGGAATCTTTTATAGGATACCATTACTTTAATATTAATTTAAGAATATCATGTTGGATTCCACGTACAACTTATATGGTTAGAGAGGGTCTCATCTAGGATTCCTTCACCTATGTGTTGTTTGAGGATACTCGGAAGGAAGCCTCAATATTCATTACCATTCAATGATCCCATAGAGTATTTCTACTTACCTTTAAAGATAACGATCCCATGTATGATTCCATATTTTATGTTTAGACATTGACAATCACATGAAGGATGCATGTTCAGTGTTTTTTCATAAGGGACTTAGTGTGTTCCTATTGTTTGAGAAAACATGAGATACAATATTGGGTTTAGTTAGATATGATATCAAGTTTTACCTCATAACTAGTGAAAACATTTCATACTATGGGGATATGTATGTATTTTTTGGTTTAGATGTACAACCACCATCTCTCTTTTTATTCACTGAACTATTTATTTCTGATGGAGTAATGTTCCCAAAGGTGATTCCCTGTTGGTGTCTACTAAACAAGATGTGAGGTGTATTTATTTAACTTTCATATTTCCAAATATTATTCATGATATTCACCTTCTAAGAATTGTTATTTCACATATTTACTCATATCACTAGAGGTACTACATGGTATTTTTATTCTCATCCAATATAATTTATTATTATATATTTTTTATTTCTAGAGGCTTATACTGGAATAAGGTTGTTGTTCCTATGATTATAATATGTATTAGTGGACTCCCTATAAATGATACTCATGGATGATTCTACCACCCTGATGTGGTGAAGATGAATCAGCTCTCCTCTGTTTGATGTGTGATGAAGATGATTCTGTTCTCCAATATTTGATATGTTATGAGGATTATTCTTCTCTCCTATGGTTCATATGTGATGTGGATGATTATTACCTCATCAAAATAATTTACTTGTGGATGATTATCCTCTCCCGGGGGATATGGATGATTACACCCTCCCTAATTGGACACATGACCATGGTGTAGGTTATGGAATCTCAAATTTTTGGATAGTTTGAATTCATAATCTCTTCTAGACGAAATGGATGATTAAAGTATCCCTTATTAAAGACCAATGGGGTGGTCATGATGTCTCACCAGTGAACTATCCATATAAATCAACTAAGGGTCAGACCCTTAAGGATTATCCCTATTCTGAATGTTTTGACTACCTTTGGAAAGGGATATATGAAACAAAAAATGGACTAGATTTATCTTATATGAAAATCAAGGAATCTAGATTAGTTACCATTTACAATATTCTCCGATGTACTTCTCGTGAGTCCATTGTTAATTTTATGGGGGTGAGTATAGGCGAACCTAGGTGTAGAATAAATATCCCACTGTGTTGGCATTGTTTTCTCAAATACATTTAAGACATTAGATGAAGATTTTCTATGTCCATTGGGACTACAGACCAATAGAGAAACATAATTATACACATCTTGATGTTAATGATTTCAATCTCAATTCCCTTGCATATAATGTCCAGGAGATCATAATTATGGACCGATGCATCAAATTATATTTTTATTTTTATTTCACCACTTACTAATTAATATTAATATATAAATATATATATAGTTATGCGAACATACATGTATACATGTGTAGTCATATAAATCCATGGTGCCACATTCCCAGTTGACCATGATTAGAGACCCTTTGTTCGAATGTGGCTAACATTGTTTCCATTTAATTTCTTATCATTTGTGTATTAGCTAGGTTGATTTGATTTCATATGAATGAAATTATAATAGCCTATGCTATTTGTTCTTAGTCAGGGAATCCTACTGAAATTATATCTCAACCATGCATGTACACCTTGATGTATGTGTAGACCTTATGTATTGTTTCTTAGTTTGACCACAATTTCATCGTATTTGGGGATTAGATCCACTGTTTTAGGGACATGAATAGTTTCATTTGTGGGTTTTTTTGATCGGGATGTTTCATTTTGACACCATCCAGAGATCGGGTATGTGCACTGACTTTTATTTAGCATTAGATCCATATATTTTTATTTCAATTTCATTGATGTTTTTTTATGTTCATCCTAATGGGTGATCAATGTTGTATGTATGACATAGTTGTTAGATCATTATGGTTTTCCCATTTATTTGTTCAACCATATCATATATCAGTTTATTTGATGCTTCTGCACATTATTTATTTACTACATTGAATGATGTGTAGATTTTTATAGTGTTGTCTCACTCTTATATGATGGCATAGTCTCCCCAATATTACACCCCTAGTGATAATTGATAGTCTGAATCCTATGGAATATGGGGAGGCATGCTTGAGGCGTCGTAACAAACAGGATCAGAGTACCATTTTATGGTAATTCATGTCGGGAGATTACAAAGTGTTATTACAATTGTTCTTTCCTCGTATTTACTATTTGGTATATGGTATATACGAGTATTAGGAATTTTATGGATCCTTTTATGGATATCAGAATGGTGTGTCGAAAAAATTGATCTAATTATAATCCCTTGTTTCCAATGTATGATTTTGTAGTTCTGGTCTATGATGTTATAGTTTTATATTATTTTCTCCATGAGAAATGCACATGTTGTGTTGATGTTATCATTTTTTGTATTTTTGACTTTTATGTCATTGGAATGATTACCAATATGGAATTTGACTCTAAGCCAAAAAAGGAAATAGGCATCTCATCTATCATATTTGGCACATTGGATCAGCATTATATATTCCTACTTATGTGTGGTTATACATAATATTGAGGACAATTTAATTCGGTCTTCTGATATACATACATACATACATATATATATATATTTATATATTTCATTCTTAGGGTAGGCTAAGTCGATCTTTTTTTAGTTGTTTTTTTTGAGGACATGATGACGCAATCCTCGTGCATGAGAGGTGAAATTTCCCTAATATGCTGATCTGGCACATTATGCCTTTCTATTGTACCCCTGTTTTAGGTTTTGTTTCTTGATTCATATTCTTCTAGTCGTATTATTGAGTATGAAACCATTACCTACCCTTTCAAATTTCTTGGACACGAGCTTTAGGGGGTATTACCATATTTGAATTCCTAGTGAGAGTTAGTTCACTCTATTTTTGATTGGTATCATGGAATCCATGTAAAAGATACTTATAAGGATGATTGGAGAGGATCATTCCCATGTAGGGTGTGTTTTTTGTTTTTACATTCATTAGAGTATGTGATCTTTCGCTTTATTTAATGTGTTTTGATCTTTTGGTCTAGGTGGATATAACTACCACCCAACTGTGATACATGTTCTGTAGGACTATGTGGATGACCTAGATTCCATTTTTTACCCAATTCCTTATAGGTCGATGAATTTATTATCATTCATAGCCATGTGATAGAGGTTAGACCATTTTTTTCAAATTCCTTTTTGTTAGTGTGTTGGATTCATGATTGGTTTGAGAACATTGAAATGAAGGTGCTCGATTTTTTGATATGTTGTCATGTTGATGCCTTTAGCATTTGAAACACACAATGGGTTCATGTTGTTTTCATCAATTACTTAAAATTGCATGTTTAATGGGGTTCCTAGACCAATTCAATACTATTTCTGCTACTGCTAATTATTTCAAAGAGTAGATATATGATTGTTACTGGATGGACATTGGGTAAGGGGATATCCTATAATAAATAATTTCATGGGTGGGGAGTCCAAATTTGTATAGTATTTAAAATGGAGCCTCTAGAATAATGAGAATAATGTGTCTTATTGCATTTTCATCTTAGCCTTTTAATGGATGAAAATTTGTATTAAGAGTTAGGTGATAAGTTACACACCATATTTGCATGATACAGTTAAAATCATAATTCAATGACAGCCAAGGTGATATCCAAGGACCAATGTTTTCCAAGACATGTCATTGGAATGATTTCTCGGAGTTGGGGTTAAATGATTAATGGTCATACATTATAGATGATACATTGAAAATGGATGGGTTACCATAATATGGTAGACATATGCTTTAATCTGGGTCAAGTTTGGACAAGATGTGAATGTGGCTCAGAGGGAGCTATATATTCAATGTTGTAGAATTATAGTGTAATCTTGTTTAGGTATTACCATTCTCTCCTGACATCATATTTAAGATTAATATATAGAGGGAGAGTCATCCCTATACAAGGTATCTTATCTTTTTAAATGACATCGTTTATTGGGAGAAGAAAACTATTAAGATTACTCTCAATGATTAGTACTTGTTAAGGGAATGGTGGGGAGTGAAACATTTTCCACTGGGGGTGGGGTCATTGGTAGTTGAAATTTTGTGTTTTAAATTGGTTTATGGTCTTGGTGTATGGTATTTTGATGAAGATAAGTGTATCCATTTGGTATGGAGTACCAAATCAATTATAGTTAATTGTATTCAATTCATGATATAGATTTAATGTAATGAGACTAGTTGTTAAACAATCCATATAGCTTATTGTGCATATTTACCGGTTGAGATAATGAATTCTAATCATACCAGTAGACTTATTTTGGAATGGGATAGTAAATAGTGAGGAAATTGTTAGGACATCTATTTTTATGGACTGTAATAATTAGAAAAAATTGAAATTTTTTGTTTTAGATTCTTTTTAGGGATAAAATGGTCTTTTCCATGAAATGATGTTGTTCGATAATTTTTTTAACCATTCCATTATTCCTAGAACATATTTATTACCCTGGGACAGTAGATTTGTTGAAATATGAGTTGTTCGAATTTTAGTGGAATAATGAATATTTAATATTTAATAAATTAAATATTAATTTATTGGATTATAATCATTTGGGTATATAATTTAAATGGAGCATGGGATTTTGATTCCATCATCACCATTATGTCTCATATATATATATTTTCATTGTTGGGGAATAAACTCAAATGAGGCGGTGTGGCCAGTCATGTAACCCATTTCTTTCTCATTTCCATTTCATTTCATATTTTCACTTATTTTCAATTTCTTTTCTTATTTCCTATTATGGATTATTGGTTATTCCCCCAATAGGATTCTTATACTATGTTATATAGAGTGAGGGATTACTGGATAAATAATATGATATGGAGAGAATTAGGTACCACCACGGATCTTAGGACACACGGGGTATCATGTTGAAACAATGTACTGTAGAAATGGGTAAAACATTAGAGGATTCCACAAAATGGTAGTTTTTTTTATAAATCCCCACAGATTTATCATTTTCATGATATTAACCCCTTTTTTTCTTTTTAAGGGAACATTTTTTCTTGATCTAGTGTTTCTGGGGTGAAAGTATTGGGTTCAGGGTGATTCTTGGGATTCTATTTGGTAAAACCATTCTACATGGTGTGTCGTTTAGGGAACACATGACATGTGTTATTAAAACATAGGGAAGACAAATATTTCAATGTATACTCCATGTAATAATATGTACTTTTAATTTAAGGGTACACAGATGTGTATCCAAGTGGTGAGGTAGACAATTTGTATAGGGGTACATGGCCATATAGTTTACCTGGCAGGACCCTACGTGGGTCTCCTTCCATGTAAAATTATAGGGCCGGGAAAATTGAAGGACCCATGTAGATATCTCATACAGGGTAAAAATTATCTACACTCCATAAATGAAATATATTTATGAATTTACATTCTATGTTTGGACAGAGAACATGCCATATTGGGGCTTTGGGAGATCATATCTTTTACTCAGGGAGACATACAATGTATTACACCCTTTTAAAACTTTTTGGTTTTTTCATTACTTTTCACCCATGAGTAATAACGGGACCGATGAGTATTCCATTAAATGTATCTTATCAGGTACGTTGCAATGGATTTACTTGTGAGGTGTTTTTTAGGATCCTAGGTTTAGTTTTATGCATTCCTTATTGGAGATGTTCTTTCTCCAATTGCTGAGTCCAGTTGTCTCTTGGGAGGGATACATATTCTAAGATGATATATAAGATATATCTCTTGAATGAATAATTTTTTCTTTTTCATTAGGGGACACTTCCATTCAAAACATTCCCTTCAATACTAATAGATTGTGAGACCAGTTATTTCCAAGATCCCTTATAGGATTCCTCTAATTACATTTGGACCTAGAGGATCCCTTGTAAGTGCATCTATCTCTTTCTATACCAAGGATACCTTGAGGGAAGTATATTCTTATAAGTGTTCATAGTTAATCCCTTGTGAAATCCTATTACATGTATATCCTTCTAACTATCCAACGTATTATTTCACACCTTCTAATACATTTATAGAGGGCACCATGTAGGATAATTTCACCGATTTGTTCTTCAAAGGAACCCATGCATGAATCCTCTATCTTGATTTCCATTTGAGGATCCAGGATATGATTCATCCTTAAAATTATAGATGTGGATCCCAAATAGGATACCATTACATGAGTTTATTCCTCTAGGATACCAAGTATGTTTTCTGTTTAGTGTTTTGTCCTGATGGGCTTATTGGGTTCTCTTTTTTGGACGGACCCCGAATTAGTAAATTAGGATGGGTAGAGATGGTATAGGGGTTCACCATAAAGACAATTATGAACATTTATGACCTTATGGATATGATAGTAGTGTTTTTTCTAGTATTTTGGATACCCTCACTCTTGTTATGATTTAAAATATTTATTATTGATGTAGTGATGATACTAGAGGTTATTTTTGGTAAGTGGCTATTTATCATGATGCAATGCTTCTACCATTCTATTTCATTAGGTTGTACATTACTCATAGGATCCGAATTCCGAGACATGTTATTTTTGATATATACTTATATACCCAAATGTACTACTTTTTATTTGGGTTTTGAGACTATTTATTATATTATTATATTATTGGGATTTCCATATTTAATTCATGGAATTCAGCTATTGAGCTTATGATATTGATATATAAGAATGGAATCCCTAGTAATGATACTTGTGGATTATTCCCCTCTATTGATGTAATGATTATGACTATAATTACAACTATTTGATATTAGAATATTTCGATTCAGATATCCTCTATTTGATATGTAATCAGGATTAATTCTATATCATTATTCATATGTGAATCTCCTCTTCATCTCGTTATACATATCGATGATTATGATCTCTTAAGGGACAGGGAATATTAATATCTCCCTAACAAGTTACATGACCATTGGGTTGGTCATGGAGTCTCAAAAGGTTGGACACCTAGAGTGACTTATCACTTAAAGATGATATGGATGAAAATGCCATCCCTTATTAGAGATACCAGGAGTGGGAATGATGGCTCAATTGTGAGTTCTCCATATAGATCACCTTATTGTCCGAACAGTATGGATTATCCATGCTCTGAATATTGGGACTCCCAATGGAATTGTACACACACCTCAAACATTATATTAGATTAACATTGTATAAGATACATGGAGTCTAGAATAGAGACCATTTATAGTATGTGTGGATGTATTCCCTAGAATACATTGTTATAGTGATTGACGGTTGGTATGGGAGAACTCTGCTATAGGATGAGTATCCACCAATGGTTACGTAGCTTCCTCAAAGATATTTTGGGTGTTTGATGAAGCATGTATATGTTGATTGGGATTAAAGTCCCCTATATCAACATATTTATATGTGGATTTATTCTCATGATGTCAATCAATGACCTTTCATAGGATTTCCAGGCCATCAGGATTATGGATTGAAGGATAGAATGTTATTGGTTTAGTGGTATTCCATCATTTACTAATGAATATTCTATAAATTTAACATATGTATAGGTTTAGGAATATTCATGTATACATATAATAATTTTTAATTTCATAGTGGAACATTCCTAATTGGCTTGGATTTCAGACCTACGGTTAAATTGTTACTATCGTTATAGTCTTTACATGTCTTTTCAGTTGTGTCCTGTCAAGGCTGATAATTTTACCTTTGCATTCACTTATAACATAATCTTTTATAGGTTCCATATTGGGGTGGACTGTTAAGATTATTTATCACCCATGAACATTCAGTTAGGGGTACATATAGACCTTATGTATTCTTTTCTGGTTGATCAGAGTTTCATGGTCTATAAAGGTGAGGAACAATATTTAATGGCTGAGTGAATCCACTTTTGTGGGTTATTATGACTGGGCTGGTGTAGTACAATAGTTTCTATAAACTGGGCATGTTGTTGGGATTGGTGTTATTTGTATATTCATACAATTTTATTTCAATTTATTTTCTGTATCAATATGGTCATCCAAATTGGTGACCAGTTATGTATATATGACATATTTTTTCAAATGCTTATATATTTTGTTGATTTATTTGTCATATAATGTTCTATTATAGTGAATTTACTAATTCTACAATCTATTTATCTATTTTTGAATGTAATATTTAGATATTTACATTGTCTTATCACATTGATATGAGGGTATAATGTCCCCAATATAAAACATTAGGCCTTGAATGCTAGTTATAATCCTCTGGAGTATAGGGAAAATATCATAAGGCATCATAACATACTTGATCAGAGCTCCATTCTAGTGGCATCTGAGGCAGGATGTTTCCCATCAAGTAATAATCAGTAAGATAATAAAAGATATCATCTTCATACACATTCATGGAGAAATATTTTAGGGTATGAAAAGAAATTTCTAAATAATATGATTTTTAAATATTATATAAAATGGGTTAAAACCATCAGAAGAAAATTCAAAACAGGCATCGCAAGAGTAAGAATAATTTTTTTTATATAATGTATTAAACATATTTCGTCATGTTGAATCATTTGGTTATCTATTCAATCTGTCTTTGTTACTATCATAATCATGCTACATCATTCCATATACATACTTATAAGACATTCATAATATATTCATGTATGGTTTGTAGAGGATTGTGACACATTAACTCTGTATGAGTTTCTTATTTTATTTCTTCTTGGTGTTGTATTTATTTTTACTCTCATTGATTCTAATTTTCATAAATATACATTTACGAAATCATTTTTCATTATTTACTTTTAGAAACTAATACCCAATAAATCAATCATACATTTGGTAAGTAATGTATATTTTTTTAATCAAGTCCATATAGTCTTTTGTTTTTTCTTCTTCTCTTATAATGACTCAAGATTCTTAGCTTCACTAAATACATTATGAAGAAACTCTAGTCTCATGGAAACATCAGTATCATTAATTATATTTGGAGACATGATTTAATAAAACATAATTAGACAAAAAAACATCCAATATGTGGAACACCCTTCATACATTTATTTTTTTCAATCTTCAAAAAAAGAAAAAAACTCATTTTTTGTTTAGTACTGTTTACAGAAAGATAACATGCCAATGATTACATTATGGTTTTAATTATCTATCAAAATTTTGTTCAATGAATCTTTTAAATCCAATTACTAAATTTAAAATTTTCAAACAGAGTTTTCATATTGTTGGTATAATCGTGTTTCATTGACATGATAGTCATTATTTTAAAATTATATAACATTCAATGTTCCATTAAAAATCTAGAATACGTAGAATTCATGAGACTATTTCAATATCAAGTGATCATATACATGGTTTCTATTCAACCATTGAATTAATTTACAAAATTATACATATAATTTATTATACTATCCAATGATTAGTATTCATGTTCATAATAACAAAATTCTTCCAAACCCATGTATTTCCAATGTGTGTTCAATGGAAAATTAATCCAACATTTACCCATATGTATTTCAATTCCAAAATTCCCACAATAAATTAAAAAATAAATATATAAATTTTTATTATAAAATGTACAATAAATTCATAAAATCTATGTGTAAAAAATATATCGACAATAAAATTACATAATAAGAAAACATATTTTCAACTAAAATATGAGAATTAATTTTACAGGATCAGTATCATGTTGTAAAATGAATAGAATATTTATACCATAAAATCTAATTTAATATGATAATATTACATAATAAAAAATCTTTAAAATAAAAGAAGTATTTTATAAATTTTTTATAAAATTAAAATATATATGATTAGAAAATTAATATTTTAAAAAAACATAAATATATAAATATGTAAATATAACAGAAATAAATATTAAATATAAATAAATAAATAAATAATTATAAATATATTATATAATTAATATTACTTAACTAATGTAATAACAATTTCTTTTTGGTTTATTTACCTTATAATGTATAATAATGAATTTCTGTTAATTTATAATTTAAAATAAGTTAATTTCCTGTGGTTAATAATTTCCATATGTGTGTCTTGTTGGAAATGATCAAAGGGTGGGACCACCCAACTATGTCTTTGACCAAAGTAGAACATTGATTTACAAAATAAATCCAAAAAGGAAAAACGATTGTCCAATATATAATTAAACATAAGAACTGAAAAAAAAAAAAACACTATAATGTAAAACAATATTACTACTCATTAAGGGGATTTGGAATTCATGGGACAAGGATTATAATTTGATATTAATTAGGTGCGGGAAGAAGATGACACATTGGTCATGGAGTTAATGTAAGAGACTTATGACTCATGAATTGATGTGGGATCGTTAAAACCGGTTTTAGGTAGAGGTTAAAGGATGATGATGGGTCTGGGTGATAGGATGATGGCGGTAAATGTGATTTTTGAGTTGGGGTTTCATTGGACTTGGGTTTTTAGGAGAATGTGAATAAGGAACCACCATTGTGGGTCACGATTTTGGGTCGCTTCCTCTATTGTTTAGTGATGTGTTTCCTATCAAAGTGTTGGTTTACACAAGTTTCAGGAGGGTTCAATGGCATGGTGTTCGGGGAAAAGGGTTTTCTTGGAGGTTACTTCCATCATGGGTTGGGTAGGTGGTTGGTGTAATGTGTTGTAAATACCGATTCTATAACTGATTTCTTCTGTCTAATTGTTATATCACTTCTAGAACACCGTCCCATTTTCTATATTCTTTAAAATAATGTTTTCAGTCCATGGTTATGCAATAGGGGGACTATAATTCATCATCAGAGTGAGAAATTAATGGAAATAAAATCAATATTTATATTACCTAAATGAAAATGTAAAAAATATCAACCATAGGTAATGGGAAATATTAACAATTTGAAAATATATTCAAACATAATATGTATATACTAGATTTTAGGTAGTTATACAATAAATCATAAAATGAGAAAAATTAAAGAGTTCCCAAACATGGTCCAAAGTCATAACATAATATTGAATTCATATTCTCCATCCCATAAACACATGCATAAACCAATTACTATGTCGATGTACTGAACCTGTAACTAAAGGCATGTAATATCAACTCAGGAACCCATACACTAGGGCAACCAGATCAGGTTGTCTATAAAAATCATTCGGACACCTCCAATATTTCATATTGTCATAACCATTATAATAATTGATCCTGATTATATATAAACATGAATAGAAAAACAATTGATGAAACTTGTTTCATTTTTTATCAATATTTAAATTAACCATATTTAATCTTACTTTCATGTGATACCCAAACCCATCACACCTTCTTCAGTACATGATAGTATTCTAAACCATATATCAAATCAGTCACAGGTCAAAAAAACGAGGGTATTCACTATGAGTATCCAACCAGGATTATGAATTTCTTTTACAACTCTCCTGGCCATTTATTATTGTGTTTACAGATCAGAAAGTAATGAGAATAAGTCAAACTATATAATTGAAAGTCTAAACTCAATGTCTGACCATCACATCCCATGATGTAGAAATCCTTATAAATCATTTAAATCTAAAATATGGAATTCCATGTGAATATACTTGGATTCCTCGAAAACAATATGGTGCATCAGGGAACCTAGAGCATCAGTTGGGACTGACCAATACCTAGGACTGGAGGATCAATCCCACATCCCAAAACAATGAATGAGGAACATCATTCCGGCATTTAAAAATCATTTCATTATTATTCATTTCCATATTTTTAAATTCATTTATCTAAATTTAAATAAACTTATCATTCATCATTTACTAATTTTCTAATGGACCATTAGAAAAACCCATCCCAATAAGGATAAACCCATTTTCATTATATCATAAAACACAGCATAAAACTATTTTAGAGAGTTAAAAATCCACTCACTTCATTAAATAACATAAAAAGTACCTTTAAAAAGTATTATTTCATTTAAAATAATAAAAAATTGATGTCCATCCATTCCCTTCAATTCATTTTAAAAAATCCATCGTTTAATTTTCACAAGGGGGAAACCACATACACATTTCAAAAATTTATTTTCAATAAATTAATAACCCATTTCTAATCACATTGTGTTCAATAGATCTCTTTTATAATATTAAATCATTAAAAAAAATCATTTACATTTAATGAAAACCATATTCAAATCAATCATACAACACATCATGTAGACCATTTCAAAATCCTCCTAGGCATTTCACATAATCTATAATAAAAAAAAATCAATTATCCCTTTAACAATGTCCACATACAATTTAATAATTAAAATCCATTCACTATAATAATTACCCTATCACAATTTTTACAAATCCATTTCATTAATTTCGAATTATTGGAATATCCCATATGTATCTGTTAATCTAGTCTAATACCATAAATGGACCATATGGGGTTTGTGAAGGTCCCCATACCTCAATTTCATTCACAATTTAATTTCTTTATCCAATGACACAAACAAAAAATATGATAGGAAATCTGTACAACTATATATAGTGAAAAAACATAAATACCATGGTAAATAGATTATATACCACATAACTCCTGATTTTAGACAACTACTCATCCATCCTCAATCCTTGATTTTAACAGAAATGGACCCATCACCAAGGGGATGGAAACCCTAGAAATAGGGTTCATGAGAATCAGTAGAATAAGTGACATCCAAAATATAATATTCAAAAAAATAGATGGAAACCACATTTAATACTGACACAGAGAATCAATTCCTAACCAATAACACTCTGAACACCAAATAATCGATGGATGAACATTCATAGTGGAGATGAGAGATCCTAGTTATAACCCTATGTAGCTGGGGTATAATGGGGGATAAATTTTGGGGATAATCATTAATATCATGTTGGAAATTTTGTAAAATACCAATTTCAATGTGGAGCACGGTTTGGATGTATAGGTTTCCAAACCATTCACCAATCATACAGTTCTGACTATCCAAGAGGAAACTGATCCTCACTATTTTTGTGGCCACACATATGGCTATAAAAATAATGTGGTATAATTACACTTTTAAATAACAATGGTATATTTAATCACATGTTCTCATAGGCCACTCCACATTATTTTCTCATCCATGCAACCAATTTTTCAAGAGAAATAGTGACCACTAACTATGCTCCAACAGTGATCTCATCACAGAATGGCCTCTTTTGCATATTATGCACTTCCTAAAACCCCAAGACATCACATGATAACATCCAAAATCACGGTAATCCTTCCATTAACCCATTTTGTAGGATTTTGGAATAAAATTTAAACATTAATAACCACATATCAAACACTAGGACATTCCAATCACCCCACATTAAAACACTTCATCCATGAGTAGCACTTTCAAAATTCACTAAACTACTATGGAGAATTTTTTATGATATAGAGCCCACATAACTATATTCCTATCCCACATTTCCTAATAATTGAATCCATTCCATTACAACATTTAGATAAGAATCATAGAATTACCCCGATAAACATTATCACAACATATCACAACAAAAGTTAGATGCTCATTAAAGGACACATTGTCCCCAAGTTCATCATCTAAAATATCAAACACATGTAAAAATATATGTCAATAAAACTAAAATAATTCCATAATAAGACATTGTAAATATCCCCATAGTACTATAGAAGGGTTGATCGAAACTCAAATAATCATATTCACTATAGGACCTCAATGTCCCTACATACCTTGGAACCAGCCTAACCAGTTTTCAAACACCCACACAGCCTTAACTCAATGACCCCTAAAAGAACTCATTATCATCTATCCACATCGCATGTAATATTCTAGTCCACAACATGAGATCCTATGGAATTATTCCTTATCTAAAAACACGAAACACAAGAAAATAAAAACATATAACCCAAGGCATTTAATTGTTCAAAACTCAGTCTAACTCCCATTTCCAAAACAGAACACCGAGTATGAACTTCTGCAAACCCATCCAAACAAATTTCACTATGAGACCCTGAGGTCCCATTTCATGATTATAAAAATATCTCCTTTAATTGGCTTGGGAATGGAGACTATCACTAGAAAGGTGTATCCCTAAAATGGGAAGGCATTATCTTTTTAACTAGTACATACACACAGTCCAATAACAAAACAATAAAAAACCTTTATGTAAACTGTGTTGGTAAAGGTGTGATGAAAGTAAAGGGGATGGAATACAATCCCAACAGAAAAGTGCATGTATAATTGAAAAGTAAAAATACAAATAAAAAGTGAAGACAACTCCTGGATCATCCATTAAGGATCCTACCTAAAGGGTAGGTACATATCACCATCAGTAGTACCTGTGACCCATCACTCCAAATGGTCCACCTCCGGGAACGTCCAGTCCTAGATCCCTCTGCTTCGATCAATGTTGACTATCTTTTGCACAAGACCCATCAAGGTTCAGGAGAAGCCCATGCGGGGTGAGTATTACAATACTCATTAGGGACCTGAGACCCCAGATGGTCTCCGAGAGATCCACAAATTAAATACCACAGATCAAGACCACAAATCAATGGACAAAGCGATAGACCTAAACTCTACTAAGGTATATGCCCATACACATACAAAAGTTATCAAGATGTACTCATCTCATGCGAGAGGGATGAATACCACAAAGGTAACACCATGAAGGTAGAAGTACCACACATGTAACACCACACTGATACAAATACCAATAAGCTAACACCACGAAGATAAAACCATGAAGGTTGAAGTACAACACATGTAACACCCAAAAGAAAACACCACAATTCTAGAGGTTCCACATAGGGAACACCACAGAGACAACACCACGAATGTAGATGTACCACACATGTAACACCATGGAGATAGGTGTACCATACATGTAACACCACGAAGATTAAAGAATCAACTCACAATCAGGTATAACTTAAGTAAATAATTACATATTATTAGTCGTAAGCTAGATCATCTTATTCCGTTAGGAGGCACTGTTTTTGACCCATAAACGATCGATAGGTAATAAACCCCACAGACCCACACATTATTGGTATGCGCTGACCCGCAAAGTATCACTGAGCACTAAACCACACATTATCTGATATATGTTGACCCACACATGAACGATAGATGCTGGCCCACTTAGGATAGATGTAATTTACACACACTACAGCCTACCATAAAATTTCGCACACCCGGTGCACTTGATCTCCATAAAATCTACCACTCGATATATTAGTCGCACCTCAACTACCACTAAGCTTCACAAAGTAGTAACCCAAAGGACCTCCATGTCGTAAGGATTCCAATGCGACAGATGGTGATTCAATCAGTTGCATGGTCATTGAGTTATAATATTTATAGTTTCGAGGGCCTGGTTGGATTCAGGTTCAATACAACCCAGCCATACTCAAAATTTCTCCAAAACTCAAGAGGATAAAAAAAATGAACGACTCGCTCCAAGGGTCCTAGCACCTCAAATGGTTCATCAATTAGATGCATAGATTTCATGTTGTAGGCCTTTCAGAGGAACTGGGCCTAGTCTGGACTGGGTACGGTCTGACTTAGTAGGCCCATCCTGGTCTAGGCTGACCTGACCCAACCCTTTTCAGGTCTGACCTGGCTAGATAGGGCCACGGCGGGCTCAGCTTGCTAGGTTGAGGATCTGTCCAGCCTGCAAGGGGGCGCGACCCTTCACGCAAGGGGCAGGTGTGATGGGTACATGCATCCCAACCCATAGAGGTGCAGCCCACTAGGCTCATGCGGCACAACCCTCTATGGGGCGCGGCCTATTGGTAGGCTTATCATTATTCGTGACGGGGTGTGGCCCGCTGGCTTTCGTGGTCCACCCGAGCTGGCACATAAGGGGAGCAGCCCCATCCCTATTTGGAATGAGAAGCAGTAGCACCAATCGGGCTTTGCTAGGTCACCCGTGGGTCCCACCTCCGCGCTGTTAGAGCCGTGACTTCCTTCACCAGCGGCACGCGACGGCCCGTTGCATCCTCATACAGAAGGTATAATGACCCATAATTTACATACATTGTTATTACTTCAGAATTGAATCACACTTATTACAACATATAACAAAAATAGGAAAGGACCGTATAGGTATAGTGTCTTTAGAAACTGGGAAACATAAACAACTGGTTCATAAAGCATCTACACTGTCTCCCATTTATTTCAAAATTTCTATAGTCCCATTTGGCATATCTTACTTAATAACCTTATTCCTGGCCTAAGGAAAGAAAACATACAAAATGGTGAGCTCAAATTCTCAGTAAGGGTAAACAAAAGAAATGTCAATCACATCATATTCATTAGAACATAACTTTTTGGAAATCTTATCCTGCAAAAGAGATCATAATTTCATAACATGGGATAAATCATGGTAGTGAAATATAATCACAATATTTATAACGTAAAACATGAAGCTTTGTGTCATAAACACATAATCATTGAGAATCATTTCTTATTAATCATGACTCATTTCCAAAACTATTTAGTTGACAAAGTCCATTTCTGAACCAAGTTGATTCCTCGTTTCAGTCATGTTTCACTGAACCGAGTTAACCTGTCGTTATAGACATGTCTATCTAATGAGATATAAAATCATTACCCAATGCATTGGAGGGAGATATAGGTCCCACCCATCTCATAATGATACCATTCTTACGTGTGCCACAAAATCAAAAATCATACATCATTGCATAAACCTTGTAATAAAAATGGGATTCTTAAACATCATGACATCATAAAATAATTCATATAAGATAAAGGAATTCATAAAAATAATTCCATCACAATATAATCAAATTAATGTAATAATAGGGATAGAAACAGAACCCTATATTATCTTATATAGAAAATAATTTTGATAAAACACTTGATTTCCATTCTTGAGGAAAATATCCTTTCTACTTCAAAAACATTTTTCTTTCTTAACGTGTCATATAATTTTGACCTAAAAGAAGTTGATTAAAAATAAACATGAAAACTTTTAAAGGAATATTCATGGAAATAATGTTGTAAAAATCCATTCATGCTGTATAAGTTAAAAAAAAACATTCATCTCGTACTTTTTTCGGAAAAGTCAAAAAGTACCTCATACGAAAAACAACAAAAGAATCCTTTCATATCTTTTACTAAAACCTCACTGAAGGGTAGAATTGGATATAAACTATTTTAGAAGGATATAAATATTATATATTGAGTAAAATTGGATGTGGCTGATAAAATACACCCTAGTAAATTCCAAAGTATAAACAATCGTGGATAAAAATGAGATTGTGATATTTCCCTTACCTTAGGTCTGATTTTCTTCATAAATGTCTGAACCTCCTGTATAATGATTTAAATAATGTCATTTAATTATTCCATTATCATAAAAATTTTTATGATATCATATATAGTCATATTATTAGCTGATTATTAGTAATATTTCATTGCTACTTGTTATTCGGGTGTTTAATACTTTTTGTTCTTATGCGTGTTTTGTCAAATAAATTATTATTATTCTTTTTAGGTTATAGATACCTAATTTCCAGAATTGTATTAGTGTAATATATATCATATTTATTCACTCAATTAATTTATGTAATCATTATGCAATGAAAATCATGTAGAACGAGTCACATCACATCGTGGAGATGGTATTCCGTACGTACGCACGAGTGATAATATCATTACCATGATCATGGAATTGTATTAGAGTGTATGTATACTATTTAAGAATCAGTATCACTTTAAAATAATAATATATATTCATTCTTTACACCATTATACACATCCATGTAACGTGGTGGTGGAAAATAGATTACACCACGGCGTTGAGACAGTATTCTGTACCTACGCACGCGCGGTGATTTCATTTTCTGTAGGATTGATAGATGGTGAAATAGGGTTGTTTCATACTTATAATAAAATATCCGTATATTAGTGATACTGATGTTATTAATTAATAATGATACAACTAAAGAATAAGAAGTGGAAAAATAAATAATGTTGAAAGAATCGGTAACAGACATTACCTCTTCTTTGAACCCCTTCTTTGAGACCTCCTTTTAGGGAACTAAAATTGGTCTTTGAAGAATACCAGGACCTATAGGATGTTTCTAGGGAAGTGGAGAGGAGAAATTGGTAGGGTTTGGCCGAGCATGAAGGCTCAATGTGGTGTGAGGAAGAGAGGGAGGATGTGACCTTTTATAAGGGGGGGAGTGGGGCACCTTTGGAAAAACTAAAAATATTATTTTATTATAAAGTCATATTCGGTTTCAAATAGCTCCAAATAATTTTATTTCGAAACTATGGTGGGGATTGGTCGAAATCCTCTAATCCAATATAATTTGGACAAGTTTAGGTTACTATTTTAACCTTATCATTTAGAATTAACTTTAAGTTAGATAATTTTAATTTTACCGTGTCTTTTTGTTTTCTTACACTATAAGGTTAATAAACTTACTATAACGGGCCAAACGAATCACAAGATGTTTATTATTAGTATATATAACCTTATATATGTCATTTTTCCTATCCTTAGATTTTTATGAATAAAATAACAATTAATAATATAATATTTGATTTAAAAACTATTTTATGTCAATTTTGACACTATTTTGTAAATAATTTTTTTGAAACTCATAACAGAAATATTAGTTCTCAAAAAGTTACTTAAATAAATAATAACATGTCATATTAACCTATAAAATTAGTGGAATTCATAAAAAGGCTCAAATTACATTTATTGGGTATTTATAACATCAATTATGTCAATATTTCATTAATAAGATAATTACTGAATCATCTTTGTGTCATAAATAAATTAAATTATTTAATGTCTCAAAATTACAAATAAACTACCATTATGTTTGTAATAAATTTAGCTTTCTAATTAATATTTATAGTTGAATTTATCTTATGTATAACCCTATATAAAAAATTATTTACTTATTAATCTTTGATTTTAACTATGATAACCCTTCTTTAAATAAATTAATAATAAATGTCCTAATCTAATCCATGAGGGACTAAATGGTCATATTTTATTCCTAATGTTGTTTTCGGTCGAATTACACATATCCAATAGAATTAGGACATGTTTTCGGGTAATAATAATATCATTTTTTCCCTTAATTACCATTTTTACTTTTAACTGTGGTAAATAAAAGTAAAAAGTTACCATTCACCAAAAATTATTTTCATCTCATTGAACCACATTTTGCTTACTGACATCAACCGTGTTTCTTGGATTTTTTAAATTCCACTCAATGAAGGGTTAAAATTATGTTTTATGTAAATTTGCAAATTCTCCTAGGAGGTGGGTAAAAGACGGTGAAAAGTTCAATAAAATTTTTATATAGCTAAAATTATTATAAAATTACTCCAATGAATTACATTGAACTTATATAGGTATTATGTACCAATATTTACCTAAAATAAATTTAAATAAAATAAATAATTATAAAAAGTCGGTTTTTAAATAGTAACCCAGTGTTTTCACTATTCATCAAAAATTGAATGTTTCCAGAAAAATACCAAAATTTCACCCTAGGCTAATTTTGATATTCCGAATCCAAAAACGAAGTCGATTTTGAAAAATAAAATTTTCAAAATTTCAAAAATTTGTTATTACTATTCATAACAGCTTGTTTTAATAATATTTTAATAGCCTATCGTTGTTTAGTGAAACTCGGTGTTGCGTACGATGCAAGCTATCAATGAAGGTCGTGATTGCATGTAAAGCATGCCAAGCTAGTGTTGTGTGTAGTGAAAGATTCTTTTGATGATTTATATAAAATAAAAACAAAATATTTCTTATAAAAGTCTCGGGTGTCACATTCTACCCCCCTTAAAATGAATTTCGCCCTCGAAATTCTTCACGTGTAACAAATAGAAGAGGATACCTCTCCCTCATCATATGATCAAGCTCCCATGTAGCTTATTCTAATTGGTGGTTCTTCCATAAAACATTCACCAAGGGAGTGGTCTTGTTCCGTAGGACTTTTCACTTCGATCGAGAATCTCTATCGATTGTTCTTCATAAGAAAGATCTTGTACCATCAGTACAACTCTTGAGATGAGTACATATGAACGATCAGGTATGTACTTTCTCAGGATAGATACATGGAACACATCGTGAACTTGAGAGAGATTCGGTGGATGCTCCAATCGGTTAGCTACATTCCCAACACGATCCAGTATTTCGAAAGGACCGATATACCTAAGGCTCATCTTTCCCATCTTTCCAAATCTCATTACTCTCTTCCACGGAGATATTTGTAAGAACACTTTATCACCCACTTCAAACTCTATGTATTTTCTTCGGTTTTCGGCATAACTTTTTTGTTGACTCTGAGCTGCTCTTATGTGTTGTTGAATAGATCGGACATTTTCTTCCATCTCATCAAGAAGATCAGGTCCTAATAGCTTTCTTTCCCCAACTTCATCCCAGCAAGTTGGAGTCCTGCATTTCTTTCCATAGAGAGATTTATAAGGATCCATCTGAATACTGGAGTGAAATCTATTGTTATAAGAAAATTCCACCAAAGGTAGGTGGTGATCCCAACCACCTTTAGAATCCATAGAGCAAGCTCTCAACATTTCTTCAAGAGTTTGAATTGTCCTCTCAGACTGACCATCTGTCTTAGGATGATAAGTAGTGCTGAAACTCAACTCTGTATCCAGAGTATGCTGAAGACTTCGCCAGAACTTTTAGGTAAACCTCGGATCCCGATTAGATATAATAGAAATTGGTACTCCATGCAATCTTACCACTTCCTTTATATATATCTCGGCAAGCTAATGTAGAGGGAAATCCTCTCTAATAACAATGAAGTGTGCAGACTGTGTATGATGATCAACAATGAGCCAGATAGAATTATTGCCTTTGGATGTTTTAGGAAGTCCTGTGACAAAGTCCACAGTGAAGTTTTCCCATTTCCATTCGGGTATGGGTAATGGTTGTAACAACCCCTTAGACTTCTGTCTCTCAGCTTTAACTTGATGACAAAGCAAGAATCGAGAGACATATTCATCAACATATCATTTCATGCCATCCCACCAGAAGTACTCTTTCAGGTCCCTATACATCTTCGTGCTTCCAAGATGAATAGAGAATGAATAACTATGAGCCTCATCCAGCAGATCCTTCTTTAATTCGGGGATGGTAGGAACACAAACCCAATTCCTGAACATTATTATCCCATCACAATCAAGGTTCAATTCAGGAACATTTCTCACCTTCTTTTGTAACTCGACATCTTCTTTTTGTGCCTCTTTAATCTTAGAATGTATAGATGGTTGAACATTCATTTGAGAAAGATACGATTTTCCCCCTATCATTATAATTCCAAGATCCATCCATTGTAAATCCATAAATATTCGATCTTTTGTGATCCTCATCGTGGATAAACTTGCATGGTCTTGACGACATAATGCATCTGCCACCTTGTTTTCTTTCCCAGAGTGGTAATGAATTGAGCAGTCGTAATGCTTAATCATCTCCAACCATCTTCTTTGGTGCATATTCAGCTCCTTTTGTGTGAAAATATACTTTAAACATTTATGATCTGTATAAATGTCACACCTTTCTCCATAAATATAATGTCTCCAAATCTTAAGTGCAAAGATTACCGCAGCTAACTCCAAATCATGAGTTGGGTAATTTTTATCATGTATTTTCAACTGTCGTGAGGCATAAGCTATCACCATATCATTTTGCATAAGAACACACCCCAATCCCTTCATGGATGAATCACTTTAGATCACAAACCTTTCTCCACTACAAGGCAGTGTGAGCACAGGTGCACTTGATAACCTTCTTTTTAACTCCTTGAAATTCTCTTCACATTCCTCCGTCCAAACAAACATAACTCCTTTCCGAGTCAACCTGGTAAGTGGATTAGATAATTGTGAAAAATCATTCACAAAACGTCGATAATATCCATCCAAACCAAGAAAACTTCGGATCTTAGTTACTATTGTTGGTGTCGACCATCTTTTGATAACCTCTATTTTTGCTGGATCCACAGATATTCCCTATTTTGTGATTATGTGACCCAAAAATGAAACTTTTTGAATCCAAAATTCAAACTTGGTAAATTTGGCATAAAGCTTCTCCTTTCTCAGAGTCTTCAATATAATTCTCAAGTGATATTCATGTTCTCCCTTTCTCTTTGAATATACAAGAATATCATCTATAAGTACTACCACAAACTGATCAAGATAGTATCTAAAGTCTCTATTTATCAGATCCATGAATATAGCAGGGGCATTAGTAAGACCAAATGGCATCACTATAAATTCATAGTGTCTATACCTTGTACGGAAAGCCATCTTTTGTATATCCTACCTTTTGACCCTTAATTGATGATACCCTGAATGAAGATCAATCTTGGAAAAGTATTGAGATCCTCGTAGTTGGTCAAATAAGTCATCAATGCGCGGGAGAGGATATTTTTTATTGATAGTGATCTTGTTATGTTCTCGATAAGAAATGCAGAGTCTCATTGATCCGTCATTATTCTTATAAAACAGAACAGGTGCTCCCCAAGGTGATGCAATAGGGCGTATGAACCCCTTATCAAGATTCTCTTAGATTTTATTCTTCAATTCCTACAACTCAATTGGGGTCATTCTATAAGGTGTCTTTGAAATAGTCAAAGCACCTGGTATGAGTTCTATTGAAAAATCTACATCACGATTTGGTGGAGGACCTGAAAATTCCTCCGGAAAGACATCATAAAACTCCCGTACAATGGGCATATTCTTAATCGTGAGTTTCTCACAAACCATTTGAGATAAATAACCTTCATTTAGTTGAATCAAGACCCATAAGATTAAAGAAATTTGCACTGGAAGGTTATGTTCATCCTTGCATTGATAGACGATCAAAGATTGATCTGGAATATGAAATGTGACTTCGCTTATTTGGAAATTGATATGAGCTCCATATAGAGAAAGCCAATACATGCCAAGAATCACATCAAATTCCACTATAGGAAGGCTCACAAGATTTACAGGAAGCACTTTCCCACAAACATCAATCAGAGAAGAATTATAAACTTTTGATGCAACTGTTATGCCATTAGGGGTTTTCACAGCTAACTCAACATCTAAATGTTGTGGTAATACAGTGACACCCTTAGAAAATTATTCATAAATAAAGGAGTGGGTGGATCCAAAATCAAATAAAACATTTTCTACTTTAGAGTGGATGGTAGGTGTAACTTTCACCCCTTCGTTATCGTACTCCACATCGCTGATAGCAATTGTATGTGACATTTCTTTTTCTTTTTCCTTAAGAGTTTTCTGATGTCGATCATCATAAAAAACCCTTGGATTAGGGCATTTATTGGCATAATGCCAAATTTCATTTCACTTGTAACATTGAAGTGTAGGAGGTGCACTCTGTGTATCCTTTTCTTTGTTTGCATCACTTGACATCTTTTTCCCATCATTGCGGCATTCAAATGCCCGATGACCTTCCTTTCCACATTTGAAACATTTACTTGCCCCTTTAAGACAACTCCCTACATGTTACATTCCACACATTGATCATAAGGGAAAACTCATCTTCTTTTCAGTGTGCTCTTTATATTTTCCATTGAATTCCATTTTCCACTTCTTATCAAACCCATACAAATAATGGGTTACTCCAATATCCATCTCAACTTTGAGAGCACATTGAACGATTTCCTCGTAGCTATTGAAGTCCCTTATGGCTAATGGCCTTCGAAGACTTGGTTTTAAGACACTAAAGAATCGATCGATATTACTCTCAGGTTAGATAATAATACTAGAAGCGTACCTTGCAAGTCTTGTAAAATTTTCTTCATAGGTACCAACAGATTTATCATCCTTTTTCTTTAGTTCAAGAAACTCTTTCTCCATCTTTGTTCGGAGAATACGAGGGATGTACTTATTGAAAAATAAGTTTGTGAACTCATCCCATTTGATGGACTCAATTTCATCTCCTGGAATTGTATTCTTGATACGATTCCACCACTGCTCAGCATCACCTTCCAAATGATACACTGCTAAGATGACTTTATCATATTCAGAACATTGAAGAACTGAAAATATCTTTTCAGTAGTACTGGTCCATTTTTCAGCAACTAATTGATCAGTAGAACCGCTGAATGAAGGTGGATGCTGTCTCATGAAGGATTCAACAGAATGTTGCTCCTTCCATTGCTTGTTTGGAAGTCCTACATGATTCATTGCTTGAGAATGTTGTGTGAGCATGGCTACAAGATTTTGCATTCCAGCTCCCATAACATTTGGTTGCTCAGGGGGACAATCATTGCATTGCCTGTCACATTCCGCATTAACACGGTTCCTTCGAGTTCCAACCATTGACTAAAACCAAGAAGGATAGTGTGAGAAACAATAATTGTAATAGGAAAATCACATAATAAAGAATAAAATTTCACACTTAAGGTCTTATCCTAGGTTATTCATGGCCATTTATAAAACACTAAGATTGTGTTCTATGCTTAGACATATCCTTAGGATTCTTACTAAGGCTTTCACATACTAGTTTCCAAAGGTTGACTATACCTTTCCTCTGATACGAACTATAACGACCCTTAATTTACAAACATTTTTATTACTTTAGAATTGAATCACACTAATTACAACATATAAAAAACTAGTAAAGGACCGTATAGGTATTGTTTCTTTAGAAACTGGGAAACACAAACAACTGGTTCATAAGGCATCTAAATTGTCTCTCATTTATTTCATCATATCTATAGTTCCTTTTGGAATATCTTACTTAATAACCTTCTTCCTGACCTAGGGAATGAAAAAATACAAAAGGGTGATCTCAAATGCTCATTAAGGGTAAAAAAAAGAAATATCAATGACATCATATTCATAAGAACATAACATTTTGGAAATCATACCCTGCAAAAGAGATCACAATTTCATAACATGGGATAAATCATGGAAGTGAAATGTAATCACAATAATCATAACATAAAAATGATGCTTTGTGTCATACAAACATAGTCATAGAGAATCATTTATTATTATTCAAGACTCATTTCCAAGACTATCTTAGTGGACAAAGTCCTTTTCTGAACCGAGTTCATTCCTCATTTCAGTCCTGTTTCACTGAATCGGTTTAACCTGCCATTCCATCCATGTCTATCTCATGAGATATAAAATCTTTACCCAATGAATTGGAGGGAGGTATAGGTCCCACCCATATCATAATGATACCATTCTTATGTGTGCCAGAAGATAAAAAATCATACACCATTTCATAACCCATGTAATAAAAATGGGATTCTTATACATCATGACATGATAAAACAATTCATATAAGATAAAAGAATTCATAAAAATAAATCTATCACAACATAATCAAATCAATGTAATAACAGGGATAGAAACAGAACCCTATTTATCTTAGATGGAAACTAATTTTGATAAAACACGTGAATTCCATTCTTGAGGAAAATATCCTTTCTACTTCAAAAACATTTTTCTTTATTAACATGTCATATAATTTTGAACTATATTAAGTTGATTAAAAATAAACATGAAAACTTGTAAATGAAGATTCATGGAAATAATTATCTAAAAATACATTAATGCTGTATAAGTTAAAAAAAATTCTTCTCGTACTTTTGTCGAAAAAGTCAAAAAGTACCTCGTACGAAAAACGACAAAAGATTCCTTTCATATCTTTTACTAAAAACTCACTGAAGGGTAAAATTGGATATAAACTATTGTATAAGTATATAAATATCATATATTGAGGAAACATGGATGTGGATGATAAAATACACCCCAGTAAATTCCAAAGTATAAACAATCTCCGATAAAAATGAGATTGTGATATTTCCTTTACCATATGTTCGATTTGCTGCATATGTGTCCGAACCTCCTGTATAATGATTTCAATAATGTCATTGACTTATTCCATAATCATAATAATTGTTATGATATCATATATTGTCATATTCCTAGCTTATTATTAGTAATATTTCATTGCTACTTGTTATTCGGGTGTTTATTACCTTTTGTTCTTATGCCTGTTTTGTCGAATAAATTCTTATGCATATTTTTAGTTTATAGATAACTCATTTAAATAATGGTATTAGTGTAATATATATCATATTTATTCACTCAATTCATTTATTTAATCATTATTCCATGAAAATCATGTAAAACGAGTCGCATCACATCATGGAAACGGTATTCCGTACGTACGCACGTGCGATGATATCGTTCCCATGATCGTGGAATTGTATGGGAGTGTATGTATACTATTTCAGAATCAATATCACTTTACAATAATCATATATATTTATTCTTTACACCATTATACCCATCCAAGTATGGTGGGGGTGGAAATTAGATTACACCACGGCGTGGAGACGATATTCTGTACGTACGCACGCACGGTGATTTCATTTTCCGTAGGATGGATAGATGGTGAAATAGGGTTGTTTCATAATTATAATTACATATCAGTATTTTAGTGTTACTGATGTTATTAATTCATAATGAAACAACTAATGAATAAAAAGTAGAAGATGAAATAATGTTGAAATAATCGGTAACGTACATTACCTCTTCTTTGAAGTGCTTCTTTGAGACCTCCTTTTAGGGCACTAAAATTGGTCTTTGAAGAAGACCAGGGCCTCTAGGATGTTTCTAGGGAATTGGAGAGGAGAAATTTTCAGGGGTTTGACGAGCTTGAAGGCTCAATGTGGTGTGAGGAAGAAGGGGAGGAGGTGCCCTTTTATAAGGGATGAGAGGGGAACCTTTGGAAACACTAAAAATATTATTTTTATTATAAAGTCATATTCGGATATAAATAGCTCCAAATTGATTTATTTAGATTCTAAGGTGGGGGTGGGTCGCAATACTCTCATCCAATAGAATTTGGAAAAGTTTTGGTTACTATATTAACCTTGTCATTTAGATTTATCTTTAAGATAGATAACTTTACTTTTACCGTGTATTTTTGTTTTCTTACACTATAAGGATCATAAACATACTATAACAAGAAAAATGACTCCCAAGTTGTTTATTATTAATATATATAACCTTATCTTTTTAATTTGACTGAACCATAAATTTATAGGAATAAAATAACAAATAATAATATAATATTCATTTTAAAAACTATTTTATGTCAATGTTGACACTATTTTGTAATTGATTTTTTTGAGAATCATAAAAGAAATATTAGTTCGAAAAAAGTTAGCTAAATAAATAATAACATGTCATATTAATGTAGAAAATTAGTGGAATTCATAAATATTCTCAAATTACATTTATTTGGGTATTTATAACCTCAATTATGTCAATATTTCATTAATAAGATAATTACTGCTTCATCTTTGTGTCATAAATAAATTAAATTATTTAATGTCTAAAAATAAAAAATAAAATAAAAATTTGTATGAAATATTTTTATCCTTATAATGAATATTTATAGTCTAATTTATCTTATGTATTACCCTATATTAAAAATTATTTACTTATTAAACATTGATTTTAACTATTTTAACCCTTCTTTAAATAAATTAATAATAAATGTTCTAATCTAATCCAAGTGGGCCTAAATGGTCATATTTTATTCCTAAGGGGTTTTTTGGTCGAATTACACTTATCCAATAGAATTAGGACATGTGTTAGGGTAATAATAATATCATTTTTACCCTTAATTACCCTATTACCTTTTAACCGTGCTAAATAAAAGTAAAAAGTTACTATTCACCAAATATTATTTTCATCTCATTGAACCACATCTTTCTTACTGACATAAACCATGTCTCTTGGATTTTTGAAATTCACTCATAGAAGCGGTAAAATTATGTTTTATGTAAATTTGCAAATTCTCCTAGGAGGTGGGTAAAAGACGGTGAAAAGTTCAATAAAATTTTTATATATCTAAAATTATTATAAAATTATTCCAATGAATTACCTTGAACTTATATAGGTATTATGTATCAATTTAGACCTAAAATAAATTTAAATAAAATAAATAATTATAAAAATCAGTTTTTAAATAGTAACCCAGTGTTTTTACTATTCATCAAAAATTGAATGTTTCAAGAAAAATACCAAAATTTCACCCTATGCTAATTTCGATATTTCAAATCCAAAAACGAAGTCCATTTTTAAAAATAAAATTTACAAAATTTCAAAATGTGGTTATTACTATTCATAATGTCTAGTTTTAATAATATTTTAATAGCATATCGTTGTTTAATGAAACTAGGTATTGCGTACGACGCAAGCTATCAAGGAAGGTAGAGATTGCGTGTAAAGCAAGCCAAGCTAGTGTTGTGTGTAGTCAATGATTCCTTTTATGATTTATCTAAAATAAAAACAAAATATTTCTTACATAAGTCTCGAGTGTTATAGAAGGTCAGTTCTAGATGCCCTTCTTGACCATCATGGTTTAAAAGCTACGTCCCCTCTTCGCCAGCAGCATGCGATGGTGTGCCGCATCACCACCGTGGTTGGCCAGTGCTGACCATTCCGTTGACCACACCGGCATAGTGCCACGACCTCCTCCTATGGCACACAATTACATTCCACCTCCATCATTGTCGGCTGGTGCCGTCCTCTGCCATTATCTTCCGTCCAAGATCCCGCCCAACCTGAATATAATTTTTGGGATGAACGCACCAAAATTACCACAATGGTGGAGGGTCTATTCCTCGTTAATATGGCCCTCTCCCTCCATCTTAGCTTGAATGCAAGAGGGTAGGATTCAAAAATCAAATGTAAATATAAAAAACTAATCCATACCTCGCAGACGATAGAAAACTCCCACGGTTAATGAAGTGGTTCATTGTTCATTGTCCCTACAATAAGACGCTGATGTTGTCGCTCAAGTGTCGCCCTTCAGTTCGTGATTCGTTGTCACCCGTGACCGCCCACTGGAACTGAATCCATCTTACAAGGTTGGTGTCACGACACATTATCAGCACTTCATTGCTTGGTGAAGCCATGTCATTACCTCTCCCCAAGATCCATAGAAATAGGAGACAGGGAGGGAGAGGAATGTTCATAGAATTTATAAGGGATCATTTAATAGGAACCTTCCTAGATTCTAACAAATTTTGTTACATTGGATTTGAAGGATCTATCCATTTAATATATTCACACTCCGTTGGCTATAGGATTCCCCTTGACTATTGGAAGAAAATAATGAAATTAATAAAAGAATAATCTTATTTTTTTTCTTCTATTAAAAAGTCTATAAATCTATCATTTTCATCCAACCTACTGCTGTCGAAGTGAAGCCTCCTTTGAGTGAATCTCGATGTTGTAGATTCAATGGTGCTCTCAGATTTAAAATCTGATCACTGGTTCAGAATTAGAATATATTTCTCGTGTGATTACTGAATGAACCTTAAAAAAAATTCATAAATTTCATCCGATCACACTGGTCTTCATAATCCCATTCCGTCAATTTTCACAGACTTTTAATTATTCCATATAATTAAAAAAATTACATGGAAAATTCGGGTCATTATATTATCCTAACCTTAAGGCCTTTCATCCCTGAAAGCCAAGACATATAAATATAAAACAAATGAGGGTATCGATCACATATTTGAGCCTCTATCTCCTATGTTTTCTCTTGGAGGTTCATGTGCTTCCAGTGAACATGCACCAGATGTATTGACCACCCATGAAGGAATCACTTCTATCGAACCTCAATATCTACTGGATCCTCTGTAAACATTTCTCTATCATAAAATTCCAGATCGTTTTGTTCATTGACGTGAGATGGGTCATGAAAAAAATCTCCTCACCTAGGATACGTGGAAGATTTCATGCACCCTCTCCAACTGCGGTGGGAGATCCAAACGGTATGGCACCTCGCCAATCCAACGAAGTATCAGAAATGGTCCGATAAACTTTGGTGAGAGTTTTCCACCTCAACCAAATCTTTGTAGTCCCTGTCTAGGAGAGACTCACAAGAATATGTGTCCCCCCTACTAGAACTCTATAGGTCTTCACCTTCTATTAGTATAAGAATTCTTCCTACTCTGTGCAGTATTAATTCACTCATGGATGATATGCACCTTCTCAGTGGTAGCTCATACCAACTCTGGACACATAAGTTCTTACTCCCATGGGTCTATCCAGTATAGAGGTGATATGAATAGTTGACTGTATAGGGCCTCGAATGGTGTCATACTAATGGTGGAGGGATAAATATTTTTGTATGCAAACTCCACCATGGGAAGGTGATCCTGCCAACTATAGCCAAAACCTAGGACGCAAGCACGAAGCATGTCCTCTATCATCTGAATGGTCCGCTATGTCTGACCATCCGTCTGTGGATAAAAGGAGGTGCTCAAATGTTGCTGAGTCCCGAACGCCTCCTGTAATCCCTTCTAAAATTGGGATGTAAAATTTGTGTCACTTTTAGATATGATCGTCGATGAAACCCCATGAATTTGCACAATCTACTATATGTATAGGCGTCCCTAGACCTCTTCTGATCCCTGCTTTTGGATAGATAGGAAGTGGGCCGACTTGGTGAGTCTGTCATTGATCATCCAGATGGAATCATGTCCACAGGACGTATGTGGAAGCCCTATCACAATGTCAATGTAGATTCCATTCCACTTCCACTTAGGCACCTCTAGTAGATGCTCTAAGACTTCTGGAACCAGATGCTGGGCCTTTACATACTGACAAGTGAGGCATCGAGAAACAAAATCTTACACTACTTTCTTCATCCCTGACCAACAGTGCTGACACCAGATGTTTTGGTACATCTTCTCCACCCCATGATGTACTGCTGTAGGGGACTTATAGAACTCCCTCAAAAAATCCTCCTGTATAGACACTAGTACCATGGTATGTCCTCTAAAGGGGATGACATGATCCCCAACTTTATAAAATATTTTAGGTTCATATCCTGATGATATCTGATCATGTCAGTCCTCATAGTCAATGTCCCCATGTTGTGCCTTCCGAACCCACTATATAAATGGGGGACTGGCAGTCATAGACTGGAGGTTGGCTGCTTCATCCCTAACCACGAAGGATATCTACATAGTGGTTAGCTTCTTTGACTCCTAACTCGGAAATTGTAGTCCAGACCTCCTTCTGAGTGAATTAGATACAAAGTTACCATTCCTAGGACTATAGACTATCTCAAAGTCATATTCCAAGAGAAACTCTATCCATTGCCACTATCATAGGTTATGGTTCATCTAAGAGAAGTTATACCTGATACTCTTGTGATCAGAGTAGACTGAAAAATGTCCGCCCATCAAGTAATGTTGCCACATCTTCAAGGAAAATACCACTCCTCCTAACTCCATGTCGTGGGTAGCATAGTTCTACTCATATTTCCTCAGTTTTTGTGAGCCCTATGTGATCACTAACCACTCTTGAATCAGGAAACAACCATTTCCGGTCCTGATGTGTCCCAGTAGACCACATACCGAACACCCTCTTTTGGTATAATCAAGATTGGGGTGATACTTAGTCGCTACCTCATCTCGTAAAAACTCTGTTGGTATCACTCTATCCATACGAAGGGTTGTCCCTTCACTTTAAACACTGAAAAAGGTGCTGCAACTCTGGAAAATTTAGTCACAAATCTCCGGTAGTATCCATCCAACCTCGAGAAACTTTGCACTGTGTCCACACTCTTGGGTGGACCTTAAGTAAGCACAAACTCTATCTTCACCATATCCACTACAAATCCTGCCTCTGTGATAACGTGTCCCAGAAAGTGGACCTCTCATATCTGTAACTGGAAATTCTAGAGTTTACCATAAAGCTATTGATCTCGGAGTGTATCCAAAACTATCTACAGATGATAGGAAAGATCCTCCTCCATCGCTGAGTATATAAATATTTATTTGATGAATACAACCACAAATTTATCATGGTATGGATGGAAGATCTTGTTCATGAGTCTCATGAACACTTCTAGGGCATTGGTCACGCCGAATGGCATAACCAAGAACTCATAGTGGCCATAACGACAACTGAAGGTCATCATCTTCACATCCTCATCTCGTACCCAGAGATAATGATAGCCTGATAGGAGGAAAATATTGAAAAACTAATGAGCTCCCTTCAGTTGATAAAAAAGATCATCACAACTTGGAATTGGACACTTGTTAATCACTGTTACCTATTTGAAGTGCAAATAGTCCACACAGAGTCTCAAACTCCCATCTTTCTTCTTGGAAAACAAAACTTGGGCTACCCATAGAGAAACCCTGGGTCTTATTAATCCCTTCATATGCAAGTCCTCCAACTATACGAGTTACTCCTGATGCTCCATGGCACCTATCCGATTTGATGGTGTAGATATCAGTGCCCTCACTGGGTACAAGTTGATGTAAAAGTCCACCTCTCTGGGAGGAGGTTTTCCGAAAACATCATCATGAAAGACATTAGCATACTGGTCCACCACAACGGGATAACTGGGACATTCAACATCAACTACTCTGAGGGTAAGGCTATCCATGTGATGTGTAATCTGTTTCACCATCACCCGGGTAAGTCAATTATTTGCTGCAAAGGTTCCCTTCTCACTAGTGAACAAAAACATGGTCATATCCTTGTGGACACACTACACAATGCTCATAATACAGTCAATCTGGGCACCATCTATAGATTAAAAGTCCTTAACCAAGATGATGTCGTAAGGCCTCAACGTTCTTACTAGAAGATACCAGCTAAAGATATTGCCTTTTAGAGTAAGCTCACACTGTCAGAACTAGTGTGTAATCGTTGAATACTTTGTCGTAGGAGTTTCTAGCCATAAGGATCAATCCAACCACTCCACTAGAATCTCAGAGATCTGAGTGAGGTTCGTGGAAATAAAATAGTGATTGTCACCTATGTCTATAAGTACTGCAGCTAAGGTTGAGTTGAAAATAATCATACCTCTAATCATTTATGGAATGCCATGGTTGTAGACCTCAGCTACCTGGAGCTGAGCTCATCCCATTCCACCTGCTCCATGTTGTTGGGGTGGACCACCTGGAGGTTGTGGTGGTATAACCTTGAATAACCACACACCACCTACTGCATGGACAACTCTGCTTCCACATCCTCTTGTTTCCTATAAACCTCCCCAATAGAATCTCTTCCTCTTCCTTGGCAGTCCCTCGTCCATATGTTGGTCGTCTGTATGATGGTTCGGAGAGTTCTGTGCCATGTGACCCTGCCCACTGCAAGAGTAGCTTTTCCGACTCCTAATCATCCCTCCTCTGTCCCATGAGCCTCGCACCACAGACCATGTATCTTATGGACATCCATGAGAAGCTCTGGCCTGCTTGGTCCCTTGCGTCATCCGTCTACTGCTTGCTGCATATAATTTTACAACCTGACGTCTGGTGGTGGCTCTCACTATCGATACTTATTATGCTGGGAATATCTCCACCAAAATTTCTCTTTCTAGCACCCCATCCTATGTCGGAATACTGAGATATATCATCGATGTTATGATATCCCATCAGAGACAATACCCAAAGGCCCGAGCCCTAAATAAAGGGTCTCATACCATGTCGGTGGACTAGCAGGAGAGATCAGTGAACCTCGCAGAGTACTAGGCCAAAGTCAGGTTTCCCTGTTGTATGTGCAGCAGGTCCTATATATACAATGAGCATAGAGTTGTTGGGATGAACACTTCCCTGAAATGGCCCTCGAAGTTCTCCCAGGTGAGGGTCGCCTCATCGTGTATCTGGAGTGTTAGAAACCACCATCTCTCAAATGATCCATGGAAGCGACTGGATGCTAGGATCAACATCAGATAAGGTGTTGTCCCAAATAAGTGGAAAAACTCTTTCCAAAACCTCAAGCCAGTCCCCAGCCACCTATGGGCCCATCTTGCCTCAGAACCTCGAAGACCTCTACTGCTGAAACTAGTGAAAATCACTCAATTGGCATGTATCCTCCACTAGTGGGGTCATAGGAAGTGGCTGAACAACAGGTAGTGGTGATGTTGGTACACTATATAAAGGTGCTAATGCCATAAAAGGGCCCTATTCAGAGACCTCATTGCTCAGTGGGCCATCATCGAATACTCTCTTGGAAATCCTAGATGGATGTTTATGTGGTAGAATCCAGAAAAAATAGGTGTTCCATAATCAATATGTTATTCCTGGTCAGAAGACTCAATGAAATCATAAGAATTTTTTTTTTCAAAAACACACACAGTCAGTGTTTCCATGGACTGAGTCAAAAATCATATTTCAAGGTCCTGGTGTATGGATAGGTCGGTCACCGCACCAACACATGATTCCCCATACTGAAAACCAAACTCATTACACTTAACACTGTTAGCACATAGAAAAGATCAGAGTCCTAGTTCTTCGATAAACCTGACTCCTATGATACAACTTTTTCACGACCCGATACTTAGGGTCCGTTCCGTGACTTCCCTTAGCTCATGTTCCATAGGCGAGGGGTGGGTGAATAGAATTGGAAGGGCATATACCTAAAGCGGGAAGCATATCCTTTTTCACCTATAAAGACACAAATCCCAAGAACACATCAATTACTAACCAGGAATTAACGTTCTTGAGTAAAAGTATGATGAATGTAAAGGGGGAAGAATAAAAGACCAACTAAGAAGTACAAGTACAACTAAAAAGTAAAAATACAACTGAAAAGAGAAAAATAGCTCTTCGATCATCCACTTAGGATCCTACCAGAATGGTAGGTATAGATCGTGATCAGTAGTCCCTGCGTCACGTTGCTCTAAATGTTCCACCTTTGAGAATTCCAATCCTGGCTCCCTCATCCTCGATCAATGTTGTATGTCATCTACACAAGACACAAAAATGTGCGGGTAAATCCTGTTCAGGGGTGAGTATACAATACTCAGTAGGGACCCCGAGACCCCTGAAGGTCTTCCAGAGTTCCACAAAACAAAATATCACAAAACAAGACCACAACTCAAAGCCCAAAGAGATAGACATATACTCTACTTAGGTATATTCCAATACAAATACTTAAGTTATCAAGATTTAATCATCTCATACAAGTGGGATGAATACCACGATGGTAAAACCTCGATGGTAGAATTACCACAAAGGTACACCACGTAGATAGAAATACCACACAGGTAACACCATGTAGATAACACCGTGATGGTAGAATTTCTAAAAAAGTAACAACCCGAAGACAACACCACAAATTTATAAGTACCACACATGTAACACCATGAAGACAAAACCATGAAGGTATAAATACTAAACAGGTAACACCACTATGATAGAAGTACCACACATGTAACACCACAAAGATTATAGACTCAACTCACAATCAGGTATAACTTAAGTACAAAAGTACAGATAAGATGGCTTAGAGAGGTGGGTATTTGGGTGACAACCCTAACCATGATTAATTCTATTATAGCCTGAAAATTTTAGATATGGGGATGGAATCTGACTCTAGTGTGGTTGTGGAGGATCAGATTGGGCATAAAGATATCTTTATCCATTGTGTGAGGGAGTTTTCTATTAAATCGAGCACCGATTTGGATAATGATGTCTCAAATAAGTGCTTCGCAGAGATCATAAAGAACAGAGGTACCATATCCTTCCTTGATTGTGATTTTGACCCCTCTGGTAGAATAATAAGAAATGGTCAAGTCACTCATGTCTCTGCAAACCAAAATGCGGTGGATAAGAGGGATAATCATTTTAATATCTTAATTATTTCTTGTGTGGTGATTCCAAAAGGGGTGAGGCCCTAGAATGTTGTTGGTATTACCTGTCAAATTATTGATATATGGGGTTTCATTTATTAGAAGATGATAGTGATGGGGTGTGGATTCTATCATATTTTCTTCCCTTTAGATGAGCTCAAGAGGAGTGCATGGAATTTTTGTTTGATCCCATTGAATCCTAGTTTCCTTCGGATTCATGAATGGGATCGAAAATTTTACCCTAATACTGTTAAGAATACATTTTCATAGTTATGGATTCAAATATAAAATCTCAACTAGTTTTAATAGCATCTTAAAATTACATAGGACATTTATTTTTATGTTGGAAATTCAATTAGGGATGACAAGAAGACAGAAAATCCTACTTATGCTCACTATGCAAGGATTATTGTTAAGGATTACATGGCGTCCTCACTTGTAGAAGGGGTGGTGTTAACAATGAAGGATAAAAGTCTATATAATGTCATTTTCAATGAGAGGAGGACAAAATTATGCTTAAAGTTCAATTTAATTAGGCATGTCACCTCAGACTGTAATAGGGACAACATGTGTAGTCATTGTAATATCAGGGGCCTTGATGCTGAAAACTGGAGGAGGAGTAAGGGTAAGACCCTATATTTTAGAATTGTTCCTTCCACCTATAAGGGTATGATACTGGATGTTAATGCTAATTATGGTATAGATAATTTGAATGCTTCTGCTCAAAATATTTTGGAGGCAACTATGATGCCTTATGTTAGTGAGTGTCGCTCAAAGGATTTAAGTGCTACTACTAGTGATGATGTAGCTGGCCAGAACAGCTCGGTTGCACATGATCAGTTTGCTGAGGCAACATGACTGTCTCATAATTATCCATGGCATATGATACAATCGGTTGGTGTTGTCTTAGATGTTGGTTGTGCTTATGATCATGAAAATGATCTGTCGTAGTCCATTCATGCACCTACATAGCATTTTTAACCTTTGGTGCTACTTCTATATAATACTGTGGAGGTGTCTTGCTATAATTGTGCTCATGAAAAAACTACAATGGTATCTCATGATCGGATAGAGTCTTCATCTCCCCCTCTCACTGGTGCTGATTTAAATGTTCAATACATCACTTATGAGGATTCTAGAGAAAATGATATTGATTTTGAGAAGGTTCATCCGTCAAAGGTGGAAAAAAGGAGGCGAACAGCTACAGTGATGTGTGGTCTAGTTGACTTGGATAATAGGTTTACTTCTCTTAGCATTTCTGCTAAGGAGGGTGATGTCTCCTAGTCAGATGAGCATGAGTCGTTTAATCCTTCCTCTGGTGATGTTCTTAATGTTGAAATTGTGACTCCAAGATATGATGTTCCTAGCACTAGGATCAGATTCGTTAACAAATGAAGATTTTTTTTGGAACTTCCAAGGGCTTGGGAACCATCCCATATTCAAGGACCTTAGGCATTTTATTCTGACTAACAAGGCAATGTTAATCGGTATTGCATAGCCGAGAATACAGTTTCAGAACTAGTGCAATTTCAAATGGTGATCCTTGGGTTATTCCCTTGTTGGGATTAATGAAGTTGTAATAATGTTGTGTTCCTATGGTTATAAAAACATGACTTTTTTATTGTTAATTCATTTTTGAATTAGGGGTAGTCTGTTACACTATCCGTTTTCATCAACATGATATCTAATTCGGTGATTTTTTATATGCCTTTAATTTATATAAAAGTATAAGAGTGGTATTGAAGAACCAGGAATCTATTGTTGTAAATATGGATTGTAATTGGATCTTGATTGGTGACTTCAACAATGTTCTGAGACCTGAGGAAAAAACCGGTGATAACTTTTGTAGGACCTTAGGCTTTGAATTGCCTTCTTGTATTAATAGGTGCAACCTGACTGAGGTTCTAATTTATGGTACTGATTTTACGTGGTCTAGATACTCTATTAATGCAAGGTATGCAAGTAAATTGTATTTGTATTTTATGCAGGTTGATGATAGAAATGAAAGTATTGATGTTTCAGGTATCAACCTTCCAAAATTTCATTCGGATCATAACCCTCTTCTTATTGATGTTTGTAGTAAAAGTTTGAGGTTAGCCCCACTGCCTTTATGGTTCAAAAATGCATGGCTAGTCATAACGGGATGCAGGGAAGTATTTACAGATTCATGGGAAGTTATTTTTGTGGAATCCCTCTATATATTCTATGCAGTAAATTGAAGGTTTTTAAGTTGAAGATGAAGGAATGGAGTAAGGTAAACAAATATTCTCTTTACAATGAAATTAATGAGGCTGAAAACCTACTACAATCATGTCAAAATGATAACATGTCCCTGGACATTCCATCTTAGGATGAGATAGATGCTGCTGCAATGCTGGATAAACTCTTGAACCTTAAGGGAACATTATCCCAGATGCAGTTTAGAACTAGATGGATGAAAGAAGGTGACAAGAAACTCATGTTTCATTCACTGCATTCATCAGGAGAGGGAGGCCAAAAGGAATCTACTTTCCATTCAGATTGAAGGGAATTTTTTAGCTCGGGGAATGAGATTTCACAGGTCGTGATAGATTATTTTGAGAGGCTATATTCTGATAGTGGTGTGGACAAACCTGGGTAAATTTTAAAGTGTTTTAACCCATCAATTAATGACACCCAGAACAAGGGACATGTTGAGACACCTGTAGACAAATAAATGCATGATTCCTTCTTTTCTCTCAATATTTATAGCATTTTCGGACCTAATGGATTTACAAATAAATTTTTCATTTTTTACTAGGATATTGTTTATCTTAACATTATGAGTGTTTTGAATGAAATATGGATCTCATCGTACATGGATTTTTGGATGGACTCCATATTTATTTCTCTCATTCAAAAGAAGGATAATGCCCTGGACATTATGGAAATCATTCCATTTGCAATTGGGAATACCATACCAAAAGTCCTCAGAAAAATATTGATGCATAGATTGGAAGAAATATCCAAAGGGATTATTTCATGCAATCAGTTTGGTTTTTCCCCGGAGCTATGTATACAAAACTGCCTTTTTATAGCTTCTGAGTGTGTTAATGTTATGAATAAGAATGAAAATGATGGTAATACATCTATGAAGATTGATATTTTTAAATCCTTTGACACCATCAGATTGAGATTCATATTTGCCATTATAAGAATGCATGGGTTCTCACAAGGCTTTATTGACCTTCTTGGGTCCATTATGAGGAGTATTAAACTCTCTATTCTAGTTAATGGATCTCCTAGGTTGTTCTTCCAATGCTAAATAGGATCCAGGAAGGGGGATCCTTTCAATGGTATTTTACCTTCTATAGATGAATATAATCTCAGTTGGTGTCTTAATGACCTTGTGAATATTGGTTTATATAATAGGATGACTGTTGGACAGAAAAATATTGCTCCCTACCATTTTTTATATGAGGATGACATCTGGCACATTGGCAAGGATAATAGTGGTACCATTTCTTGTATTAAATGTATCTTCTAACACTATGAAGAGGTTGATGGAAATGTCATCAGTTGGAGAAAGTCCTAGGTCATGTTTGGGTAAGGTGTTATTGTTTCCAGGAAGAATTTATTTTCACGCAATCTCAGGGTTAAGATAGGTTCATTACCTTTTATGTACCATTGAGTGCCTATGTTTTGGGTTAGGTAAAAGAGTTGTCATCTAGATTAAAGTTCTCTGAAAATTGCTAACCAGTTAGAAAATAGGAAGGGGATAACTTTATCTTAAGTAGGAAGAGTTGTATTGGTCAATTCTGTTATGACATCAATGTTTGTATAATCCTTTTCTCTATATAGATGGCCAATAAGTCCTCTGATAGAACTAAGAAGAGAAATTATGAATTTTATATGGAATTTTTATGTTGATGATAATAAATTGGTCACGGTTTCTTGGAAGGAGTATGTTAAACTTATTAATTTGAGTGGAATGGGTGTTAATTATATTATAATTATCAATGACTCTTTGGTCGAAAAATTAACTTGGAAGATAATTTCTAACTCTGATATGTCCATTGATTTTTTGAATTTCATATTTTTTTAGAAGTCGTATAATGGTTGGGGCAGCTACATGGCCTCTTTAGTGTGTCCTACATTGAAGTATGCTCACTCTGACCTTATGATATTTTCAAGGTGGGTTTTCTACAGAAGTCCCCACTAAACTGGTGGACAACCAATAGGTCGTATCGTCTGATATGCACTGACATGAATCCTCCAGTCTCTCTAAAGGATAAATCTATTACTGATATTATTACTGACCCTACCATGGAGATGATTCTTCCTACAAATATACGAATGGAAATGTCCAGATACTTGTTCTATGACATGGACATGCTTGTGTGGTTTATCTTCATCAATTTCTGGGGACTGTAATATCACATGGTAGCCTTGAACCTAGTCTTAATTCATAAGATGACTTAATTGTTCCATGAAAGGGGTTTCCCCCACAAATTCATTCCAAAATTAGTTTCATTATTCAATGATAGTGTAAGAAAATTGGAATAACTAAATAGTGTTATAAATCATCATGACTTATGGCGAAGGCATATAAACCACCTACCTTATGCTCATAGACAACTACTCATCCAACCTCATGCCTTGATTCAATGTAAAACATCCTCATACCGCAAGGTTATGAATCATTTCTTAATAGAGTTCATAAGATATAAAAATAGAGGATACAGATAATATATCCTCTTATAGAAAATTTAATGATAGGGAGTCAAAGGATTACATGGAAAATTGATTAATAGAAAAGAAATCTACAAACACCAATGAATCATGGGATAAAAATCAAATGAGGAGGTGAGAGCTATTGGTTCTCACCCTTTTCTAATAGAGTTTAATAGTGGAGATATTTGGGTGAGAATCATTTAACATCATGAGGGGGAAATGATAAAATACCTCTTTTAATGAGGCAAGTGGTTTGGGTTCATATTTTTATAGAACATTTGGTTTCCTCTGCCCTTTAGGAAACTAATACCCATGATTTTTCTATCCTCCCACAAGAATTTAAAAACAATGTGGTGACAATGTAGACAATAAAATTCCATGGGGGGTTCAAGAAACATGGTTTCCTATTTCAAACATGGTGGTTTTCCTAATTGATCTCCCCCATCAGTAGGCTATCTGTTTTTTTACATGGTAACTAATAATCATGCACAAACTATGCTCTTAGTATAGTTTTTCCTTTTTTACATCTCTTACATGCCATGAACCCCAAAAACATCATAAGAAACCATCACTACTCATTGGAAACCCTATATTAAACGATTTTCAGGGATTGAATAATATTTTTAAAATAAAAATGAACCTCATTAAACACTGGATCGATGTAGTCTGCATCAAGGGGAGAGGGACAAATCAGGTCTTGAGGGGTTTATGAGACGGTGATGGTGGCTATTTTTTATTATATATATTATGTTTTAATTAAACCATCTACAAATTAAATAATATTAAATAATATTTAAAAATAGTGATGGATTTATAAATTCACCATTATATTAAAATAAGTTTTCAATTAAGAGTGGTTACTATTAACGTGGAAAATAAACCACCAATAAGACCTATTTGTTTATAGTGAGTCCAATTAATGGGGTGACTAGCATTAATAGGATCGACCCTAAGAATCTCTGAAGATGAATCCATTAGTGGTTAGATAATTAGATAAATCCTTGTTAAAGGCTATTGTTTTCCCACACCAGCAGGCATACACTTGAAGAGTGAACCGGGAGGTGGAAATTGGAGAATTGGATGACAATATTTTTGAATGAAGGTCCTCCAAATATGAGACATCTAAATAATGATGATGTAGGATATTCAATTGAATTCACCATTTAATTTTTCAAAACACTTGTAATTCTCCAACATTCGAAAATAGAAATAGAAAATTGTATACATTGATTGATGACGGAATGGAGAAATGTGACAATAACACAATCCATGAAATCAGGAAACACTAAAGAACCAATTAATACCATATTAATACAATGTCTGGAATTGCAAAACCTCATACATATAAAAAATATACATGTACATGAAAACATTGTTCTATAATTATAATATAAATAAAAACCTAATGTTTTATTTAAAAAATAATTTATATTTTGTAAAAGATAAATTGTTATCCTTTCATTAAAAATTAAAAATAAATTTACCATTCCTGAAAATGATCTAATATTATGATATGGAATCATAGATCCAAAATGTAAATATAGAGTCTTCCAGTCTTTCTGTTGTAACACCATAATCCAAATAATCCATGATTGCACTTCTTTCCTGAATTTTAAACTTGTAATATATAATTATATTCCCAAGATATGATAAATATAATGTAAGTCTTTAAATATTTCATTGTTTTAATTTTTAAACCAATAAAAATGATGAACATTATGTTTCATGTTAAACTATTAAATTCATTCCATTTTTAATAGAAATATGCATACAAGTAAAAATAGGATAGATCTTCTGTCATGGTTTTTTCTCCATCATCGAGGTAAAGGATTATTTTATGAATTTAAATTAATTTTAATGTTACAATGAAAAAAATAAAACAATGAAACCCTAAATTTACAATTATGAACCCCAATTAACATCGTAATGGAATATTAATTGAAACATGATATATTTTTTGAACCCCATAAAAATTTCCCCAACCATTATTTACAATAGTTAGTGGCCCATGAGTTTTTATGTCTCTAAAAATTTACTATTTGTTCATCACTACCTCATACCAAAACCACAATACAATGGGAACCTATTTTATTGTGAATAATTCCTCTGTATGTTTCATTCATAATAAAATAAAAATGTATAAAGGGAATAATGATTTAATAATTTAGAATAAAAAATAAAGACAATAAGACTCACTCCTTTGGAATTTGAAAAATATTTTATATTATTATCAATATTAATTTTCACTATAAAAGGGTGATAGATGTTTTTAAAATGCCTATGGATTTCATATATAATGATTTCATAGATTTGAGTGTACCTTTTCATGCATATCACGTCACCATTATTCTATGATTTATATACATTGTATCTACTGGAAGGATATATTATAAAGACACTTATTCCAAATTTATTAATTTATCATAATAATATAAGTCATATTTAATTTCTCCCATCAATCTACCATTATAATTCCATTATTTATTCTATTAAAAACACAACATCGTTACTATCTAATTTTTTTCTGAATAATTAATTGTTTGTTTGTAATTTTAAATTCTAAGTAATTAGCAATAACATTACAATTAACCTTTTATAATTATTATATATATAATTTTACAAAATAATCTATATTTTTTAAAATAATAAATCAATGAGTATGTAACTTGTTTTGGATATGTTTAAGTCAAAAATAGAACATATGGAAAAAGTGTTTGGAAAATAATTCATCCCCACTAAGTGTTAATTTTTTAATTAAAATAAATATGGAATAAAATGACAAAAACACAATGAACAATAATAAATATTGATATTTCATAATCTTAACATTAATTTAGAATGCACTAAATCACTACTCATCAATTTAACTGAAAAATAAAATTCCATCTAACCATTATTCTAAAAATTCAAGAACACATAGATAAACATGCGATTTATTTTAATTAATTAAAATTATATGTGTATGTGTATCAATTATAATTACTTTAATATTGTTGTTCACGAATTAAATAAAATTAAAAAAAATGATAACATGATTATTAAAATGAGAGTGATGTTTTTTTGAACCCTATACACACATGAAGAAAAATAATTGCATTTGTAGAAAAAATAAAATGGAATTTATGTGTAATAATATAATATACATGAAATTATTATTATTATTATTCTCCACTTGGGATATTCTATAATTTTACCATACTTATACTTTATGAGGATGGGTTATTATTATGTGAAAATCAGATTGTTTTGAAACTCATCTTTTTTCCTGGTTTATTCTATGATGTGATAATGAATGTTTATGATTTTCTATCACACATATTTATGGTATTAATTATGTGATGGTTGATTATGTTATAAATTTATATTTTACTTTTTAATTACTAATTATTTATGAGATATAAGTTTTTAGATGTGTTTTAAAAATATTATTGTAATATTTGATGGAATGTGGAATGAACCTAGTGTGGTAAACATACTATAACCACTAATTGATGATAGTATTTTATTTGATCCTTGACTGATGGAGACTTTTTACATTCTTATTGTCCATGCGCACTTATATTTCAATGTTATGATCTCATGGATTATGGTTTTTAATTATCTTGTGACTCATTCTTAGATAATGTGAAACATTATTTCATGAGTTATGTATTATGCAACATTACTATTTGGTAAATTTTTCATCTCTAGATTGATAAATAATCTCTTATCACCTTATGAATATATTATTATCCCATATGATCATCGATTTTCATTTCCTATGTTTACAGCTAGGGTGAATCTCAACACACACTCCATTATACTTCCTACCCACTTGTTATGTTAAAAGGTAATAAGATTGATAATTATAGAAGGGTACATAATGAGAATTGTTTTGCGATACTTGTTGATGATAATATTTTTATGTATCTAGTCCCAAAAGGAACAAACCATTACGGTTTTCAGGTGCATGCAATTTTTATATACCTATTATATGGTAAATGAATGTATTTTGTGCTCATTTTCCTTGATATAAACCTAATAATAATATATATGATATTATGATATTCTAATAAATGTATATATATAATATTATTGTGTAATAAAATTAATAAACATAATAATAGTAATACATACATATGTACATACATTCATACATAAAAATATATTATTATTATACATATACATATATACTATATTATAATATTTAAATTGATATATAATTACATACAATAAAATGTAATATATAAAAATATAAATAATGTAATCTAATTTTATCACATTATATTATAATAATATTAACATATATTGTAATGTAAAAAATCCTAATATATATTTCAAAAAATTATAATGTAAATAATGGAAGGTTCCTTCTCAAAAGATACCTTTTAAATATCTTTTTCCTATGAATACACCTTCCAAAAAAGAATTCCCATATCAAAATACTCCAAGAACCTCCTTGGGTAGTTTGGAAATTTTATCCCAATATACCTATTTAGCGATATGATTTTTCCTTTATATGAGAATACTACCCCGTTCATTTTCTTTTAAAAATTTATATTTATTCAGTTCTAGTAAGAATTCTCTTGAATGTACAAATTATAATCTCATTGATGTGTTTTTGACTCAATATATTGGACTTCAATATCAAACCCCCATAATGAAATCCATAATATCATAAAAATAAAAACATCATGGAATCTTCTTCATCCCTTTTTTCAAAATAACATCTTGAAGAAGCATAAATTGTTGTCATTTGAATCGATCCTTCCTCATCTATACCCTAATTCATCTTTAATCAATGGATGATGACCCTATGACAATTTATGTCAATTATTTTCTTCAATTGATTATTGGGTAGGAAGAGTAGCTGGAATACAATTATTTTTTATCGCTCAGAGAGGTTTGATTCCATTATGATAGGTGATTCATGTTTGATTGATGAAATGGGGGTTCATTATAGCGACCCATACATTACATACATGGTTAATAATTCAAAATTGAAGCATACTTATTACAACATATAACAAAACCATGAAAGTACCGTATAAGTATAATGTCTTTAAAAACTGGGAAACATAAACAACCGGTTCATAAAGCATCTACACTATCTCCCATTTATTTCATCATATCTATAGTACATTTTTGGCATATCTTACTTAATACCCCTCTTCCTGAACTATTTAAAGAAAACATACAAAAGGGAGAGCTCAAATGCTCATTAAGGGTAAAAAAAAGAAATATCAATCACATCAAATTCATAAGAACATAACATTTTGGAAATCTTACCCTGAAAAAGAGATAATAATTTCATAAAATGGGATAAATCATGGTAGTGAAATGTAACACCAATAATCATAAAATAAAACATTGAACTTTGTGTAATACACACATAATCATAGAGAATCATTTCTTATTAGTCAAGACTCATTGCCAAGACTATCTTAGTGGACAAAGTCCATTTCTGAACCGAGTTCACTCCTCGTTTCAGTCCTGTTTCACTGAACCGGTGTAACCTTCCGTTCCATCCATGTCTATATCATGAGATATAAAATCCTTTCCCAATGCATTGGAGAGATATATAGGTCTGACCCATCTCATAATGATACCATTCTTACGTGTTCCACAAAATCATAAATCATACATCATTGCATAACACATGAAATAAAAATGGGATTCTTAAACATCGTGTCAACATAAAACAATTCATATACGATAAAGGAATTCATATAAATAATTCCATCACAACATAATCAAATAAATGTAATAATAGGGATAGAAACATAACCCTATATTATCATAGATGGAAAATAATTTCGATAAAATAATTGACCTCCATTCATGTGGAAAATATCCTTTCTACTTCAAAAACATTTTTCCTTTCTTAACATATCATACAATTTTAAACTAAAAGAAGTTGATTAAAAATAAACATGAAAACATTTAAAGGAATCTTCTTGGAAATAATGTCTTTTAAAATCCATTCATGCCGTATATGTTAAAAAAACATTCTTTTCGTACTTTTGTCGGAAAAGTCAAAAATTACCTCATACAAAAAACGACCGAAGATTCCTTTCATATTTTTTACTAAACACTCACTAAAGGGTAAAATTGGATTTAAACAATTGTAGGGGGATGGAAACAATATTACAAATTTAGGTAACATTGATAAGGATGATAAAATACACCCCAGCAAATACCAAAGTATAAACAATCTCGGATAAAAATGAGATTGTGATATTTTCTATTACCTTAGCTCAGATTTTCTTCGTAAGTGTCCGAACCTCCTGTATAATGATTTAAATAAAGTTATTTTCTTATTACAGAATCAGAATTATTGTTATGGTATCATATATGGTCATATTCTTAGCTTCTTATTAGTAATATTTCATTACTACTTGTTATTCAGGTGTTTATTATTTTTTGTTCTTATTCTTTCTTTGTCGAATAAATTCTTATTCTTCTCTTTAGGTTACAGATACCTCATTTCTAGAATGGTATTAGTGTAATATATATAATATTTATTCATTAAATTCAGTTATATAATCATTATGCAATTAAGATCATGTAGATCTAATCGCATCACATCGTGGAGACAGTATTCCGTACGTACGCACGAGCGATGATATCGTTCCCACGATCGTGGAATTGTATTGGAGTGTATGTATACTATTTCAGAATCAATAAAACATTACAATAATCATATATATTTATTTATTTTCACCATTATACCCATCCAAGTAAGGTGGTGATGAAAAATATATTACACCACGGTGTGGAGACGGTATTCCGTACGTACGCACGCGCGGTAATTTCGTTTTCCGTAGGATGGATAGATGGAGAAATAGGGTTGTTTCATACTTATAATAACATATAACTATATTATTGATACTGATGTTATTAATTAATAATGATACAACTAAAGAAGAAGAAGTGGAAGAAGAAATAAAGTTGAAAGAATCGGTATCGGACATTACCTCTTCTTTGAAGCGCCTGTTTGAGGCCTCCTCTTAGGGCACTACAATTGGTCTTTGAAGAGGACCAGGACCCCTAGGATGTTTCTATGGAAGGGGGAAAGTGAAATGGGCAGGGATTGGCCGATATTGAAGGCTCAAATTTGTGTGATGAGGAGAGGGATGAGGTTCCCTTTTATAAGGGAGGAGAGGGGAACCTTTGGAAATATAAGAAATATTAGTTTATATTAAATCCCAACCCTACATAAAAACATCCAAAATTACTCATATCAAAATATTAGATGATATAAGGTTGTATTCTCATCAACCAATAATATTTAGACATGTTAGGAATTTATTTTAAACATTATCAACTTGATTTATCCTTATTTATCAATTTAATTTTATTTGTGGTAATAATATTCTAAATTTTAAATTATTATAAATAATTACATATGTGTTGTGAAGTTTACATAATTTGACACATTATGACATTTTCGACCATATGAATTTTAATTTATAAATATTAAATATTTTTATGATTTTTAAACAATTTTATAATATGTTATTTTTATAAAATAACAATAGTGTCAATTTTGACACTATTCATTTATTTGAATTTAAATAATATATATACAGAATATATGTTCAAAATAAAATTTTTAATAGATTCATAAAATTTCATATGAATCTAGAAAATTAGTGGAGCACATTAAATAGTTCATATAATATTTATTTTAATATTTTTAAAACAATTTATTTGATATTTTAATTAATAAAATAATTTCAACATCACTATTGTGTCATAATTAATGATAATTATTTAATCCCTAAAAATTCTAAACAAATTTTTATGATGTAGATAATTGTATTAGATCTCTTTAGACTATTCATGTTTGAAGTTTTATTAAGTTTATCACTAAATTAAAATTATTATACATAAAAGATTTAAGAAAGTGACATGTTGCCACATTCTTTGGTTTTAATAATAAATAAATTTTTTCATGGAAAAAATTCCACTAAATGAATCTAATCTGACCCTTATGTGATATGGGTCGACTTTTAGTCATCCAATTGGATTTTGGCAGGTTTTAGGGTAATTTTATAATCTTATATTTACCCATAATTACCTGATTTACCTTTAACTATGGTAAATTAAATTTACAGTAGTTACTATTCATAATGCCCAAAAATAAAAAGAAGCATATTAACATAATTTGGACCCACGGATTCCTAATATGGAATCCTTTTTTAAAAATTCAAATCATATAAGTTGCAGTAATTAATATAAAATAAATCCCGTTGTTAAGAAAATGGGTTTTTGAAGTTAAAACATTGCCAAAGATTGAAATGTTTTTACCTATGAATTCAATGTGAAATAATGATAATGAAGTAAATAATATTAAATGGTAAAAATATATTATATTTATACTTTAAAACCATTCAATATTATAATTTAACCATATAAATTATTTCAATGAAAAATGTTGTTTTTAATTAAAAATTAGCGTATTTTTTCTATTCATCAAAATATGAAAATTATCACAAAATATCAAAAATTTATCCAAAGTAAATTTTTATACCCTGATTCAAAAGAAGAATTTCATTTTGTCAAATTGAACTTATACACATGTCAAAAACTAGATTTAATGTGGGTGCGCCATCAAAAGGCGGCAAAACTGCATTTTTTGAAAAATACTTATTTTACCCGAAAAATTTATTTGGTTCTATTACCATGTTAAGAAAATGAGTAAGATTGATAATAAAAATAAAAATGTAGTTAATAATATTCATAATGTCTAGTTCATAATAATATATCATTTTTTAGTGAAACCTGGTATTCATACTACACACGCTATCGAGGAAGGTCGTGATTATGTGTAATGCAAGCCAAGTCCGTATTGTGTGTTGTGACAGATTGCATGGGGGTTGTGTATAACATAAGACATAAAATAAAATTTATCATAAAATCTCAGGGTGTTACATTCTACCCCCCGTAAAATGAATTTATCCCTCGAAATTCGTCAGTTCATTACAAATAGATGGGGATACCTCTCCCTCATCATATCCTCAAGTTCCCATGTAGCTTCTTCTAAGTGGTGGTTCCTCCATAAATATTTCACCAAGCGAGTGGTCATGTTCTGTAGGACTTTTTCACTATGATCCAGAATCTCTATCAGTTGTTCATCATAAGACAGATCTTGATCAAGCGTTACAACTTCTGAGCTGAGTACATGTGAAGGATCAGGTATGTACTTTCTCCGGAGAGATACATGGAATACATCATGGACGTGAGAGAGATTCAGTGGAAGCGCCAACTGGTAAGCTACCTTCCCAACACGATCCAGAATTTAAAAAGGACCGATATATCTAGGGATCAACTTTACCTTCATTCCAAATCTCATGACCCTCTTCTAGGGAGATATTTGTAAGAACATGTTATCACCCACTTCAAATTCTAGGACTTTTCTTCAGTTGTAAGGCATAAATTTTCTGTCGACTCTGAGCTGCTCTTATGTGTTGTTGAATAGATCTGACCTTTTCTGCCATTTCATCAACAAGATCAGGTCCTAATAGCATTCTTTCCACAAATTCATCCCAGCAAGTTGGAGTCCTGCAATTCTTTCCATAGAGAGATTCATAAGGAGCCATCAGAATACTGGAGTGAAAGCTATTATTATAAGAAAATTCCACCAATGTTAGGTGTTGATCCCAAACACCTTTGAAATCTATAGAGAATGCTCTCAACATATCTTCTAGAGTTTGAATTGTCCTCTCAGACTGACCGTCTTTCTGAGGATGATAAGCAGTGCTGAAACTCAACTCTTTATCCAGAGTATACAGAAGACTTCGCCAGAACATAATGGTAAACCTCAGATCCCGATCAGATCTAATAGAAAATGGTACTCCATGAAATATTACCACTTACTTTACATATATCCTGGAAATCTGATCTAGAGAGAAATCCTCTCTAATAGCAATGAAGTGTGCAGACTTTTTAAGACGATCAACTATGACCCAGATAACATTATTGCCTTTGGCTATTTTAGGAAGTCCAGTGACAAAGTACATAGTGATGTTTTCCCATTTCCATTCTGGTATGGGTAATGGTTGCAACATCCCCTTAGGCTTCTATCTCTCAGCTTTAAATTTCTGACAAACCATGCATCTAGAGACATATTCAGTAACATCTCTTTTCATGCCATCCCACCAGAAGTACTCTTTCAGGTCCCTATACATCTTCGTGCTTCCAGGATGAATAGAGAATGAAGAACTATGAGCCTCATCCAGCCGCTCCTTCTTTAATTTGGGGATTGGAGGAACACAAACCCGATTCCTGAACATTATTATCCCATCTCAATCAAGGTTGAATACAGGAACATTTCTCACCTTCTTTTGTAACTCGACATCTTCTTTCTGTCCCTATTGAATGTTCACATGTATATATGGTTGAACATTTATTTGAGAAAGATAATATTTCTCCCCGTCCATTAAATTCAAAGATCCATCCTTTGTAAATCCATATATATTGGATCTTTTGTGATCCTCATCATGGATAAGCTAGCATGGTCTTGTCGACTTAATGCGTCTGCTACCCTGTTTGCTTTCCCAAGGTGGTAATGAATTGAGCAGCCGTAATCCTTAATCAGCTCCAACCATCTTCTTTGATGAATATTCAGCTCCTTTTGTGTGAAAATATATTTTAAACTTTTATGATCAGTATAAATATCACACCTTTCACCATAAAGGTAATTCCTTCAAATCTTTAATGCAATGATTACTGCAGCTAACTCCAAATCATGAGTTGGGTAATTTTTCTCATGGATTTTCAATTGTTGTTAGGCATAACCTATCACCATATCATTTTTCATGAGAACACATCCCATTCCCTTCTTGGATGCATCACTATAGATAAAAAACCTTTCTGCACTGCAATGTATGTGAGCACAGGTGCACTGGCTAACCTTCTTTTTAGCTCTTTGAATTTTTCTTCACATTCCTCCATCCAAACAAACTTAACTCCTTTTCGAGTCAACTTGGTTAGTGGGTAAGATAACATTGAAAAATCTTTCACAAAACGTTGGTAATATCCAGCCAAACCAGGAAATCTTCTGATCTAAGTTACTGTTGTTGGTCTCGACCATCTTTCGATAACCTCGGTTTTTGCTGGATCCACAAATATCCCCTCTTTTGAGATTATGTGACCCAAAAATGAAACTTTTGGAAGCCAAAATTCACACTTGGTAGAATTTTTCATAAATATTCTCCTTTCTTAGGGTATATAATACAATTCTCAAGTGATCTTAATGTGTTTCTTTGCTCTTTGAATAGACAACAAAATATTCTATAAAGACTACCACAAACTGATCAAGATAGTCTCTAAAGACTCTATTCATCAGATCCTTGATGATAGTAGGGGAATTAGTAAGAACAAATGGCATCACTATAAATTCATAGAGTCCATACCTTGTACGTAAATCCATCTTTGGTATATCCTCCCTTTTGAACCTTAATTGATGATACCCTGAGCGAAGATCAATCTTGGAAAAGTATTGAGCTCCGTGTAGTTGGTCAAATAGGTCATCAAAGCGTGGGAGAGGATATTTGTTCTTGATAGTGATCTTGTTAAGTTCTCCATAATCAATACAGTGACTCATTGATGCGTCTTTCATCTTAACAAACAGAACATGTGCTCTCCAAGGTGACGCACTAGGGCATATGAATCCTCTATCACGATTCTCTTGTAGTTGCTCCTTCAATTCCTGCAACTCAATTGGGGCCATTCTATAAGGTGTCTTTGAAATAGGCAAAGCACCTGGTACGAGTTCTATTGAAAACTCAACATCAAGATTTTGTGGAGGACCTGGAAATTCCTCCGGAAAGACATCATCAAATTCCCATACAATGGGCATATTATTAATTGTGAGTTTCTCTCCGAGAATTTGAGATAAATAACCTTCATTTAGTGGAATCAAGTCCCATACGATAGACGAAATTTCCACTGGAACTTTATATTCATCCTTGCATCGATAGACTATCATAGAGTGATCTGGAATATGAAATGCGACTTCCCTTCTTTGGAAATTGATATTAGATCCATATAAATAATTCCAATCCATGCCATGAATCACATCAATTTCCACTATAGGAAGGATGACAATATTTGCAGGAAGCAATTTCCCACAAACTTCAATCGGAGAAGAATTGTAAACTTTTGATGCGACTATTGTGCCATTAGAAGTTGTCACAGCCAACTCAACATCTAATTGTTGAGGTAATACAGTGATACCCTTAGAAAATTCTTCAGAAATAAAAGAGTGGATGGATCCATATTCAAATAAAACATTTTCTACATTAGAGTGGATGGTAAGTGTACCTCTCACCACTTCATTGTCATACTCCACATCGCCGATCGTAATTGCATGTGACATTACATTGTCATTGGCCTTAATAGTTTGTTGATGTCGATCATCATCATCAACCATTGGATTTGGGAATTGATTGGCATAATGCCCCATCTCCTTGCACTTGAAACATTGAAGTGTAGTAGGTTCATTCTATGTATCCCTTCCTTTGTTTGCATCATTAGACATCTTCTTCCCATTATTTTGACATTAAATTGCCCCATGACCTTCCTTTCCACACTTATAACATTTTCTTGTCCCCTTAAGACAATTTCCTCCATGTTTTTTTTCCACACTTTGATCATAAGGGAAAACTCATCTTCTTTTCAGTGTGGTCTTTAGATTTTCCTTTGAATTCCATTTTCCTCTTCTTATCAAACCCATGTGACTAATGGGTTACACCAATCTCCATCTCAAACTTGAGAGCACATCGAAAAATTTTCTCGTATCTATTGAAGTCCCTTATGGCTAATTCCCTTCGAAGACTTGGTTTTATGCCACTAAAGAATCGATTGATCTTACTCTAAGGATGGTTAATAATTCCGGAAGCGTACCTTGAAAGTATTTTAAAATTTGCATCGTAGGTACCAACAGATTGATAATCTTTTTTGCTTCAGTTTAAGAAACTCCTTCTTCGTCTTTTCTCGAAGAATACAAGGGAAATAATTATTGAAAAATAAGTTCTTGAACTCATCCCATTCCATGGACTCAATTTCATCCCTTTTCCTCGTATTCTTAATAATATTCCACCATTGATCAGCATCTCCTTCCAAATGATACAATGCTAAGATGAATTTATCATGTTCAGAACATTGAAGAACTGAAAATATATTTTTAGTGGTACTGATCCATTGTTCAGCCACTAATGGATTAGAAGGCCTGCTGAATGAAGGTAGACGCTGCCTCATGGAGGATTCAACAGAATTTTGCTCATTCCTTCGCTCATTTGAAAGTCATGCATGATTAATATCTTAAAAAAGGTGTGTGGGCATGGCTACGAGATTATGCATTCCAGCTCCCATAACGTTTGGTAGCTCAGGGGGACAATCATTTCATTTCCCGTCGCATTACGCATTTACACAGTTTCTTCGGGTTCCAGCACTTTACTAAAACCAAGAAGAATTATGTGAGCAACACTAATTATATTAGTAAAACAACATAATCAAGAATAAAATTTCACACTTAAGGTCTTATAATAGGTTGTTCATGGACATTTCTAAAACACTAAGATTGTGTTCTATGCTTAGACATATCCGTAGGTTTCTTACTAAGGCTTTCACATCCTAGTTTCCAAATGTTGACTATACCTTTCCTCTGATACCAACTATAGCGACCCATACTTTACATACATGGTTAATACTTCAAAATTGATGCATACTTATTACAACATATAAACAAACCATGAAATGACCGTATAAGTATAGTGTCTTCAGAAACTAGGAAACATAAATAACTGGTTCATAAAGCATCTACACTATCTCCCATTTATTTCATCATATTTATAGTCCCTTTTTGGAATATCTTACTTAATACCCTTATTCCTGACCTGGGGAAAGAAAACATACAAAAGGGTGAGCTCAAATGCTCAGTGAGGGTAAACAAAAGAAATATCAATCACATAAAATTCATAAGAACATAAAATTATAGAAATATTACCCTGCAAAAGAGATCATAATTTCATAACATGGGATAAATCTTGGTAGTGAAATGTAATACCAATAATCATAACATAAAACATGAAACATTGTGTCATACACATATAATCATAGAGAATCATTTATTATTTAGTCAAGACTCATTGGCATGACTATCTTAGTGGACAAAGTCCATTTCTGAACCGAGTTCACTCCTCGTTTCAGTCCTGTTTCACGGAACCAGTTTAACCTGCCGTTCCAGCCATGTCTATCTCATGAGATATAAAATCTTACCCAATGAATTGGAGGGAGATATAGGTCCCACCCATCTCACAATGATACAATTCTTATGTGTACCAAAAAATCAGAAATCATACTTCATTGCATAACCCATGTTATAAAAATGGGATTCTTAGACATCGTGACATCATAAAACAATTCATATAAGATAAAGGAATTCATAAAAATAATTCCATCACAACATAATCAAATCAATGTAATAATAGATATATAAACATAACCCTATGTTATCTTAAATGGAAAATAATTTTGATAAAACACTTGAACTCCATTCTTGAGGAAAATATCCTTTCTACTTCAAAAACAATTTTCATTTCTTAACATGTCATACAATTTTAAAATGAAAGAAGTTGATTAAAAATAAAAATAAAATCTTGTAAAGGAAGGTTCTTGGAAATAATGTCTTTAAAAATCCATTCATACTGTATAAGTTAAAAAAACATTCTTTTCGTACTTTTGTTGGAAAAGTCAAAAAGTACATCGTACGAAAAACGACAAATGATTCCTTTCATATCCTTTACTAAAAACTCACTGAAGGGTAAAATTGTATTTAAAAAATTTTAGGTGGATGGAAAAAATATTACATATTGAGGTAACATGGATGTGGATGATAAAATACACCCCAGTAAATACGAAAGTATAAACAATCTCGGATCAAAATGAGATTGTGATATTATCCCTTACCTTAGGTCTGATTTTCTTCATAAGTGTCTGAACCTCCTGTATAATGATTTAATTAATTTTATTGACTTATTCCAGAATCATACATATTGTTATTACATCATATATGGTCATATTCTTAGCTTCTTATTAGTAATATTTCATTACTACTTGTTATTCGAGTGTTTATTACTTTTTGTTCTTATGCATGATTTGTCAAATAAATTATTATTATTCTCTTTAGGTTATAGATACCTCATTTCCAGAATAGTATTAGTGTAATATATATCATATTTATTCATTCAAATCATTTATATAATCATTATGCAATGAATATCATGTAGAACGAATCGCATCACATCGTGGAGACGGTATTCCGTACGTACGCACGAGCGTTGATATCGTTCCCATGATCGTGGAATTGTATTGGAGTGTAGGTATTCTATTTCATAATAAAAACAAATTTACAATAATCATATATAGTCATTTATTTGTACCATTATACCCATCCACGTAAGGTGGTGATGGAAAATAGATTACACCACGGTGTGGAGACGATATTCCGTACGTACGCACGCACAGTGATTTCTTTTTCCGTAGGATGGATAGAGGGAAAAATAGGGTAGTTTAATAAATATAATAACATATCAGTATATTAGTGATACTGATTTTATTAATTCATAGTGAAACAACTAAAGAAGAAGAAGTGGAAGAAGAAATAAAGGTGAAACAATCTATAATAGACATTACCTCTTCTTTGAAGCGCCTGTTTGAGACCTCCTCTTAGGGCACTACAATTGGTATTTGAAGAAGACCAGGACCTCTAGGATGTTTCTAAGGAAGTGGGGAAGTGAAATGGACAGGTATTGACCGAGCATGAAGGCTCAAATTGGTTTGAGGAGGAGAGGGAGGAGGTGCCCTTTTATAAGGGAGGAGAGGGGCACCTTTGGAAATATAAGAAATATTAGTTTATATTAAATCCTAAACCTACTTAAAAACATCCAAAATGACTCATATCCGAAGATTAGATGAGATAGGGTTATAAACTCATAAAAAATAATATTTAGACATATTAGGAATTTATTTTAAATGTTATAAACTTGATTTATCATTATTTATCAATTTAATTTTATTTGTGGTAATAATATTCTAAATTTTAAATTATTATAAATTATTACAAATGTGTTGTGAATTTTCAATAATTTGACACATTATAAAATTTTAGACCATATAAAGTTTAATTTAAAATTTTTTAAATTTTTTTTGATTTTTAAAGAATTTTATAATATGTTATTTTTATAAAATAACAATAGTGTCAATTTTGGCACTATTAAATTATTTGAATTTAAATAAAATATATACACAAGATATGTTAGTAATAAAAGATTTAATAGATTTATAAAATGTAATATGTTTCTAGAAAATTATTGGAGAACATTAAATAGTTTATATAATATTTATTTTAATATTTTTAATACCATTTATTTGATATTTTAATTAATAAAATAATTTTAACGTCACTATTGTGTCATAATGAATGATACTTATTTAATACCTAAAAATTCTAAATACATTTTTACGATATATATAATTGTATTAGCTTTATGGAGACTATTCATGTTCGAAGTTTCATTATGTTTATCACTAAATTAAAATTATTATACTTATAAGATTTAAGAAAGTGACATGTTGTCACATTCTTTGGTTGTAATAATAATTAAATTATTTTCGTGGAACAAAGTCCATTAAATGAATCTAATCCGACCCTTAGGTGATATGGGTCGACTTTTATTCATCCAATAGTATTTTGGTAGGTGTTAGTGTGATTTTATAATCTTATATTTACCCTTAATTACCCGATTAACCTTTAACTATGGTAAATAAAATTTACCGTAGTTACTATTCATAATGCCCAAAAATAAAAAGTATCCTATTAACATAATTTAGACCCACTGATTCCTAATATGGAATCCATTTTTAAAAATTTAAATCATATAATTTGGAGTAATTAATTTAACATAAATCCTGTTGTTAAGAAAACGTGTTTTAGAAGTTAAAACATTGCCAATGATTGAAATGTTTTTACCTGTGAATTCAATATGAAATTAATGCCAATGACATAAATTATATTAAATGGTAAAAATATATTATATTTAAACATTAAAACCATTCTATATTATAATTTAACCATATAAATTATCTCAATGAAAAAACTTGAGTTTAATTAAAAATTAGCGTATTTTTTCTATTCATCAAAATATGAAAGTTATCAGAAAAATATCAAAAATTTATCCAAAGTAAATTTTTATACCCTGATTCAAAAGAATAATTTTATTTTGACAAACTAAACTTATAAAAATGTCAAAAAATAGATTTAATGTGGGTGTGCCATCAAAAGGCGGCAAAACTGCATTTTTTGAAAAATACGTATTTTACCCGAAACATTTATTTTGGTCTCTTACCATGTTCTAGAAAATGTGTAAGATGAATAATAAAATTCAAAATGTAGTTAATACTATTTATAAATGCTAGTTCATAATAATATATCGTTGTTTAGTGAAACCCGGTATTGCGTACTACACATGCTATCGAGGAAGATCGCGATTGCATTTAATGCATGCCAAGTCCGTATTGTGTGCTGTGAAAGATTTCTTGGGTGTTGCATATAACATAAGACATAAAACAAATTTCTCATAAAATATCAGGGTGTTACATTCATCACCCAACTATCAACCATATACATCTTTTTTACATTCATGGTGGATTATCTTAGCTTATAGTTGGTTTTGGATACTTATATTTTGACAAGATCCATCAATCCTCCACAGTAAGTTGGTGAAGTAGGTTTTTTGAGATGATGGTGTGGTTCATGAGTCTATAAATTTATTTTTTTCTGTATAGGTGAAATACGGTTTCTTCTTGGCTGCTTGATGATTTTTCTTTATATTGAATAAATAATTTTAATAAAATAAAATTAAAAAAATCATGGAAAAAATACATTCAATCAAATGAAATAATAAAATCAAATTTAGAACCTCTCTGGCCCACTAAAATCTAATTATTCAGCTAAAAAATAATTTACATAAAATTCTCTTAAATATTTATGAATTTAATAAAATATATATATATATTATACATTCTCATCTTCTTAAAAGCGAAAAGGAAAATAAAATTTTCAATAAAAACTCATGTTATCATATTTGACCCAGTAGTGGACAATGGTCGGAATGTGTGGATGCAATGAGTGAAAGAAAAAAATTATGTTTTTGTGATAGTAGTTTTAGGTATTCACTGTTGATTATCACTAATGATTGTATTTGAGACAACTATTTGTTCCCTATAAAACTATAAAAACAATGATAGTTTTTCCCACCAAATTATTCCCCCACCATTGTAACAAATCTTAACATCAACATTGATCACTACGGCAACCACCAGTCACCCCCACCACCATTGTAACACCTTCTCACCAAATGATCACATCTTGAGAAAACCCTAGTGGACATATAATTCCCTCCCTGACACCTCTTCACTCCCCCTCAACTAACTCAACTCCACCTCACTCACATATAGCCACTATGTGTTTTCCATGGACAAGGAGTACGATCCATTATCTTCCCATTTCCCAAACACTATGTAACACATTTGGAACCTAATAATCATGATGTTATCCCACATTTTATGGTTTACATTTACTGGACACTAGAGGTTTTCACAATTCAGTTTGAACAATTCATAATCTCTGAGCACTAAAAATGGTATCTTGGTATATTCGAAAATACAAATGTGACTAATTTTTATGGCTGATAATACAATTTATTATAGTATTGAATAGTTGAGATATATATGGGTGGTGTTATTAACTCCACGGTTGTGGGTTAAACATATATTATCCCACAACGGGTATGTTTATTTCCACTTCTATTATTACAACCATGTAAATTATCACATGTGTTCTAGGGGTCCAATAGGTCATTGTGTGATATAAAATCCTTAAAATCAATCATATAATTTTTGATAGTCTTCCCCATTGTTCTTTTCTTCATCTAATATGGTTTTTAGATATACTTGATTTACCACACATGTTTTCCAAGAACAAAAGAAGAGTGTTTCTTCATAGGAAATTTTATTTTAGTCGTATCATAATTATAATAAACCACCTATTGATAGAAGGAATCTAATTTACACACTGGTATACAATTCCACATTGTCAGTGCTGAAAATGGACTTTTTCGACACTGAAAATGAGTTAATAAAAATAGATCACTTTTTCAGTACTAAAAAAGAACTACTAGATTCATAATTTTATTGTCGATAAAGATTAACTTTATTAGTTATTTTTTATCACCAATAAAATACTCCTTTATTAGTGGTTTTTAAAACACTATCTTAGGGGACATTTTTTGGTTCTTTCCATCTATGTTAATATTTGGAATAAATTATAGTTATTCACAAATATTATGTGTTTCTATTTATTAGAACATTAAAAATTTAATAAAAATGTAGTGTTAGGTGAAAATAATATAACGACATAAGGGAGTAATTGAATCCTTTTAAAATTCAAGTAAAATAAAACATAATATCTCAGTGTGATTTTTGATACATTGCATGATTATTTTATAAGAACATATTTTGTAGAGGAAATATAATGAAGTGAAAAAAAGTATTTTATACTGATTTAGAGTAACAACATGACCTAATGCACTCCAATAATTCTCACTTACTGTTCTTGGAGAATTTAACAACACAAGTCCTCTTCTCCAAACACCAAGATTATTTAGTGATGGATTTTGAAACCTTACGATAGGTGAGGTTCATTTATCGGGATCCTTGAAAACCACATCATTATTCAAGAATACGAAGCTCTTCCACTATTGGGTACAATATTATGACATGTTAAAAGACAGATATAAGATGTATATTGTCGAAACAACATTAGATTATATGAATTGAAAATTTAAATTCAAAATGCCTTCCTCCGGTTGATGCTTTGAACTTTTTTTGTAAAATATTCTGAAACTAAATGTAGTCGTATGAATAACCTTTTTATTTTAAGAGTGAATCCTCGGAATAGTATAAACATTTACATAAAGTATATAGTTTTAATAATAGAATAATAAAACTATAATAAAATATTAAAAAATAAATATCGTTGTTCTAGAATGAATAAAATTAAATAAGAGATAAAAAATGTATGTCTTCAAAATTTATCCCATTAAAGAATCAAATACATTATCATACAGTATTCAGAAGACTCATATCATGATATTGAAAATGATTTTTGTTATTATTCAGGGCAAATAAATCCGTAAATATTTCCTGATAAAACATTATTTATAAAATAGTAAATGTGGTTAACATATTAGCTTAATCACCTTCGGATAGTAATATCATGCATTAAAAATAAAAACACTTTACTGAACAATTTATGAGCCTTTTAGTTATTCATTTAACAAAATTTAATATGATAATTACTTTGGTGAATTCAATGTATAAATCGTAGGAAATTTCCAAAATACATATCGCAGGATTGACTAATTAAACATATGTTTGTGCATTATAAGACTAAATTAAAAAGTATGGTTTAAAATAAAAAATTTATTATAAACTTTAGGCTTGATTAACCATTCAGGTAACACTAAAACATATGGTTCTTCACAAAAGATAGGATTCCAATCCAGTTTTTCAGTAAAAATGTAATGATCTAAAATTATCATTCCTAGATGAATGTAATGATTATGAACCAATCATTTACCCGAGATGTAGGGTTATGAATTGTGATTCAATAATTCAATAAAATGTCGATAAAATAGTATTAAAAAATTTATCTATGCTATGACATAACAAACACCCAAAATTCTAGGGAGAATTAACATCAAAATAAATTGAATCATAAAATATACATATATAAATTTAAATTATAATAAAATTGTGGCTTTTATAAGAATAAAAATTAATGTGAAATTAAATAATTTTTTGTATCATCATATTCCCAAAAATATCCCAATTTTCTATCACAAAACGCATAAATATATCCATTCAAATATTAATAGAGAACTATTTTATAATTGATTACTAAATTAATAGCTATAAAATTATAATTATAATTGTAATTATCAAAATTTCTAAAATAAATCCTAAAACATATAATTATAAGTATTATAGAAATAGTTTGAGTTATTAAAAAGAATTTTTATAATTAAAATGTAACACCCCCAAATGATAAATGGTTAAATGACTAAATCATATGACTCATGTCGACAAGGTTCACCTTCCTTTTCGGGATCCTATCGGATTAGAACTCTATAGTTAAGCGTGCTTGACCTGGAGTAGTGACCATGATGGGTGACCTTTTCTGAGGATTCCCAGAGTGTGTGTGAGTGAGGAAAAAGCACACTACAAATGACATCTTTTGGCATGTGGGGATAGTCAACAGTTAGATGGCCCATTCAGGCACGTATATGGGCCCTAGGGTGGGGACCACGTGTTTGCAAGGCAACTGGTGGTAACTGGCTGGCCAGGACCCAACGACCATGTTAAGGCGGGGTGTCTGTGATGTCATTGGGGACCGGTTTTCACATTTGGTATCAAAGGAGGAACCCAACCATGAGTGTGGTGCACTGCATGGGTTGAGTTGTAGGGCCCACAATGAGGACGTTGTGCTCTAAGGGGGGGGGGGGGTGATTGTAACACCCCCAAATGATAAATGGTTAAATGACTAAATGATATGACTCGTGTCAACAAGGTGAACCTTCTTTTTTTTTGGAGTCTTCCTAATTAGAACTCCATAGTTATCGGTGCCTAGCCTGGCGTAGTGATCAGGATGGGTGACCTTCTGGAATGTTTACCAAGGTGTGTACAAGTGAGGAAAAGGCACACTGGAAATGGTGTGTTGGCCTGTAGGGACTATCATTAGTCAAATAACACATTCAGGCATGTGGGTGGACCCTTGAGTGGGGACAACATGTCTATAGGGCAACTAGTGGTACCTAGCGGGCCATGACCCAATGGCCATGTTACAGGCCGAGGGTATGTACTGTCACCAGGACCCAGTTGTTACATAAAAATAGATTCAAATATGAAATTAATATTAAAATCATAATAAAATTTTTTGTTTATTGAATTTTTTTACTCCATTTTTTTACCAAAATGAATTTATAAATGTGGAAGAAAACACATTCAATATATCACAAAAATTGAAGTGAATTTTATGTTATTAGAAATATACTCCTTTCCTGAAAATAAAATTGTCAATTGAAATAAAAATAATTTGTAACTATTAAATAAAATGTTATATATAATAGGTAATATGAAAAATAAAAAATGATTTTGTTTTGATTAATTTTCTATAATAAAAAATAATTGGCAGTAGTATTGTATTTGGTTAAGTGGTTATATGCGATGAGGGTTTAAAATCAGATAAATCTAAATTGCATTAAGATATCATGGAATCATAGAGAGATTTATTATTTTACATTATAACTTCCATAAATAGCTCTATATATTGCCTCATAAATGTAGCCATGTAATTTATCAACATACTACGATGAACATATTGATCACTTCAATAAGATTTACATTCAGAAAATAATTTACAGTCTCATAAGGATAACCATATTGGTCCAAAATATCAACTAATATGCTGAAAATACACTAAATACTAGTTTTTGTAGATGCTAATAATAGAAAAATATCTTTCTGATTATCCAACATTTTTTAAATGGAATTATATCACACAATAGGAATTTAATTCTATTATTTGTTATAGGAGGAATGAAGTATGAGAGTAAAATATCCCTATTAAATATAGAGATGTTATTACACTAGAAGTAGAACCCCTTAATTGATGTATACTAAATATTAATAATTAAAATTTATTTTCCAAAATATCTTTTATTATCTTATATAAAAACGAGATACTAATTCACCTCTTATTTTTCAAATTTGATAAGCCATTTCCATTTTAAAACCATCATAATTACTTATCAGGAATGCAATTTGTTTCCAATAATTCCAATAGGCCTACAGATATTCAAACAGTGATATAAGAATATAATAAATACATAAAATATCAACTACCTATTGATAACACCCAATTTATCCCCTTAATTTAATAAATAAATCATTTAACATATTAAAATAGAAATGATTTCTAAGGTAATATAGTGGGTATGCTCCACTTAAAAATCATCAAAATAATCTAATAATTATGATTTTGGTATAATTAATAGTTCACTATCCACAAAAAAATGATGTGATAAAACATCTATATCTCAACAAAATAGATATAATATTTTATTGAGAACATCAATATTTTCTCCAGTGTCCTCTTCAACTATATTTTCTATGGAATCAATAAATAATATAACATTATAATATTAAATCTTCAAAGATTTTTCTTTCAGGTGATTTCTTAATTTCTCATAAGAATGAGACTTGTAAATATTTTTATCCTCATAATGAGTGTGCTTATTATATTTCACATAAGAAAAAACCATAATTGTTTTTCAAATTAAAATTTAATCAATTCCTCTTCAAATATTTCATTATCAAAAAAATTTTGATTTATATTTTCAATGTTAGCAGGTTAAGCTAGTCCACCATCTATTCACTTATTTATATAGAACAAGAACTACATCGTTATCTTATTATTAGGGATATTAAATCCCCTATGGTATTTATAGAACAATCCATAACCTAGCTAGGATATTCTCATCCATATCATAACTTCTTATTTTAATGATATTAATATTGGATTCACTAACGGAGACACCTACCTTTCCTTCATCATCCTAACATACATTTTTTCTATTAGGAGTTGATTATACAAAATATTCAATAGAAAATGTTATTGAACTACCTATAATTTAATTTATATTCACCCTCTATCAATGATCTCATGATTTTCCATTGACTTTAGCACAAATGACTATCATCTTACTCTTGTATGTGGCCCAAAAAATACAAACATTCAGATATTTCCAGAAGAAAAAATATTTATATGGATACATATAAATTATATCTAAATGTTAGAAAACATTCAATGTTTATAGATAAAACAATCTTCTATCATTTCAATTAAGTAGAAGCACATCCTGACAACCTTCTAATAGTATTGATACATATTCAAAATCATAAATAAATATAAATTTATTATTATGTTTCAAGATATAAAAAAATGATTAATATTAGGGAATGGTTTTTTATCCATTTTTGATATACATGTAAAATCTTCCATTCGGGTAAAAATTACCAAAACATCTTCTAGATTTACTCTAAATCAATTACTAACATGTTTCTAAATTTACAGGTTCTAAACTGGAGTAACAATATATATTCATATATCAAAATTGCATCCACTTTTGATCATATATTAAAATTAAATAACATCATTGGATAGAAAAAATATTCCATTTATTTTTTAATAATGGTTGAAAATTACTTACCATTTTTCATAAAATAATAATCAACTTTTAATTCTCCAAAAATGAACTATAAATCCTTGTATAACACAATTAATTGTCAAAGATGTACTCTAAATTCCACCGTCAAAGGTGAACTATATAACCTATTACATAATTATTATTTCATTAGTATACATTTATGGATGATAAACTCAAAACAAGGGACATTACATTGGATAATATTTCATTATAAACATGAGATTCTATGTTTATTCGTTCTTTGTGGTTTGGATTTTTTCAAGAATATTACATTTTTGATTGTGGGTGATGGGACATTGATGTGTGTTCTTTTGGATGTGTTTAATTTTTGGGTGGTGTGATCGGTGTGTCATAATTAGATAATTTAATGAATTAGAATTAATAAATGTCACTCAATTTTTCTTCTCTATCATCTAGTAATAAAAAATTTATATAATTAAAAAAATTATATGATATTTAATATTTTAATGTTATTATATAAACAACTCACTCAAATACTAAGGAAAATTTTTTACATCATTCATTTTATCTTGTATTCATTTCATTTTATATGGATAAAAATAGAAAAAAAATATAACACCATTGATGAAAAATTAAAATTTTAGAATTATAATGAAATAATTAATTTTATTTTCTTTTTAAATCATTTATCATATAAAAAATATTGTGTTGTGTGTCATATTTAAGGGGAATTGAATGTGATATTTTTTCAAGGTTTCCACATGTATATTCATGCATGGGTATTTAATATTTTAACAACCTCTTTATTGCCTTAAATTTTAATTTTTTTTATCAATCCTTATCCTTATAATTTATCTTGATAAAGTCATAATCATTGAAAATAAATTGAATGTCTAATGTTTTGTTTAGATTAGAATTTTAACTTGCATATGAAGACACATTATCATTCAATGTATGATAAAAATTCAATATTTCAATAGTATTGACTTAAGATTAATATTATGTTCAATGTATAGTAGGTTTTATTAGGCAGTTGATGTCATTTTTAGGTTTAATTAATTTAAATGAATTAGATAATAATGATAGGGAATATTTTTTCATAGTAGATATATGATTGAATTCCATTTTTGAAATGACATTTTAATTTTCCTCATTTATTATTTTTGTGTGGATTTTGACTAAGATACATGACCATTTCCTATGAGTGGTATGACTTATTCAGTTAAATTTATTCTTTTATGGGAAATTTATTTTCTTAGTAATAATATGATCATAATTATTATAATGGACTAATTTTGGATTTTAAATATTTTAATTTACATCATTATTTTGAAACTAAAATTTTTCATATTAATTTAAGTTGAGAAATTAATTATTCATGTTACTCCATTAATATTTTGAATCATTTCATTCAGTTGGACTCAAAACTCAACCCATCATTTAGAGGCCCAAATTAAGCCCATCAGTCCAGACATAAAATTTGTTATGTGAATTAATGTTTTTTTGATGTTGGACCTATTTTTATTTTAGGGGGAACCAAAATGAACTATAATTTGACATGGATAAAGTTAAAATCATGGGAAAACATTAATAACATATGAAAAACATAATTATACCTTCTTCATATGCATTAATTCATGAAAATTCAACAAATTGTTATACCAAGGGTCTCAATGAAAGAAAATAATTTTATATATAACTGACAAAAACCTCAAATAAATATACCCAAATGAATGATATTTTGTATGATACATTGATTAAATAACTTAATTTCCTTTTAGATGAAAATTTCCAATATTTGGTCATTCAATATGCCAAAGGGGATTCATTATTAGTAATTAATTGGATCTAAATTTTACACTTTCCTCCCAATAAATGTGTGTATTCCTCTCTTTCTAAATCTTTTTGGTAGAATATATTTTCCATTTAATGTAGAATTGGTGTTTATTATACTATAATACTGTTTCAATTTTATAGAATATTTTATTTAATCTTTACCACTTTGTCTTCCTTTATATCGTTATATTTTTTACCTTCTATTATTCAACCACCATGATCCTTCTAATATCCATGAAAATGGAGAACTAATCCCACTGACGTTTGGGGGGAGTGTAGGTAATGTTTTTTATAAAAGGTGATGCCTCGGTCAAAAACAACCAAAGCACAAAAATTATTAAAAAGGTGAAAGATTACAAGAGTCTAAAAAATAGTATCATATTACAATCTTTTTCATGAAAGGGAATTAGAGAAATGGGAAGGTCTTTGAGCCATGTAATGTCCTGGTTGACTCCCATTTTGGCCGCCCATCTACAACCATGTTTTTTTCTCGATAGACATGTGTGATGATATAGTTAAGATTGCTAAGAGAACAATATCATTCCATCCTGCGGGTAGTAATCGACCAAGCAAGGTGGATTATGCCATTCCAAATTTCTTGGATGATCGTTGTTGAGTCACTTTCGATCCCAATGTTATTCCAACTAACAGTTTTGGAAAAACCAATGGCATGTATCAAGCCCATAATGTCACCTTCAATGGAGGATGTAATGCCACATTTACCCATGAATCATCCATGGATCAGACTGGGGTGGTTCCTGAAAACATCACCACACCCTGCTAGTCCAAGATTTCCCTTAGAGACGTCATCAATATTAATCTTGATCCATCCCGGTAGGGGGACTCTCCAGAAAAGCAACAGTGTGTGATGCATATGACAATAGTTTCCTCTAATCATTAGATGCCTCAGGATCGCATGATTATGCACGGTATTGTGGAAATTTCCCTTTTGAATTGAGGCAGCTTCTTGTTTGGAAATGAGGATCCTCATCCAACCTGCATTTTGATTAAATGAGTAATTATTATGAATAATAGAATTCTGATCATAACATATCACTTTTTGGTGCTTAGCAATCACATCATGGAATATGTTTCTATTTTTCTAAGAGCCATCCCTTTCTGCACATTTTTTAGGTTGAGAATTGATATAATTAAGACTCAACTATCTGCTCTTAAGAATGTTAAGAATACAGTTCTAGAGAAAGAAATAAGTATCATAATATAGAAAGAGATTATTATCATCTTCCATGTGTTGATTACAAGATTTTTCATTTAGAGAAGATTTGGATGCTAAAAGTATGGAGGAAATGGTCATTGGACACTCTGTTTTTTGAAAGATGCCATATTAGGGTGATCCTCGATGGTTTTATCAAAGGTTTTTTGAAATGTTTTAACAAACTGTATTCATTTTCAGATTTACAGAAAAAAATGTTGTAGAAATTGTTTTGAGTTGACAATTACATTTCGAGCAGGTATCCGTGTTATGAAATAATTGGTGTTAGAGAAATATTAGTTTTCAATGACATTCAGAATAGTGTCAGGAAGGTGAACTTGTTGAGAGTTAATGATGTCTCTGATAGAGCTTTTGATATTATGAACAGTTTGATCCGGAGGAATCATTGAAATTAAATCCATTCCATTCTAGTTATCCAAACAAAATTTCATGGAGTGGTCTCTGGAGACCATCTATCTATAGTTATACATAGTATTGCTGAAGGGGTATTTGATGGAAGGCCAAATTGATCAGTTAATGATGTTTGAATTTCTTGTTTTATGTTTTTCAAGAAATCCATTTTTTAGAAGGTAAATAGCATTAGATGTATTCTGAAAATGGTTACAAGTGATTCTTTATTGATGTTATTAATTAATTTATTTGATATTTGTAATACCGATACCACCATTTTCAATTGGTTTTCTACATTTTGACCAAGGCACAATCACCTGTTTTCTTGCTAGAGTGCTACCAGTCCAGATGATGTTTTTTATGGAGGTGTTCATTTTTTTACATAGGCCAACTAGCCATTTATATTTCATCATGGAATCTACCATCTTGGAGACAATAGAGGATTTAACAAGCCATGTCCTTCCTAACATAGAGAGAGATTTTCCATTCCAAAAAGATAGCTGAGGGGGAGGGTAGGTAATTGAATTCATTGTGAATAATTTTTTTTCATTACTAAATTATAATAATTTATTTGTATTGAAACTGTTTTGATTTAGGGTTACCACCTAATTAGCTATGATTTTTTTATTCTTATAATCTTATCAACACATCCTTCATCACTATAATGTTTCATACATGGTGTAATATATTTGTGGAGATTATTTGATTGAGTATTGTCCTACATGTGGAGGATTAGTCAAGGATAATATAAATTTAATAGGTGGGTGTTGAGTAATAGATATTATCTCAAAATTGAGTAGAGTATTAAGAATTTTTATAAAATAATAATGTCATAATCACCATGAACTCTAACGAAGGAAAACAACTTCACACTAATATTATTTCATTTTTACTTCTATGTGTTTTTTATTTTTTCATTTTAATTCACATATTTTTATATTAAAAGAATTAAAAAATCCATAATTATATTTTTATATCAATATTAGATTATTTTTTTATTTTATTAATAGTTAAAATTTGGAAATTTATTTGAGTGTGTGTCCTCATAGTGAGAATGACCCTACAGTACCCACTATAATTCATTATAAGTAAAATGATATTTAATTGGTCAGGTATTCCAAAAAACCCTCTAATAAGTGTGGTGTTTCCCCACTCCTTATATAAAAAAATATATGTAGTTTTTTTATTATTTTTCTTTCCTAGTGAATTATCGAAATTTTCACACTATATAGGTTGAATCAATGAGAATATCCTATTGAATGCTTGTTTTGATGTCTCCCATTGAATGGATCTTCATTTCAAAAAAAATGTTTTGTACAACCCCATTTTTTCACCTCAATTGTAACTATTAGCTTGACATATTACTTATGTTTTGATACTCATTTCTATCATATGGATTCCAATTATGATCTAACCTTCTATGGTTTCATCCCTAGAGAATCCTGGGTTTGTTCGTCCCAAATGTTATCACACCTGGAATAAGTTGTCACCAATATAATTATTGTCCATCCCCAGGGTGATACCCAGTATACAAGTATGGATTCATCTTCTTCCCCACCTAATTTGAATCAACCAAAAACATGTGTATTCCCCAGTATATAGATGATCCCTATAGAGAATTATTTGATTGATGTGCAGTTAAGGATTCCAAAATTTTGGGACCTCTTCCTTTTGATTCTCATCCACATAATTTTAATTCTCCTCATGGGGGGTATTAATATGATATTCTCCCTCAAATTGATCCTATGTGAGTTACTTCTCCTTTCGATAAGATATATAAAAATCTAGATTCATAGTTTTATTTTGAGCCGGTAATTGTCATGTTCCAACTTCATATTATCCTATGATAGATCATGTGAAAAAATATGATGAATGGAAATTATCCCCAAATTCATTTAATCCTTTGATTGTAGATGACGTTGAATATCCTAAGGATTCAACTTCTAGAAAATGGAAGATGATGAAGGGATTATTCCATCTTCCATCTGGGAACATGAAAACTAGATCTAGGTCTATAACTATAACTCATAATTCTATTTCCTTATCCAAGTAAAATAGGGTTTCATGTGTGAAGGCACACTCTCTATCATCCCAAGGATCTCCTCCATCATGTAGAATATATTAAAAAAAATTAAATAAAATTTTATCCATAATTAATTTAAATAGATAGTATTTATTTTGATTATATTCAATAACTATTGCAAAATCAAGGTGTTTGACATTATTTTTCATTCATTCTTCATGTGTGAATCCTCATGTTGGAATTTCACAGTAATAAAAAGTTATGATCTAATATAAAGAACATGCGTATGTGGAAACAATATTCTTCTTCCCACCATAACAAGATTTATATTTTACATTTATATTGTTGAACTCTATGTGGAATGGTTATTTTAATAATCACAAATCTTAGTTTTATTTATTTCCTTTTAGTATTTTGTTAAAATTGTTCTAAAGGTGTTTAAATCGTTTCTAAATTTTTTTATCTATGATCAATGTATGTTTATGGTTGACCTGGAAGTATTCTGGATTGAATAGAAACTTTATAAGACACCGATTCTAAGACACTGATTCTAAGAAACCATTGCTAAGACACCAATGCTAAGACATCGATGCTAAGGCACCGATGTTAATACACCGATGCTATGACACCGATGCTATGACACCGATGCTAAGACACCGATGCTATGACACTAATGAAAAGACATCGATGCTAAGACACCGATTCTAAGTTACTAATGTTGAGACACTGATGATGATTCAACAGAAACTGATGCCGATTTAAAATGCCTTACTGATCTCATGACTCACAGATAGTCCTGAAAACATTTTGAACATCAATAAATTCTTATTTAATTCTAATGGTCATATTTGATGGTTTTAATGAAATTGATGTTATTTAATGATAGTTGTTGTCATGTCAGGAACATGCATCTCGTACCTACGAAAAGGGAATCATTTCCTACTGCCAAAGATCGTGGACTATAAGGAAGATTGAGCTACAGTACACGAGAGAAAGTGCGTGAATATACAACGAGAAGAACATACATACACATGACAATTCAAGAAACCCGAGTGCACTGTGTTGAACTAGAAGAACAATCCTGAGCACGAAGGAGAGATTGCAAGACTTAGAAAGAACTCTCATGAGTACAATCCAACACCTCTGAAGAACACAAGAACACAAGCTGAACTATGACACTCTATTTTTCAACAGAAAAACCAGAGAAGGACTCAGAAGTAGTTCTGCTAAATCAAAAGAGTCCATAGCTACAGTGTTAATCACTAGATCTTTCTAAACTCTTATATATTCTCTATAAGTGATTCGTTTATTTACTTTCGAGCAGTGTGGTGCACTCTGTATATCATACACACAAACTGTCTCATGCACTCAACTGGAGGATATCAAAATCGTCACTCCAAAACTCTTAAATCTTGTTTACCCATGACAACTATGGTATAGGTTCTTGTGTGGCCTGGTAATTGTTTTTGATTCCCACAATGAACTATGGTAGAGGTCCCTATGTGTCCTGGACAGTCTTGTACTATTGTTAACCCTAATCTAGGGTGTGGATCAACATTATATAAATTGTTTAAGAGGACTATGTCTATTCTTGAGACTGAACCTCTTGGTTTAATCCACTATTCATATTCGACTAAGTCTAATGTATACTATTTATATATGTTTCATGTTCCACCTCTATTACTTTGAAATATAAATCTATTTTAAAGTTACTTTGATAGTTAAATTAGCAAGTGTTTATATTCATTGTAATCCAGTAAGCTAGTATCAAAAGTCAATTTGAGAATAAATTGACTGAGACCAAATCAATCTTTGATAAACTAATTGAAGATTTATAATGTATATAAATTTACTATATATTAACTTTTTTTTTTAAATTTGGGGATTTTAAGAGAATCCTTTTAACAAAAATGTTAATTGGAACTCAATTCACCCCCACTCTTGAGTGTCCACTCCGAACAACATATACTATAAATAAAATATTATTAATTAATTAATTTTATCATCATTAAAAAACCATTATAAAAGTAAATTTCAAAAAAGCCTCTATTTTATTGTCTCCTTTACCCCAATTTTTCAATGTTATGTGTCCTACTTATCTGTCACACCTGGTTTTTCATGTCCTTGTTTTGATCTGGTTCATTTGAAATCCTGATACTTTTCTTGGGTCTTGGGGGAGATGAGTGCTGAGATTTTACGTTCCATCTATGTATAATCACCCAAATTTCGGTTCCCGATTACATGTTTAGGAATTTTTGGAGAAAGGGTGGTTAATTGAGGATTTGGGCCAACCGTGAGCTCATTTACAGATTCAAAAACCAAAATTGTTTCTTTTATAAATCCTTTGTTTTTAAACATTTTGAACTTATTTAACTTCATAGATTTCCTCCAATTACATAGTAAAACCACCATATCCTTTTGGACCCCTTATGAATTCATAATCATGGTGAATTTGGGTTACTTATTTAAGTATTGGGCAAGCCCATGGAACCATTTCCAGTTTTAAAAAAATGGTTTGTTTCTATTATTTATAATTCAATTTTTTATATTTTTTGGTGATTCCAACTCCACGTGAATACCATACCCCAATATTGTCCCCCATTATATATTTAACATATTTTTAGATTATATGAGTTGCAGAGTAGGGAAACATTTCTCAATATCTATCAAATCATCCAGAATTGCGAAGGTAAATTCATTCATTCATAAATTATTCCATTAGTACTCTATTTCCGACAATTCATCATTCCCTGGTTAGTCCAGACCTTGGGATACTCTCCAATATGTTTAAATCCATTAAATTTTCTCTAATGGTGCATATATAATGGAATATGATGAGTTATCTTCTTGAAATTGTTAGATTCCTACTCCTTTCTCATCCCACATCTTCCTCCTATCAGTATTTCATGGTTTTATAATATCCACTAGTCATGGAATTCCTAGGGATAAGTTATCCAATATTTTTATGGTGCTTTTTTTTCATTTTTGACTGGCCTTCATAGGATTAGGTTTTGTATACCCTCAGATCGTGATATTGGGTGTGGGTTTCCATTACGCCTAGAATTTGAGGTAGGATATTCCTTGCACGTGCCTTTATCATTTAAGTTTCAAAATTTTCATATTTTTCACATCTAATATATATTTTTATTTTTATATAATCCTTTGGATAATTTTCATGGTGTAAAAATTTGTTTTTAAGCCTTGTTTTGTGAAAGGTAGAGTTTTTTTGTCATAAAATTGCACACCAAGTGTCTGTTTAAATGTTACGCTATATTTCACAACTATTTTGTCGGTTTTAGATCTTGTTTTATGGTATTTTGAACATTTAATAGTATCTATAATAAAATATTGAATTAAATTGGTGTTTTATTCTTTTTAAAATTCATAAAATAAATTGTTTTGTTTAAAAAGGGCATGTCATGTGTTTAATAAATTCCCTGGTTGTATTTATGTTTGATGTGTGATTTAAAAAAAATTGTCATTTGGATTTATAAATTAATTGGAAGAAATATAAATGGTATTTTTGGGTCCTTATATGACTTTCCAATTTGGATTTTTTTACAAACACATTTTTTTTGGTTTACAATAGGTTTTGGCTTCAGTTGTCGGAAAATGGTATGTTTCACATCCTTATGAAAATGGTTGTCTTTTGAATATTTAACCTGAGTGTTTTATGGAATTTATGATTGATTTTTTCTATTTTAAATGGTGTGTATACACTTCCTTAATAAATGTTAAATGCATACCTTGGTCAGATGTTAATTTTGATAAAGGCTTAAAGGCCTGTTTGGCATTTGTTTTTATAAAAATGGTTTCCATCGGTATTTCATGTTCTATATTTTGGGGCCATCTTGTGGTCCATGAAATTGATTTATTGATTGGTTCTGGGGAGGAAAGAGCATATTTGTTATGTTATCGATGAGTTTATGTCCTTAAGAGAGCATTTTTGAATGGATTTTATGTGCAAGGCCTCGTTATAGTTCTTGAAATTATTTTACGGATCATTTTAGTGGTTTATTGATTCGTGGGAGAAATGTGAAACTTGTTTTCGGGCTATTTGTGTGTTTATGGTTTGGTAATATGATTTTTATGTAAAAAGTTTATTTGATAATATGTGTAACTTTATTGAGCAGTAAAGGGAATCGTAGGTATCTAGGTGGGAGGATGTGTACTAGTATGCTAGTAATCCCATGGGGTTTGGATCCTGTTTCACGTAGCAAGATTGATGATTACAACACTAACTAAATTGTGATGATGATGTTATTGTGGGGTCCACTAGTTATTTGGATTCTCCCTACTAGTGGCTTGTGTGCACGATAATGGATATTTATTATGGTTACATTCACCGAGATACGAGTTACCTAGGGCTCACAACTGACTAGTGCCTTGGGGTGTTCCTGTGACTTGTGCTCATTTGATATTTTGTACTCACAGTCGACATACAGTTGATATGATTGGTATATTCAGAATTGTGTGTTATTTATTTAAAAGAATAAATTCTTTAAAGTATCACTCCTGAAAACTATTTTCATTTTGAATTTGCACCTCTTTGAAAATTTTTACTTGCATGTTTGTTTATAAAACAGGAAAGTTATTGTTTGGTATTTTTTTATAGCATGTGAACACATATTGAAAACATTCTTTTATATCTTGTATTTAAAACTTTATATTTATGTTTCTTTTATTTTAAATTATGTGAATTGGTAATAGAATATCGGGCTAGCCTACTGAGTTTTAATACTCTCAACTATAGTCTTCTGCTATTTTTCCCCTTGTGCAGGTTTTAGATTGAGTTCGGTCACCTTGGGTGATGTGTGATCATTATGTTGGAGAGTGTCCAGTGGGGTAACATGGAGATAGGTGGTCATCAGGTTTGGTCAGTTGAGTTGTTGGTTTATTTTTATTTTCAGTTTCTTGTACAAATAATGTTCAGTTCAATTTTTATATAATCGTATTTTGGGTTGTCCATTTATTTCCATTGTTTGTTTGATTGTTTATATATAGGATAAATCATTCTATTGTGCACTCTATTGATTCCCCAAGTTCTTGTCTCCATCACCAGCGAATCAGGAATGCATCTCGGGACCTATCACGGGCTGGTCCTTGTGAGTGGTTCCGGGTCGACTCAGGTTGGTTCATGATAAAATTCTTTCAAAGGAGGTCGGCCCTTAGCAGACCTTCATTTTTAGAGCTCCCTTGTTATTTGGGGGATGTCAATGTAAATGGAGTAGTATTGTTGGGACTTGAGGGATCAGTGTGGGATGGGTATCACAAACTCTTTCCCATTCAAATCCTCAGGGTTCCATGGGAAGTCCGGTTTAATTAGTTTCTTTTGTTCTTATTGATTGTTTTGTGTTGGGATATGACAAGGGGAGTCTGACTAATGGCCTCCGTGAGAACGTAGAGCCTGTAAAGCCATGTGGAGCCGGGGAATGGTCCTAATATGTCTGTCTGTGTTGGTGTTTTGTTTGACATATGGACGCCAACTGTATGGTCAAGTCACCCACAGACACTAGTTCCCTTTTGTGGGTTTCATGGACCTTTTATGAATCCTGAATTTTTATTTTGAAAATCGTTTTGTGAGAAATATGGAAATTGGTTTTAAAGGAATGATTGGATTTTGGAAATGTTCAAAAAGGGGTTTTCACAAATTAAATATAATATTGGTTTTTGGAATGTTGTGTTTTTTAAAAATAAATTTTGGGAAGTAAGTGTAAATGATTTAACGGGATTGGAGTTTCCATAATATAGACTTGTGGTTCGTTGAAATAAAATTTTTGAAAGTGTGAATCATTTTAAGGTGATTCTGAATCGTTGTTTTAAATGTGGTGTTTTGGGACGTTGAAAAGTGCTTGAATATGATGAATTGGTTTTGTAGGCCTGGTTATGAGCATCTGGTGTTTTCTGGAAAGGGGTTTTGGCCTTTGTGCTTGTCAGATTATGAAAAGATACCTTCATGAATTTTTTTAAATGGAAAGTGATACTTGGAATAGAATTGTTGTTTTTGGATGTTCAATTAAATTAAGTGGATTTTTTTAATCAAAACGTTCTTGATGAATCTTGGATGGTCTTGTGAATTATTAAAATGGTTTTTGATTTGGTGTTTATTGTTCCTTTGGATGGTACACGATTATTTCTGTAATGATGATGTTTTATTTTTTTCATTAAGTGTTTTCATGGGTTCTCACATGCAAGGTTTTGTGGATATATGGATGAATGGACGGTATGGAATAGTATTTGAGTCTCTGGGGTAGAAAATAAATTTTTATTTGAGTGAGACTTGATTAAACACTATTGGTGAACGTGAAAATCCACTAAGTAAGTTTATTTTTATTTAAAAAGTGTTTTTAACTGAAATATTGTGGTGTTTGTTTTGAACCGACAATAATGTGGATGGATTATCCTATGTATTAGAAGTTTCTTCTATTAAGTATGCTTCCATATGATCTATAATTCATACTTTGATTGCATATTGATATGGGAACTTGTTGGTGGATCGATTTTGGGGTACTGTTCATTGTGTTTCTGAAGTTGTGTTTGCTGTTGTGATGTGGCCATGAATAGTTCTCTATTGGAAATCATTCCTATTGATAAACCTTAGGATTCATTTAAAATGTTAAATCCACCTCTTCGGATGATTCCTCGGCTTGTTTTTTGGAATATAGAGCAATTTTGGATTGATTTAAAGTGCTTCCAGGTCGTGATAATTCATTTGGACATAGTAGTTGTGTTTGGTGATGTTGATGTGTCTCCCAGTATTCTCTGTCCATTACGCCACTACTTCAAAGTGAGATAGAATTTTGATATGTATCTATGAGTTCCTATTTAGATCGAGGTTTTTTTACAAAGTTTGTTTTTTTAGTTTCGTGATATTTAGCTCCTGACTAAGGTGCATTAGATTCTTCAAGATTCAGGTCTCCAGCCATAGGCCTCAGAGTGAAGCTTTTCACGCAGTTAGGAAATCTATAGAGGTATGGGGAACTTAACCAGACTCCTACCTCTAAAGTTGTGGTATGGTATTTTTTATGTATCTATTTTGGCTACTCATCACTGTGAATTTCCTTTTTTTTCAATGAGTGTGGTTGACTTACCCCTCACACAGTGTTTATGGTTATTGTTTCATGGATAAGGGTTTCTGATCAATGTTCATGTGTGGATCAACCTGTTTATATTGGGTGTGGTCTTGGTTTTACCTATTCATGGGTTGAGATTGTGGGGTAGTTCCGTTGTTTATTTTTTGGTTTCAGTGTCCTAATTATTGGGTTCCCATCCCTCCCCTCCCCGAGTTGTGGAGGTCTAGATCTGTGCAAAAACTGTTGGACCAGTTTTTGTCGCCTTGATTCGAGTGAGGGTGGCATACATTTTCATGTAATTTTCCTATCAAATTGGGTTGGTAGGTTTTTGTAAGAGATTTTTGGTGGGATTGTGTGAGTGAGGACCAATTCTAGATCATGTTGAATTGTTGTTTGTTCATTGCTAGTTGGTTTCTAATGGTGGGGAGACCCATCATGGGTCTCATGGATTTTCATCCTAAGATCTTGTCTATTGCTAGTTGTTTCTTAATGGTTGGGAGTTAATTCTAGACTCCTTGGGAATATTTGGTTTTCATTAGTGAACTTTTGTTTGGGTGATGGTTGGGTTTCTTGTGAGAAGGCCAAAAAATCGGGTTCTTGGCTTGGTTGTGGACGTGGTGGCTTTATATTTCCATTGATCTTCAGGAAGTGGTTGTGAGATAGTGTGTTTTTTTGAGATATAGTCTTATCATACATTAATATTTGATGATATTTAATTATATTGAGACGTTAGATCATCTTGATAGGGAATACTTCGGTGTTGATCTTTCATCTGGAAAGTGTTATGGCATTCTGGGGGCGAAAAGCATTAATGGTGGGGAGAATTGTCACACCTAGTTTTTCATGTTTTTGTTTTTATCTGGTTCATTTGAAATCATGATACATATCATGGTTCTAGGGTGAGACTAAATTTTAATTTTTAAGATTCATGTATCAATAATCTCCCTAATTTGGGTTCCCTATTTCAAGTTTAGGTGTTTTTGGAAAAAAGGTGGTTACTTCGTGATTTGGCCCAAACGTGATCCCATTTCTAGTTTTTTAAAAAAAATTGTTTCTTTTATAACACTTTTGATTTTAAACATTTTTCAGTCATTAAAAATCATAAATTTCCTCCATGGACATATTCAAACCACCATATCCTTTTGGACCCCGTAAAATTCATAATCATGGTGAATTTGGGTTACTTATTTAGGTATTTGGCCAGCCCATAGGCCTATTTCCAGATTTAAATAAATACTTTATTTCTTTTATATGTAATTCAATATTTAATATTTTTTGGGTATTACACCTCCCATTAATATCCAATACCATTATACACACCCTCATTATCGATTTTCCCTCTTTGGAGCTCATATGATTGTCAGAGTAGGGAAAACATTCACAATGTCTCTCAAGTCGTCCATAATTGAGAATATAAGGCCCCAACCTTAAACCTCACTTAATCTTGAGTTATTACAAGATTACACATTGAGGATCTTTTCGGGTTTAGAGTTTTAGAGAATTAGATCATAAAACGTGAATTACATTCCACATATAAACAAAGTGGTTACATAAAGATAGTATTCTTCTTTCCCATCAATGGAAATATATTTTAAATAAAACATTGATTCATTCTTGACACTTCCTTGACACTATCATCATATCATGTACCTTTCGCTTGACCTGTGAAAAACATTTCAAAAAAAATTGGTATGAGCATAAAAAGCTCAGTAAGGGATATAAAAATATGGAAAGGAAACATGGGTACATATACACATAAGAATGAAATCATACTTTACCCATAAAACATAAGAACTTTAACATACCTCATCAAATCATGAATAAATCATAGAAATCATAAGACATAAATGTAACATGAGGCATTAATAACATTCTTACGTAGAGAGTAACCCTCTTGGTTACGTTTGGAATACCCATCACAGTATATTCCCTAAATCTCTTTGGAGAAACCTTAACGTTTCACTCCGTTGCATTACCCACTGCATTGGAGAGTTATATCGGGCTCACCTACCCTTAGTCTATCACGGAACCTCCCGTCTTCATAATAATTCCCAAGAACCTCAACATAATCTTATCACATAAAACATGCATAAAGGAAACATAACATTTCCAACATTCAATCACAAGATATCAATACAACACATTGATATAAAAACATTATGAAAACCATTTTCAATACCAAAATAAAGAAAAGTAAAACATGGTATTTATTTTTCTTTTAAAAAAATGTATTGCTTGTAGAGGAAGCCGAAACTCAAATAATGGTCAGGTGGCAGAGAAGTCTTTGTCGCCACATACGTACGACAAAAACATTCCCTTTTGTCATTTAGTAAACGCTTCGTATAAAAAAAGATTCCTTTTGAATAAACATAAATGTAAAAGGGGTTTATACAGCATATAAAAGAAGGTTGTGTATAAAACAAAATATGCCTCAATGAAAGGAGATTGAGACGAAGTCCCATACCTCGGGTCCGACTTGACTCGGTCGTTCTTTAATCTCCTGAATAATAAACTTGAGTTAATTTCTACTTTCTTAAGAACCATTTTTAAGTTCATTATTCCTTTTATATCAATTATTTCCATGTCATCAACACTATGTAATTATTTAAGTTAATAACGGTCGTTTTAACGATCATTGGTACTTGAGTCAAAAATAAACCCTTTATAATTACAAGTTGTTCATGTATCCATTATATCCAGAATTATAATCATGATGTATATATCATATATATCCAGTATATACATGCATTTATAATATTACATAATCATTTAGAGGTAAGAAATGAAATGCACCGTTCATGGAGACGGTAAGCCGTACGTACGCATGAACGCTACTTTCATTTCTATATCATATTTTATAGAATGGAATAATAATGATATAAAGTTATATTATAATTCCAGTATAATATCATATATAATATCATATTTCCATACTTTATACATCCAACATATGGTATTCAACGAATCAAATCACTTTGAGGGGGCGGTAGTCCGCGCTTCCATAAATGAAGATATCACATTTACCCATAATGGAAACCATAAAATTATGCCCAAAATGAAAAATACCGAATCTTAAGGAAAACATAATCATATTATATATCATATATAAATATAGTAACATCTTAATGGCCACCTTTTAATGTTTTAAAAGAATGTTGAACCATCATCGTTTCGGGAGGCACAAATTCACCATCCACGGAAACCGTATATCCTTTAGCCATTAGATGTAGGTGTGTGTAAGTGTAGCTCGAATCCATCTTATAACAACATCCTATTATATTTAAGATACTGGATTTGTTACAAAATAAATGAATAAAAAGAGTTTAGGGGGTTGGAGAAGCAAAATAAAACAAAAGGACTCAAGTGAAGACATTACCTTAAAATCGGGTAACTCCCTTTGGTTTGAGCTCAAAGGCTTCCTTGGGAAGACTTATGCCCAATGTGAGGCTTCCAGGAGTAATATAGAGATGTGGAGAGACAAAATGCTCAGGGGTTGGCTGAGCCAATGGCTTTGGGAGTGTGTGTAAGGAGGTAGAGGTGGAGGCCTTTTATAAGAGAAGAGGAGGGGCACTCTTGGAAAGTAAAGAAATGTTACTTTATTTTAAAATGAGTTTCGGATTAAAAAGGTCACACATTGATATAATTCGAGGGTAAGGTGGTATGGGTTCGAAATCCACCCATAATATAGGTTTTGGACATGTGTTTTTCATAGATTTTACATTATCATTTCATTTTATTTAAATCCTTTATTAATGAGGTAATCACTGCATCATCATGATGTCATAAAATTTTTAATTTATTTAAAGTCTAAAAATTATATAAAAACTACTATTATGTAGGAAATGTTTTTATCTTTCTAATGAATATTTATAATCAAAATTCTGACTTGTATAACCCCATGTAAAAATTATTTTAGTAAAACATTTCTTGATTGTGTCATTTTTACTTTAACATTAAATAAAAAGTTATTTATGTCATTTCCCAACCAAAGTGGCTCCATGGGGTCCCCAAGTTGACCCATGGATTGTCTTGGTCGGCCATGACACATCCAATGAGGGTAGGATATTTTTCAGGCTCATCTCATATTATTAAAACATTATTTTTACCTTAAACTACACTAATTACCACTAATCGCGATTAAGAACTTAAAAGTTACTATTCATCAAAAAATTATTTTAATCTCATTGAATCAAATTTTACTTCTTAATGAAAACCATGTATGTCGGATATTTTGAAAATCAAATCACAGAAGTGGCAAAGTTTCATTTAAACGAAAAATCAGTTTCTTTAAATACCACTTAGTGGTTTCACTATTCATCAAAAATTGATGTTTTTCAGAAAGATACCAAAACATCACCCTAAGCTATATTTGATATTCTGAATTAAAAAATGATGTCTATTTTACAAAATTAAAATCATTTATGTTTCATTAATTAATTTAATAACTAATTCCCATTGTCATGACAAATAGCGTGTTTTTATAAAACAATAAGTATCAAAAGATTGGCACTAGTTTTAGTCCAATTTCAAAGTGAAATTGTTTCCAATGACCACCATTGGATAAAATGGTAAAAATATATTCTAATTTCACTTAAAAACCAATTCAAAAGATAATATAATCATATAAATAAATTAGATTAAAAAGAGATTTTGAAATAAAATACAACATTTTCACTATTCATTAAAAATGAACATTATCGGAAAATTACCAAAAATTCACACAAAGTAAATTTTGATGTCACAATCATAAATAATAAGTTTATTTTGAAAAACATAGATTATAAAATTTTCAAAAGATAGATTTAAAAATGGTTTGCCATCAAAAGGTAGTAAAACAATCTTTTAATAAAATTAGTGTATTCCATGCATAAGTTTGTATTTATTTTCATTTTAAGCCTATAAAACACTATATTAATCATTAATAGACATAGATAAAAATATCTATTATTCATTACTTACTTGGGATGTAACATCCTTCCCCCATTTAGAAAATTGTGTCCCCGCAATTTATTTACTTATCGAATAAATGGATGTACTTATCCCTCATTGCATTTTCAGATTCCCATGTTGCCTCTTCCATAATGTATTTTTTCCACAAAAACTTTACCTGATTAATCACCTTATTCCGTAACACATTCTCCATGTGGTCAAGAATCTGGACCGGTTGTTCCTCATAAGATAGGTTCTCTTACTGCTGAACTACCTCTGGACTCAAAACATGAGATGGATCTGGCATGTACTTTCTCAACATCGAAACGTGAAAAACATTGTGTACCTGAGATAAACTCGGAGGTAAAGCCACCCGGTATGCAACTGATCCTACTCTCTCTAGAATATCATATGGTCCAATGATCCTTGGACTCATCTTTCCTTTCTTTCCAAATCGCTTCACACTTTTCCATGGTGATACTTTGAGAAAAACATGATCACCTAACTCAAAAGAGAGATCCTTCCTCCTGTTGTCCGCATAACTCTTCTGCCTACTCTGAGCTGTTCTCATGTGTTTCTATATCAGCTGAACTTTTTCTTCCAACTCTTCTACCAATTCTGGTCCCGTCAACTTCCTTTCACCCACTTCATCCCAGAAAGCTGGAGTACGACACCGCTTCCCATATAATGCCTCAAATGGTGCCATCTGTATACAAAAATGAAAACTGTTATTATATGAAAACTCAACCAAAGAAAGATGTTGGTCCCAACTTCCCTGATAATCCATCGAAAAAGCTCATAGCATATCCTCCAAGGTCTGAATTGTTCGTTCTGACTGCCCATCTGATTGAGGATGAAATGTTGTACTAAAATTTAATTCAGTACCCAATGACTTCTGAAGGCCTTTCCAAAAGTTAGAAGTGAACCTGGGATCACGATCACATACAATGGAGAGGGGAACTCCATGTAACCTGACTATCTCTTTAAGATACAAACGGGAAAGTTGATCTAGTGAAAAATTATCTCGTATAGAAAGGAAATGAGCTGATTTAGTCAAGTGATCAACAATAACCCAGATTGCATTATTACCTTGAGATGTCTTCGGTAATCCCACAACAAAGTCCATGGATATATTTTCCCATTTCCACTCTGGCACTGGTAAAGGCTGAAGCATCCCTTTTGGTAACTACCGCTCTGCATTAACCTGTTGACATGTCAAACACTTCAAAGTAAAATCATCAATATCTTGTTTCATTCCATCCCACTAGTAGTACTCCCGCAGATCTCTGTACATCTTAGTACTGCCAGGATGAACTGAAAATGGAGAACTACGAGCTTTACATAACAACTCTCTCTTCAACTGTGAATCACAAGGCATACACAATCTCTTCCCAAATCTCAAAACACAGTCACTATAAATGTTGAATTCAGGAAACTTACGTTTCTGAACCAGCTCTACCTTTTTCTGCAACTCACTGTCTTGCTTCTGTGCTTGCTGGATTCTATCTGATAGAGATGATCTCACTGAAACCTGAAACAAAACAGAAGAACATCCTGCGCCAACAATATTGTTAATGAAGCATTACTTTTTCGACTCAAAGCATCAACCACTTTATTTTCTTTTCCCGGATGGTAATGAATTGTACAATCATAATCCTTGATTAATTCCAGCCAACTCCTCTATCCCATGTTTAACTCTTTCTCAATGAATATATACTTTAAACTTTTGAGATCAGTATATATTTCACACTTTACTCTATAAGAATGATGTCTCCAAATTTTTTAAGCAAAAACAACAGCATATAATTTCAAATCATGTGTAGGGTAATTTACCTCATGAGTTTTCAACTATTGTGAAGCATAAGCAATTACCTAATCATTCTGCATTAGGATGCAACCAAGTCCATTCAATGAAGCATCACTGTAGATAACAAACTCACCATTCCTGGAAGGTAGTGCCAAAACTGGAGCATTCACCAATCTTCTTTTCAATTCCTGAAAACAATCATCACATTCTTTTGTCCAGATAAACTTAACACCCTTCCAAGTAAGCTTAGTCATTGGACTAGATAACCATGAAAAATTTCTAACAAACCTTCGGTAATATACTGCCAAACCAAGGAAGATACGAATCTCAGTTAAATTTGTGGGTCTTGGCCTGTCTTCCAAAACTTTTTTTTTGCAGGATCAACAGTTATCCCATATTTAGAAACAATGTGACCACGGAAAGAAATTTGTTGCAACCAAAACTCACACTTACTGAATTTCCCATACAATTTCTTTTCTTTTAAGGTTTGCAAGATAACCCTTAAATGTCTTTCATGCTCCTCTTTACTTTCAGAAAACACTAAAATATCATCAATGAAAACCACCACAAACTTATCCAAGAACTCATGGAAAATTATATTCATTATGTCCATGAATACATCAGGTGCATTGGTTATCCCAAAAGGCATTACTACAAATTCATAATGGCCATATCTTGTACAAAACGCAGTCTTTGGAACGTCTGCTTCCTTTACCTTCAGCTGATGGTACCCCAATCTCAAGTCAATCTTTGAAAAATACTGAGTTCCCTGGAGCAGATCAAACAAATCATCGATATGAGGCAAAGTATATTTTGTTCTTAAGAGTGATGTTATTCAAGGCTCTATAATCAATTCAAAGTATCATTGAACCATCGTTCTTTTTAACAAATAAAACAGGAGCACCCCATGGTGATGTGCTAGGTCGAATGAAACCTTTCTATAATAAATCTTGCAATTTCCCCTTCAACTCTAAATGTTCAATTTGAGCCATTCGATAAGGGGGGTTTTGAAATTGGCTTAGCATCAGGAACTAAGTAAACAGTAAATTCAACTTCCCGATCTGGTATTATTCTAGGAAACTCATCAGGAAAAACATCTAGATACTCATTTACCACTGGCACATCATTAATCTGAACAGTTCCTTTATTTTCAATGATGTGTGCAAGGTAACATTCATTTCCATCTTTTACATGTTTCTCAGACTCTTGATAAGTTATCAATAGTAAGGGTTCATTCTTGTACACAAACTGAATGTATTTCTGAAAAGAAACTTCTTTAGCTCTATAGTCAATCTTAGCATGGTAAATAGAGAGACAATACATAACCAGGATAACATCAAACTCTACTAGAGGTAGAACAATAAGGTTTGCAAGTAGTTGCTTTCCACAGATAAGGATAGGGAGATTCTTATAAATTCTCTTTGCCTCAACATTTACCCTAGGTGTTTTTACCAAAATTTCAGGAGTCATTTCTTGAGATAGTATTCCCATTTTACTAGAAAAGTTTTCAGAGATTAAAGAATGTGTAGACCCCGAATCAAACAACACACTGGCATAATCAGAAAAAACCAACAAAGTACCTGATACAACATCATTTGATGGCATGACATTTGCTGAAGTAGTTTCAAAGGATTTCACCACCCGTTTCTTCTTGTAGTCTAACTACTTCCCATCACTGAAGCTCTTTGTCGGACACTCGTTTGCATAGTGACCCATCTCATTGCACTTATAACATTTCACTAAATGTAAATAAAATTTGTTCTTACCTTCACCTTGATCATTTTTAGTGCAATCACGAGCCTTATGTCCCATCTTACCACATCGGTAGAACTTTCCAGAATTCAGAAGACATTCCCCAGCATCCCTTTTGCCACATTTATCACAAACTGGAAACTTATTTTTCTTACCATCAGACTTTTTTGAAGAATTTTACCTTTCTCCTTCCACCTCGGTCTCTTCTTCTGTTGATTGTTATAAAACAATTGATCATCAGCAAACTCCATTTACACCTTCTCATCACATCGAACAAGATTTTCATAACATTTAAAATCACGAGAAGTTAATGCCCTTCGATTTTTTGGCTTTAATCCTTAGTAAAAACAATTGATTTTACTATCAAGGTCTCAGATAAAATTTGGAGCATACCTTGCCAATCGAGTGAACCTTTATTCATAGGTGGCCACTGATTCTTCCTCTTACCTCAATTCCAAGAATTGCTTTTCCATCCTAAGTCGAACAGCCTTAGGAAAATACTTCTCAAGAAACATACCTTTGAATTCATCGCAGTCGAGAGCATCAATCTCATCAGCGTCTCTGGTATTTTTAACCATCGACCACCACTGACCTGCTTCACCCTCCAAATGGTAAATAGGAAGACTAACCTCTTGATTGTCGGAACACCCCATGACATCGAAAATCTTCTCCAGGTATTTAATCCACCCTTCAGCTAGCACAGGGTCAGATGATCCACTGAATGATGGGGGTGGTGCCTCATGAAATGTTCCACCACTGACATGTTCCTCTGCGGTTGATCTGACTGATCTCGTGCATGGATACCACCACCATTTATCGCTTGAGTCAACTACGCCATTACTGCATCAAACTGTTCAGTTCCAATTATGACCATCTCAGGATGCTGATTCGGAAGGTTATTTCCTTATGCATGCCTTCCTAGCACTTCTTCCATGTTTCCTCTGTGGAAAACCATTCTGAACAAACATGACTTACATGAAGCAACATGGTAATCTTCAAATGCTACATCACTTAAAAAATATATATTTTTGGATAATCATTTAACAGAATTCTAACTCCTAAAGTTATCTAAACTGAACTCTGATACCAACTATAAGGCCCCAAACTTAAAACTTACTTAATCTTGAGTTATTACAAGATTACACATTGAGTATCTTTTCGGGCTTAGAGTTTTAGAGAATTAGATCATAAAACTTGAATTACATTCCACATATAAACAAAGTGGTTACATAAAGATAGTATTCTTCTTTCCCATCAATGGAAACATATTTAAAATAAAACATGGATTCTTTCTTGACAATTCCTTGACACTGTCATCATATCATGTACCTTTCCATTGACCTGTGAAAAACATTTCAAAAAAACTTGGGATGAGCATAAAAAGCTCAGTAAGGGATATAAAAATATGAAAGGAAACATGGGTACATATATACATAAGAATGAAATCATACTTTACCCATAAAACATAAGCACTTTAACATACCTCATAAAATCATGAATAAATCATAGAAATCATAAGACATAAAGGTAACTTGAGGCATTCAAACTTTATTACGTAGGGTGTAACCCTCTTGGTTACGTTTGGAATACCCATCACAGTATATTCCCTAAATCTCTTCGGAGAAACCTTAATGTTTCACTGTAACGCCCCGACCCCAGTTACCTAGAGTCGGTGCATTATTACATAACATTGGCATGATCACAAGAAAGTTCAAATATCGAAAGACCGATTGGTTTAGAAGCCTTGGAAACACTAGATATATTCATAATGTTTTTACATTACATCATAAAGTGAAAAACTACTAAAACAACATAGTCTCCATATTCCACACTCAAATCCCCACATAAAATCCCTACAGGTCATTCATAACTTACTTCTCCACATCCTGGGAAAAATAAAATATAGAAAAGTGGTGAGCTCAAATGCCCAGTAAGGATAACAATATAGCGGAAACTTTCACAAATAAGCATAAACATTTAAGGAAATGCATTACTAAAACAAAATCCTTTTAAACTTGAACTTCAACATAGTATGAAAAAAGTAAAATGAAATAATGCCATTTAATTATTCACATGGATATTCTACTAGTCGAATAATCACATGCAATATCAATAACCACTTTCATAATGACGGAATGCATAATGCCAGACTATCATAACCACATAGCCAAAGCATCGTGCCAAGACTACAAATAAGATTTTGCCAAGGCCTTGTGCCAAGACACTAGTTTGTCTCATGAGACCTACCGATGCATCGAGGAGCTATAGCGGGCTCCACCCTTCACTTACTAAGTCCAATGAATTCCCATATGAAAAGGTTTAAACATAACATAAACATTCGTATTAAAACTAGTACACGAAATGTCAATATTTTTTACATAAACCATGAATGGTATAAAAATAACACATCCACAGTAAAACATATCAAAAAACCTTCAATACAATACAAAAGTTTTGTATCATAATAAATCAACTCCAAATAAGCTTAAAATACATCAAAGGATGTTGACATAGATGAAATCGAAACTATTTGATAGAAATATCTCTTTTCTCGAAATCATTGAAAAGTCACACATTTATAAAGGAAGTAATTTAAAAGAGATTTTTGAATCAAAGTGTCCCATACCACTTTGAAACTTTTCAAAATAAATATCATTTCGAAACATTCATTTCCATATAAATAAATCCTTAATATCATTTTGAAAACATGGACATTAATTAAAATATTTAGAAAGATAAAGATTTAAAACAGTTAAAATTATTATCTTGATAAAGAGTACCTTTAAAAAATTCTTAAAAAATTCATTTTGAAATCATTTAAAAGTCACATAATTATAAAATAAAACATTTACTTTGAAAATATTCTTATAAGGTTGTAAGGGGAGCTTTGAAGCTTTTATAACGGCGGTAAATAGCCACACCCGTCGTATAAGTTAAAAAAACATTCTTACCTTAAACTTGTCGAAAGGTTAAAAGTGCCTTGTTTGGAAAACGACAGAAATATTCCTTTAAAAACACATAAGGGTATAAATGAATTTAATCCATATTCTTTGTAAATAGTAAAAATGTTTAGAAATAAATTTCGAAGAAACATGGATGTGGATGATAAAGAAATCCCAGTAGATTAGTACGTATAAACAATCTCGGATAATGAAGAGATTGTGAAATAAACCCTTAACAATTTGGTAACTTATGAAACATACAACCCATGAAAGAGGTATCATACAATGAATATGTAAATACACATAAATTAATGTATATTATACAAAGAATATAATTACGGGCAGTACATACACCACACAAAAGGTAATGGTGGCAATATGGCATGAATCTCACGGGAATAAGGAGTGAGATGAAAACCCCTTACCTTGTACTTTTCCATGGTTGGGGTAGGTTAACCTCATGTATAATGGGTAAATAATTGTTATTAAATTATACAAGAATCATATATATTAATATGATATCATATATGATCTTTTAACATTGATTTGTTAATAATATTTTAGAATTATCGTCGTTTTGGGTGTTAACTTACTCGTTTTCTTTTATCTGTTTTGTTACATAAGCCGTGCTTGTTATAGATAGGTTGTATCTTATTCATATCCAGAATGATATCAAGTCCTTAAATATAATTTTTAAATCATCAAATGATAATTATACTTGAATGGATACGATGGAGAATGAATCTCATCGTGTTCGTGGAGACGGTAGTCTGTACGTACGCACGAGCGACAATATCATTCTTTTGATATTAAAATAATATATAAATGGATGGTATATCATATATACAGAATCATTAACATGTTATATTTATTATTTACAAGAGTTACACAACATTATTATACCCATCCAAATAATAATATATTGAATAACAACTACACCGTGATGTGGAGACGGTAAGCCGTACGTACGCACGTATGGTGACATGTTATTCAAAGGATGGATAGAAAACTAAATATGGTTGTACCATATTTATAATAACATAACAGTATTTATTTGATACTGGAGTTATTATTTTAGAATGGTAATAACAAAGGAAGAAGAAGTGGAAGAAGAGAGGAACTTGGAAAAGCGTGGTGAAATCATTACCTCTTCTTCGGGTTCTTTCTTTTTGATTTGATCAAAAGGGCTCCATAGGATGGCTTTCTGATCAAACTAAGGCATCTAGGTTGTATTGAGGGAAGTTGGGAGAGTATTTGGGCATTGTTTGGCCGAACCAAAAGGCTTTGATGGTTTGAAGAAATGAGAAGGAGGAGTGCCCTTTTAAAAGAGGGGTGAGGGGCACCTTTGGAAAGGCTAGAAATATTAATTTATAATAAATTCATATTCTGTTTCTAATGGATAAAAAATGGATTATTTAAATGTTAAGGTGGGTATGGGTCGAAAACCACTCAGACAATCTAATTTAGACAGGTTTGGGTACTTATATTAACCTTATCTTTAAGTATTAACTCTAAGTTAATTAGTTTCACTTTTACAATATCTCTTTGTATTTTTATATTATATGGTTAATAAACATACCATATACATCCAATCGACTCCCAAGTTGTCCATTAATGATACACCAATCATGATATAAGTCTCTTGGCCGATCCTTAGATTTTTAGGAATTTAATATCAATTAATAATATAATATTTTTTTTAAAAACTCTTTTATGTCAATTTTGACACTATTCAATAGTTGATTTTTTTGAAACTCTTATCAGAATTATTACTCGACCAAAGTTATTTAAATCAATCCTAACATGTCATATTATCCTAGAAAATTATTTTAATTCATTAAAAGACTCAAATTATATTTATTTGGGTATTTATAATATAAATTATTTTAATTTGTCACTATTATGGTAATTACTGCATCATCATTGTGTCATACATAAATTAAATTATATAAAGTCTAAAAATTATAAATAAAATATAATTATGTAGGAAAGTGTTTTATCTTTCTAATTAATATTTATAGTCGAAAATCCAACATATATAACCATATGTAAATTTTTTTGTTCTAAAGGATATATGCTTGTGTCATTTTTGTATTCATTTTAACTTAATTAAAATAAATTGTCCCTATCACCAACAAGTGGCTCCATGGGGTCCCAAAATCGACCCAAAGATGCCTATGGTCGAACATGTATTAACCAATAAGGCTAGGACATGTTTTAGGGTAATTTATTGTTATTATAATATTATTGTTTAACCCTTATTTACTGGATTTACCCTTAACCATGGTAAATAAAATATTTACCGAAGTAATTATTCAAAATGTCTAAAAATAAATGTTACCTATTTACACAATTTGAACATCCTGATTCCAAATATGGAATCCTTTTTTAAAAATTCAAAACACATAAGTGGCAGAAATTAATTTAATATTAATTCCCGTTGTTAAAACAAAAAGCGTGTTTTTAAGAGATAATTACTATCAAAAGATTGGTACTTGTTTATGTCCGGTTTAATTGTAAAATTATGTCCAATGACCAACATTATATTAAATGGTAAAAATATATTCTAAATATACTTTAAAACCAATCAAATTCATAATTTTTCACTATTAATTATTTTGATTAAAAAAGTTGTTTTTAATTAAAATTTAGTAATTGTCACTATTCATCAAAATATTAAAGTTATCCGAAAAGTACAAAAATTTCACCTTAGGACAAATTCGATATTCCAAATCCAAAAAAGAAGTCCATTTTGAAATATAAAATATATATAATTTCAAAAAGTAGGTATTACTATTCATAACGGCTAGTTCGATTGGTTGTGGTGTGTGTTAGAACTCGAAGTTGCGTACAAAACATGCTACTGTATTATTCAAAGGAAAACATACCGTGGAAGCTTGGGATGTTTAATTTTAAATTTTTTATGTCCCCATTTAGTCAAAAAGTTTAATATATTGTATTTAATAAGGATTCACTATTAAAAGTTGGTAAAAGTGCAATACTGAAAATTAATTTGTTCTTACATTATGTCTAAGAAACCCATAATATGGATTCTAAAATTATAAGGATTATATAAAGTTTAAAATTTAGTTAATACTATTCATAACCTCTTTTGAACGACTTGTTTGGTAAATCATGGTGTGCTTGAACTCGGTGTTGCGTGTAGTGCAATTTATTGTATTATTTTGAAGAAATAACACACTCCGAAATCTTGGGGTGTTACATTATCCCCTCCTTAAATAAATTGCGTCCTCGCAATTTGAAATTGTTCTTCGAAAATAAAAGGTTGAAAATAGAAAATATCTTTGTGGGAAAACCCTCATCGGAAATTGGGTTACTAAAATTTAGTCTTAATATGAGGAAAAGAGAAATGAAAGGGTCACCACCAAATTATGATCTCGATTAGGAGAACATTGGTGGCAATTAGAGACATATAATTGGAGGAAAAACGTAAATATTTATAGGTAGTGATTGTGGTAATCAATCACAAAAAAGTTTAAAATTGAGGTCCTTAAATTAATCAATCTATGATTATTTAAAATACCATCGATTCAACAAAACATAAAGTATTAGGATAACACATTTTTGGATTTAGGATTCCTTAAATAAAGTATAAGAATTAATTTATTCATAGAATAAGAGAAGAAGAAAAATATATTCTTGATAAGTATAGTTCCATCCTTTAACAAATTTCTACCACAGACTCATCTTTCACTGTAAAAGATAATAGAACTTAAAAATAATATTACATTTATCCTATTCGTATAGATTTAAAAAATGAATATATAATTCAACTAGAAGAACCATTAAAAAAAGACATTATTCAATCCAGGAAATCACGTGGGTCAATGGTAGGTGATACACCCTTGTCTCCCTTCGGTTGTAGGTTCAAGTCTCCCGGCCTTGCTGGACGCGATGGGTTGCCGCCCAACCTCCGAATTTTCCTTTTATAGCAATCCAAAATAATCCAAACTAGAACTATCCAAAATACTTCAGTCCAAAATTTATAAGGAAGGTAAGCACAGTAAAGATCCTTTTTTCTGCGTAATAGCATGTGAACACCTTCATCATGTATTCTTTTTAACCACTGCAACATCCTGAATTACCATAAAACCTTATTGATTACATTCATGATCCCTTATTCCTTAAAGAATAATAGATATACTCCTTAAATCCAAAAATGTTTTAATCCCAAACAACGATGGAAAATAAAAATCATTAATCAGTTTCAAGGTAGTGAAGAATATCCAATACAATTTATCCAAATCAATCATGTATTATTCCAAAATCACTACCACGGTATCAGAACTATATTATGGTTTATCATTTTCTCGACCATATATTTTCCAAAAATTTATCCTGCTATTGAGTCACTTTTCATTGTTCCACACAATCTCAAGTCCTTAATGAAATAGTACTGCAGTACAATCCTTATATACTCCATAATTATTATAACAAGTACATTGTTGATACAACACTCAAATGACATAATCAACATAAGAACTCTAATAATTCCTTTTCATTTGTGGTAGTATCATAACTTGATTATTATCCAATAGCATCATTTTCGGCATAGTCTGATGACTAGGACATATGTTCGCATAGTGTCCAACCTCCTTGCAAATGAAGCATTGTACATTTGAAACCATTTTATTACCCTTTCATTCACGTACTTTGTGCCCTTTTCCTCCACACTTATAACAAACTCCCATTCCATTCAGGCAAGTTCCAGGGTGTTTCTTTCCACAGTTATCACATATGGGAAAATTCTTCTTTTCCCTCTTCCTTTTATCCATCTTTCTCTCTTCCATCCTTTTCTTCTCTTTCTTCCCTTCAAATCCATAGGACTCAGTAAACTCTTTACTTATCTTATCAACACATGATATTATTTCTTCATATGATGATAATACATGCGAGACTATTTCTCTTATAAATTCTGGCTTATGACCATGAAATATATGATCCTTCTTTCTCTTTGTATCATGTGCATTGCTGGAGTTATCATTCCTTCTACTAGGTGCCATTTGTAAACAATGGAATACACTAGATTAGTTTATGAATAACAATACCTAATCCCAAACTTGTAAAACACATAACATAATTTAAATAGTTTATGGATATATTCAATAATCATAAAAATGTATCCTTTGAGGAAGTATATAATCATAAACCCTTCATAATGGTTTGTATACAAAATGAGAATTATCCTAAGCATATCCCCTGTGAGTGTCGTAACCAAGAGGGCAGCAAGGCCCGTTGTCTTGCACCAGTTCCCGTTCGAGTCTAGCTCATAGCGGTGTTTTCGGGTTTTACCCCTAGGTACATCTGTGCCAGAGCCGCCTCTACCTGCTCATATCTAGACATGGATGTATTGCTCGGAAAACTCACAAAATCTCTAAAATACCAAAATTCTAGGAAGTTATTCTATACTAATCCTAAAATTCCATCTTATATCTATGTGCTCTAATCAGAGTTTATCTAAATCTAGCTTCCAAGGTTTGAACTAAACTTCCTCTGATAACTACTGTAACGCCCCGACCCCAGTTACCTAGAGTCGGTGAATTATTACATAACATTGGCATGATCACAAGAATGATCAAATCTCTAAAGAACAATTCGTTTAGTATCCTTGGAAACACTAGATATATTCATAAAGTTTTTACATTACACCATAAAGTGAAAAATTACTAAAACAACATAGTCTCCATATTCCATACTCATATCCCCACTGAAAATCCCTGCATGTCATTCATAACATACTTCTTCACATCCTGGGAAAAATAAAACATAGAAAAGTGGTGAGCTCAAATGCCCAGTAAGGATAACAATATAGCAGAAACTTTCAAAAATAAGAATAAAAATTTAAGGCAATGCATTACTAAAACAAAAGCCTTTTAAACTTGAACTTCAACATAGTATGGAGAAAGTAAAATGAAATAATTCCATTTACTTATTCAAATGGATATTCTACTAATCGAATAATCACATGAAATATCAATAACCACTTTCATAATGATGGAATGCATAATTCCAGACTATCATAACCACATAGCCAAGGCCTCGTGCCAAGACTACAAATAAGATTTTTCCAAGGCCTTGTGCCAAGACACTAGTTTGTCTCATGAGACCTACCGATGCATCGAGGAGCTATAGCGTGCTCCACCCTTCACTTACTAAGTCCAATGCATTCCCATATGAAAAGGTTTAAACATAACATAAACATTCATTTTAAAACTAGTACACTAAATGTCAATACGTTTTCTATAAACTATTAATGGTATAAAAATAACACATCCACAGTAAAACAGATCACAAAACCTTCAATACAATACAAATGTTTTGTATCATAATAAATCAACCTCAAATAAGCTTAAAATACATCAAAGGATGCTGACATAGATGAAATCAAAACTATTTGATAGAAATATCTCTTTTCTCGAAATCATTGAAAAGACAAACATTTATAAAGGAAGTAATTTAAAAGATACTTTTGAATCAAAGTGTCCCATACCACATTGAAACTTTTGAAAATAAATATCATTTAAAAACGTTGAAATCCATATAAATAAATCCTTAAAATCATTTTGAAAACATGGACATTAATTAAAATATTTAGAAAGATGAATCTTTAAAACATTTAAAATTATTATCTTGATAAAGAGTACCTTTCAAAAATTCTTAAAATATTCATTTTGAAATCATTTAAAAGTCACATAATTTTAAAAGAAAACATTTACTTTGAAAATATTTTTATAAGCTTGTAAGGGGAGCTTTGACGCTTTTATAATGGCGGTAAATATCCGCACCCGCCGTATAAGTTAAAAAAACATTCTTACGTTAAACTTGTCGAAAGGTTAAAAGTGCCTTATTTGGAAAACAATAGAAAGATTCATTTAAAAACACATAAGAGTATAAATGAATTTAATCCATATTCTTTTTAAATAGTAAAAATGTTTTGAAATACATTTCTAAGAAACATGGATGTGGATGATAAAGAAATCCCAGTAGATTATTGCGTATAAACAATCTCAGATAGTGAAGAGATTGCAAAATAAACCATTAGCAATTTGGTAACTTATGATACATACAACCCATGAAAGAGGAATCATACAATTAATATGTAAATACACATAAATTAAAGTTTATTACACAAAGAATATAATTATGGTCAGTACATACACCACACAAAAGGTAATGGTGGGAATATGGCATGAATCTCACGGGAATAAGGAGTTAGATGAAAACCCCTTACCTTGTAATTTTCCTTGGTTGGGGTAAGTTAACCTCCTGTATAATGGTGAAATAATTGTAATCAAATTATACAAGAATCATATATATTAATATGATATTATATATTATCTTTTAACATTGATTTGTTAATAATATTTTAGAATTATCGTCGTTTTGGGTGTTAACTTACTCGTTTTCTTTTATATGTTTTGTTACATAAGCCGTGTTTTTTATGGATAGGTTGTATATTATTCATATCCAGAATGATATCAAGTCCTTAAATATCATTTTTAAATCATCAAATGATAATTATACTTGAATGGATACGATGGAGAATGAATCTCATCGCGTCCGTGAAGACGGTAGTCCGTACGTACGCACGAGCGACAATATCCTTTTTTTGATATTAAAATAATATATAAATGGATGGTATATCATATATAAAGAATAATTAACATGTTATATTTATTATTGACATGAGATACACATCATTATTATACCCATCCAAATAATAATATATTGAATAACAATTACACCGCGACGTGGAGACGGTAAGCCGTACGTATGCACGTATGGTGACATTTTATTCAAAGGATGGATAGAATACTGAATAAGGTTGTACCATATTTATAATAACATCACAGTATATATATGATACTGGAGTTATTATTTTATAATGGTAATAACAAAGGAAGAAGAAGTGGAAGAAGAAAGGAACTTGGAAAAGGGTGGTGAAATCATTCTCTCTTCTTCGGGTTCTTCCTTTTGATTTGATCATAAGGGATCCTTAGGATGACTTTCTGATCAAACTAAGGCATCTCGGTTGTATTGAGGGAAGTTGGGAGAGTATTTGGGAAGAGTTTGGCCGATCCAAAAGGCTTTTATGGTATGAAGAAATGAGAAGGAGGAGTGCCCTTTTATAAGAGGGGTGAGGGGCTCCTTTGGAAATGCTAGAAATATTAATTTATAATAAATTCATATTCGGTTTCTAATTGCTCCAAAGTGGATTGTTTAAATTTTAAGGTGGGTATGGGTAGAAAACCACTCAACCAATATAATTTAGAGTGGTTTGGGTACTTATATTAACCTTATCTTTAAGTATTAACTCTAAGTTAATTAGTTTCACTTTTACAATATCTCTTTGTATTTTTATATTATATGGTTAATAAACTTACCATATACATCCAATCGACTCCCAAGTGGTCCATTAATGATACAAATATCATTATATAAGTCTCTAGGCCGAACCATATATTTTTAGGAATTTAATATCAATTAATAAAATAATATTTGTTTTAAAAACTCTTTTATGTCAATTTTGACACTATTCAATAGTTGATTTTTGTGAAACTCATAACAGAATGATTACTTCGACCAAACTAAATTAAATAAATTCTAACATGTCATATTAGCCTAGAAAATTATTTTAATTCATTAAAAGTCTCAAATTATATTTATTTGTGTATTTATAATATAAATTATTTTAATTTGTCACTATTATGGTAATTACTGCATCATCATTGTGTCATAAATAAATTAAATTATTTAAAGTCTAAAAATTATAAATAAAATATCATTATGTACGAAATTATTTTAGCTTTCTAATAAATATTTATAGTCGAAAATCCAATGTATATAACCCTATGTAAAAATTGTATTGCTAAAAGATATATGCTTGTGTCATTTTTGTATTAATTTTAACTTAATTAAACTAAAGTGTCCCTATCACTTACAAGTGGTTCCATGGGGTCCCAAAATAGACCAAAAGATGCCTATGGTCGAACATGTATCATCCAATAATGCCAGGACACGTTTTAGGGTAATTTAGTGTTATTATAATATTATTTTTTAAATATTATTTACCGTATTTACCCTTAAACATGGTAAATAAAATATTTACCGAAGTAATTATTTAAAATGTCTAAAAATAAAATTTACCTATTTACACAATTTGAAAATCCTGATTCCAAATATGGAATCCATTTTTAAATATTTAAAACACATAAGTGGCAGAAATTAATTTAAAATTTATTCTCGTTGTTAAAAAAACGTGTTTTTAAGAGATAATAACTATCAAAAGATTGACACTTGTTTATGTCCGGTTTAACTGTAAAATTATGTCCAATGACCAACATTATATTAAATGGTAAAAATATATTCTAAATATAATTTAAAACCACTAAAATTCATAATTTATCACTATTAATTATTATGATTAAAAAAGTTGTTTTTAATTAAAATTTAGTAATTTTCACTATTCATCAAAATATTAAAGTTATCCGAAAAGTACCAAAATTTCACCTTAGGCTAAATTCAATTTTCCGAATCCAAAAATGAAGTCCATTTTTAAATATAAAATTTATATAATTTAAAAAGTAGGTATTACTATTCATAACAGCTAGATTGATTGGTTGTGGTGTGTGTTAGAACTCGAAGTTGCGTACAACACACGCTACTGTATTATTCAGAGGAAAGCGTACAGTGGAAGCTTGGGATGTTTCATTTTAAATTTTTTATGTCCCAATTTAGTCAAAAAGATTAAAATATTGTATTTAAAAAGGCTTCACTATTAAAAGTTGGTAATAGTGAAATACTGAAAATGAATTTTTTCTTACATTATGTCTAAGAAACTCATAATATGGATTCTAAAATTATAATAATTATATAAAGTTTAAAATTTAGTTAATACTATTCATAACCTCTTTTTAACGGCTTGTTTGGTAAGTCATGGTGCACTTGAACTCGGTGTTGCGTGTAGTGCAAGTTATTGTATTATTTTGAATAAATAACACACTATGAAATCTTGGGGTGTTACATTCACTCCTTCGCGTTACCCAATGCATTGGAGAGCTATATCAGGCTCACCCGCCCTTAGTCTATCACAGAACCACCCGTCTTCATAATAATGCCCAAGAACCTCAACATAATCGTATCACATAAAACATGCATAAAGGAAACATAACATTTCCACCTTTCAATCACAAGATATCAATTCAACACATTGATATAAAAACATTATGAAAACCATTTTCAAAACCAAAATAAATATAAGTAAAACATGGTATTTATTTTTCTTTTAAAAAAAATGTATGGCTTGTAGAGGAAGCCGAAACTCATATAATGGTCAGGCGGCAGAGAAGTCCTTGTCGCCGCATACGTACGAGAAAAACATTCCCTTTTTTCGTTGATTAAACGCTTCGTATAAAAAAAGATTCCTTTTGAATAAACGTAAAAGTCAAAGGGGTTTATACACCGTATAAAAGAAGGTTGTGTATAAAACAAAATATGCCTCAATGAAAAGAGATTGAGACGAAGTCCCATACCTCGGGTCCGACTTGACTCGGTCGTTCTTTAATCTCCTGAATAATAAACTTGAGTTAATTTTTATTTTCTTAAGAACCTTTTTCAAGTTCATTATTCCTTTTATATCACTTATTTCCATTTCATGAACACTATGTAATTATTTCAGTTAATAACAGTCGTTTTAACGACCATTGGTACTTGAGTAAAAAATAAACCCTTTATAATTACAATTTGTTCATGTATCCATTATATCCAGAATTATAATCATGATGTATATATCATATATATCCAGTATATACATGCATTTATAATATTACATAATCATTTAGAGGTAAGAAATGAAATGCACCGTTCGTGGAAACGGTAAGACGTACGTACGCATGAACGCTACTTTCATTTCTATTTCGTATTTTATAGAATGGAATCATAATTATATAAAGGTATATTATAATTCCAGTATAATATCATATATAATATCACAGTTCCATTCTTTATACATCCCACATATGGTATTTAACGAATCAAATCACTTTGAGGGGGCGGTAGTGCGCACTTCCTTAAATGAAGATATCACGTTTACCCATAATGGAAACCATAATGGTATGCCCAAAATGAAAAATAGAGAGGCTTAATAAAAACATAAATATATTATATATCATATATAAATATAGTGACATCTTAATGTCCACCTTTGAAGGTGTTAAAAGAATGTTGATCAATCATTGTTTCGGGAGGCATAAATTCAGCATCCACAGAAACTGTATGTCCTTTAACCATTAGATGTAGGTGTGTGTAATTGTAGCGAGAATCCATCTTATAACAACATCCTAGTATATTGAAGATACTGGAGTTGTTACAAAATAAATTAATAAAAAGTGTTTAGGGGGTTGGAGAAGCATAATAAAACAAAAGTACTCAAGTGAAGACATTACCTTAAAATAGGGTAACTCCCTTTGGTTTGAGCTCAAAGGATTCCTTGGGAAGGCTTATGCCCAAATTGAGGCTTCATGGAGTAAGAGAGGGATGTGGAGAGACAAAATGGTCAGGGTTTGGCCGAGCCAAAGGCTTTGGGAGTGTGGTTAAGTAGGTAGAGGTGGGGGCCTTTTTTAAGAGGAGAGGAGGGGCACTCTTGTAAAGTAAAGAAATGTTACTTTATTTTAAAATGAGTTTCGGATTCAAAATGTCCCACATTGATATAATTCGAGGGTAAGGTGATAAGGGTTCTAAATCCACCCTTCAAATAGGTTTTGGACAGGTGTAGTTCATAGATTTTACATTATCATTTCATTTTATTTAAATCCTTTATTAATGAGGTAATCGCTGCATCATCATGATGTCATAAATAATTTAATTTATTTAAATTATAAAAATTGTAAAAAAAATACTATGATGTAGGAAATCTTTTTAATTTTCCACTGACTATTTATATTCAAAAATCGAACTTGTATAACCCCATGTAAAACTTGTTTTAGTAAAACATCTCATGTTTGTGTCATGTTTACTTTAACATTAAATAAAAAGTTATTTATGTCATTTCCCAACCAAAGTGGCTCCAAAGGGTCCCCAAGTTGACCCATGGATTTTCTTGGTCGGCCATGACACATAAAATGAGGGTAGGACATGTGTCAAGCTCATCTCGTATTATTAAAACATTATTTTTACCTTAAACTACACTAATTACCACTAATCGCGATTAAGAACATAAAAGTTACTATTCACCAAAAAATTATTTTAATCTCATTGACCCAAATTTTACTTCTTAATGACAACCATGTATGTCAGATTTTTGAAAATCAAATCACAGAAGTGGAAAAGTTTCATTTAAATGATAAATCAGTTTCTTTAACTACCACTTAGTGGTTTCACTATTCATCAAAAATTGAAGTTTTTCAGAAAGATACCAAAATATCACCCTAAGAAATATTTGATATTCCGAATTCAAAAATGATGTATATTTTAAAAAATTCAAAACATTTAAGTTGCATTAATTAATATAACAACTAATTCCCACTGTCATAAAAAATAGCGTGTTTTTATGAAACAATAAGTATCAAAAGATTGGCACTAGTTTAAGTCCAATTTCAAAGTGAAATTGTTTCCAATGACCAACATTGGATAAAATAGTAAATATATATTCTAATTTCACTTCAAAACCAATTCAAAAGATAATCTAATCATATAAATAAATTAGATTAAAAAGAGGTTTTGAATTAAAATACAACATTTTTCACTATTCCTTAAAAAATGAACTTTATCGGGAAAATACCAAAAATTCACACAAAGTATATTTTGATGTCCCAATAATAAATAATAAGTTTTTTTTGACAAACATAGCTTATAAAATTGTCAAAAGATAGATTTAAAAAGGGTTTAGTAAAATAATATTTTATGAATATTACTGTATTCCATGCATAAGTTTGTATTTATTTTCATTTTAAGGCTCTAAAACACTATCTTAATCATTAATAGACATAGATAAAAATATATATTATTCATTACTTATGTGGGATGTTACAGAGAAGGTAAATTGTTTCATTTATAAATCATTCCATTTATACTATTTTTCCTACAATTATTCGTTAACTAGTTATTCAAGACCATAGGATACTCTCCTAGATGTTTAAATTCATTACCTTTTCTCTATGTATGTAGATATAATGGAAGATGAAGAGTTTTCTAGTTGAAAATGTGAGATTCCTTCTCCTTTCTCCTCCCACTTCTTCCTCCATTCATTATTCATTGGTTTTATAATCTCCCATAGTCATTATAGAACTAGGGTGACATAATCGAATTTTTTCAATGGTGTTTTTGTTCGTTTGGGGCAGTTCATCATAGGTTTAGAGTTTTTAATCCCTTGGATGGTGATATAGGGTGTGCGTTTCCATTACGCCTAGGATTTGAAGTATGATATCCCTTACACAAGCATTTATCATTTACGTTTCATCGTTTTCTAATCATTAAAATCTGATATATATTTTTAATATTGTTTATTATCCTATGGATAATTATCTTAGTGTGAAAAAATCATTGTTTAATCCTTGCTTTGTGAAAGGTAGAGTTGTTTTGTCATGAAATTTCACACCAAGTGTTTGATTAATTGTTCCTATATCTTTTGCAACTATTTTTTCAGGTTTAGAACCTGGTTTATGGTATTTTGAAAATTTTATAGTATCTCTAATAATATATGGCATGAAATTGGTTTTTTTTCCTTTTAATGTTCTTATAATAAGTGGTTTTGTTTAAAAATGACATGTCATCTGTTTGGTAAATTTCCCGGTTTGCTTTTATGCGTGAGGACTGATTTTAAAAAAATTATTTTTTTGAATTTATAAATTAATTTGAAGAATTATATATGGTATTTTTGGGTCCTTATATGGATTTCAAATTTGTATTTTTTTATAAACATATGTGTTTTGGTTTCCAACATGTTTTGGCCCGAGTTGTCGGAAAATGGTCAGTTTCACATCCTTATGAAAATGGATGTGTTTTGAATATGTAACCTGAGTGTTTTAATGGATTTAAGAATGTGGTTTTATGGTTTAAATGGTGTTTATACAACTCCACAATAAATGTTAAATTCATACCCTGTTTAATTGTTAGTTTTGAGACAGGCTTAAAGGCCCGTTTGGCATTTGTTTTTGTAAAAATGGTTACCATGTGTATTTCATGTTCTATATTTTGGGTCCATTTTATGGTCCATGAAACTAATTTATTAATTGGTTTTCGGGATTCCAAGTGAAAATTTTTATGTTATTGATATGTTTATAGACATAAAAGATCATTTTTTTAATGGATTTTATGTGCAAGGCCCCGTTATACTGCTTGAAATTGTTTTACGAAACTTTTTTGTGGTTTATAGATTCGTGGAAGATATATGAAGCATGTTTGCAGGATGTTTGTGTGTTTATGGTTTGGTAATAGAATTTTTATCTGAAAAGTGTATTTGATAATATGTGTAACTTGATTTTGAACTGTAGGGAATCTCCGGGATCTAGATGAGCGGACGTGTACTGGTATGCAAGTGATCCTGTGGGGTCTGGACCTTATTTCATGTAGGAATATTGTCAATGAAAACAATTTCTAAACTATGTTTATTATGTTATTGGGGGACCACTATGTTATGTTTATGATCCATACAAGTGTCGTGTGTGCATGAGAACAAATATTTATTATGGTTACTTTCACTGAGATATGACGTACCTTGGGCTCACAACTGACTAGTGCCTAGGGGTGTTCCCGTGACTTGTGCTCAATGGATATTTTTTATTAACCATCAGCATACGGTGTGTTTGGTTGGTAAATTAAGTATTGTGTGTGATTTATTTAAAATTGTATATTCTTTAAAAAATATCTCTTTAAAACTATTTTCATTTTGAAGTTTCATCTCTTTGAAAATTGTTACTAGCATTCTTATTTATAAAACATGCATGTTTTTTGGTATTTTTTTATAGCATGGGACCACATTTGGAAAACATAATTTTATATCATGTATTTACACCATGAAATTGATGTTTCTTTTATTTTAAAGTATGTGCAATGGGAATATAATATCAGGCTAACCTAATGAGTTTTAATACTCACACCTATAGTCTTCTTCTGTTTTTAGCCCTTGTGCTGGTTTTATCATGAGTTCGATAGCCTTGGGTGACATGTGATCATTGTGTTGGAGAGTGGACAGTGGGGTTACATGGAGATAGTTGGTTATCAGGTTCGATCAGTTGAGTATTTTAGTTTTACTTTCAGTTTATTGTATAAATAATTTTAGGTTCAATTTTTATATAAAAGTATTTTGGGCTTTCCATTTCTTTCTGATGTTCGTTTGATTGTTTATATATGGGTGAAATCATTCCCTTATATAATCTATTGATTCCCTTGGTGTATGTCTCCATCTCAAGAGGATCAGGAATGCCTCTCGGTACATGTCGTGGGCTGGCCCTTATGAATGGTTCAGGGTCAACTCGGCCTAGTTCGTGACATCATCTATCTCCACCTTGAAGGATTCAAACACCTAACCACCTTGTACCAACTGTCTGAGCTCAACACAAAACAATCATGTTATTTAATCTAAATTATGTGATATATATATATATATATCCATACATCTTGTTTATATACGTGTTTATAAACATATTTTTTTATAATTAATATTAAAAACATTTGTAAAATATGTTTATCTTATTATATATATTATCATACAATTTTGTACCAATGAATTAGTGTTTTTAAAATTTATTTTTTAGATCCATAAATAATGAAATTATGTTTATATTATATATTTATAAAATATGTTTTGTCACAATAATTTCATGTCTTTATATATTTATTTTTAAACTATATTAAATGATGTATTTATATAAATACATTTAAATGATAAATTTACATAATATTTGAACACACATAGACACATACTTATATATTTATCAATATACATAATTATCTATTTATATAAATAAATAAATGAAATAATAAATTATTATATATATATTATACTTATATAAATATATACATATTGTTTTATGTAAAAATTATATTTATTTTTATATATATGGAATAAAATATATTTTATATCCCTAATAGTAAATTTATATAATATTATATTATATTTATAAATATGAATAAATATTTATTCATATAATTAAATTCTTATATGTTATTATTTGAAAATTTGAATTTTTATTTATAATTTAATTTATAAACAATACTTAATAAAAAAAATTGTAAATATATATTTCAAAAATATTTATATGAATGATAGACCAGAGGAAAATGTATTCTCCACTAAATATGATAAGAATGCCCCATAAATTAGGTTGGAATTCCCTCAATTTTTACAAATTAAGGTGAGATGACAAAAAAATCTTGTTTGGAGGCATTTAGAGTACTTTTTAAACAAAATAATAGTAATGAGCTGGGATCCACTATATATAATGGTTTAAATATTTTCCCAATCATTGATTTGACATTATTAGGGCGTATACATACACATGGTAGAAATTTCGTGACCATTTGTAGTTCATATTCCGTTATCAATTTATTTTCATTCATTCATGCATTTATTGGATTTAGGTATCATAAAATTGTTATTTAATGATTATTAGACAATATAAAGTAGATAATTAATAAGTAATATAAATGTATATTTTTTTTATAAATTACATTTCACAATATATTATATATATTACATGAATATACATATATATTATTATATAAGTTATGTTTAATATAATATATTTTATTTATGTAAATATATATAAGAATATATAATTCAATTTATATATTTATTTAATAATATATTGTTCATTTTAAAAAATATATCTATTTTAAATGATAATAAAAAAAATTCTATATAATAAAAGGACATGTTTATTTGTGGTTACAAAAAGGGAAGTAAAGGGGGTACATTTATCAATAATTTTTTAGTGTAGATAAATGACCCTTTTCTCAACATATTTTTGTTAGAATTGATAAATGTTTTGTAAGGATGTGAAAAGTTGATCGAAAAATTTATTAAATTTTCATTGATTATTACTTTCACAAACAACCCCATTTATTACAGATTATTTTCTACATTGGGATTCCTGGATTATGTTTATTGTCATATTTATTTTCCATAGAATTCTAAAATATCATTTTATAATAATTAAATTAATAATTAATGTTCTATATACTTGGAGATAATTTAAATAATTATTGGTCCACTCTAGAGAACTATAAAATGAAGGTGAAAGTTAGGTTTTTGAACCTATCATCCCTTATGGAATGCTTCCTTTGGATCATTAGGCTTCAATTGAATGTTAGGTATCAATACTAATTATATTTAATAAAACAATATTTTAGAGTTCAATGTATGGTTTATAAACTAAAATCATTGTAATAAACTAAACATTTCACGCCATTATTTTGAAGTCATTATTATGTAGTTCAATCATACATCGATTCATTCGCCTATGATATTTGTGTTATTTATATTTCCTATTGTTTTGGTGATTTTTTAACTATACTATTTATGTAATTAAATTAATTTCAATTATCCTTTAAAATGATCATATATAGTATTCAATTATTCTTATCTCTAGGTATGTTATTATTTTTTGAAGGTGATTAAATTAAAATTTCAACCCAAATAATTATTTAAAATTGTGCATTTTATGAGGCGATATTTCCATATCATTTGGAATAGAATAATATAAATATTCATGTTAAATAATTATATTTCGATCTACTAAAAATATCATGACGATGGATGAGACTCTCTGAGGAAATTAACATTACAGACATGCAATTGTTTATCCATTAATGCATGTTCATTGTAATTATGTTGATATATATATGTTACTCATTTTTTTATATTTCATTGAAGATATTTTTTCAAGATTAGACAATGGAAACATACATGTCTATATTGTACTAAGTGTTCATTATAATTCCATTAAAATTATGTTCCTTTTATCACTACTATGTGTTTTAGAATATTTATCATTATAAATTTAAACATTCATCAGGAGGGATTTTCTGTAGAGAAAATTTAAATGTTTCTCTAAATATATCATTTTTTAGTTCATAGTGAAACATCTCTCCGACGTTGTTTCAACAATATAAATCATAACTATTTCAATTGACATGTCGAAAAATTGTACTAAGACATGGTATATTATAGTATTTTCAAACTAAGTTTTGTTTTTAAAATTTTCATTGAAATATAAATAACTTTTTGTAATCTATCAATTTCCTATAGAGAGCAATTATGGCGTTTAGATAAGGGGACACATTTTTTGAAAATCCCAATTCTCACAGGGAGTTTTTTGGTGGCATATAATTGGTGAACATTGTTCCCTGAACCACTATAGGATTTATTATTTATTATTCCTTATCCATTTTATAGATAATATATTCATTTAATGTACCATGCATGACATTCAAAATCTCAATGAGGAATTAAGTATGATCAAGATAAAAAATTTCTAAAGAACAAAATTCATCCTCCTTTTGTATCTTTATATTATTATGACATATTAATTTTTATTAATGGAGTGGTTTTAAATATTTATATTAATCATTAACATGTTGATTTAATGGTCTATATGACAAAAGTTGTGTACAGATTAATAAAATCATTAAATTTCATTTATTAACAAAATATGTTAAAGAGAAAAATATTGAAGTGGTATGTCCCATTAGATCATCAATTTGAAAAATAATTATTTATGATTACATAAATATTTTCAAACAGATGAAATTTCTACAAAATCATAACATTGGGATAATACTAATGAAGCTGAGTATGTTTTGTATTTCAGAGAAATAAATTGAACCAATTATGGGCATGGTCTATATTAATTTAATTGAGACACTCAGTGTGCGACTTCTTGTGAGATGTTTCAAATAATAATAATTTCTTATGATGGATGAAATAATGTAAAATAGTTGGGGTAAAATACATTTAAAATAAATTTTTATACATTTAGGAATATGGAATAAAAATGTATCGCATAAATTAAATATCGATTGAATTAAATAGTTAATGGAGTTAGTTCCTTTGGATAAACAATTACACATCCATAGTTGGCATTAAAATATATAACATATTACCTTTAAATATAATGGAATCATTATAGGTATAAACTAATCCATAACAATTAAAGACCTTGAATTAGAATAATGGTATGTTACCTTGATGGTGTATGAATATGATGTGAAATATGATGATGGAAATCATAGAATGAAAAAAAGATAGGATACTACTATTAAATATTCTATCCCAAAAGGTGAAAAAATATAAAAGATAAATTTAAATCCAAAAGTAATTAATGTTTTTCATGATTTTAAATTCAGGTTTCTCATATAGAGGGAATATTAAATAAGATTAATTAATGGAAGGAAGGTAAAAAATATATTTTAAGGACTCCAAGAAGTATGATAAGGAATTAAAACAAGGCTGATGATATGAATATAAAATATTACAGAATATCATACCAAATTTCCCACAACTAAAAGTTTATATATTATGAATAGAAATGAAATAAAATAATTAAAAAAGGATAGTTTAGTATGAATGTAATGAAAAGATGGATATGAATGCTAAATGGTGTTTTTTTGGATATTCTAATATATATTATTACATAAAAATGAGAAATTAAATAACAAAACAAACATGTTATTTATGGATAAGAAAAAAGATGTACAATATAATTATTCATATTAATATTATTCTGAATAATATCAAAAATTATATTATCATTATATTTTTCAATGATTGAGGAGAAATAAGAAGCTTTGATAAAATTCATCAATCATTAATGAATATTTAAAATGTGTTCTTATGTGAAATAGATACCGTGTTAATACAGAAAATGGAATTAAAAGAAAAATTTACAAAATCCTGAGCATGATAAATTGTTTATGAAAATAATATTATTTAATTTTAGGCTAATATAGAGGTATGTAAAATTGATTCCATGTTATTTACTTAGGGAGGACAAACCTTAATTCATAATCCTTTGAATAATTTTTAAGAGATCTACGAAAAAAACTAATCTATAAATAAATTATTTTTACATTTTTTTATCTATCTCATCATGTCTATAATTATGATTTTTATTGAAAAATAATAGAAAATTATTCTGTAATGTTTAATTTGTAAAAACAATAATAAAATTATTAATCAATACAATTAATTCTTCAAAACACTCTATGGTAAAATATAAATATTCCAGATAAATTAGTTATATCTTTTTACCATATATTTTCTCCCTAAAACATTTGTTTGTAAATGGCTTGAATACCAAAATAAGATTTAATTTATTATTTCAACGGTGAATGCCCACATGGGATAAGTGTAATATGGTATATTAGAAATTATTTCTTGAGAATCAAGATTATAAATTTATAAAATTTAATTTCACACCTATACGTATATATTTGTTTTGTTATGTTTTGTGATAATTTTAAAGAAAACCCCACTAGAGTAGGATTAGTTGGATGTCCAATGAAAACCCAGGTGAAAATTTATGTATTTTTTCTATAGTTGAAGAAAAATATGATAATTATATTTAAAATATAAGGTGATGTATTTTTAATATATTTTTTGACCATTTATCACTCTATATATAAACCTGAACTAGTTATGCTTAGAGAAATTAGTACATAAAAGACTTATACATTGGATCTTAATCCTTATTGTGAATAATAGTTTACTATATAACTATTAAGATAAATGAATATTGTATTTGGGAAAGGATTCATGTACATTGTAATGAAATTTCATTATCTAAATTTTATTTTAATAATTTTTTCCCTAATCTGAAAAATCCAAAATTTCATGAGAAAAAATATTGTAATTCATTTTAAATAGGCAAGAAGGTTATGTCATCATTTAAATCTATAGACACGATTAAAAAACTAATAAATTATAACATTTCCTATTTTATATGTTTGTATTTGATAAGGTAACAACTTAGGGTAATTAATATTATGATTTTGTTTTTGTTGATGATTTTTCGCGATTTTGATAAGTTTATTTCATAAAACAAAAAAATGTTTATTTTTAGATATTTCTGAGTTCACATTTAAGAATATTTATAATGAAAATTTTATCAATCTAACATAATTGAGATGTTATCATAGACGAAATATTTTCAATGAGTCATTTACCTCTTTTCACTCATTCTTACGTATTAAATAAAAAATTCTATCACTGAGAACACCAAAAAAATTGAAAAGTTGAAATAAGAAATATAAATATTCAAGAGCATGAAATCACTATGTTTAATTAATATATTTTTCAGCCATTTGTTTACGATATTTATAATTCTTGTCACATAAAATATTGTTTTTTAAAATATTCATGTTTCAAAAATAAACCTTATGGGTTATAGAATAATTGAAACCAAGATTTGGATACATTAATGTTTTTGAATGAATTTTGTATATCTTGAAAAGTTAGGAGATCCATGGATAGTATGATCCAATGTCTGATAAAGGAATAATTCTATGATATTTTTCCCATTCCAAATCATATAGTGTGGTTTATAAAAATATATTCATGGTGGAATAAATTGTTCATGTTTTTTTAAATTAAAGTGATCGTTCTTATCAATACATAAACAAGATAGATTTATTTAGTAATTATTTTAATAAAGAGTGACATGATTATTATAAAACATTATTTGAATGTAAATCAGAACATGATCGTGATAGTTCTAGTTTTTAGGTACTTTAATTTTCGTAATCTGAACCTGTCTTACCAAATTAACCTACGACCATAAAGGATCAACATTTAGAAACTATTATATGGGACCAAGATAATGTAGTTATAAATTAGAGAAATATAATAAAACCGTGTTGAGTTCTATGGATTCCCATTCTGTTAATATAGTAAATCTATAAAAGAAGAATAATTTCATGATTTTCGGATGATATCAATGTAAGATGAATCCAAAAATTTCATAAAAAATATTATTTTTGGATTTACATAATAAGACCCCAAATTATGGTGCGATAGTATCCAAATGATTTTTTATAAATAAAAAAGATGATCATGGTCTAATTACTAGGAATATGGATAAGAAGGCTTCTAAGGGTTATACCATGGAATAATTAATAAACTATGATTAATCATTATCTTGGTTTTATTTCCCTGATGCCATTAGGATGTTATTTTCCTATTCAATGCATGTGAATTATAAAATATAATCTATGGATTTCAAACATTCATTTCAAATTTTTATTTAGTGGAGTAAAATTATGTTTAGAAAACAAATGGCATTGAAAACCCTCATCATCCAAATTTGTATTATAAACCTACTAATTATATTTCTTTCCTTGAATAATATACATTAGATTTGTAAGAAATATTGAGTTCATTTGTTTTGAAAAATGATTTTTCAATAGGGGTTTTATCCTTATTTTTTAAGTATTTATTATACAATATTTATATGATCATGGGTCTTGGATGTGTTTAAATAACAATAGGTGTGTCAGGTTCCTTGATAATTTATTGGAGTTTTAGATGCCACAATTTAAATTTTAGGAAAGGTATCCTTGCGTGAACGGTGGAAAAATGGTTCATAATAAATGCATCACATTAGTTTCTATTTCATATGGTTGTTTAAGTAGTGAGAGGAGTCCAAACTAGCCATTCATTTAATTAAATATGTCAAAATAAATCCACATTATTGGAACATGTTTTTCATTACTATGTACTAAACCCATGTAGGGTAGAATGTCTATAAGATATGTACTTTTCCACTAATTTTGAATGTCATGGTCAACCATGAAAGGAAATTATTCTATAAAGGGTACATAGAAAGTGAAAATTCATGGTTAGAGCATAGTTTTCCTAATATAATGGATGAATAATGTGGCTAAATAAAATAGAAAAAAATAATTTATCACCTCAGACTATAAATTGGATTTTAAGACATTTCCAACACCATTATCCACCAGGATCCACTATATGATCACTCATCACTCTCCTTTTATAGTGGGTGATTATCTATAGTTCCTCATCTTAATCAATAATAGATTATGAAATTGGAAGGAAAAAATTATTTCTATGAATCCACATACATATTTTCTACGTTTTATACATCCATTTAAATGTTATTGGTGTTCGGGATAATATTCCTTATTTTTAGTTATTTTTTCAGGTTATTCATATTCATTTGAACCAGATTAAAAAATGATGATATCGGTTGAGAAAATAATAAATATAATGAGGTGGGTGGTATAGGAAATTTTTCCCCCAATCCTCACTATTATTACATGTGTTGTTGTGTTGTGCATCAACATTTCTATGTTTCACCTCTTAAAAATATAATTATTTAATTAATATTAATTTCCTTTAATTTGTCAGTCCTTATGAAAAAAATAGTCCTTGGTAGATTTTTACCTCAATCCAAAAATACATTTGGTTTGTGAGGCTTGAATTTTATGTCCCATATACCATGGCTTGAAAGCTAAACAACTCATTAGTTGTGTTGTTGGTCTCTTGGTAGTGATATTATTAAATAGAAACAACTGATATGAAATATTAAATAGGGATAAATACTTCAATGATATTTTTATAATTCAAAAATGAAAATATTAAATATAATATATTGTAATGAATTTTAGTATGGAATGTATCCCCCACTAATCTCTTATAATACTTTTAATTAATGTGATTACGAAATTATAAAATCACATGGTCAGTATGCTTTACATTTTTCATAAATTATATTGATAATGTTTTGAAAGAAAGGTGAATGGTAATATATTTTCACATGGACACATGAGTAAATATTAATTTATATTGGGAATCCATTCTATAATGGAATTATAAAATGGAGGTAAATTTATAATGATTTATATTATGGTATATTAATTAATTTATTAATTTATTTTATTATTCATGAGTTTCAAATTATTAAAGAAATTAAAAATTTTGGTACATTAATTTTTTCACGCTTTGATCATAATTCTAACACATGACCATTGACTATACTATTTTATGGGTGATACTCTGGTTCTAATGAAAAAATTAAAATAATAGGAAAAACATACACATTTAAATGAGTAAATTATAGATGAAATAATGGTCTGACATTGGTGATATATGGGTTCCTGATATAGATTTCTTTGGAAAAGATCATACTTTAACAAAAATTTAAAAAATTCCTAGAGCAATACATGTGATAAAAATATTTAATTCCATGGACATGATCATATGATATGATAAATTATATTAAACATTGAGTGATTCTTGGATTCCCTTATCTAAAAACCATAGATGTGATTAGTAGATCGATCCCATTATGATCATCATTCGATGGTACATGTCTTCAATTTGAAATTTCATAGATGGCCACATATGAAAAATTGATTTGTTTTATTATTAATGGATTTATTTGCAATTATTTGAATTTATCTATAGTATTATCTTAGTTTCTATTGAAAAAATACATGGTTTCCCATTCGTGGATTTATCTAAATGCATTTTTGGGTTCATGGGCTCAATACCATGGATCATATGAGTATATCATTGTTATTATGGTTTTAATTCTTAATATTTGGATTTTATTTTCTCCTCATTTTGGAACAGTATCCATAATTGACCAAAGAATGTGTCATTGGATAGGTTTACCATGTGGATCCATATGATGTTATGGTTTATGTATACATCATTAAACTTAATTACCTTATTAATTATGCATTCACACTAAATAATTTTATAATAGTATTATATATTTAATTAGACACGATTTTTGGTTGACTAAATATTTTTAATGACACATTTTTCAAGCCCATATATGGTACACAATCATACCTCATGGTTGTAGGTTTTGACACGGTTTTTGCCTCATGTTGTTGTACCTTATTTCCAATGACTTGGGAAGGGAGTATTTGTTGAGAATTTACTCAGGATGCCTTCAGAAGACAATGAATTTTAATTATAATTATAAGGACCCGGCCTGAAAACATTACATAATCTTGAATTAAATGAATAATTCACATTGAGGATCTTTTCGGGTTTAGAGTTTTAGATAATTAGGACATAACTGTTACATCTCACAAGATTACAAAGAAGACACTTCTAATCAGTTTCCATTTTTTCATAAAATAAAAACACTTGAACAAAAGAGTCCTATCTAGTTCCATGTTTTAGAGTGTATGACATTTCCTTGATCCTATCCTAGACCCTATTCCACATTATGTCCTGTGAAAAACATTTCAGAAACATGGGATGAGCATAAAAATCTCAGTAAGGGTTATAAAAAAAGAAAAGAAAACATTAGTCCATGTATACATAAGGTTAAATGAATTCATAATTTACTCATAATACATAAGGACTTTAGAATACCTCATGAAATCATAATATTTATGAATCACTCATTGATATTAGAAGACATAAAGGTTTCTTGAGGCATTCCTAACATTCTTACGTTGGGAGTAACCCTCATGGTTACCTTTGGAATACCCATCACAGTATATTCCCTAAATCTCTTCGGAGAAACATTAGAGTTTAACTCCTTCACCTTACCCAATGCATTGGAGAGCTATATCGGGCTCACCCACCCTTAGTTTATCATGGAACCACCCGTCTTCATAAACAATTCCCAAGAACCATAACATAATCATATCATATAAAACATTAATATATGAAACATAACATTTGCACATTTCAATCAAAAGATATCAATACAACACATTAATATAATCAAAATATTATCAAAACCATTTTCAATACCAAAATACTTAAATGAGTATATGGTATTTATTTTCCTTTCAAAAAAATTACATCTTGTTAAGGAAGCTAAAGATCAAATAATACTTGTGGCGGCGGAAAGGCCATTGTCACCACGTATGTTAAAAAGAAACATAATTTTTGATGTTTAGTAAAACGCTTTGTAGAGAAAATATTTCTTTTGAATAAATGTAAAAGTCAATGAGGTTTATACAACGTATAAAATAAATATTTGTATAAAACAAAATATACCTTAATGTAAGGAGATTGAGACAAAGTCCCATATGATGATGGTATCCCTAGATTAAGGATCAATCAATTACATATTTATGTGCGAAAAATATAAATACACCCAATATAAGTGGATATTAGTGTCAAATAATCAGATTAATTCCCACATATAAATAGAATGACATATTCATGGGGTACATGTTTAACCCAAATAATTAAAATTGAGTTAAGAAGTTCCCTTTGCAAAAATTCGACAGCCTAACGACGTCACATTAAAATTCAATAAATGAGTTGATGAGAAATAAAATGGTATCTCATCACTTGGAAATAAAATTCACATCAATAAGGTAATATAATAACATATCGCAACATAATAATATGTAAATTGAAAGACACAACAAAATAAGTCTTTTAAAAAGAGGAGAGTGAAAGGCTCCCTTATCGATTTGGGTATCTTTCGAAACATACACCTCACGAAAGAAGGGACATAAAATGAATATGTAAATACCCATAAATTAATGTATATTACACAATGAATACAATCCTGGGCAGTACATACACCACACAAAAGGAAATAGTTACAAATGTAGAATTAATCTCATGGGAACACAAAGTGAGATAAAAATATCTTACCTCGTTGTGATCGATTGAGTCATATAACCAGAAGACAATAAACACTGAATTAATCACATAACAGCATGAATATAAATATAATAATGATAATATACGTGAAAGGGTAGTAAAAAATAAACAACATGCAATAAATAAGTGGCAAACAATGTAATTCTCACAGAATTAAAAGTGAGATAAGAAATCCCTTACTAAATTTCTGCAGCCTAACAGTGCCACTTAAGACTTCCCAAAAATGAATTGATGAGATAGAATATGGTCTCTCATAATATGAAAATAAATAGTACAGTATTATGGATATATATATCATACCCCAACATAAGAAAAAGGAATTTGAAAGACTTGACATAAAATAGAACTTTGAAAATGAGGAGGGTGACAGAATCCTTTACAAAAATTCGGCAGCCTACCTGCGCCACTTAAACATTCATAAAATGAATTCATGAGAGAAAGATAGGGTATATCATCATATGAACATAAAATGGACAGTGGGATGAATATAAAATAACATCCTCCAACATAATAACATGGATCATAAAAGAAATTACATAAAAGAGAGTACTTGAAAAGAAAGAGAGAGGTAGGATCCCTTACCTCAAGTCTGACATGTCTTGTTCATTTCATTATATTCCTGAATAATAAAAATTGGTCAATTTATAATTGATTAATTATCTCATTTAAGGTTTATTATTCAATTCATATCACATATTATAATTTTATAATAATTAGTTAATAATGTGAGTTCATATCAGACATTTTTGTTGATGTTCGGTAGATGAGTCAAAAATGAACTTGTTTGAAAAGAATTGTCCATGTAGTTATAATTAAATCATCTCTAGAATAGTATTAATGATTTAAATATCATATATATCCAGTATATATTCATTTTATACTATTCCATAACATTTGGAGAGAAAAAATTAAATGCACCGTTTATGGAGACGGTAGGCCATTCGTACGCATGAACGCTACTTTCATTTCTTTGTCATATTAATGGAATTAAAACTCAATGAGAGATATATATATTATATTTGAAAAATGATATTAATCATTTGGATTTAATATATCATATAATAAAATTATATATATGTACTTATAATAGTATATAACATTTGCAGATAAGAAATGAAATGCACTGTTCATGGAGACGGTAAGTCGTACGTACGCAAGAACGCTAATTTCATTTATATTTCATACATTAATGAAATGAAAACATAATTATAAATATTTATATTATAATTAATGTATAATATCAAATATAATATCATTTACTCCATCATTTATACATCCCACATATGTCATTAACGATTAAAATCACTTTGAGGGGGCGGTAGTCTGCACTTCCTAAAATGAAATTATCGTGTTTACCCATTATAGAAACCATAAAGGTATAGAATAAATGAAAATACATAGGCATAAGGAAAACATAAACATAAAATATATCATATATAAATATAGTGACATTTTAATGGCCACCATGAGAGGTGTTAAAAGAAGATTGAAGAATAATCCTTTCGTGAGGCAGTAATTCGCCACCCACAAAAACATCTTGTTCTTTAACCATTAGATGGAGGTTTGTGTAAGTATAGATCTAATACGTATAATAACAACATCATAGTATATTTAATATAATATTTTTGTTACAAAAAAAAATGAATAATAAGTGTTTAGGGGTGTTTAGAATAAAAATAAAACAAAAAAACACAAGAGAAGACATTACATTTAAATCGGGCAACTCTTTTTCATTTGAGCCAAATGCATCCTTGGGAAGGCTTCTTCCCAATGTTACGATTCTACGAGGAAGATAGGGATATTTGGAGCTTATTTGAGTAGATTTTGGACTATCAAAATGGTTTGAGAAGTGTGGGAGATGGGTAGGAAGTGGGGTCTTTTTATAAGGGAGAGGAGGGGCTCTTTTGGAAAGTATGATACTATTATTTTATTATATCTTGAAATTCGGTTTCTAAAGGTCTAAAAATCATTAAAGTCGAGTATAAGGTGTCCCATGTTCAGAATAACATCATTAAATATATAATGGACAATTTTTGGATATTATTTTAAACATTATCATGTTATTTATTTAACTTATTCCTTAATGACATAAACACCAGATCATCATTGTGTCATAAATAATTTTATTTATTGGTGTCTAAAATTTATAAAAAAAATTACCATGTTGTATAAAATCTATTTATATTTCTAATTAATATTTATTGTCGAAACGATAACATGTATAACCCCTTGTAAAAATTGTTTTAGTAAAACAATACATGTTTGTGACATTTTTTTACTTTAAATAAAAGGTATTTATGTCATTATCTTATCCATGTGGCTCCATGGGGTCCCAAAAATTGAGGCAAGGATTTTCTTTATCGGCCATGACCCATCCAATAAGTGTAGGACATGTGTCATGATATTTTTATATTTTTATAATATCATTTTTACCTTAAATTACCCTAATTACCTTTAATCGCGGTTAATAAAACTCAAAAGTTACTATTCACGAAAAATTATTTTTATCCCATTGAACCACTTTTTAATTACTAATGAAAACCATGTATGTCATATTTTTGATATTAAATTCACAGAAACGGAATTGTTTTGTTTAACGAAAAATTCAGTTTTTTAACTACCACTTAGTGGTTTCACTATTCATCAAAAAATTAAGTTTTTTCAGAAAATTACCACAAATTCACCCAAATATATATTTTATATTCTAAATTCATAAATGATTTCCATTTTACCAAATTCATAACATATAAGTTACCTTAATTAATTTTATAATGAATTCCCGCTTTCAAAACAAATAGCGTGTTTTTAAGAAACAATATCTATCAAAAGATTTATACTTGTTTATATCCAATATCAAAGTGAAATTAATTCCAATGACCACCATTGAATTAAATGGTAAAAATATATTTTAATTACTATTTAAACCCAATTAAAAAGATAATCTAACCATATAAATAAATTATATTAAAAAGAGGTATTGAATTAAAATACAACATTTTTCACTATTTATTATAAAATGAACTTTATCAGAAAAATACCAAAAACATACACAAAGTAAATTTTGATGTCTTTATTCTAAATAAAGAATTTATTTTGTCAAATATAACTTATAAAAGTGATAAAAATTATATTTAAAAATAGTTCATCATCAAAAGCCGGTTAATCTACCTTTAAAGAACATTATAATATTTATGCTTACAATTGGATTCATTCTCAATTTAAGCCTCTATCATTTATTGGATAAATGTAAAAAAATTTAACAAACATATATGATAATTTCATTGTTAGTTATAATAATTCCCGCCATTACAATAGTTAGGTGTTAACTACCATATAAAATAATATTATTATATTATTAGTGTGCGATGTAAGATTTCATAGAAACTCGTTGTAGCGTATTGCGTATGCCATCGAACATAACATTATTAAAATTTCATATTCTTTATTTACATGGGATGTTACATCCTTACCCCTATTGGTAATTGCGTCCTTGAAATTTTGAATTTGGTCTTGGAAACATCATTAAAAGTCCCACATCGAAAAAGGAGTCAATAAAACTATCAATTTAAAAGAATGAAAAAGAAGTACAAAGGTCACCCGAGACAAAAGATACTAGGATTCCATGAAAACATGAATATGGAGAAAAAAATGATCTTGTTCTGATGGAGAGTGATAGAAAACATGATTAAGAGAATGTTAACCCCCATAAAATCACATACTTGTGATGGGTTAAACGGTATTTGATTCCCCAGTAAGAAAAGTTAATAAACAACATTTTTGTTTTAAGTTACATTTCATTGAGGAAATTATTTAAGAGCATAACTAATACATAAGTAAACATACTTACTTGTCATGTAGACTTTCAACTCTTACTAGATTTCTAATAGAAACTCTTATTTTCTCCAAAAGAAGGGTATTTCAGGAAGGCTTGTTCACCTTAAGAGCGCTATAATCAACTTCTAGAGAATTACCTAATCCAAAAAAGATAAACTATATATTTTCCTTGCCTTTAGACCTTAACAAAAACCAAAAAGTTAGTACAAGGTCAGATAATCCCCAAAAAAGGATAATCCTTTATAAAAATAAAAGCTATTCTTAATCTCCAAAATTTGTCAAAAAATACCCAAATTTAAACAAAACCATTCAATAAACTACTATCCATAAAACTCTTCGAAGTAATCCAAACTATGATTGAAACCCAAATCTCTGAAAGATTTAATCACGTAGTCTTCCACAGTAAATCATAACATTTATCCCCAAATAACATCAGTTGCTCTTAAAGTCTCATATTGAAAATTAATTAACCTAATCACATATCCTCTATGATAGGTTAATAATTTTCATAGATAACCCAAAATCAACTTATTATTGATTCATAAAATCATATAAATAAAAACAATAATTCAAACTAACCAATTACTTCACGTAGTCTAGTGGTAGGCGATAAATACCAGCAGCACTTTGATTGTGGGTTCGATTCTCGTGGCTTTGTCTGACACAACGGGTTGTCACATGGTCTGCGTGTTGTCCCTTTTCAAGAACTATATAATTTTATAAAATTCCTCAAAAAGAGACAAATTCATAAAAAATAACCCTAAAATATTTTACCCTCAAGTTTATCTCATGCCTTTCATTTTGCATCGTAACATATAGTAACCCCTAATTACCTTAAAATTAAGGATCATATAAACCCAAATGGTTACCTTTATAATTATTACATGAACTACCACATCGAGTTGGTTATCTCGTACATGATGCATTAGAGAACTCACCATGGTTCAAGTGGTTAATCATGACTCCTGATAGTTTGTTTACAATAACAAAGGGATTCCCCATTTAATCCCCCATTTCATCCAGTATCTTAATTTAGAGAAACACAACAGTTTCCTTCAAACCCATTGTCCCTTTGGTTCCTCCTACATCAATCCATTTAATAAAACCAAAAAATGTCAGTGTGAGTATATCAACAAAATCATCTTGTACTAATGTGGAAAATAAACACTAAGACATACATATCCATGTTATCTCAAACTCATTCCATGTTTCAAAAATAACAATGACTTCATCTAGTATAATAACCATTGTGGTTATACAAAACTTGTCAGTTATGCTTAATGAATACCCTAACCTCTAAAGTTATCTAAACCGACCATTGATACCAACTATAAGGACCCAGACTTAAAACATTACATAATCGAGAAAAAATGAATAATTCATATTGAGGATCTATTTGGGTTTAGTGTTTTAGAGAATTATGACATAACTATTACATCTCGCATGATTACAAAGTAGACACTTCTACTCAGTTTCCATTTTTTTCATAAAATAAAAAATCGTGAACAAAACAGTCATTTCCAGTTCCATGTTTTAGATAGCATTACATTTCCTTTATCCCATCCTCTACCCTATTAAACTTTATGTCCGGTGAAAAACATTTCAAAAACACAGGATGAGCATAAAAAGCTCAATAAGGATTATAAAATAAGGAATGAAAACATTAGTCCATGTATACATAAGATTCAATGAATTAATACATTACTCATAAAACAAAATCACTTTAGCATACCTCATGAAATCATAAGATTTATGAATAACTCATAGAAATAAAAATACATAAAGGTAACATGATGCATTCATAACATTCTTAAATATAGTGTAACCCTCATGGTTACATTTGGAATACCCATCACAGTACATTACCTTAATATCTTCGAAGAAACCTTAGCATTTAACTCCTTCGCGTTACCCAATACATTGGAGACCTATCTCTGGCTCACCCACCATTAGTTTTTCATGGAACCACCCATCCTCAAAAACAATTCCCAAGAATCATAACATAATCGTATCACATAAAACATGGATATAGGAAACATAAAATTTCCACATTTCAATCACAAGATATCAATACAACACATTGATATAATCAAAACATTATCAAAACCATTTTCAATACCAAAATTCATAAAAGAGTATATGGTATTTATTTTCATTTTAAAAACATTACGGCATGTTAAGGAATCCAAAGATCAAGAAATACTCGTGGTGGTGGAATGGTCATTGTCACCGCGTATGTTAAAAAGAAACATACTTTCTGTAATTTAGTAAAACACATTGTAGAGAAAAGATTCATTTTGATTAAAAGTAAAAGTCAAATTAGTTTATACACCGTATTAAAGAAATTCATGTATAAAACAAAATATACCCCAATGAAAGGATATTGAGACGAAGTCTCGTACAAAGACGGTATCCTTAGATTAAGGATAAATCAATTACATAATTATGTGTGAGAAATATAAATAAAGACAATATAAGGGGATATTGGTGTAAAAAAATCAGATTCATTCACACGTATTCATATAATGAAATATTCATGGAGTGCAAGTTTATCCTAAAGAATTAAAATTGAGTGAAGATGTTCCCTTGAAAAAATTCGACTCCATAATGACGTCACTTTAAAATTCATAAAATGAGTTGATGAGAGAGAAAATGGTATCTCATCACATGGACATAAAATTTACATCAATAAGAATATATAAGAACAAATCCTAACATAATAAGATGTAAATTGAAATATATAACAAAAGAAGTATTTTAAAAATAGGAGGGTGAAATGCTCCCTTACCGATTTGGGTAACATTCGAAATGTACACCCAATGAAAGAAGGGTCATAAAATGAATATGTAAATACACATAAATTAAATTATATTACACAAAGAATACCATCATGGTCAGTACATACACCTCACAAAATGAAATAGTGGCAAATGTAGCCTGAATCTCACGGGAACACATAGTGAGATAAAAATCCCTTACCACATTGTGATCAATAGAGTCGTATGACCAAAAGATAATAATCACAAAATTAATCACATAATACCATGAATATAAATAGAATCATGATAATATACGTGAAAAGGTAGTAAAAAATACACCACATGAAATAAAAAAGTGGTGAACAATGGAAATCTCACGGAATTAAAAGTGAGATAAGAAATCCGTTATGAAATTTCTGTAGCCTAACGGTGCCACATAAAACTTCAAAAAAATGAATTGATGAGATATAATACGGTATCTCATAATATTAACATATAGAGGACAGTGTGAAGGATATATATATCATACCCCAATATAAAAAATAATAATTTGAAAGACTTGACATAAAATAGAACATTGAAAATGAGGAGGGTGAACGAAACCTTTAAAAAAAATCGGCAGCCTAACAGCGCCACTTAAACATTAATAAAATGAATTGATGAGAGAAATAGATGGTCTCTCATCATACGGACATAAAAAGGACAGTTTTATGAATATAAAATAACATCCTCCAACATAAGAACATGGAGAAAAAATAAATGAAATAAAATAGAGTACTTGAAATGAAAGAGATAGGTAGGATCCCTTACCTCAAGTCGGAATTGTCTTGTTCATTTCTTTATCTTCCCGAATAATAAACTTTGGTCAATTTATAATTTCTTACATAACTCCTTTAAAGATTATTATTCTATTAATTTCACATATTATAATGATATAATATTAAGTTAATTATATGAGTTCATATCAGATGTTTTTGTCGATGCTCGGTACATGAGTCAAAAATGAACTTGATTGAAAAGAATTGTCCATGCAGTTTTAATTATATCATCTCCAGAGTAGTATTAATGATTAAAATATCATATATATCCAGTATATATTCATTTAATACTATTCCATAACATTTTGAGACAAAAAATGAAATGCACCGTTCCTAGAGACGGTAGGTCGTACGTACGCATGAACGCTACTTTCATTTCTTTGTCATATTAATGGAATTACAACTAAATGAGAGAGATATATATATTATAATTACAGAAGGATATTAATCATTTATATGTAATATATATCATATATATCCATTATATATATGTAATTAAAATTGTACATAACATTTGGAGATAAGAAATGAAATGCACCGTTCATGGAGACGGTAAGCCGTACGTACACATTAACACTACTTTCATTTCTATTTCATAATTTAATGGAATTAAAACATAATTATACATAGTTATATTATAATTAAAGTATAATATCACATATAATATCATTAACTCCATCCTTTATACATCCCTCATATGTCATTAATGATTCAAATCACTTTGAGGGGGCGGTAGTCTGCACTTCCTAAAATGAAATTATCACGTTTACCCATTATGGAAACCATAATGGTTTGGAATAAATGAAATATAAAAAAGAATAAGGAAAACATAAAAATAATATATATCATATATAAATACAGTGACATCTTAATGGACACCATGAGAGGTGTTAACAAGAGATTGAACAATCATCGTTTCATGAGCCAGTAATTCGACACCCACAGAAACAGTATGTTATTTAACCATTAGATGGTGGTGTGTGTAATTGTTGCTATAATACTTATCATAGAAACATCCTATTATATTGATGATACTGGTGTTGTTAAAAATGAAATGAATAAATAGTGTTAGGGGTGTTTGAGAGGAACAATAAAACAAAATAACATAAGAGAAGACATTGCCTTTAAATTGGGTAACTCTTTTTGATTTGAGACAAATGAATCCTTGGGAAGACGTCTTCCCAAAGTAAGGCTTATATGAGGAACATAGGGATATTTGGAGCTTATTTTAGTAGAGTTTGGACGATCCAAAGTTCTTGAGAAGTGTGAGAGATGGGTAGTAAGTGGGGTCTTTTTATAAGAGAGAGGAGGGGCTCTTTTGGAAAGTATGAAACTATTATTTTATTATATATTGAAATTCAGTTCCTAAAGATAAAAAAATCATTAATGTCTAGGATAATGTGTCCCATTTTATAAATACAATCATCCAATATTTATTGGACAATTTTTGGATATTATTTTAAAGATTATCATCTTATTTATTTAACTTATTCATTAATGACGTAAACACTCCATCATCATTGTGACATAAATAATTTTATTTAATGGTGTCAAAAAATTATAAGAAAAATTTCCATGTTTTAGGAAATCTTTTTATCATTCTGATTAATATTTATAGTCTAAAAGATAACATTTATTACCCCTTTTATAAATTGTTTTAGTAAAACAATTCATGTTTGTGGCATTTCTATTTTTACTTTAAATAAAAGGTATTTATGTCATTATCTTACCCAAGTGGTTCCATGGGATCTCATGTATTGTCTTGGTCTTCCATGACTCATCAAATAAGGTTAGTACATGTTTCAAGATATTTTTATATTTTTATAATAACATTTTTACCTTAAATTACCCTAATTACCTTAAATAGCGGTTAATAAAACTCAAAAGTTACTATTCACCAAAAATTATTTTTAACCCATTGAACCAAATTTTACTTACTAATGACAACCATGTATGTTGGATTTTCGAAATTAAATTCACAAAATCTCTAAAGTTTCATTTGACGAAAAATTGGGTTTTTTAATTACCACTTAGTGGTTTCACTATTCATCAAAAAATGACGTTTTTCAGAAAAATACGACAAATTCACCCTAAGATATATTTGATATTAAAAATTCAAAAATGATGTCCATTTTACCAAATTCATATCATAGAAGCTGCATTAATTATTTTTATAATTATTTCCCACTGTCAAAACAAATAGCGTCTTTTTTAAGAAATAATATATCTCAAAAGATTGATACTTGTTTTTGTCCAATTTCAATTTGAAATTAATTCCAATTACCACCATTGTATTAAATTTTAAAAATATAATTTAATTACACATTAAACCCAATTAAACTGTTAATCTAGAAATATAAATAAATTAGATTAAAATGAGGTTTTGAATTAAAATACAACATTTTTCACTATTCATTAAAAAATGAACTTTATCGTAAAAAAACCAAAAACACACACAAAGTAAATTTTGATGAATTGATTCTAAAGAAGGATTTTATTTTGTCAAATATAAAATATAAAAGTGACAAAAATTATATTTAAAAAGGTTTCTCCATCAATAGGCGGTTAATCGACATTTAATGAACATTAGAATATTTATGCTTAAATTTGGATTCATTCACATTTTAAGCCTCGATAATTTATATGAAAAATGTAAAAATATTGAACAAACATATATAATAATTTTTTAGTTAGTTATATTCATTCCCACCATTAAAACATCTAGGCGTTAACTACCATTGAAAATAATATTATTATATTATTATTCTGTGACGTAAGATTTCAAAGAAACTTGTTGTTGCGTATTGGGTACGCCATCGAACATAAAATACCTGTTAAAGTAATATTAACATTTTATTCACAAATATTAATAAATAGAAAACTTCATATTCTTTTTTTACCTGGGATGTTACAATAATCTATGTCATTATTCTATCCCTATTGTATATAAATTTTTTATATTAACTAACATTTATTTGTTGGGAATAACATGTTCATGAATGGTACAGTATTTGGTACTATCCATGTTACCAATTATTATTAATTTTAATCTATTATTATCCTTCACATCTCATTCAATTATTATTTTATATACTCTATGTTATTTTAGTGTGAAGGGTATTGTATCCCAACATTACCCACATTAGACTCTCCTTTCAAGTTGGGAGACTTTTGAATAAGGGGACTTGTGCTTGGGTCCATGCATCCCCAAAAGATGGATAACATTATTAGTGGACCATAACTAAGACATCAAAAACTAGTATTAGATATTATGTTCCTTTTTTGTTAATATGATAGCTCATATATAGGAGACAATGAATTTTTATAAATAAGGTAACTGAATAGTGTCTGGTAATTATCCACCCACATATGGTGGAATGGACTTGTTTCCAATGATGAGACTATTATTTTTGTTGTCAGTTATTATAATTGATTATTATTTTTCTCCAAGAGTGAGTGATTTATATATAATGATTAATATTTTTTTTATTTTAACTCATGAACAATTATGATAATATATGATCTGGTTTCTTTGAATCAAATAAGGCACATAAAATTCACAGGAAATTATCATGGTTATCTATATACATTTCCTATCTGATTTCCTTGTCAGTATATCGTCATTCTATGCTTATTTTATAACATGACCTATTATTGATATGGTATGAGGATAAGGTAAATAATGTTTCTTCACAATCGTAATAGTGTTTTCAAATAGATATTGATGATTCCATTCTATCTATGCATCATGGACATAAATAAAATATATCAAATGGATTGAAATCAGTTTGTGAACTAACCAAGATGGTATTTTAATATGAAATTATTTTTAAAAAAAAATCTAGTGATTACCTATAGATGTTATCTAAATGGTGTTTAAATTGGAAATTATAATTAATTTTAGAACACTATCATGGTAAAAACAACCCATATATTTGAATCCTTATATTGAAAAACTGTACCATGTATTCAATATTTGGTTACATAAGTCAATGATAGAACCATTTTAGGGTGTGTATAATCATTAATGAAATATTTTTGAATGGGATGTAAAAAATGGGATTCCAATTTTAATTTATATATCATTGGCTCCATGAATATGGATTTGATTCCTATATAACTGGACCAAAGTAGTTTTGAATTTACCCTTGTATTTCATTGTCTTTCTTCATATTCCTTTTTATATTAGCGCAATATTATATTTTTATGATCACATGGGATGGTTATTTATAGTGTTATAAGACAGTATAAATAACTGGGAGGGATAATTTGTCACTAAAGGGGGGGGTGGGTTAATAAGTTCAATGATTATTTTAATGAATTAATTTTTTAAATTTGATTAATCCACATGAACTTGTAAAGGTTATCAATAAACTATTTGATTTCAATTATTCCCACCTCGTGTTAATTAGAAAAAATACATTGATAATCACTGAGTATTTACATGGTATTGCTGAAAATTAGTAATCACATTGTTGTTGGATGTACACCCCAACATAGAATTTACTGAATTATTTTATTTAAGTGATTACAATGGTTTGTGAACAAAATGGTTATACACCCCATTAGTTATGCCTCCAGTTGATCCTAGAAATACCCCATGATAATACAACTCTTATACCATTTTCTATTATACCCCCAATCATCATCTTCTCCAAAAGACTTCATTGAGAGATTATATCCACGAGATACAAGCTCTATATCATTAATCTTCATCCACTATATAATGATCTGTTGACCTTCCCCTATATCAATGCTAGATCAGACATTTGGTTTTACACTTTAATAACATTTGCTTATTTATTTATAACTATAGTATGTCTAATCACATGAATATTCTTAGTTAACTCAGTGATATAGTTTTTGAGGTCTTATTTTCTTTCTAAAAGTATTATCTCCGCCTCAAATATATTTATGAATCAGAAACCCAAAAATTTATCAACAATTTCTTCTGAGATATTTGATCTTTTTTACACCTTAATAATTTCCAATTCATGATAATGTTTCGTGGATTCCAAAATACTAGTACATTAACTTATATGTTATTTTAATTTATTATATATTAAAGAGTTATTCTTTATATCTTAATTAATTGTGTATCCATGTAGCTTGGATGCATGAAATTTATTCTCTTCAGTGATTCTATTCCAACACACACCCTATGTTTTATATGAACATACTTCATGCTCTTCTTTACATGTGTATTGTGTTACCATGACAAAATTTTATTCATTTATATTGTTGTATGAATAGGATACCACTAATTCCTGGATTTGTTATTATACAATATACAACCTTCCTTGTGCTCAATCCTTTAAGTGACATATTGGTTCATGTGTTAGCCTTGAATTATTTTTCATAAGTCATGTATGTAATGTCCTCTAACCCAGTAGAGATAATTATTACTATATTACATTGGTACTGTGATAAATTGTTCACATACCAATGGATGTAATTGTTTAGTTGCTTTGGAAATATAGATATAAATATTATTTTTATATTAAAACTTTATATGAAATAGTAAAAAAAATATACATTGTAAACACCTATAATCTTCTAGATTATCCACATATGTCATTCAATATTTACATCTTCGCATCATGGGTAGAAATAAAATATTAGAAAGGGGAAATCTCAGATGCACAGTAAGGTTTAGAAATAAAGGTTAATCTATCATAAGTATACTTAAACAATAATAAATTGTTAATAGATAAATAAAAATTCCATTAAAAAATCATGAGCCTAATATAGAAGGAAGAAGAGCTGATTATATAATACCATTTAAATAATCATATAATAATGAAAGTTAACAATTGATAATACACTAGTTTATTTATCATTTGGAATGTATATTACTAATGAAAAAATTATGCAGTGAAAAAGGTTAAACATCCGAAACATATCATAGATTCCTAGGAAATTACATTTGAAAATAAATGGTTATGGCCTCATCCATGTCCATATCTAAAAAAAGGGTGAGGCCTCAACCAAGATCATATCTAGGGTTTATCATGAGACCTAATGATTCAATAAGGGGATAGAGTGGTCACTTCCTTTCACATTCTATGTCCAATTTATTCCTCATTTGAATGGGGTGAAATAGAATATAAATACTAAATTTAATAATAATTCTCTAATAAGTATACATAATCAGTAACTATTCTATTTAATATGGTTAATGGTATCATGATAGAATATCCATAGTCAAACTGATCATAAAAAATTCAATAAATTATTGTAGATATTATCATAGTAGAAAAATAAAAATTAACAATATGATTCAATATTGGGTTTTGATGTATATGATGGTTCTTTTATAAAATGAGCAGGTAATTCTTGTGAGATATAACCTTTAATTACATTTTATGGAAGTTCACTTTTAAAATGTCATTTTTATCATTCATATAAGCATATTATTAGCATGTATATCCTTGAAAATATATGGGAGGGAAATATAATTTATATTTGATGGATAAATGATTTCTAACTGAAGTGAAAACACATAAAAATATCACTTTAAGAAACAATAAAAATGAGCCTCTTTAGTGAGGTTTAATGGAAAATACTACTAAGTCATTAAAAAAGAAAAAATAAATAACTTTTTCAATAAACATATAAATTAAAAATATAATTTTTAATGATAAAATGATTGTTTTTATAAAAAAATACGGATTAAAATAGAATATGGATTGAACAAGATAATGGGTATGAAATTGGAAAGTTCCCTTTAACCTGATTTTCATATCTGGAGGAATTTAGAAGCGAACCATATCAAATTTTGTATTTACAATAAAATAAAGGAGAAATGATCTTCATTAATTATTTTTCAACATATGAACATAATGTATAATATTTATATAATATTATAGGATAATTACATTGGGGAATATCCAGTGAAACTGTAACCCGATTGCAAATTGATGTTTTGAGTGAATTCCATTCAACATTTCCAATAATTGAACGATATGCCCCATAAAATTAATGATCATAAAATAATACATTTAATACCTTGTATATTAACAGATTCATGATATGATACAAAAAAATAATGTATAGATTCACCATACATAAAAAATAGTGGTGAATAATGTATATCTCATAGACATAAATGAACGATGATAAAACCCTTACAATTTTCCTTAATGTGTTCTTAACTTGTACATAATCAAAAATAAAATGAAATTAGATTAATTATTAATTTTATTCATGACCTATTCAACATGTTTTTTTATTTTTTATATTTTTATTATCTTCATTTTTGGTTTTTTGATGAGTTATAGGATTCAATTTATTCATTTTGGAACGTTCATTTGCTTAGATTTCAATATCAGTTCACTTCTATATATTTATGAAAGATTTTTTAAAATAGAAATAGTTATCCAGAATTGGAATTATATGTTATTAATGAAAATAGACGAGATTTAATGGTTTGATATATCATTTATTTCTTGATATGAGCATGTTTCGTTAGAAAAAATTTAATGATTACTATTTAGATTTTTTTCATTATTTTTTCATGAACGAGTTTTGTTTTATTAATTCATATTATATATATATATCTATTTTTTTATTCTACAAGATTTCAAAATTTTAGTTAAATATATTAAATATTTTTATCCAAAAATATTATTTATGACCATCCTTAAAGGGGGTATTTAAAAAAAGAACTCATCATCCTTGATATCTGAAAACAGAACCTCACTAATGATGTTTTCATTTTCAAAAAAACAGAGGTGATGTGGTTTGATGATGGTTATCCCATTTACATAATAAAATTATAGCATAGATTATATATTTCATTAATCATTCATGTTTTTGATAGAGGAGGTATGCAGTGGATAAGGGAAAAGATAATTAAAATAATGAAAGTGGATTTTACCTCTTTAATTATTCTCCTTGTGAACCTCCTTAGAGAAATTATATTTGGTCTTTTTGTGGGAAAAAACATTATCATTTGTATAGGGATGAGGATAGTGTAATTTATTAACTGTTATTTGTTAAATAATTTTCTTGTTGATGAAACTGTGTGAAAGAATGAATTGTTTTTATAATTGAGGTGAGAGGAAACTTTGGAATTATATAAAATATAAAAATATAATAAGTCTAATATAGGCGTAAAGAGATTTAAAAGGCCTAAAAACACAGCATATCACATTGTTTACTTCCATTTACCACATTTGGACATATTCATATATTTATTATTTTTATGTAAATTATTAAAATATAATTATCTTAAAAACTAGTTTGGTCAAAATGTTCATTATTCATAAATTGGACAAAAAATAAATCGAAAAAAATGATTAAAATTTGAAACCAACATTTAATTATATATTATACATATCATATTAATCATTATAATTCATTTTTTACCTTTAAAATATCATATTTTATTTTCTATAATGTTTTAATATAATTTGTTTAATTTTTTCATTAAATAAAAAATTACTGCACCGTCGTTCTGAAACCCATTGATGTCTTTATTTTTTAATAATAAATATATAATAATTTTCGTAAATAAAAATTTATTTAAAACAAATAAATATTAATGGTATAAAATTTTTTTTTGGATAACAATATACTAAAATATTATTCTAATTAATATATATGATTTAAAAAAAGTATTTAAAAAAAATATTATAAGGGTGTTAGTCGTAACCATGTCACTCAAAATGGAAATTAATTCAACCATTGAGAAAAAGTAGATATATAGTCATCCAATAATAAGTATCAATGTATTTGGGTCCATTAATGGATCTTAAAATTTTAATTAAAATCATTTTATAGATCTTTTTTCTCCTTTCATGGGAACTATATCCGGGTTGCTTAAGAATTAATGTTATTTTTTACATAAAGAAATAAAAAAATACAATTATAATAAATATTTAATAAGGATGAATATAATAATTTATATTCATTCATTAAGAATATTTCTTTATATCCTTGTCAAGAGAATATCACTAATTTTTTATTTTTACTTTTCTTACCTTGCTCATGTGTTGCACATAAATTTGGATATGATTCATGTTATATAACTCTAAAACTAATATATATACTATTAATACATAAATTATACATAATAATTAATAAATAATTCATGAATATAATTATTATAACCCATGTATTATCTATAAGGAACCAAATTTGACTTTTCCAACGCGGCGTAGTCATTGTGTTAGCACAAATAATAATTCATTATATATGTTATGAAAAACTTTATTTACATATTATGAATTATTTCTTGTAATAAATTTATATTATAATTTCATAATTTATATATTACATATTCTGATGAAATTTTATGTCCTAACTATGCCTTGGATACGTCACAAAAATACTATGTTTTATAATAAACTTATATTTTTTTACTATTCAGAAAAAATATAACATTTTCATAAGAATCTCAAAAATTATACCGATAATTTATTTAGTATGTATATTTCAAATATGGACTTAAAGTTACAAAAATATTTTTTTAAATATTATAAATTTATTTTTTAAATAAAATAATTATTTATTTGGAAAATACAGATTTTAATGTCATAACTGATTTTATGACACATTGAAAATTTATTCATTGTCTCGTAAAATTAGCATATAATTATAATATAACAAAATATTAATTAATTAATATATTTTATGAAAATTGAATTCCTTTCAAATAATTAAATTAGTTATTAAATTGTAATTAAGCGTTTTCATTTCAAAAATTAACCATCACTTAATTTATTATTCTTTCTACAAAAATTAATATTCTAAAATTTTAATATTTCCAATTATCATTTATGGGATACAAAATTTTATTTATACATTCATTGGTGATATTATTTTTATAATTTCTACATTATTAAGGCTAATAGTCACATTATTATTTCAATGTCCACGATATGATTTAATACCCTATCTCTATTCATTTAATCCATAAGGTATTGAATAAATTGAAATGATTTAAGGAGATAAATACCATGAAATATTGGAGTGTAACAATTTTCCATCCCTCAATTAATTGTGCTATCCAACTTTTGATATGTGAAGATACCATTTTGGTAACCACACATTGTAAATGGGGTTAATAAAATATCCTCTTAATAAGATGGACATGCAAATAAAAATCTCACCACAAAATTAGGTTTTGTAATAAGATAATTTTAGTGAAATATGAATATATTGATATAAAAGGGTAGTCTAACTTCCATGTTATCATGGAGATTTCTAGAGAACATGGTCATTAAAATTTTAACCATTACAAAACCATAAATCCGTGATCGGTTAAAAGGAAATTGATTTTTCAAAATGTAAAAGTAAACATATGAATTGTTTTACATATAAAGGTTTCTAGGGTTGGGGGGTTCCGTTACTATATATAAAAGTACATTATAAAAAATAAAATTACATGATTCCTATCCATGTAATTAGTGAAATATAGTCATTTGGTTGTATATAGATCTATTTAAAAGTAATTTCATATAAAAATATGGTTATTTAGGATGAATTGTATCCCTAAAGAACATTGATCAAATTATCCATATTCATTCATTCATCATTTAAATGCTTACTATGAAAAAAAGGACATTATGTTTATTATAATTATTTAATGATGTATTACTACACTACAATTCATATATTTATCATTATTCTTATCAACATAATAAAATAACATAATTATTGAATCACAAAACACAAATTAATTATTCCACATCGACTATAGTTACAACAGAAGGTTGTCATTACTCCCTTTTCTTCTTCTAAGCTATGTTACCTTCAAATATTATACATTCAAGTTCATAGTGCCCATTATCCTTATAGTTGAGAAATTTTATATTTGTATATTATTTCCTTCCATTGTAATCATGTGTTCGGGTTCCTCTCCCTCCACAATTTTAGAAAAATATGTTTCACTTCATGCATGTACTAAGGTGTGTATTTCCAAAAATATGACATATGAAAAAAAGCCTTCTATATTTTGTTATCCTTATAAATTTTTGATATTCCTCCCTTGTATTCTCTTGTTTACATTGAGAACCATAATATATATATACATACTACTCTATTTTGATGGCATAAGATACTACGTCCTCATATGATAAGAATGGTTGGGAGACTAGTTCCCTCAGTAAAATTGTCTTAAGAACATTGAATTAACTATCAATATTCCTCCATGGATTACATATATATTTAATAGAATTACATGAAGACCTTATAAAGATTCGTTCATACTATGAATCATTTTCACCAATTTATTGTATTAGACTCATTATTTTTCACTCTATATTAACTGACGTTTACCTTTTGAAATGTTTTTTCCAAGAATAATTTGTTATAATCCTTCCATTACATAATTGAAATTATATCTTCTTACATAGTTTATTGAATTAATGACCACCATTTTTCAATATATCCCTATAAATGATAAATTACATAATAACTACCTCTATTTAATTGAATCCCAATGTGAGAAATATCTTGTGAGAAATACTCTTATTTTTTGAATGAAGAGTTATTTTGGAAAAAGATTTCCATTTTTCATAAAATATTATTATATACATGTATACCCAAAATAATAAAATGGAGGAAGAGTGAATTAATATTTTTGGGAAAAGTTATATCTATCTTAAGGGAAAACAGGAATAATGTGGATTTTAAGAAACATTATAAATGATCTGCTTTATTACGGTTTAATGATAAATTCTAAATAGTCTTTAAACAAATAAGTATTAAATTTGTTATAAAACACGAAATGGAAAGAGATAGTTTTTCATAATAACCTGATTCGTTTTATAAAAAAAATTAATTATTGAAATAGAATATGGATTGCACACGTAAATTGGAGTGAAATTTGGAAGTTTATTTTAATGAGGCTTTCTTATCATGAATGATTGAGAAGGCATAATTATTAAAGCTTATATTTCCATTGATATAAGGATGAAATGATCTGGATTTTATAGTTTATAAAAATTCGAAAAATCTAATTGAATTATATAAATTTAAATAATAATTACATTTTAGAAAAGTGATATAATGCTTAACCCGAATGAAAAATTGATGTTCACGTAGAATCCCTCACCTCTTTGAAAACAGTAAAACCATATTCACTATAAAATAAATTATCATAAACTAATATTTAATACCATTAATATAAATGGTTTAATTATATGATATATGAATGGAAAGTATACATCCACCACACAAAAAATCATATTGGAGAATGAGGCATATCTCAAAGAAATAATAGTGAGATGAGAAAACCCTTACCATATATCTAAAAATGATTCTACCTTTTACATAATGTATCATGTAATAGAATTTTATTAATTAATAATTTATGTTAGAACCTATTCAATACTTATTTGATTTATTATTATTTTATCAATTTCATTTAAGGAATTTTTTTATTAGTTATAAGATTCAATTTTGTTGTTCAGTAGTGTTTGTTTCATGTGTTTTCATGTATTAACGGTCATAAAAATTGATTTAGTAATATATAATTGAATTTATATTATATTATTGAAATTATATGACTCTTAATGGTGTTATTTATCACTTTTTATATATAATACGATGGTTTATAGGATAAATCATTAATGATAACTATTTCAATTATGTTGGTATTTTTTCAATTTTCATGAAAACGTTTTGTATTATAAATTAATATATTGTATATATATGGTTTATAAAACGTAATATAATAAATATTACATATATGTATATATATATATATTTCACCATGAAATTTTTTTATAACATGCTCTGAAGTCATAACTAAAAAATGAAAACTCGTAGTCCACAAAGGCGGTGAATCGAGACCTCACAGATGATGTCTTCTTTTATAGAAAAAATGTAGAGATGATGTTGTATGATAATGGATATCCAATTGACATTAAAAAAATCCATTTTATATCAGATAATTTAGTTATCATGCATTTTTTGTGAGTGGATGTTTGTAATGGGAAAGATAAAATAAAACTAAAAAACAAGGGATATTTTACCTATTGAATTTTTCTCCATGGGGACCCCCTTCCAGAACTTGGAAGTGGCCTTTTGTGGGAAGAAAAAAACTATAATGTTTCTAGGGATGAGGAGAATTAAATTTTTAATAGTATATGTGATCCATAAGTCTCATGTTGATGTAATTTTTGGATGTAAAGATTCCCATTTTATAATTAAGATAGTGCCAAATTATGAAATAATTAAATTACTAAAATATAATATGTCTAATATTTGGATAAAGATTATAAAGATGCATTAAAGAAACAATAAATATTATTTTTCATAAAATAAAATTATAATTAGCCTTATTGATTTTTTAAAATTAATTTCATAAAATATTTTATTCTTGATTTTTTTATAAAATTTTCCACTAATTATTAATATTAAATTTAACACAAAAAAAATGTTTCAAATCTGAATAAAGTATTTTATTATATCTTAAAAATATAATATTTTTCTTGGTAATTTTAGTTTTTCCTTAAAAATATTGTATATTATTTTTTTATTACATTTAAAAACATTTATTTGCTTTTCATATTAAAATAACAATTTCAACGTCATCATTGTTAAATAAATTTAGATATTTATTTATTTAGAAAAATTAAAAATAAAACTACATGAATAAGATAAAATTATTATCGTTTAAATGACTACTTACGGTCGAATATTCCTTCTAGAAAACCATATATTAAATTTTATTCAATTTAAAATCAAATGTGTGAATAAAATAACTCCCATTTAAATAAAAAAATATAATATTCTTAATCACAACCATGTAAATCAAGGTGGACGTTAATTAATCGGTTAAAAAATGGATGATATATAGTAATCCAAAAATATTTGACAAATATTTTGGATCATTTAAAGGTCCTTATAATTTTAATTAAAAAATATTAATTATTATCCTTTGTCCTGCATAAGCACTGTATTAGTGTTGAATAAGCATTAATGAAAACTATTTCATATATAGAAATTTATAATATATTAATATGGTAAAATTAAATTAATTTGGACTAGGATAATAATTTATATATATTCGTAATTTATATTTGATCATATCCAAGTCAATTAAACATCTTTAATTTGAGAATTTTACATTCAATGCCATGTGCAAGCATTGAACATTCATTTGTATATGATTCATGTTATATTACAATAAACTTATAAAATATAAAAAATGGATAAATTATAAATAATTATTAATATCAAGTAATGAAAATAATTTTTATCACACAATATTTATCTATAGGGAACCAAATTTTACTTTTCCAACACAACATTGAAAAATTGTTAGTACTAACCATGATTTTTTATACTTATCATGAAATACATGTTCTAAAACATTTTTTGAATAATATTTATATTATAATTTCATAATTTTGACATTATAAATGTTATTAGATTTTATTATATAACTATATTTTGGTGAAGTCACTGAAATATTTAATTTGTAAATAAAATAATATTTTCTTACTATTCACAAAAAACTATCTTTTTCTAAAAATTAATCAATTTTCATCATAACCATTTTATGAGATGTAGATTTCCATAACAATTTCCCCATTTTATAGAAATAATATTCTATATATTTCAAATTAAATTTTCTTAAAGAAAATTATCAATTTTTTGAAAATAATGATGTTATTGTTATATCTTTTTTATTACATATTGAATGAATAATTTTAATCTCAAAAAACTTTTTCATAATTAAAATATAAAAACATACTTATTTTGGAATATATTAATGAAAATAAATATTATTTTAATAATTAAATTATTTAATAAATTTTTATTAGTAATTTATATTTCAAAAATCTACCATTAATTAATTTATCATTTTGAAATTCATTATTTACCTATACCATAATATTAATATATCATATTTTCATATATGAGATTACTAAATTTAGTTATACATTCATAGGTGAGGTTATTATTCTAAATTCTACATTAGTATTCCTACCTTTCAAATTATCATTCCCATGGTCATGTCATTATTTTACAGTAGATCATAGTTCAATTAAGAATATGTTGTCGAATAAATTGATTTGATTTGAATAGATACATTCTGTAAAATAGTGGGGTATTATAATTTAAGCTTATTGGATAAACACTGTCATGTGAATAGTGAAATTGATTATCAAGGGTTCTTCATGAAAGGCATTCACACTAGCCGAAGCCACCCATGTCCTCCTTCCATTGTGAATACAGGGACGGTCAAGGGATCCATTGTGAGATAGTTTTTTTTTATTTTTTCATTCACTTATCTATGTAGGGTTTACTTACTTCTTCTTCTCACTAACAGGATATTCACATATTTCCCTCCATGAAAATTAAATCTTCTCTTATGATTTATTTTCCAATAGAAGATCTCTCCCTCTCTATCATTTTATTAATTGTATCGTATTTCCTTTAAAATTCCCATATTGATCTACTTTTGTAGGAATTTTAAACCATATCTTTCACAAAAATTAATCCACATTAAATATGTCATCAATTCTATTAATTTATTCCATATCTTCATTTAATTTTATTATATTGAAGTATTTGGTATTTAAATTTTCAATATAGTCTTCCTTTTTATGTGATGTAGATAATCAAGGTGTCATGTTCATTGAGATAGATTTATCCTTTGTATGAAATAAATATTGAAATCATATATTCAATAAGATCAAACTATCTATATATTACTAGCCCCTTAAATCATTGTATCATCCTTTGCATTTTCATCTTCTTTGAACATAGGTATTCGATTTTTATGCATGAAGTGTGATGAGACATGCATGATTTCTCTCAAGATCACTAGCCTCAATTGTAGAATTAGTGATGGAAAAAAGAGTGATTATTGGGAAATGATACGACACCATGGAGTGTTTCATGAGGACTACATAGAATCTCCTCAATGGGAGGTAGGGGATTAATGTGACCCTTTGATTAGAAAACCTTGATTAGTGTAGTTATATGGTGTCAGAATTGACTGTATGTTTAAATGACAGATGAAAATAGGCAACCTTTTCATATCCTACATCAACCATGAGCAATATTACATTGATATTTTTAACTTATTTCCCACCACATCTAGATCATGCTTCCAACATGGGATCAACACCCACACAATTCAAAAACAAAACGAAACGATTTAGCCTTAAAGCATAGTCGATATCCTCAACAAGCCCTATACAATGTTCCATCTTTATGTGCACCTCAAGAAGTGTGATCCTATGAGCCTCATATATGGTTTCCCCTTCTTCCACCATGAGGGATACCTTGGGAAGGATAATATATGGGTAAAACCTTGGGTCCCCTAAGAGTCATTGGGGGATATCCTTAGAGGGTTCTATAGTTGTAAAATATTTTTAATTTAATTCCCAATAAAGGTGTTAGAATAATATTCCCTCAAGACATCATCCACATAATATGGTTTATGTATTTATAATATATATTATCATGAAATTCTTGAATTCTTCAGTACAAAGATTAAAATTTTCCTATACAATCTTATTCACCTCATGAACAAAACATTTTCATGTTCATCCATGTGTTGTATAAATTGTGAAAACATGATTTCACATGTTTTTAGAATTTAGGATCACTTAAATATTAAAAACTTTTAATCATCCGCTTCATACCATTCACATATTAAAATATCATTGACAAAAATTAAGTAATTGGTCCAATAATCGCATCCAATTTAATTTTTTAATATATCAACACATATTTTTAAGTAAACATGTGTGCTCGTAAACATTATACAAAATTTATAATAAATTAAAAATGATAAGTGGGGGATCTTATCATCACATAATTCATATGAAAAAATATTATTCTATAATATTTTATTTTCATGATCATTTTTAACAGCGGGATTATATCACATTATTATATTTTCAAAGATCAATTAATTTATAAACATTAAGTCTATAAGGGATGAGAAAGTGTAGAAAATAATATAGATATACCTGGGTTTTCTAACCTGTCCATAAAATTAAATACCAGTGAAATCATTTTCACAGACTAAAATTCTCATATTAAAGGGTTATTGGTAATCATATTCATCAATAAAATGATAAATCATGTAGATACTTCAACAAAAACATTAAAAATATGAACTGAAAAATATATAGACCCCCTTTCACTCATCACTAAATCAATAAAGAACACCCCAATAATTGATTTGATAATACAATTATGAATAAGAAGTGAATGTATGAATTGAATACCTTGATGTTTATCTTTTTTTCCAAATGGTTTTAATATTCATTCTCAAGGTTGTTCCCATTAAGAAATAGACCATGTCATCATCATGGATATTTATGAACTCCATGAAAGAAATAAATCTCAAAAAATATATATGATTGTTTGGTTATAGTACATAAAATAATTTGGAACAATGAGGGGATAAAAAAACCTTATAATACAAATTTAGACTATGATACTTCTCTCAATATTGACATTTTCTTTCCTAAGAAGTAAAATATTTACATGGCCTAACACTATATTTATATTTAAGATTCTTCCCTTTCAAAACATACTGAATATATCCTTTATGTTTTATAATAAAATAAAGAAATTTTTGAAACAAATTCTATCATCTCCCATAAATTTTTTATAATAATTCAGCTTGATTTTTTTGGAATCTTTGGTAAATATATGGTTGTAACATTTTTCATTTTGGAAATAATTTCTTTAACAGTATTAATCTTATATTCACATTCAATGACTAAATTTTAACCTTCTTCTTACCTACAATATGTTTTTTGTATTATTGATGTCATATTTTTAGATGAATTTTCAATGATAGGTACATACCAAAACTCATCGAAATAGTGACCAATTCTATTGCAATATTTACAAAAATATATAATGAGTTTAAATATTTTATTTGAATATATATTTATTTAATATATATTTAACTTCATTATTTCATGTTTCTATAAGTATCTTCCATTCCTCCTAATTGAAATAACCCTATTATATTAATGAATATATAAGTTATTCAAGAATTACAGTGTCCTATGTCCATATTTCCTATATCAACAACAATATAATAAGATCATGCATCTGTTATATTGTTGGGTACTCCATCTCAAATTATAATATTTCAATCCATTATAATTTTGAGTGGAACCATAACATGTGGAAAAACTCTTATAAAACATATCTCATATACCATTGGTGTAATTTAATATCAATTTTTTTTATCATCCATAATTTCCAATATATTGGAATAATACATGTATTTGACCATAATTCATCATTAGTCAAGAAGATAGATTCTAGGTAATGGGATATCTTCTTCCTGGAATATGATGTCATTTGAATGCAGGATGACCCCATACCCCTATATAATACATTATCCAAAATAAGAACATGAGTTGTAGTATCTAATCATTTATAAATTTTGGATTTTTAATTTTGTGGTTTTTTGATACTTCAATAATACCTCCAACTTTAAAAAAATCATTCACAAAGGGTTATTCTAATCCTAATTTTGTTTTGTATTATCATTCCAGTTCCCCTTGATCATATTCATTTGTTCTTCATGAATTTTTATTGTCTCTTTAAAAAAATCATCATATATAATATTGTTAGCTTAGTCTTCAAGCTGGTCATCTTTTAAAACCAATGAGACACTATAATATTTTTTAAATTCATGAAATGTTCTAAAAAACACATAAAAAATTAATCTCACTATCATTTTTTTGGAAATTCTTAAATAGTTTCAAATTTCATAAATTATATAAATGATTTATTTTATCTGTATCATTAATATGATTAGTGAGAGTGTTATAAATTAAAATCATTTCATTAAATGCCAAATTAATAAAATAAACCTTATATTCTATCTACGACGTTTCATTTTTATGGAATTGTAAAATTCCAAAACTATAAATTTAAACATATTTGGGAATTTTTTTAACATTTTCTTTAAATTGAAAATTAATATTTATTAATGATTCCTCATCATAAAATCTTGATCATATGTTGTTGTTAGAGAAATATCCAAAACATTAATGGAATATTGTAACCCATTGACTACAAAATTGTGATGTCTTTGGTTTTATAATAAGAATCTTCTTTAGGAACTATGTTTGATAATCATTATATTCATTAGAGTCTTGTTATAAATTCAAATATGAGTAGGATCACACATTTCCTAACAACTATAATTCATAAATAATCTCATATATCATTAAAGTTATCCAAAACACTAATACCAAATGTAATTACCTATGATAAATTAGGTTTATGTAGGTAGGGGTGGATCAGTGGACCACTCATTTTTATGAATTTTGTTTACTCTCCATACTTAATGTTGATCAATTTATGGTTATTTGTGAGGTATGGGATATTTCCCAACCTCAGTGCATGTGTAGTAGTAATAATAGAGACGGAATAACATAGTATTTACAAAGTTCGGCTAAAAAGGTAAACGCTTTTCCATACTAGTAAACCACCCAACATGTACTCTCCACTATATTCATAAATATATGACTAAACACATTAGGTAACAACATTTTATACACCATTTTAGTCATAAATACTGTTTAAAAAGGTTATACTACTCGTAATCCAACAATTAAGACTCATTTGGTTATACATTCAAAAGTATTGTTCTCCTCGATCCATCTATAACTCGTTACACACCCAATAAAAATCTCATTCCCTTCTATCTCTATCCAATGTAGGATGATCTATTCAACATAATCCATAAAACTGTTGGATCACACTATCCTGTGTAATTTTCTAGAACCCTTACATCTTTCTAGACATTAACATGTAAGTCTTATTAATTGATTATGACAAGATACCACAGTACGAAAATGTTCAGTCGATTATTTTTTCAGAAGATGATTTCTCAGAATACCATGATGTGTTACATATATGCTCACAAATTCTACAAAAAAATATTGTTGTCAATAATAGTACTTTCATAATATTAAATAATTTTCACTTTATGCACAAGTTGAATGGTATATAATGAACTATAACATTATTTTATTTATTCTATTATTTTATGTTCTTCAATATTCTTATATGAGGTATCTTAATTTATAATGAATTTATCTATGTTGGATACATGTAATTCTTTCTCTTATATATATTTTTTCACACAAACACTGTTTTATGAACGTATCTCAAGTAGATCTTCATGTGTGCATTAGCATGAACCGACCAATTCATTATTCGTACTCATTGTTGTTTTCTTGAGATATAATATGTGTATTAATTTTTTTATTAATTATACATTATTCTTATTTCTTGATTCTCCTTAATGTGAATACGTGTTTCATAGGTTAGTCTTCAATAACTTCACATAACCCATGTAATCTTATACGACCTCCTACTTAATTAAAATAAATAGATCAGTCAATCCTAAAGGGATCATCAGAAATTCATTATCATAAGATGAATATGTGTTCCTAATACTTCCTTCATGAAAACAAGATTTCTAGTTGATTTTTTAATTAGATAGTGATTTTCCATAATTTCCTTTATTTATCCAATGAGGATTGATACATATTATTATTCATGCAATATAGAACTACACAGATATCCATTTGTGATACATGATATTCCAAGAGGCTCTGTTTTCATGTGTGATATCACTATCTTGGTTTGTCAATTTTATATTTTTTCATTTAAAATCCCTATATAGATCACTATTTATATGCGTTTTTTACTGTGTCATCCTGAGAATAATGCCTAGATATGTCTTCCAAAAAAATCAGGACATTTATTCGATTTTATCATTCAATTTTAATATTATTAATACAATTTTATTTAAAAACTGAAAACAATATTCCTTTTATGGGATGATGAGACGTATGGTGTCACATTCTTCATGATAAGATTCTAATATTTCTGAAATTTATATCATGACTTTATCTTAAATAAGATCAATATCACAATATATTGGTGGTCATTTGTTTCATCCTATCATCCTATGCAATTTCATTTTTGTTGAATAGAGGCATTTAGTTTGTTTGCATTAAAATTTAAGATACCTAAATGAATATTCCCGATCACACCAACATTGGTTCTTTACTTTGACATTTATAACATAATTATCATTGAGAAATGATACACCTACAAGGATAGATTCAGGAGAATGATATAAAATCTCTATAAAAATAATTTTATAAATTAAATTCACTAACTCTTCAACACATTTGTTCTTACTTAGAATAGAAAACACATATTGAACACTTCATTGACAACAAATTCAATATCGAGACCAACAACCACACATACAGTATTCTTTTAATTATATGTTGTTATATTACATAAAATACCAGTATGAAATTGATTAATTTTCTATTATTGAATTTTATTATTTATTAATATATAGTGTTAGTTTATTAAAATTCATGTTATAACCTAAATCATGTTCTCCACTATAAATTAATTGCAACATTTTTAACTTATCCAATTATGAGAACATATGTATAAGAAAAAAGGTAAAAAAGAAAAAAATTAGGAGGTAATTTTCCTAAAATTACTTGTCATGTCGATTAGAAAAGTTACAATTTATAATTTGAAAATAATTTTCCTTTATAACTAGTATACTACTATTCATGTATTAGAACATATTAAATTACTACTATAAATTTGATTTAATTTAATGGATTTAATAAAACATTTTCATGGTGTTGGTAATGCTAAACCCAATGATGGGGGTAGATTTAGAATTTTTTGAGGTATATCATGTATTGGAACATGGACATTACCCATAATAATTAGTTGTCATTCACATCAGTTGTGTTGAGGTTTTTTGTTAATTGGGAGTGCCACCTGGACTTTACAAAATTAACCATGTTTTAAAAATTGAATTTTAAGGCTATAGTAAGGGGTTATCTTATTATGGTAGTCCCAATTGAGGTAGAAATAAGGTATAATTTTGAGACTAATTCAAGGACTAATAATTGTTAGAAATCTTACCATTTGGGTTGGCTAGGACTCTTAGATGATAAATCTACACCCCTAGGAAGTCGGGTAGATTTTTGAGAAGTTGAATCTCAATGGAGTAAATCTATATGATGATAATAGATGTGTGTCAGTTTATTATCATGTTACATTTATAGTGTGGACCTCCAGGGATTGTTCCTCTGTAGGGATGCATGGATAGAATTAGGTCATGGTAGGAAATTTATTAAATGGTGATACTATTTGAAACCTTTTTGAGTTTAGATTTTTATCACTTAAATATATGATTAGACACGTGTTTATAGGTTTTCACCCATATGAGTTTATTACTTATTTACCAACATCAAATTTTACATCATTTTAGATAGTTAATAGTTGTGTGGGATGATAAATAGTTGAGGAATGTTTTGGTATATGGTTCTTGTGTGAGAGACCATAAGGATTGGTGGATTGACATAGTGGCCATGATTTGAGACATGATCAATATAGTTCTCAGGTTGATATAGAGTTACATAGTATTGTCTAGGACACTATATAGAAAAATATGTTTTGTTTTATTGTTGGAAACAAGTAAGACTAGTTTTCCCTATGTTATGGATGCCTTTAAAAGTATTGATATTTCACGAATGCATGTTTATTATAAAATAAACTAATGGTTCACAGTTTCTGTGGTGTATCCATATAAATTATTTTTGTTTTAAAGGAATCACATATAGTTATTATTTATATATATGGGATTTTAGGTGTATCATTGTTTGGGTTAATGACCTTATTGATTCGTGGTTGCATGTTTTAGAACATAATTTTAGAAACATCGTCGCCTGAAGGTTGGTTGTTGGAGATTATTCGAATAGGTAGGTGGTGTATTTTCTTAAAATAAGTTATAGGGTAGCCCTTAGAATGTTGATATTATCTGCCAACATAACCAGTAAACCATATAATTTTTGGTGGATTATATGAATGAGTGTGATTTAGGTACGGAACCTTGAGGTACAAGAGTATGAAATAGCTATTTTTGGTTAGATAAGAATGGTACATGATGTTTCCCATACAAAAATTTAAATCATTATTTAGTAATTATATATATGTGAGAGGAATAGTAGTGATTTAATAGAAGATTTGTTTTATTAATTTTTTCTTAATTTTTGTGCTAAATTATAAATTTATCTTCATGATTTGGGATACATTTAGAATATATCAATCACCCTGATATTTTTTAGTTGTGTGTGGAATTAAACATGAATTTTTAGTAGATGTGGTTTCAGGGTTTTATAACAAGAAGGGGTAGATAGTTTTATTAGAGTGTATTTACAAAAGGAAAAGTAAATATTAATGATGGAATCTTACTGTAATCCAAGATTAAAAATAGTCATTCTCAATATCTCTATATCATAATGAGTATGATAAGAGTGAACTAGTTATGAAAAAATCTTTCATAAAAAATGTTTCATGCTTCAAAAAATTATTCTATGTATTTTTAACAAGTATTGTTCCATATAATCCATATTCTGTGAAGGAAATCATTATCCATTGAGGGTGGTTACCCCTCAGTGTGGTATGAAATTTGTTGAATACCCATGGAATTATTCTTCGGAACCAGGAATGGGTGATGTGTTTTATTTATCTTAATGATATGTGATGTGTTCATTTTTATCCTATATGCTCATTATTTATTTGAAGTTATAATGAAATATCTTTTATAATAAAACACTCTATTTATTATGGTAATGGTGTGTATGATCTTAAGGTGTGGAGTGTGATTTTGATCAATTTTGGGAGACCCTCATGTGAAAGTTTCATTTAAAATTTTTATTTGTTGTGTGATGGTTTTTTTATATCATACATATTGTTAGATAATTGTATAATGTACAAAAATTTATATTATTAAATTCCATGTACATGTTTGGATTTGGACTAGAGAAATTCTGAGTGTGGGAGTGAGACCCAAAATTGCTTTTGGTAATCCAATTATATGGGATCCAGAATGTATCAGAGTTTATACTGAGGAATGAAAAAGGAAATGAATAGGTGATGGGAATCCATTGATTCATCACTATAAATTTTTTATTTTATTTAGTGGTAATACTCAAAATTATCTCATTACACATTGGGGTAATGGGTTTTTTATCATGTTTTGGTTTTCCATTGATGGTATGAGATAAGCATTTTCTTAAATAGAAACCCAAAGATGGTTCAACGTGGGTTCCTTCATGTTGTGTAATGTAGCTGATGAGGAACCACATCTTGCACACCATGGACTGATATGGAAGAAGTGAAAAGGATGGAGGTTGATTTTTATTTAAATGATGTCCCAACCATGTTGTACATGTTTTATTGAATTCAAATGTTTCCAATAAAATAAAGACAAAAAGTGGTTTCAAATTGTTTGATCAGGTGTATCATGTTGAAAAACATTTTATCTGAATAATTAGGATGAAATGTGCATGGTTTAAATGGAAATTATGTAATGTTTCAAGGAATTGTTTTCTGTTATCTATTACCTATGGTTGGGATTACAATAGGCGGGTAGATTGAGGAAATGAAAATGTGATCATGTCTTGATTTGGACAGGATCATGTAAGGGTCATATTTATTTATGTAATGAGGGAAATGTTTTGTATTTTGTAAAAATGTAATATAATCCATATTATTAATGATGTTATTGGAGGTTCATTAGGTATTAATCAATCAAATGCAACCACGTTAGGATGAATTTATGACCCCGATAAGTTGGGTAGTTCATCTCGATAGCCACCGAGGCTTATATGTGTTGAGTAGATATAATGAAAGGGTGTTTCAGTATAAAATTCCATTATATGATGAAACAATATATGATTACCATATTCCCAAATGAGCTTCAAGAGTTTCTATCTATGAAATATTAGTATCCGTATAGATTTCCAAGGGTACTTTACAGTACATGTTTAATTCTAATGATGCAACTAAATAGTGAAGAATATTATGTTAAGGCACATTGTTATCTAAACTGTGAAACAATGACCAACTGAATATTATTTTTTATGAGGAGTCTCAATGTGATTGTCATAATCTATGAATAGTTTTCTTAACTATGTACTTCTACCATGTGGGGTGGAGTGTTCATTAGTGTAGTAGTTATTCAAGGTTTGAAAATTTCTTGGTAAATGAGGCGAGACAACCATGAGGTATGTGCTTCTTGGATAGTGGCTCCACACGTTTTCTACATGGCTCTCCTAACCCTATAGAAAAATTGGGTGTCATTAAAATGTTCAACAGTACAATTATTTCATATGTTATTAATCTTTTTACCCCATTTTTACACCAATTAACTAGGAGAATCCTCCATGAAATTCCTCACCTCTATCATCATTCCTTGGGTGATTCTTCCTCATTATTGGTCAGAATAGAGTATCATTAATTGAATTGGATTCATTGAGGAATTCATATGAATACTATAACATATTTACTTTATTTTTTTACTTAAATTTAAATGATATCAATATGTGAGATAATATGCCCAATTATTAGGGAATTTAACTGTTTCATCATTTTTAATGAAACTGAATTGAATTAGTTGTTGATATTTGAAGAGAGAATATTCATAAAAATTAGGTAAGTGGTATATATGTTCATTTTTTAATGTCTTTTTTTAAAAAATTCCCCACTGTGAAGTTCATTATAATATCCATTCATTTCCTCTACAAAATAAAATTAATTTTGTAATTCCTACTGATTTTAGTTGATTAGTTCTTATGAATTAAAATGAATCAATGTAAAATTATTCACATGACTCAAACCACCACTTGGAGTATGTGGCTTGTATTCCGTAACCATTTTAACATGGATTGAAATTAAACTAACCACATCTTGTGTTGGTTTTCTCATTCTAATGGGATTAGTAAATATAATAAATTAGGATGAAATATGAATAGGCGATAAATACATATAATAGATTTTTATGATTTATAAATGATATCAGATAAAATAAATAACTGGATTTAATTATAGTACGAAATATATCCTTATATTGGAACATATAATACTTATAAATGAAGTGATTAAAATATTTTAAAATCAAAAGGAAAATACACTTTCTATTTTTATTAATTGATATTGTTTAATGGGAAATTAAAATGTGTTTGGTAAAACCAAGTCACATAGACACTTGAATAACTATCTATTTATGTTGTGATACTATTTTAGAATTTCATTATTAAATTTAATTAAATGATCTGTGACTAATTTTGATGAATTACTTAAAACTTGATCATTAATTATATTATGATTGAGTTATTTATTATAAATGAAATTTCAAAATTATGATATGTGAATTGTTTAGGGGTAGGGATAAACTGATGTCCCCTGGCCGTTCATTATATTATATCATTGGTGTTATTTGGGTTCTTATTCGAAATGTAATGGATGAGCTCAACCAACACATCAATATGAATAAATTATGGATGGTATTTTTTGTTTCATTGGTGGTACTTGTGATCTCATTGTGGAGATCCTTCAATTGGATCATAGGTTGAATGAACATACGTAATTCCTTGATAAACACTTGGGTTACTTATAAATAATCAGTTGTATGGGATCATATGAATAATTAATTTATATTAAATCTCACGAGAAACTTGTGTACCCTAGATGGAATAACAGGGATTAGCTGAAACATTACATGACATTGTGAATTTTTTTTGAATTAATTAAATCATTTTTTTGATTCTCATTTCACAAAATTCTAAATATAAATTTTTTAAAATGAAAAAAAATTAATATCAAATTCTATGCAAAATAAAAATTGAGAATAATAGAAACTCTATTGGTGTTCCATATAGAAGGGTGAAATTTTTTCAACCTTGTACAAGCCAAAAATATTTACAGGAGAACTCCAGGGAATTATTAAAAGGAATATGACACTGAATCATGTGTGGTTATACTTTTATTCCAGAAAAAGAATATAAATGTGATGCGAAGATGAATTTAAATTAAATTAATACATAAAAAACACAATATAATACACCACCAACACATCAATGATTAAATTTCATGGAGTTTGGACATTATAAAGATCAATTTCCCAACCAAAGGAAAAATAGAGATGATAATACAAAACAACCATTGACGAAAACAGAAAAATAAAAAGAATATGGAATCACAATGGATGATGTTAATATTGATAATTAGGGAACACAAAATATCCTCTCCTTATTGGGGAATTTTATATGAATATTCCCAATGAAAATACTATTATTCATCATTGGGTGAAATTTCTTGTGATTCTAAACCTCTACATGAAATTTCTTTTAATAAAATCATGTTTTAAATTTTCAATATTAATGTATTGACCCACATTACCAATGAAAATATTGTTGGAAAAAGATAATGTCTTTTTTAATGAATAAAGGATAAATTATGTTATGGATGGGTGATAAAGTTAACCATTTATGGAATTGTTTATGATAAACATTGGATGAGGTTTTAGATATTTAATTTATACATTACCATATTAATAATTATGTATATTAAACATTTTTGAACAATAATGATAAAAAATAGATTGTGACATAATTTTATTTTTGATCTTATACCTATTTAGGAATGAAAAATTCATCTTCATTTTTTAGTATTAGATATAAAGTAGAAATTTATCAAGGCACAAAAAGGGATAGGCTTTTACGAAATCATATTTATACATAAAATAATTCAACACTAGGGAAATTAACTTCAATAAAAAAGAAATATCCAAGTACCTTCCTTTTCAATGAATGAAATGGTCTATTAGATCCTTATGTATTTATTTATTTTTCATTTTCAATATTCTCCAAATTAGGCTTTTCATCTATGATTTAATGTCTTCATTGCATGAAATATTTTGTTTTACTGAAAAATGTCATATTCTTAAAATATTATTATTTAATATAATAATATTTAACCTAGATATTAAATGTCACATTATGAATAATATTAAATAACATATAAAAAAATATCGTTTATAAGATGGAATCATTGGTCACCAATTAATTGGAATGGAAAATAAACCAATTGAATATAATGGAAATACATTTTTTATGTCCCCAATGTACATTAACATTAATTATCTAAATTCATTACAATTATTGATTGATATTATTGAAAATTATATTTTAGAAATTATTTTTTATGTTCATCCATAATTATTTTTAGGCATAAGAAATGATAATACATATTTTTTTTTCATAAAACCCTTTATTAGTTAAAAAGGTAATTTTATCATCTTGTAATGGAGAAAAAATTTTAAATCTAATTTTAAAACTTCTAGAATATTAATAGGACCAAAAAAACATCATCATTCAAATATAGGTTTCAATATTATCTTCTTTTGAAATTTTGGCACTGTTCGGATAATCTTCATGTTTTGATGAATAGTGAAAATACTGAATATTAACTGAAATTTGATATTTCATCAAATAAATATATTTTCTCAAATATATATATGATTATTTTAAAAAAAATAATTAATTAATTGTTTTTTAGTTAAATCAATTTTGGCCATTTCATTCAATGGAAAATTGAATTTGGATATTAAAATATGTTAATCATTTGAACATTTTCACTTTTAAAACTCGTTCTCTCATTCTGTCAAAGGGATTAATTTTAAATATATTTTTTAATTTTTAATTTATTTAATTATAAAAAATGGATTTCATAATTTGAATCTTAATGTAAAAATTTAGTAAATTGACCACATTTATTTTTGTAAAATATGTATAGTAACTGTAGTAATTTTTTATACCATGGTTAGGGTAAATTAGGTAATTAAGGGTAAAAATGATATAATAAAAGGGAATGTCTCCCTCTCCTCACTTATCACATAAAAACCTAGTGTTTAGTCAAAATATGTATAAATGTCCTATATAAATTACAATTTTATTCCTTTATGCCTTATTATAGTTATAATGCGAACCAATGGAGTCATTTTATTCAAATCATAAAGAGATTCACAAAGAACAGGTAATGTTCATCAACGAATGATGTTGTCTTATTTGTTACCTAAATTCCATAAATTGTTTTTTAAAAGTTCCTATAAAAATGACATTGAATATACATTAATTTTTTAATAATATGGTTTATAACTACACACACACATCCATATAATGGGCAATAAGCGTATAGTTATTGTGTATGGTGAACTACCACCTAATGACACGTTGTTGTTCATTTTTCCTTCACCACATCTCATGGTTGGTAATTATGATTAATACAATATTTTATATGATATATGTATATAATGATTTAATTATAATAATGGAAGTATAATATGATATATATCATTTTACCACCTAATCTTTAGGAAAATGATAACATTAATCCTTTATGCATATAACTTACCATCTCTATAATGTGATGTGATTCGTTTCTAATATATATATCAAATAGATATAAATAACTGTGAATTTAATGAATTTATATGATATATATATATATATATAACACAAAAATCATTTTTTAAATATAATAAACCTTATAGATTACATTATTTTATTAGGAAAAGAAAATCAAAACAACATTAATGCATACTTGTGGCCTATAGTCTCCCTAGATGATATATTTTATTTTCTTCATCCAACTATTATAAATCTCTATGATTACATATATAAAGAATAAATATATGATATTGATATAATTATTATAATTCTGTAGATGATGAAATCAATATCTATGTTAGTGGATGATTGATAATAAGTCAAAACATTAAAAAAATCGAAGTGGTTGTTACATGAGACATAACATTAACATGGAATTATTAAATTTAGATTAGATAATGTCAAAAGTAAATAAAATATTGTAATTAATATGTGAATATTTTTATTTGTAATATTTATAATAAATGTATATTTATTATATAGAAGGTTTTAACATTTGTTATGTAAGTTAAGACTTATAGTACGATACAATTGTCTCACTTTTATTTCTATGGGACCCATACCTTATACACTACATACTTCTAATGTGTGGTGTATATAATTCCAGTGAATACATGTTATTAGTATTTTTATAAAAATTGTTGAATTTCTATATCCATTTATATTTCCTCTCTAATGGGTCATACAATTCATCTAATTATAATCCGGTAAGGGTTAATTTCACAATCTCATTATTATTCATGATTATTTTTATGTACGTATCTACTATAGAATATTTTTATTCAATATCCATGTTCATAAAATAAATTGAAAAATATTTTTACAAATTTTATAATCCTTTTATATTTTTTTATCTAATGTGTGATTTTTTACTAAATGGTTTGAAAGGATTCAATTTTCATTTTCCAAAATAATTAGTTTGTTAATATTCTAGAAAAAGTATGAGGACAACGGTTTATATTAACTTATATGGAATGAATTTATTTTATTCATTAATGACTCATTAATATGTTGATGCTTCCACAAAATTCATACATGTTTAATTTAAATAAAATTGATTTATTTCAATATTGGTTAGAAATTTATGAAATTAAAACATTTTCAATGAAGAAAGAATATTTTCCTTTATAATGTCATTCATGTGATCTCTCAAAATTATTGTTCATATAAGATAAAATAAGGTGATGTTAATTATGTTTTAATTTATATATTATCTAATACGACTATTATTTTTCATTCTCAGAAATGTTTTTTTAATAAAGGATTGATGTTTGTTAATTATATTTCTTTTCATGAGTAATGTTATGAGGAAATGTTTTAAAAAATAATTTCTATTTATGGACTCCGATATGATTTATGTTATTGTGGAACACAAATGTAAGGATTCATTATGTGATATATGGATCTTATATCACCCAATACTGAACTGGGAAATTATTGATTCATCATTAACAGATGTTATGTGTGATCCTTCTTACACGTGCACAATGTTCTGTGTGAATAGGAATATATGTTCACAATATCAAGAGTGAGAGTTATTTCATGTTCACAATGGTTTGCATGAACCTAATTACATGTTCACAATGTTATGTCTGGAGCATGTTTCATGCCCATAGGATTATTTGAGGGCTTAATTTCATGTTCCTAAATTAAAGAGTGAACTTTTTTATACATATATTTGTTCCCATTATTATAAGATGATATTTATGCCCCAATTCCATTTCCAATTATTATGTTATTATTAAATTGACTATGCTCTTGATTTCCTTATCATTAATGTCTTATGAAATACTATCCATTATGTTAGGGTTCATTTTTATAATCTTTTATATGTAGGGTATGATCTTTTAATGTTATGTTTACAATCTTATACCCATATACCCATTTTTATGACTAATTATCCCCTTTTTTACCCTTACTAAGAATATGATATCACTATTTTTCATATGTTTTCATACTCTATGTTATAATTAATTCTTTTTAGTAGAGGTACTATACGGGAAGATCATTTTGGGAAACTGTGATGATCTATCACCAAATTAGAAGAATGTGTTCCATGTTTCCATGGTAACTAAACTAATATGGTATTTGTGTTTTTATTTGAGTAATGTGTTGTGTATTTTACAAAAAATTTCACATTTCAATGTATGAAAATACTAGGTTTTTATATTGAGTCATTTGTAAGATCACATTACCATGTTACATGGGTGATACAAAAGTTATGTTATAGAATTCATTTGATGATATCACACGAAAAATGGATTTAATATATTAATATTGAATATATTTACAAAGAATGGTATTTATCACTTGGGTTTTCATATATTCATTATGAGAATAAAAAAATTCCCTTCCATGTATTTATATTGACTCTCCATTGGATTCCTAGTTTTAATATCTTCTTTCCTGTGAACATATTATCATATTATGTTTATTATTATTACTATTATTAGCCATGCTATTGGCTAATCACCACTAGATTAGAGGTCCTTGGTAAGCGATGAAACTAGACTAGTTAGATAGGTCTCATATGAGGATCATTAGGTGGACATGGTTTGTGATTATGTCATTTACATTAATTTAGTTATTAATTATAATAGAATATTTCTTCATTTTCTACTCATTGAATGGATTTCTGTATAAGTAATCAACAGTGGAAAACAATGTTCTACTCAAACCATAAATGATTGCTGTTTGGTACCTTAAATGATTTTTTTCATACATGACTGATGATATATTTTTCTGATTATTATAATAAATTCTTGGTTATAATATGTCATGTAAGTAGTGGATATTTATGTAGTTAGGCTTCCTTATGGTGTTGGAGTATTTTATGTATTCTCTATATTATCATTCCAGCCATGTTTTATGTATCATATGATGTATGTAAACTTACGTGTATTTTTTTGAATATCATGTTCATGTATGGTAAATGACTTCACCTAGGATATGTTCTCTATTATTATTACTATTCAGTTATTATTATATTCTTCTACTCTTTTTATTATTTATTCTTTTTCAAAATTTCATATGGATATAGAGGGTACAGTCTCCTAGTTGTACTACCTGCAGTCTCCCACTACTAATTGGATGTATTTTTGATATGGGGATGCACGTTTTAGAACATTTAGTCTCTCAGGCTGGGTTAAATTAGAGTAGACTAGGGCCAAGTCCTCATGTTATTATTTGTTCAGATCAATGTAGATAATGTTATTTTGGGGTAAACTATCCAAAACAATTGTAAATATTTCTCAAAACATATGAAAAAGTAATTTTAAATGAGTATGATGGTGTAATTGAATTTCATTATCGCAATTGAAATTTATCAAAACAATTAGGGAAATTTTTTAAATCAATATAAATATATTATTGATTTTTTCAAAAATTATGGGCTTGAAAATAGTTATCATTTTTCAAATCCCAAGTGTAGTTTTGAAAATCATTGTTTAGATGAAGCTATTAATCTAGATGAAAAGTAGATGTAGAAATCAATGAACATTAGTTTTCCATACATTACAACTAAAACTAAATATATTATGATTTCTAATTTCATATATGAGAGGTATCAAACTATCCAAAACGAATCACATCTAACAACTATTAATATAATTTTCTAAAATTCCAAATGTGTTGTTTCTAAATCACTAAATTATCCAAAAACATGTAGTTTAAATTTATATTCTAATGTAGATTCCGATTTTTTATGATTTATATTAAATAAAAATGGAACCCCAAGTAAATTTTCAATTTTTATGATTGTGTGTAGATTCATGGTAATTTAAAAAACGTCATTAAATTGCACTTCCACCTACTTAGGGAGATTATATTTCTATTGGATGATTCTATGCTCAAATATTGTCAATGACACGAAGAATTTTCAAAATTGGAATACGTTTTTATAATATCAATATTTTAGTTGATAATACTATCAAAATTAATATATTATGAAATCATGTGATCAACTCATGGACCAATAATAATTTTATAAGGAATCATTTTCTAAGAGATCATTTTTATAAAGTTCATATATCTATAGAAATTATTAGTAATAAATTTCAAAATGATGATATTATAATTAAATAACGAAACACTACTAGATTTTATTTTATTAATATACATAAAAGCTTATTTTATTTTATATAATGGGTTTAATAATTGATTATTAATACTTATTTACACATTTAATTTGTCTCATTTAAGATCATTTTATTCATTATTTTAATTTATTATTCTATTAAAAATATTAAATATTTCATGAATATTTTTTCCAACATTTAAAACCCAAAATGATTACTCTATAATGATGTATTGAGAAGCTGAATCATATGCTCACATCATCAGAGATAATTTCTATCACTCTACCATATTCCATCATTCACCCTTTAGTAATCATAATAACTAATTATCTCTATATCCTTAATTATTAAACCACAAACCATATAATTCTTGAAATGATAATGAATAATAAAACGTATGAATCTAAACCTAGTGATATTATGCGATGTAGATTCTCTAGTTCAAAAATAAAAAGTATACAAGGGGATGTTTATTTTTTCGAGATACGGTTACATACAATTCCACTATTCAAGAATGAATTAGTTTTTCAGAGTTAGGTGTTCATTTTATGTGGTGGGAATTTATACTATTTATTAAAGAATGATATAAATGAGTTTTAAATTTAGGAATTGTTCAACCATGGAGATTTGGATGATGTTGATTCATCATTGTCAAAATAGAAAGAAATTTTAATATATAAAATAGTAATTTATCATTAATTTCATACACCCATAAAGGTGTATTCCCCACAATTTTTGATAAATAGTGGGTGAATTTCATAAATATCAATATATTATTTCATTACAATTTGGAACCCCCTATATTAGGAATATAATAGTAATGGATATATAGGCTGACTACAAGGTTCTAGTAATGTTCATCCAAATTAGAACGGTTCTAAAGAATGATGAGTTGTAGAAATATATTTTACTCAATACATATCCTATTTCCTTTATATTATGTTACATAAATCTGATTTTTTGTAGGTTTATGTTGTGGTGTTTGTTTCACTACCTTCATAAAGATTCAAAAATGTCCTTATATCCATATAGAAGGCTAGGGAATCTTTTTCTCTATTTTAATGTAATGGTTTATGATATCCTGTCAGTCTAATGATGTTAACATAGAAATATTATATCTTCATGAATGTATATAGTTTTGGGGATTTTTTAGAGGAATACCATGATTTAGAATATTCTAATTGGTGATGAAGATGATAAACATTATAGATCTTGTGATTATGGTGTGGAATGATGCTCAAAGTCATCTAGTTCAATAATACCTGGTAGAGATGTTATTGGAGTATCCAAAGCTGAAGGCGTAGCAGGTGTATCTCACGAATATAAAGGTCATGTAGGTTTGTGAGTTGTTGAATCCAACAACCATATTAGTATAAATAGTAGTGATTTTAGGGATTATAATATATCTACTTTTTTAGGGGGTAGTTCTTTATATCAAAATATCCTTTTAAGAGACTTCTAGATAGGGTAGTGCCATAATTCTCTTTTTTGGAAAGAGAATAAGTATAAGAACCCATATTTTACATACATTGTTAATACTTCAAAATTGAAGCATACTTATTACAACATATAACAAAACTATGAAAGGAACGTATAGGTATAGTGTCTTTAGAAACTGGGAAACATAAACAACTGGTTCATAAAGCGTCTGCACTGTCCCCCATTTATTTCATCATATCTATAGTCCCTTTTGGCATATCTTATTTAATAACCTTCTTCCTGGCCTGGGGAAAGAAAACATACAAAAGGGTGAGCTCAAATTCTCAGTAAGGGTAAACAAAAGAAATATCAATCACATCATATACATAAGCACATAACTTTTTGAAATCTTAACCTGCAAAAGATATCATAATTTCATAACATGGGATAAATCATGGCAGTGAAATGTAATCACAATAATCATAACATAAAACATGAAACATTGTGGCAAACACACATAATCATATAGAATCATTTCTTATTAGTCAAGACTCATTACCAAGACTATCTTAGTGGACAAAGTCCATTTCTGAACCGAGTTCACTCCTCATTTCAGTCCTATTTCACTGAACCGGTATAAACTACCATTCCAGCCATGTCTATCTCATGAGATATAAAATCTTTACCCAATGCATTGGAGGTAGATATAGGTCCCACCCATCTCATAATGTTACCATTCTTATGTGTGCCACAAAATCATAAACCATACATCATAACATAACCCATAATAAAAATGGGAATCTTAAACATCGTGACATCATAAAACAATTCATATAAGATAAAGGAATTCATAAAAAAATAATTCCATCACAACATAATCAAATCAATGTAAAAATAGGGATAGAAACAGAACCCTTTATTATCTTAGATGGAAAATAATTTTGATAAAACACTTGAACTCCATTCTTGAAAAAAATATCTTTTCTGCTTCAAAAACACTTTTCCTTTCTTAACATGTCGTACAATTCTAAACTAAGAGAAGTTGATTAAAAATAAACTTGAAAACTTGTAAAGTAATATTCTTGGAAATAATGTTTTAAAAATCCATTCATGCTGTATATGTTAAAAAAATATTCTTCTTGTACTTTTGTCGGAAAAGTCAAAAAAGTACCTCGTATGAAAAACGAAAAAAGATTCCTTTCATATCTTTTACTAAAAACTCACCGAAGGGTAAAATAGGATTTAGAAAATTGTAGGTGAATGGAAATAATATTAAATATTGAGGAAACATGGATGTGGATGATAAAATACACCCCAGTAAATGTCAAATTATAAACAATCTCGGATAAAAATGAGATTGTGATATTTCCCTTACCATAGGTCCGTTTTTCTTCGTAAGTGTCCGAACCTAGTGTATAATGATTTAAATAATGTTATTGAATTATTACAGAATCATACATATTTTTATGATTTCATATATGGTCATTTTATTAGCTTCGTAGTAGTAATATTTCATTGCTACTTGTTATTCGGGTGTTTATAACTTTTTGTTCTTATGCGTGTTTTGTCGAATAAATTCTTATTCTTATCTTTAGGTTATATATACCTCATTTCAAGAATGGTATTAGTGTAATATATATCATATTCATTCATTCAATTCATTTATATAATCATTATGAAATGAAGATCATGTAGAACGAGTCGCATCACATCGTGGAGACGGTATTCCGTACGTACGCACGAGTGATGATATCGTTCCTATGATCGTGGAATTGTATTGGAGTGTATGTATACTATTTCAGAATAATTATCACTTTATAATAGTCATATATAGTCATTATTTACACCATTATACCCATCCAAGTAAGGTGGTGGTGGAAAATAGATTACACCATGGCGTGGAGTCGGTATTCCGTACGTACGCACGCGTGGTGATTTATTTTTCCATATGATGGATAGATGGTGAAATAGGGATGTTTCATACATATAATATCATATCAGTATATGATTTATACTAATGTTATTACTTAATAATGATACAACTAAAGAAGAAGAAGTGGAAGAAGAAATAAAGATGAAAGAATCGGTAACGGAAATTACCTCTTCTTTGAAGTGCTTCTTTGAGACCTTCTTTTAGGGCACTAAAATTGGTCATTGAAGTAGACCAGGACCTCTAGGATGTCTCTAGGGAAGTGGAGAGGAGGAATTTTCAGGGTTTGTCCGAGCTTGAAGGCTCAATGTGGTGTGAGGAAGAGGGGAAGGAGGTGCCCTTTTATAAGGGAGGAGAGGGGCTCCTTTGGAAAAACTAAAAATATTATTTTATTATAAAATCACGTTCGGTTTTAAATAGCTCCAAATTGATTTATTTAGAAGCTAAGGTGGGGATGGGTCGAAATCCTCTCATCCAATAGAATTTAGACAAGTTTATGTTCCTATTTTAACCTTATCATTTAGATTTAACATTAAGTTAAATAATTTTACTTTTACCGTGTCTTCTTGTGTTCTTATACTATAAGGTTAATAAACATACTATAAGCAGCCAAACGAACCCCAAGTTGTTTATTATTAATGTATATAACCTTATCTAAGACATTTGGCCGAACCTTAGATTTTTAGGAATAATATAACAATTACTAATATAATATTTGTTTTAAAAACTATTTTATGTCAATTTTGACACTATTTAGTAATTAATTTTTGTGAAAATAATTACATAATGATTAGTTCGAACAAATTTAATTAAATAAATACTAAAATGGAATATTAATATATAAAATTAGTGGAATTCATAAAAAGTCTCGAATTACATTTATTTTGGTGTTTATAACATGAATTATGTCAATATTTCATTAATAAGATAATTACTGCATCATCGTTGTGTCATAAATAAATTAAATTATATAAAGTATAAAAATTACAAATAAAATACCATTATGTAGGAACTCTTTTTAGCTTTTTAATGAATATTTATAGTCTAATTTACCTTATGTATAACCCATATTAAAAATGATTTACTTTTTAAACTTTGATTTTAACTATTTTAACCCTTCTTTAAATAAATTAATAATAAATGTCCTAATCTAATCCAAGTGGGCCTAAATGGTCATATTTTATTCCTAAGTTTGCTTTTGGTCGAATTACACTTGTCCAATAGAATTAAGACATGTGTTAGGGTAATAATAATATCATCTTTACCCTTAATTACCCTATTTACTTTTAACCGTGGAAAAAACAAGTAAAAAGTTACTATTCACAAAAAAATTATTTTCATCTCATTGAAACACATTTTACTTACTGACATCTACCATGTCTCTCAGATTTTTGAAATTCCATTCACAGAATCGGTAAAATAATGTTTTATGAAAAGTTCATTTTTTTAACTACCACTTAGTGGTTTCACTATTCATCAAAAATTGAAATTTTCAGAAAAATACCAAAATTTCACCCTAGGATAATTTCGATATTCCGAATCCAAAAATGAAGTCCATTTTGAAAAATAAAATTTATAAAATTTCAAAAAGTGGTTATTACTATTCATAATGGCTTGTTTAAATAATATTTTAATAGCATATCATTGTTTAGTGAAACTCGTTATTGCGTACGACGCAAGCTATCGAGGAAGGTCACGATTTGGTGTAAAGCATGACAAGCAAGTGTTGTGTAGAAAAAGATTCGTTTGATGATTTATATAACATAAAAGTCTCGGGTGTTACATTCTACCCCCCTTAAAATGAATTTTGCCCTCGAAATTCGCCACTTTGTAACAAACAGATGAGGATACCTCTCCCTCATCATATCCTCAAGCTCCCATGTAGCTTCTTCTAATTGGTGGTTCCTCTATAAAACTTTCACCAATCGAGGGGTCTTGTTTTGTAGGACTTTTTCGCTACGATCCAGAATCTCTATCGGTTGTTCTTCATAAGAATGATCTTACTCCAGCGGTACAACTTATGAGCTTAGTACATGTGAAGGATCAGGTATGTACTTTCTCATGAGAGAAACATGGAACACATTGTGAACTTGAGAGAGATTCAGTGGAAGCGCCAATTGGTAAGCTACCTTCCCAACACGATCCAGTATTTCGAAAGGACCGATATAACTAGGGCTCAACTTCCCCTTCTTTCCAAATCCCATAACCCTCTTCCAGGGATATATTCATAAGAACACTTTATCACCCACTTCAAACTCTAGGTCTTTTCTTTGGTTGTCGGCATAACTTTTCTGTCGACTCTGAGCTGGTCTTATGTGTTGTTGAATAGATCTGACCTTTTTTGTCATTTCATCAATGGGATTGGGTCCTAATAGCTTTCTTTCCCCAACTTCATCCTAGCAAGTTGGAGTCCTGCATTTCATTCCATAGAGAGCTTCATAAGGAGCCATCTGAATACTAGAGTGAACACTATTATTATATGAAAATTCCACCAAAGGTAGGTGTTGATCCCAAATAACTTTGAAATCCATAGATAAAGCTCTCAACATATCTACTAGAGTTTGAATTGTTCTCTCAGACTGACCGTTTGTCTGAGGATGATAAGCAGTGCTGAAACTCAACTCTGTATCCAGAGTATGCTGAAGAGTTCGCCAGAACATCGAGGTTAATCTCATATCCCGATCAGATATAATAGAAAGTGGTACTCCTTGGAATCTTACCACTTCCTTTACATATATCCTAGCAAGCTGATCCAGAGAGAAATCCTCTCTAATAGTAATGAAGTGTGCTGACTTTGTAAGACGATCAACTATGACCCAGATAGCATTATTGCCTTTGGATGTTTTAGGAAGTCCTGTGACAAAGTCCATAGTGATGCTTTCCCATTTCCATTCGGGTATGGGTAATGGTTGTAACGACCTCTTAGACTTCTGTCTCTCAGCTTTAACTTGTTAACAAACCAATCATCGAGAGACATATTCAGCAACATCTCTTTTCATGCCATCCCACCAGAAGTACTCTTTTAGGTCCCTATACATCATCATGCTTCCAGGATGAATAGAGAATGAAGAACTATGAGCCTCATCCAGTAGCTCCTTCTTTAATTCGAGGGATGGGGGGAACACAAACCCGTTTCCTGAACTTTATTATCCCATCACAATCAAGGTTGAATTCAGGAACCATTCTCACCTTCTTTTGTAACTCGACATCTTCTTTCTGTGCCTCTTTAATCATCACATGTATAGATGGTTGACAATTCATTTGAGAAAGACAAGATTTTTCCCCTTCCATTATAATTCCAAGATCCATCCTTTTTAAATCCATAAATATTGGATCTTTTGTGAGCCTCATCATGGATAAACTGGCATGGTCTTGTCGACATAATGCATCTGCCACCTTGTTTGCTTTCCTAGGGTGGTAATGGATTGAGCAGTCGTAATCCTTAATCAGCTCCAACCATCTTCTTTGACACATATTCAGCTCCATTTGTGTGAAAATATACTTTAATCTTTTATGATCAGTATAAATATCACACCTTTCACCATAAAGATAATGCCTCCAAATCATTAATGCAAAGATTACCGCAGCTAACTCCAAATCATGTGTTGGGTAATTTTTCTCATGGATTTTCAACTATCGTGAGGCATAAGCTATCACCATTTCATTTTGCATAAGAACACACCCCAATACCTTCTTGGATGCATCATTATAGATCACAAACCTTTCTCCACTACAAGTCAGTGTGAGCACAGGTGCATTGGATAACCTTCTTTTCAACTCCTTGAAATTCTCTTCACATTCCTCCGTCCAGACAAACATAAATCCTTTCCGAGTCAACTTGGTTAGTGATTAGATAATCATGAAAAATCATTCACAAAACGTCGATAATATCTAGCCAAACCAAGAAAACATCGGATCTCAGTTTCTGTTGTTGGTCTTGACCATCTTTCGATAACCTCTGTTTTTGCTGGATCCACAGATATCCCCTCTTTTGAGATTATGTGACCCAAAAATGCATCTTTTTGAAGCCAAAATTCACACTTGGTAAATTTGGCATAAATCTTCTACTTTCTCAGGGTCTTCAATATAATTCTCAAGTGATCTCCATGTTCTTCCTTCCACTTTGAATAAACAAGAATATCATCTATAAAGACTACCACAAATTGACCAAGATAGTCTCTAAAGACTCTATTCATCATATCCATTAAGATAACAGGGGCATTAGTAAGACCAAATGGAATCACTATAAATTCATAGTGTCCATACCTTGTACGGAAAGCCGTCTTTGGAATATCCTCCCTTTTGACCTTTAATTGATGATACCCTGAACGGAGATCAATCTTGGAAATGTATTTAGCTCCGCGTAGTTGGTCAAATTAGTCATCAATGCGTGGGAGAGGATATTTTTTCTTGATAATGATCTTGTTAAGTTCTCGATAATCAATGCAGAGTCTCATTGATCCATATTTCTTCTTAACAAATAGAATAGGTGCTCCCCAAGGTGACGCACTAGGGCGTATGAATCCCTTATCAATATTCTCTTGGAGTTGCTTCTTCAATTCCTGCAACTCAATTGGGGCCATTCTCTAAGGTGTCTTTGAAATAGGCAAAGCACCCGGTACGAGTTCTATTGAAAACTCAACATCACGATTCGGTGGAACACCCAGTAATTCCTCTAGAAAGACATCATCAAACTCCCGTACAATGGGCATATTCTTAATCGTGATTTTCTCACCAACCATTTGAGATAAATAACTTTCATTTAGTGGAATCAATACACATAAAATGGAAGAAATTTCCACTGGAAGGTTATGTTCATCCTTGCATCAATAGACGATCATAGATTGATCTGGAATATGAAATGTGACTTCCCTTCTTTGGAAATTGATATGAGCTCCATGTAGAGAAAGCCAATCCATGCCAAGAATCACATCAAATTCCACTATAGGAAGGATCACAAGATTTGTAGGAAGCACTTTCCCACAAACTTCAATCGGAGAAGAATAATACACTTTTGATGCGACTGTTGTGCCATTAGGTGTTGTCACAACTAACTCAACATCTAATTGTTGAGGTAATACGGTATTACCCTTAGGAAATTCTTTAGAAATAAAAGAGTGGGTGGATCCAGAATCAAATAAAACATTTGCTACTTTAGAGTGGATGGTATGTGTACCTTTCACCACATCGTTATCGTACTCCACATCGCTGATAGATATTTCATGTGACTTTCCTTTGTCTTTAGCCTTAAGAGTTTGTTGATGTCGACCATCATCATCAACCCTTGGATTAGGGAATTTATTGGCATAATGTCCCATCTCCTTGCACTTGAAACATTGAAGTGTAGTAGGTTCATTCTGTGTATCCCTTCCTTTGTTTGCATCATTATACATCTTCTTCCCATCATCGTGGCATTCAAATGCTCGATGACCTTCCTTTCCACATTTGAAACATTTACTTGTCCCTTTAAGACAACTCCCTCCATGTTTCTTTCCACACATTGAGCATAAGGGAAAGCTCATCTTCTTTTCAGTGTGCTCTTTAGATTTTCCTTTGAATTCCATTTTCCTCTTCTTATAAAACCCATATGACTGATGGGTTACTCCAATCTCCATCTCAACTTTGAGAGCACATCGAACGATTTCCTCGTAGCTATTGAAGTCCCTTATGTCTAAGGCCCTTCGAAGACTTGGTTTTAAGCCACTAAAGAATTGATCGATCTTACTCTCAGGTTGGATAATAATACCAGAAGCGTACCATGCAAGTCTTGTAAAATTTCTTCATAGGTACCAACAGATTCATCATCCTTTTGCTTCAGTTCAAGAAACCCTTTCTCCATCTTTGTTCGGAGAATACGAGGGAATTACTTATTGAAAAATAAGTTCTTGAACTCGTCCCATTACATGGACTCAATTTCATCCCTTTGCCTCGTATTCTTAATAAGATTCCATCATTGATCAGCATCACCTTCCAATCGATACACTGCTAAGACAACTTTATCATGCTCATAACATTGAAGAACTAAAAATATCTTTTCAGTAGTACTAATCCATTGTTCAGTAACTAATGGATCAGTAGACCCGCTAGAAGAAGGTGGACACTGTCTCATGAATGATTCAACAGAATGTTTCTCCTTCCATTTCTCGTTTGTAAGTCCTGCAAGATTCATAGCTTGAGAAAGTTGTGTGAGCATCGCTACACGATTTTTCATTCCAGCTCCCATAACGTTTGGTTACTCAGGGGGACAATCATTGCATTTCCCGTCACATTCCTCATTAAAACGGTTCGTTCGGTTACCAGCCATTGACTAAAACCAAGAAGAATAGTGTGAGCAACACTAATTATAATAAGAAAACCACATAATCAAGAATAAAATTTCACACTTAAGGTCTTATCCTAGGTTATTGATGGTCATTTCTAAAACACTAAGATTGTGTTCTATGCTTAGACTTATCCTTAGGGTTCTTACTAAGGCTTTCACATACTAGTTTCCAGAGGCTGACTATACCTTTCCTCTGATACCAACTATAACAACCCATACTTTTCATAAATTGTTAATACTTCAAAATTGAAGAATACTTATTACAACATATAACTAAACCACGAAAGTACCGTATAGGTATAGTGTCTTTAGAAACTGGGATTCATAAACAACTGGTTCATAAAGCGTCTACACTCTCCCCCATTTATTTCATAATATCTACAGTCCCTTTTGGCATATCTTACTTAATAACCTTCTTCCTGACCTGGGGAAGGAAAACATACAAAAGGGTGAGCTCAAATGCTCAGTAAGGTTATACAAAATAAATATCAATCACATCATATACATAAGCACATAACTTTTGGAAATCTTAACCTGCAAAACATTTCATAATTTCATAACATGGGATAAATCATGACAGTGAAATGTAATCACAATAATCATGACATAAAACATGAAACATTGTGGGATACACACATAATCATAGAGAATCATTTCTTATTAGTCAAGACTCATTGCCAATACTATCTTAGTGGACAAAGTCCATTTCTGAACCGAGTTCACTCCACGTTACAGTCCTGTTTCACTGAATCGGTATAACCTACCTTTCCAACCATGTTTATTTCATGAGATATAAAATCATTACCCAATGCATTGGAGGGAGATATAGGTCCCACCCATCTCATAATGATACAATTCTTATGTGTGCCACAAAATAATAAACCATATATCATAGCATAACCCATAATAAAAATGGGAATCTTAAACATCGTGACATCATAAAAAAATTCATATAAGATAAAGGAATTCATAAAAATATAATTCCATCACAACATAAACAAATCAATGTAATAATAGGGATAGAAACAGAACCCTTTATTATCTTATATGGAAAATAATTTTGATAAAACACTTGAACTCCATTCTTGAGGAAAATATCTATTCTGCTTCAAAAACACTTTTCCTTTCTTAAAATGTCGTACAATTATAAACTAAGAGAAGTTGATTAGAAATAAACATGAAAACATGTAAAGGAAGCTTCTTGGAAATAATGTCTTAAAAATCCATTCATGCCGTATAAGTTAAAAAAGACATTCTTCTCGTACTTTTGTCGGAAAAATCAAAAAAGTACCTCGTACGAAAAACGACAAAAGATTCCTTTCATATCTTTTAATAAAAACTCACTGAAGGGTAAAATAGGATTTAAAAAATTGTAGGTGAATGGAAATAATATTACATATTGGGGAAACATGGATGTGGATGATAAAATACACCCTAGTAAATGCCAAAGTTTAAACAATCTCGGATAAAAATGAGATTGTGATATTTCCCTTACCTTAGGTCCGTTTTTCTTAGTAAGTGTCCGAACCTCCTTTATAATGATTTAAATAATGTTATTGACATATTACAGAATCATACTTATCTTCATGATTTCATATATGGTCATTTTCATAGCTTCTAAGTAGTAATATTTCATTGATACTTGTTATTCGGGTGTTTATAACTTTTTGTTCTTATGCGTGTTTTGTTGAATTAATTCTTATTCTTATCTTTAGGTTATAGATACCTCATTTCCAGAATGGTATTAGTGTAATATATATCATATTCATTCATTCAATTCATCTATATAATCATTATGAAATGAAGATCATGTAGAACGAGTCGCATCACATCGTGGAGACGGTATTCCGTACGTACGCACGAGTCATGATATCGTTCCTATGATCGTGGAATTGTATTGGAGTGTATGTATACTATTTCAGAATCAGTATCAATTTATAATAGTCATATATAGTCATTATTTAAACCATTATATCCATCCATGTAAGGTGGTGGTGGAAAATAGATTACACCACCGCGTGGAGACGGTATTCCGTACGTACGCACGCGCGGTGATTACTTTTTCCGTAGGATGGATAGATGGTGAAATAGGGTTGTTTCATACTTATAATAACATATCATTATATGAGTGATACTGATGTTATTACTTCATAATGAAACAACTAAATAAGAAGAAGTCGAAGAAGAAATAAAGATGAAAGAATCGGTAACGGAAATTACCTCTTCTTTGAAGTGCTTCTTTGAGACCTTATTTTATGGCACTAAAATTGGACTTCGAAGAATACCAGGACCTCTAGGATGTCTCCAGGGAAGTGGAGAGGAGGGGTTGGTAGGGTTGGGCCATGCTTGAATGCTCAAAGTGGTGTGATGAAGAGGGGGATGAGGTGCCCTTTTATAAGGGAGGAGAGGGGCTCCTTTGGAAAAACTAAAAATATTATTTTATTATAAAGTCAACTTCGGTTTTAAATAGCTCCAAATTGATTTATTTAGAAAATAAGGTGGGTATGTGTCGAAATACTCTCATCCAATAGAATTTAGACAAGTTTATGTTCCTATTTTAACCTTATCATTGAGATTTAACATTAAGTTAAATAATTTTACTTTTACCGTGTCTTCTTGTGTTCTTATACTATAATGTTAATAAACATACTATAAGCAGCCAAACGAACACCAAGTTGTTTATTATTAATATATATAACCTTATATATGTCATTTGTCCGAACCTTAGATTTTTAGGAATAAAATAACAATTACTAATATAATATTTGTTTTAAAAACTATTTTATGTCAATTTTGACACTATTTAGTAATTATTTTTTGTGAAAATAATAACAGAATGATTAGTTCTAAAAAGTTAATTAAATCAATAAAAACATGTCATATTAATCAATAAAATTAGTGTAATTCATAAAAAGTCTCATATTACATTTATTTTTGTGTTTATAACATCAATTATGTCAATATTTCATTAATAAGATAATTACTGCATCATCTTTGTGTCATAAATAAATTAAATTATTTAATGTCTAAAAATTACAAATAAAATACCATTATGTAGTAAAGCTTTTTATATTTCTAATGAATATATATTGTCTAATTTATCTTATGTATAAGCCTATATTAAAAATTATTTACATATTAAACTTTGATTTTAACTATTTTAACCCTTCTTTAAATAAATTAATAATAAATGTCCTAATCTAATCCAAGTGGGCCTAAATGGTCATATTTTATTCCTAAGTCTGTTTTTGGTCGAATTATATTTGTACAATAGAATTAGGACATGTGTTAGGGTAATAATAATATCATCTTTACCCTTAATTACCCTATTTACTTTTAACCGTGGTAAAAAAAAAGTAAAAGTTACTATTCACCAAAAAATTATTTTCATCTCATTGAACCACATTTTACTTACTGACATCAATAGTGTCTCTCGGATTTTTGAAATTCCATTCACAGAAGCGGTAAAATAATGTTTTATGAAAAATTCAGTTTTTTAACTACCACATAGTGGTTTCACTATTCATCAAAAATTGAAAGTTTTCAGAAAAATTCCAAAATTTCACCATAGGCTAATTTCGATATTCCGAATCAAAAAATGAAGTCCATTTTGAAAATTAAAATTTATAAAATTTCAAAATGTGGTTATTACTATTCATAACGGCTAGTTTTAATAATATTTTAATAGCATATCATTGTTTAGTGAAACTCGGTATTGCGTACGACGCAAGCTATCGAGGAAGGTCGCGATTTTGTGTAAAGCAAGCCAAGAAAGTGTTGTGTAGAAAAAGATTTCTTTGAAGATTTATATAACATAAAAGTCTCGAGTGTTACAATAAGAGGAGATCATGTCGAGAAGTATGTAGATAATGATTTGATGATGTATATCAATTTAATTTTTTTCAGTAAATTGTTGAGGAGGTATTTATTATAGTTCCTACTGAAATAATAATTGTTGATGTTGTTACAGGGATGGATGATCATGTGGCACATTATAGGGAACAATATGTTGTTAAATTTTATTCTTAAGAGAAATTGAGAAATCCTATAAATGAAAAAAATAATTTTATTAAAGGTCAAATAAATTTTTTGTTTCCTATTTTCTTATAAAGGATATATGAATATGTGGTTTGAAAAAATACAAAAGATATTGGATAATTATCATCTCTATATATAGAAGAGGTAAAAGTGAAATCACATTAGTTGATTGTGGTAGGTGAGAAATAATTAATAATCTAAATCAAAATCATCATAATTTTTGATGATTTTTCTGAGTTAAGGACACACTATTTTAATATACAAATGATTTATATATTATATTAGTTAAAACATGAATATGTGACATTAAAGAGTGATCTTGAGAGTTTTTAACAGGAAGTTTGTGTTTTATGAGGTTATTCTATTCCTCGAAAAAGTATTGAATATAACTAGGACCTATATAAAATTTTGAATTAAATTTATATATTAAGATGATATTATACTTATTTTAGTAAGTAATTGAAAGATAAAATTTGAAAAAAACATAGGTGAATATTTATCAATGTATTATTTTAGATATTCATATAATATGTTTTTAAATAAATATGTATCTATAGGATCTATTATATACTGTGAATGGGAATCCAATTATAGTGAAGTAGAATATCTTAATTTGATATGAGGATATGATTCTCTTACGTCTATTCTGTTGTATTGAATGATATTATTCAATGAATATAGAGTGATATTATCCCACTACATATAATCTTAGACAAATATCAATAGCTTGTTTCAATGGTAACCCATAATGAGTCAATTATTCTAAATTTGGTTACTGGTTTCAGTGAAATGATGGAAAAATATGATTTTTATTCTAACACTATAAATAATTTTATTAATTTATATCTGGTTGACGATCTCAAGATATGTCAATAGTCAAAAATGCTGATGAAGTAGTGGGATGGACAAATGAATCATTATTTGTTGATATTGATATAGTAGATAACGGGTTTTCATCAAGCTATACATGATTCAACAACATTGTATTCTTTATTAGATTAAGAAGAGCCTAAAATATATTCCTATCCAACCTCTTATCCCATTAGATACTTGTTTCCCATAAAAAATTGTAATATTATAATAATAATGACATTAAAATAATTTTTTTATTAATTATCAATTATATTCATTATCTATATACTAATTTATAATGTTTTATGTTTTAAGACCCCATTCAATTTTGACGATACATGCTTCTATGGGTAAACATATAATTTAAATAAAATTTCATCTTATATGAAATGTGGTTTATTTCATTTTTTAAATCAATATTTTATATAATGAAAATGGGGTGAATTTTGGAAACTATGACATTATATTATTATTCTAATTAAATGTTCATTGTAGAATATATTTAACTTTCTATGATTTAAAATTACAAACCATAATTCTAATTTAAATACCTAAAATTATTATGTTATCCTTTCTATGTGAAATTTAGACAAATAAAATTTCTATTTTTCTTTGAAATATATTTATTTCATTAGTAATTAAAGATTATTTTTCTATTAATATTTCTATAAATATATTTAATGGGTTTTTGATCATCAAGAGGGTATATTTTTTGTTTAATTATTATCCATAATAATTGATTAATTTCTCTTTGATTATGATTCTTACAAACACCCTTATTTGTATTCTAGATTTTCAAAACGAAAAATTAACTTTATGAACTTTTCCACAAAATTCATGATGTTATCCTCATTGATAAAACAAATATCAATAACTAGTATAATGTTATATCATGCTGGGAGAAGATGAAGGATGAATTTCCATGATCTATAAGACAACACCATAATCAGGGGTAAGGTGAAATCCCCCACCCATCCAGTAGTTGGTTTCGGATTTAAATGATCGAAGATGAAAAGGTTTCAATAGAATAAATAATAATTTCATAGTTTCATCTAATAAAATTGGGTTCATTAATCATATAAATAAGTTTATATCTCTTTTTTAGATTCTATTTGAATGGTTGCATATCCCAAATGGAACCACAAATAAAATGTTATGGCACTGAAATCATGGAAAACATTTAATATGGAAAGTGTGCCCCCAGGAAATTACATCCATGCCAGCCCATCCTTGAATTTACACACGTGTAGGTCCACCATCAATACTATAATTAGACCCCTCCACCTCAAATATTCATATAACGGTAGAACTCCTATACCACGAATCCCAGAGAGTGTTCTGGAAATGTAAGTCCTTAGTCGAAGTAGTCTATCACTACGTGTCCATTATTCCTTGTCCTGCATTCACTATTCCAAGGAATTTATACCAGTACTTTGGTGACCCACACATGGGAAATTTACAATTCTGTGACCCATACCTAGAAAGTCCCATTATAAACATTTGAGGTCAGTTCAATAATATTTTATATTGGGCCCTTTTTGCATCCCAACATCCACCCCTAGAATACTATGATTTGAGATACTCTTTCCACAGTCACTGAAATGAATTGAGTCGACTCACATAAGTTGGTTCCGTTCCAAAGTCAAGAGTTTAGATTCTCCTCTCGGATTCCTTATTTGTCTTTAGACTATAAACTACTCATGAAACTCGTCAAACCTCATCACCTGAATACTATACTGATTTAAATAAAATATTTATCCAATTTTGAGTATTCCACAACCAAACCTCAAAAGGAAATCCTCCATAGGAGTAACCGCCAATATTCTCTAGAACTCATTAATCAACAGATATTATAGATTGTGTAATTATTAGTTATTCCACTTCCTCTTATTTCTCAAATCAATAATGACTCATGTGGTCAAAGAGGTAAATGGTTATGAAGACATCCACAAGACTCAAAACCTTGGGAATCCCCCTTAAGAATAATCCCAAACCTAACTATCTCAATGGGGCATACACCCCTACGAGATAAAACTGCATGGCCTCTATAGGGATATGTCCCCATGACTAAACTATAAGAACACTGATTCTTACTTTAACAATGAAATAATGGATTCCCAAATGGGGACCTAGCTAACATGAAATCCCCCTTAGGGGTTATCCTCAATCATAATACCCTTAATAGGGGTATCCTCCACCATCTTAAACCCCGTGTTAATCACACAAAATACCATTAGGGAAAAATCCATCAAGATCCCTTCACAAGAGATATTCTTATCCGTAGTTAACCCAAACCTATCATCTATAAGGGTCACACTAAATTGATATACATACCCTTGAAGTACCCCATATGATTTTCCCTACTACTGAACTATGTGGGATGTGCTTCCCATCTAAATGGGGTATGTTAGAAGCCTCCCTAATGTTAGCACCCAACACCAAACCCCACCATATTACTCATGTCCATATACCCAGTAGGGTATGATTCAACATGGAAAATCATATCCCTTCTTGGATTCATGGGTTTCTCTAATATAGGTCCCACACCAAACATTGTCTAGGAACCTTCCACCCAGACATCCTTGCCACATGACATTAAATGTATGGTTATGTCCTTATCACACAACCATAAATGGTATTATGTGTCCTATTATGTGGCACCAAACTATGTGGTTTCTTATTCGTCTCCCAAGGATACGTTGGATTCCCACATATGGGTTTGATCCTAACATAAAATCAATTATTGTATCCCTATATGATGATAAATTCTATATTGACATTCATATACCCAGATGGCAATAATCTCTAGAGTTTCCTGCGTGTAACTGGATAGAAATAATCTACAGAGTTCCACACTATGTAGCTATAAAAATAGAAATATTGTAATAAGGAACATGTTATCTCAATGCAGTATATGAGAGGATACCTTTGATTGTGAACCTTAGATACATATAGATATTTCCATCAATTAAGAAACTCATATACATATTGACGATTCTTAATTTCATACATGATTTCATTTTATTACGTAATTCTAAGGGAAACCCATAACGTACCTAGTTAATTAATAGTGGATTCTTGAGCATTATTATGTATACAAGAGTCCCATAGTAAGAAATAATTCCACTCAAAAGGGAGTATGATCCCCTCCTCACATCCTCTTGACCAATGTGAGTTATTAAGCAACATATGTAAAAATATGTAACATGGACCTGGAATTGGAATATAGGTCCATCTATATACAGAACCATTCGGTGTTTCCAGTTCCATGAAAAACCTATTGGAGACAGTCAGAGATAATGATTCCTAAAAATATCCCATTTTAAAGGGAAACACTGATGAATATTCATTATGTGGATTCCTGGTTTATATACATATGTTTTTAGTGAACATGAGGATAAGAAGCCTAACTCAAATGATGAATACTACATTAATTTTTTTAATATATTGTTTATGAAACAATGTGTGGAATCATATATACATTGTAAAATATATTATTGATGTTAGTTATGTAAAATTAAATCAAATATTAAATCAATCACATGTATGATTTTTATTTATAATATTTCCTATGAATTATAAAATTACATCCATATATTAATTAACTCATTAAAAGACATTCAAAGACTGAATGAAATGTTGTTAAGCAACACATTAAAATTTTCATATTTTTATTTGATGTTAATATTATAACTAGGTGATTAAATTAAAATTTCAAACACACTGAGTCATAGAATGATTTCCTTTAAAAATTATATATTTCAGAATCTATTAGATGTGACTAAAATTTTGATTCATGTTAATTTAAGAGACATGGATTTACCAAAACACTACAATGATGTCATTAATTCATTGAATGGGCGACTTTTGGAGACATATTTCTTTTGATACAATGTTGTTTGTTTGCAATTCTAGTGCATATATATATAAATATAAATCATTTTTAGTACATTGACATCTGTTATTAAGAATAATGATTATAAAAACAGAATTATATCCTCTTCTTAGTGTAAATTCTCTTACACTTATAATGTTGTATTTTATTTTACTATTTATTTTATATTATTTTATTAATAAGAAATTTTGTGATTCATATTAATAAAACAGATGTAAATATTGTATATATGTTTCTATGAATATAACTTCTTCTATACGATTCTATATCAGTTATGTTCTAGATATGTTTCAATAATCTATATCTAATATTCTTATTTTGAAATATAGACTTCTTCTATTATTTCATAGAAGATTGTTAGATTATCGAAATAAGATGTGGTTATCATGGTTCTATTTAAATGAACCACACATTTTGTAATGTTTAAAAATCCTACACATAATTTTTGAGGTCTATGGATTGGTGGACCTATTTAGTGAGGACATCCCATATCATGTATTGAATTTTGATAGAGTCAACTACGGGATCTTTTTGACCAACCCACTATAAAAAAAATTTGTTTCCTTTTTTTTCATTCTAATTCATATTCTATTTTAATATAATAACCATGTACTACATAAATAATTTTAAAAAGGGGTTATTATTTATTTTTTTATGATTTATAAAATGAACCATTTGACCTCCCCTCTTTTTTCCTAAAATTATTTCACCCAAAAAATACATTTTTAGATCTTTTTATTTTAATGATGATAAATTTAAATGGTATGTGAATTACAAAATGTGCTATTTATTTCAAGTGTTATTGGGAATAAATATCCAACAATGATACCATTTATCAAGATTAATATTATTGAGGATTGTGGAGAATTGTTTTAGATATTAAAAAATCAGATAAAAATGTTCCCTTTATCAACGTTAAAAATTAAGACATTGTCATCACTTTTTCATTTCTCATAAAATTTATCTAGATTTATCATTTCCTTTATTGTTTAGAAAAATTCCATTTTAGTGAATACAATTTAGAATTTTTTTGTTGTGCGTACATCCAATTCCTTTTTTGAATCATTGGAATATCCAAAATGTGATGTGTAAAATATATATGGTCCTAGGTAGAATATTTGATCTTGTTATTGCATAAAAAATAGATCAGTTCATTATGGTTTTCCTAACACCATCTATGATCATGCTGAGAAGATAGGAGGATGACTATAAAAAATGCTATGATGTATTTTTATGATCCTGCATCTCCTAGTGGCCTCATGGACCTCAAGAACAGAAGTTATAATTTCACATCGTGAAATTAAAAAAATGGTAACTGATGTACTATGAGTCGACATGATAGATTATTAATGGACCTCCATGTGATTATCAAATACCCCCCACATCTAAACTATTCACTTCTAGTATAATGTAATTTAATGGCCAAAAAGACAAATTTAAAAAGTCCTATAGAATCATCCAAGAGAAAACCATTGGAGGTCACAATTTATCAATCAATGATAGTAAATAGAGAAAACATTTGTAGGCCACTAAATTTCTCCCCTAACAATATATTTTTACAAAAAGTGAATATTATGTGGAATGTTGTTCATAGTGTGATGGAATCATGGAATATGTGATTCCTTACTTAGCAGCCATGGAAAAATCCCAATTACAAGAGTGTATTGAGGTGAAACTGGGAAGCATGAAGATGTATTAAGATGCATTAGATTGGAAACCCAGACACCACTAGGTGTTTATTAACAGGTTATTGGTTGGTGGGAATGTGTTTTAGTTGTAGTTCATGCTAACAGGGGAAACCGTGGTGAGAGATTGTGATTGGGGAGAGTTTTAGGGGTAGGGGGAAGTGGGGTAATGAACATTCTCATGGATTTATAATCTTTTGATTCCACCATTGGTGGTCATAAATGTAATAATAAAAAACTAATAATGGTGATTACATGATTCAACTATCATGATAACCCTAATTTCTAGTATATTGGTTTCACACGTAGTAGGAGTTCTTCCTGACCATTCTCTACTAGTGATTTTAATATGATGAAATAATATTTTATTGATATTTATTTTTTAATTAAACCATTTTACTCCCTCAGAGTATATAAAATACATATAATTTATTATTTTCTTGTTTTATCAAGATAACATTTAAATAAAATCTATTTTTGGACTAATCTATTTATTTTAGTGGTTTAAACATTTTCTAAATTTTAATGAAATCAATGATTTTGATTTAACGAGTTATTAAATATTTTTAATTATTAAATTTTTATTTTAATTTATTTAATTATTCCATATCATGAAAATCATTATGATTCTGAGTAAACCTAGCTGACACCCACCCTTGCAATGCATAAAAAAATTGTAAAGTAAAGGGAAAACCTAGAATCTCATCAAACCGACAACACTAACTGACCACGGAAGATCAAATAATGAAATTCAATTGAAATAATCATAAAAAAACTACAATGGAGGATGTTAGACCATTACCACAAGAGGAGGATATAATGGATCAGGGGATTATTAACCATCAATTCCCCAATTTACCATGATTTACCTACTATTGGGGAAGAAACCTCTATTATCATTCCAAAACACGTAGGTTTCAGTAATACTTCTATCCCCAAAAACAATTGTATAATATATTCAACATTTATTGGATGAGTTCCATCAACCTGAGGTTAAATAGGAATAAACGAATGATGAGGAAAGATAATATTCATCTGAAACCAATCGATGCTTTGTTTTGATTTGATATGTGTTTGGAGATAAAGAAGGTTCTATGATTATTTTCTTTCAAGGAAATAATGGATGTATTTCTATGTTTTTTAGATAATAGTATGAGATGTTCAACAAACACCAAATTAGTTAGTTCTTAATATGGATGATCATGTGAATTTTGACTGAGATCAAAGAAAAATGGATTTGATGTCACATAAATAATGGGGTTTTAATTTTCCCATATAAGGGAATGAAATAAATTCCAAAAATTTATAGGTTGGGAAAGTACTCACAAACCATGGAGGTTTCGGGGGATGTTTTAATGAGGGAATTCTTCATCATAAATTTCCTTCATTCGATTAATTCTTTAAACGATGACTTTTTTGGATCCTCCTTCTACTAATTACTTTACCATATATTTTGTATATATATCTCACGATTGTTACGATACAATATTTATTAATATTATGAAAATATTAAATGATAACCAAATAACATATTTTATATATTATTATATGTTTCTATGTAATATATGTAAATATATATTAATATAAACATGAAAATATATTATATGTGTATATATTATATAATGATATTTGTATTTAAATACTATTACTATTAGTATTAATATAAAAAGATATTATTCAAATATATCCTAATATATATAATATTACTTATAGTATCATAACATATGCTAATATATGTTGCTATTAGGATTATATTATGAGACATAAGATGAACATTAATACCTTTAACATCATCTTAAATTTAAATAGATTACATATGAAATGAAAAGTTCCCTAGAAGTATAACAGATTAGTTTCAATAGGGACTAGATACATTACCATATAATGATAAAATATCCAATAATATGTATATCATTTATTACTTTTTTATACTCATCAAGAATAAATAAATTTATACATATCCTATTTAATGGGAAGATAAGAAAGATTTAGCTAAGATGATTATAAAGGGAAAAATTGAGAGCAAATAATTAGTAAATATAATTGTATGTAAATTATTACTAATTTTATAATAGAATAATCATCAGTCGTGAGTATAAAAACATACCCAAAGAGACATGGATCATATAAAATATTTCATTAAATAATGTTTTTCAATATGTACGATTGAGTCACAGGTAAATTGGAAACAATAATCCAAGAGTGAATTATGCACTATAAAAGTGTGAAAAATAATAATGCAAGAACCCAGATCTACTTTTTAGGCATGAATCTTGTTTTCAGGTTTTTTTTGGAAAAATAAAGAAAATTGCAATTTTCTATATACATTCTTTGTACATAATTGTAAATTCCATGTACCTATAATTCCATGTACATCCACATTTTTATCATGTTATGGTTCAATACCTAATCGTGTGGTGACCTGGAGGACCCACCTTAGTTAGGGTTCAGTTGAGGCTACTACACATTGTGTAGTGTTATTGAACACACTGTATAGTTATCTTTTTATATGATATATCATAGGGGAGTCTCATCTCATTTTGGAACCATATTATTCTCTCTAGGTTTTGTAAAAGAGAACTCTGGAATGGCCGACAAAGACCAAACCTCTGATTCTCCATACAAACTCTGATTGAGACTATGTCAGTTGCGCTGGAATCCCACCAGTGAGTTATCAAACAATCTTAAGCCCTACTTCCCGATTCATCCTCTGTAGTGAGTTATTCAAGGATGGGTACTTTTAAAAAAATTTAGATCTATGACAATCAAGGCTGATTCAAGGGTCGAAGATCAAGTATATCAATCGGACGACATCAAGGTAGGTGTGTTACACCCTTCATTGGTTTTTATTGGATTATATATGCTAAATGATCTGTATCACACCATTTTGGTATTGTATGGTGTATAATATATCCTTGTTATTACCATATATGATTTTATTAACTGAAAAATGCTTGTTTTTGATGTGTAAGTTTATATACCTTGTCTAAGTGACACCCCATGGGTGAGTTTCCTTTATTTATTTGTTTATGGTCATTTGTTTTATGTTGAATTTAACACGTACCTTGTTTTTCATTCCTTGTTTGATAATTTTGAAGTAGATTATATGATATGCCTTCTATTTTTTCAATGTGTTGTTAGAGACTTAGAACAAGAAGAGTGAAGTGAATTCAATATTATTTAAACATAATCACGAGATTCTTGGTTTCGATGAATGACTCTAGGGGATTAGGCTGTGATTGGTTTCATATAGGGAAATTAATTAATTAATTGATGCTATGTTGGACCAAAGGGTTTGGACCATTAGAGATTTCCCCGGGGGGGGGGGGGGGGGTTGTTGTTTAATGAAATGATTCTATGATTGAAAAAAGGGATAGACTGTGAGAACATTACTAGAGGAACTTTTGTGAATAACTAAATAATTGTGAAGAGTCTGCCATGCCAAAGAACAATAATGGTGTCAACCTTAGATGATAGTTTAGATGGTCTTTTGGGACATCTGTTTTGTTACTTTACACATGGGATATAGAGCTTAGGATAGATATGAGGGTTACACGATTCAATCGATGAATAGTAAATGTTTAATGAATTTAGTTAAATATTATATGATTGTTTACTATTGAGTACTAAAAAGATATTGCTTTTATTTTTTCATTTTACCAGCTATATATATATATTCAGTAAACAATATGCCCAAATATTTTTGTGGTTTCAAACTAGGATTAATCTCACAGATTGTTTGGGTCATTCTATTGGAACCATTCAGATTATATAATTTCAGCTATAGATAAGGGAAAGCACCCATATTTATCCAGTGCCTCATTATTGTTGGATCAGGGGAGCATAGGACAAAGCTGAGGCTTATGATGCTGTTGGAGTTTACAAGTTATTTTATTATATTTTATTGTTTATAATTTCCATCTCAGTGACCTATTTTGGTGGCCATTAGAGACACATATGACATGCATTATATATATATATATATGCTCATGCTATTTTATAACTATTACTATTATATAGTTTACTTCTGTTGCATGGAATTATTGCTCCTTCCATGGTTTTATTATTAATTCAATTGTGTATTCTAATCAAATGAAGAAATAGTTTCCCCATTAATAGTACATAGCAATAAATACTAGTTGGAAGCCTCTGGCATTTGAGAAAATTCTCTTGAAGTGATGTGACCAACCATGTGTGGGGCACCATTGGGTCGAACCTAAACCTGGGACATTACAAAGTGGTATTAAAGCAGTTTCATTTATGATTTTTATTAATATATGGTAACATTATAAATGGATAGGAAGGATAGAGAGTTTGGTAATTATCCATACTCAGGAATATATATCCCATGTATAGGGAAAATCCAGATTACCTCGAATTGAAATGTAGTTTTTTGATTTTGAAAAGTTATTGCTTAATGAATTTCATAGTTTGGTGAAGAACTTGTTTTGTGATGATAGTGTTGATAAAATTGAGGATAAATTTTTCCGCAACCCAATGAGATGGGGGTATTCCATCTCATGCATCATATAGGCACTTCTTAGAAATCGTATTCCATGCTTTCTTTCCATTCCATGTAGATATCACTACTAATTTAATGATATTGTGATAGATGTCATCCTACATATGCATGTTGTTTTGATAGATACATTGATATAAATACTGGAAAATTTTATAAGGTATTTTCATATGTAAATATTCTGTTGGATGGACCCTAGGATTTGTACCCTATGGTGTTATGGGCCCTCTTGGATTGTAAATTGGTGGATCATGTTTGAAATTTAATTGAATTCTCTTAATATAAGATATTAATAAGGATTCAAAAATTTATTTCGTGAGGAATACGGGCTCCCACATATTGTAACATGGCAGAACATAGCCAAATATTAAGATTTTAGGTGTTCTGGATACGTTTCAAAGGCATAATACACATAAAACTCAGAAACCATGGAGTGTGATGTTATGAACACACACCATGTGTTCTTGTATTCTGGAAGAAAGGAATTTTTATAAGAACACACCGCATACCTTATGTACATTCCATGTTGTTGTGGACCATGTGACTGACTATGTGAGAAGATACACATGGATTGGTAAAATTTTGGTAGCTCATGCCATGTTATAGTAGTACATCACATGATTTAATTGACCGAGTATCCGACCAGGTGACTAACGACATGGGTGGATGGAACTTTTGTTGTACATTCCATGTCTATAGTATGCACACCTTTTAATGTTACACAAGAAGAACTTGTGTAGTTCTATCCTTGTATATGTAACTGTGAAGGAGGGATTATGGAAGAAGGTAATATTAATGTACAAGTCATGTATTTCTAGGAACACATCGTGTTTGTGGTGTGTTACAAAACCCAGTTGGAAGAGGTACACACCCATGTTTAGGGTTAAGGTAACAAATAATGTAGTGGATCTGCACACCGAGAAACCCTCTTTTGTTTAAAATGAATGATTTCCAAAACCTGTTCCATTCTTGTTTTTGTGAGTTTCAGTTTTTGTTAATCGTGTAATGAGTTGTGTGTTTAACCTTTCATAGTCATTCCACCAAGACGTCCTCATGTTTTACGACAGGTACATGGTGTTCATCAGAAACTGGAAATGGTTGATCATGGTCATAGTGGAGGTCCCCCCATCATGCCCATCTTGGTTTGAGTTGTTATATCAGAAATAGGTGCTAGTTCATTGTTCCAAGAAGGCTTTTTGAGGATTATATAGTCCCTTTAGAGAGCACCATATCATGCCCCGTCTATAGCAGAGTGGACATGGGTGTTCCAGCAGAAGCATCCAACCAATTCATTAGGGTATGGATGACCACATGCTATATAGTAATGGTCGGATTCCATGCTTTCTATCTTCGAGCATCTATATCATCCTCCCGCGATGAGGTTGAAGATCATGACATACATGATACAAGATTCCTCCAGGAGATTGGGGGATTTATTATCACATACATGACATCCTTAGGATATGGATTGGGAAGAGATTCAGAGGACCTTCTATGAGTATATCTACCCAAAAATTTTAGGTCCAACTATGCCCAAGAGATCATGAATTTGGAGCCGAGTGCTCTATCAGTGATGGATTACTCTTCACGCATTACAGAGCTTCACCACATCGCACTAGTTCTGGGGGTGATGAGTTATCACTCACTAGGATATTTGAGGATGGTCCTATGTATGACATCTCATCAAAGGTGAATGTTTTCATGTTGACATTGGTGATAGCTATAGTAAACTAGGTAATAATTACACAACACAATCTATGGATGTTTGGAGCTGTGAGCTTGGGAGGTTCGCCATTTATGGATGGTAATCCTTCAAATTATAGGAGGAAGAACCAAATGGAGAATTTGTTCGGTGATTCAAGTAGCAGGGTTGAATGTTCAGGTAGCTAGGTAGGGTGATACAGGTGGATGAAACAGGGGAAAAAAGACCACATTTACCGAGAGACCTATATGAGTTCTGGTCTTGCTGTAATATGGGTCATCTTAATCATTTTGTAGGATGTTCTAAGTAGCAGCTAATGAGTGGGGATCTTTTATTACTCCATGTATTGGAGTGGGGAAGAAATTCCTCATTTTTTAGGTAACTGGTGCTCATTCGTCCATTCGGGCTGAGGTGGTGGTCGTGGATGTGGTAGCCGGGCAACAAGATGTCAATGCTAGTAGGGTCGATCAGCTCAGGGTTACAAGACCCAGATACAGTTCAAACAATTGAGATGGATCATATCCATCAATAGTAGTATCATGAACCCTCTATTGTTCGATTTTTAATTCTACTATCCATGGTTTTTGCTTCTTCTCTTTTAGATACATGGTAATCCCCTAGTCGTATATATATTGTCGTCATTGAGATCTTTAGGCTCTATATCATTACCTATGATGATTTTGTGATGCAATTCACACTATTGGGGATTATGAAATCCATTGTTTGTTAATTCAAGGGGTTCTATCCTGATGTTGGTGGATGTCACTTCTTATGGGACCTATATGTCTTAGAGATGAAAATACTTGTTGTAATTCATGGAATGGACTGGATGGTCTTCATTTAGGCCCTTTTTTACTGTTATCTACATAATTTGTGTTTCACATCACCAGATGGAAGATCATTATTATGCAAGGGAAGTTGGGATGTCCATGTGAGTAGAGCTAGAACTAAGGATCATGAGATGGAAGGAATCACAACCCAGATTTCTATACTATATATTGATGAACATGGTATATTATATGGACATTCCTCCATTGTTGGATTGTTTTTGAGATGTCTTCCCAGACGACTTTTCAGTTTTACTTATGGAGTGACAGTTTGATTTCCCTATTGAGATTATGCTAGGAGCTACACTGGTGTTTATTCCTCCACATAGTAAAGATAAAATATAATTCCATGATCTTAAGAAGAAGTTAGAGGATTTTCAGAATATTGGTTTCATCCAACCTAGTACTCTCCTTGGGGATTAACTATTATTTTTTCGAAGAAGGCGGTTGGTACCATAATAAATTATGTGGATTATTGAAAGATAGTCTAAATGATAGAAAATAATCGATATCCTTTGATGTGGATTGATTATCTTGTTGACCATCTTTGAGGATCCCATATATTCATGAATATTGAGTTTAGATCTGGTTATCAGCAGTACCACGTTAATCCATCAGATATACATCTTACATTTTTTCGAAGCAAGAATGGTCTATATGTGTATTTGGTTGTGCTATTCGGTGTATCAAGTGTGCCAGTAGATGTCATGTCCATGATGAACTATGTATTTCATCCTCACATGGATTATTTTGTGGTATTAATCAAGGATGATGTCGTGGTGTACTATCAAACTCAAAATGACCATTCCATCCATCATGAGATCATGATGAGTACACAGAGAGAGCATCAGTTATCTACTAATCTCTCAAATAAAATCTTTTTGAAGGACCATATTCATTTCATAGTTCATTTCACCTCTAATACAAGATTATTAGTAGACCTATGGAAGGGTAGAGAGGTAGTTTCCTAGGATAATCTGAAGAAAGCATTTGAGGTATGAAGTTTTCATAGCATGGATGGTTACTATAGATGCATTATTCAGAAAATTCCATGCTTAGGAGAACCACAAACGAGCCTCATTAAGAAGGGTGTGAATTACTTGTTGAATGATTCCCATGATTTACCCTTTAAGAGCTAAAAGTTACATTGATTTCAGCCCTATTACAGATTTTTTCGGAACCAGGTAAGAGTTACACCATTTACTGTGACACATTGTGTATCAGTTTAGGAGTAGTGCTTATGTTGGGAGGGGAGTTTTTGTGTATGGGTATAGATAGTTGAGGCCACATTAGATGAAATACCCTACTCAAAATCATGAGTTATCCACGGTTGTTCCTGCCTTGTTTAGTTGGAGACATTATCTTTTCATATAGCATTTTTTGGAATACACTAAACACAAAATCCTCATGTATGTCTTTACTAAGCATGATCAGAATTTGAGGAAAAAAGGTGGGTTGAGTACCATTATGTTTTAACATTGAGATTTTCTACATTATTGTGAATGGATATGTAATGACTAATTCATTGAGCATGAGGATTCAGATACAGGTAGTTCGAGAGGTCAGCAGTGACTGGATGTTTATTACTCTTTTTTTTAGATGCATTTTGAGGTTCACGACAAAGAGGGGTATACATTTCTTTATATATAACTATTAAATATACTCTACTGGATTGAGTGTGAATGAGGAAGCTATCAGAATAATAATACCTAGTTATTTGGTAGAGTGTGTCAGGTGAAGGCCTTACTCCTTGTTGTACTATAGGTGAGGATGCAGGTTTTCATTTTCAATGGTGCTTATGGGTCTCAACAGACATATGAAAGGAGATGTTCCCTGATTTTCATGACTCAATATGGGCGGTTCTTCCCAGTGGAACCATGATGTATAAAAAACTACAATGTAAGTATTGGTTTCCAGGAATAAAGAGGGATTTTTCAGGTTTTGTTATGATATTTTTGACATATAATTATGTGAATGCAGAGTATCGGTGATCCGCAAGGCTATTACAGTAGTTTCAATTTCCCAAGTGGAAGTGGAATGGTGTCTCAATGGATTTGATGCTGAGATTACTAAGGTCTCCTTGACGAAATGATGTTATAAGGGTTCATGTTGACAGAATCATGAAGGATTATCATTTCCTACTGATAAAGGTATCATTCAGTGTTGATGAGGTTGGAAAGTTGTATATTCAAGAGATAGTAAGTTTTCTCTGGGTTCTGCACTATATTATTTAAAACAGGGATGCCCAGTTTACTTCTCATGTATGGTAGGGACTACAAACGGCGTTGGATACATAGGTACTTTTGAGTACAACATAACATACTGAAACAGATGGCCAATCTAAGCGCACGATTCAGTTTTTGGATGAATATATATGAGAATGCGTCATGGATTTCAATGGATCATAGGAGAGACACTTACCCCAAATGGAGTTTTCCAACAATAATTTTTTAAAGAAAAACTATTTAGATGGAACCTTATAAGGCCTTGTATGGTAGGCCATTCCAATCACCCCAATGTTAGATGGTGGAAAGATAGGAAGATATCCAGGGATATTGTCTTCTACAAGAGACCACTTGGAAGTTAGAGATTATTCATACGAGGAGGGATACTACACAATATCACCAGAAATAATATGTAGATCGACAGAGATATCCTCTGTTGATTGAGGTTGGTGATCATGTTTTCTGATGTGTCACACCGAGGATGGGACACATGTTGATTAGGAGAAAAGGGATGCTTTCACGAAGGTATGATGGTCAAGTTGAGGTTCTAGAGAATGTCAGTCCAGTTTCCTATCGGTTGGAGTTCCCTAATAGGTAACAGGAAATGCACAATTTCTTTCATGTTTCACATATTTGATGTTACTTTTTAGACACATCTCAAGTTTTTCAACCTAAGGAGGTCGAGTGGGAGGTTTATCAATCCTTATAGGAGAAACCTAATCAGATTATGGATCTCAGCATGATGGTTCATTATGGTCGGTCTATACCTCTATTATGGGTGTTATGGCCTCACAGGTGAGTTAAGGACAAGACATGGGACATGGACGCTGAGGTGTGATAAAAGAAGCCAGATTTTATTACAGATTCTACATTTAAACCTTTGTAAGGTAAATTTCTAGATTAATTTCTTTAAGGTGTGAATTTTGTAAGAACCTTGATCATCTATCCAGGTATGGACTGTTTTTGGGTTGTTTTGTGGAAAAAGATGAAAATAATATTTTTGTAAGTGCACGTCCTGTACTTCTGTGTACATGTCATGTGCCCATAATTCTTCCTACTTGTGAATTTATAACATGTAATGGAAGAATACATAGTAGTTTGGTTACATTGAATACCCACATAAGTAGGTTTCTGGTAGAAGTTACTATAGTGAGTCTAGTGTTAATTACTACGCTGTGTAGTTTCCTTTTTAATTGATATATCAAATGGGAGTCATGCCTCATATCTAAAACCATCTTCTTCTCTCAGTGATTCATATAGGAGTGCTCTGGAATGATTGAAAAAGTCTGAACCCCAAATTCTCTATCCGAGCTCTGATCGAGTCACCATCAGTCATGTTGGAATCCCACCAGTGTGTTCTCAAACCCTCTTGAACCCTTATTTCTGATTCATCCTCTCTCGAAAGTTATATGATGTGGGTGGGGGGGTTAACCTTTTTGTAGATATACACTGATCTAGGCTGATTCAATGTCCAAAATTCATTTATATAAATCCCATGACATCGAGGTAGGTGGTTTGTGTCTGTCGTTGTTTGTCTTTAGATTTAAAATGATAAATGTGTTGCATGCCCATTTTTTGGTGTATTGGATGATGTGGAAGTTAAAATTTTTATTACCTAAAATTGTTTTATTTATGGATAAGGGGTTGTTTCTTATGTGAAAGGTTATATATCTTGTCTACGGGAAACCCTTTGGAGTTTTTACCTTGTTTGATTGATTTTGGATATTTTTTCTAGCTAGCCTTTGAGACACACCTTCTTTTTCAAGCCCTATTTGATTAGGATTATGTTTATTATATGATATGCATGCTAATATTCCTTGGACCATGAGATCCTTGGACCAGGAGGATAGAATGGATGTCCAGATAATTTACACAAGACTGTGATAGCCTTGGGGTAGATGATTGACCTGAGGGGACTCATCTGTGAGAGCTTTCCCAGAGGGTCATTGTTTAATGAATATAAGCTTTGTTACACCAAAGGGATGAGACCGTGAGAGATTTACTAGAGGGAAGTTATTTAATTAATATATTATATGATTAGACCTGAAGTGTTAGATTGTGAGACCCCTCCCAAAGGGTAATTTTTGAATAATTTAATTATTGTGATGAATCTATAAGGAAAAAGTACATTCTTGGATTCAGCCAAACATGATTGTTTATATGGTATTATGAGACATCAATTTTGTTAAATTACATGGGGATATAGAGTAGAGGCTAGATCCTAGGGTTACATGATTCAATGGACTAATAGTAAAAATAAATGAATGTTATTGAAAACAATAGGATTGTTAACTTTTTATTACTTCATAGTTATTGCATCATTTTCTGATATTACATGCTATATATATATATTCACTGAGAGATAGGAAAATATTATTTTTGGGTTCCTACTAGGATTCATTTCACACTCATTTGTGTCATGATTTTTGACCTATGAAGATTAAATGATTGTAGGTATACATATGGTAAATCACCCTTCATCATCAGGAACATGATTACTATTGGAGAAGAAGATAATGGAACCAAGATGAGACTTTTGATGCTATTGAAGTTTACATCCTATTTAATTCTAAGTTATTGTATTTTATTTCCACCTTTTGGACTTGTTTTGGGTACATTCCTAGACACATATGACATGAATCATTTATATATATAAATTCTCCAGTTGTATTTTTACTGTTATTCTTCCATTGTTTACATCTATTTTATGGTATTAATACATCCACCAATGTTTTGTTATTTATTCCATTATGTATACTCTTTAATAGGGGGAATTGATTCCCCATTATCAGATCTTGGCTGCTGCTTCTATTCAGCAGCCTCTGAAATTTCTGGAAATGTAGTTGACGTCCTATGACTAAACCGGTATGGTGCACCCCTGTGTGGAACCAAAAATCAAGAAGTTACACATAAGAATAGAAAACCATTTCAATAGTCTAGGATCAGATCCATGGTTATCATCACATAGTGGATATTTCCATTTACTAGATCAGGATCATTTACATTCCAATACATGTTACTAGATTGTATTCATTCATCATTCATCCACATATTGTCTCATGAGACATCATTCATTACTAAATTATTTGGGTTTTTATAAATAATTCAACCACCTCATTTTGAAAACAATACTTTAGTGTTAAAAAACGATAATAATTCATTATCATATCATAACATGTCCTTGGCAATGAAATAGGATTCATAAAAATTAAGTCATCACATAATCATAATCAATATAAATAATATTTAAGGATAATACCGTTAGAAGATATCCCCATTGAATCATAATAATCATCAAAATAATCTAACATAGTAGAAAATTGTATTTAATGACCATTGGACCATTTTAAAACATAATTAATTTCATTATCATGTATTCCTTGTGTTTAGAAAATTTTTCTCATATTTATCAATTTAGAAATTAATTTATTATTATAATTGTTATTTTTGTGAAAATAAATCATAACTAAATTATTAATTATTCTCATACACACAGACTTTTAATTTATTTGCATAATAATAATTATATATATTTTTTCATTAATATTATATTTAAGATATAGATGTAATTTTATAGAAAAATATATTGTTTATTAACTTATTTTTATGTTTATAAATTATAAATAATTCAAATTTTTTAGTGTTTTTATCATCATATGATTCTATTTTATCTTGATTACAAATGTTTTTACTCGAAGGGTAAGAAAATAATTTCCCTGACTGTTTCAACCTATATGAATTTTTTAAATCATCCCTATCCAGGACCATCCATGCACTCAAACATTTATTATTTTTATAATTTATTTTTATTTTTTATAATTGTTTACATAAGAATTAAAAATAGGTTATTTATTTTGTTACAAGTAATATTTAGGCATTGAAAATAAAATATTGTGAATGAAATATTAGGTAAAAACTATTCGATGGTAAACTAGTTGGGTTTTCAGTAAAATAAATAATTGATTTGGTAGAGAAGAAGAAAGTGGTAAATAACATTGCAATTAGATGATTTAGATATATTTAGGAATTTGGAATAACTAATGATACATGATTTCCATTTTGTGGTAAAAAAGGAATGACATCATAAAATAATTGTCCCACAACTTATAATTAAATCTACAAACTATTCAATATTAATATATAATATTAAATGAATATGATTTTTTAAACTCTATTACTCATAAATATTGGTAATTGGTGTTGATTTCAGTCTCAAGATTGGATTACATACAAGGGGAGTGATTCTGAACCTCTTTAATTTTTATTCACATTTAATAAATTATTATTGATATTTATATTATTTTATAATTATATTTTTTATTAATCTTGACATAATGAAGAGAATTATTAAATGAAAAATTATTTTTTGATTTCATACAAGTAGTTTCGTGGTGTTCTAATTAAAATGGAGTTAATTATTTGAGATTTAAACATTCACAGAGCAGTAAATGGGCTAAGAATGAGTTTGGGAAATAAATAAGGGGTCCAAATAATATTTTTACTTTCTAATCATATTCCATGATGATGTTTATTGGTTAGAATATATGAAATCTTAATATTAATTATTTTATTTTATATTTTTATATATTACATGTATTTAAATTAAGGAACAAATCTGTTAAAATTTGGATGAAGTCTAAACAAAAAATGATATTTGATATCTAAGTTTTTAACTTTTTTAACTATTTCCTTTAAAAAAATTAAATTGTATATATGATCATTAAAAAAATTATTTATCTTTTATATTTTTTTAAATTATAAAATGTTCACTTTTACTATACTTTTATGACTGTTATTATATATTTAGAATCTAATTATGTATGAAAATTCTAAAATTCAAGTTGAATGACCTTATGGTAGCACTGAATCTTGGGGTCAGAACTCATCTTTTGAAAGCCTCTATGATTCAATTTTTTTCAATAATTTTTAAGTATATTGGGGGAATAATTATATAAATAGTAATTTTTTTGAAATTTATTGTGAAAATATGGATGTTTCAATTTTACACAATATGTAGGATCTTTTTTTAAACAATAAAATATGGATTTTTTCATTTTATAAATTATTGATTTGATTTATCATGTTCAATTTTGATTTATAGAGGTATGAAGTGATGTAATTCAATAAAATATCCAATATTATTATTAATTTGTTATTCTTAGTTCATTGAATATATTATTTTTTAGGGTTTTGTATTTCCCTACTCCACCTTTCATCAATATTTATATTTTTCAATTTCTATCTCTTGGTGCATTCTCATAGTTTACAGACATGACATGATAAATCTAATAGTGTATCCTTTTTCATTATAGTTTTGATGCCACACATTGTATATATATTCGTTTCAAAAAAATTGGCTGCTACTTCTCCATTTTCAACCTTTGACGTCAATCTTTCAATGTCTAGATTTTGATGTATGGAAACTCTAGTTAGACACGAGCAATTCTAAGATGATTTGGCCCCCATGGATTAATATAAATATCAGCATGGGCTTGATCTAAAAACTTATATCACCATGAAGTGTTAATCACACTAAAAAACTTCATTATGGATGTTTATTTTCTACGTTTATAATAACATCCGTTATAGAAAATTTTATAAAAATATAGTGGAAATTTTTATGATCTTGAAATATTTTTAAAATTATATAAATAATATTAAATTTAATAATGTATTAACTTACACCAATGATAAAGATAAGAAAAACTCTTATAACCTCACACCAACCTTTGGTAACCCCTCTAGACCTATGTGTGTCCTCTCCACTAAACATTGACCCCCACTGTAACCCTCGATAGTAGATCATCATCGCAAAATATGTGCCATCATCCCTCCCCACCTCTATATTCCCTATCCCATAAAATTGAATCCACACTTGACCCATGATGTTGGGGACCCCAGACTACGACCCCTGATGGTGGATTTCAATACCACTTTTCCTGATGAACCATGTCCCTTGCAAACATGAAACCACACATCAACACCATACTGACCAACTTATCCAATTAAGCAATAACTCTATCCTCCCTTTCCCTTTATCTAGAATAAGATATATTGATCACCCTTTCATCTAAGAGTCCATGAATCCAAAATAACCTCCATGGCCTCCAATCCATCAATGTCCCTATTCTCATCATGATTTCCACATTTACCCTATTCCAGTACATCAAAACACCATGATTTGGTAGTGATATATTTTCCTTTATACTATCAATGTTTTTTATATTGTGTTTAATTTTTTATTGGATCAACATTTTTTCATAATAAATTTATTTTCTTTCAAAACATGGTAGTTCTCAGGTAACCTATAATGGTGGGTGAGCTTTAACCCATGAACTTTTCATAAAAATCACACCATTTGAAGGTATTTTTCTCTTATAATAGCCTGAAAATAAGTTAGTAATCAGTTAGAATTTAGTATCATGTAATAGAATTCCATTTACACGTTAATAAATAATATTTAAAATGATTAACTACTATCGACTACATAAAAATGATATATATTTATTACTTTAATTGTGTTTTAAATCCATACCAATTATATTCAAATTTTTTGTCATTCACATTGTTTTTTATATTAATTATATGAAGATATTGATTTTCATTATATCAAAGATTGATCTTATATTTCCAAAACCATTATAAATATATTTTTTCATATTACTGCACTAAATTAATTTCAATGGGTGTAAATATTCTATTCATTTTATTAAATTTTCCCAATCATTTTAATTAATTAGTTATCTTTTAGAGTAAAATGACTTTTCATATCAGCATTATTTAGTTGAAGAAATAATTTTATTAATCAATGATGATAATAATTGAATATTCTTCATGAATTAATCATTTAAATTAATATTTTTTTATTTTTTCAGGTAATTTTAGTAATCAATTTCTTGTGGATAAAAGTTTAACTAATTTACCTCAAAAAACACCTCTCTATGCCTAGGGTTTTGGATGATATTTTTTGTAATGAAATTGAAAACTAATCAATTTATTGTAGAATAATAATTTTGTACATGAACTGTAAATTCACGAAATTGTTGGATAATAACTATGTATAGTAATATGTGATATTGAAAGAATTTTCTACTTGATATGCTTGTTGTATTTGGAATCATGAATCAAATTTAATGGAAATTCAAAAAAATAAATGTCCTACCAATAAAACATAATGTAATATACAATGTGATTTTTTATGAAACATGATAATAGAGGAATTTCTATTTTTTGGATACAATTTCAATGTTTTTAATATAAGAAATAATACATTTTTGGACCTGATATAGTTAATCATCATAGAAAATATTGACCAAAAAATGGGTTTTATTATATTATTTCATTTAGAAACCATTAATTATATGATGTGTGTTCCATGTATTTATTTTTTTCTCTTATAAATAAGTTTTATAAAATAATGTGTCTTTGAGAAATTAATAAAAAATAAGTGTCTAGAATTTTTGAGTGGACTCGTGATCTATTCGGTGACATTGAGATCCCTTCCTCATTATATGATGTGAAAAATCATTAGAAAACATGGCCATTATATAAAATGGTATATTAATGTCATAATTATTCTATGTTTAATTGGGAGGAAGTTTTTGATACAAAATATTGCATAATATGTCATTCAATTTGATGGATGTTAATCAGAAACATTAAGATTACAAATGATTACAACCGTAGGAAGAATTAGAAGAATAAAAATTATTAAATGGTATTGCAATACATTCCTATGAAATAGCACTTGGAAAATTTATTCATTCCATCTAAGACTATATACAACATGAAGGGAAATTAAAAGGATAGTAACAACAATTTCATTATTATAAATCATACAGATTCAACAATAAGGAGTTTTTTATTCAATATATCAAGAGTTTTTTTCAGATTATAAAGATTTTTGTTTTTGGCTATCTTCTCATTATTTTATACATTTTTGTACCTAATTACTAATTATTGAATATGGATAGTTTTTCACCCTATAATATACCTCATTAGATGTGTCTAAAAAGGGGATATTTCATTGTTTCTATGATTATTCATATTATAAAAATATCTAGAAATGATTCTAATGTATATCATCGACCCATAATCAAATAATTAAATAAATTTTGTGATGATGGAATTGAAACATTTGATTAATTATTGAGAAGACTATTCGATATGCATGATAAATTAATATGTAAAATTTCAAACTTTCCTAGACTATAAAAAATTATCGGGTTACAAAACTCATTCTAGTTTAGAATGTCCTATTGGTAATTTGGATTATAATACCCAATGACTAGATCATAGTAAAAAATGGTGTTTTATATATCCACATCAATTAACTAATTCATGTTATAAATTCATATTTTATAATTCATAATTCAATGGGGACATATAATTTATAAATTAATAAATTGGGTTATCATGTTTTGAAATCATAGTATACTTAATGAATTTGATACATAATTTTAAAAATGTAATTAGTATAAATTTGGTAGAATGCGTACACCATAAAATATATTATGTATAATGAACTCAATAGTAGATGAAAATGAGTATATTTTTTAAAAATATAAATTATGTGATTAATTCTATACATAATAATTTTGACATAGCACATGTTGAGAAGAACATCAGTCAAAATGTATTTTTTTCATTTGTTAATGATATGGTTTATTCGAATGGTCACCTTAATGATCATAAGGATTTGGAAGAAATGAATAGAAATAATTCATTTAGATAAAATGACAATGGAAATTTTATATTGGATATTTTTCTAATAAAAAATATTTATATTGATGAATTTAAATGAATTTTAAAAAATATAATATTTACACATGTATATTACCTAAAACAATCAAGTTGTGTGGACTTTAAAAATCAAATGTTACATGGATTGAACAGCCATGAATCACATATTATGATTTTCATTATTTACTCTAGCATTGAGTAAAATGTAATGTGGATAAGTAACAATAGATTTAGTTGATTTTAGTACCATATTTAAAGATATTATTGAAAATATAAAAGTTCAACAGAGCTTGATAATCATCTAGAATGAAATTCTTTGTCAATTTTTCATTTGGAGATTATGTTCCCATGTTTTTTTCCCTATAAGGATTTATTTTTATGTTTATTCAGATGAAGAAGCTCATTAAGATAGATTGGTGGAATATTAATGGATATATACAATAAATAGTTAAATTAATAATAGTATCATTTTAATGTAATAAGTCAACATTATCAAATAATTTTTTATTAGGTTTGAATATGACTCTTTTTTCATCAGGTGTATAGGTCATTTAAATCATATGTGAGGAATATAGATTAACAAGATGGATCTATTTAATAATAGAAACTATTTGATTTGTAATTATTCAAAAATTCATTGTATTGTAATTGGAATTATAATAGATTTAATAATGTTGGAAGTGTATATTATCCACCTAATTATTATAATTTTGAAAACCAGACAATGATATTGAAACTATTGGATGACCAATTAGAATGGGATCAGATTTCCCACTGATGAAATTAATTTTATGAAAAGTTCGTAGATATAAATTGTTGAATAGTGTTATTATTGATCCATTTAATGAATAATCTTCATTAAAAACAATGTGATAACTAAGGGGTTGAGATCTAAATGATATTGAAGTAAAAAATCGTTTTTTAAATGTATACTTTAAAATGGTCCACCCATAGTGTATTTATATAATAATATTCAAATTATTTCCATGTAATTAATTTTTATAAGTCAAAATAAACCCCTTATATTTTATTTTACAGATAATTAATGTTGATAATCGAGATGAAGTTTCTAATGATTTGTTGTTTTAGTTTGTATGACTTCTATTGAATTAAATGATATATGATTCCTATAATAATCATGGATTTATTTATTACAAACATTATCCAATATGAGTCTTGAAAACGCAAAATATTTGTGTATTTATACTTGTAGAGGTGGAATATTAATTAATGATTATTTATATAATAAAATTTAACTATCATGGTCAATTTTCAATTTCTTTATTCAAATTCATGTTTATAAACATTGATAAGGATATAATTAAGGATTCATTACACTTTTCTTCTATTAACATATATTTAATGACCCATACTGGGGAGATTGTATATCATGATCTATTTATCATGGAATCATAAGAGAAGAAGATTTATTATGTTGATGAAAAAATATAATCTATGTGGATTTTATTTTTATAATTCTAAAAGATATGCTTTATGATATGTGTGATGAAGGTAAAATTGTTAATTGGGATAGTGAACCTCATAAAAAACAATATATTTTCCTAGCAATATTTAAAAAATAAAAATTCAAGAGAGGAAGAAAATGAAGTACTCATAATAAAAGATGATAATAATTAATAAAATGAAAATTCGGATAATTGAATGTATAAAATTTTAATGAAACAATATTAATAATTATACAATATAATTATATATTATAAATATAGTGTACTATTTTATAATTTTTTATAAAAATTAATTATTATGTTTTTTAATACATTCAATATATTTGAAACCATTTTATTTTCAGGAATTTTGATAAAAATAAACCATTAAGATCTCATTCAATCAACATCTATGATAACATACATTGATATTTCATCATTTTGGATGGATATTCATCACATTACATAAATAAACTCCCATGTACCATTATTGTTTATTGTATTTGTAATCATGGAATCGTAGTCCTATAACACTATGAAAAATCATCAACATCTCCAATAAATATCATCCCCTTTAGGAGTCCTGCATAAAACCATTAGTCATATCCCATGGAAATGAAATATGAGAAATGAGTTAGATTAGATTCTTAGTTATGGTAATTTATAGAGATATATGAGCATAACATGAACCTGATGGTATGAGAACATGATATTAACATTATAAGATCATAACCAATATATAAAAGATCATAATAAAGTTTTATGTCACAATGAATAATAGTTCATAATATATGAATCATAATGGGGATAAATCATCAAAAATCAATCATGAATCCTAAAATCATTTCATATATGTTTGGAAAAATTATTAAAATATTTAATCATTTCATGTGTCAAGGATAACAACCAAGCATAAAATCATTTAATATATATTTTGGAACAATTATTAATATATGAAAGCATTTCATGTGTCATGGATAACAACCCAAACCATCAAAAATGCGAATATAAGTGGCGTCTATAGGAACATAAATGATGAAATTATAATGGGTTTCAAAAATATAAAATCGTTTAAAGAGAAATGGGTTTCAAAAACATCATTCCATCAAAACATAATCCATTCATTGAATGAAAATAAATGTAAACATTGGATAGTTTCCCTAGAAAGGAATGAGTAGCACCGAAAAATATCATCATAGATGGAAAATTATTTTGAAAATTATTTTTAAAAAAACATTTCTTGACGAATGCATCCTTTCATCAATTTGAATAACATTTTTCAACATAAAATGTCTAAAGCCCCATATTTTATTGAAATAAAATTGAAAAAATATAAAGTAGTTTAGAAATAATGTTGTAAACATTTTTACATGATAACATATAAAAGAATCTTAGAATCATATAAGAAAATCCTTTAAAAGATAAAAAATAATCTTGAATAAAATTTTTAATCCACTTCCCTTTATAACATAAAATATAAATTTTGAAAAATTTTGAAAAAAATTCCAATAATACAAGGATTCAATTTTCATTAAAAATAATCTTTTATACATATAATATAATCTTCATTTTAATCACGATCCTGATGGTGGGTAAGTCCATGCATACTGAACATTCATTTTTTAATATTTCATGTTTTAAAAAGTGCCTTTATTAGGAAATGAATATAATATTCTTTTTAAAACAGGTTTATAAAAAATTAATACATGGTTAAAAATTTCCACTAAACAACATTTAGTAATATTAAAAAAATCTTGAAAACATTTTTAGGGAACAATGATTTCAAACGAAAATTATAAATAAAGTAAAATATTCAAAAATCAAATTTTGTTAATTATCTAATATATAGAAGAGTGTAAAAACTGAACTATTAATTTTATATTATATGAATAAATATAGGGTATGATAATTATTAACAGTTCTTGATATATTGTTCATAATATTTCATCAATGGAAGCATCATCGTGAACAATCTCAATAAACAATTAGATTGTTCTAACAAAGCATTACCACTACTGTAAAATTGAATCATAAAAAAATAAACAAAATTAATTAAAATGAAGAAAAAATGTCATTATAATAATAATATTCATGATATATCATGTTACAGAGAGTATATACCCCAAATAGAAAAATTTAGGTTCATAACATGGCATGTGTCTCAATGAAGCCAATGTGAGACAAACTTACATTACCAATTCAGTATCATTTGAACCATAAATCCCCCAAAATAAATATCATAAAAGGGATACTGAAAAACCCTAAAATGTAATTATAAATAAAATTGAATACCTTAATTTGAATTATATACACCAAAAAATAATAAATATTGCGGAATAAAGTATTAGTCTCACAAAAAAAGTGATACGTGAAAACCCTTAATTTGAGTCTTTCCTATCTTTGTATGTGTTGATACGTACTGAATATTAAATATATATTATTATAAATCTTCTATATAACCATATTATTATATTTAATACCATAAATTATTTTTTATCACTCTATATAACCAATTTGTTAACTACACCTTTCCAATGTTACGTTTCAGGTAATATCGTCTTTATTTTTTTATATGTTTTGGCTTTTTATTATTGATAGTATTACATAGATCATGATTTAAATAATTAAATAATTTAAAACATTATATAAAGATTTTATATATTACTTATATAACTATTTTTAATAATATATTAAATATTTAAGTCTACAATGGAATACACCGTTCATAAAGATGATAGGTTGTACATACGCATGAAAGATCTTTCCATGTTATTATAATATTAAAATAAGAAAAGTAATTTTGATTATATATATATATCATATAGTTCATTTAGAATTATCACGACATATATATAATATATATTCACTAAACCCATCCTTAATACATTCCATGTAATGTGTGAATGAATCAAATCTTTTTCTGGAGGCAATAGTCTACATGTCCACAAACAATGTTATCATATTTATAGAAAATTTATATAATGATGTTATGTGTTATATAATAATGAAATATGAATAAATAAATCATAAATAACATATATATAATATCAAAAAATAAAATAAAAATTACAAACCATAATAGGTCGCAAAGGAAAGACAAAGAACATTGTTTTTTGAGGCGGTAGATCACTGTACAAAGGAACTATAAGATCATTACCCATTTGTTTTATGTGTGTGTATTTGTAGGTAATACCCTTAAAATAAAAGAAACTAAGTATATTTATGATACTGAATTTATTATATATGTTTTGAGTAATAATATTTGTGGTGGTGGAAAAAGAAAATAAAACAAAGGAGCTGGAGGAAGGATGTTACCACTTGTTTAGTTAACCCCTTTTGTTTTTCACCAAAGTGATTCCTTGGATGGATTTATATAAAAAATACAGGCTTTAATGATTAATTTATAGATTTATATAATATATTTGAAAAACAATTTGGTGATCCAATGGGGTTGATTGGTGTTAATATGTTTGAGGGGTGAGTTTCTTTTTATAGTAGAGGAGGAGTGGCATTCATGTAAATTTTTGAAAACGGAATTACAATAAAGTTTATTCAATATAGAATGGTTAAAATAACTATAAAATCTTTAAAAAATGTTTTTATGGTATAAATATGTATATAAAATGGCTTTATGATAAGTTTATATGACAATTTGGACCATAAATTTATGGTTTAGACTGTTGTTAATCTATTTTTTCTCTTCATTGAGATTAATTTTAATCACATTCACCAATATTTTTTTTCAATGAAAATTTTAACATTTTAGATATTATATATTCTTAAAATTATAAAAATATAATCCTTTTTGAAAATTTAGATCACGAAAGTGGTGGAAATTAATTCAATATTAATTCTCTAGATGTATCATGACCGTAAATTTTCAAACAAAAAGATCCAATATTATGAAATTATTTTATATGCCATTCCATTTATAATAGGTTCCAATAAACGAAATTGTAATAATATTTGTATAATTCTTCTAATTATATATTATAAAATATTAAAACATGATTTATCTATATAAATAAATTAGATTAAAAATATTTTTTGAATTAAAATTCAGTGTTTTCCACAAATCATCAAAAAATGAAACATTTCATAAAAATACCAATGATTCAAACAATATATAATTTTGATATTATGAATTAATTTTTCTTTCTTTTTCCAATAATATTTATATATTTATTTAAAATTAAATTCAAAGTGGACACTCAAAATAAAAGGTGGTAAAATTATGTTTTTTAAAAGTACCACGTTTAGTCATAAAATCAGATTTATTCTTTTGTAATATGTACAAAATATATTGGATGATTATAAAAAGTATTTATTGAATATATTTTTATATAATTTATTATTAAAATTAATAAAAATTGTTTTTTTTATTTATTGAGATAATTTTTTTCTATGTAGAAATATAGTTTTCTTACCAAAGTAATATCTTTATTTTCAATTAGATCATTCATTCACTTATAATAATAGATAACCAAAGAATACATTTTATATAAATTATTAAATTAATTTTTTTCCAAATTTTGTTATGAATATTTTTAATTTATATTTCAATATAATGTTCATATCTATAATAATATTTTAATAATCATATTAATAGTATATTGTAGATCTGTAAAAACATACCCTTTAGTGTAATGCATGTTGTCAAAGGGAATCAGTATTAAATGTAATATAAGCACAAATAGTATTATATGTATCATAAGTAAATGTAAGTGTTCCTTGTGGAAAAAATATTAAGCTGTTGTTGAAAATAATGAATGCCAAAAATGTTATTTTATATTTAAAAACTATAAAGTGTTTCGCATGAAGTGAAAAATATGAAAATATTAAAGTAATTAGAAAAAAATAACTAAAAGAATTGTAGGGTGTTTCTTTCTACCCCCCATAAATTGAATATATCCATCATAATTACCCTTTTTTATCAAAGGATTAATACATAAATGTTACAGTCTTAGAAACCCACATTGTAGATATTAATACTAAAACATATTTACAAAAATGAAATTGGGAAAAAATAACGGTTAACAATTTAACTCATAACTATCATTCTAGATAGGATATTGTAGGTGGAAAGTAAAAACATGGAAATATATGTTATGTATACCATTTATACTCCGATGGAGTGAAATAAAGAACATGGTCAGGAGAGAGTGAACAATCACAAATACGTATCCCAAATGGGATTGAAAAGGATAATTTATTTCCCCAAAAATGATGATGATATGAAAATATTTAATTTCAAGGACCTTATGCCTAATGTTGAATAATTTTCATGAAATGATATAATTACATGTTTTCATGACAATGATGCCCTTTTTTAATCAACGAAAAATTTCAGATTTATCTCTTATTCCATCAAATGAAGGAGAATTTTATATTCCTAAAAAATTGAAGATCCTGATATATATAAATAGAATAATGGTTCATTCCTTTTATCTTTGTCCCAACAAAAATGATACTAGAAGTTATAAAATATGAATAAACCTACATATGGAGAGATAACACAACAATATTTAGAGTTCATCATATGTTTTACATAAACCATTACTTAAAAGGTTATCCCTATAAAAATTACAAAATAAAATTCAGCTTTTATTCCTTAAATAAGCTATTAGCTTATACAAAAAATAATTATTGAAAACATGGGTTCATACTTGCAACAATAAAATATTAAATGTTACTTCATTATTCATAAATCCATTTAGTGGGAGATAATCACATGAAACGTCACTAATTTATGAAAAATAATATTTTCATATGATTTATTAATACACAATCAATCATGTAATTCCCAACCAAAGGGGAAGGTTAAGTGTTCACTAATTAACATGATTAAAATCATCCATTAGTATTGCATAACCATTACTGATATACCTATGATTAAGATATTAGGGATATCAATCTTCATAACCAAATTATGATATTATGTAATCTCTATCACAATTCCCATACTCCTTACATTTGAAAGATAGAATTGTGGGAGGTCTATTATTTGGAGCTTTATATATTGTCTTATTATATATTCATTAATCTACCAGAAGATATTTCATTCCACACATAAAATATTTATCAGTTCCCATATGAAAATTTCCATTATATTCCCCTCCACACATTGAGGTTAATGTACATATAATTTTTATCTTGCCATATTTTTAGAGTTTAATTTTAATTATACATTTATTTTATTATCATTACAATGATATTGGTGGTCAATATCAATATCCAATTTTTAAAAATAATTCAAGGAAAGAAAATCATAAAAAGTACTTTATTGAACTCATCCAAATCCATTAATACAATTTTTTCGTATTTCCACTTATAATTGATAATGATCTATCATCAATTCACTTCCCCTTCCATGAGGTATGTTCCCAATATATCCTTTTGATATTCTAATCAACAGATAATGAAAAATAACTATTTAATTGTACAATGAAATTTCTGAACAACTAACTAATTAGTTAGTCCTAGAAAATTGGTTTGTTAACTTCATATTCTATCATACTTGGTTACTCAATATGACCATAAATTAAGTTTCTATTGAATTCCTCAAAAAATTGATTAATTTGGATTCCATGAATTGAATAAAACTAGGAATCATAGCATGAGAACATATAACATAGAGGAGGAATAAACAATCCTAAAAATCACTTATAGGATGCTTAAATTATGAAATCTACATTTTAATATATGATAACATAGTCTTATCCTTAGATAAGACACTATAAATTCACATATAAATATCCATATAAATCATAATATAGTTTTCTCATCCATGTCTTTAAAGTGTGACAAAATGTTTCCTTCGATTCCAACAATAGCCACCAAGTCATAACATATATGAATATTTCATCAGATTAAATTAATATTTATCTCACTAAAAAATTCATTATTGAGGACCATAATAGATTTTTTTGGATTCATGTAATCATAAACATCTAACATTGTGAAGGATATTTAATATCTACCATATATAAATTCCTAATAAGTAATCATACTTAAAGCGAGTCTTTATAAACTATAGAAAGTAAATATAAGAAATGGGTGATCTTAGATCATCAATAAGGCTATGAAATGATAATATATAAGAATAAGAGGATAATATGGGTATGGTAACATGATCATAACATTATAAGATCACCCACACCCTATAAATGATCCTAGTCATGTGTCATGGTGTTATTATTGGCAGTCCATAAGACATGAATCATAATGCTTATAAGTCATCATAAATAAATCATGAACCATAATATCATGTCATATAAGTGTGGATCCATTATAACTATTGAAAAAAATCATGTGTCAATTTTAACTATCAAGACCACAAGAATACTGAATCAATAAACAAATGATTAACCTTTTTAGATCATGAAACACCTACTTCCAACAGTGAATCAGGACACATGTGTTTCTCATAGTTTATCTAGAAACATATTTTTCCATTTTTGGATTATGAAACATATTTTTCCCATTATAGATTATGTTAATCTAATTGATTCCCAACATTATCTCATGAAACATAAATCTTATTCCATTTTACTAGAGTGTGATATATGTCCCACCCATCATATAATGAAATAATACATATGTGTGCCATAACATCTTAAACAATAATATCATAACACATGAAATTTATTTTGTATAATAAAAACATAATCATATTAGAACATATAGACAAGAGAATTATTTCATAATAATTTCATCAAATCATATCGTGGGAAAGAAATGTGATTCATAATAATATAACCCAGGAATGTGAAATAGGATTCATTTATATATAACTCATGAAAGAGAAATGGGGTTCATATTCATTGTGCTATAAAATCATAAATAATTAATAGAAAGAATATGATTGGAAAATTTGGATAATTTCCTAAAAAAGGAATGAGTAACACCGAAAAATATTCATCTTATATTGATAACATTTTTTATTTAAAACACATTTCAAGAAGAAAATATACTTAATTTATTGTAAAATAAATTTTAAATAATTAAACATGTTGTGAAAAAATATCTTCTAAAATAGTGATAAACATTTATAAAGGAGTCTCGAAATTATGCTGAAATCATTTTTTGTAGAAACAATATCAAAGATTCTTAGAAAACACTTCAAAATAATTTTCAATTAAAACTTATAAATGATTCTTGTAAATATATTTCAAAACAATTGCAATGAAAAATTATAATGGAACCATAGAATAATTTAGAAAAAAAATTATATTTAGAAGTTTTATAATTTTTTTTAAAACAAAATTAAATAAGAGAAATTTCTAGAATAATAGGGAAAAAATTTAATTATAAATAATTTTTTTAAATGATTCTTCATGTAAATTAAATTATTGATGGTGGGTAAGTCCATACATGAAAACATTACTTTTTTTTACATTTCTGGTTTATAAAAGTGAATGTATCAGAAAATATAAAGAATATTACATTTAAAAACATTATTTTAAAATTTAATTCATGGGCAAATGTGTCCTCTAAATTTTATCAAATAATATTAATTCATTTTATAAATAATTTCGTATAACATTGTTTTTAAATAACACTTATTTCTAATATAAAGGAGAAATAATGTCAGATTTTCTTAAAAACATTTTCTTATTTATCTATATTGAAAAATAGTGGAAAAATTTTCCATTAATTTGATATAACATGAATAACCGTATATTAAGACAATTTAAGAGACATCCTGAGAAAGGGATCATAATATTTCATCAATTAAGCATAATCATAAATAATCCTAACAAATGTTGAGACAGTAGAAATAAAGCATTACCACATTGGTAAATTTGAATCATAATAAAATGGAAGTAATAAAATTAAAGGTTTATTAAAATATAATAAAAATAAGGAGAATCATGATATAAAATTTCCATGTATTCATATACAACTAGTAGAAAAATATAGGTGTATAAAATGTTATGTATCCTAATGAAGGAAAATTGCGACAAAATTACATTACCAATTTGGAAACATTTGAATCATAAACCACATAATATAATTATAATAAAAGTGATATGTAAATAACCATATAATTAATTATATGTATCATAAAAAAATTATTAGTATTTATATGAACGTCCAAAAAATTAGAGGTTAATAAATAGTAAAACTCAATGAAATAAAAAGTGATATGAGAAAATAATTACCATATGTCTTTAATTTCATTGTATTCATTAAATTGTCCTATAAAATAAATATCTGATTATAAAATATAATGCACATAAAAAAATTATTATATATAACAAATTATAGTATTTTTTTCATTTTTATATTACCCATTTATTAGCAAAACAATGTTATTGGTATGTTTCAGGTAATATATGCTTTGTTTTCTTGTAAATGTGTAGACTTGTTATTCTTGATCCTCTTAAATATTCATGATTTAAATAATTGGATAATATAAACCGTGAAATAAATATAATATTTATCCATTATATAATTATTTATAATAATATTTTCAAGATATAAGTATGAAATGGAATACACCATTCCTAGAGATGGTTTGATGAAAGGTATTCATGAAAATTGATTTCATTTTATTATTATATTATGAGAAATAACATAAATAAAATATATTTATATAAATATGTAATATCATTGAATTGTAATTATTATTTTTTATATATCATATATGGTCTCTAAAACCATCATTAAAACATTCCTTCTAAAGTGTAAATGGAAAACATCACTTAAGTGGGGAGGTAGTCCTTGCATCGACAAATGATGTTACGGTACTAACACCAAATGGAAATCATGATGGTATATATGATAACAAAATTAAATAATCATTCATCATAAATACCATATATATCATATTAAAAGTGAACTAAAATTATAATTCTAATCCACTAGATGTTTTAAATGAATAAAAGATAACATTGATTCCTTATGTTGTAATTATCCACAGACGATAATGGTTTGTTAGTTTCCCACTAGATGGAAGTGTGTGTATGTGTTGGTTTAAACCATATAATAAAAACAACATATTATATTTTTTATACTTATTTCATTATATAATCATGATATTATAATATTTTATGGTGCTAATAATGAAAATAAAAAACAGGATCTTGATGAATGATGTTACCTATTGTTTGGGTAACCCTTTTTGGTTTTCACAAAATGGATTCCACGGATGGATTTATAAATAAAGTAGGCCACTATGTTGATTTTTGGGATTTTTGGATATTATTTCATAATATAATATTATTGAAAAAGGGATTTATATGTGTTAATAAGTGTTAGGGGTGAGTTCCTCTTTTAGTAGAGGAGGAGTGGAATTCTAGTTAATTTCTTAAAAGGAAATTCCACAATCATTTATAAAATATATGGTGGATGAAATAATAGAAAAAATTAGATACTATAGATTATAGTGTATAAATATTTCAATAAAATTTATTTTAGACAAATTTATTAGTAATTTTGTCCCTTAATTTTAAGGCTTAAACCTTTATAACGGAAATATTTTCCATAATCACTCAATTTTTATCACATTCCATACAATTTTTGTTCAAAAAATAAGACTTTATTAGTATTAATTATAAATAATGATAATTATTGACTTGTAATACATATTGTTAAATTAAATTCATTGCATTGACAAAAATTAGAATAATCTTAATCCTATAGACATGTCACATATATAGGTTTTTATGTGAAAAGAGCCAAAAGATTGAAATGTATTTATTTATAATTTCATTGTGAAATTGGTTCAAATATCCTTAAATGTATTACATTATTTATAATTTATGTTATTTTAAGTTAATATCAAATTGAATTATAATTGATAGATATAAATAAATTATATAAAAAAGAAGTTTTGAATTAAAAATTAATATTTTTCCCGATTCATAAAAAATGAATCATCTTAGTAAAATACAAAATATTATCCAAAAGTAAATTTTGATATTAACATTTCAAAGATGAAGTTTATTTTGTCAAATAAAAATAATAAATTATTCAAAAATAAAATTTAAAATGTCTTCATAATTAAATGGTTGAAAAATTCCCTTTTTTAAAAATACATATTTTTTTCAAAAAAATTACATTTGATCTAACCATATAAATATAAAATATATTTCATGAGTATAAAAATTATTAATTTAATAAATAATATATAAATTTATTGAATATATTAATAAAAATTTGTATGTCTGATTTATTGAGTTCAAATTGTGTTTGTACAACGTAAAAATATCTTTCATAGAAAAGTTATTAATTTATTTTCAAATATTTATTTTATTCATGTAAGAACCCGAATCTTCTTTTTCGGTATATTTTCCTTTTTCTGGTGTTTTTGAAAAAAATAGGAGTTTCTAGAAATTTCTTAAGTATATACCGTGTACATTGTGAGTACACGCCGTGTTTTTGGTTACCGCGGGTAGCCTGGTGCTGGTCGTGTAAAGGCCATGCACACGACCGTGTGTGGTGACCTGGAGACCAACTAATGCGGGCACCTGTAATTGCAAGTACATGTCATGTACTTATAAAGTACATTCCACGTACATTCTTTTTTTCATTAAGCATACCAGGGTCGCGTCTGATAGACAGAAACACCTCCTTCTCAACCTAGTTCGCCTGAGAGTGTCCGTACGACATGGATCTTCACCGAGCCCCCAACCGAGTGTCGTTCCTCTGAATCGAACATCGTTGGTTGTGTTGGAATTGCATTGGTGAGTTCTCTCTTCTACAAGGACAACATCCCTTGATTTCTACTCTCTTGTGAGATATCGTTGGTTGAACGTTTTAGACGTTTTTGTAGATCTATGACTTTGTAACGGGATTCAAGGCTTGAGGATCATGTATAGAAATCCTATAACACTGAGGTAGGTAGTTTGTTCCTTTATGTTGAAACTCTTTGAGTCATATGTGCTAATTTCCTAGTACCCTTGAACGGGGTATTGCATGTTTACTATTTTAGCCCAGATTATTGGCTTCTATGCTTAAAATGCTTGAGTATAGGTTAATTGTTGGGAATAAGGATGTTTACCATGCAATTGATGTTTTTTCCCATGTTTTTATGGTTCTGACCATTTGGTCTAGTTTTCATGTTAGGTTGTTGTTTGTTTCCCATTCCTAGTGTTGGAGGATAGAGTTTTTATTAACTGAGATGATATGTTATGATGTTGTTAGATTATCCATGTAGTTCTTGAGGATTACTTTGTCTTATTTCGATCGTTTCTGTATGATTTCCGTACACATGTCTGTAGGAACATGGTGTACTGAGACCATAGGGGAAATTGACGTTAAGGGCTTTCCTAGAGTGTCTATTATAATTATCATGCTGTGAGACTATAGAGGGTATTGACATTGAGTGCTCCCTCAGAGTGTGTATAGATACTTTATGAGACCACATGAGAAATTGATGTTGAGTGCATCCCCATAGTGTCGGTAGATTACTGTTAAAATACTATAGGGGAATTTACAATGATTGCTTCATTAGAGAGTCTTTGACCATCCAAGACTATATGAGGAATTTATGGTGAGTGATTCCTCAGAGAGGCTCTGTTATTCCTTTTTTTATAGTGGATTATAAGGGGAATTGATGATTAGTTCTTCCTCAGTGATTCTTTGTTATGTTCTTGTAAATTGAACCAGAGGGGATATGCTGCGTATATGTCATAGAGGGTTACCTACTTTGATTATCTTCTTACTTGAGGTATGAAATTGAATGCATTGAAACTGTTGGAATGTTTTTTTTGAGTACATCCTTGAATATTGATTTCTTTTTTATTATTTTCTGCCATATATATTAAGTAACTGTTAGGAACATATATTTGGGTGGTTGCCTATTGGGATTAGTCTCACACCATGTTTGGGTCATTTTTTTGGGTCCAACCAGATTATATTGTTGCAGGTGCATATAAGGGAAATTTCCCTTCTAATTCATGTACATGACTGCTTTAGAGCTGGGGAGGATGATACCATGATAAGGCTTGGGATGCTGAGGAGTTGATTCTTGTTTTCATTTTTTTCCTTTGGTTTAGTATTGTATTCCATCATTGTGACATGTTTGGATGCTTTCCTAGACATATGTATCATAAATCATTATATTTTTGCTCCAGTTATTATTCTTCAGTATTCTACTATTTACTAGAGTATGGAATTATTACTACTTCGGCGTTTGTATATCTGATTTACTTCTGTTGTGTTACTCTGCCAATGTGGAAATAGTTTCTCCTTTATCACTCCCAAGGCCCTCACTTCTAGTCAGTAGCCTCTGATGTTTAGGTAAATACGCATGAGTCCATGTGACCAACCACGTACGGGGTGCCTCTAGGTGGCATCTGGATTTTGGGATGTTACAAAGTGGTATCCACGGAACAATTTTCATCTTGACTTACTGTTTTGAGCCTATAGTCAGGGATATGATAGAATAGGTAATTAGTTATAAGATGATTCAGGGAGTAGATAACCCTTGTACAGGGAAAATCTAATTTACCTCAATTATTGAAATTTTTCTATTTTTCAATTTCATATTTGATTTTATTTCACCTTTGGCGGATTCAAATATATTGTGTTGTTATCATTGATTTTATTGAGGTTCTATTTCTGTAGCAACCTGATGAGATTAGGGTATTCCATCTCATGCATCATATATGAACATACTAGAAATCACATGTCATGATTTTTTTCGATGCCATTTATGGTGCATTATGGATTGCATGTTGTTGTTGTAGAGGATGTGTTAGATATGCATGTTGTTCTGATAGATGCCTTGAGAGAATACCTTGTTTTTTTAGGGGTATTGGTTTGTGGATGGTTTTGTTTGAAAGAACTCTGAACATTGGTTCTTGAGGTGTTATGGGCCCTAATGAATTGGAATTTTGTGGATCATCGACAACTTTTCCTTATTTATAACATGTATAAGATGTCAATATTTGATTCATAGGAAGTATGCTCCCTCATGGTTTGGAATTTGGCGCCATAATGTTCATTTTTAGTGTTTTATAGCCTTCCAGAGTAGTTTCTGAGGATTAGTGTTTGAAAAAACCCATAATACACAATGTGTAATGATGAATACACGTCGTGTGTTCTCATTTTTGAGAAGAAACTGTTTTGCTTAAGTAAACACCATGTAGGCTCTAACCGTGTCTCTGACTGTGTGGGCAGAGACCGGGGGTTGTGAAAATCTTGTAGGAACACATCATGTACAGTATGTACATGCTGTGTTGTGGAGACCATGTGTCTACCCGTGTGACTAATGACACGGGTGTGTGAAACATAAGTTATACACACCATTTCAAGATTGAACACGTTGTGTAGTTTAACCTGAGTATCTATTCCTGTAACGAATAAAAGAGGTCGGATAAATCCTTCAAGTACAGGCTGTGAACTCCTAGAATAGGCCATGTAGAGTGAACTATGTAGCTTGGCGTGTAACTAACATCACAGGTTATTGAATCATGTCTAGTACACGTCATGTGTGTCATGAACACGCTGTGTAGTCTTGTTTAAGGAGAACAGTGTGGGTCAGTCGTGTAGAAGAACTTGATCCGGGAAAGAGGATTCGAGTACACGCCATGTGTTAGGAAATCATGTTGTGTGTATGCGGTGTTACACGACCTGTGTTGGTAGGAGTACATGAAAATGTGATGGATTAAGGAACACATCGTGTAGTGAAAATACACGTCGTGTTGTCATGTTTTTAAAACTTTAATACTCTCCTTCTAATGTTCACTTCTTACACATCTTGTTTCCAGTCCTTGATAATCATGATCTAAAGTGTGCACTTGATCTTACAGATTCATGCCACCGAGATTTCCTTCGGTTGTACGCCAGTTACAGGGCAGTTACAAGACACTGAACATGGCTAATCAGGGACTACCAACAGATCCTCCAGTAGTGTCAGTCTGCCACAAGCCGTCATTCTGGACACATGTGTTGATGCAAAGTTTCAAGAGGAATTCATGAGGTTCATGTAGACCTTCCATGGAGCATCGTATCCTGCCCCTTCTATGGTAGAGCTGATGCGGGTCTTTCAGCAGCATCATCCTCCAACCTTCACAGGGGAAGGAGGAACTCAAGCTGTAGATTCATTGTTAGAAACCATGCTTTCTATCTTCTAGTATATGAAGATTCATCTATAGAGGAGGATTAAGCTCTCTACATATATGGTTAGGGATTAAACCAAGAGATTGAGGGATGTGATATCACAGGCGGGATTCCAGTAGGATATGTAATGGGAGGAGTTTCAGAGTTCCTTCTACGTCTAATTCTATCTGGAGTCCTTGAGGACCGACTGTTCCCGCGAGTTCATTAGTCTAGAACATGGTACCCATTCAGTTTTGGAGAATTCCTCTCGCTTCACAGAGCTATAGTGTTTTAATAACATTCTATGGGGAGATTAGGTTTTCATGGAAAGGATGGTTTATGATGTTCTCAGGCAGTACATTGAGGCTTAGGTGAACATATTCAGGGTAAATTTGATATCTTCTATAGTCAACCTAGAGAAAATCATGGAGCACAATCTGAGGGATTCTGGAGCTGTGGGCTAGTGTGGTTCATCATCAAAAGTTAGTGCTTCTCCAGCTGATAGCCGGAAGCGCCACACAGAGACTACCTGTGGATATCCGAGTAAGTAGGATGCACCTTCATGTATCCATGTGTTATGATACCAGTGTGGAAAGGTTAGTCATAAAAGGCCACATTTCCCAAGATACCTAGTGGAGATCCGATATTAAGGTTAGATGGGTCATCTACAGTGATTCTATCAGTTTTACTCATAGTCAGCTAGTGATAGGGGTTCTTTTATGACTCTTCGTTTGGGAACATCACCACTAGTCTATCACCAGTCTGGGAACTGGAGTTCTTCCGGCCATTCAGGCCAAGGTGGAGGTTGCAGTCGTGGTAGTCAGTCATTAGGCTTTCAACGATAGTAGGTTGGATCAGCTCAGGGTGGACAGGCAGGGCCACAGGGTCGCGATATAGGTCATACTTTTACTGTGGAGTATACCCAACAAATAGAAGGATCTCGGAACCTCTACAGTTTGAGGTATTATCCTAGTTGCCTTAGATTTACCTTCACCCCTATTCGATATAGGTTCTTATCATAACTTTATATCTATTGCAGTCGTAGAGATCCTTGGGTTTTTTGACTTTTCTTCTGCTGATATATTGACGTTAGAAACTCTTTTGGGGACTATAAAAGCTAGTGTACTTCAATACAAGGAGTTCCCCCTTGAGGTTGGTGGGTGTCATTTATTATTGAACCTCTATGTATTAGAGATGATAGGATATGGCATCATTCTCGGAATGGACTAGTTAGTTCCCTTCCTGGATGTTGTCGACTGTTATCATTGTAGGGTGAGTTTCACATCACCTGAGGGAAAATCATTTCTTTATAAGGGTGAGCGGGATTTCCAGGCGAGTAGAGAGGGACTCGAGCATCACAAGTTCAGAGTAGTTACATCCTATGTTGCTTATCTATATCTGTATGACCAAGGGACTCCACATATGGGCGTTCCACTAGTGGTGGATCACTTCTGGGATGTATTTCCATAGGAATTTTCAGGTTTTCCTCTGGGGAGAGAGGTGGACTTTTCTATTGAACTTGTTCCATGAGCATCATCAGTGTCCATTACTCCTTATATGATGGCTAAAATAGAGTAACAAGAGCTCAAGAAGCTGTTGGAGCAGTTGCAGGAAAATGGTTTCATCCTAACCAATACTTCTCATTAGGGTTCACCTGTCCTTCTTGAGATGAAGGCAGATGGTACCTTCAGTCATTGAATGGATTATTGGATGTTGAACCAGTTTACGGTCAAGAACTGATATCCCTTACTGAGGATTGATGATCCCTTTGATCAAATTTGGGGAGCCTGAGTGTTCTCGAAGATTTACTTGAGATCTAGTTGCCTTCATTTTCATGTTAGACCATCTGAAATACCTCTTACAGCCTTCTGGAGATGATAAGTTCTATCAGAGTATGTGATTATACCATTCGGTCTCACAAACGCGCATACAGTCTTCCTTGAACCGATGAATAGAGTGTTCCATCCATACATGGATTCATTCATAGTGGTCTTCGTGGACGATATCTTGGTGTACTCTCACATATGACATGACCATGTTATACATCTTGAGATTTTTTTGAGTACCCTAAGAGAGCCTCAGTTATATTATATGCTCGCAAAATGTCACTTTTGGATGAATCAGATTCACATATTGGGTCATGGTATCTTAGAGACATGAGTATAAGTAGACCTAGAGAATGAGGGGTTAGTAGTTTCATGGGTGCATCTAATGAACATCTTTGAGGTACAGATTTTTCATGGGATGGCTGGATACTACAGACATTTCATACAGGAATTTTCAGACATGGAAATGTAACTAAAGTTCCTAACTAGGAATGGTACAAATTTATTACAGTCATATTTTTTCCAGTCATCCATTTAGGAGCTGAAAGGGAGGATGACTCTTGCACCGATATTAGTTTTTCCAGAGTTAGTCAAGAGCTATATAGTTTTCTCTGTTGCTTTAGCTATCGAGCTTGGAGTTGTTCTTATTCAGGGGGAGGAACCATTGAGTACGGGTCTCGGTAGTTGAGGCCACATGAGAGGAATTACCTGACGCAGAATCTTGAGTTGGCTAATGTTGTTCATGCATTATTCTGTTGGAGACATTATCTTATGGGAGAGAATTTTGTGGTTTTCACTGACCCAAAATGTCTCAAATACATCTTCCCTCAGCGTGATCTGAATTTGTGACAGCGAATGTGGGTCGATTACCTTCATTATTTTGAATTTGAGCTTGCCTATACACCTGGGTAGGGCAATGAAGTGGCTGATTCGCAGAGTAGGAGAACATTGATACATGCAGTTCAGGAGGCCAATAGTGTTTGAATGCTTACATGTCTATTCTCTAAGATGCATTTGGAGGTGCACGATAGGACGGGGAAGATGTTTTTATCTTCTGTAGGAGTTACCTCTACTCTTCTTGATCGTGTGGGAGTGAGGAAGCTATTAGATTCTAAAGGCCTAGTCCTATGGGAGAGGGTGTAAGGAGAGGCCCCTATTCAGGGATAGACCATTGGCGAGGTTGAAATCTTCCATTTTCATGGGCGTGTATGGGTGTCAGCAGACATAAGTGAGGAGATGATGCTGGACTTTCATTCCTCAGTTTGGGAAGTTCATCATAGTGTCACCAAGATGTATCTTGATCTAAAATGTCAGTATTGGTGGCCAGGTATGAAGAAAGATGTTGCTTGTTTTTTAAAGAGGTGTTCCACCTCTCAGAAGGTGAAAGCGGAATATCAGCGACCATCATGGATTTTTCAGTAGTAACCCATTCTTTAGTGGATGTTGAATGATGTAGCGATGGATTTATGATAGGTTTTCTGAGATTGACTTGAGGGAATGATGCAGTTGGGTTTTCATTGAAAATATCATGAAGGATGGTCACTTCATGTCGATCAGGGAGATCTTCAGTGTTGATTATATAAGATGGTTTTACATACGTGATATTTTACTTTTAAATGGAATTCCAAACTCCATTGTTTCATACAAGGGTGCACGTTTTAATTCTTGGTTCTGGCAGTGACTTCAAAATGCTTTGGGTATGCAGGTACATTTGAGTACAACATACCATTCCCAGACATATGGCCAGACCGAGCGTACAATTTAGGTAATTGAGAACATTCTCCGAGCATGCATCCATGATTTTGGAGGTTCATGGGAGAAGAACATACATATTATGTAGTTTTCATGCAATAATAGTATTCAATCAACTATTCAGATGGCACCTTCTAAGGCTTTGTACGGTAGGCGATACTGATCAGCCTTATCTTGGCCGAAGGCAGAAGAGGCTGCTATGCTGGGACCCCATCTTTTCCAGGAGACCACTAAGCCAGTAGAGTTTATTCGGGAGAGGATGGATAATGTACAGTCTCGACAGAAGACATATGCGGATTGACGGAGTCATCCTCTAGTGTTCGAGGTCGGAGATCAGATTTTTCTACGTGTCACACCGAGGTTGGGACACAAAAGGATTAAGAGACCGTGTAAGCTTTCATCGAGGTACGTCGGGCCATTTGAGGTGTTGGAGAGAGTTGGGAATATTTCCTACCGGTTTCAGTTATCTCAGAGGTACTGGTCTATGCACGGCGTCTTTCATGTTTCTCAGCTATGAAGTTTCTTCTCAGACTGGTCTCATGTTTTTGAACCTAAGGATGTTGAGTTAGAGGTGGATGCCTCATTCGAGGAGCATACTATCCGGATTATTGATCACACTGTGAGGGTTCTCTATGGATGGTATATTCCTCTGGTACTAGTGTTATGGAAACACGAGTGAGTACATGACGAGAGTTGGGAGAGGGTGGCCGATGTATGATCACAGTGGCCAGAACTATTTGAGTTTTCTTCTTCTATGCCTTTCTAGGGTTATTCAGAGACAAATTTTGTTTAGGGGGGAAGTTTTTATGAACCTGGATCTTGTATTCATGTATTATTTCTTTTTTCTGGTGTTTTTTAGAAAAAGGGTAGTTTCTGGAGATTTCATATGTACACGCCATGTAAGTTATTAGTACACACTGTGTACTCGTTTACCACGGGTAGCCATGTGCTGGCCGTGTAAAGGCCATGCAGACGACCATGTGTGGTGACCTAGAGACCGCCTACTATTGGGGCTAGTAAAGGCAAGTACACACCATTTACATAAAATTTACACATTATGTAGTTTATTTTTTTCATTAGAAGTACCAGGGTTGCGTCTGAAGGGCAGAAACACATCCTTCTCGACCAAGTTCATCTAAGAGTGCCCATACGACACATATACTCACCCAGCCCCTAACTGAGCGTCCGTCCTCTGAATCGAACACTGTTGGTTGTGTTGGAATCACAACAGTGAGTTATATCATCTCCTATAACACCATCCATTGATTTCTTATCTCTAGTGATATATTATAGGATGAACATTTTTGATGATTTTGTAGATCTACATCGTTTTAAGGCCATTCAAGTATTGAGTTTCACGTATAGCGATCCTATAACGCCGAGGTAGGTGGTTTGGGACTTTCCGTTGAATGTAATTGAGTCATATGTGAAAATTTCCCAATACCCTTGAATAGGGTATTGTGTGTTTGCTGTTTTAGCCCTGATTATTTCCTGTTAGGCATAGAATGCTTGAGTAGAGGTTTATTGTTGTGAATATGGTTGTTAACCGTTCTATGGATGTGGTTTCCCATGTTTATCTTTTTTTGATCATTTGTTCTAGTTTTCATGTTAGGATTCTATTTGTTTCCCATTCCTATAATTTTAGGATGGAGTGTTTATTAATTAACATGCTATGTAATGTTGTAGTTAGATTATCCATGTAGTTCTTGAGGTTTACTTTGGCTTCATTATATCGTTTGTGTATGATTGCTTTACACGGGGCAGCTGAAACCTGGTGAAGTGAGAGCATAGGGGAAATTGACATGGAATGATTTCCCACAGTTTATGTTATAATAATCATACTACAATACCATAGGGGGGATTGACATTGAGTTCTCCCTCTGAGTGTCTATAGATATGTTACGAGACCACATGAGGAATTGACGTTGAGTGCTTCCACAGAGTGTCTATAGTTTACCGTTAAAAGACTATAGGGAGAATTGATGGTGATTTCTTACTCATAGAGTCTTTGACCATCCATGACTATAATAGTTATTGATGGTGAGTGATTCCTCAGAGAGACTTTTCTATACCTTTGATTATACTACACTATAAGTGGAATTGACGAAGATTAATTCCATCTTTATTGCTTCCTTTTTGGTTTTTTCTGCCATATATATTCACTGACTGTTAGGAACATGTCATTGGGTGGTTTCCTACTTGGATTAGTCTCACACCCTGTTTGGGTCATGATTTTGGCCCAAAACAGATTATATTGTTGTAGGTCTAGATACGGGAAAACACCCTTCTACTTCAGGTACTTTATTACTTTGAAGCTGGGGAGCATGGAAGCGAGCTGGGGCTTGCGATGGTGAGGAGTTGATTCTCATTTTCTTTTTTACTTTGGTTCAGTTCTGTATTCCATCATTTTGACTTGTTTTCCTACTTTACTAGACATATGTGTCATGAATCACTATATATGTTATTCAGTTATTATTCTCTTGTCTTCCATTATTTACTGTTGTATGGAATTTTTCCTGCTTATTCTTTTGTATATCTGATTTACTTCTGCTTTGTTACTCAGCCAATGAGGGAATAGTTTCCCCATAATAACACACAAAGACCTTGCTTCTAGTTGGCAGCCTCTGGCATTCGTGGAAAGGCTCTTGAGGCCATGTGACCAACCGGCTACATGGCGCCTTTGGGAGTCTTCTAGAATCAGGGATGTTACAATTCAACTATACTAATTCATATCCAAAGGATTCGTTTTATATAATTGTTTAAATAATATTTTCACAATTTATTTTATATTATTCAAAAAATACATTTCAACGGATACTTGGAAGCTTAAATAATAAATTAACAATCATATTAATAGTATATTTTTCATCAGTAAAACATGTCCTTACATGTAATGCATGATATTTAAGTGACTCTTTATTGTGCGTAATACAATATAATCATATAATTCTGTGTACTGTATGATAATATTAGTGTTGTGTTTGGTGGGTGATTAACTCTGGTTTTTGTATTACATATTCAAAACTTAGTGACTGTATATGGATAATCTATATTCAGTGTCTCATGATGTGATTTTTTTTTAAAAAAAAATTATCTAATTAATTAACAAAATATATGTGTGTTACAATCTATGATCACTAGAATAATGTAAAAGAATTTTAGGCTAGGCATGACTCATGAATAATGGAATACCTTTATTGATATTAATGATGATAGTTACCATGAGGTAATTTCATATTTTATGTGGGATTTTTCTTTAAAAATGTATTTATTTATGAAAGACAATTCATTCCTTTTACAGTTTTGTTATTTTTTTCTAGAAAAAGAAAAATCATTGATTTATTTTATCAATTGTTATTTATATTCATTTATTATATCTAAAGGTAAACTTCTAAATTATATATATATATATATATATTATAATAGTTTATTAATTATGTCACTTGGTTGGTCGGACAATGATATAACGTAATTTTCATAGGGAAACTAACGTACATTTTGTGAATAAAATTACTAATAGATCTGTAGTACATATTTTTAATTAATATGTAATAAAATATCATTACTATAAAAATTAAATTTAAATTAGAACAAAAAATTAACCTTAAGCACAATTAAATGGGGCATGATTCATGGATCAACTTATGGTAATTATATCTATTGGAAATGTTTTGTCAAAATAATTAACCACAATTAATTGTGTTTTAGGATTTTTTTTATAAATTAATTTTCATTATTATGTAACTATATTCTTGAAATAAATAAAATATTAATGAAAATTTATTAATTACATAATATTAATACGTTCAAATAAATAATATAATTATTATTAATAATGTTTTATTAACATGTTAAAATTAAAGGATCATAATTGGTTTCTTGAAATGATACAGTTATATTAATCTTTTGGGATGGAGTAAGAGGGAAATGATGGGGGACGAGATTTGTGACTACTATTTCAGATATCTCTTTTAGTGAGGTTTCACCATTTACTGATACACCTATTGGAGGTTAAAGTAAGTATTTTGATCAAGAATCATAAAAATAACTTTCATGGTTGATTGAAAATGTTAAATAGAATGAATAATATAGGAATAAAATGGATCCATAGTGGTCTAAACTAGAATATTCCAGAGATTCTATATATCAAGGGATGACAGACATGATCATCAATGAAATTTCTAGACATTTATCTTGTCCGGGTAACGTAATTCAAATACATTTCCATGACTCAATAAATTTTTTTTGAAAGATATAAATTTTTTCAAAACATGTAGCTAGATGTTAAGACCAAAGAAATGACGTTATATGGATGCTAAATCTTAAGAAATTTCAATATATTTATTTATGAAATATAGTAATTTATGCCACGTCAATCCAAGTTACGATTTTTAATGATTACAATACAAATGATTTTTGACTGATAAAAGCATGATACATGCATGTAAAGGTCAAAACCAAGGAAAAACATCATATTCTTGTGAAATCATTGGATATCAAATGTTGAATTATTTATGATTTTTATGTGAAGACACCAAGTCCATCAATGATTTAATGTTCTAGAAATTGCACAATAATGAGTTTTAAAATTCATAAAAGATTTAAAAAACTTTAGTAAAAGGTCCAATCAATGAAAAGTTTATCATATTTCAAATAAATAAATGGAAATGATCATTTATTTATTATTTAAATTTAGTCATCAATAAAAAAACATTTGGAATTATGATTTATTGTTATACAAGTAAATGTGTTTCAATTTATTTTAAATAATAAAACATGGGTGTAATTGTGAAAATCATTGAAAACCCCATACATTGATTTTTTAGAATGGTTAAACCAATAATTGAATAATTATTTTGGTGTATGACTTAAAAGCACAACTATTAGACATGTGTGGTCTTTATAATTATCCAATATGTAGTTTAAAAGATATCAAATACTTCAAAAACATCATTCATCAGGGTCAGAACAAGTTATGTAGAATAAAATGACCATAAGATCATAAGAAAATAACCCATGTATTTTTTGAATCATAGGAAATATATCCATATCAAACCCTGTTTTACATTCCCATGATTCTAATAAATTCATTTTTCTCAGTTTAAAACACTAAAAAGTGTTTGTAATCCTCAAAACCATATAAAATTCCCTCATATTGATGAGTAATCCTGATAAACCATTTATTAGTTTTTTTTTTTTGAAATGTGTGACTGCAGAAATCATCCATCTAATGTCTTGTATACTCATACGGACTTAATAAGTATTTTTAAAACATATTAATGTATTTAAAAACAAGTGTCAGTGGGACTAAAACAAATAAACCATTTAGGATATTCATTAATTCTTTGGAAAATTTCTTTATATTTACTTTTGAAATGCAGTATTAATATCCATATCAGATGGTGTTGCACTTTAACAAGGATTCTGGTTAATTTTGTTTAGTGTTTTAAAACACTAAAATGTGCACGTAATAGTCAAATCAAGAGATAGAGACCAAAAATTGATGTGAATTCAGGGAAATGAATGGTGTAATATATATTTGATGTGTAAAAATAGAAAAAAATGTAAATATGCTGTTGGTGTGCTAAGAATTATTCAAAAATAATCTTTCAAAGATTTCAATGATTTTAAAATTGTTTATTTGGGGATCAAAATCGTGGAAATGATTTCATTTTTATGTGAAAAAATTGGAAAATAAAAATACATTTATTTATAAAATTTAGTTACCTATTCCCCCTCCATATTAGTTATGGATTTCTAGATATTCACATAAACACATCATTAATGTTATAAAATAATAATACATGCATGTAATTGTAAAAATCATTGAAAACGACATCAGATTGGCATGAAATCATGTGACCAAAACTATTGAATAATATGTGACATTTCCCAGTAGAAAACAAATCAATCTATGATATGGTGTTATTAGAATTATTAATTTTAAAATTTTGAAATATTATAATTTTATAAGACAACCAAATATTGAGTTATTTTTGAAATATTAGAAATTAATCCATATTAATATAATTAAAATCTATTTAATAAATACTTTCATGCACACCACAAACTAGTTTCGAAATTTACTATATTTTTATATTCTTGTCCCATTTGGGTTTTGAAAAAAACAACATTTCTTAAATAGGTATGTTTATATATTCAAAATGTTATGTAAGATATATAATTTTTTTATGTTAACAGGTAACAAATATTTTTAACAAAATTTAAAATTTCGTTGAGTAAATTAAACATATATATTTTATATATTACTCATTTATCTATTTTAACAAATTTCAAAATTGAATTACTAGTGACAAATGAGTATAGAAGGAATGAGTTTGGCCAATCAAATCTATGATACACTTCATAAGGAAGTCATGATAGATTATTGTTTTTTGCGTATGATAATATATTATAAAATGTTATACTATAATTATTCTTTATTATGTTCAGTGGTGATTTCAGTCATTTTTTTCAATATGATTACATGATAATTTCGATGCCATCCATGAATAATTTATCATTAAAAATAGTTATATATAGTGGTGGTGGTGGGACAGACTTAATGGCCTTTGGTTTTGGTTTATGTTTGACATATTTTATTTATATATTTAAATAGGATTACTTTTCCTATGATTGAATAATGTGTTTTTAGTTATTATATTGGATGTATGATTGTGGATGTATGATGGTTATGTATTTATTATTCATATTATTATATGAGTTTAAATTATTTTTTATTAGATAATTTTAAGAAATTTATGTGATTCATTATGTTTCGTAGTTGTTTTATGAAAAAACACTAAATATAACCACTAATATTTTTTATTGAAGGTTTATGTCATTTAAGTAATTATTTACCTCTTAAATGTAAACAATGGATATATAATGTAGTAGCATTTTTTTCCACTGTTTTTTCTAACAACAATCTATTCATAAAAAAGTACACAAAAAAAACAACACCTAAAGGAATGGAAATCGTTAAGTATAATAAATTTTAGAAAACATACAATAATCAATATAGTTTCATTCTAAACCTATAACATTCTTAAAAATAACATCTTTAAATCCATGTTTTTTAATTATGTCTTCCATAGTATATTTTCCTTCCATCACCTGTGTGATATCATGGTTATATACATTGATGATTCCTTCTCCAAACATGTTTAATCAAATTATAAGAAACATACCCATGTTATAAAATTTTCTCCTACTAGATCAATATTGGTGGGATTTTCTACTATGGATGCATATCCTATGGATCCTCCTCCATTAACAAATTCTCTTATGAAATTACATATTATTCTTAAGTGTTTAATTAATCAATGATTCACTATCATTTTGGATGAAATAGTGTTACATATCATTCTAACATAATCTCTCATATTCTAGCATCATTTATTGATATTGATCCTTCTATTGTCCTTACCTAGCTTATTCTCATCCTCTGGTTCTTCTTATGGACAAGACATATGTTGTATTCAACTTATCCAAGGTTCCACCTCACACCTTCAAAAGTGTATTATCAAAAACAAATAAAAAACGAAGGACTTCGGTCCATTGGAGTGTTCACCATATCCCCCCAATTATTTTTATTTTTTGGTCACAACTAATCTTGAATATGATGTGGAATAGAATTCTATATATCACTTACTAAATTAGGGTATTTTATTTTCTTCTTATTGATGAATGGAAACTAATTCTAGGTACACATATATTCATGAGACACCTTCCACCTCATTTGAAACTAAAAGGGAGATTGGTTTCCTAAAAAATTCTCTTTCTTCCCCATGATCTCATCCATTTTCTATAATGTTAGAGGAATTGGATCTCAAAATAATTTTGATATTATCCATAATGAATTACATTCTAATAATATTTCGTTCATTATTATCCTTGAACCAAAACCAGATTCCATTGATATACATATGGTTTCATCCAATAATAACATGTAAAATAACACACAAAAAATACATAACAATAAATGTATTTGGATCATAGGGAAGTATCATGTGTATGTGCATTTGATATCCACCTTCTCATTATATAGGGACTGTAATATTTCATTAATACAATATATTTCATCTTATTACGCACTACCCATTGTCGTCCCTGCTGACTCATTAATATGAGTAACATTTTTCATTGATGAAAAATAGTGATAAAATACTCCTTTTTATCATTTCATTATGCCCCAAGAAATCAATGACACACACCATAGTCATGCAAACCCACTTGAAATTTTTTTTACTCTACAACTCCTTTTCCAAATATTCCAACCTTATGATTATACCATCAACTCTTAATCCAAATTATACCGTATAATGAATTATTTATTTATATTTCCAAACATCTTATTTATACATGTATTATGTATAAAATTACAGGTATTTATTTAATTATTTATAAATATATATAATTTTTTTTTATATCTATATTTATGTACATATAGGTTTGAATATATATATGAAATTATATAATGTACATATTAAAAGAATACTAATTGTAAATATAATTTTATAATATATTTCTATAATATTTTCAAATATGTTAATTTTGTGATTGCTTATATACAGTGTAATGTCCCGATTCTGGGTGTTGTGCTAAAGTGCCCCAGAACCAGTTGGTCACATAACCTCAAGTTCATTTCCACAAATACCTATGGTTACCAACTAATAGTGTGTAATAAGGTCTGATTGTGGGGAAAAAGTTCCCTTATTGGAAGATTATACACAAAAGAATTTTCATGACCCGTCCTCGGGACCTGTGTCGTGACTACCCCAAGCCCGCCTCTCATAGGCCGGGGGATGACGACTAGCACCAAGGGGTAAATCCCGATAATAGGGAAAGGCATAGCCTTTATAAATTAAAAAACACCATAGAGTAAGAAAGAAGAAGTAATCACTAAGTAAAACTTGGTACAAAAGTAGTGTGGAAAAGTAAGTGGGCCAGAATACCAACCCAAACTGAAAGTAAAGTACAATTGGAAAGAAAGAACAACAACTAAAAGTAAGCAGCAACGTCGAGCCATCCACTGGATCTCCCACCTGAAGGGTGGGTACATATAGCCTCCTCAGCCCCTCGAGTCCAGTCGTCTGCTCCGTGTATGTTCCGCCCAGTGGTCCACCTCCTGGAACCGACTTGCTCCATATGCCTCAACCACGATCAACGTTGTCCGTCGTTTGCGTCCAACACAACGTAGTGCGGGAATAGCCCGTGCAGGGGTGAGTATATGCTACTTAGTAGGGACCCCGAGACCCCCGAAGGTCTCCCAGAATCCATAATGGATAATCCAAAAAGGAAAGGTACAGTCAAGAAGTAACATCCAACACTACTTATGTATATTCCCATACATATACCTACGTCATCAATTATAGTTTGGGTCCAACACCCGAGCCCAAGTTCGATCACGTCCACATATGAGAGTACAACCCAAACCACATGGGATAACACAACCCAATCCACATAGGAAGGCAAGTCAATTAAATCGAAGATATTGATTGAATGTCAAGAATCAGATCACACAGTTATACTTCTTCTTAAGGTGATAGAGATGATCAGATATAGCCACAGATTCATCTATGTTGTGACCCACGTAGGATACTAAACCAGCCAAGCTGTCGGACCCAAATAGGATACAGACTAGCTACTATGCCAGACCCATGTAGGATAGAAAGAACAGAGTCAAACACTGACAGACCCACGTAGGATACAAGAACAGTACTCATTGCCGCCGAACCCACGGAGGATTTCAGTACGGACTTCATCACTGGCAATCCCACGTAGGATTTTAGTGTGGTCCTCATGGCCGTCGAACCCACGTAGGATTTCAGTACGGTTTTCATCGCTGCCGAACCCACGTAGGATTTTAGTGCAGTCTTCATCGCTGTCGATCCCACGTAGGATTTCAGTACGGTCTTCATCGCTGCCGAACCGACATAGGATTTCATTGTACTCTTCATCGCAACCAGCTCTAGGATTCCCGCACACAGCATGCTCATTTCCGGGTGGGTCCGTGTCACGAGTCAAAGGGGGTCGATTAATCAACTTACACGTAGTCTGGAGTTGATGTATCCTAATGTTCTATCTCAACAAAAGGAACTCAACGTGATAGACGACGCGTCAATCGGACGCCGGGTCTGAGAGTTATCACCTTTTTCATTCTAGGGGCCCGGTTTGTTTTTAAGTCAAAACCAACCCGACCACACTCCAACTATGTCCAAACCTCAAGAGGAGTAAGCCAAAAGGTCCTTCTCACTAGGAGGAATCCAACAAAGTTGACGGTACATCAATCAGACATCCGAAGCTCAATTTATAAGTGTTTCCGCTCCGAGGGCCCGGTTGGTTTCGTGTTCGAACCAACCTGTCCATACACAAAGTTCTATGAAATCTTGATAGTAATATACCGCAATGACCTCCCTGATCCAAGGATCGCATCACAACTGAAGGTGCATCGTTCGGAGGTCCGTAGCCCAAGATATCGGCAAAAGAATGAACCTATCCGGTTTTAGGGGGTTTTGGGCCTGGACCGACCCAGCCCGAGACCCCCTGGGTTGGCCCGAACTGGTTCGACCCAAACCGGTTCCAGGTCCGGCCCATTAGGGCGCGGCCCGGCCCGGCCCGGCCTGGGTGGCGGGTTGGACTAGCGCGCGCGTGGCCCGCGTGGCCAGCTCGGCCATTGCCGAGCTGAGCCGAAATGGGGGGGGGGGGGGCGACTGCCCCCTTGATTGAAACCGCACACCCCCACGTGGGGGCCGCTCCTCTTGCCAGTCGGGGGTTACAACCCCCAGTTTCTTGGATGTCGGTCGGACCGGTCCGTCCGGTCGGTGGTGTTGTCGCGGTACCGCCGCCGTCTCGCCCCTCCGAGGTGTCAGCGGTCGGCGGTTCCGGCCGCCCCCCTTGCACCGCCGCAGCTTCGAGCCATGGCCTTTTCCGACTGGCGTCGCGCGATGGTGTCGTTCCCCTCCGTCGCAGCCCCGCTCCGGCTGCAGCCTCTTTGAGGTTCTCTGGCACAGCACGGCGGCGCCGTGGCTTTGTTCGGCCTCAACGGCGCGGCACGATGGCGTCGCGCTTCTTCACCGCATTCCTCCATGTTTCCGCAGGGCGTCGCTGCACCGTGCCGCCTTCTTTCGAGCCACAAAAAACACAACAACCAAGGGGGAGGAGGGTCGGCCGTGTTTGTACGGTCCGGCCTCCTCCCATTAAGATGATAACAAGTGTCCCCAAATTAAAGACGATGAACGACAATGAGAACATAAACAAAAATTAACCCCTACCTTGATAACGATTTGATTTTTGAAGAGCGTCGTGGAAAGTGGAGTCGCGGGATGTGGATTTTTACATGTTGACGGAGATTGTCCGAGGTGGAATGACATCTCCCTTCCTTTTATGCAGAATGAAGAACGAAGGATGACACATCGTCGTTCTTAAAAAAATGCGTGACAACACTCTTCGTCGAGGTAGAAATGTTCTTTGCCGGGAAGATGATGTTCTAACAAAATGTGAAGAACGCTCCCTCCCTCGACATAACAAAATCACCACAATAAAATAAGGCTTTAGCCTTATTTTATTTCCTTCTCCAATACTTTTTAAAATTTGAACATTCAAAATTATGTTCACTCATTTAATTAAACTGAACTTGTCAAAATTAAATGATGTGTTAAGTTAGCAATATTAAATGGGGGGTTTTGAGGAGTTGGGAATGTGAGGGGTTGGCCTCGTGTGGTCCCCACCCCACCTTTATACTGTAATGGTTGGTTAACAACATGTGGGTCCCACCCCCAACTCACTTACATATGATATAACTACCTAGAGGAAAATAAATATAATTGTAATATAATTTTATTTATTCCTCACTAAAACCACAATCATAACAACTCCTCCCGAGAAAACGAAGCTTCAGAAAAGGTGATCCTAAGTAATTATTGGCATCGCGGTTCCATCGGTGCCCTCAGATTTCGATTCTGAGAATCAGTTCAAAAGTTAGGAAAACACGCTCGTTCGTTCACTAAACGTACCCGAGCTAATCTTCGGAACATGATTCCAGGCACACCGGGCCTCGGAATCTAGTGCCGTAAAAAACTACATTCTTGTAAAATACCAAATAAAATTAAGAAAAATTCCCCTTGAATTTTACGGGTCTTTACATTACTTCCACCTCATGGATTTACGTCCCCGTAAAGATACATCATAAACTAGCGGAACAAATGTGGGTATTGAGAACGCATCTGAGCCTCCCTCTCCCAAGTGCTCTCCTGGAGGTTCCCATGTTGCCATTTGATGTGCACTAGAGGTATCAACCGTCCATTTAGGACCCGCTCCGGTCGATCCTCGATCTCCACCGGGACCTCAGAAAAAGTTGCCCCATCGTCAATGTTCAGCACCCCATGGTTGATGACATGTGTCGGTTCGTGCACATATCTCCTCAGCTGAGATACGTGGAAGAAGTCATGCACCCAGCGCAACTAAGGTGGTAGAGCCAAGAGATAAGCCACCTCGCCTATCCTCTTGAGGACCTGGAATGGTCCAATGAATTGTGGAGATAAATTTCCACCCCGGCCAAATCTCTGTAATCCACGTCGAGGTGAGACACTCAAGGAAACATGGTCGCCATCCTCAAACTCTAGTGGTCTCCGCCTCCTGTCAGCATAAGACTTCTGCCGGGTCTGAGCTGTCCTCATCCACTCCTGGATGACCTGGAACTTCTCTGTCGTGGCCTGGACCATCTCCGGTCCCACTAGTACTGACTCCCCAGGGTCTGTCCAGCACCGAGGTGATTTGCAAGGACGGCTGTATAATGTCTCGTATGGTGCCATCTCTATGGTGGAGTGGTAGTTGTTATTGTACGCGAACTCGACCAAGGGTAGGTGGTCCTCCCAGCTGCAACCAAATTCAATGACACATGCACAGAGCATGTCCTCAAGAGTCTGAACGGTCCTCTCCATCTGACCATCCGTATGATGGTGAAAGGCGGTGCTCAGACGTAGCTGCGTCCCGAATGCCTCCTGTAACCCCTTCCAAAGACGAGATGTAAAGCGAGAATCTCAATCGGAGACAATAGATGATGGCACACCATGAAGCCGTACGATCTCCTGAACATAGAGGCGCCCCATTCTCTCCACTGAGCCATGCTCTCTGATGGGTAAGAAGTGGGCCAACTTGGTGAGTCGGTCGACAATCACCCAAATGAAGTCATGACCTCTGGAAGTACGTGGAAGTGCAGTCATGAAATCCATAGATATACCGTCCCACATCCACTTTGGGACCTCCAAGAGTTGTACCAAGCCTGCTGGTACATGGTGATACGCCTTCTCCTGCTGGAAGGTGAGGCATCGAGAAACGAACTCTGCTACAACCTTCATAAAACCCGGCCACCAGTGCTATCGTAAGAGATCATGGTACATCTTCGCCATTCCTAGATGTACCGCTATTGGGGAAGTGTGAAACTCCCTTAGCATCTCCTCCTGTAAAGAAACCGGTACCATGGTACGTCCTCTGAAGAGGACGCCATGCTCTCCTCTTATAGAGAATCTATCAGGTGTCTGCCCTGAGGATATCTGCGCACACCGTGTCTCACAATCAACATCCCCACACTGTGCCTCTCTAACCCACTCCAGTAGTAGAGGAGGGACTGTGAGTGACTGAAGAAAGGTTGCACCATCTCTATCCACGAAGGATATCTGCAAAGCGGTTAGCTACTCTGTCACCTCCCCGAGTAGCTGGATGCTCGTCCTCCTGCTGAGAGCATCGGCTACTATATTCTTCTTTCCAGAATTATATATTATCTCAAAGTCATAGTCCTGGAGGAACTCGAGCCATCGCCGCTATCTCAGATTTAGGTCCATCTATGAGAAGATTTACCTGAGACTCTGGTGGTCATAGTAGACTGTAAAGCGCTCGCCCATCAGATAGTGTCGCCACATCTTCAGAGAGAAGACCACTGTTGCTAACTCAAGGTCATGTGTAGCGTAGTTCTACTCATGCTGCCTCAACTGACGTGATTAATAGGTGATCAAGGCCTGCTCCTACATCAGGACACATCCGAGTCTGGTCCCTGATGCATCACAGTAGACTACATACCCTACTCCCTCCTCCGGTAGCCTCAAGATAGGTGCACTGGCCAATCACTGTCTCAGCTCCTAGAAGCTCTGCTGACACCTGTCTGACCAAACAAAGGGTTTCCCCTTCTTCTTGAAATCTGAGAGTGGTGCTGCAACTCTGGAGAAGTCTGGATCAAACCTCCAGTAGTACCCAGCTAGCCCCATGAAACTCAGCACCTCTGTCACGCTCTTGGGTGGCTCCCAAGCTAGCACTACCTCGATTGTTGTAGGATCCACCACATCTCCCGCCTCAGTGATGACGTGTCCCAAGAAGTGGACCTCATGTAACCAGAACAATACTTCAAGAGCTTTCCAAAAAGCTGGTGCTCTCGGAGTGTGTCTAGTACAACCCGCAAGTGGTAGGTGTGCTCCTCCTCAGTGGTCGAGTATATCAAAATGTCTTTGATGAATACCACAACAAATCGATCGAGGTATGGCTGAAAGATACTATACATGAGACCAATGAACATTTCTGTAGCATTGGTTATGCCGAAAGGCATAACTAGGAACTCATAGTGTCTATACCAACATCTTAAGGTCGTCTTCTGCATGTCCTCGTCTCAAACTCTGAGATGATGATAGTCTGATCTGAGGCCTATCTTCGAGAACCACCGTTCTCCCTTGATCTAATCGAAGAGGTCATAAATCCTCGGTAGAAGATAATTTTTCCTCGTGGTCACCTGGTTCAGGCAATGATAGTCGACACAAAGACGCATGCTCCCATCCGCCATCTTGCCAAACAATATCGGGGAAGCCGAGGGTGAAACACTGGGTTGGATGAATCCCTTGCCCTGCAAGTCCACCAACTATACTTGTAGCTCTCGATGCTCAGCGGGGGCCATCCGATATGCTGGACTGTATATCGGGGCTGTCCTGGGGTAAATTTCAATATAAAAGTCTACCTCTCTGTGAGGAGGTAGTCCTGGAATGTCATCAGGGAAAATGTCTGCATACTGATCCACCACTACAGGAAAACTAGGACTCCGCATGTCAACTTCTCCTAGGACGAGGCTAGCCAACTGATGTGTGATGGGTTGTCCTCTCCACTACATGAGTCCATCATGTTCTGCAAAGCTCCCTTCTCGCTAGTGAAGGTGAACCTACTCCCATCGGTGCGATCACACCGCACCTTGTGCCTAATACAGTCAATCTGAGCATGGACTATAGATAACCAATCCATGCCCAAGATGATGTCGTAAGGCCTCGATGCCGCTAAAAGAAGATCCCAGCCAAATCTCTCATTTCCTAGGGTAAGCTCACACTGCTAGCAGCAGTGCGTAATCGTCAAGTCTGCTCACATAGGAGTCTCTAGCAGTAACGATTGAGCCAATGGATCTGTTGGAATGTCCGAGCTCCGAACAAGGGAAGCATCAATAAAAGAATGAATCTCTCATGTGTCTATAAGAACTGCAGCAAGGGTGGAGTAGACACTGATTGTACCTCAAATCATCTCTGGTGCGCCGTGGTCGTAGGCCTCTGCTGCCTGATGTTGAGCCTGTCTCTGCCCGCCAGCTCCCTGTGGTCGGGGTGGACCTCCGAGTGGTGGTGGTGGTGGTAAGGCCTCAAAGCGTTGCCCACCACCTGCTGCCCGGCCAGCTCCCCTACCTTGTCCGCCTGATCTCAGCGGACTGCCATGGTCAACCCTTTGCCTCTTCCTGGCTGGCCCCTCAACCGTCTGCTGCTCCTCTGCACGGCGGGTCGGGCAGTCACGAGCCCTGTGGCCCTTCCCGACGCATGTGTAGCACTGTCTGCTCCTCAGAAGGCTGGCTCTGTGTGAGGTTCCCCAGACATCTAGGCCAGTGTCCATAGGTCGTTTGCCTGATGGTCACGTCCGCCTGGACCCTTGTGACGTCCGCCGACTGCCATCTGTAGATGACTCTGCTACATGTTGACCTGCGGTAGGTCTCGCTGCTGGCGTAGGATCAGCAAGAAATCTCTCTATGAGAAGAGATCGCTCCAGTACTCCTACCTATGTCAGAATGTTGAGGGAGATCATCGATGCCCTGATCTCATGCCTCTGTCCCTGCTCGAATGTCCAGGCCCAGAAGAATGGGTCTCGTACCATGTCCGTTGAATAGCGCGAGATATCGGTAAATATCGCTGAGTACTAGGCGACCGTCATGATGCCCTGCCGCAACTGTAGAAGCTCCTGGATGCACACCGCACAGAGGGTGGCTGGGACGAACTCTGAGCGAAGGAGACTCTCAAAGTACATCTAGAGGAGAGATGCCTCGTCGTGCACCTGGAGCATCATGCTCCACCATCTTTCTGCTGCCCCGTGCAGGAGGCTTACTGCGTGGATCACCATGAGGTCAGCTAGTGTCCCCACTAACCTGAAAACTCGCACAACCGCCTCCAGCCAATCCTCAGCTACCTGTGGGTCCGTCTCCCCACAGAACCTAGGCTGTCTCTAATGCTAAAACTCGTGCAGTGCACTAACGTGACGTGCACTCTTAGCGGCTGGGGCTGGTGGCATTGCTGGCTCGGCGGGCAGTGGTACCGTAGGTACCTCCGCTAAAAAAAGGCCATGTACCGAGGCCTCGTCTCTCGGTGGGCTGTTGGTTCGCACAAAACTCAGAAGCGTAGCTGGCTATCGTCGTGGGGCCATCCTGAAATGAAACAGGTGATCCGCGGTCAAAACAGTATACCTGGTGAGCTGTCACAATGTAATCACAAAGAAAACTTTTGAAACACACGTGCAATCAACATTTTCGTGCATTGAGTCGGATATCAGAAGTCAGGGTCCTGGTGTATGGATACATCGGCCACCGCACCAACACTGGACACCCTGGACTGATAACCACACACAATACCCTTAACACTGTTGCTTCACAAAGAAGAGAGATCAGAGTCCAGAGTTCTTCAGTAGAACCGAACCTCCCTCTGATACCAATTTGTCGCGACCCGTCCTCGGGACCCGTGTCGTGACTACCCCAATCTCACCTCCCATAGGCCAGGGGCTGGGGACTAGCACCAAGGCATAAATCCCAACATTATGTGAAGTCATATCCTTTATAAAGTAAACAAACACCATAGAGTAAGCAAGTAGAAGTAATCACTAAGTAAAACTGGGTACAAAAGTATTGCGGAAAAGTAAGTGGGCCAGAATAAAAACTCAAACTGAAAGTAAAGTACAACTTGAAAGAAAGTACAACAACTGAAAGTAAGCAGCAACGTCGAGCCATCCATAGGATGTCCCACCTAATGGGTGGGTATAGATAGCCTCCTCAGCCCCTCGGGTCTAGCCATCTTCTCCGTGTACGTTCCGCCCAGTGGTCCACCTCTAGGTACCGACTTGCTTTATAGGACTCAACCACGATCAGCATTTTCCGTCATCTGCATCCAACATAACGTAGTGCGGGCATAACACGTGCAGGGGTGAGTATATGCTACTCAGTAGGGACCCCGAGACCCCCGATGGTATCCCAGAATCCACAAAGGATAACCACAAAGGAAAGTTACAATCACGAAGTAACATCCAACACTACTTAGGTATATTCCCATACATATACCTAAGTCGTAAATTCTAGTTTGGCTCCAACACCCAAGCCCAAGTTCGATCACGTCCACACAGGAGAGTACAACCCAAACCACACGGGATAACACATCCCAATCCACATAGGATTGTAAGTCAATCAAATCGAAGATATTGATTGAATTTCAAGACTCAACTCACACAGGTATACTTCTTCGTAAGGTGATAGAGATGATCAGATATAGCCACTGATTCATCGAAGTTGGGACCCACGTAGGATACTAAACCAGCCAAGCTGTCAGACCCACATAAGATAGAGACCAGCTACTCTACCAGACCAACATAGGATAGAAAGAACAGATTCAAACACTGCTACACCCACGTAGGATACAAGAACAGTAGTCATTTCCGTCGAAACCATGGATGATTTCAGTACGGTATTCATCGCTACCGAACCCACGTAGGATTTCAGTGTAGTCTTCATCGCCATCAAAACCAAGTAGGATTTCGGCACGGTCTTCATCATTGCTGAACCCATGTAGGATTTCAGTGCAGTATTCATCACCGTAAAACCCACGTAGGATTTCAGTACGGTCTTCATCGCTACTGAACCCAAATAGGATTTCAGTGCAGTTTTCATTGCAGCCAGATCTAGGGTTCCCGCACATAGCATGCTCGTTTCCTGGAGGGTCCGCTCCACTAGTCGAAGGGGGTCGATACATAAACTAACACGTAGTATGGATTTGATGTATCCCAAAGTTTTGTCTCAACAAAAGGAACTCAACGTGATAGATGGAACGTCAATCAGACGCCCGGTCTGAGAGTTATTGGCTTTTTTGATCCAGGGGCCCGGTTGTTTTTTATGTCAAAACCAACCCGACCGGACACCAACTGCATCCAAACCTCATGCGGAGTATGCCAAAAGGTCCGTCTCACTAAGAGGAATCCAACAAAGTTGACGGCACGTCAATCGGACGTTCGGAGCTCATGTTATAAGCGTTTCCGCTCCGAGGGCCCGGTTGGTTTCCAGTTCGAACCAACCCGACCATACCCAAAGTTCTCCAAAACCTTCAGTGTAATATACCGAAACGACCGTCTTAATTCAAGGATCGCATCGCAACTAATATTATGTCGTTAAAAGGTCTGTAGCCCATGATATGGGCAATAGAACGAACCTTTCTGATTTTAGTGGGATTCGGGCCCGGACCGACCCGGCCCGAGACCCCCTGGGTCGGCCCGAACCAGTTCGACCCGAACCGGGTCTGGGTCAGGCACATTAGGGTGCGGCCCGGCCAGGCCCATACTAGGCGGCCTGTTGGCCTGGCATGCGTGTGCGGCCCGCGTGGCCAACTGGGCGAGCGCCGAGCTGAGCGGAAAAGGGGGGTTTCCCCCCTTGATTGACCCCCCCCCCCCCGCCACGTGGGGTCCGCTCCTCTTTCCAGTCGGGGGATACGACCCCTGGTTTCTCGGAAGTCAGTCGGCCCGGTCCGGCTGGCCGGTGCTGCTGCCGCAGGACCGCCACGGTCTCGCCCCTCCGAGGTGTCGGCCGCCCCTCCTTGCACCGCCGCGGCTTCGAGCAGTGGCCTTGTCTGACCGGCGCGACGTGACGGTGCCACGACCCCACTTTGTCTGCGGCCTCTTTGAGGTTCTATGGCACGGCACGACGACACCACACTTCTTCGCTATATTCCTCCATGTTTCTGCACGGTGTCGATGCACCGCGTTGGCTTCTTTCGAGCCGCAACAAACACAAAAATCAAGGGGGAGGAGGGTCGGTCGTGTTTGTGCGGTCCGGACTCCTCCCTTTAAGTTGATAACAAGTGGCCCCAAATCAAAGACATTGAACGACAATGAAAACCTGAAAAAAATTAACCCCTACCTTGATAACGAGTTGATGTTCGAAGAGTGTCGTGGAAAGCGGCGTTGCGGGGTGAGGCTCCGTGCACGTTGACGGAGATTGTCCGAGGTGTAACGACATCTCCCTTCCTTTGAAACAGAAACAAGAATGAAGGATGGTGTGTCGTCGTTCTTCGGAAAAAAGGCGTGAATGCATTCTTCATCGTGGTAGAAATGTTCTTCGCCGGGAAGATGAAGTTATTCCAAAGTGTGAAGAACGCTCCCTCTCTCAACACAACTAAATATCCACAATAAAATAAAGCTTTAGACTTATTTTATTTCCTTTGCCAATACTTTTTAAAATTTGAACATTCAAAAATATGTTCACTCATTTAATTAAACTTAACTTGTCAAAATTAAATGAGGTGATAAGTTTGAAATATAAAATGGGTGGGTTTTGAGGAGTTAGGAATGCGAGGGGTTGGGATCATTTGGTCCCCACCCCACCTTTATCCTCTCATGGTTGGTTAACAACATGTGGGTCCCGCCCCCAACTCCCTTACATAGGATATAACTATCTAGAGGAAAATAAATAAAATTGTAATATAATTTTATTTATTCCTCACTAAAACCAAAATTATAACAACTCCTCCCAAGAAAACGAACCTTCGGATAAGGTACTCCTAAGCAATTACCGGCGCTGTAGTTCCATCGGTGCCCTCAAATTTCAATTCCAAGAACCGGTTAAAATGTTAGGAAAACCCGCTCGTTCGTTCACTAAACGTACCTGAGCTAAACTTCGGAACTTGATTCGGGGCACACCGGGCCTCGGAATCAGATGCAGTGAGAAACTACCTTCTTGTAAAATCCCAAAGAAAATTAAGAAAAAATTTCCCTTGAATTTTACGGGTCTTTACAAGAATAATAAAAATAAAATATGTGGATGCAGTAATATCATAATTCAAAAGTTAATAGTAGAAGATTGATATCATAAACAACTACATCATATATAAATAAATTTTTCATGTCACATGTATCATGGAAAGCAGTAAAACAAGTCATAACAGTGGAAATAAAATAATAAAACCAAATTAATGAAAACAACAAACTCCAACAGCATCACATGCCTCATCTTGGTCTCATGCATTCCATCTGTAATCAACAATCAAGTACCAGATGTATAAAGGAGCTTTCCAGTATCTATACCTATTACCATATAGTCTATTTGGGCCCAAAACCATACCCCAAACATGGTGAGAGTCGAATCCCAGTAGGAAACAACCAAAATATCTAATCCTATAATTCATTGAATATATATAGAAGCTAACATGAAAAAAGATGAAATTAATTAGGAAGTACTCAACGTAAACAATTTTGCGGTTTCTAATTTCATTTATATACATTTATGAATTATTCAATACGTTGAATAACGAAAACCCTGGATCTAGCATATCCTCTGTATCACCTTATAAATCAATAACAAACATACTTCCCTATATAGAATCTAACATTCAAGTAAGATAGAGTCCATTCTTGTGCTCTGGCTTCGTAGACTCACCACAATCATACAATCATTAAAAAGAAACCCTCTGGGAAATTTCTCAAAGTCTAATCCCCTCTGGTTGAACAATTCCTCAAATCAATAATTTAAAGACCCTTTCGGAAAGATCACACAGTCTAACCCCTTTGGTCCCACATTGTACAAATCATTTATAAATGGCCACCTTGGTAGCTCTCTCAGTCAGTACCCCCATGGTCCACATAGTAACAATAAAATGTAATGACCCCTATTATCTCTCATAGTCAATTCCATATGGACCAAAATTCATTTAATTTTGACCCTATGGGTAGCTCTCATAGTCTAACCCCTCTGGTTAATTACCCTCGAAAACTCTCATAGTGAATACCTTTGGTCATTCCTAACAACAACTCATAATTAAAAGAATCTACCTCAGGAAGCTCTAACAGTCAATTCCCCTTGGTTAAACATTCATAATATGAAACACAAGAATCTCAAATAACCATAAACATTATCCTAACAACACTAGGCATGGAAAACAAGGCAACCTAACAAGAATCCTATACCCAACAACCATAACCCTTAAAACATGGGAAACACATCCATTATCATGATATTAAACCATATTAATAATCACTACTCCTACCTTAATCAAACAAGCAATCAGTTATTAAACAATGTTATATTCCAAAACACGCAATAACCTAAACAATGATATTCAGATCTTTTAGTTTATATAATCTAATGGCATCCAAATAAAGGAACAAACCACCTACCTCAATTTCGTATGATGAAAAATGTTGATGGTTATCCTAGAATGACATAGATATAATAGAGGTTGAGAAAATAAAAAATAGAGGTTGAGAAAATTAAAATGAGAGGTTGTATGGGAAGAGAGAAATGGAGGGTTGCAATACAACGCACCTGATGACATATTAATAGGAATCTGGATGAAGGAATGGGAGGAGATTGAGGATTTTTAACTGTACATCACTCTCTTGTCTGAGACATGAGAAGAAGAAAGAAGTTCTAGAGATGAGATGTGAAAACAAGCCGATTAATAAAATAAGATGAAACGTACATGATCCATACATGAAATGAAGAGAGAAATGAAGGGTGGGAATACAATGCACCTGATGACATATTAATAGGAACCTGGATGAAGGAATGGGAGGAGATTGAGTATTTTCAACTGTACATCACTCTCTTGTCTGAGACACGAGAAGAAGAAAGAAGTTCTAGAGATGAGACGTGAAAACAAGCCGATTAATAAAATAAGTTGAAACGTACAGGGAGTGTTCATTTAATGTAGATGTCGTGTACTAGCCTCAACCGACCCCTGCATTAAGTAGTTAGCCAAGTCACAAACATGACCAAGTACTCGATAGTTACATGGAAAATACATTTTTAGGTGTAGAAAATAGGTACATGGCGTGTACATAGAAAATTTCAAAAATCTTCTTTTTCCCTTAAAAACAATAATAAATAATGATCCATACATGAAATGAAGATCTGAGTTTTTAAAAACATCCCCCATAATGAAATTCATCCCTGAATTTCCCTTCCAAGGGTGGTGAAAAAGAAACATCACACAACTCTTGCAACTTTGATCATACATCGGCCTCCCTCTCCCAAGTCTCATCCTGTAGTCACCCGTGCTTCCATAACACCCATACTATAGGAACAAATCAGCCATGGAGATTCTTCATTCTATGATCCTAAATTTGAATCGGGTTCTCCTAGAAGGATGTATCCTCCTCCAACTCAACCTCATGAGGATGAAAAATGTGATATGGGAATGTATAGTAACATCATTGGTGAGAAATGTGGAAGTCTTCGTGCATAGCCCGATACCTATGAGGTAACTCCAACCTATTGGAATCCAGACTGACTCTCTACATAACCTAAAATGATCCGACACACCTCAGTGAAAGCTTCCCATGTCTCAAAATCCTATAGTGTCTCAACCTAAGTGTGACCTGTATGAAAACCTGATCTATGACCTTGAAATCCATTGGTCATCTCTGTTGATCAACATAAGATTTCTAGTGAGTCTGTGTAGTATCCATACTCTACTAGATCAAATCCACTTGCTAATTGGTCTCTTGGAAAAGATGAGGTTCCAGCATAACTGCCTCTCCTACCTCCATCTATCATAGGGTTTCAGAATGGTATGTCATACAAGGCCTCATAATGTTCTATCTGAATAATTTCCTGATAACTATTATTCTAGGGAAATCTAGAAGGGGTATGTGTCTCTCCCAATATACCCCAAAATATAGGATTCATGCTTGATGTATGACCACTATAAGCTGAGTCGTCCACTCAAAATGTTCATCTATTTAGGGATGGTAATCTGAACATAGAAGTTCATCTATACCCAAATCCGTCTGTAGTCCCAACCAGACACAATAAGTATAATGGGTGTCCCTATCTGAGGTGATAGAGTGTGTAACCCGATGAAAATGTACAATATCTCAGATGTACAACCATCTAAGATCATATACACTAATGGTTTCCTTGATTGTTATGAAGTGTTAAACATTCATGAGTCTATTAACAACAACCCAAACCACATCATGACCATGAGGCGACCTCGGTAAAACCGTTATGAAATCCATCGCGTTATGATTCCAATTTCATTCGGTAATGGGTAACTATTGTAAAAGCCTTGATGGTCACTGATTCTCCACCTTCACCTGGTGAAAAGTGGAACATCTCATTAATAAAATATCAACATCCATGTCCGTACCTTTCCACCAATACTGATGATGTAGATCTAAATACATCTTTCTAACAAAAGGATGAACTTATAAAACTAAGAAATGAAAATCCCGCATCATCTCCTCCTGTATGTCTTCTGAAACCCATACTCACCTATGAAAATGCAAGATATCATTCTGTTCTACCGTCCACCTAGGAGTAGGGTCCACTTCTAACACACTCTCCCAAAGTAATAGGCCTTCGGAATATGATGGTTACCTCATTAGCACTCGATCCAGAAGAGTATAGGTAACAATTATATAAGAATGAAACATCATCCCTTACCTATAATGCACCTAAAAATGAATCTCATAGAACATATCCATAATCTTCCATTCACTACCAGCCTTCAAAACTTCATGTATCTGATTCCTCATACTCAACACATCAGCCACTATGTTGCATTTTCTAGGAGTGTAGGAAAGCTCAAATTCAAATGGTCGACGTTACTCAACCCACCTTCACTGTCTAAAATTCTGATCACGGTGAGTAACGATGAACAAGAGGATTTTTTTTCATTGAATACAACAAAATGATCCACTAATAGATAATGTCCACAATAGATTAATGCATTCAAAACTATAGATTACTTTAGATCGTGGATCGGGTAATTCCCATCATGTGGCCTCAACTGTAGAGACCCATATGCACTGACTCCTCTCCATTCATATGCACTGCTCACATCCCAATACCTGAGGCATCACGGTAAATAGTTTAAATCATTCCCCTCTCTAAAAAAATTAGTATCAGTGATGATGTAAACCTCCCTTTCAACTCTAGAAAGGCTGAATCACAGGAATCTTTCCAAAATTAATTCTCACCCTTCTTAGTCAGGCCCATTAGTGGCGCTGATAAGAGTGAAAAGTATTGTATAAAGTTCCAATAGTGGCCAGCTAACCATAGAAATTTTTTTACCTCAATGAAATTATTCAGATTATCCTAGGAAACTACTACCCTCACTTTCTCTAGGTCTACTAATACTCCTGGCTCTGAGATAACATGACCCATGAAGTGAATCAGGTCTATCCCAAAGAGGCATTTGGAGATCATAGAATATAACCAATACTCTCTTAGTTTAATAAAAATGATCTCATGATGGATGGAATGGTCATGTCGAGTGTGATATTAAACCAAGATATTTTCAATGAAAACTACCAAAAAAGATTCTAACAAAGGATTGAATAGTCGGTTCATCAGTGCCATGAAAACTGCCAATGCATTCGTATGAACGAACCACAAAACAAAATAATCGAATAGGTCATAGTTGCTCTGAAAGGGTATAAGAGGTATATCATATGGTTTAATGCACAGCTATTGATAAATTTATGTCATTTCAATCTTTGAATTAATCCATGATCATCGATGCTCATCGAAGAGAACATGAATCCTTATAAATGGATATTAGTTTTTAAAAGTAAAATGGTTAAACATATGATAACCCCCACAATGTATGAGGGTACCATTCACCTTCTCTTTGAAATGGATTGGATAACCTCATGGAGAAGTATTGGGTTGGATGAAACCCCTTTCCTGCATACCCTCTAACAACTTATTGAGCTCCAATAACTCTGGTGTAGCCCTCCTATATGGAGGACTGGACATCGGGGCCACTCCTTGATCATGATCAATTGAGAAATCTACATATATTTCTAGAGAAAAACCTAAAAAGACTTCTATAAAGACATATTTGAAATGTTCTACCACTGGAGGAAATTCCATCTGTGATGTCCCCTTGTCATCCAGATATAAAATTGAAATTTGGGTTGTGATTCCTCTTTAACCATGATTCTTGGGTCCAACTCTACTCACTTGGACATCCCATTTTCAATTGTGTAGAAAAGACCTTCTCTGTAAGGAATTTAGACTCACCATATGGAGATAATAGTCATCAAAGGCTAGGAAAAAGGCCAATCAGTCCATTCTGAGAATCTCATCAAATCATTTAATATCTATGACATAGAGGTCCCAGAATAAGTGACACACACAAACCTCAAGAGGGCACTCCTTGAATTTAAGTACACTAATTTTCCTAATCCCAAAGGGATATTCTAGTGTCATAACATCATTATAATTATAGATAAAGATCTAATGGCTCTCCACTAAGTCAGTAGAGATAAGACTCTGGGGATCCCCAACATCAAAAAATACAGAAGAAAAAACTATGGAAAATAGAATCACACCAATAACTATAGAGCATCTGTGATCCAACACATATTAGGTCTACTCTACTGTAAAAGTATGACTTGTATCACGGCTCTATGACCTTTCTTGATGACCCTGAGCTTATCCACCCTGTTTTCGTTGAAAACCTGTATCCTGACTACCATGACCACGTCAACCTCCTCATCCTGAATGTCCTAATGAACTCCAGTTTCATGACATATGATAAAATGGTGGTCCTACACTGGACCATGAAGTCATAAAAGAGCTCATATCACTCACTAAAGGTGAAAAAATATGAAAAAATGATTAATATGTATGATCTTGCCACATGATCAACAATCAACTGGGTCGCTCAAGCAATGTGGTCTCGTATGTAAACTCTTCCTACACTAGTAGAATACCACCATGGTACATGAAGAAACATTCCTTGATACATCCCTTTGGCTATTCCTTCTATCTGCCCAATGAGTTCCAACCATAGATTCTAAATGCCCCCAGCTCACAGCTCCCAAATCCCTTAGATTGGGCATGGTAATTTGTGCCAGATTCACTGTTGCAGTCCCCAAAGTCAGCCTGAAAACATTCACCAATGATCAGATGTCATACCTGATACCATCCCCAAATCACTTTGCCCAAGGTAACTCATCACCATCCAAAATAGGTGTCAATCCCTGAGGTTATGTAAAACGAGAAGAGTACTCCACTACTAAAAGATAAACTGACTCCAAATTTCTGAACTCATATGATCAATTTCCCTCAACATCTCTTAGTAGAATTAATCATATAAGGTCCATTGAAAATATTCTCAAATCCATATTATAATGACATCTTGCATGTGAGATAGAATCCAGCCATCTCTTGGTGGAATCACATAGTTTCTAAATCGCAAGCTTCACCATTCTCTTTGGAGGCATATCTAGAGGCTCAAAGATAGTAAGCATGGCCTCAAAACATGAATTTGCAACATGCGGTCATCCATACTATGAAAAGGTGGGATGATGATGATGTAGGAACACCCACGTCAACTCCTCTATCGATGGGGTAGGATGCAGTGCTCCCTAAAAAGTTTGTAACGTATTCAAAAAAACCTTCAAGGAATTAGGCATCAGTAGTTGCATCTGCTATAACCATTGGTACTAAGATGGGCATGACTAGAGGATGTACTAGTAGTCACTGATCTATCTTTTCCGATATCGTTTAATCACAGTATACCTGGTGCATAACCAAGGAACAACATGGTGGCATAAATCTCCAAGGTCAAGTACACACCTCATTTCATGATTATCAAGGAGTAGTACATAGAAGTTAATGAAAGGAATAGGAGAAGAAATCATTCCCATTTTTTCAGAATAGGGTTACACAGCTTGTATACCCTCCACAAGGTGTGTTCCCTTACGTTTCAACATGAGTGAGCACCTCTGCCAATCATGGTCTTGTAACACCCCTACACACAACATGTTCATCCACAGACACGACATGTACCTAAATTTTCCCTTCTGCCCTTGTTCTTCTTCAAAGCTTGAACTACATAGTTTTCTCCTAGGTAACAATACATGGAGTATTCACACTAGAGCTGGTGTGTACTATTGTGTTCTGACCACCTGTGTCATTAGTCACATGACTGGACACACAGTTGATTTTCACATGGCATGTTTAATATAGACACATCTTGTAAAATCCAAAATTCATCCAACCATGTTGTTACTCACACGGCTGGATATATGATCATTTACCACATTCTTTGTAAAATTAATAGATGGCATGTACCATCTGAATTTCATCATCTTGTGTCATTAGTCACATAGTCTAATATGTGGTCTCTTAAAACAAAGTGGGTACTCTCATTACACGATGCATTATACCAATATTTTATTAACCTAGTATCTCTATCCACACAATCAGGAACATGGTCCATAGCTACATGAGGTGTACATGTTTTAAACGAAGTGTACATGAGAGTGGTTTTTTCATCAAGAACATAAGAACAATTGGTTTGTGTTCATAACACGACATGTCATGTTGTCTTGGTTTTTGGATAATAAGCCTATGAAAATTCTCTAGAACGCTTAAAACATACAATTTCCCCTTAGGATTGGAAAATTACAACTTGTGAGAGCCCATACTCCACAAGAATCAGTGTTTGGAATCCTTATTCATGTCATATCATACAAAAATAAAATAATGATAAAAAATGATCCACAAAATTTTGATCCAATAATGACTATAACACATCAGGGGCTACAGATTGGAATACATCCAAATGATACTTTACAATTACCAATACCCTATCAAAATAACATGTATTATATCATGACATCTATCACAACAACATGCATATATAGCACATCATATATCACAATATCATGTAACCAGTAATGAATCCTAAATGGAATGAAATGTGATCTATAGAAAGTGTCTATATGATGCATGAGATGGATTCCCTCATCTCATCGAGATGTAACAGAAATAAAACCCTAATAATATAAATCAAAACCACAAAAAACAAGTGAATCACCCAAAAGTGAAATAAAATCAACTGTAACAATTGAAAACCCCCAAAAAATTAATATTCAATGTAACATGCCTTTTCCGTATACATGGGTTTAGGTAATCCCGAGCACAACTTATTTCCAAATACTTTTTCCTTCATATCCCCATCTATAGGCTCCACAAACAATGGTAAGGGAAAAAATAATGTTTCCCTCTGACACCACATTGTAACGTCCCGGTTCCAGGTGCCTCCCTAAAGTGCCCCAGACCTGGTTGGTTACATAACCTCAAGCACATTTACACAAAATTCAGAGCATATTTACTAGAAGAGAGGTCAATGGTCTGATAGTGGGTGTACAATTCCCACATTGGAAAAGTATACATAACATAATAAAAATAATAAAAAATTCGGAAGCAGTAATAACATACAACTGATGTAAATAGCTGAAGATTGATAGTATAAACTACTCCAACATATATAATCAAATGATTCATGTCACATGTTTCTTGGAAAGTATCAAAACAAGTCCCGATGCTGGAAATATAATACTGAAATGAATGTATACAAATTAGTAAAATACAATAGCAACACAAGCCTCATCTTGGTCTGATAATCTTCAGCTCCAATCAGCAATCATGTACCTGATTCAGAAGGGTGATTTCCATTATATATACCTACAACCATACAGTCTTTTTGGGAACAAAATCATGACTAAATCTGGGTATCAGATGAATCCTTGTAGGAAAACTCCAAACGATAAGTGTGTTAATATCAATTAATATATATCGAAGGTAATATACAAAAATAAAAAATAAACTAGGATGTACATAATGTAAAAAATCCTATAGTTTTCAATTTCATTCAATTACATTTATTAATTATTCAATCCATTGAACAAGTAAAACATCAGATCTAACAAATGCTCGGTATCCCCCTATAAAAAAATAATAAAAAATGTCTCTAAAGACCATATAACAATAATGTACTCTCGAGTATATTCTTGTGCAATGGCTTGTCAGAATTTTAACAATCATACAATCATTTATAAGCAACCCTCTGGGAATGTTCTCACATTTTATCCCCTCTTATTGAACATATCATCAAATCAATAAAGTAATGACCCCCTTGGAAATGTCACACAGTCTAGCCCCATTGGTCCGAAATTGTACAAATCATTTATAAATGACCACCTGGGTAGCTCTCACATTCAATACCCTCTTGTCCCAGATAGTAACAATAAAATGTAATGACCCCTAACATCTCTCACAGTCAATTCCATATGGGCCAAAATTCATTTGATAATGACCCTCTATGTGTATCTCAAGGTCTAAGCCCTCTGTTCAGTGTTGCATTGGAATCTATCACAGACAATACCTCATACTCAATTCACCTTCTTCATAAATTCATAATGTGAAACACATGCATCTAAAATAAACTAAAACTCTGTCATAAAAACACTAGGAATGGAAAACAAGGAATCCTAAAATTCTTCATAGACCAAATGGCCATAACTAATAAAACATGGTAAAAACATTCATTATCATGATAATAATCCTTATGAATAATCAATACCCCTTCCAAAATAAAACAACCATATCAGGCATTAAACATTGTTAAATTCCAAAACCCACAATACCCTAAACAATGGTATTTAGTGCTTTTAGATAATATAATCCAAAAAAAAATCCCAAATAAAGGCACAAACCACCTACCTCGATGTCTTACAATGAACACTCTTGAACATAGGCCTATGAATCAACCTAGAATGATGTATATCTCACAAAAAAATTAAAATGATCAACCCTTAATAAAAAAAGAGAGCGGTGAAAGCTAGGAAGAGAGGCTCTATGGGAAGAGTGAACTCACTGGTGGGAATCCAAAGCACCCAGCAGCATCTCAATCAGAGTTCAGATGGAGGAGAGGGAGGAGGTTGTTGATTTTTGATCATATTTCACTCTATGTACGAGACACGGGAAGAAGAAATATGTTCTAGATATGAGACACGAACCTGAGCTAATTAATGAAATAAAAAAATAAAAGTACACGACATGTTAATTTAATGTACACTCCATGTACTAGCCCCAACCAACCCCCACTTTAGGCTATTATCTAGGCCACCCACATGACCATGTACTCGGTCATTTCATTTCCAGTACAATGTTATGTACGGAAACTGGGTACACGACGTGTAAACAAAAAATTTCCAAAATCATCATATTTTCCTAAAAAATAACCTAAAACAAATATCCACAACTGAAATGAAGAACCCAGTTCATACATATGGTAATTAACATTTATACTATATATTTAATGATATATATCAATTAATTAATTTATATAATGTGTTGACAAAAATATTGGAAAACACAGACACATATTTTAATATTTTTCAATACAAATAATTATAGATAATAATAAAATATGAATTGAAATTCTAATTGATTAAATATATATAAAATATATTTATAAAAATATATTTTTATTTTTATTTTAAAAATAATATATTTATATATATATATTGTATAATAATTTCATCCCAAATGGTATATATTTTTAAAATTACATCTTACATGTAAATCAAAATTATTAATAATTTATTGAATCTCCTTTTTGTTTTTAATTATCTAAATATATATATATATACATATATTTCCTTTTATTTTATATACTAATAAAATAAAAAAATTATAAAAGTTAAGAAGTAGAATATAAAAATGACTGTAATCCCTAAGAATAATATTAATTCCCAATAAATAAAACATAAGAAGCCCCATTAAATTAGGTTTATATTGCATAAAATAATAAAAAAATTAATGTACCTAGAAACAAAATCTTGGTTATGGAGGATTTCTTGGGATATTTTTACCGCAAAAAATAATTAGGTCTACAATTAAAAAAATCAGCATAGGATCCTTTGGAAGCATTGAAATGATATCTTCATTTTCTTAAACAGTCTCCTAGATCAAAATAAATGATATTTTCATGTTGAATCCAGGTTTTGAGCTTATTTTAGATTGTTTTTTATTTTATATAATTTTTCAATCAATATATTATTATTAAATTTTTTTAAAAATTAATAATGGGAAAAATATTAATATATATAAATTTATAATTAAATTATAGTCCAATTTAAACTAAATATATTACATATTATATGTAAATAAATATATTGAATTATCTAATTTATATTTAATAAAAAATATTATATTTGTGTCAATATAAATATATATATATATATATATATATATTAACTTATGATTTTCTATGATATAGTTTTTAGTAAAAATACACTTTTTACGAGTGGTAAAAACAAACAATTTTAAGATGATGAAAACACGCTTTAATAACAGCTAAACAAGGAATGGATAAAGGATGTACCTGTAATACTCCCTTTTTTGGACTAATAAAGGGCCCCTTTATCAATTTTTTGTTAGAGATGGTAAATTTACTCCATTTAATAGTGATTTTTTTACCATTGGTAGTTGGAAATGATTTATCAAAATAAAATTTGTAAATTTCATTCTACTGTTATTTGTATTAAAAAATAATTGATAAAGGTCTCATTGGTTCTTTTCATCATAAAATAATTGAATAAGGTTAATGTTATTAAAGGTAAAAAAGGAAAAATAATGGCACCCATTATTGGTGTTTTATTTCAAAAAAATTAAATTTATCAGTTATTTTTTGTTGATGATAAATTTTTTCAAATATTATATGTTCATAGAATGAAAGCACAATTTTTGGATTGATAAAGCCCATATTTCCACCTCACAATGAGGAATTCATTAGTAGTGAATGAATTTGGTTCCTTTTATCAATCTTTGGTTTTTGAATAAAAATTATTTCACGAAAATATTTGTTCTTAGGTAGATGTCATAACGTCCCAGACACGAATAGCCACTCGAACTGTGCTAAATAGTTTGGGGGTTACTACAATAGGCTCACCTCCCCAAACTCCAAAGTCTGCCAATTAGAAGTGAGGGTCTGATAGGTATAGTGGGGAGGTTATACCCACTCGGATGATAATAATGTTACCGGTATGAGAAATAATATATAACATGATGTGGAAATAAAGGACTCGGCAGACTCGAAAAAGACCCATATATCAGAAGCATATCCGACATTAATAAAAAAAGTAAGCAATATAAAAACAGGTGTATAGGAATGTAAACAAAACAACATGTTGAAACAATTGTAACAACTAATAGAATAAACAAGTCATGCATCCATAGTATGTTAATATATAAAAGTTTTCCAATGGATAACGAACTGTAGTTACAAGAATCAACGTAAGAATACTGATATAAGAAAGAAATAAAAATAAATAAACTCTACCTATGAAAGAACTTATTGTCCATAACATCTCCATGTGTTACCTAATACAGTCCATCTATTTATGTTGATCTCTTTCCTGCACGTAAATATATAATTTCTACATGTGTCCTGAAGGTCCCGTACATGGTGGGAGAAGAATATAATTAGGATAAAACCCTAATGGTGCGTACCTAAAATAACTGTTTAAGCAGGCATGCATTAATAAGGAATGTAGCATACAGTAAGATTTACAAATAAACATAAACTCCATGAGTGCTCATCATCCACCATGGAGTGTCACCTACTTCGGCCAACTTCAGAATCTCTGTCATGTAACCCAACATTGTCTGCCCCCTCACACCTCATGTCTCAAGTATCGACATCCTGAAGGCATTCCCAAATAAAAGTAAATCGAAGTAACAATGATATATATCCTAAAATAAGTAACTAAATGGAAAACGATGTCAAACCTCTAAAAAATTAACCAGAGGGACATTGATGCCTGTCCTAAAATAAGTAACCAGATGGATTGCGACGTCATCCCTCAAATCATTGAGAGCCTCTATCCCCATCCAGAAATCTTCAATGCTATCTCCTAAAGGATCATAACCTTCCACATAGAATCCTATGGAAAGAACCCCCAAACCAATAATAACTAAACTACAACTAATGGGTGCCTCTACCCACATGAATGGTCAAAACAACCTTATCATCGAGTCTATATATATTCACACTACTCAATGTTATGAGTGAGTGTTAATCACCAAAATAGTACACAAGACATGACATCTCTGAAACATCGTGTCCTTGTGACCATGTCACTCTTGTCCAATGGATTCACCATCCATGTAACCTGGGCCATGCCAAACCTGACCGTCACACTACATCAAGCCGATGTCCATGACAACAAATCTTGTGCTAAGAAATACCCAAACTAATCCAGAAAAATCCCAAACTATGATCAGCATCACTCAATAATAACCATTCCATACCCATCACAACCTGAAGGTTCCAACATATGCAATATCACACATCACATATAAATAATCACAGAAAATACTTTAAACAGGAAAAAAACAGAACATTTGAACTTCACTAGCTAAGTGATGTCCCATACCAATCCTGAGGTCATGGAAGCCTCTAATAATTCATATAATAACATAACAAATTAATATCAATAGTTTAATGAAAACAATTCACTTCAACACACATTGGAATACCTGGCCAAAATGGCCCAATTGTGCAACGACCCCTCACCCAGCATCGCTTAAGAAAAAACACGTAAAGGGAATACCCAAAGGAATACCACCGGCCTCATAATAAATATAAAATATTAAATCTGTTATAACATGGTAATTATTAAAAAACCCAAATAATATCCAATTGACACACAACCTGAAAATCAGTGAAAATATGAATATAGGTATTCACCATCTACCTGAGTCTCGTAGACGTATGAACATCCGATATCAATCTCTAATTCGAAGCCGATCTTCGTTAATCTGCATTTCCATCAACACCCAGAAATTCTGCTCTGATGGAAACTGTGGTGTGTGTGGAAAAGAATCAAGAACGGAATAGGGTGAATGTGTTTAGACTTTCTGATGTGATCACGCTGTGACCAATAGATTTAAGAATGATATTCTGATAAATAATTAAGGAGAATAATCAATTTCGGACACAAGTGCATTAAGGTCCGAAAATAGGGTAGAAGAAGGTATTTTTTGGAATAACATGTGAAAATAATTCATTTAAGAGAATAAAAATAAAAATACACGGAGTGTATAAAGGACAACACACTGTGTAGTAGCCTTGTCTATACTCATACTTAAGCAGAGATAGCCACATGGAAAAATACACAGCATGTAAAGAAACTCTAAATGCAGTGTAGTAGGAAATGATTTCATGGTCATCACTCGACATATACTTAGTGAGTACGCGGTTGTAACACACCTAACCAATACAAATTTTGTACTTTTGAGTATGTAGTGTCTAATCTGTAAATTTCTAGAACATCCCAGATTTTCACAGTTTCCTAAAAAAATATTCAAAAATTCAACCAGGGTTGGGATATTGACCCATTGTAAAAACATGAGTTTTTATAATCTCCCCACCATAACATATCTCACCCACGAGCTATCAAACGAAACATGGATATGAAACTGAACATACCACCCGATTATATGTAACCCGAGCTACCCATGTCTTAATGGTTTGGGTAAAATTCTTGAAGGGGTTCCCCACCTTAGAAATTTCCATACTCGATCTCAACCCAATAAAAATCAAACCAAGAAAAGGTTTAGTAACATGTTTCTGGAATCATGGTACTCTCATGATGCATTGTCACCCATGTGCCTCATCGATGCTCCCATGTCGTTTTTGATACCCAAACGTATCATGTTCTGCATCGGTGTCTGCCTCAACGTTGTCCTGAATCCCATGGATGTACAAAAAAAACATTGGACCTAGTACCTCATGTAAACCACATCCTATATGTTTGGATTCCCATAAAACCTCATGTAACCCAAATCTTTGATTCCCCGAAGCACCTCACCCTTTTGAGTCATCGCATACCATACCAGGTGAAAAGAGAGAATGCTCAGTGAAAGTAGCTTCATAGTCCATGATGGACATGTCTCCCTACTGAAGGCTCAAGAACTCCCGATCAATCTCTTCCCTCAGTGTATCTGGGTAAAATTTCTCTAATAACCTATCTTCAATTCCTTTTCAGGCTAGTCCCTCGTGCCTATGATACTGAACCTTCACATCACACCATCGTTTCACAAGTCCTCAAAGCATTTACATCTCCAACATGACCCACTGCCCTAGAGGCATCTTGAGCTACTCAAATATCATCTGCATTCTCTCTATCTTGTTTTATATTACCTGTGGACCAACCTCTCCCTAAAAAATTGGTTGGTGATGTGACTCGAACTCCCACATGAGGTATTCCATAGATGAATCTGTACCCTATGTACTTATTTAAATCCCCTAAAAGACATGTCCCAGACTAGTTTGAAGCTGGTCATCAAGCCACGACCCAAATGCTGCCAAACCTAGCTGCTATGTCTACACTGGATCTTGAACCTTATCCATTCCCTATGCTTGTACCTGCAGCTCATGCTCTTCCTACACCAGATCATGAACCTAATCTTGCTTCTATGGAACTGTACCGGCACATGCATGACATTCCATCGAGCTATCTAGGAGGAACTCTCTAAATACCATATATTATCAGAAAACCCATATATAAAACAATATATTCATGCATATAGGAAAATCAGTAAAAGGAAGCATGTAAGTAATACCCTTACTCTCCCCCACCCTGACCGATGACCATGTCATCTCGACCATATGCCCTCCTAACCTGCCCCTCAATAGAGCCATGAATCATAAGTACCTCAGGCCATTCCTGTCCCGACAACCAATGTTTCATCAAACCGACATCTGCTTTTCCCAGCCATGACTATCAATATCATCTCAACCATAGTACATGCCTGCTCTTATAAAGTCCAGACACAAATAACCTTCCACAAGAAATTTTCAAATATATAATGTATGGCATGACACATTTCTGTAAAATAGAATTTTTATCTGGAATTTCACCTTCTTTCATTTCAATGAATCCAAATCTTGTAAATTCATATTATTCACATGGTATTATCACATCAAAAAGCATACGTGTAGTTATGAAATTTAAATACTATAAAATGTTCCAATAAAAACTACAAGAAAATAAGGCATGCCATACCGGGCCAAGGTCCAATTCCACCCTCCCTCACCGGGTCAAGGGTCCCGTATCACAATAAATATCATCATATACCAAGTGATACACCATGGTTGAAATCTTATAAATTGAAATCTGAACAAAAGAAAAATAGAAAATCCCACCCAAGGCATCATGGTCTATCCCTCGTACTTGGGGCTGTTGGCACCCAAGCGCATGCAAGAAACCCAGTTCCTGTAATAACCTATCTACAATCATCCATATAACAAATAGTAAAACCAACAGAAATAAAAAAAATAAGTCTTGATCTCATTAGTATCCATCAAAACACTACTACTAAATCAATGCCCAAAACTCCTCCGATACCACATTGTAATTTCCTGTACCCGAACAGCCACCCGAAAAATGCTAAATGGGTCTAGTGTTACTACCTAAGACACACCTCCCTGAACAACAAAGGATACCTACTAGCAGCGAGGCTCTGATAGGTATAGTGGGTAGGCTATACCCTCTCATAAAATATTAACGGTACTAGTCTGAGTAATAATGTTTAACATGAAGGGTAAATGAAGGGCTCAATAGTCTTGAACCAAACCCCCATAGCAGAAGCCTATCAAATATCAATAAATAGCGTATGAAATATAAAATCAAGTGCAGTGGAATGTAAAAAATAAAACATGATGAATGACATGTAATGACTACTAGAACAGACAAGTTATCAATCCATACCAAGTCAATATATAAAAGGGATCCAATGGATAACCAATAGTAGTTACAAGAAACAAGGTAAGAATATTGATACAGGAATGAAATAAAAACAATGTAAAATCCATCTACGAAAGACCTAAAGGTCCATACCATCTCCATGAGATATCTAATACAATCCAGTTCCTGAAGCTAATCCCTTTCCGGAATGTAAATCCATAATGTTTACACACATCCTGAAGTGACCATATAGGGTGTTAGATGATTCTCAGTAGGATACCACTTAGTGGTGTGTACCTAGTATAAGTGTTTAAGAAGGAATTAATTTATAATGAAAGTATTAAACAATATGATGCATAAATCATCATAAAATCCACTGGTGCTGAGCAACCACCACGGAGTGTCACCAACTTCGGCCAACGCCAGAATCTATATCATGTAACTCGGCACCATGTGCCCCCTGACATAAATTGTCTCATGTACCGATTCCCCAAAGGCATTCCCAAACAATACTAACATAGAGGAACAATGATATGTGTGCTCAAAAATTTAAATGGAGGGAAAACCATATCTTCCCATAAATAATGTAACTAGAGGTACATAGATATCTGCCCTCAAATAAGTAACTGGATGGAAATTGATTCCTACACTCGAATCACGATGAGCCTTTTCCCCCAACCTGATAGCCTCAGTGTTATCCCCTAATTTTTCTTCACCTACAACATTTCTTCCTATGGAAAGAATCACCAAGCCAATATTTACTAAACTGAAAATAATGGTAGACTATACCCATACGATTGGTCAAATCCACCTCATCACGAAGCCTCTCTATGTGCAGACTACTCAATGTTTGAGGTGGCCAATAATCAAAAAAATAATACCCAAGACAAAACATATATGACACCACATTCCACTGTGACCATGTCGCTCAAGTCCAATGGCCTCACCATCCATGTAACTTGGGCCATTCCCAAGCTGACAGTCACACTACCTCTTGCTGATATCCATGATGCCCAATACAATGTTTAGATCCACTGAATGTAATTTGTGCCAAGCCCAACCTTTGTCCAGCATCACTCGACAGTACATAGGACATTCCTATCAGAACCCAAAGGTTTCAGCATAGGAAATATCACACATAAAAAATATATAATCACAAGAAATACTTTAAACAGTTATAACAAACTAAATAGTGGAATTACACTAGCTATGTGTTTTCCCATACCATCCCCAAGGTCTTGAAAGCCTCTCACAATTAAATTCATAACTTAACAAATTAAACTCAGTAGTTTTATCAAAACACTTCACTTTAGCACAGTTTGGCATACACGACCAAAATGCCCAAATTGATAACTACCCTCTTTCCCAACCTGTCTCAAGAAATATAGGTAAAGGGAATACTTAAAGGCATCCCACAGGTCTCATAATAATTTTAACTTATTAAAGAAGGTATAACATGTCATTTCTCAAAATACACAAATACGCTCCAATAGTCAAACCACCCAAAAATATATAAAAACAAAAAAGTTGGAATGAACCATCTACCTGATACTCATAGACGTATGCATTTCATATATCGAGCTGTAATTAGAATTCTATCTTTATACATTTAGATTTCCTTCAAAACCCGGAAATTCTTATCAGATGGAAACTGCGGTGTGTGAGGAAAAGAATCAAGAATGGAATAGGTTGTCAGGGTTTAACCTTTCTGATGTGATTCTGAAAACACCTAACAGATTTAATAATGGACTTCGATGGAAGAATCTAGGATAAGAAATTCTTTCGACCTCCCAGAGTGTCAATGCCCAAAAATGGGGAAGAAGAGTCTATTTTCTAGAATAAGATGCGACTCTCTTGAATTTAGGCAAATTAAAATAAAAATACACAGAATGTATAGAGGACTACATTCCCTGTAGTATCCTTCTCTATACTCCTACTTAAGAGGGGTATCCATATGATAAATTATACGATGTGTCGAGGAACTCTACATGCGATGTAGGAAGAAATTCCTACTTGGTCATCACATGACATGTACTCGGCGAGTACGTGGCTAGTACACGCCTAACCAATACACAACATGTACTTTAAAGTACATACTGTGTTATCTGGAAATTTCCAAAACATCCCATATTTTCCCAATTTCTTCAGAAACAAGTCAAAAATTCAGACAGGTTTTGGATTTTGACCCGTTCTATACACCTGGGGTCTTATAGATGTACTCTCCTTATGATTTTGGATGATTTTTGTTTCTCATTAATGATATTTTAATAGTTTCATAGATCGGTATTTGATTATAGGAGGATTATTATTCCCAATAAAATATCTGATAGATTTTATGGATTATCATTTCTATAATATCCACCTGTACCTCAGGAACATAGCAAATAATTTCACATTTCCTAATAAAAAAGTGGAAATTTACTTACCTAGTGTCATCTTGACTGATGTTTACCCAACAACTATGTGATGTCCAACTCCCCCACCCCTCTAAAATATTACACACATAGAAAGATCACTTTTTGATTGTTCTATGCTATTGAAGATGTTATATTAACATGTTATTTTATTAAATATTGTAATTTAATTTAACTATTTAACTCCTTTATAATATATTAAATACATGGATTTTATTACATTATTGTGTGTTCATGAAAATTATTTAATTAATTATTTATAGCTTAAGATATGGGTTTCAATGGGTTTTAAATATTCTGAATTTAAACAGGATTAATTCATTGTATTGGTATTATTTTTTCATCGTTTTATTAATATTAATTTGGTCAGTTTTATAATTCTATATTACTATAATTTCTAACAACTACATTAGCCTCAGTTGACCCCCCATGCACTACTTCAATTATTTTCACTCTCATGAGAAAATAAGAGATCAATAAACCTACAACCCAAGAATATTGGGGAAAATCTATGTCTCATGACCTATCACAATAAGCCTCAACCGACAACATTATAATATAATCATTTGCGACGGATATAGGATGCTACAATTGATCATTGGATAACCAACTATCATGTTCAAAATAAACGAAGACACACCTACCATAAAACCATACAGCCTCTATGATCATCCCAAATCATGTATAATACAACAACATAAACACCCCCAAACTCGATTGTAGAATATGATCAAAATTGATAGGTTGAGGCCCATCAAAATGATTTCGAAGAGAATTATAGGTACTAATGAGGAAGGATCAATGTAATATGAAAACAATTAATGCTTATTTGAAATGTGATTTTGATAAAGGGGATGAGTAAGATTCCATAAAGATTTCTGTTTTCATGAATCTAGTGAATTATATTTAATGACGTGAGATTCTAGTTTGATATGATGATATAACTTCACATGAGTGACTATTCAATCTATAAGATCAAGCACAACCTGACTTAGATTGAGGAAAACATGATTACACCAAATATAAGTAATGAGTTGATAATTATTTATATAAGGATAAATAAATAAATTCCTAAACTCCTTATATTTGGAAGCAATTTTCCAATACACTAATGGAGGTGTGGGGACTATCTTGATGAGTGAGCGCTACTTCTAAAATACATCTTTAGATGAATGCTTTATAAGTTGCCTTACCATCTGTACTTTTATATTTTGAATATATATTAATATTAATACAATATTATAATTTATAATATTATAATAATATTATAAGATAACATTACTTTCTGTATATATGTTTTTATATATTTCACTGTACTGTATGCTAATATATATTAGCATAAATATAATAATATATTATATTTGTATATATAATACTAATATTTGATAGTATATATAATTTTATGTTGAAATGTTAATATACAAACATATATAATAATATATCCTAATATACATATTATTATATATTTTATTAGAGAATATATTAATATATTATTTTAAGATGTTAATATGAGGCAACTGAATAATAGAATACATTTTATGGAAACAATATTTGAATGTAAACAAATTATGTATCTCATTACCCTCTAATAGTAACATGACATTAGAGGATGAATACATGAACATTTTATTTTGAACATATCTCATATTATACTTATCATTTATTACACTTCATTAATAATTTTCTTAAACTAGACTGGGTACCCTGGTAATAAGAGAGTTGATTCGATCCTGACATAGCATGAAGTGTGTTCTCGATATCAACTGGTTGGAGACTAGATCCTGGAATTAAACAACGTGAATTTGGGATTGAATTTTCCATATAAACAATTTAAATAAAATAACAACCCATTAGTCATAAAAGATAAACTCCACATGATTAACAATTCTAAAATTCAAATTAGTATGAACATCCTCATGTACTACAACAATGTACCTTATTATAGAAAGGTAAAAACCTCACTTAAAATGGACAAACCCCTCCATGAACAAGGATTAGAATTAACAATGACCTTTGAGTGGTGATTTCCCATTTTAAAACATTGAAGAAGATAACCTAAAAACACTCAATAACAAAATAAGGATGATCTATAATAGCCCAGTAGGGTCTCAAAAGGATTCAATAAAATGAGGCTACAATTAATTATCCAAATACACCATTCAATTTTAAATAAACTGGAATGGAATTTGAAAATATTTTTTAAGATATCATGAATTGAATTTCAATTGATCAAAATAAAAAAATATTAATATAAATTTTTATAAAAATGATTATATAAATTCACAATTAATTTGTAAAATTGTTTAAAATGAAATTGAATAAATTTAAAATACAACAAAAATTAGCAAAACATTCATCTTCAAATATGTTTGATAGTAAATGTTTATGGGAACTTCACACACTCATCCGATAACTATGGAAATGTTAGAACACATCCCTAGAAGATGGTAAAAGATGACTCATAATCATCACAGTGGAGAATATGATGTAAAAATAATGTTTTTATTAGAGTTGTGAAGAAACAATCCATTTCTATTAAAATTAAAAAGTATCATGTTTTTTATGTATAACTCACTAACTACCTTGTATTACATGTTATCTAATACAATCATTGATGTGAAATTCATTTTTATTGTGATAAAAATAAAATTAATCCCATTTTCCATTTCAATATGACAAAATCAATTTAAAAACCATTTCATGGGATTTTAATCAAATCATTCACTTTTTCTAGATAAAACCACAAGGTTTTTATCAAAACAATTTGGTACATTTTTCTCAAATATGAATTGGTTATCAATTCCACAATTCAATTTCTCAATTTAAATTAAAAATTGTCCATCCAATTTCATAGTCAATCCCAAATTCATGGGAATTTTTTCCGACAATTTTGTCCTAATTCCAATAAAATAACCAGTTATGTGGGATAGGGTATTTTATTAGAAAATTCATTGTAATTAAATTAAATTAATGGTATTAAAATTAAGATATTTATGGCTAATAAAATTGTCCATCATAAACAGAAACACCTACTAAGGGATCACATGATCACGTCACAAAAATCCATAAATAGAATCTGGTAGGGAAGAGCATTAAGAATTTCATTCAAGAAATAAATCCTTGATTTAATATCTTAAATGAAAATGATTAGATTCTCCAACAACACAGATATTTAATAGATATAATGTAGGTATAAAGATAGTGGCTGATAATGAAAATGGAGTAATAAAAATCATTTAGGAAGGGCCAAATTAGGATGGCTTATCCTTGATCTTCTTGGAAATGGTTCAAAGGATCCAAAATCTATTCATGAGATCTCCAAAACCATTGAATAATATAATTGGTCTTAATAGTCCTAAATAGCGGTAAAAATGGGGTTCAATAATTTTTTAACACTTTTAAAAATAAAATATTACCACATGCATGGTTAGCATGGTAGGGATGCACAATTAAAAAAATATGCACTATATACTTATATTCCTTCTGGAAGTGTTTTTCGGTTTTATATAGTTACAACATGGTTTTTAAAACTACGTTACAACTATGAAAACTCGCATTTCCTCAGTTTTCATGGTTTCCACTAATATGGCTCATGGTGTGTGAAAAAATTGTTTCAACTGTGAACAACCTTATATCATTAAAAAATATAAAAATTTCTACCTGAAGTGACCCACAATACCGTACCAAAAATTATTTAAATAGGTGTTTTGTAATACATGAATATTGAAATGGGATGATAAAACCTCCCCTCTAATGAATCTTTCTATCCAATGAAATCCTATCAAGAAACTTCCATGTCAAAAAGATTAGGCCATTGCTCTCTATTCAAGGCCTTCATGTCCCATGTATCTGGAGTTTCAAAATCACACTACCATACTACTCGAACTAATGGATTCATCCTCCCATGAACCACCATGGTTTTAGATTCCTATATCTCTAATGGATTATAAGTCATGGATAAATGAGCTTCAGCCACATGATCACTCAATCTCATAACATGAGATGTATCAGAAAGATATTTCTAATGATTCAATACATAGAAGAAATTATCAATTGATGTCACCTATAGTGGAAGTGATAAAAGGCAATCCACTTTTCCTACCAATGAAACAACTTCAAAAGTTCACACAAAATAAGAATCATGTTTCCATTACCAACCATGAAATCAATATCCCAAATGTGGTGAACCTTTCAAGAACACATACTCATAAAATAAAAAATATAGTGGTCTCTAGAAATGATAAGAATAATATTAATGTCATTTTCTCATCCTAAAAATTCTTTGATTACTCAACTGAGTCACTGATGTCGTCTCTGGAACCATTCAAGGTACACCAATGGAACAGTCAATAATCTCCTTCCAACCCAATTATGATTTACATGTCCATAAAAACAAGGCTTCAAAACGAGACATTCTATTTACAAGATGGATTCAATTATTATAAAACAACTCAACCATCCCCCATAGTCATCACAAGGTCCACCACTGTCATGAAAAAACGAACGAAGAATATCCCTAAGAAATATTATATATATATTTATTTGAAAATCCAATTATGAATGATATGGCACAGTCAAATTATCTTGAGATCCATATGCCCCTAAATTCCTATAAAAAACAACAAGTTAACTATAGATCCCTATTTGAGGCTATAACAGAGAAAACGCCATGAAAACAAACACTCACATTCAAATATAGATTTCTAAACTACTAAAACATGGATGTTTCAGGAATGGGGAAAATGTTATATGACTTAGTCAACCGATCGATGACAACACATATTGCATTATTCTTTCCCTGATAATGCAACATCCCAACAATAAAGTCCATAGGGGTCTCATCACACATCCAAATGAAAACTAGAAGTGGATATAGTAAACACGATGGCAAATGGTTTTCATCCTTGAATAGTAGGCACATTATAGAATAGGAGACTAATTTAGTTATTACTTATCTCATACCTAGCTACTAGAACATATTCCACATGTCATATAACATATTTTTTTTCCTTGGTTTCATACACACTTGGAATTTTTGAAATCCAATATAACAAATTTCATTACTGATAATGGAACCCAAAAATTATTCTGTTAACAAATAATTCCATATTGTAAAAATGACCACTCAACAACAACCTCCCCATTATAATGAGACTCTCTAATGATACAGGACTAATCATCATGATTTTGTTCCTCGTGAATAATTTCGAGAAGACTATATTTCAATTTAACAATAAAAATGGAATCATTGGTCTCTATTTCATAAAATCCCATACCCAATGGTGAAAAAAGTTAAATCAAATTCCCCTCTCCCGATGATTCCTTCATGGCATGGTTCTATTTTTCTCATTAAAAGAATATACAAAGACATTCACATTCCCGTCAGTATTCTTGATGTCGATGTAAAAAATATATATTGTATTCCACCTAATTATTCAATATGATATTCAAATCCCATTTAGAAAATATATAAATCAATCTCTCATGTTGTTGAAAATATGATTATACTTTGTCTGAATAGGTAATGACTCAAAATCTTTAGCATGTGCATCAAAAAATCAACTATAGGGTCAATGGTTAGGTGATTATACTTGTGTGGTCTAAACTAATGAGATCCTTAACCAATTACATGAAAACACTACATAAGATCCAAGACCAATCATGATCATGATGCATCATAGAATACCACATAGTGTTGTCCATCCTTTGGAAGATTTAACACAGGTGCAATAGTTATAATAAATTTAATGTCCACAAAATAATTCTAAAAATTCTATTCCCAATAAAACATTAATACCTTATGAGATATATCATTCATTAGATAATAAAACATTGGGAATTCTATTAAAAACAAAAAATAATACATAGTTAAGATCAAGATGATCTAAATATCAATCACAATCCATTGTATTTCTTATATCTTAAAATATGTCACCTTTTCTAGATCAACTAAAATACCATATTTATACATCACATTTCAAATGAATTTATCCTCTCATATCCATAAAAAAATTGATATCTTGGAATAATGTCATGGGGTTCTACAAAATTAAAAAACTACACTCAGATGACAACATTAGAGTAAATAAGGATGTTATCGAAAAAGTGCACCATGAAGATGTCAAAATACTCATGGAATATTTTTTCATTAAAAGAATACCTAATATATGATAATTTCATAGACCAAAAGTCATGAAAAGGTACAAATTATGGTTATACCATCACCAAATTCTGGTTTTTGGAATTCCAGATTCATTTATTCTCAAATGATGGTCACAAAATTGAAAATCAATCTATTAAACCCACATTTACCTTTTAACATGATCAAATAGATCATCAATATATGAAAATTGATGATCTTTATTTACAGTTACTCTAATGATATTTTGGTAATCAACACAAAGGTAATTAGATTCATAAGAAATATTTGAAAATAGAAAACGAACCGGCCCAAGGTGACATGCTTGTGTGTATAAATCTTTTTCATAAATTTCATCCAACTATGTCCTCAAAATAAATCATATCATATGGTTATATATAGTAAAAAGGAATAGATGTTGGTCATGTACTATGAACTAAATTAACATTAATATCAACATACCTTACACATGGAAAAATAGAGAATCCAGAAGGAAAAAATGTCAGAATAATTGACCGCTTCTAGAATGATATGATCACACAACGAATATCATTTCATGTTAAAAGAAAAAAATATATTAATTTTCCACACTATGGATAAGAATTTCATTCACTACATTACCACAGGTCCCATTCTCAATGAATGACATGACACAACCCATCGGTGGTAGTAAAGGATTCCCACCAAAGATAACAATAAATTAAAGCTTTATTATAAATGAGACAACACATCCCAAAAATTACGTTGAGGGGTTTCATGTCCCGATCAGAGAAACTCAAGAATGATCAACATATGATAATAAGAAAACACATGATGGAAAATGAGGACAATAATTTATCATAATTTAGATGGCTGTAGTAATATCCATCACATTAGATAAAAGATCTATATGAAAATTTACATGATATAAAGTAAAATTTGTAATAAAAAATGTATTGTACTAATTTCATAAAAAATCACTAATGATGATTCTATTTTGATTGTATCTCTCATAGTTAATGGACCCATATAAATTTCCATTGGAGAGTCATCCATCTTAGGAAAAAGCATTATTCTAGATTCCTAGGGCTGTAACCCCTTTTCCATGAAGAATCTAACACCTCATATTTTAGGAGGTTCTGAAGATCTTGTGACACTATGGAGAGTGGAAGAGACATTGAAAAACATTTTCAAGTAACCATAGAGTCTTCATGTTTTAGATACCTTGGGTAACTCAGTGAAACCCATTTCTGAATTCTGTGGCATTTCACACTATTAAAAAATGGCATATTCTATGCACTAAAGAAGGTCTATAGAAACCCTACTGTTGAGAACTCGCATGAGAATCATTACACACTCTCTTCACTTTATAGGAACTCATAGAACTTCCACATGGAGATAAAGTAACTCCCTTTAACCCTGAAATACCAACAAGGTCCATTTCAACCATTATCACTCTATACAACCCTTCAGTATAAGAGGGATACTTCAGAAGTATGATCGGGGAATGAATATCTAATCAAAGTTGCAGTTCAAATTATCAAGTCATTATCTTCTCATTAGATACTATCTTAGGAGAAAACTGCTGAATCATTCAAAGAGATTTTGATATTCTGCCATTGTATCTTCATCATACTACTAAATGAAATATATCATATTCCATGGCCCACACCATAAATCTCGATAGAATTAGTCGGTGAAAATAATATTGACATCTATAAAATCTAAGACGTCATTCTTTTTCATTGTTACAATCATGTCCCAACATGTCTTACTCTCTGTACCTCGCATGAATGGGGAACCCTTCACCTTGATTTCGTCATGTGTCTGTATGAACCCAAATAATTTCCCATTCCTTCTAATCAAATCCACATAATCTTGAGTGTCATGTGATCCTTTTAATTCTGGTGGATTCTTGAAAAGGAACTCCTGAGAATGAGGTTCCACAGGTGGAGTCTAAATTGAAACTAGTGCTGGTGAATGTCCCAGAGCATGGACCACACACACAATCACCTCAACAAGAATTGGATCTATGAGAGAATATGCATTATGTGGTTCATCATAATCATTCATGAAGATCAAATTCTCATGTATTCTATGATTCATGATGAAAAAATCCATCAGAATACAACATTGGGGAGATCAGATTAAAACATAAACAATGTTTCAAGGGAAATTAAGCCCAGTAGAAACGAACACAAGATTTTAGTTTAGACATATCCAAATCAAAAGGATGGAAAATACTAGAACTTGTTATAAATAAATATTTCCCAAACCTACCATGGTGGCCTAAGCCTCATTGATGTGAGAGATATCCTTTCAATAAATCACATATACATCCCATGTCCTAATAATATTAAACAAATTCATACTGACATCAATGAAAGATACTTGACCTGTAACATTGAATAATATTCTATGCGAGCCAGCCTAGGTATCCTAGTAACTCGATAAGTGTTCATGTCTTGACATTTCCCGAAGGGTATTTCAAATCCACATTGAATTGTGCCTAGAACCTATAATTAAAAAATATGAATTTGGGAACAAATTTTCCCCTGAAACAATGAAAGAAAAATATAAACGTCAGTATGCATACTACGAAAAATCCACAAGGATAAATGTACTAGAATTCAAATCAGTATAAAAGATTAAAATGTACTTAATCAACGTACTAGAAAATTTAAACGTAAAAACCCAAGTCCTAATAACCACAACTCTCCAAACACTTGAATCATCAATAAGAGCTTTCTCAATGTGGTAATTTTCCATCCTCGAATGTGGAGGAAGATAATACAAAAACACCCAAAGGCTTAGTTTGTGTGGGAGATAATATCCAAGTAGGGTATCACCATGGATTCTATAAAAAGAGTCAATAACTACGTTACCATATAATTCATTAAATTTTAAATAAACAATCATTGAATTTCAAAATAAATTTTATAAAAATCATGACTTATATTTAATTTGACGGAAATTATGTTAAAAAATAATTTAATAAACATTTTATATATAAAAATTTATATAAATTCGCAAGTAATGTGTAAAGTAGTTTAAGAAACAAGGAAATAAATTTGAAATATAATATAATGAGAAACGTGGTCTTCTTCCATGAGGGGAAATTTTATCATGTTATAGGATCCTCACACAATCATGTGACTATAATGGAAATGTCCAAACACATGCTTTTATATTGGTCAAAGAGGACTCATCGACATCTCATTGTATAATATGATGTGACAATTATTTTTTTTAGTTGTAAAGTATCAATTTGATACTAGGGATATTATAACCTGCTGTGTTTTTCCAAAATAAATCACTAACTATGTAGGATTTCATGTTCTCTAAAACAATAAACAATGGTCAATTTATTTCAAAGCTTTTCAATATACAGTTAATCCCATATACCATTTCAATAATCCTATTTTAATATAAAAAACAAAATAAATTAATCAAATTATTTCATTTCAATAAGAAAACCTCTAGGATTCTATAAAAATAATTTAATATATTTCTCTAAAATATTAAATTGAAATCAATTCTGAAATTCAATTTCAAAATTTAAATAACACAATTAATATTAGTCATTTTTCCTACAATTTGACTATCAATCCCCAATTCAATGGAATATGGGGGTTTTATCTTTTATATGAAAAATCATGTATAAATTCCTATTTCAATGGAAATGGGTTTTTAATTAATCAATTTAAAGTAATAAAATTAAATTCAATCAATTCAAACAAATAAATCTACATTCAATAAAAATGACCATCATAAACATAACCACATTCCTCGAGATCACAGGATCATGAAACACAAATCCCTAAATGATATCCCAAAATGAAGAAACTAATATAAGATCAAGAAAAAAACCCGAGACTAATTATCAGAAACAATAAGGATTATAAATACTAATTACTTGGAGATCTAACTAATCCAACTGTGGAATTATGATAGGGTGTGATAAAGATAATTAGTTGAGTAAATATAATAGGAAGGACCATTAGAGGATCACATACCTTTGATCCACCTTGGAGAGGGATTATAGGAGTAAAAAAGGGTTATTTGGGTTCCCAAAACCAAGGGAAAACATAATACTGTTGAATGAGGTTGATCATGGGTTAACGATTAGAAACAATAGGGATTACATCCTCCAACAACATGGTGATCTAATAGATCAAATGGTGGAATGATTATTGGGTGCTAGAAATATAATGGAGAGAGAAAACATAACTTGGAAGGACCAGTAATGGACATCATACCTTTGATCCACCATGTAGAGGGTTTGGCTGAGTTAAAAATGGTTATTGGGATCCCCAAAACTAATGGAAAACATAATATGGATGAATGATATTGATCAGGTGCACTGGGGGAGGTTGGTGGTGAATTATTTACAAATTTTCAAAATAATATATTTTAGCACGCACGGTTAGATTGGAAGGTCAACAATATAAGACCAACTATGCACCCTATCATTGCTGCCCCGGTGATGGGGTTCTATGGTTTGTCTTTTGTGGGAACATAGTTTTTCAAACCATGCACCATTTGTGTAAAACCCAACTTCCTCAGTTTTCATGGTTTCCAGTTGCAGGTTGTATCGTTTATGAATACAAGGCACCAAACATTCACAACACATGAATATAAAAAGTATTCCATATTTTTAAATAATGAACTCTAAAAACCCTAATAAATAATAAATAAATGATTAGTTTTGGAATACATAAAAATAGTAATGATATGTTATGATAATCATAAAAAGAAAAATTGTGTATCCCTTATGGAAAGGGAACCTAAGAGTGTATGAGATTTGTTTCATTGTAAAGGTAAACATGGTAGATAAAAATCATAGATCAAGATTTATCAAACATCATCATCGGGGTGTGAGATAATAATCATAATTCATGATCATATAAACATGCCCAAATATCCTTGGATGATAAGAGTAATCTCCTGAAATAAGAGATCAAATTATGTACAAAGGAGTTACAAACGAATTGAAATCCATTTTCAATGGGAAAATAAAATAGTAATTATATTTTGGCACAATCATAAGACACAAAAATAATTTCATTAGTCCTGGATCACTACAATGTATATCAAAACATTGTTGAATGAGTACGTTTATAGGACTGGGTTCAATCCTCATTCCATTGCATACCAATATATTGGGTTCATTACTTAATTTAGTATATATTATATCAATAGACACTAATATTTAAAAAATTTTCATAGTGGTTTATAATAGACCCATCCATCACATAATGGAAACCATAAATATTTTTTACACAAAATAATAAACACACATCATCTCATTATTGAAAAAAATCCAAAAATAAACATGATTCATAAGTACTTCATCATCACATTAGCATATAACAACCATATTAAGTATTAGGATTCTGATATTAGAACATAAACCCTATTGAATATAATGATCAATTAATTATTCATACATATATGAAAAATAAATTTAAATATCATTATATCATTTCATGGGAAGATTAAATATTCCATAATAATTTACTTACTTAAAATATTAAATTTTCTGAATATGAGGAAAAATATTATTATACTTTAGTAAAGAAATTCAAAATGTTTCATATGGGAGACATTAAAAATATTATATTTTCAAAAAAATTAAATCATGAAAATGATAGATAAAAATTACCATAATAAATCATTTAATTCTAAAAAAATTAATGCAAATGATAGAATTCTATATAACATTTATATTGAGGAGAAATATTCTCAGTCATAGAGGAGTAATAATGGTGGCTTTTTAAAAATAAAATAATATTTTTTTTTCATTATATATTATAAATATGAGGAAAATAAAAAATTAAAACATTTCATCCAGAACTAGAAATATTAGAGAATAAGAAACAATTCTCATATATATAGATATAAAATAATTACCCTGAGAAAACAGTGTATATAGATAGTCCTGAAATTAATGTATATTGTATCAAAAAACATAAACCACAATGGTAACATTTGAATCATAATCATCACAAAGAAATAACTTAAAAATAATCCATATATATTATGAATATACAGATATTCTAGTTACACTATATCATATCTCCGATATATATACCTCATTAAAGAATATTTTTTAATAACATATCATATATCACAAAGAAGGAAATTTTGAGAAGAATTAACCTTTCTATAGCTCCAGATTCCTTCAAAATTGTTATATTCTAAAGTATAATAAATTTATATTTAATATAGTCATATCGAAGAACCATATTCAAAATTTAGAAATTATATATAGTCCCCTTCCAAAATTTCGGCACTATTTTATTAATAATTCTATATTAAAATCAATATTTCTCGGTGTCAACTGTTTTTCATCATGTATGTATATTTTTTACAATTTTAGAACTTTTCTATTGGTTATAATTATATAATTTTATTAATAATAATAATATAATTATAATATAAGGTCAGTATATTAATATTTGTAACCATACATTAAATGAGGATGCTGGAAAAGGAATTACATAGCTTATGGTGATATATTGTCATACATATTCAAGAACACACTTTCCATTTTTCATTAATAGGATGAAAAGAAATATATATAATATCATATCATTATAGAATTAAAAATATATCATGAACATCACACACACACAAATATATATATATATATATATATTAAATCCACCATTATGTGTATTCATGTAGGGTTGTAATGGATAATAAATAAAATCTATCTGTGGAGGTGGTAGACCGTGCGTGTGCACAAGCGATAAATTTCAGTTTTTCAACGATGTAAATGTTTGATGTCACCTAGTATATATTAATTAAATAGTTATATTAATTTCATTTAAGACTTATAAAAACATTTAATCCATTATAATAACTATCCATGAAAAGCAATGATGGAAATTGAAATATATTGATATATAGAGGTCGTTGTCTACTTGTTCACCCTAATAATACTTGTTTCTCCGATTTGATTTTAAATGAAATGGATAATGGTCATTATAAAAAAATATTATTTTATTATTATTTAGGGGTCCATTATTTTATCATATTAGAATGGTTATGGAAAACTGAAATAATTATACTAATATGTAATATTATAACGATAGTTTAAAATATTTTCCTCATCTTTGAGAAAAAACCATTGGAAACAACATTACAACCATTGGGATTCTAATTTGATGATAATAAAACATTAATAGGAGGTATAAGTTTTATTATAATAGTTTTATTAGGTTTTGGATGACCTATGAGACTCATGAGGTGTTTGGAGTGGAAGAGAGATGGTGTCCCTATATAATTGATGGGAGAGTCCCATTTTGGAATACATGAAATATTGCTATATAATATGTTTCTAAATAAATTATTATGGATCCAAAATTATAATTTTTAGAATATCAGGTGTATATGGTCCAAATATAATATCCCAATCGAATTTATACTGGAATATATGTCATTTTAGACATTATATTTTGGATTAACCCCTACGTTAACCATTTTTAACCGTGATAACAACATTACCACTATTATGGGGTTATAAATTTACCTATATCTTAGAAGACACATCATAAATGGAAATGCGATCAAATTATCAACCACATCCCATTTCCCTTTTCATCTTTCATGATATTTTTTATTTATAAATTATATGTTAAAATATTTTTAACTGAAATTATCAATAATGTAATAATTAAAACTATTCAAACATTTTTTATTTAATCATAGAAAAAATTAAATTCATATATAATTTAATTATATTTTAATTATTTTTTTTAAAAAACAATTATTCCACAATTCATCCAAAAAATATTACTTTCGAGGGTTTTTTTAAAGATTAGTTTTATTTTCCTACTATATTTAAAAGCACTGTGACAAAAATGTGTATGGATTTATGGTCATTAAACCTTCACTAAAATTAAAATTATATTCCCATAATAAAAATAAATTTTTTTAAATAGTATTTAAATTTTTTTATAACATCTTTGTATCATCATGTAAACATAAAAGTGGAATTAATAGAAATAGAGTGGCATTTGTTGTTATCATTTAAGGAAAATAATGTATTGTAATTATCCAATGGAAAGTGGGATGAAATTTATAAAAAAGTTAATAATGGATTGTTAATGTTGAAATAAAGCTATTAAGTTAAACAATGGAATTTATTTTGATGTTTTCTATGGATTATACGATAATTTATTTAGTGTTTTATCCATTTAACCCTTAATGGGGTGGTGACTACTTACTATGGTTATAATTCATAATGAAAAATAATAAAAGGTAACTATTTAAAAAAATTTAACATGATGATTCCATACGAAGAATCAATTTCTTTATATTAAATTTTTATATGTTTTATAAATTAACATACAATTTAGTGCAAAAAATGCAACAAAACCCATTAATCAGAATAAATAATTTTTATCATTATAACTCATTTTACTATCCATAAATGAATAATGAAAAAAATAAAAAAAAATTTAAAAATATCATTCAATACAAATTACTTAAACTACATTAATATTATCTATCCACAACTATTGTTTTAATAATTAATATAACATCACTGTGCAAAAATAATACAATTTTCTAAAAAATTACTATTCTACATTAAAATGATTTTCCCCATAATTTATACATTTGATAACTATTTAAAGAATTTCAATAAATAAATTATCCATGCATTTTATTAAAATAAATTTTTAAAAACTACTGAACATATTTATTTTTAATAGAAACACATTATATGAAAAAATAATATTGTTTGAAAAATAGGTCATGAAATTCACAGAATATTTTTATCAAATTTTGATGGTATATTTCCTAGGTACGAATACATAATTTTAAGAAATATTTCAGATATTTCTATATTTAGTAATTCATATTCATATCGGCAAAAATAATGAATAATTTAGTATTTGTATAACATATCACGATTCATTTATAGTTGGTGGTACATGTACAATAGGATATAAAATACTAAATATTTATCTAATAGGAATATATATATATATATATATAAAATCTCATGGTGTTAAATTCTATCCCAACCAAACTAATTTAATCATTTAAATTCCATCACTCGAATAAAAAATGAGGAAACATATTCCTCACCTCTTCCCCCTCTTCCGACATTACTTCTTTAAATGTATTATTCCCCTAAATAAATTCATCTAGATGCGAAATTATATTATCTATCACAATATATCAATGATGCATGATTTCTACTAGTATTTCATCATTTGAATTATCAATCTCAATTGGTATAACCTCTGATACCATTACATGTAAAGGAATAGGCTTGAACTTCCATAGGAGAGATATATGGAACACATAAGGAAATTGATCGAAGTTGTGAAAAGGTTTTAGAAAAAAGTTACAATCCCTATTCGATCAAGAATATATAAGGAAATAATAATTAGGGGATATAATCCCCCTTAATTCCAAATCACACTACCATTTTCCAAGGATATATTATTTAAAATACCTTACCTAAAACATCAGACAAGATATCTTGTCAATTTTTAACATAATTAATTTCTTGTTGACTCTATGATGCCTTGATGTGTTTCTAAATGGCTCAAATGTTCTCTCCAATTTCCTCCACTATCTTGGGTCCCTTTAGTATTTACCCAACAGAATAATATCATGTAGGAGTTCTTCAAATAATTAAATATAGATAATTACAATGATATATATGAATACTGGATTGAATGTTATTGATATAGGAGAACACTTATAGAGGATGGTGTTTATCCCAACCAACATTGAAATCCTAATAAAAGGACATCAATAAATCCTTATGGTCTGGAATTCTCTTCTTAGACTATCCCTTGGCCGGAAGATCATTAACACTTCTGAATAAAATCTAAATATTCGTAGAATGTTTAACACCACTAAATAGATTCTAGGTAATGCTCAGATCACAATTGGATTGAATATAATTTGTTACATCATGTAATATAACAAATTTCTTAATTTTTATATGATTATACTGATCTAGAGATAAAATAATTGGATTGTAATAAAATGTGATTATTTTTTCAGAAGATTAGCTATGTACCAAATAAAATTAGAGACATTATATGTTTTGATGATCCTAAAAAATTATTGGTCATGTTTTCAAATTTTCATACATGTATGGGTAACAGTTGAAACCAACCATTAGTATATTTTCATTCATCTGTAACTTGTTAAAATATCATGAATTGAGAAATAGTCTCCAAAATATATATCTAATTATTATCCCACAAGAATATCAATGATAATTTAACCTATATCTTTATAATTTATGTATTAATAGGGAATTAAGATCTATGAGACTCTTCCAATAACTATATTTTAATTTTTTTTAATAAAGAAATACATTTTAGAGTTCTATATCTAATATTCCTATGACGATCATGTATAATAATGGAAAATCACTCATAAATGGTTCTAAAATCTTTATATGGGAATTAATATCCATTAGATTTGCATTTTAAACTTCAAACTAATAAACATGCATTGGATGATTCAGGAAGTCGAATGTGATTCCCTTATTCTATTTAATTATTTGGGTTCTATGAAGAGAAAAAGAATAAATTACCAATTTCTCATCAAATTTAAATATGTGAAAGATAATATAGATTTCATTGGGAAAATACTTACAAAATAATACGTGAAGAGCCCAATTATTTAGTATATGATACGTTTAAATGAATGATCAATATCCTCTTAAATTGTATTCATTGTATAACTTTTCACCATTTTCCCTTTTCTCAAATGTTGTTGATGACTATTGGAATCATTTGACCTTGAAATGGGGATTTCACATCGATTATGGATATCTCTTCCAAATAATATACAATTACTTATTAATGGAGTCTTATATTAAACTATATCATCCTAAATCTTCAATATGAATATTGTCATTTTCCTTCAAAATTGTGATGCTCAATGGCCTCCATTACACTATCTAAAACATATTATTCAATTTTAAGATTACACCAAGTGATTTAGCCCTTATTATTGACACAATATAAATTGTACCTACTTTTATTCATTGTCTCCACAACCCCATATCTGAGGAAACTCCATTATTTTAATCATTTATGTTACTGAGAGTGTTTTAATGATCATGTTGTTAATGATATATTGTGATAAATAATTACATATAATGTAACTATTTTTACTATAGTTCTCATATAATAATGATTTTCATTGATACTAATCTATATAGTTTCAACCACATTCAATGTTAACAAGATAAATTTTCATTCCATCCATTGATTAAAGGAAAAAAGTGTAGTGTGGGAAATAATAATCATATTGAATAATCAGATGATAATGTAAAACCATTCATAGGATTTATAAAACAAAAAAAATATTTCAAATCTATGAAAATATAGTTTTGTCCTTGGTTATCATAGATAATAATTAAACATTATATCCTCATCTTCAAATTTTAAATGAAGATTCACAAATATAATTTAAATTAAGCCAACTATATCCTTTGGAGTGTCTAGAAAGGTGTGCAGTCTTATGAATACCCACAATTCACTTTTGATGACTGATTTAATATATAATTATCCTTATTCATAGTAATTACCCCTATGTTAATCTATTTCATTGTTGCATTAACTTCCTAGTATAAAGGAAAGGATTCAACCACTTGGAAGATCAAAAATCAATCTTTACAATAACATTGGATGTTTTCCTATAAAAAATATCATCCAAAAGGTTTTTAAAAAAATTTTCTCATACTTTTATCCAAAAAAAACTAAACCATTATCTCTTACCATTAGAGGTTACTCATGAAAAATGTAAATAACTTAAACCTCCTGTTTAAACACATTAGTTATCACATTATATGCACCAGATATAGTAATGGTTTAGTGTCATTGGCTTCAAGAAAGATAAATAACATATTATCATTATATCATATATCATAAATCACAATTAGTGCGCCTATATAATGATCACACATTGTACCATTCTTTATAATATAGGGAATGGAAGCTTAAGAATGGTGAGAACAAATTCTCTGAAAGGGTAAACATACGTAATAAAAATCAATGATCATAAATGATTGTAATATTTTTGAAATGGAATAACAGTGTAATCATCATTCATGATCTAAAAAACATACCCATAGAGTCAGGGGTCAGAAAAATAAGTCATGATATAAATGATGACATTATATAAGAATTATTCATATGATAATTGAAAATCATTAGCTATGTGAAAATAATATAGGTAAAAAATTATGGAAAAATCATATACATAGAATTATATATCATTAGATAATTATCATTAACAAAACTATAGTCACATAATTGATAGATTCCCATTACTAGACTGGGTCCACTTATCATTCAAAAACATATTACTACACAATGGTCAGACCGCATTCATTCACATATTACCTCACGAGAAATCGTATTTTTCCAAATTAATTAGTGGTTTATAATCATCCCAAAAATCATATAATATGAATCATATATATGTTTATAATAAAACCATATACATTCCTTATCTCCTCATATCCAAACCTGAGAAACAAAATGTTTCCTAAATATTACATCACCAAAATATGTTGAACCTATTTAGGGATAGTATAAAAAATATATAATTATTACATATCCATTTTTGATAATTAGAATAATTAAACTAAGATAACATAGATAAAAATTATATTAAAACACCATTGGATTAGATCACGTGAAAATAAGATTTTCATTTTGAAAAAACAAATTTAAAATAAAAAATTTCAAAATATTAGGAATGAAATTTATTTGAATATAAAATGTAAGTTTTTTAATTAAATATTTAAATTAATTCACTATATTTACAATTTAAAAAGTAATTCAATATGTATTCACAAAAAATAACTTTATTTTTTCATTGTAGAGACCCAAAGCTTGACGTACATGGACATTACATTACTTTTGCAGAATATTTAATACATAACAAAAACAGACACACAAGGACCGTAATAGTTTAGTGTCTTTGGAAACATGGAACGTAATCTTCTAATCGTGGTGAAAGATCTTCAACATCTCCCATAAAGATCTTCCCCTTTTTTCATACATAAAACCTTTATTTATATCTTGGGGAAAAGAAAACATAAAAAGGGTGAGCTCAAATACTCAGTAATGGTAAGCATGGATAAAATAAAACATACCATATACATTCGAACTCAAAAACATGATCATAATGTTTAAACATCAAAAGCATGAGAAATGACATAAAACATAGAAGTACGTAAGGAATAGATCATAATGAAACATTAAGAATGATAAAATAGCATGGGAATAAAACATGTAATTGTGGCAACCATTAAGCACATGATATGATTTTTATATTAGCCAAGGCATTGCTTCCAAGACCATCTTACGGGACAAAGTCCCTTTCTGAATCGAGTTCACTCCACGTTCCAGTCCTGTATTACTGAACCAATATAACTTGCCGTTTTAGACATGTCTATCTCATGAGATCTAAATATTTACCCAATGCATTTGAGGGAGATATAGGTCCCACCCATCTCATAATGAAATCATTATTACTTTTTCCACAAAATAAACATACATCATTCATAATTACCCAACGAATAAAATGGGTTTCATAAACATCATCCCATCATCACATAATCCATATAAAAGAAATGGATATAATTTCATAATAAAAATAGTGAAACCATGTAAATCATAGAGACTTTCTACTTGAACCATACACATATGAAATAATATCATCTTATATGGAAAATGGTTTTGATAAAACACTAGAAATGAATTTTTGAGGAAAATATCCTTTCTTCTTCAAAATCAATTTCTTTTCACAAAACGTCATGAAATTTTCAATGAAAATGATTTTACTTAAAATAGTCATGAAATATTTTGGAGGAAGCTTCATGAAAATAAGGATTTATAAAACCGTAAAAATCCTTTCATGCCGTATACGTTAAAAAAATTCATCATTTACTTTTGTCGGAAAAGTCAAAAAGTACCTTGTAGGTTAAATAAAAGAAAGATTCCGTCACTAACATGGTGTAAAAGTAAAATGGGTAAAAATGACCTTAAATATAAATTAATTTAATTTTATAAAACGTGGACATGGATGATAGCAATAACCCCAGTAAATACTTAAGAATAAGCAATCTCGGATAAAAAAAATGAGATTTGCACAATTACCCCTTACCATAGGTCTGATATGCTTTGTATGGATCCAAAATACTATATAATGATTTAAATAATGTTATTGACTTATTACAGAATCATATCCATTGTTATGATATCATATATGGTTCACTTATGATTTTATATTACCCGTTCTTTTGTAAATTCCATGTTAAAGAGCGTTTTGGGTAAAATCGTTTCATTTGTCATCCGTGTTTTGACTTGTAATTATTCATATGATTACATAGATCATGATAACATAATTCCAGAATATAAAACATGATTTATATATAATATATACTAATAATATACATATATATAATAGGTCGATAAATATAATGAAATACACTGTTCAGGGAGATGGTAGGTCGTACGTACGCATGAACGGTGTTTTCGTTTCCTTATTGAATTGAATGGAATTAAGTAGATGACATAAATATATATATACATAAATCCAGTATCATTATTATTTCATATATTTAATTATTACTTATTATATATACTTTATAATGATTCTCGAATGGTTAATCATTGAGAATGAATCTCATCGTGTCGTGGAGACGGTAGTCCGTACGTACGCACGAGCGATGATATCATTCCCATGATCGTGTAATTGTATTGAAGTGTATGAATAATATTTTAGAATCAATATCACTTTAAAATAATCATATATATTCATTATTTACACCATTATACCCCTCCAAGTAAGGTGGTGGTGGAAAATAGATTACACCACGGCGTGGAGACGGTATTCTGTACGTACGCACATGTGGTGATTACGTTTTCCGTAGGATGGATAGATGGTTAAATAGGGTCATTTAATAATTATAATAACATATCAGTATATTAGGTACACTGATGTTATTACTTCATAATGAAACAAATAAAGAAGAATAAGTAGAAAAAGAAATAAAGTTGAAAGAATTGGTAATATACATTACCTCTTATTTGAAGCGCCTCTTTGAGACCTCCTCTTAGAGTACTATAATTGGTCTTTGAATAAGAACAATACCTCTAGAATGTTTCTATGGAAGTTTAAAATGGAAATGGGTAGGGGTTGGCCGAGATTCAAAGCTCCAAATTGTGTGAGTAAGAGAGGGAGGAGGTGCCATTTTATAAGGGAGGAGAGGGGTACCTTTGGAAATCTTAAAAATATTAATTTATAATAAATCTTACCCTACATAAAAACCTCCGAAATGACTCATATTATAATATTAGATGATATAGGGTTGTAATTTCATCAACAAATAAAATTTAGTAATGTTAGGAAATTATTTTAAACATTATCAACTTGATTTATCCTTATATAATCAATTTAATTTTATTTGTGGTAATAACATTCTAAATTTTACATTACAAAAAATAATTACTTATTTTTTTGTGAATTATCCATAATTTGATACTTTATAAAATTTTATACTATATAAATTTAAATTTATAATTTTTATATATTTTTTGATTTTTAAAAATTTTATAATATGTTATTTTTATAAAATAACTATAGTGTCAATTTTGACGCTATTCATTTCAATGATTTTAAATAAAATATATACAGAATATATGTTCAAACTAAAAGCTCTAATAGATTTATTAAAGGTCATATCTATCTATAAAATTAGTGGATCACATTAAATAGTTCATATAATATTTATTTTATTATATTTAAAACCATTTATTTGGTCTATCTCTTAATAAAATAATTACTACAACATTTTGTATAATTATTTAATATAGTTATATGTTGCATAAACATTAAAAATAAAATCCTATGATGAATATAAATCTATTACCTTTCACAATAATACTTTACTCTAATTTATCATCTTAAAATAACATTATTTAAATTGATATATTTATTAAATTATGAAGGTGACAACTTTGTCATCATTTAAAATAATATAATATAAGTGTCATAATCACTTTTATAAGACTCCAAACGGTTATTTATTAGTTAATTGGATTATTACGGTGTAGATATTCACTAAAAATATGTTTTGGTCCGGTATTTAGGGCTTTTAATGGGTATTATTATTTCAATAAAAACTATATTACTAATTTTTCACTTAATAAATAATTTCTGTATCATTAATGTATCACCATTAATGACAATTATTTATTCCCTAAAAATTCTACATAAATTATCATGATGTAGATAATTTTATTATATTTTTTTAGAATATTCATGTTTGATGTTTTATGATGTTTATCACTAAATTAAAATTATTATAATTATAATATTTAAGAGAGTGACATGTAGTCACTTTCTTTGGTTTTAATAATAATTAAATTATTTTCATGGTCAAAAGTCCATAAAATGAATCTAATCCGACCCTTAGGTGATATTGGTATACTTTTAGCCATCCAATAAAAATTTTGTAGGTGTTAGGGTAATTTTATAATCTTATATTTACCCTTAATTACCTGATTTACCTTTAACTATGGTAAATAAAATTTACCGTAGATATTATTCGTAATGCCCAAAAATAAAAAGTAGCTTATTAACATAATTTGGACCCACTGATTCCAAATATGGTATTAAATTTTTTTAAATTCAATAAAAAAAAGTTTCAGAAATTACATTAAAATTAATCTCGTTGTCGAAAGAAAATAGGTTTTTCTGTCAATCATTGCAAAAGATTGAATTGATTTAACATACAAATTCAAGGTAAAATCAATGATAATGACATAAATTATATTAAATGGTAAAAATATATTCTATTTATACTTTAAAACCATTCAATATTATAATTTAACTATATATATTATTACGATGAAAAAAGTTTTTTTAATTAAAATATAGCGTTTTTTTAATATTCATTAAAATATAAAAGTTATCAGAAAAACATCAAAACTTTATCCAATATAAATTTTTATAACATGATTCAAAATAAGAAGTTTATTTTGTAAAATTGAACTTATAAACATGTCAAAAACTAGGTTTAATGTTGGTGCGCCATTAAAAGGCGGCAAAACTGCATTTTTTGAAAAATACTTATTTTACCTGAAAAATTTATTTTGTTCTCATTACATGTTCTAGAAAATGTGTAAGATGAATAATAATGTTATAAAATTAAACATTTAGTTAATATTATTTATAACGGCTAGTCCATAAAAATATAATAACAATATATCACTGTTTAGTGAAACCAGGCATTGCGTACAACACACGCTATCGGGAAAGGTCGCGATTGCGTGTAATGCAAGCCAAGTCAGGGTTGTGTGTAGTGCAAGACTCCTTTGTTGTTTTTCATAACATAATCCAACCATATTTCATTTATAAATAGAATATATATATATATATACATATATATATATACACTCAATGTTGCGAATTTTCAATTGTGTGTAACAAGATCCAAGAATAGTGTTGCGTATACTGTAAGCTAATACGGTCATGCGTATAGTACAAGATAATCTTGGTGTAGCATAAAACAGATGATATGAAAGAAATTAAAAAGAATATATCTTATAAAATATTGGTTTGTTACATTCTACCCCCCTTAAAACAAATTTCTCCCTCGAAATTCGTCGGGGTTATAAATCATTTACTATTCATAGAAACCCACATCGTAAAAAGGAATAGAAAAACATAATTTTAAAATCTAATGTATGAAACGTAACTATTACCCAAAATTAACTAATCACTGGGTTTCCACATAGGAGAACATAGGTGAAAATATGGATATGGAAGAGAAATCTAACCATCATGTTCTGATGGAGAGTTGTAGAGAACATGGCTAAGAAAAAGCCAAAAATCACAAAGCCATAGATTTGCGATGATATAAGGTACCATCTGATTCATCAGATATAAGGGAACTAGGACAACATTTTTGGTTTTCAAGATCATTTCCCTAAAGTTGTCATTAGAAGAAATAATTTCGTGATTTTGGTACAGTCTCACAATTGGTCATTCCTTGGAAAATTTCCACTTCATCTCTTAAAGAAATGAAGTTGAATTTTTCATTCGTGAAGTGTTAGCAGATCATGTGATAGAATTATGGGGCATTCCATCTATCTCAAACAAAAGGTTAGAAAATGTTATCAAAAATACATAAGTCCATCTATAGTGAGATTAATCATATATGGTTCCTAAAATGGACTTATAAATCATATATCATACTCCTTAATATAATAAAACTAGTTTCTACTAAACATGGACTTCATGTAGGCCAGTGGTAGGAGATAAAGGCCTATCGCACTTCGGTTGTGGGTTCGATTCCAACAGCCTTGTCTGATGCGATGGGTTGTCGCAGGTCCTGTAGGTTTTCATTTTTCTAAAACTACATCATTATAACATTCCATTAATAATATTGAAAAACATTTCTAGCCTTAAACAATATTGTCTCACATCCAACATGATCCAATCCAATCCTTAGGCTTATCCAAAATACTTTTGTCCATGCTCATATTATAAGGAAAACAATTACTAGAAAGGTTATCTACCAAGAATTTGAATACAAGAATTTATACAACTTATATCATAAGATATAACTTGTGGGTTACATTACAAACACATTAATACGTTAGTCATGTATTCTCTTGAAAAATAAATTGCCATTGAACCTATGTGAAAACATGAATGTTGTCAAAAGTTAACTCTTTCCACATACCAAAATCCCAAAAATTCAATATAGTCAAACCATTATATCACTTTGTCCTTATATATGTAATGAGCTCATGAATACAATCAAACATCTCATTATCTTCTTATCCCTTCATTATGCACATATCATCTAGTTTTCAAAAATATCTGAATAACCTTCCATGGTTACCGGTACCATTCAACATATACATTCAAATACTTTAGAAAAAACAATAGTTTAACAATCCTTAGATGATTATTTATTCCATAGTACCATACATTATTATTTATAAACATAAAATAATTCCACTAACTTCTTAAACCACTAGCTGAGCTACATCATTTATTTCATCTCATATTCCATTTGTAGTCTCTTCATCATCATCCACATAAAAACTACTCATGCGACCATGGTGATTCTCTTCATGATATTTTCCCTTACGAAATTTGTTTCCATAATTACCATACATTCCACATTTAAAACATCTAATCATTGTTGATGTCGTAGCAATACCATGATCCTTGTACATGGTGTTAACTGAACCTTTTCCCTTTCACTTACTGGATTTCTGTCCAACTTTTCCACATCCAAAGCATCTTACAGTTCCTTTGAAACAATCTCCTTGATGCCTCTTCCAACATTATTTACATGAAGGAAATTGAACATTCTTTCCTCTATGATCATCATGAAACTCCATCTTTCTCTTATTATCTGAGTCGGAAAACATACCAAATCTTAGATTATTGATCATATTATGAGATTTTTGATTAGGCATAATAAGAATTTTTGGACTTCCAAATCCCGTTTCATTTGGTTTCTCATGATGAATATCATTCCATTTTCCATCATATCCTCCATTATAGTGAATCTTCTTGTTTCCAGCCATTTTCTAAAACCCAAAAAGAATAGTGTTAGGGGAAAAAATCATGTTATGGAAAACAACATATTAAAGGGGGAGTACCCTCAATATCTAACAACTTAGGTTAAATTCTATGATCGTTAACATTGTTCTAGAACTATATCCTATACGTATACTTATCCTTAGGGACATTCCTAAACATACCTTAGAAATATATTTAGGGATCTTATTAAAGTTTTCGCATCCTAGTTTCCAAAAGAAGACTAAACAGTTCCTCTGATACCAACTGTAGAGACCCTAAGCTTTACGTACATGGACATTACATTAATTTTGCGGATTACGTAATACATAACAAAAATAGACAGACAAGTACCGTAATAGTTTAGTGTTTTGGAAACATGGAACGTAATCTTCTAATCGTGGTGAAAGATCTTCAACATCTCCCATAAAGATCTTCCCCTTTTTTCTTACCTAAAACCTTTCTTTGTATCCTCGGGAAAAGAAAACATAAAAAGGGTGAGCTCAAATGCTCATTAAGGGTAAGCATGGATAAAATAAAGCATACCATATATATTTGAAATTAAAAACATGAACATATTGTTTAAACATCAAAAGCTTGAGCAATGACATAAAACATGGAAGTACGTAAGTCATAGATCATAAAGAAATATTAAGAATGATAAAATATCATGGGAATAAAACATGTAATTGTGGAAAACATTAAGCACATGATATGATTTCCATGTTAGCCAAGGCATTGCTGCCAAGACCATCTTAGTGGGAAAAGTCCATTTCTGAATCGAGTTCACTTCTCATTCCCGTCCTGTATTACTGAACCGGTTTAACTTGTAGATTTAACCATGTCTATCTCATAAGATATAAATCTTTACCCAATGCATTGGAGGTAGATATAGGTCCCACCCATCTCATAAGGAAATCATTATTACTTGTTCCACAAAATAAACATACATCATTCATAATAACCCAACGAATAAAATGGGTTTCATAAACATCATCCCATCATCACATAATCCATATAAAAGAAATGGATATCCTTTCATAATAAGAAAATTGAAACCATGTAAATCATAGAGACTTTATACTTGAACCATACACATATGAAATAATATCATCTTAGATGGAAAATCATTTTGATAAAACACTTGAAATGAATTATTGAGGAAAATATCCTTTCTTCTTCAAAATCAATTTCATTTCACAAAACGACATTAAGTTTTAAAAGAAAAATATTTTGTTTAAAATAGTCATGAAATATTTTGGAGGAAGCTTCATGAAAATAAGGATTTATAAAACCGTAATAATCTTTTCATACCTTATACGTTAAAAAAACATTCTTCATGTACTTTTGTCGAAAAGTCAAAAAGTACCTTGTAGGGTAAATAAAAGAAAGATTTCTTCCATACCATGGGGTAAAAGTCAAATGGGTAAAAAGGACATTAAAAAAAAATGAATACACTATTATAAAACATGGAAACGGATGATAGCAATAACCCTAGTAAATTCTTACGAATAAGAAATCTCGGATAAAAAAATGAGATTTGCACAATTATCCCTTACCGTAGGTCCGATATGCTTCGTATGGATCCGAACCTCCTGTATAATGATTTACATAATGTTATTGACTTATTACAGAGTTATATTTATGGTTATGATATCATATATGGTTCACTTATGACTTTATATTACATGTTTTTTTGTAATTTCCATGTTAAAAAGCGTTTTGGGTAAAATCGTTTCATTAGTCGTCCGTGTTTTGACTTGTAATTATTCATATGATTACATAGATCCTGATTACTTAATTCCAGAATATAAAACATGATTTATATATAATATATATTAAGAATATACATATATATAATATATCGATAAATGGAAAGAAATACACTGTTCATGGAGACGGTTGGCCGTACGTACGCATGAACGATGTTTTCATTTCCTTATTGAATTGAATGAAATTAAGTAGATGACATACATATATATATACATAATTCTAGTATAATTATTATGTCCTATATTTCATGATTAGTTATTATATATTCTTTATAATCATTCATGAATGGTTAATCATTGAGAATGAATCTCATCGCGTCGTGGAGACGGTAGTCCGTACGTACGAACGAGCGATGATATCATTCCCATGATCGTGGAATTGTATTGAAGTGTATGTATAATATTTCAGAATCAATATCAATTTACAATAATCATATATAGTAATTATTTACACCATTATACCCATCCATGTGAGGTGGTGGTGGAAAATAGGTTACACCACGGTGTGGAGACGGTATTTCGTATGTACGCACACGTGGTGATTTCGTTTTCCGTATGATGGATAGATGGTTAAATAGGGCTGTTTAATACTTATAATGACATATAAGTATATGAGTGATACTGATGTTATTACTTCATAATGAAACAACTAAATAATAATAAGTAGAAGAAGAAATAAAGTTGAATGAATCGGTAAAGGACATTGCCTCTTCTTTGAAGCGCCTCTTTGAGTCCTCCTCTTAGGGTAAAAAAATTGGTCTATGAAAAGACAAAGAACTATAGAATGTTTCTATGGAAGTTTATAATGGAAATTGTCAGGGGTTGGCTGAGATTCAAGGCTCCAAATTGTGTGAGTAAGAGAGGGAGGAGGTGCCCTTTTATAAGGGAGGAGAGGGGAACCTTTGGAAATCTTAAAAATATTAATTTATAATAAATATAACCCTACTTAAAAACCTCCAAAAATGACTCATATTTTAATATTATATGAGATAGGGTTGTAATCTCATCAAACAATAAAATTTAGACATGTTAGGAAATTATTTTAAACATTATCAACTTGATTTATCCTTACATAATCAATTTAATTTAATTTGTGGTAATAACATTCTAAATTTTAATATATAACAATTAATTACTTATTTGTTGTGAATTTTCCATAATTGGATAATTTATAAAATTTTAGACCATATACATTTAAATTTATAATTTTTATATTTTTATTTTATTTTTAAACAATTTTATAATATGTTATTTTTATAAAATAACAATAGTGTCAACTTTGACAGTATTCATTTATTTGAATTTAAATAAAATATATACATAAGATATATTCGAACTAAAAGCTTCAATATATTCATAAAATGTCATATGTATCTAGAAACATAGTGGAGAACATTAAATAGTTCATATAATATATATTTTATTATTTTTAAAACTATTTATTTGGTCTATCTCTTAATAAAATAATTACTACAACATTTTGTATAATATTTTAATATACTTATTAGTTGCATAAAAATTAAAAATAAAATCCTATGATTAAGATAAATCTATTACCTCTCACAATAATAATTTAAATCAAATTTATCATCTTTAAATAACAATATTTAAATTGATATATTTATTAAATTATGAAGGTGACAACATTATCATCATTTAAAATAAAATAATATAAGTGTCATAATAACTATTATAAGACTCCAAACGGTTATATATTAGGTTATTGGATGATTATGGTGTATATATACACTACCAATAAGTTTTGGTCAGGTTTTCGGGCCTTTTAATGTGTATTATTATTTCAATAAAAACAATATTACTGATCTTCCACAAAAAAAATAATTTCTACATCATTAATGTATCAACATTAATGACAATTATATAATACCTAAAAATTCTAAATAAATTATCATGATGTATATTATTTTATTATATTTCTGGATAGTATTCATGTTCAATGTTTTATGATGTTTATCACTAAATTAAAATTATCATACTTATAAGATTTAAGAGAGTGACATGATGTCACTTTCTTTGGTTTTAATAATAATTATATTATTTTCATGGACAAAAGTCCATGAAATGAATCTAATACTACCCTTAGGTGATATGGGTATACTTTTATCCATCCAATAAAATTTTGGCAGGTGTTAGGGTAATTTTATAATCTTATATTTACCCATAATTACCCGATTTACCTTTAACTATGGTAAATAAAATTTACCGTAGTTACTATTGATAATGCCCAAAAATAAAACGTATCTTATTAAAATAATTTGGACCCACTGATTCCAAATATGGAATCCATTTTTCCAAATTAAATACACAAAAGTTGCAGAAATTACATTAATATTAATCCCGTTGTTGAAAGAAAACGAGTTTTTCTTTAAATCATTGCAAAAGATTGAATTGATTTACCTTACGAATTCAATGTAAAATCAATGCTAATGACATACATTATATTAAATGGTTAAAATATATTCTATTTATACCTTAAAACCATTAAATATTATAATTTAACTATATAAATTATTACGATGAAAAATGTTTTTTTAATTAAAATATAGCTTGTTTTTACTATTTATTAAAATATGAAAGTTATCCGAAAAATATCAAAACATTATCCAATGTAAATTTTTATATCCTAATTCCAAAGAAGAAGTTTATTTTGTAAAATTTAACTTCTAAACATTTCAAAAACTATTTTTAATGTGGGTGCGCCATTAAAAGACGGCAAAACTTCATTTTTTTAAAAATACTTATTTTACCTGAAGAATTTATTTTGTTCTCATAAAATGTTCTAGAAAATGTGTATGATGAATAATAATTTTATAAAATTCAAAATTTAATTAATACTATTCATAACGGCTAGTCCATAATAATATAATAACAATATATCACTGTTTAGTGAAACCTGGTATTGCGTACAACACACGCTATCGAGGAAGGTCGTGATTGCGTGTAATGCAAGCCAAGTCAGGGTTTTGTGTAAAGAAAGACTCCTTTGTTGTTTGTCATAACATAATCCAACCATATTTCATTTATACATTGAATATATATATATATATACATATATATACACTCAATGTCGCGGACTTGAAATTGTCTCTAACAAAATCCAAGAATAGTGTTGCGTATACTACAAGCTAATACGGTGTTGCGTATAGTACAAGATAATCTTGGTGTAGCGTACAACAGACGATATGAAAGAAATTAAAAAGAATATATCTTATAAAATCTCGGGATGTTACATTCACTCTTTAAAAAAATGTCAAATAATATCAAGTAGAAAATTTGTGAAATATTCTATTTTCAGAAATTGTAATTAAACTCTATTACAATTAATATTATCCATCATAAATAAATTAATTGTAGGTAATATAATTCATGAAATCAAATAAAATAATACAGACATGACTGAGGAAGATTTTCATCTAAAATGGAGGAATAAGGTATATTTTTTCACACATTTTTTTTTATTTTTTAGTATCAAATGGAGGAAATTGAGAAAAAAAACAAACCACATACATAACTAGATGAAATTATAAAATATATATTTTTCAGAAAAAAATTATCATATAATTACCCAAAATTAGTATTTTACTTAAACAATTCCGAACAAAAAGGAGATTTAATTATAAAATCCTTTCCACTTTCAAAACCATTGAATTATAAACCCCCTTTAAATAAATAATATCACATTGATAGTTTAATAAAATGAATATAATTAAATTGATAATGTAACATATCATAGTTTTAGTGTATAAATTTTATTACGAAATATATGTTCATCACATAACATATGCGCCTGTGAAGGAGAATTTTATACGAATAACTGGTACCATAATACTACTTCAATCTCCTGCACTAAGAGATAAATAAAATTTACTTAGATTTTTTAAAATCCTATATCAGATCTAAATTCATACATATAATAATATATATGATCCACTTATAACATTTCAAAACCGATATATTAATAATTCTATATTAAAATCACATTTTTCATTTCTTAAATGTTCATTTTTTCAGTTAGGTTTTATTTAAATAGGTTTGGTATTGCATCTTAGTCATAGTTTTTATCATATTCTATTCAAAACCCAGATAAAAATAAATTTAATATTCAACATAACAATTTTTTTAATGATCCATAAATGGGGGATATAAGAAAAAAAATTCATTGTTCATGGTTTTGGTAGTCAGTGTGTATCCAAGAACGTTGTATCTATTTTCCAGGAAATAATAAAATATATATATATGAAATATTATTATTATAGGTTCAAAATAATATCATAAAAACATATATATATATATATATCATTATTCACATCCCTGTGAGGTTCTAATGGGAAATTAATCATAACGATACGTCGAGGCGGTATTCCGATTATAAGGTAGACTGATACATTTCAATTTTCAAATTTAAAGGTTAATATGTTTAATAATATATTTTCCATCCAGAATCATATTTATGTTATTGTATAAATTAATAAACATTATATTAATTATAATAACCATCTATGGATGCAGGTTATGGAAAATGAAATGCCTCTCTATTTAAATGTGGTAGTCCGTACATACAAATGACCGATGCTTTTTTCCCATTAGATTGAAAATATACTAAAATAAACATAATAACATATCAAAATATGAGATATAATTATGATATTATATTTTCTATTTTATTATATAATTTATGGAATTACAAGAAGAAGTAAACAATATAATTTTTAAACGATTTCCTCCTCTTTGAAAAACCGACTTTGGATATCTACCTACAGAACCTAGTGATGGTCTATGAGGACACCAATACCGATAAAACTCATATAACAATGTTATGATGTTTTTTCGTATTTTTTGTGTAGACACATAACTTTTTCATGTCGTTTTATGTGAAGAGAAATGTGTAAGTCCATATATATGTGAAGAGAGGGGCACTATTAGATGTATATGAAATATTATTTCATAATATTTGACTAACTCATGTAATATGGATTATTAATTACATATATTTGGTGAAAATGAACAAATGTTCTTAATATAATCATATAATAAAATTTACAGTAGTTTATATAGCATTTTAATCAATATCTTTTTGATTGACTTTTATTTTATGCAAAGTTAACACTGAAAAAATTTCAATCTTAAAGTGAAATAAATTTATCTATATAGACAAAATTAGAACAAAAATAGTCATGTAATGATATTATAAACCGTATAAAACACCCCTTTTATTTTTTACTTTTTAATAATATTAAATAATTTAGTGAAATATGTTTTATCCTATAATATACTTAATTTCATTTTAAGAACTATTTACTTAATTCTACATTAAATACATCAACATAGAAATGGTTTTAGATTATAAAAAATTTCAATATCAATTATTATATAATATAAAATTCATATCACACTATAATTCATCCAAAAAATATTATAGTTGACGTTTTCGAAATCATTTAATTTGGATTTTTTTCAGTTTATAGAAATCGTACCAATGTTGTCTAAGCATTAAACAAAATTTTAGAATCACTGAAAATAAAAAGTAAACATAAAGAAAATAAATTATATATGTTCATATTAATATTTTTTATTAGTTATTAATGACTTTATATCTCAATTTTGACATATAAAAAATTTAAATGTAAGAGAGTGACATTTTGTACTTGTCTTTACTCTAATTTATTATAAAAGTCTTCTTGAATGGCTAGTGGAATGAAATTTCCAAATCATTGAAGAGAAGATTATTATGGTAAAAAATATCTTATGAAACTAAATAACTCATGTTTTTATATTTATAATTACTATCCCAGTGTTGAAACCATGTTTTAAACATTTTACCCATAACTAGGTGAATATTATTACTATGATTTCTACTAATAATTATCAATTTTAAAAATGATCTATTAACAAAATTAGAATAATATTATACCAAATATGGAATCCATTTTTGAACATTCAATTTCTAAAACTTTTAAAAATGGATTTAAAATTAATTCAGAAAGTGCATCAAAAATATTTTTTTTAAAAGTGCATTCTTAATCTCAAACATCAATTCAATGAAATTAATTCCCTAATAAAATATAATAAATTAGTGATAAAAAATATTATCCAATATAATAAATAGATATTTAATTAACATTATTTATCAATATTTTATTATTTAAATTTATAAAATTATTTTACATTTTGAAGATAAAAGAGTTTTCTTAAAAAGTACACTTTTTACGAATAAATGATTTCCACTTATTTATAAAAATTTGATAACTAATGAATCAACTTTTATTGATAATTTATCAATACACTTTAATGAAACCATATTAATAAAATATATGATCTTATTTTTTTATACAACCATTTTATGATAATATAAAATTCAATGAAAAATTATACATTTAAATTAATAAATATTTTTGATAAAAATTATAATTATTTCTTAGATATGATTACATTATATTAAATAATTTATAATATATTTCATAAAATATTTTATCATATTATTTCTCACCTATATAATTTTTTTTATGTTAATTATATATAATGATTCATTTAGTGTAGAGGTTGCGTATAAAAAATCTTCCAAATACATAATTATTGTTCTGTATGAATGTATACATACCAAATATATGGGTTTTATGTTATATATATTTATGTTTATTATATTAATATATGGTGATCTAAATTATTAGTATATATAAAAATGTTAACATTGTATTATTAGTTAATATTAATATAATAGTTATTTATTTAAATATTTTGATTATATTAATGATAATGTTGTCATAATATATATATATATTTTTAAAAACAGGATGGCGTAAAAATACCCAATTAATGAAACATGAATTGAACGTTGCATTAAACTTGAAATAGATTGAATCTAATTGAAGACCTATAGGAATATAATTATAATGGTAGTGTAAAGAATCACTTGAAGGATAAAACATCATTTAAAAGACCCAATAACCTATAGAGCCAATGTATATGACCTGAAGGTCTAGTAGAATAATGAATCAAACCATAAACCCAACTAAAATATTTCATAAACATTCTAGAGAAATAGTATAAGTGTTACCAGTCGATGACGATGCTTCCTCCCATATTTTTATTTGTTTCCTGATGGTCAACCACAAAATAGTAGGGAAAATCTCCACTCCACCTTTTCATGCGGGGGAGAACAAGATAGTAAGTTTCACCACACATATATCTGGTTAAATATTCCTACCTAATGTCCCTTTTGAGGTTCCCACTACACAATCATCCTGGTTATCCACATCATCTGATTGAAATTTTTCAAAAATTATAAAAATGATTGGTACTAATCCCTTCCAAATTAGAATACAGAAAATTCTTGAATGATTATTGTTATCACATCCACCCTATTTAATGGTCTTCCACCTGATGATAATGGCATGAGAATTTGTATTGCCTCCAAAATGTAGCAAGACAAAATATAGGGCCTTCTTGTCACCAAAAACCCTAAATGATGGATTATTGTCCCATTTTCCCAATGGATAAATGAATGTTTCATGGACCAAGGTCCTAAGGCTTATGAAAAACACAAATTTAAAATATCACATGTCGCTTCCATTAATATATCTACTAAATTAGATCAAGCTACAACTACACTACCAAAACATCATCAGTATTTAAGAAAATATGTAATCTCTTCTAAAATACAACACAAATTCCCGTCAAAAAAATATCACTACCCTCACTAATGTATTAAAATGATGAGGCCACCTCCATCAATGGCCCATACCACAAATTTGGTAGATACTATCATCGTTGGCCTAGATACCCACTTGTAATGATTACATTCCCTAATCATATCCAACCACATCATTGAATCTAACTAATGTTTAGTACATTTTATCTATCCCATCCACTCATGTTTTTTTATTGGAAAGTAGATGAGTGTGCGATATGTGGCATGAAATTCACTTAGTGAAACCCCACAATTAGTACCCAAATCCAAGGAATGTATAACTAAATGAAGAATATGTGATATAGGGAATGAAATATAGAACTGAAAATCCATATTAGTAGTGTAAGGATTAGTATGATATTGTTGTAAATTGTTGTCCTTGTATGAATTTTATTGATCAGGTATAGTGTAATGATTTGGAAAATATTTATGTATAGGTTTGTCCCCATTTATGTCTGGTGGTTCAAGCTATGTCAACCACAACATGAGTTGTGGGTGAGGATCATTATCAGACTATTGAGAGATGACTTCAGAATAATATAGTAAAAATATATATGATGGAATGGATGAATCTAACTCGTCAAAGGTATATGTATCCCATGTCTCAGGTGAGATCATATAAAAAACATGATCAATCCCATCACCATTATTTTTTGACAATGATTATAATCTAATATAAATTTTTTAATAAAAATGATTATATCAGTGAAAAAATATAAATTTTTATTGTATACTATGACTCCCATGTAGAGTGACATATTTTTTAGTCACTCATATATTCCAATGAATATATCTTTTTGGGTGAAATCATGAATACATCCTCCATGATTCCCATTCAAATATATTTCAGTATGTAAATCCAGAAGATATATATAAGGATCATGGATAATATTACAATCTTTATCGTTCTTTCCTATAAGAAGTATAAGATGCACATCTAGAACCTACCTCATTGGTGCCAAAATAGATTGTAGATACTCAAAGTTCCTCATAACCCTATTGGTTTACTAAAACTTGACAATATGATTTTGGATGAATGGAACAAGAATGTTATAATGATTAAACCACATTTTAAAATAATCCAGGTGATGTACAAAATGATCACCAACATATTGAATACATGAAATCTACATGGAGAGTAACAACTTAGGTCGGTAGATTTGAACAAAAAATGAAGAATTATACAAAATATTATTTACACATAAAAAACGAATATAAAAATGGTCAAATAAATTGTCAAATAAATGATTGCAGTGTGGAATGTGTGGTGTTATATATATATACATTATATTTTAGCTCCAGCTATAAATATAAAAGAAGAAAATTTAAAAAATTATATAACTGGTATATACTATTGGAATAAAAAATTGTATCTATGCTTTAGTGTAACTATAAGAGATATGATCACTATTTAATGTTTCAAATGGTAATTCACTGACAAATAGAGGTACTAGTGTATGGAATCACGTCCATTACTGCTCCAATAATAATAATTAATGATGAGTAATCTCCTTGAATTTTTTATGTGATACCCAACCGAGTTCTCAATTCATATGTGTAAGTCATGTTAAACACTTACTATTCTTACTACCATTAAAAAAATCATTATGATAACATTGGAAAATCCAATAAACATAGGATCCATATTAATATGGAAATAAAGATCATCCAATAAATTACAAAAATATGTTTCATAAATATTTCTACAATAAAACTCTATATATATTGAACAAATGCTCAAAATGGATGTCAATCCAGGAATTCTATAATATAGCACCAGCAAGGGACCCCAATGTGCTCGGTACCATTATGTATATATATATATATATAATATACTATCAATTTTATATCATATGACTCATCAGATTATCCCCATCCATTGGAAGACCCAACTATATTGATTCATCCCCTAATTTAATCATCTTCTCTTCCATAAGCTAATGATATGTATGTGTCCCAAGTATCCATTGGAATTCCAAAATTAATAATTAATCTATGAATGTTTATATAGCCACACATGGTCATCCCATTAAAGGAAATCTGAAAAATAAGGAAATACAATATTTATAAGGGTGTCATGTTGATGGTGGTGGTCTTTAATGTATTTTAGTATCTTATATTCACCATTATCCCATAAATGTTATGATCTATGCTGATCCATTATGGATAGAATCAATGGATCCTCATGGCCTAGATGTAGGTTTTTCAATTATATCTATGTAAATAATTAATTAAATGAAAAAATGAAAATAGATGATATAATATATTTTTCATGCAGATAAAATTAACTAAATGATAAACATATACATCTTTTAAATAATAGATATATTTAGTGGTATAATAATTTGGAAAACGAAATTCAGTATCTTATACACATTTATAAAAAGTGTATTAAACAATTACAAAAATAAAATTGTATAAAAATAATATCAAGCATTATGATTAACCCCCAATAATATTATAAACCCCCCCCCACACTCACACATTTTACAAATAATTGACACATCCAGTTCTCTTATGTCCACTCCATTGCATTTATCACATGGATAGATTTCAAAAATCATTTTACACACAACCATAAGGGATCTAGTAGTAATATATGATGTTGTAATGGCTCATTTTATATTAATAAATCTCTAATGTAGAAAAACATCAATATAGAAATACAACAATGTATTATGTATATACACTAGATCAACATAAATCTCCCATGATAAGGATTATAGGATCTTGATTCAAGTATATGGGAAAATGGAATCTTATATTCATGGATATATACACATCCTTAAGTGTATTTGTCTAGAAGCACAGTGATCAAATGTAATATAACATTTTGTGTCTTTAAATGGAAACACAATGTTCGAGAGAGTACATGATATGCCGCATCGAGCATAAATGAAAAATTAAATATTATAATTTAATATAGTAACTATCACTTAGCCATTATAATGGAGGGAATGAAAATTGATATCTAAATTCTGAAAACATGGTTTACACATGTAAATGTAATTAATTATTTGGTGAATAATTATCTATAAATTAATATAATAATTTTTAAAATAAAATGAAATATTTTATGGAGAACTATATAAATGTGGAAAAATGTGTTTTACACTAATAAGTTAGTAAATTAATCTTGTAGAATAAAATTAATGAAATATAATTTTAAACTAATTTTTATAATTTTTCTTTTTTGTTTTCTAGACATTTTATAAGAAAAAATATAATTTTACGGATAATATTAGTGCTTTTTCTAAAAAAAAATTTTTGTCGCCTATTAATGGAGAACGAATTTTAAATATTGTTTTTGAAACTTATATATGTTCTATTTGTCTAAATATACTGAACCATTTTAATAGAGATAGATTATTTTACTTTGGATAAATTTTTGGTATTTTTCTTATAATATTCATTTTATAATGAATTGTGAAAAATATCGTATTTTATTTCAAAAATGTTTTTTGGATTAAATTATTTGTATGGTAATATTTAACATTTAATTACTTTTAAATAAAAACATGATTACGTTTTTATATTTTAATCCAATTTAGGATATTTTAATAAATTTATAATTTAAAATAGATATGAAATCATTTCAACCATCAGAATGGTTCACATTAAAAACCAACTTTTCAGTTTATCTTGAGAAATTAATTTTAAATATTGTTCCTCGGATTTTGTGAATATAATTGGTTAAAATGGATTCCATATTTTTAATTAGAAGTTCCAAATTAGGTTTTTAGGTCAATTTCATTTTTTGGTATAAAAAATTTATCATGGTAAAAAATATTATTTACTGAGATATAGGTAAAAAAGAAACATGTTACTTTTAAAATAATAAATGCATAAAAAACAAAACAAATATAACATTTAAAGGATGGATAAGGTGTGTATGGACCCTAAAAATACATAAAACCATTACATTTATGTATGCATCATTTAAATTAATTCCACCTCAACATGGTGAGCATTAAATATAAAATAATCAATAATTTAATCACTTGAACCCACCTATCCTAATGAATAATTACCACCCCTCACCTACCCATTTCAATCCAAAAATATATTTAAGTACACAAATATCTCCCCCAAACACTCCTCCTCACTCTTACCACCTACAAGTGCTTTTGGTGTCACCAAAAGTCCAAATCCAAGGTCCTCAAGGGTCATTTAGGGAGGGGATATTCAAAAGACAATTTTCTCAAAGCACCTATCTTAATTTCTATTAATTTTATACAATATACTCACCTAATTTATCAACAAATAAATTATAACTCGATAATAATTTATATATTAGAGTGTTATGTTTTTAATGTAATATCTCATATCCATTTCATTTCTCACCTTCTTTTATTCAATGGAACAAAATTATTGTTGATGTAATGCCGATTAATCAGCTTTGCGAATAATATGTTTGTTCACATTCCATTACTCCATTAATTTATGTTCACAAAAATATTTTTATGGTAAATTAATTTTATAATTTTTATATTTTAACATGTTTAATATTATATAAATGTTATAATAAGAATAGTATTGTGCTTTCTATCACACCAGGACCATTGTATTTATTTATTTATTTATTTCTAGATGATGGATAATTTGGTTGAGGTTTTTCATGAGTTTCCAACAAAAGTATTAATGTTTTCTTGGTTTTGGTATTCTTATAAACATATTCATGGTTATCGTGAGTGTTATATGGTGAAAATTGAATGGTGGAGTGTTTGTGACACCCACGGTGTCATAATATTGGGATTAAATCACTGAAAAACATTATGTGTGTATACCACTATGTTTGGGGTGTAAGGTGAGGATTTTTTGTAAATTTTTTTGGGGTCATATAGTTTGTGCGTGGTTTTCTCAAACAATGAAACATAAAGCTGCAATGTTACGGATTTTCTATGTACCCTTCACATGGTTTGTGCACGGTTTACAAATCTGTGCAACAAAACTATGTATCCCATTATAGTCTTATTACCATTGATCATAATTTTTTTGGCTGATTCCACCTACCAATTGAATCCATATGTGTTGTATATCAACAGTAGGGTTCCCCCTTTGTTCTTATATATTTTGGACCACATGTGGTGTGATTTCTCAGGAAAGGTTAGTGATTCTTCATGATTTCTTCATAAAATCTCCCCATTCTTATTGTCATCTGCCCCTCCCTCATCTCATAGTAATGATTAGTCATGGAATCCTTTTGGTGAAAGCATAGGGTTAGGGTTGTCTGATTTTGTTCTATTTCCTTAATGGTAGGGTATGTGGTTCATCCTTGTGGTGTAGTTATTCCTTTACTTGATGTTTCATCGCATCTACAAACCATTGAGGTAGGTGTTTACATTATTTTCCTTTACAATTAATTCCATTATTTCTTTTATATTTTTAAATAATATGAAATCAAGTTTTCAATTCTTTTGGTATGTTTTTCTTTTCTTGGTATGACGTTTTTATGTTGGAAAAAATTAGTGGTAATGGTTTACTAAATGGTGGATTCTCTAATTTTAACACATGGTATACACACTAGGAGATTTTTAAAATATATATTGTCTATTTGAAATGAAAATGTTAATTTATATTGGTGTGAAACATTGATTATATTACAATAGTATTGTTTTATTGTGTTTTTGGAATTGAATGTGTGAAAATGGTGACATTTATGGGATGGCCCATGTGTGGGGTTTCTTGTGTGGTTTGATATCATGTGGTGTTTCATTAAAACTATTTTTGGGTAACTTCATGGAGGTTTGTGGTGAACTATTATATGTGGGCACATTCATGGGTTCTTGGACTGAGCACATGGGTTGGAGCTTAAATTATAATGGTTTTGAATAAAATCTAGTCAATCCAATGTACCAGATTTCCAAACACTTATCCCCCTCCCTCTCTTCTCTTTATACTCTCAAGGATTTATAAATGGAATCCTTATTTTCTAATAATATGAATGTGGTTTCAAATTATGTTTGAATGTATGAACCATTGGTTATTTTGGAACATGATTGGTTTCTAATTGGTGTATAGATCGGTATGCAATTTTACACTTGATGATGATTTAATAAATGATTTGGAAATTTCTTGGTCAAGTGATTTGGCCCGTTAAACATAAAGGCATGTTTGGAATGTATTTAGGGATTCATGTTTTTCCTAAAATGTGAAAAGGATGCTTTAACAACTTCACAGGGAAGAGGTGTTCCTCATGGGTTTTAATGTGATTTGTAATGGTTTTGGTGTGTTTATGATTTCAAGGTTGGGTTTATGATGTGAAAGTGGTGGTATAAGATATTTGATTCTTTCATTGGTTTTTAAATTTTATAAGTGGTGTTATGTGATGTGTGAAACATGATTGACAATAATACGGAAACACGAGTATCGAGGTGGGCGGACTAGGACTAGCATATGAGTGATCTCATAGTGGCCTTGTCCATGTTGCCCTTAGAATGATTGACAATGAAAACACTATGTAAACTATGAGGGTGTTTGGGGAAGACTATTACATTGGGGTTTCCCCACCTTGTGGCTTATGTATGATAAGGTTATTGGTTGTGGTTACTATTATACCAAGATATGATGTACATATGACCCAACACCTAGCTAGTTCTTAGGGATGTTCCTATGACTAGTCCACATTGGTTATATTTCACTTACAGATGGCATACGTTATATTTTGTTGAAAATTTAAAAATAATTTACATTTCTATTAAATTTTCGTTAATTTAAAATTTTTTGCCATTAAATGTAGTTTCCCATGAAAATTTTCAGTACTATTATTTGGTTTTTGTTTTTAATAAATGATTTTTTGCATGAAAATGGAATGTGGCATGTGATGGCCTTTAACATGAGAATACAGTTTTTTAATAAAATATCAAAACTATATTTCTGTAATTATATTTTAAACAAGAGTTAATGGATTTTTTTTGCAAAGGAAACACTTGGACTCTTTGGTGATTTCCTATGGAGATGTTATCCCACACCTAACTTATATCGCTCAGTATTGGATGAACTGAGCTATTCTACATGTGAATTTTTTTTTCATGTTTCCTAATTCATGTTCTCATGGTTGGGGTGAGTTTGTCCTAGTGGCTGGATGTGACCAACAGGTCACATAGAGATAGTGGTAGTTTGGTTCAATTTTTGTTTGTTCTCAGTTTCATTTTTCATGATTTTTATCAGTCTATTTAGTTGTAAATTTTATCAGGATCAGTTATTTATTTATTTATCTACTGTTGTTTTTTATTGCTACATGTTCAGATAGATTATTTTATTTATTTGTTTTTGTTTATTAGGCTGAAATTGATCCCACTCGATTTATATCTGATTCACGGAAGTAGTTTCTAGCATGTGGGAATTGGGAATGAACATAAGGATATGACACTAACCAGATCATGTGAACATTATAGGGTCGACTAGGGATATTTTGTGAAAAAATGATATCAGATGTAGGTTCTTATTATTTTTGGTGTCTTGCAGTTGAATATGAGAACTATTGGGACTCAAAATATAGGTATGATATGGGAATCATGAACACTTTTTTGTTCTAAAACTTGAGTAACTAATTGTAGTCCTAAATTTGATACTTTTGCATTTTTTTGAATTGATGGATGATAACATAGATGCATGGATTTCATGATGTGATCTCACATGGAGTAGTGACCCATTTGGAGTTAAGTTACATGGTTCAAGGTCATTTTATTGTAATGTGTTACTTTGGGAATGATCCACTATCATGTTTCCAGGTTAGGTATAGAAACTAGTACCTCCTTTTGGTATTTATGTGCATGATGAGTTCCTTTATAGTTCAGGTAAATGTGGGTGGGGGTTTTAAATGATTTTTTTTAAATGGAAAAACGATTTGTTTCAAGTGGTTTTTATATTAGTAAAATCTGTTTTAAGGAAATGTTTCTTTGATTAAAATTAGTTAATTTTTATGTTTTAATAAGGAAAATGAAATTTTTAAACCATGTTACTCCTCATTAAAGTTCACATATGTAAGAGAATGTATGTAATGCACATGTTGGTACATCAGTATTGATGATAGATGAAGAAATGTATGAACACATTTGTGATGTCTTATAGGATGTCACATATGGTGCTTTGAAATCGAAGTCTTGGACTTTTTGTATAAAGTGATTTATAAAAGGGGAAAACGGTATTGTATGTTGTTTTCTGATTTATAATGCAGGTTTTGGTTTTGTGAATGGTGGATATTTATTTGGAATATGTCTTTGAAATAAGGTGGTTTCTAAAATTAGAATATAATTTTGATTTTGAAAGGAGAATTTTATTTGTGTTTGTATTATTTTTGTTTGAGAGCTTGTTATTTTGGAGTTAGATGTTCCTTTTGATTTTTTATTTAGAATGATTTTTATTTTTGGATCTATGTTTGGATGTTTGTTAGAGTTTGACAGAAAAAATTATCCCTAAAATTTTAGTAATTTATTCCCAGTTTATTGTTCTTAATGAGTGTTGCCTATTTTTTCAAAGAAAATAACGGTAAGTCAGAGGCAGTGGTGTGTCATTTATTGGTCTAATGTGGATGCATATTGTTGGGAACAACCAATTTCATTTCAGGTTACACTGTTTTGGGGATATTTGAGGGTCCATCATTGGATGGATGGAATTATCCTGCGCCATAATAGATGCATGTTGGGATGAAGTGGGAAATGATTGAGTCCATCATTGTCTGATTTTTCATACCTGAGGAGGTGAAGAAGAGATAAAGGGAATTGTTTGAGAGTATTAAAAAAGTCCTATAGATGGGGAAGGTTTATGTTTAACACTTTAAAGAAATTTTTTCCTTTTCACTATTTATAGTTAGTTGTTGGGGCACATGTAGTAGGAAATCCACAATCTCTTGTTGTTTGTGAAGGTTCCCCATCTGGTGAGGAGTGAATTCCCAATGAACCTATCTATAAGAATCAATAATATAATATCATATATTCTAGTTTCTCATATGAATTTCTGGTGTGCCATCAGTGTAACCGGTCTTGGAATATGACGTCGCCTTGTCGCATCCCTCTGAAGACCTTCCACCATGTTTCCTGTTTGGTTCATCGATAAATGTTATGCAGGAAGCATCACCTGAAGAGGAGGTTGTAAAAGGAGGATTCTGATGACTAGCTGTGGGGGAGGATATGGTTCAGCAATCAGATCCCCAGTCGTAGGTCTCAGGGTGAAGCTCACGCACAGTCATGAGTTGTCGGTGGTCTATGCAACCTCTGTCTAGTTCTTGTTTTCTTAATATTTTAAGTTCAACATTCATCAATAAGGAATGATGTAAATATTATATTATAACACAAGAGTTATATTATATATTAATGTGGAATTTTTAATTTTATGTTATCCTTTGAGTGTTTCTAGCTTTTTTGTAGGCATGTATTAGTTTTAACTTTCAATAGTGCTCATTTGGTGATGCTTTCGTTTTGTATAATTGATGTATTGTGGGTTCAGTTAATGTGGGAGGTTCCTTGCTTCAATAGAAGTAGTATCGGCTTGTAAAATGATGTTTTGTTGGATAATTGTTTCAAATTATAATATTTTTGTTGTTACACGTGAATTTTTATCCTGCGTATTGTTTTCATACAGTTAGGGAAACCATGTGCCTTTTATAGGTAATAGTATTACATCATGTCATTTTTAGATAGAAGTTTTTTTCATGTTGGGAACATAGTTTTTAAACCATATTGGAAATCCATGTGGGTTCCCCTTCATTCCAGTATCTCATGCCCAGTTGGCACACAGTTTGGTAAACCATGTGGCCTAACTATGTGAGCAGCCCAAAAATTTTAAATATTAACATATCTAGTTCTTTGTTATGGTGAGGGTGTTGTTTTTGGTTTAAATATTGACTTTATTAGTTGAGTTATTGTGGTGGGTATAACCATCTCGTGTTCTCCCCTCATCCTCATTTTTATTTTGTGGTCTCATCTTGATCGGTCAGGTGTGACTTGAGGAGTTAATAGTTACCGAGAGGGTTCATGGTTTCTATTGGTATTGATCGGGAATGGATTTAAGTTTTGGTGATCTTTTGGCTATGTGACATTATGGGAGTATAATGTTTTTTTGGCAGGGAGAATTATTAAACCAAACCATGATATTCATTTGTTTTTTTATATCTCGATGTTGGAACTTTGGGATGAGGTTTGGCATTAGTGTCTAATATATGTCATTGAGTTTTCTTGGTTTGAGTTTTCTTATAATACTATTCATTGTAATTGTGAGTGTAGTACAAATAATATGGAATGGAGGAGAGTTTTTGAAACCCACAGTGTCACTATATTGTATAAAATTAATTGAAGGGTCATTGGATGGGTCATTCTAAATTATTTGAGGAGTAATTTTAGAGGTTTTGGACAATTTTTTGTGTAACATGGTTTGTTCAAAAATATCCTATACTGGGCATCATAAACCAGAAATGTTGCTGATTTTTCGATTATACTTTACACCATTTGTTCACGTTTTACAAAACCATGCAGAAAAACTAATCAACCCATTACAGGCTTAATAAATTTTATCTTAAACCACATTTTTCGGTTATTCAACCTCCCAATTGAAGTCTTATGTTTTTTTATATTGACAAAATGGATCCCCATCTGTTATTAATCATTTTTTGCCACTTTTGGGGATATATCTCAAGAAAGGACAGTGATTATTCATGATTTATACATCAAATCATCCTAATTATTCATATCCTATTCCCCATATCTCATCTCATAGTTCTTTTTTGACTTACCACAGTTTGGAAGAACACTTGTTTTGGGGTTGACTGATTTTGGTCAATTGTTTTTTATATTAGGGTGTATAGTTCTTCCTTGGGGATTAGTTCTTCCATCCCTAGAAGATTCATCGTATCATCACACTGTTGAGGTAGGTGAATCAATAATTTTCTGTTAAAACTAATTTCATTGATGCATGTATATTTTAAATAATATGAAAAAAAATTCACATGATTCAGGTATGTTTTCCTTGTGTGGTATGAATTATTTATGCTGCAAAATATTTTTGGAAGTTGTTCCGAACGGTGTTTTCACTAATTTTAACCCATTCTATGGACACTAGGTGTTTGTTAAAATTTCAATTGTTTATGTAAAATTAAATTTCTCATTTTTATTTGTTTAAAAAAATTATTATATATTATAGAATTGTTTTATTGAGTATTTGGAATAATTTTTGTGAAATTTATTATTTTTATCGAATATCCTATGTGTGGGGTTTTTTATGTTGGTTTGATAACATGTGGTGTTTCTTTAAAAATGATTATTTGATAACTTCATGGAGTCTTATGGTGAACCATTTGATGTTGAAAATCCATGGGTGGTTGGAATGAACATTTATATGGGCACATAATTGATAATTCTATTGAATAAAATTTACTCAATATAATAACCCGTATTTCAAAACAATTATCCCATTCTCCCCCTCTTCTCTTAAAAAATTCAATGTTTAACAAATGGATTTCGGGATTTCTAATGATATCAATGTTTTATCAAATTATGTTAGAATTTATGAACCAATGGGTATTTTGGAACACAGTTGTTTACTAAATGGTGTAAAGGCATGTTTGGAATTGTACACAAGAAGATGAATTTAGAAATTATTTAGAAATTAATTTGGGTGTGTAAAAAAAAGATTAGATTGGCATGTTTCTATAGTTGCATGTTTTTTCCGAAAATTTGGAAATACAAGTTTAGATAATTCTTTAGGAAGTGGCATTCCACATTCTTTTTGATGTGATTTGTAAATGTTTATGTGTGGGTATGTTTTAAAGAATGGGTTTGGGATGTTCAAGTGGTGGTTTATGTTATATGATTCTTAGTTTTGTTGTTAAAATTTGATAGTGATGTTGTTTGATGTGTGAAAATTGATTTCACACAAAAGTGAAACCCTAGAATCTAGGTGGGTAGAATAGGACTAGTCTGCCACTATTCAGGGTGTGGCCTCATCATTGTTTCACATATCAGAATTGACGATGAAAACACTAAACAATCTGTGATGATATTTGGGGACCACTTTTCTCTTGCAGTTTCCCCTCATAGTGGATAGTTCAAGATAAGTTTATTGATAATGGTTACATTTACTATGATATATGAGGTACCTTGGTCCCCATAGCTATCTAATGCCAAGGGATGTTCCCTTGATTATTTCTCATTGGTTATATTGAACTTACCATCATTATATGGTATGTTTGGTTGGTAATTTTAAAACCCAGTGCATTTCCTTTGATGTTATTCTTGTTTATAAATATATAAAAATTATCATTTTTCCCTTGAAAATTTTCACTAGTATAATTTTTTTGGTTATTTGTTAAAAAATGGTAGTTTTCTTGAAAAATGGATTATGGCATGTGTCGGCCTTTAGTACAGAAATATTTTGTAATATTAATAAAATGTGAGAAAATAAAATTTTTAATTGTATTTCAAATTAGTCTTAATGGACTATTTTGGGAAAGAATAAACATGGAATATATGGTGATTCCTTACTAAGCTGTTAACTCAAACCATTCCTATACCACACAATTTTAGTAGACCCGAGTGGTTTTGCAGGTTGAACATTTGTTATGGTTTCCTAGCTCAGATGATCATCATTGGAGAGGGTTTGTTCTTATGGTTGAAGGTGACCAAGAGGTAAAATAAATAAAACAGTAGCATGGTCCAGTTTTAGTTTGTTCTCAGTTTCATTTTTATTGTTGTAGTTTTTAGTCTATTTACTTTTATGTTGTATATGGAGAAAATTTTATTATTTATGTTTAGTTTTTGGTTATTACATCACACATAGTTTTATTCATTTATTTATTTGTTCATGGTTATTGGGAATAAATCATTCCCACAAAATTTATATATGATTCCTGAGACTAGTATCCATCTCATGTGGATTTGGAATGCCCTTGGAGCCATGCCACAAAATGGCTCAGGTGACCGGTACAGTGTTGACCCAAGTTGGTTCATGAAAAAATTGTTTCATAGGGAGGTTCAATGTAACGCCCTAACCTTATTTACCCGGATTCAATGAATTCTTAAAGAACATTTGAATGATACAAGGAAATCATGTCCCAAAACACCGATCAGTTTAGTTTTTTTGGGAATACTAGATAAATTCATATGTTTTACATTACATTATAAAATGAAAAACTACAACAACATTGTCTCCATATACCACACTCATATCCCCTAAAACTATCCGTGTAGGTTAGTAATAAAATATTTCTTCACATCCTGGGAAAAGGAAAACATAGAATGGTTTGATATCGGATACTTAGTAAGGATAAAAATATAGCGGAATCTTTCAAAAATAAACATAAACATTTAAGGAAATTAATAACTAAAACAAAATCCTTTTAAAATTGAACTTTCGAATAATATGGAAAACATAAAATGAAATAATTCCATTTACTTATTCACAAGGATATTCTACTAGTCGATTAATTACATGAAATATCAATAGCCACTTTTATAATGATGGAATGCATAATTCAATACATTCATAACCACATTGTCAAGGCCATGTGCCAAGAATGCAAATACGATTTAGTCAAGGTCTTGTGCATAGACACTAGTTTGTCACATGAGACATAATGATGCATCGAGGAGCTATAGGGTTCTCCACTCATCACTTACTAAGTCCAATTAATTACTCATAAGAAAAATATTAAAAATAACATAAACAATAGTATTGAAACTAGCATACGAAATGTCAATACATTATCCATAAACCATGAATGGAAGAAAATAACACATCCACAATCTAACATATCAAAAAACATTAAATACAAAATGGATGTTTTGTATCATAATAAATCAACATCAAACAATCATAAAATCCATCAATGGATGTTGACATGGATTAAATGAAAACATTTTTAGAGAAATATCTCTTTCTATTTTGAAATCATTTAGAAGTCATGTAATTATAAAAGAAAACAATTATTTTTGAAAATATTTTTATAATCTTGTAAGGGAAGCTTTGACGTTGTTATAAGGGCGGAAAATAGCTGCACCCACCGTATAAGTTGAAAAAAACATTCTTTCATTAAATTTTTTGAAATGCCCATAAAGTACCTTGTTTGGAAAACGAATGAAAAATTCATTTCAAAACATATAGGGTCAAATAAGGGTATAAATGATTTTAACCCATTGTATATTAAATAGTAAATAATGTTTTGAAATTTATTTTTATGAATCATGTATGTGGATGATAAAGAGGACCCAATAGATAATTATGTATAAACTACCTCAGATAATGAAGAGATTGTAGAATTAACCATTACCTTTTAATTTTACTTGGTCGAGGGTAGGATAACCTCCTATATAGTGGTGAAATCATTTTTATTATATAATACATGAACTATATACATAATTATGATATCATATATGGTCTTTTAATAATGCTTTGTTAATAAAATTTTAGTATTATCGTTCTTTTGGGTGTTAACTGATTCAATGTTCCTTTATATTATTTTTTATGTGGGTAATGTTTTTTATGGATGGGAAGTATCTTATTCATATCCATAATTATATAAATTCTATAATCATTACTTTTAATCATCAAATTAATATTAGTCTTGAATGGTGATGATGGTGAAATGAATCTGATCGCATTCATGGAGACGGTAATCCGTACTTACGCATGAGCGACAATATCATTATTTTGATATTAAAATAGTATATAATTGAATGGTATATCATATATATAGAATCATTATCATGTTATATTTATTATATAAATCATTTATACTCATTACTATACTCATCCAAACGATGAAGTGTTTTAATAACAAACTACACCACAATGCGGATATGGTAAGTTTTACGTATGCACGTATGGTGACTTTGGCATTTATAGGTTGGATAGAATAATGGATAGGGTTGTAAAATTTTTATAACAAAATCATAGTATATAGAATATAATAGATTTATTATTTTATTATGGAAACAAAAATGAAATAGGAAGTGGAAGAATAAAAGAACATGAAAGTGGGTGGTGAAATTATTACCTCTTCTTCGAGTGTTTCCTTTCGAGTTGATCAATAGGGCTCCATAGATTAGATTTCTATCCAAATTAAGGCCTCTAGGTTTAATTAAGAGAATATGGGAGGATATTTGGGCAGGGTTTCGCCGATCCAAATGGATTTGAATGTGCGAATTTGATAGAAGGGTGAGTGCCCTTTTATAAGAGGGGTGAGGGGCACTTTAGGAAAATATTAAAGTATTATTTTATAATAAAATAATTTTTGGATTATAATTGCTCCAAAATGATTTATTTCGAGGATACGGAGAGGATGGGTCTAAAAACACTCAACCAATATGTTTTAGATTGGTTTGGGTCACTATATTAATTTTATCTTTTAGATTTAACTCTTAGTTAATAATTTTGACATTTACCATGTCTGTTTGTTTTTTTATATTACATGGTTAATAAACATACTATTAACTTCCAAGAGAACCTAAAGTGGATAATTAATTTCATTTAAAATATTATTTATTCCCTTTGGATAATCCTTAGATTTTTTTGGAAGAGAATATCAATTAATAATATAATATTTGTTTGGAAAACTCTTTTATGTAAATTTTGAAAATATTTGGTATTTTGTTTTTGATAAATTCATAAAAGAATTATTTCTTGGAAAAAAATTTATTTAATCAACATTAACATGTAATATTGACGTATAAAATTACTAGAATTCATAAATAGTAACAAATAAGATTTACTTTTATATTTACGATATCAATTCTTTCAATATTTCATTAATATGGTAATTAATCCATCATCATTGTGTCATAAATAAATTTAATTATTCAATGTATAAAAAATATAAATAAAATACCATTATTTAGGAAATATTTTAATTTTTCTAATTAATATTTATAGTCTAATTTATATTATGTATAACCCTATATTAAAAATGTTTTACTTATTAAACTTTGATTTTAACTCTTTCCACTCTTTTTTAAATAAAATAATAATAAATGTCCTAATCTAATCCAAGTGGACCTAAAGGATCATATTATATTACTAAAGTTGTTTTTGGTCTAAATACACTCATCCAATAGAATTAGGACATGTGTTAGGGTAATAATAAAATCATTTTAACTTTAATTACCCTAATTACTTTTAACCGTGGTAAATAACAGAAAAAAGTTACTATTCTCCCAAAAAAATTTATCTTGTCGAACCATATTTTACTTCTTCACATAAAACATGTCTCTCATATTTAAGAAATTCAACTCACAGAAGTGGTAGAATTATGTTTTCTGAAAATTTGCAAAAGCTCCTAGGAGGTGGGTAAAAGATGGGAAAAAGTTCAATAAAATTTTTATATATCTAAACTTATTATAAAATGAATTTATTGAATTAAATTGAAATTATATATGTATTATGTATCTATTTTTAACTAAAATAAATTTAAATAAAATAACTAATTATAAAAAATCAGTTTTAACCAATAAAGCAGTGTTTTTCACTTTTCATCAAAAATTGAATGTTTTTAGAAAAATACCAAAAATTTACCCTAAGATAATTTCGATATTCAAAATCCAAAAATAAAGTCCATTTTAAAGATAAAATTTAAAAAATTTCAAAAAGTTGGTATTACTATTCATAACGGATAGATTGATTGGTCATAGTGTGTTAGAATCTTGAAGTTGCGTACAATGCAAGCTGTTGTATTATTCAAATGGAAACGTACTGTGGAAGATTTAGGTGTTACATTCTCCCCTCCAAATAATTTCATCCTCCAAATTTCTAGAATACTACCGCACAAAAAGATTTGGGTGGTTCTTTCATCATATGTTCCTTGGGTTCCCACATTGCCTCTTCCATCTTATGGTTTCTCCATATAACTTTTACCAGACGAGTCATCTAGTTTTTCAACACTTGTTTTCTTGTATCAAGAATCTTGATAGGCTCTTCGCAAATAAGACAGATCGAGTGCCAGTTACAATTCCTCAAATGTGAGTACATGCATTGGGTCAGGCATTATTTTCTCAAAAATGATGCGTGGAACACATCGTGAACTTTGGAGAGACATGGCAGCATTTCCAAACGCTAAGCTACAACACCAATTCATTCAAGAATTTAGAAATGTCCAATGTACATAGGACACATTTTACCCTTCTTACTGAATCATATAATTCTCTTCCATAGAGATACCTTCAAGAAAACATGATATCCTACCTTAAATTCCAAATCCTTCCTTCAGTTATCGAAATAGCTCTTCTTCCAACATTGATCTACTTTGATGTGGGTTTCATTTAACATCACCTTTTCCTCAACATGTTCTAGGCCTATGAGTTTTCATTCACCAACATCATCTCAACAGATTGGTGTGTGACATCTCTTTCCGTATACCACTTCATATGGTGACATCTGAATACTTGAATGGAAGCTATTGTTATAGGAAAATTCTACCAGAGGTAAATATTGATCCCACGTAACATGAAAGTCATGTGATAAAGATCTCAACATGTCTTCTAAGGTTTGAATTGTCTGCTCTGATTTTCCATTAGATTGAGGGTGGTAGGAATTACTCAAACGAAGTTCAGAATCTAGGGCTTTCTGAAGACTTTTCTAGAATCTTGATGTAAAATGGGGATCACGATCAGAAACAATTGATAGGGTACTCCATGAAGTCTTACAACATCATTAATATATATTATTTCTAATCATTCATGTGGTAAATCATTTCTTATACCAAGAAAATGTACTTACATGGTAAGACCATCAACAATGACTGATATTGGGTCATTCATTCTAGGAGTCTTTGGTAGTCCCATGACAAAGTCCATCATAATATTATCTCATTTACACTCAGGTGTGGGAAGAGGTAGCATGACTCATCCAGGTTATTTCCCTCCAGATTTTACTTGTTGACAAACCATACATCTTGACACAAATTCAGAAATCTCCCACTTTATGTTGTCCCGCCAAAAATGTTCCTTCAAATATCAATACATCTTATTGTTATCGGGGTGTATAGGGAAATTGGTGCTATGAGCATCATCTAACAATTTCCTTTTCAGATCGGGTATATCAAGAACACAAATCCTCTTCCCAAATTTCAAAATCCCATCTTCATATATGAATTCGATCAATCTCCCCTCATTCACAACTATAATTTTCATTTAAACTCCTCCTCATCAGCCTGAGAACTTTCTATCCTTTTTAGTAAATTTGGATTGGAAACCATTTGAAAAAGTATTAATGTTTCATCTTCCATGATTATTTCCATATACATTTTCACTAGATCCATGAAAATAGTATCTCTTTCAACCATCATCATGTTCAAAACACCATGATCCTTTCTGTTCAAAGCAACTGCCAACTTATTTTCCTTCCCCGGGTGGTGTTGTACTGTGCAATAATAATCCATGAGTAGTTCAAACCATCTCATTTGCCTCATGTTGAGTTCTTTCTATGAGAAAATATACTTCAAACACTTGTGATCGGTATATATCTCACATTTTCACAATGTAGATAATGAATCCATATCTTCAAAGAAAATATTACAGCTACAAACTCAAGATCATGAGTAGGATATTTTTGCTCGCGAATTTTTAGCTATTGTGATGCATAGGCAATAACCCTATCATTCTGCATAAGGGAACAACCAAGCCCTTTCATTGAAGAATCACTATAAATAACAAACCCATCATTTAATGATGGTAGAGTCAATATATGAGCATTGGCTAATCATATCATCAATTATTCAAACCATTCTTCACACACTTTTGTACAAACAAATTTAACCCCTTTACGTGTTATCTTGGTTAATGGGTTATCCAATCAAACAAAATTCTGGATGAAACTCTGATAATAACATTCTAAACCAATAAAATTGCGTACCTCAATTATATTGTTGCTGATGTAAATTTTTTGATTTCCTTGGTTTTTTAAGGATCAACAGGGATTCTAACCTTAGAGACAATATGGCCATGAAATGAAATCTCCTGAAGCCAAAATTCACACTTTCTAAACATCCCATATAATTCTTTTCTTCTAAGAGTCTTTAAGATAATTCGCAAGTGATTTTCATGATATTCATAGATTTTGGAATATATGAAGATATCATCAATAAATACCACTAAAAATTCATCAATATATTCCTTGAAAACTCTGTTGATTAGATCCTTGAAATCATAGGGTGCATTAGTCAGTCCAAAAGAAATTATTGTAAAGTCGTAATGCTCGTACATGGTTCGAAATGCTGTTTTCACAATGAATTCTTTTTTCACACACAACTGATGATATCCATATCGTAGGTCAATCTTTGAAAAATATTGATCTCCATGAAGTTGGATGAATAAATAATCAATACGATGTAGGGGATACTTGTCCTTTATTGTTATAACATTGATCTCCCTATTGTCAATGTACAACCTCATAGATCTATCTTTCTTCTTAATAAAAAGGATAGGGGCTCCCCATGGAGAAACATTAGGGAGAATAAATTTCTTAATACTCAATTACTCTAGTTGTTTCTTAGTTCAACTAATTCCACAATGGCCATTCTATAAGGGGTCTTCGATATGTTCCTTGAACCAGGATTTATGTCAATGGAATACTCAATTTCTCATTCTAGAGGATGTCTAGGTAAATCCTCTGGAAACACATCAACATATCCTTGAAAAATAGGTACATCCTATATTTGAGCATTCCTTTTGTCCCCCACAATTATTTCATTCTCTTCCACCCTAATAATTGAATTTAGATGAGCCATTAGTTGTGGATCTAAATAATAATTAGATGGTGATGTTTTTACTTTAAAGATAAGGAACTTCTTACCATAATTGAAAATTGTAACCTCCTTATTACAATAAATTTTTGCATCATGGTCTGAAAGCCGATCTATATCAAGAATTATATCAAATTAAATCATGGGTATGATGATGAGATCTGCAGATAAATAAATTTTATATGCCTTAATGGGAACTGATTCACAAAACATTATCTCCATTATACTTCCCTTGAGAGTTTTTACTGACAACTCCACTATTAAATAAAATTGGAAATATCTAATTTTCATAGAAAACTGGGAATATATGAAACAATGCGTTGATCCAAAATCAAATAAAGCATTTTCTAAACTTGTGGAAACCATAAAATTACCTGCCACCATGTCTTTCAGAGCATTAACTATAGTAGTAGTGATAAAATAAGCTTGTCCTTGATCCCTTGGAATTTTTTGAGGTATGATTCCTTTTCACATAGGACAGTAATTTTCATAATTGCCCCTTTCTCTACAATTGTATCATTCTACATTGACACCCTTATTCTTCCCTTTGCAATCACGAACATTGTGTCCTTTTCCCCCACACTTCTAACAGACTCCCATTCCCTTCATGAAAGTACCAGGGTGTTTCTTCCCACATTTACAGAAGGATGGATTTTAAACTTTTCCCTTCTTCCCCTTATTTAAATATCCAGAGTGTTCAACAGATCTCTTCTTCTCCTACTTTTCTTTAAAGTCGCAAGACTTAAAGAATTCATATCTATCTTGATAGCACATGAGACACTATCTTCATATGACGAGAAGTTTTGTGGGACTAATGATCGAGGTATAGTTGGTTTGAACCCATAAAAGAAATGATAAATCAAACATCTTGGGTTATGTATGTAATCTGATGAATTTCTTGCTAACCTTGTAAAGTTATCCTCATACATTGCGATATTCTTGTCATCTTTTTTCCTCAATCTCAGAAATTGCCTTTCTATATCCTCTCGATGGTCACGAGGGAATTATATTTATAATAAAATCTCTTTAAACTCCATCCATTCCATATTTGATACTTCATCATATTCATTTGTGTTTTGAATCAGTGACCATTATTGATCTGCATCTCCCGTGGGGCGATAAACATCCATGACAACTTTTTCCCTTTCGCTACTCCCAAAGAATGAAATACTTTTTCTATGGAACTTATACATTGCTAAGCTACCAATATATTTTTACACCAAATGAATTTTGGTGGATTTTTCCTCATGAAGCGATCTAACATTGATTCTCCGTGTTGTGGATCGGGGTGCTCCATGCGGGTAAGGTTATTATTCATAACCTGAGTGAGTTGTCCTAGTATGGTTAAAAGTTGATCATCACCAGTTGCATCACCGGCTCCACAATAATTATCTTGAGTAGGAGGTCAATACCTTCATGGATTACGTGCATTGATGTGGTTTCCATTCCTTCCACTTGGATCCATTTCTAAACAATGGCATAAACTAGATAAGTTTATGAATCGAAATACATAATTCCAAACTTGTAAAACACTTAACATAAATTGAACATTTTATGGGTATAATCCATAACCATAAAAATATTTTCACTGAGTAAGTATATAATCATAAACACTTCATAATGGGTTTTAATGAAAATGAGAATCATCCTAAGCATATCCCCTGGGAGTGTTGTAACCAAGAGTGCAACAATTATCATTATCGTGCACTAGTTCTTGTTTGAGTCTAGCTCAAAGCGGTGTTTTTGGGTTTTACCCCTATGTACATCTGTTCGAGAGCCACCCCTACCTGCTTGTATCCAAACAAGGATGTATTTCTTGGAAAACTCACAGAATCTCTACAGTACCAAAATTCAACGAAGTTCTTTTATACTAATCCTCAAAGTCTATCTTATGGAAATTTGATCTAATTAGAGTTTATCTATGTAACAGCACGAGATTTTATGAAAAATATTATTTTTCATTTTATTAATGTCTTGTGTTGTACGCTACACCAAAAGGAGCTGGCACAACACACATCCTTGACTTGCCTTGCGTTACACGCAATCACGACCTTCCTCGATAGCGTGTGTAGTACGCAATACCGAGTTTCACTGAACAACGATATGCTATTAAAATATTATTATAACTAGCCGTTATGAATAGTAATAACCACCTTTTAAAATTTTTATAAATTTTAGCTCTCAAAATGGACTTCATTTTTGGATTCGGAGTATCGAATTTAGCCTAAGGTGAAATTTTGGTACTTTTCGGATAACTTTCATATTCTGATGAATAGTGAAAATTACTAAATTATAATTAAAAACAACTTTTTTAATCAAAATAATTAAAAGTGATAAATTATTAATTTGAGTGGTTTTAAATTATATTTAGAAAATATTTTTACAGTTTAATACAATGTAGGTTATTGGATGTAATTTCACATTTAAACCAGACATAAACAAGTGTCAATCTTTTGATAGATATTGTTTCTTAAAAACACGCTATTTGTTTTAACAGTGGGATTTAATTATAAAATTTGTTAATGAAACTTCTATATTATGAATTTGGTAAAATAGAATTCATTTTTTAATTCGGAATATGAAATATAGCTTAGGATGAAATTTTGGCATTGTTCTGAAAAACATCAATTTTTGATGAATAGTGAAACTACTAAATGGTAGTTAAAAAAACTGAATTTTTCATAAAACTGAATTTTACCACTTCTGTGAATGGAATTTCAAAAATCCGAGAGACACGGTTGATGTCAATAAGTAAAATGTGGTTCAATGAGATGAAAATAATTTTTGGTGAATAGTAACTTTTTACTTTTATTTACCACGGTTAAAAGTAAATAGGGTAATTAAGGGTAAAAATGATATTAATATTACCCTAAAACATGTCCTAATCCTATTGGAAAAGTTTATCTCGACCAAAAACAACCTTAAGTGTAAAATATTATCATTTAGACCCACTTGGATTAGATTAGGGCATTTATTACTATTTAATTCAAAGAAGAGTTAAAAGAGTTAAAATCAAAGGTTATTTACTAAAACATTTTTAATATAGGGTTATACATAAGATAAATTATATTGTAAATATTCATTAGAAAGCTAAAACGCTTTCCTACATAATGGTATTTTATTTGTAATTTTTAGACATTAAATAATTTAATTTATTTATGACACAATGATGATGCAGTAATTATCTTATTAATGAAATATTGACATAATTGATATTATAAATACCAAAATAAATGTAGTTTAAGACTTTTTATGAATTCCACTAATTTTCTAGGTTACTATGAAATATTATTGTTGATTTAATCAACTTTGTTTGAACATATAATTCTGTTATGACTTTCACAGAAATCATATATCAAATAGTGTCAAAATTGACACAAAATAGTTTTTAAATCAAATAGTATATTATTAATTGTTCTTTTATTCTTAAAAATATAAGGTTCAGCCAAATGACTTAGATATGCATATATATATATTATGAATAAACAATTTGGGGTTCGTTTGGCATGTTATAGTAAGTGTATTAACCATATAGTGTAAGAAAACAAAAAGACACGGTAAAAGTTAAATTATTTAACTTAAAGTTAAATCTAATTTATAAGGTTAAAATAATTACCTAAACTTGTCTAAATCCTATTGGTTGATAGGAGTTCTACCCATCCCCACTTTAGCTTCGAAATAAGACCCTTTGGAACCATTATAAACCGATTTTGACTTTAATATAAAATAATATTTTGAGATAGTCCTAAGGTGCCCCTCTCCTCCCTTATAAAATGGAACCTCCTCCCTCTCTTCCTCACACAACTTTGAGCCTTCAAGCTCGGCCAACCCCTGACAAAATCCCTTCTCCACTTCTCTATTATCATCCTAGAGGTCCTGGTATTCTTCAAAGACCATCCTTAGTTCATTAAGTGGAGGCTAAGAAAAGGCGCGTCAAAAAGAGGTAATATCCATTGCCGATCTTTTTCAATTTCTTTCTTCTTCAACTTCTTCTTCTTTAATTGTTTCATGATAAAGTAATATCATAAGTATTTCTTATATACTTATATGTTATTATAAATATGAAACAACTCTAATTAACCTTCTATCCATCCTACGGAAAAAGGAAATCAGCGCGCGTGCGTACGTACGGAATACCGTCTCCACGCCGTGGTGTAATCTATTTTCCGCCACCACCATAATTCGATGGGTATAAAGGTGTAATGAGTAACTATATATGATGATTATAAAGTGATATTGATACTGAAATAGTATACATACACTTCATCACAATTCCACGACCATGGGAACGATATCATCGCTCGTGCGTACGTACGGACTACCGTCTCCACGACGCGATGAGATTCATTCTCAATAATTAACCATTCATGTATGATTATAAAGTATATATAATAAGTAATAATGAATTATATGACCTGATAATGATACTGTATTTGTGTATATTTATATGTATGTCACCTACCTAATTCCATTCAATTCAATAAGGAAACGAAAACAGCGTTCATGCGTACGCACGGAGTACCGTCTCCATGAACGGTGTATTTCTTTCCATTTACTGATTTATTATATATGTATATTCTGAATATATATATATATAAATAATTTTTTATATTCTGGAATTATGTAATCATGATCTAAGTAATCATATGAATAATTACAAGTTAAAAAGACGAACGACAAATGAGACGATTTTACCCAAAACGCTACTTTAACATAAATTTACAAAAGAACGGGTAATATAAAGTCATAAGTGGACCATATATGATATAATAACAATGAATATGATTCTGGAATAAGTCAATAACATGATTTAAATCATTATACAGGAGGTTCGGACACTTACAAAGCAAGTCGGACCTAAGGTAAGGGAAATATCACAATCTCATTTTTATCCGAGATTGTTTATACTTTGAAATTTACTGGGGTGTATTTTATCATCCACATCCATGTTTCATCAACATGTAATGTTATTTCCATCCACATAAAATAGTTTAAATCCAATTTTACCCTTCGTTGTGTTTTTAGTAAAGAATATGAAAGGAATCTTTTGTCGTTTTTTTCATATGAGGTACTTTTTGACTTTTCCGACAAAAGTACGAAGAATGTTTTTTTTAACTTATACGACATGAATGGATTTTTAAAACATTATTTCCAAGAAACTTCCTTTACATGTTTTAAAGTTTATTTTTAATCAACTTCTTTTATTTTAAAGTCGTATGACATGTTATGAAAGGAAAAATGTTTTTGAAGTAGAAAGGATATTTTCCTCAAGAATGGAGTTCAAGTATTTTATCAAAATAGTTTTCCATCTAAGATGATAAAAGGGTTATCTTTTTATCCCTATTGTTACAATGATTTGACTATGTTGTGATGGAATTATGTTTATGAATTCCTTTTCCTTATATGAATGGTTTTATGATGTCATGTTGTTTAAGAATCCTATTTTTATTACATGGTTTATGCAATGATGTATGATTTATGATTTTGTGGCACACATAAGAATGTTATCATTATGAGATGGGTGGGACCTATATCTCCCTCCCATGAATTGGGTAAATATTTCATATCTCATGAGATAGACATGGCTGTAATGGTAGGTTATACCGGTTCAGTGAAACAGGACTGAAACAAGGGTGACTCGATTCAGAAAGGGACTTTGTCCACTAAGATAGTCTTGGAAATGAGTCATGACTAACAAGAAATGATTCTCTATGATTATGTGTGTATGCCACAAAGTTTCATGTTTTATGTTATGCTTATTGGGATTTCATTTAACTACTATGATTTATCCCATGTTATGAAATTATGCTCTCTTTTGCAGGTTAAGATTTCCAAAAGTTATGTTCTTATGAATATGATGTGATTGATTTTTTTATTTTGTTTACCCTTACTGAGCATTTGAGCTCACCCTTTTATGTTTTCTTTTCCCCAGGATATAAAGAATGGTTTTAGGTAAAAAAAGGGGAATAGCATTATGGGAGATAATGAAGATCTTTCACCACGATTAGAAGATTACGTTCCGAGTTTCCAAATACACTAAACTATTACAATCCTTGTGTGTGTGTTTTTGTTATGTACTAAGTATTCCGCAAATGTAATTTAATGTCAATGTATGTCAAGCTTCGGGTCTCAACAGTTGGTATCAGAGGCAAAGGAGGTATGAATGTATCCGATCCTTGGGAACTCTCACATGTGAGCGTTGGACGAAGCATGGCTCTCCGCCCAAGGGCTTCATGAGGAAATGGCTGCCACTGGGGATGGTGGTGTTTCCCGCCCAGGGGGTGTATCCGCCCATGGAGTGCCCTAATAGGTATCAATTATAGTCCACTGGAAGTAATTTCAGACCGCTACAGTTGGTATCAGAGGGAAGGTGTAGTCAACCTTTGGAAACTAGGATGCGAAAACGTTAGTGAGATCCCTAGAGATATTTCTAAGGTATGTCTAGGGATGTCCCTAAGGATAGGTATACATATAGGATATAGTCCTAGCACTATGGTAACGATCTTAGAATTTAACCTACGATGTTAGATATTGAAGTTACTCCCCCTTTATTATGATTTTTTCATCTCACACTATTCTTTTTGGGTTTTAGAAAATGGCTGTAAACAAGATGATTCACGATAATGGAGGATATGATGGAAAATGGAATGATATTCTTCATAAGCAATCCAATGAAATGGGATTTGGAAGTCCAAACATCATTATTATGCCGAATCAGAAATCTCATAATATGATCAATAAAGTAAAATTTGGTATGTTTACTGACTCGGCTAATAAGAGAAAGATGGAGTTTCATGATGATCATAGAGGATTGAAAGTTCAATTTCCCCTATGTAAATCATGTGGGAAGAGGCATCAAGGAGAATGTTTCAAAGGAACTGGAAGATGCTTTGGGTGTGGAAAAGAAGGACACAAAGCCAGTAAGTGCAATGGAAAAGTTTCAGTTAACACCATGGATGAGGTTAATGGTATTTCTACGACATAAACAATGGTTAAATGTTTTAAATGTGGAATGTACAGGAATTATGCAAACACATTCCCTAAGGGAATGTCTCATGAAGAGAATCAGTATGGTCGTATAGGTAGTATTTTTGTTGATAATGATGAAGAGACTACAAATGATATGTGAGATGAAAGAATTGTTGAAGCTCGGTCAATGGTTTAAGAAGGTAGTGGAATGATTACATGTTTATCAAGTGTAATGTTGTACTATAGAATAAAAAGACATCTAAGGATTGTTACACTGTTGTCTTTCCTTATGTTTTGAAAGTTTATGATGAATGGTATGAGAAACAATGAAAGGTTATTCAGATATTTTTTGGAAAGTGGATGATATGCACATAATAAAGTGATAAAGAGAAAATGAAATGCTTGACAGTATTCATGAGCTCGTGATTGATATAAGGACTAAGTGATATCATGGTTTCAGTATATAGAATTTTGAGGATTTTGGTATGTGGAAACTGTTAACTGTTAACTGCATTCATGTTTTCACTAAGGATCAATGGAATACAAGATTAAGGCCTTCGAATGATTGGAATGTGACCAACAAGATAGGAATGCAGTATTACGATATATGGGGATCAACGATGGTATTAAATCTCTGGTAATCGTTTTCACTATGTTATGAGAGTGGACTGCAGTATTATGGATATGCCTAAAGATTAGAATTGATTATGTTGGATATAAGTTAGTATTGTTTAAGGATAGATGTTTTTTTGATATTATTGATGGGATGTTATAGTAATATAGTTTTAGAAAAAGGACAACCTGCAGAACGGGCGACAGCCCATCGCGTCGGACAAGGCTGTGGGAATCGAACCCACAATCGAAGTGCGACTGGCCTTTATCACCTACCACTGGCCTACAGGAAGTCCCTGTTTAGTAGAAACTAGTTTTATTATATTAAGCAGTATGATATATGAAGTATAATTCCATTTTAGGAACCATATATGATTAATCTCACTATAGATCGACTTATGTATATAATTTTTGCTAACCTTTTGTTTGAGACAGATGGAATGACCCATCATTCTATCACATGATCTGCTAACACATCTCGAATAACAAATTCAACTTCATTTCTTTAAGGGATGAAGTGGAAATTGTTCAATTCATGAACAACAGTGAGATTGTACCAAAATCATGCAAGTATTTCTTTTAATTCATCAACTTTAGGGAAATGATCTTGAAAACCAAAAATCTTGTCCTAGTTCCCTTATATCCGATTAATCAGATGGTACCTTAGATCATCACAAATCAATAGCTTTGTGATTGTTGGCTTTTCCATAGCCATGTTCTCTACCACTCTCCATCAGAACATGATGGTTAGATTTCTCTTCCATATCCATATTTTCACCTATGTGGAAACCCAGTGATTAGTTTATTTGGGTAATCGTTACATTTCATACTTTAGTTTTTAAAGCCAAGTTTTGGTATTTTTTTTACGATGTGGGTTTCCATTAAAGAAACTTTCGAATTGTAAACCATTTATAACCCCGAAGAATTTTGAGAGCGAAATTCATTTTAAGGGGGGTAGAATGTAACAGCCCGAGATTTTATGAAAAATATTCTTTTTAATTTTATTAATGTCTTGTGTTGTACGCTACACCAAAAGGAGCTAGCACAACACACATCCTTGACTTTCCTTGCATTACACGCAATCGCGACCTTCCTCGATAGCGTGTGTAGTACGCAATACCGAGTTTCACTGAACAACGATATGCTATTAAAATATTATTATAACTAGCCGTTATGAATAGTAATAACCACCTTTTAAAAAATTTAGAAATTTTAGCTCTCAAAATGGTCTTTATTTTTGGATTTGGAGTATCGAATTTAGCCTGAGGTGAAATTTTGGTACTTTTTGGATAACTTTCATATTCTGATGAATAGTGAAAATTACTAAATTATAATTAAAAACAACTTTTTTAATCAAAATAATTAATAGTGATAAATTATTAATTTGAGTGGTTTTAAAGTATATTTAGAATATATTTTTACAATTTAATACAATTTAGGTCATTGGATGTAATTTTACATTTAAACCACACATAAACAACTGTCAATCTTTTGATAGATATTGTTTCTTAAAAACACGCTATTTGTTTTAACAGCGGGATTTAATTATAAAATTAATTAATGCAACTTCTATTTTATGAATTTGGTAAAATATACTTCATTTTTGAATTCGGAATATGAAATATAGCTTAGGATGAAATTTTGGCATGGTTCTGAAAAACATCAATTTTTGATGAATAGTGAAACTACTAAGTGGTAGTTAAAAAAACTGAATTTTTCATAAAACTTAATTTTACCGCTTCTGTGAATGGAATTTCAAAACTCCGAGAGACACGGTTGATGTTAGTTAGTAAAATGTTGTTCAATGAGATGAAAATAATTTTTGGTGAATAGTAACTTTTTACTTTTATTTACCACGGTTAAAAGTAAATAGGGTAATTAAGGGTAAAAATGATATTAATATTACCCTAACACATGTCCTAATCCTATTTGACAAGTGTATCTCGACCAAAAACAACCTTAAGTGTAAAATATTATCATTTAGTCCCACTTGTATTAGATTAGGACATTTATTACTATTTAATTCAAAGAAGAGTTAAAAGAGTTAAAATCAAAAGTTATTTACTAAAACATTTTTAATATAGGGTTATACATAAGATAAATTCGATTGTAAATATTCATTAGAAAGATAAAAAGATTTCCTACATAATGGTATTTTATTTGTAATTTTTAGACATCAGATAATTTAATTTATTTATGACACAAAGATGATGCAGTAATTATCTTATTAAAGAAATATTGACATAATTGATATTATAAATACCAAAATAAATGTAGTTTAAGATTTTTTATGCATTCCACTAATTTTCTAGGTTACTATGATATATTATTGTTGATTTAATCAACTTTTTTCGAACATATAATTCTGTTATGACTTTCACAAAAATCATATATCAAATAGTGTCAAAATTGACACAAAATAGTTTTTAAATCAAATATTATATTAATAATTGTTATTTTATTCTTAAAAATCTATGTTTCGTCCAAATGACTTAGATAAGGATATATATATTAATAATAAACAATTTGGGGTTCGTTTGGCATGTTATAGTATGTGTATTAACCATATAGTGTAAGAAAACAAAAAGACACGGTAAAAGTTAAATTATTTAACATAAAGTTAAATCTAATTGATAAGGTTAAAATAATGACCTAAACTTGTCTAAATCCTATTGGTTGATAGGATTTCGACCCATCCCCACTTTCGCTTCGAAATAAGACCCTTTGGAACCATTATAAACCGATTTTGACTTTAATATAAAATAATATTTTGAGATATTCCTAAGGTACCCCTCTCCTCCCTTATAAAAGGGCACCTCCTCCCTCTCTTCCTCACACAACTTTGAGCCTTCATGCTCGGCCAACCCCTTCCAAAATCCTTTCTCCACTTCCCTAGTATCATCCTAGAGGTCCTGGTATTCTTCAAAGACCATCCTTAGTTCTTTAAGTGGAGGCTAAGAAAAGGCGCGTCAAAAAGAGGTAATATCCATTACCGATCTTTTTCAATTTCTTTCTTCTTCAACTTCTTCTTATTTAGTTGTTTCATGATAAAGTAATAACATCAGTATTTATTATATACTGATATGTTATTATATATATTAAACAACTCTAATTAACCTTCTATCCATCCTACGGAAAAAGGAAATCACCGCGCGTGCGTACGTACGGAATACCGTCTCCACGCCGTGGTGTAATCTATTTTCCGCCACCACCTTAATTGGATGGGTATAAAGGTGTAATGAGTAACTATATATGATTATTATAAAGTGATATTGATACTGAAATAGTATACATACACTTCAACACAATTCCACGACCATGGGAACGATATCATCGCTCGTGCGTACGTACGGACTACCGTCTCCACGACGCGATGAGATTCATTCTCAATAATTAACCATTCATGAATGATTATAAAGTATATATAATAAGTACTGATGAAATATATGACCTGATAATGATACTGGATTTATTTATAAAAATATATATGTCATCTACCTAATTCCATTCAATTCAATAAGGAAACGAAAACAGCGTTCATGCGTACGTACGGACTACCGTCTCCATGAACGGTGTATTTATTTCAATTTACTGATTTATTATATATGTATATTCTGAATATATATATATAAATCCTGTTTTATATTCTGGAATTATGAAATCATGATCTAAGTAATCATATGAATAATTACAAGTTAAAAACATGAACGACAAAGGAGATGATTTTACCCAAAACGCTACTTTAACATAAATTTACAAAAGAACGGGTAATATAAAGTCATAAGTGGACCATATATGATAAAATAACAATGAATATGATTCTGGAATAAGTCAATAACATGATTTAAATCATTATACAGGAGGTTCGGACACTTACAAAGCAAGTCGGACCTAAGGTAAGAGAAATATCACAATCTCATTTTTATCCGAGATTGTTTATACTTTGAAATTTACTGGGGTGTATTTTATCATCCAAATCCATGTTTTGTCAATATGTAATGTTATTTCCATCCACCTAAAATTGTTTAAATCCAATTTTACCCTTCAGATAGTTTTTAGTAAAGAATATGAAAGGAATCTTTTGTCGTTTTTTTCGTACGAGGTACTTTTTTACTTTTCTGACAAAAGTACGAAGAATGTTTTTTTTAACTTATACGGCATGAACGGATTTTTAAAAAATTATTTCCAAGAAACATCCTTTACATGTTTTCAAGTTTATTTTTAATCAACTTATTTTATTTTAATGACGTATGACATGTTATGAATGGAAAAATGTTTTTGAAGTAGAAATGATATTTTCCTCAAGAATGGAGTTCAAGTATTTTATCAAAATTGTTTTCCATCTAAGATAATAAAAGGGTTCTTTTTTTATCCCTATTATTACATTGATTTGACAATGTTGTGATGGAATTATGTTTATGAATTCCTTTATCTTATATGAATGGTTTTGTGATGTCATGTTGTTTAAGAATCCTATTTTTATTACATGGGTTATGCAATGATGTATGATTTATGATTTTGTGGCACACATAAGAATGGTATCAATATGAGATGGGTGGGACCTATATCTCCCTCCAATGCATTGGGTAAAGATTTTATATCTCATGAGATACACATGGCTGGAATGGTAGGTTATACCGGTTCAGTGAAACAGGACTGAAATGAGGGTGACTCGATTCAGAAAGGGACTTTGTCCACTAAGATTGTCTTGGAAATAAGTCATGACTAACAAGAAATGATTCTCTATGATTATGTTTGTATGCCACAAAGTTTCATGTTTTAAGTTATGCTTATTGGGATTTCATTTCACTACTATGATTTATCCCATGTTATGAAATTATGCTCTCTTTTGCAGGTTAATATTTCCAAAAGTTATGTTCTTATGAATATGATGTGATTGATTTTTTTCTTTTGTTTACCCTTACTGAGCATTTGAGCTCACCCTTTTATGTTTTTTCTTTTCCCCAGGATATAAATAATGGTTTTAGTTAAAAAAAAGGGGATGATCTTTATGGGAGATATTGAAGATCTTTCACCACGATTAGAATATTACGTTCCGAGTTTCCAAAGACACTAAACTATTATGATCCTTGTGTGTGTGTTTTTGTTATGTACTAAGTATTCCGCAAATGTAATGTAATGTCAATGTACGTCAAGCTTCGGGTCTCTACAATCTAAATATAGTTTCCATGGCTTTTACTAAACTTCCTCTAATACCAACTGTAATGCCCTAACCCTAGTTACCCATAGTCGGTGAATTATTACATAACATTGGCATGATACAAGGAAATCATGTCCCGAATGATAGATCAGTTTAGTAGCCTTTGAAATACTAGATACATTCAAAAAATTTACATTAAATTATAAAATGAAAAACAAAAAAAACATTGTCTCCATATACCATACTCATATGCCCTCAGACTAACCTTATAGGTCAGTCATAAAATACTTCTTCAAATCCTTGGAAAAATAAAACATAGAAAGGGGTGAGCTCAGATGCTCAGTTAGGACAACAATATAGAGGAAACATTCATAAATTAGCATAATAATTTATGGAAATTTATAACTAAAACAAAGTCATTTTAAATTTGAACTTCATCATAATATGGAAAAGATAAAATGAAATAATTACATTTACTTATTCACATGGATATTCTACTAGTTGAATAATCACATGCAATATCAATAACCACATTAATAATGATAGAATGCATAATGCTAGACTTTTATAACCACAAAGTTAAGGCATTGTGTGAAGACAATAATTAAGATTGTGTCAATATCTTTTTGCAAGACACTATTTTGTCTCATGAGACCTACCGATTCATCGAGGAGCTATAGCGGGCTCCACCCGTCACTTACTAATTCCAATTTATTCCTTATATGAAAAGGTTTAAACATAACAAAAAAATTCCTATTGAAACTAGCATACGAAATGCCAATAATTTATCCATAATCCATGAATAATATGAAATAAAACTTCCATATTCAAATATATTACAAAACCTTAAATACAATATGGATGTTTTGTATCATAATAAATCAACATAAAACAAATTTCAAATCCATCAAAGGTTGTTCACATAGATGAAATCAAAGCCTTTTTAGAGAAATATCTCTTTATATTTTGAAATAATTTAAAAGTCATGTAATTATAAAATATAACGTATATTTTTGAAAATATTCTTATTTTCTTTTAAGGTAAGCTTCAACGTTGTTATAATGGTGGAAAATAGTTGCACCGCTGTATAAGAAAAAAACATTATTACCGTAATTTTTTCAAAAAGGTCATAAAGTACCTTGTTTGGAAAATGAAAGAATGATTCCATTAAAAAAATATAAGTTGAAATAATGGAATAAATGAATTTAACCCATTTTATTGAAAATAGTAATTTTTTTGAAATACATTTTTAAGAAACATGGATTGGATGACTAAGAGGTCTCAGTAGATAATAACTTATAAACAACTCGGATAATGAAGAGATTGTATAATTAACCCTTACCATGTAATTTTCCTTGTTCATGGTTAGGATAACCTACTAAATAATTATGAAATAATTGATATTAAATTATAAAATAACCATATACATATTTATGATATCATATATGATCTTCTAATAATGCTTTTTTAATAATATTTTTGTATTATCGTCGTTTCAGGTTTTAACTGATTCGTGTTCCTTTATATTCTTTGTTAGATGAGTCTTGTTTGTTATGGATGGTATGTATCTTATTAATATATATAATGATATCAAGTCTTTAAACATAATTTTTAATCATCAAATGAAAATTATTCTTGAATGGTTACGATGGGGAAATGAATCTCATCGCGTTCTTGGAGACGATAATCCGTACATACACACGAGCGACAATATCATTATTTTGATATTAAAATAGTATATAATTTAATGATATATCATATATACAGAATAATTTTCATGTTTTATTTATTATTATACCCATAAAAATTATGATGTGTCTGAATGAAAAACTACACCACGACGTCGATACGGTAAGCCGTATGTACGTATTTATTTTGACATTGTCATTTATAGGATGGATAGAATAATGACTAGAGTTTTACCATTTTTATAATAACATCAATGTATATACAAGATAATTTAGTTATTATTTAATAATGGAAACAACAAATAAAGAGGAAGTTGAAGAAGAATATAACTTGAAAGAGGGTGGTGAAATTATTACCTCTTCTTCGAGTGTTTCCTTTTGAGTTGATCAAAAGGGATCCTTATGATGGCTTTCTAACCAATGTAGGGCCTCTAGGTTGAACTGAGGGAAGTTGGGAGGATATTTGGGAAGGGGTTAGCTGATCCAAATGGCTTTGAAGGTGTGAATTTGAGATAAGGGTGAGTTGTCTTTTATAAGATGGTTGAGGGGCACCATAGGAAAAGATTGAAATATTATTTTATAATAAAATCCATTTCGGTTTCAAATGGATCCAAAATGATTTATTTCGAGGCTAAGGTGGGTATGGGTCAAAAAAAACTCAACCAATAGGTTTTAGACAGGTTTGGGTCACTCTATTAACCTTATCTTTTAGATTTAACTCTTTGTTAAATTATTTGATATTTACAATGTCTCTTTGTATTTTTATATTATATTGTTAATAAAATTACTATACACTTTCAAGGGAACCTCATGTATTTCATTAATGTCATATATAATATTATTTATGCCTTTTGGATGAACATTATATTTTTAGGAATAGAATATAAATAAATAATATAATATTTGTTATAAAAACTCTTTTATGACAATTTTGACACTATTTGGTATTTTGTTTTTTTAAAATCATAACAGAATTATTACATCGAAATAAAATTCAATTAATGAACCTTAACATGTAATATTAACCTTTAAAATTTGTTTAATTCGTAAAAAGTCTCATATTATATTTATTTGGATATTTATTATATCAATTATTTCAATCATTTATAAATAAGGTAATTACTGCATCATCATTATGTCATATTTAAATTTAAATATTTTATGTATGAAATTTATAAATAAAATACCATTATGTTGGAAATAATTTTATATTTCTAATTAATATCTATAGTAGAATTTATTTTATTTATATCACTATATTAAAAATGTTTTAGTCATTAAACTTTGATTTTAACTCTTTTAACTCTTCTTTAAATAAAATGACAATAAAAGTCATAATCTAATAAAAGTGGACCTAAAGGATAATATTTTATTCCTAAGGTTATTTTTGTTCTAAATACACTCATCCAATAGAAATAGGACATGTTTAACAGTAATAATAATATCATTTTTACCATTAATTACCCTATTTACTTTTAGCAGTCGTAAATAAAAGTAAAAAAGTTACTATTCACCAAAAAATTAATTTTATCTTATTGAACCACAATTTACTTAATGATATCGACCATGTCTCTCATATTTTTGAAATTCAACACATCGAGGAAGTAAAATTACATTTTATAAAAATTTGAAAAAGCTCGTATGTGGTGCGTAAAAGACGGTAAAAAGTTCAATAAAATTCTTATATATCAAAAATTATTATAAAATGACTCCAATGATTTTAATTGAACTTATATATTTATTATGTATCTATTTGTACATAAAATAAATTTAAATAAAATAACTAATTTTAAAAATTTGGTTTTAACCAATAACACAATGTTTTTTCACTATTAATCCAAAATTTAATGTTTTCAGAAAAATACAAAAAACTCACCTTAAGATAATTTCAATATTATGAATTCGAAAATAAATTCAATTTTGAAATAAAAAATTTATAAAATTTCAAAAAGTGGGCATTACTATTCATAATGGATAGTTTGATTGGTCATGGTGTGTTAGGATCTCGAAGTTGCGTACAATGCAATCAATTGCATTATTCAAAGGGAAACGTATCATGGACGATTGGGGTGTTACATTAAAGCTATATTGGGTGTTAGGTAGTTGGAGATTAGAAAATTTCGGAGTCGGTGGGTAGGTACGGGGAGGGAATCATGAATTCATACACATTTTAAACTTGAGTTACCAAGCATAGTATATGATGTTATTCTTTGTTCATTTTTTTGAAATGAGGGATAACAACAGAGGTGAACCGGTGTCCCGTTGTGTTGTAACATAGAGTATATACCCATGTGGAGTCCTAGTACACTATTCAACGTCTTCTTAGTGTAATGTATTACTTGGAGAATGTACCACTACCATGCTTCCAGGTTTGACATAGACGCTAGTCCCCATTTGTATAGTATGGTGAAAGTTGTGCTCCTTTATAGTTCAAGTTTGAGTTGGTGCTGGTTATGAAATTAAAATTTGTTTTAAAATGGAATATAATTTCATTCATGTGGTTTTTAAATTGGTAAATTGTGTTTCAATGAAAAGTGGTTAGTACTGAAATTTTGTAAAATCATGGGTTTTGACGAGGGAAAGTGTTTTACCATTTGTACTCCTCAATAAAGATCACTTTTTTAAGAGTATGTATATAAATTTCATGTTGAAACATCTTTGTGAATGATTTAACAATAATTGTATGAACACATGTGTGACAGTTTATAGGATTCTACGGGTCAGTGTTTGAAATAAAAGACCTGACAATGATTTTTATAATGCGATTTTTTAAAGAGGAAAATGATTGTTGAAGTTGGGTTTTATTTTATAATGTGGGTTTTGGTTTTTTGGTCAGTGTATTTGTATTTGGAAGGTAGAATTGAAATAAGTTGGTATTGAAAATTAGAATGAAAATGTCATTTTGAATGGAGGATTTCAGTTCTGTTAGAATGATTTTGGTTTTTTAGATTTTTATTTTAGCTCAAGATATTCTTTTTCATTATGTTTTGGGTTTTTGTAGATTTTTGGAACTAATGTTTGATGTTGATCAGTGTATTCCACCAGGAAATGTAACAAAATTTCTTAGTGAGTCATGCCCAGTTTCTTGATCTTATTGATTTTTGCCTATTTTTACATGATGATCAATGTAAGTTATAGTATGTGTTTTGGAAAGAATTGGTTTTATGGGTCATCATATCTTAGGTAACTCTTGAGGTCATTCATGTTCGTGCTGTTTTTGGGATGATTTATGGTCTATATTTGGACTAATAGGAGTTTCTTTCCCACCATCGATACATATTTGGATGACATGGGAAGTTTTTGAGTTCATCATTATCTGATTGTTCATAACATAGGTGGTTAAAATGAGAACAAGGGAATAGTTCATGAGTAGTCATTAAGGAATGTAGATGGTGATGGTTTATGTTAAACACTTCATAGAGCTGGTTTCATTTCTTATGGAGGTAGTGGGTTTCCAGAGCACAAATAGTTGGACATCCATTGTCTCTTGTTTTTTGTGACGGTTCCCCTTCCGGAAAATAGTTTATGTTAGAGTAACATGTCTCTAAGAATCCATGATCTATGATCATGGATTATATTTCCTCAGCTTTCTTTCTGATTTACCATTAGTGTTGCTGGTCTAGGCATTCAATCCTGTCTTGTCACATGTTTCTGATGACCTTCCATTATTCTGGTCGTTTGGGTCACTCGGAGAAGTTCTACAGGAATCATCAACCGAAGAAGAATATATGATAGGGGTTCTAGTGTATGGATCTGAGGTCGGGGATGCTTCATCCATCCGATCCCATCCACATGTTTTATGGTGATGCTCGATCATAGTGAGGAGTTTTCGGTTGTGTGTGGAAACTCGGTCTTAGTTCTGGATTTCCTCCTACAGAATTTTCATTATTCAATTGTAAATAATAATGATCATATTCTGTTTTAACCCCAATGGATGAGTATTTATGAATGTGGCCTTATGTATTTTTTATTCTCTTTGAAGTGTGTATTTCTATTATGGTGGATGGTCCCAGTTTTAAAAGTTATTAGTGATCGTTTAGAGATGCTTTTGTTTTGTAGAATTGATGTATATTGGGTTAGGTTCATGTGGGAGAATCCCTATTTTGGTGGCAGTAGTAACCAGATTGTACAATGAATTTCAGGTTCATATATGGTTATAATTTTAAAACTATAGATATATTGGATTAATTTTATCATGTGCATGGATTGTGTGTGTTTAGGGGACACCATGTTCCTTGCCTAGGAAACCATATGACCTGTTTCCATTTTCGAATAGAGGCATTTGGCTTGGATGGTGTAATTACCCTTTAATTATCATTGTCTTGAGAATACAACGAATCATTACTAGGACTTAAGCGACACCCCTAGGATTCCAAAGTTTGGAAATAAATTCCAAAGGGTCTAAAATTCAATTGGGGGATTGTTTACCCTTTATGAATAAAACTACTAACCATACATATCACTATTTGATGCATGAACAAATGAAAGACTAAGCAATAAATTAATATATCATTAATACCACATCAAAGTGTGAAACATCGGATGACCAAACAAATATTAATCTAAATTTCTAATAAACAATTAAATACTCTTAATAGACCACAAGACTCCATGTTCTAGACTCTCCAAGATCCACAATCAGTAAACATCCCCAGTATCATGAGGCAGTTCTAAAAACATGATAAACGTTTCCATTTCCATTGTCCCAAAATATAGCATCTGCAAAGGCACCAATGTACCAAAGGAGCTGTGAGTATAAAAAAACAGTAGGTTTTCCCCAATGACATACCTATTAACTCCACTAGGATATATGAGTGTGTCACATTTATATAAAATAGTTTATGTTAACAACTTTATCAAAACATTTTATAACTAAATATAAATATGTTTCAAATAAATTTATAACAGAAATAATTCAATTGAAATTTGACCCATGTTTTCCAGTAAGTTATTTTTCCAAAAATATAAACTATGAAACTATTAGAACCATTTGTCAATATTTTTTTGGCATACCAAATCCATTCCACACATCAACACAACCAACCATAAAGGCAACACAATTAAAGTTCCATAATCATGAGATGTTTCTCGTTGATCTACCATGTCTCCATAAGGTAATTGTATCCGATGATCCATTATCCCTTTGGATCCAAGAACAAGGTCATATTACAACCATTACACTTATATTAAACATGAACACACCCACGACTTTTTCCCATAGATATTTCCAAAACATCCCTTTTGATTATATCAACTTTTTATTGAATACAATTTTCATCAAAAACCTTACAAGGACAATTAATTTCAATAAAAAGTGATTTTATTGAAACCCCCTACCCAATAGAAATATTTAGAAGACCTAAAAAATACACCATTTTAAATCACCATTTTAAATTAAAGAAACAAAAAAAATTCATAACAATTTATCAAGATTTCACAAATCTACAAAAAATGATACATCATCACTAAAGTGATTTATTCCATGTATCAATCCAATAAAATTCACTAAATAATAAAAAAAATAAAATCAATTTATGTAATAATAAATTATATTGAAGCCACGTACCCCAAAATATTTGATGAAACTAGACCATCGACATAGAACGCTCAAGAAACCCATGTTGATTCCTCACAGAACCACAATAGATCTCTTCTCATAGAAATATGAAGTCAAAAAATAAGCTTATTTGTCATATAATCTCATAGATATATTAATAAATTATGTATATATGAGATACCATGAATAAAGGGTAATTTTATCTAAGTAGATCTATGAAACCGATCAAAAACGATGAAGACCAATCACATTCCTCATGAATCCAGGATCAAAACAAAAAATGAATACATTAAATTTGATCCAAAATGCTTGGGATAGGTTCTCATATCATTAGGAAAGACAAATCCCATTTTAGGGCTGATTAGGAGAAAAATGAGTTGTTTAGAGTTAAAATGGGCAAGATCATATTTTTTAGGATCTCACATTAACCACGCACATGGTTAGTTCACAAGGCTAATCAAACTATGCCTCAATCGTGTGTTAGCTACTGTCCAGATATACCATCACATGGCCTCCTCACACTGTCTCCATGATTATGCACACACTATTCCAAATCCCTCTACCTAAAATCTACAATTGTGCATGGTTTATACTAGTATTTAGACATTGGTTTGGATAAACCGTTCATAGCCTGTGCACCTCTCCATTTGGCCTAAAACCATATTACAATTTAACCAAACTCTACCAACACTCCTCCATACTTTATGTCAATAAAAATAGAAGGAAAGCGTTATGTAACAGATACCAGGGGAACTACATTCTCCCCACCATTTTTATTTTCATCTACAAAATATATAAGAACATCGCAGCCCTAGAATATTTCTGGCAAGTGATCATTAATTTACTTATCATGTAACCAAGTCTCTTATTCGATCTTAGCATTTTTCATTAAAACTCAGAACACAGTGAGGATTTAACCATATATGTCTTCTTTTGCCTATCCACAATCTGCACTGGGATACATACCCATGAATCATCTGACTCTACGTCAACGTGATCCCATCTGATCACATGTCCATGATCAGGATGATAATTTTTCTACTGACATTTATGGAACACATTATGCCCCGAACTGAATAGTGGTGGCAATGCCAACCATTACTCCACCTCTCCAACAAGTTCCAATATCACTAAACGGAAAATGAATCTATGAGATAACTTTATCTACATCCTGAAATGATGATGTCCATGTCTTGGAGAGATCATCAATAACACATGATGAGTTATGAATAAAAAACAACAACCTTAAATGATGATCCACATAAGCTTTATAATGACTATGAGCCATCTCCATCCTCTTTTTAATTAAGTGATTCTTCTCTGTTTTTTCTTGGACAAGGCTCATCCGAATTATTGAAGTTTCACCAGTTTCCAAATAAAATAGTGGAGAAGGACAATGAATCCCATAAATTTTTTAAAATAGATCCATATGTATCAAGGCCTAATACAGGTTTTAGTATGAGAACTCCACTATGGGTGAGTGATTCTCCCATGAGCCACTAAAATTTATTACACAATCCCAAAACATGACTTCCAACATCTGTATCATCTTTCGGAGTATAATAAGTTTTGCTAATATTCAACTGAGTTTTATGGGTTTTCAGAAAGCATTTTCTAGAAACAAGACATGAACCACAAATCTCTGTCTGAGAATATTGACACAGGTATTCCATAAATCATTACCAGTCTTTAAATATAGATATTAGATAGATCATCCACCACATGAGTTTCAATAATTGGAATGAAATGTACCGACATGGTATGATGATCCACTATCACCCATATTTCATCATTTCTACATATAGTTCTTAGTAGTACTGTAAAAAAACCAATCTCTATAATCTCCCATTTTGACACTATATATGTAGATTCTTCACCATACCCACTGGTCTCTAATTCTCTATGTTAACATGTTGACATATTACACACTGTGAGACAATGTCGGCCACATTCCTTTTCATTCCTCTCCACCAAAACTAATCCTTTAATTTCTTATACATCTTATGTGTTCTTGGATGTATGGACCATATCTAATAGTGGTAATCATGAAGGTGTTCTTAGTGAAACTCCATCAGTAAAACCATTTGATCATTAAAAAAAATTGTTCTCCCATCATGTTTTCAACCCTCAATCTTCTCCCAAACATTTACATTTGAACTCCAAACCCCGCATTTTTCATCATATGATTATGTCACTTTGACATTATTTACAAAATAAAGAACTAGCATAGCTGAAAATATAACCACAACATCACATTGGCCTTCATCTTCCAAATTAATGTTGGTTAGGAATGACATCAAATACAATTAATCTGAAACTTATTTCTCTATCTAATCATATCACATTCTTCTCAATGCATCTACCACCAAATTCCCTTTTCCTGGTGTATACATCAAGTAAAAAATCAATCATTTAGAGACAATCCATCCATCTCCTTTTCAAAAAATTCAAATCTCAATGTGTGAAAATGTGTTTCATGCTTTTTTGGTCTATTAATAGAGTAAATTTTTCATAATTAGATAATGACACTAAATTTTCATTGCTTGAACAACTGTTTCTATTTTCAAGTCATGTGTTGGGTTGCTCTTTTCATGTATTGTACACATCCATAAACCATATTCCACAACATTGTCTCCTTTCATTAGAAAACATCCCAACCCTGATCCTAAAACATCACAGTACTCCACATATCCCTACCATGATTATGGAAAAATCCAGATAGGTGATTAAGTTAGATTAACATTTAGCTCTTTTAAAGACATCAACCATTCTACTATCCATTAGAATTGGGTATTCTTCTTTGTGAAAGCTCTCATTGATGTGGCTTGTCATGATATGTCACGCACAAAGAATTAGTAATTAACTGGTAATCCAAGATAAAATCATATCTCAAAGTCTTTTTTTGGTGGATTCAATGAGATCACAACTTATATTATTTTAGTATCCACCAAAATACATTTTTCATAAATCACATGGCCATGAAAGCATACCTCATGTATCCAAAAATGAAATTTAGATAGTTTTTCATACAAACGGTGATCTATCATGATTTTAACACTATCACCATGTGTTTCTCATGCTCATCCATTTTCGTTGAATACACCAAGATGTTTTCTACATACACCAAAACGAAAGATTATAAATATTTCTGAAATTTCCACTTCATAATATCCATGAATACAACTGGTGAATTTGTAAGACGGAAAGGAATGACTACATATTTAGTGTGGCCATATCTACCTTTGACATCTATATTCGAATATCTTCTTTCTAAATGAAAATTTGATGATATCCTAATCACATGACAATTTTAGAGAACCACTGATCTCCCCACAATTGATCAAATAGATCATCATTATGTAGAAGTTGATACCAATTCATTATCGTAACTTGCTTATTCTTATTATAATTGATGCACATCTAAAGAGTTCCATTAGATTTCTCCATGAACAGGACTTGGGATGCACATAGAGTTGAACATGTACAAATGAAACCCTTTCTTTACAGCTCCTCCAACTACACTATCAATTCCCTCAACTCTACTAGTTCCATCCTATAAGATAGAAGGGAAATGGGATTTTTTTCCATATGGAGAAAAATCATAAACTCCACATCCCTTATATGTGGTAACCCCATGATGTTCATAGGAAATTGATTGAGAAATTGATTCACCACTTTTGGAAAACTGACATCATTGATATCTTCCATTAATTCTGATGTCAACGCCGCCAACTGGTATGATATTGCTCCTATTGCTGGGGCAAACAAAACCATTCCACCCTTCTTTACTCGCTCCCCTCCTTTGAAGTGATTCTCGACGCCATCCTCAATCATGAATATAATGGACCACCTATAATAGTCGATGTGAGTCTTAAACATTTTTATCCAATCCATACAAATTATTACATCATAGAGGTCCATCATCAACATCAAAAATTCTCATTTCATCTCAACTCCATAAAAAATTATACCACATGCTCTACACACAAAACCTTGACATTATCATTCACCAATATGAGTTTGCAATTTTAGTATAGAGGGAGTCATTTCATGTTTTTAACATAGCAGGTAAACAACACGAGAAGATATAAATGAATATGATGAACTAATATTAAACTATAATTGCACGAAGGAATAATTCAATAGAATTATACCTCTCACTGTATATGGTCATGCATGATCATCCACAATCATCTAGTCATCTCCATATAGTTTCTTCATCATTGCACTATTCTCTTTGATGGCTTGATGATATTTTCCTTGTTGAGGAGTCAAGGTATTCTTAGAGTCACCATGGACATATTTTCTCTATTGATGAGCGATATTCTCCTGACCTCTTCCTTGCGAATAATACGTTACTTGTGACACATAAAAAGTGTCTCGAGCATCGGAACTCAAAGCACTGTAAAAAAATAGCTTAATGTGTACCATGTTTTTTAAATTATGGAATTATCTTTGTGATTCTTTAAAATTCCTCTTTATGTGGTCAAATGAATGAAATTGGTAGCATTTTTCTTGGCACTTTGGTCATGGAGGAAGATTTACTAATACAACAATTGGATTTTGATTCCATCTCTCACCTTGAAAATTTGAATCTCTCTTATGGTTTCTCATAATAATGGTGTTTTCACCATCTCCAGTAGCTATCATCATACATCCTCCTACCATATATATTGAAATGTCTTGATCACACACCACCTCTCGGTTCAACATCTCTATATAATAAATAATACAGGGAACTATAATCATCAATCAAATTTTATGACTTAGCCATGATTTGGTGATACGTTCCTTTAGGGATACACATTCCATAACATCTAGTTTAAAGTGTACTAATTTCATGAATTTAGTTCCATAATCTTTGATAGATATATTCTCATGCTTCAGTCTAGTGATGTATTTTTTCCTCGGGATCTTGAACAGGTGATGATATAAATTCTTATTAATAAATTCTTGAAAATCATCACAAGATAGTTTATAATACACTATAGCTTAAAAAACAAGTTCCCACTACGAGTGTGAATAATATTAAAACATATACATCTCAAGGTTGAACATTAGCTCAACTGGTGTGCTGATAAACTCGAACATGCGATTCATCCTACTGATCCAAACCTCTACCCTCTCAGGTTCAGAATCAGTTTAGAATATGGGTGGATTCTACATCATGAATTAGATGGAATGGTCCACATTCCTTGGTTCATCTCCCTATTTCCCTATTTCCACATCCTGAAATTCCTATAAGATGCTTTGAACTATCTCTTAGTTCACCTTTGGATATGGTGAAACCATTTTCTCATTAGCTTCATCCATTTGGATTCCACAATGCCTATTGGGTTCCATCTTCTATGAAAGCAAAAAAATTCTTTAAGTCCCAATCTTTATAAACTGATGGCTTAGTATTTCAAATTATATCACATCAACTATCACAACATTGTTTTCCCAAAACATCCTTCTCACATTCAACAATTTTTTGGGAAAACTCATTAATTATTTTTAAAATCCTAAAATTTTGAAAATACACCAAGTATCTTCTTTTTAAAATCTATCATTTGAAAAAAACATATTTTTTCAAAATGTACAACTTTTTACAAGATCATATGTCATTAATCAAAATTAAATATGAAATAATTATGGTAATTCCTTGGTCTAGTGCATGACATGCTTGCATCATTGGATAAACCCATGTCAATGAGATACTTCTATCCTATAAGTACCTACAAAAAAATTATATGGAAGACCCAAGAAACATAATGTACACTATAAATGGGTTAGCTACGTCCTTTTATGCTATACATTTCAAGTCCATACAATCCTACTACTTTCTAGGATCACAACCAAAGTAATATAAAAGGTTGAATAAACTCCAATACCATGAATTTCAATCCTACTTGTTATGAAATGACCAAATAAGATGATACCATTTGTAACAACCCGGTAATTCTAATTTTATTGAAAATATAATGAATCATTACTAAAACTTAAGTGACATCCCTAAGATTCCAAAGACTAGAAATAAATACTGAAGGGTTTCAAATACATTTGGGAGACAATTTAACCATTAATAATAAAAGCATAATCCAAATTTCTCTCTATATAATGGTTGAACAAAATAAAGACAACACAATAAAATCATATATCTTAAACACTACATTAATGTTTTCAACATTGTAATACCAAAAAAGTTTCAATGTAAATAGTTGATAGGGAAGTAAAGACTCTCAATTGACTACATGACTCAAATATCAACAATCTCTAAGCTCTACAATCACTGAATAGCCCCAGTATCATGAGGTTGTGCTGAAAAAATGTGAAATGTAACCATTTCCCCTATCCTGGAAGATACCTTCTGCAAAATCAATAATGTTACAAAGCATGGGTGTCTATAAAACTCAGTTGGTTTTCAGAAATGATTTCCCTACTCATGAAACTAGTATAGAAGTTTTATGAACATTTATATAAAATATTTTATATAAACTAATTTCACAAAACGGTTTATTACTAAATATAAACATGTTTTCAGAACCAGTAATAACCCAAAGAATAAAAGTGGAATTATATCCATGTTATATAGAAAGATGTTTCTCTATAAAAATAAATAAACAATGATTTAAAACCATTTCTCAATATTTTTGGGCATACCCAATCCATTCCATGCCACCACAGAAAAAACCATGCTTGCTATTTGATTACTATTCCAGAATAATGAGCAGTTTCTCATCGATCTACCAAGGCATCATAAGGTAATTGAATCCATTGTTCCATTAAATATTTGGCACTGAGAAAAAGGCCATATTTCAACCATGCCGTGTATTTTGAAAATGATCACATACACCACCTATGCCGAAATATCATACCAAAATAACCCTTTTAATAAAATACAATTTTAATTAAAATAAATTCATTAAAACCATTACAATTCCAACTGATTTAAATTAAATTAGTTTTTATTAAAACCCCATTCAAACCTAGAACATTTAGAAGCTACAATAAATCAACCATTTAAAATCACCATTTTAAATTCATGAAACTAAAAAAAAATTCACCACAAGGTACCATGATTTCACAAATCTAACAAAAACGATAAATAATCACTAAAGATATTTATTTCATTAATCAAACCGAGATTTAACAATAATTCATATACATGTTACTCAATTTGAAACTAATCCAATAAATTCTAGAAATAAGATATGAATGTGAAGCCAAATACCTCAAATTGTTGGACAAAACATGACCATAGATGCAGAACGCTCAAGAAAATGAGTTGATTCATCACAGAACCTCCATAGGTCACTTATCCTAGCATGATCAAAACCAAAAATAAACATATTTTGAATAAATGATAAAATATCTACCCACAATGGATTTTGATATGAGAGAACAAGAATATGGGAGAAATAGATCTTAGTAGATCTAAGTAATGGTTCCTAGACTATGAAGAAATATCACATACCGAAAGAATCCCATCTCAAAACCCCAAGGGAAGCCTTTATATTGGCTCCAAAATTCATTGGAGAGGTACTCCTATCTTCAAGGAAGAGAAGTCCGATGTTTAGGCTACATAAGAAAAAATGATTAGTTCAGAGGAAAAAACGTGTGAGATACATTTTTTAGGATCTCACTTTAACCACGTGCATTGTTAGTTCACACGGTTAAACAAAACGTTTGGTAACAATTATTTATCTACTATCTATATAGTCCCTTACAAAGTCTCCGTATTCATATGAACACCATGCTGAATCTATCTACCTCAACCCTTCTATTGTGCATTGTTTCTACTAAGATATTCACATGGATTGGATAAGCTATGTACAGCTAGTGTTCCTATTCTTTATCCCACAAAACTTATTGAATGTTCATTAAACTCTACCAACATTCCCCCTTAAATAATGTCAATAAAATCAAATGCAATGGGATACGTACCAAAAACTAGGGGTACTATAGATGGAGCACTATTTTGTTAACCATGCAGGAAAACCATGTTAGATATCTAGAAATTTTAAATTTTAAACTCCTTAGATTATGGATGTGGTGAGGGGTTTATTTGGGGTTTAAATGTTGTCTTTATTAGTTGATTTCATGTGGTGGGGATAACCATCTAGTGTTCTCCCCTCACCCTCATTATTATTTTGTTGCTTAATCTTGATCAGTTGTGTGTGACGTGTATATTGAATAGTAAAACTACCGTTCATGTTTTCTCTTAGATGTGATTGAGAATTGATTTGGATTTTGGTTAAATTTTAGCTTGCTAAATTTCAAGGGGAAAAACATGTTTGTGGCGGGGAGAATTGTCATAAACAAACCATGGTTTTCATTTGTTTTTATGTATTTCTCAATGTTGGATCTTTTGGATGAGGCCCTTCTTCACATTCCAACAAAAGCCATTATGTTTTCTAGTATATGTCTTCTTCTAATGCTATTCATGGTTATTATGATTTTTATAGGGATAAAATGGAATGTTTGATATTTTTTGACACCCACACTGTCACTATATTAGGTTTATAGTAGTGATGGATCATTGGGTGGGTCAACCATAGTGTTTATAGATACTTTTTATGGTTTTAGAAAAATATTTGTGGTCGTACGGTTTGAGTACAGTTTTCCCAAACCGTGAAACATAAACATGAAATGTTGTATATTTTTTCAGAAATCATAGAATGATTTTAAAATATATTGAAAAACCATGTAGTAAAACCAGGAATCCCATTATAAGCAGAATTACATTTATCCAAAAAATAATTTTGTGTGATTTCTCTTACCAATTCGAGAAATATGTGTTGAATATCGACCAAATCCCACTAGAACCCCTCGTTCTTGTTCTTTTTTGGGACAATTTTGGGGTAATATTTCAAGAAATTTTAGTAATTATTCATGATTTCTTCATCAAATCTTCTTGATTCCTCTTCTCTACTTCCCACTCTATCATCTCATAGTTCTCTTTTGTCTTGTAACCCTTTTGGTGGAACCCTAAGGGTAGGGTTGGATGTTTTTGGATGATTTACTTAATGCTAGGGTGTGTGGTTGATACTTGATGCATTATTCATATTTCACATGATTTCTTATCACTTCCACACACTGTTTAGGATGGTGTTTCCATTATTTTCCATCATGACTCATTATATTGAGTCATGTATATTTTTAAATAACGTGTAAAGCATTTCTCACATGCTTGTGATATTTATTTCCTTTCTTGGTATGATTTTTTTCTGTTTCAAAACATTAGTGGAACTTCTTTTTAAATACACGGGGTTTCTCTAATTTTTAAACATATCATGCATAAGGGATGTTTGTTAAAATGTCTATCATCTCTTTAAAATGAAAATTTTCATTTTAATTGGAGTCAAACATTGATAATATTATGATAGTAAATGTTTAATGTTTATTTGGTGTCGTATGAATGAAATTAATGATTTTTATGGCATGCCCCATGTCTGGGGTTTGTTGAGTTAGATTGATAACATGTTGTATTTCTTTAAAAAAAATTGGTAACCTTACACAGGCTTGTGGTGAACCATTAGATGTGGTCACATCCATTGGTGTTTGGAATACAGACCGAGTTGGGAACACAAACAATAATAGTCTTGATTAAATTTACTAATTTCAAAGACCCGTATTTGAAAACACATACCCCCTCACACTCCCTTCTCTTCAAACATTCACTGTTTTAAAAATGGTCTATTTGTTATGTAATGATATGAGAGTGGTTTAACTTTATGTTTGAATGTATGAGCTTTTGGGTATTTTGGAACACAGATGTTTTCTAAATGGTGTAAAAAAACGTTTTCAATTTTACATATGAAGATTATTTTATAAATGATTTGAAAATATATTTGTAAATGAATTTGGGTTTTTAAACATAACCTCCTATTTGGAATGCTTTTAGAGTCGAATGATTGTCCTAAAATGTGGAAATACTGGTTAATAAGATTCTCAGGGAAGTGGTGTTCCTCATGGTTTTTGAAGTGATTTGTTAAGGTTTCAGTGTGCATATGTTATCTAAAATGGGTTTGGGATGTGATAGTGGTGGTATATAATATGTGATTCTTGGATTCAATGTTAAATCGTGTAAGTTGTGGTATATGATGTGTTAAAATTGATTGAGCACAAAACGGAAACCCTAGAATCATGGTGGGAGGACTAAGACCAGTATGATAATGATTTGGTAGTGTCCTCATCCCTATTTCACTTAGCAAGATTGGTGATAAAATCAATAATTAAACTATGATGATTTTTGGGGACCACTATGACATTGGGGATTCCCCTCCTAGTGGCTTGTGCATGACAAGGTTATTCGATGTTGTTAATTGTACACTAAGATACAATTTACATAGGCCCAAACATCTATCTAGTTACTAGGGGTGTAACCATGGATAATTCTCATTTTTTATATTTCACATTTCATCGACATACAATATGTTTTATTTGTAATTTAAAAAGTAAGTGTTTTTCCATTAATGATGTTTTTCTTTACAATAAATTTCCATTTAAAGTTTTTTTCACATGAGAACATTCACTAGTATTGTTTGGTTTGGGTTTCAGTTATAAAATTATTGTTTTCATATATAATGAACTATGGCGTGCGTTGAACTTTAACCAAATAAATTTTTCTTTTTTTAATAAAAAGTTTAATTTTTTTTTTTATTTCAAACTAATGTAAGTGGAATGTTTTGGGAAATGAAACACTTGGACTTTATGGTGAATTCCTAATAAACAATTGTCTCACAACATACCCATAACAATCAGTGTTAGTAGACACTACATATTTTTCAAGTTCAACATTTGTGCAGTTTTCCTAGCACATGTACTCGTGGTTGGAGAGGGTTTGGTCTTATGGTTACAGGTGACCAAGAGGTCACGTGGAGATAGTAGTAGTATTGTCCAAATTTTATTTTTATTGATTTCAATCTTATTTTTTATGTTTTAGTCCGTTTAGATGTATCATGTATCTAGATCAGATGTTTATTTATTTATTTACAGTTTTGGGTTATTGTTTTGTCCTCAGTTCGATTAGTTTATTTATTTGTTACTTATTACAGGGCTGAATAAATTCCCACATGATTAATATCGGATACCCGATACTAGGTATCACCCAACAGGGATTGGGAATGCCCTTCAGGCCATGCCGCAGACTAGCTTGGGTGACTATAATAGGGTCAACCTAGGAGGTTTTCTGACACTTTCCATATTATAGAAATATGAATACTTCGTTTGGGACGTGTCGACTACCGCCTCCTAAAAAATATGAGATTAGTTAACACATCACATGGAAAGTTTTAAATATTTTTTTAACAAAATTATATAAATTCGATATTAATTATACTATATTTATATTAGATTGATATACATTGTTACATCTATTTCATTAAAATTCATTCTTCAATAAATCAGAAAAAAGAAAAATAACAATCATGCGTACGTATAGTCTACTGTCTCCATGAACATTGTTTTTTTTAGTAATTTATTGTTATAAATAATTATATATTTAATATATATTTTATTTATGTTATTTTTATATTCTGGAGATGATGGACTTATGAGGACGTCTACTATTGACACCTTATCAAGTTCATTTTTAACATAAGTAACGAATATCAACAAAGCATCCAACGTGAAAATAAATAATATTTAATTGTTATAACACGGTAATTATTTGATATAAAATGAATAATAAAAATGATAATTTTTTTAATCAAGGATGAATATTCCTATATTTCTTACTTATGATGAAAAAGGAACATACGATAGAAGTCATACTCAAGGTATGGTAATTTATTAATAATATTTACATTCATTTGGTTAAAATTAAACTTCTTGATTATTTAATTCAACACTTATGTGTGAAAAAAATTTGTAATATATGATCTTTTATATATAATTTTTATGTTGATTTATAGTGAAAACACATAATAGATCTATTTTAATAATAAAATTTTCTTTCAAGGGACATCATCTCAATATCCTTTAATTGGGACATATTTTTTATGTTATACACCACCTTCTATTATAATGTGTATAATAAACCCCTTTGACTTTTACTTTCCAAAAAAGTTTTTTAAAATGAATATTTCAATAAAAATCATATTATATTATTTACAAAATAAGAGAATGGTTGTTTTTAACTTATACGACAAAAATACTTCTCCATTGCCATAACCATTATTGATATTTGGCTTCCTATATATTGATTAATGTTTTTAAAAGGAAAAAAAACAATTACTCCATTTTTTAGGAATTTTGGTATTGAAAAAGGATTTGATAATAGATGGACTATTTTAATATGATGAAATTATTTATTATGATTGAAAAGTGAATGTTATGAGTGGATTATATGAAATTAAAATCAATTATTTATTTATTATGATTATACAATGCTACTTAGACATATTACGGGTGGTTACGTGATAAACCCAATATGTTTTGTTTTGTAATTATATAATGACTGTTGGTTTTGTGGTAATCCATGGAAATCATGTTACATTATAACCACCAATGCATTGGGTATGGATGTCGGCCATATGGGTATTCCATTTATAAATGTGGCCTATGTGGATTTCGATCGTATAGTTATTCTATATAAGTATGATTATGTCCCATGTAACCTTTTATGTTTTATGTGCTTTCTATTGGTTTTATGGTAATATTTTGATTAAAAATGGGAAATCAGTGCGAATATATTTAATGAAGAGTATTTACTAATTTTTTAAAAGTGAATGTATTACTTTGTGATCATGTAATAATAGTTTACATGATTCAACAAGACTAACCATTTTCCTGTTTTTTATCATTTATTGAACCTTTTATGCCCATCATAATTCATTAAATAGTTTTCACAGGAAAAAAGGACAATATATTCAATGATGGGATATAGGGAATGTTATGATGATTAAACATGAAACAAGACCATGTTTCTTTATAAAAATTTTTGTTTTTGAAAAATTGGATATTGATTAAAACTATCTACTTTGTAATATTTTATTTTTTATTGTATTGGTTATATCATAATTATCAAAATTTCATAACACTAAATGATCCTCAATTTTAAATAATATAAAATTATTTACAAAAATAAAGATTATGAAATGTTTATGTCCAGGTCCTTATATTTGGTATCCATGGAAATGCTGAGAAACGTTATTGATTAAGAATTTTGGTTAATCATAGATTATGTTTATATTTATATTATTTTATTTAAATTGTTATTCATAAAATTTTCAAAATGTGGAATGTCAGTTACAAATTGAAGGAGGATGATCTCAAACAACATTCCTATCTATTCCTGATGACTTTATGGAAAAAATATTTGAAAATTCATGTACTAACGATTCTAAATTGTTTTCTAAAATAAAAATATCTTTCATATAGTTGTATGAAATATCAAACACCTCTTCTATACCATGATTCCATCTTGGATCATGGGTTGTTTCTAATAAAATCCTATTTTCTCAATATTTTTATATTTTCAAAATGGTATATATTATGAATGAATATTCAGATATTTTTCCATATCTCAAAATTATGAATAATATTATGATTTTGAAAACGTGGCGTAAGATGGCTACTCATACACAACCTATTAATATTTTCATTTAAAATATATTCTTTCTGAACATAATTATTGTATTTTTAGAGGACCATTTATTGAATGTATCAAATAAAACTCAGTTCAAATGTCTTATAAAAATCAAGTCATATCATATGTTTTGAAATTATATGTAATAAAATATTAATTTCCAAAACAATTTCTCTAAAAACACCCATACAACCCATGATCTACAAGGTGTATTTGGATATAAGAATAAAGTGATTTTGAGGTATCTATAATTCATTTTTAATGAATTGACCTTATATATACATGAGAAATAACAATGAAAACAGGTTGACACAATTATCAAGGTATGATGTTCTCTATCATTGCAATCATTTTATTAAATCAGATGTAGATAAAAATATAGATATCTAAATATAAAAGAAATGATTGATGAATAAGTTGAGGTAATTAGGGATTGAGATACAGATGCGGGGAATAAGATAAAAATTTATATTAAAACATTTTATTAATGTATAAAATACTACTTTTCTATTATGAATATTTATTTATATTCTTATATTAGGGCATAAATGAGTTTTTCATCTCTAGGAAAATGATCTTTAGAAAAAAAGATATCTGATTTATTTTCATACGTTGGAATCAATTGCCATTAAAAAAATCATATATTTATTGTTTTATGATTGTTTAATTTCTCCAAACAACTATTTATATCACTCTTCATTAGAACAAGATTGTTATATTTTTATTCTATATCCATGTTTTCCTACAAACCCTAGTGTGTTTAATCTCAGGTGACCATCATATTTCATTTTAATTAATTTAGAGTGTTTGTTTTATTAAACAATTTTCTAATGTGGGAATTCAGTAAATTCATTTTGAAAATTATTATTTTAGTAACAGACCCAAAATTCTAATTTTGAGGATGAAATTTACAAAGGTGGTAGAATGTAACATCCATATTTTTTCAATGGAATCACAATTTTCGATAGAGTACATGATATAAAACATCGATCTTAAATAAAGAAATTAATATTAGTATGTTCGATTGTAGTTATATCCTATCAGTAATAATAGAGGGAATGAATATTGTGAACTGAATTATGAAAATATGGTTTACACATAAATATACTATTAATTATTTATTAAACAATAAATAATTAATGATTGTAATACTTTTTAAATTAAAAGTAAATGTTATTTTTAAATGACGTAACTGTTCACGTGGATAATTTATACCAATATGAAAATAAATAAATATTTTTTTATTATATTGATGAAATATTAATTCAATATAATGTTTAAAATTCATATTTTTTGGTTTCTAGAAAATTTATAAGAACAAATACAACTTTACAAATAAATGAGTAGTTCAAAAAATGAGTTTTCCCCATGTATTGATGGTGAACCCATTTTAAATATAGTTCATGAAATTTTTATAAGTTATATTATAAAATATATACAACATCATTACAATTTGGACATAAAAATTTATTTTCGATAAATTATTGGAAATGTTTTGATAATTTTCATTTTTAATGAATTGTGAAAAATACCACATTTTAATTAAAAAAACATTTTCCTCTAATTTATTTAGATTGATATATTTTCTGTTCAACTGATTTAAAAATATAATTAGATTATGTTCTTATAATTTCACCCAATTTAGTTCATTGGATTAAATTTTAAATTGAAAATAGATATAAAAAACATTTCAATCTTTTGGATTTTTCACTTTAAATACCCACTTTTCCGTTTTGTCTGCATAATTATTTTTAAAACTAATTCATAAAATTATATAAATTTAATTGGTTAAAATGGATTCAATAATTGGAATTATAATTTACACATTAGGATTAATGGAAAATTTTAATTTTTTAAAAATAAATTCCATGAAAAAAATTAGTAATCGAGATATAGGTTAAAATAAATAATGTTAAAGTTAAAAGTGTAAAGGACTGAAATACATATAAACTAAAACATTTATAGGATTTTTTAGGTTTCTATAAACACATAAAACTATAATAAACATTAATTTAATTTATAATTCGTTTAAATTAATTCCACCTCAATGTGGAAAGAGTTAAATATAAAATAATCTATAATTTAATAACTTGAACCCACCTATCCTGAAGTATAAAACCCACCCATAACCTCCCCATCTCTAGAAAAAAAAAGCCTTCGTGATCCTGAAATCTCTACCAAAACTCCTATTCTTAACTCTCACCACATTCAAGTGGTTTCTTAATCACAAAAATATCAAATCCTAGGTCATAAAGTGTCCATCCAGGATGGGATATTCAAGAGGTAATTTTCTCAAAGTACCTCTATTAATTTACTTTCATATTCTATATTATCCTCACCTAATTCATCAATAAATGCATGATAAATATATAATAATGTATGTAATAGAGTTTTTTTTATAATAGAATAATTCATAACCATTTAATTAATCAAATCCTATTATTAAAACAAACGAAATTGTTGTCCAAGTTATGTTGGAGAATCACCTCTGTGAAAAATTCGTTTGTTCTTATTCCATTATCGCTTTCACTGATTGTATTAAAACTATTTTTTTGGTAAATTTTCTTTTAATATTTATATTATTAGAAATTTAATATTTTTGAATTATTATATTAAATATACCTTAATGCTATCCACATTGTTGTTATTTGTTAAATTCGTTTGGGGATTTTTGGAATACCAACTCCTCAAATCCATGTAATTCGTTCACACTTAACATGGAATGTATTTATGATTGTTTTAGTAAAAATATATGGTATTAATTAAATATTAATTCTAATATAATGATGTGATATAAATAGATATACATATTTAAAATCAATTCATTTAAAATCCATCTTCAATGCGATAAGAAAAACAAAAATAGTTTTCTTACATAAGTCCAACATACCATCTCCATGACTGGGGTTTTTATTTTTTCATTAAATATTATTATAAATAATTATACAATGAATATATACAATATTTATATCCAGTTTTATATTTCATAGATTATGGACTATTGACCACATGGACTATTAACATCTTATCGATTTCACCTTCCACCAAAGTGCCTAATATCTACAACGGATCCGACAAGAAGATGAATAATTATATAATTGTTATAACATGGTAATTAATAATATAAGATAAATAATAAAAATTAAAAATGTTATAAATATAGTCTTCATTAACCTATGGTTATTATTCATGATGAATGAGTATCACATGATATGATTCGGACTAGAGGTAAGGGAATTTCTTAACTCAATTTCTGTTCATTGGGTTAAAATTCTACTTCTTGACTATGATGTCAAAATCATATTTTTGAAAAGAAATTTGAATATATTTTATTTTATTTCAACATTTTAATGTGTATTTACAATGAAAAAACATAATCGGTATATTTTGTTAACAAAATTGTCTTTGTGTGGGACTTCATCTCAATCTACTTTCACTGAGTAATATTTTTTATTTTATACACCACCTTGTATTTTATGGCATATAATCAACCCCTTTAAATATTAATTTCATTAAATGGGTTTTAAAATGAATCTTTCAATTCAAATAATTTTGATTTCCAAAAAAAGTTTCAAACAGAATGTTTTTTAATTTATATAATGACAATGATATCACTAACGCTATAACCATTATTGAAATTTAGAATACTCTATAAGCCTTTATGTTTTTAAAATAGAAATTGAATCAATTATTTCATATTTTGGGTATTTTTTTATTGAAAATATATTTGAAAATGAATTTAATATTTCAATATATTGAAATCATTTATTGTGATTAAAAGTTGAATTTTATGAGTGAAGTGATGATAATTGTAATCAATAATGTATGTTTTATGATTAGATAATGGTACTTGTACATTTGAATGATGGTTACATTTTTATGTAAACAAGTTGCATTAAATGATAAACCTCTCATAGTTGGATATGTGATAATCCAAGTACGATTGGTTACATTATAACCATTAATTACTTCTTTTATATAAGTTGGTTGTATAGATATTCCATTTATAAGAGTCACATGTGTGGATATGGACCGTATAGTTACTCAATTTAATTATGATTATGTTTTATGATACCTTTCTATGTTATACATGATTTCAATGGGTTTTATGTTAATATTTTCATAAAATGGTAATAAATGAGACTATATTCTGGTAACATTTTTCCTGCCTTGTGTATCCCTTCTGATGATTTGTATGTTCATCACATGTTTTGAAATGTTTTTCACATTATTTAAAGAAGAATAGATTCAAGTATGAGATCAATTGAATGATATGATGATTAAACATGAAACAAAACCATATTAATTATTTGTTTATAAAAAATTGGATAGTGGGTAGAAGTGTCTAATTTGTAATATTTGTGTTTTTATGTATGAGTATTGACCTAATTATCTAAAATTGTAAACTTGTAAATATTATCAATGAAAAATATAGTCAAATAGTTGACTTAACTCATGATTATATAATATTTATGCTTGGGGACTTATATGATCACTAAAACTAAACTTTGGATCCAAACACATTTTCACATTAACTATTCAATATGTTCTATGAAAATGAAGGACCTGGATGATATAGTACAAGATTTATAAAACTCGTTGTTTTTTAAAATATTTACGATATATTTTTGACCTGAAAATAGATCTTTCCCAAAATCTGATGATATGTAAAATATATATTTATCACATCTAAAACATTTTTGAGAAACAATTATTTAAAGTGGGAAATTATTAACCCCACTTAAAATGTCATTAATTCATTAATCAACATTTTTAGTCATGTGACCATACCTATTCCCTATATTAAATGTTAATGTTGAGTTATTCTTTTGAATGTGTATCACATACTTATATAAATCCTCATTTAATCCTCTAATTTCTTATATTCATAGAAGGAAAATCTGTTAACATAGTTAATATATTTTGAATAAATAATAGAAAATTTTATTATATCTAATTATTTCAAATTATTATTATTTTTTACTTTGTATATGATGTGATGCAATACATAGTTTGATGATTTCTCATTTGACACTGCCACAATTATATTTTGTTCGTACATTGATATCGATATGTCTCACCTTTAAATGACGATAGGAATTGGAGGAAACCTTCTAGAATAAAAATATTTTCTTCTTCCTAGGTAGTGTGATTGTAATATGAAATATGGTATATCACTTTCTTGTTAGTGACATGAATAAGAAACAAAACAGGGAGACCAACTCTACAAGTCTATATTTCCCTTATATCCTGTTGAATGTGCTATTGGAAAAGGAATACCATTTCATCCAGAGATGTGGAAATCAAGAAAACTACATTATATCCTAAATAAAAAAATCATCCATATTTTACAATTTTTTGTTTTAAGGTACTTCCATGATGCATGAAAGGATGGCCTAGAATGTCCGATAGAACTTGACATTATTTAGAGTAATGTAATTTTTTAAAAGATGATTTACAAAATCAAATTGATTAAAAAACTAAACAAAATTATCCAATAGATCCACCAAATATGATAGAACATGAAATGAAATTTCCCAATCTCTAAAAACATTCATAATTTCTTTCTGATGTTCATGTATTTCATTTTTATCTATGATGTTGTATCAGTACTCACAATCTAGGAATTTTTTTATAGACTAGTCATGAAAATACTAAATAAATATGATCATTCCAATAATAATAGAGTATATGAATATTGACTCATGGTGTCTATTATCATTAATTATCCAAATATTTAAACTAGTGTGGGTTTTAGAAAAATTTGTAAATTTATGAAATGATTATTTTATGATAAGGGTGTATCAAAATCACATCATACATGTATCATTATAATGATGAAGTTTTATAGAAATTTATAATATTATAGAATCATATGATAGTGAAAAATAATTTCTCCTACCACAGTAACACCATATAACATCCATTAATGGAAATTTTCATTGAACTTTTCTTCAAACAGATAATTCATTATCAATTATTTAAACATTGTTTTCATTGAAAATTCATGGATACATGGTTGTTAGTGTCATTTTTTCTCAATAAAACTGAGTTACAATGGATTTGTGTCCCTTGATAATTTCACCAAATAATTATGTTGTCTATCAAGATTATCTACTAATGTTGTCTCATATTCCCTATCTAAAACATCCTTATCGTTAAAATCATCATCATAGGAATCATTAATTTAAATTATATATGGAGTAACTATAAAAAAATATATATTAGGAACATGTTTAGGAAATGAAATTTGAATTACATTATTTTATCTCCCTCTCAGTATATATTTATAACATGATCCACCATTAATAACAATCTATAATGTAAACACATACTCACTAGATAATCCTTGATTGTTGGGAAATTTTTTGATTGTTTGTGTAAAATCATAAATTTTACTAACATGAACATATAATTTCCTTAAAAATATCCTTCCACACCCATATAATTTTCATATGAATTCCTTAAATCAGTGATATTTACAATATTATGATTCATGTAATATAGATTATCATGTGTATGAGGAAATAAATAATCAATAGATGGAAACAATAATTATCAACAAACATCAAATGGTCATGTATATACCAATTAATTATGTTCATCATATTGCATCTAGTAATATAAACTAATCATGGAAGGCCACTTATATATGATATCTCATTCCATTTCATATCTATTAAAATTTAAAAAATATATCTTTATAATTGATAAAAAATGAATGCAAACTCATTAGATTTGTTATAATAATGAAAAATTAAAATAATAACTACACTAAAAATAAAATCATGTTTACGATGTATGAGTGGTTAGATGAAAGACTGATAATATGAAGTGATTCAATACATAATGTTTTTCAAAATAGGGTAACTTTTCCAAATGAATGAAAAAATAATGAATTTGAAGCCTTTATATAATTTTAAAAAATTATAACAAATTTTCATTCATTATATTTATATTCTGACTAAAAAATTATTTAATTGGTTTATTTTTTAAGTAATTTTCTTCATTACTAATGAATTGAGTTCGATAGTTAGAAAATTATTAATTAAAATTTCAATTAAATTTCAAATAAAATAAATATTAAGAAAAATATTATTTTGTTTACACATATCAAATTACAATATGTATTATCATATTTTTATTATATTAAATTATTTTTGTGAAAACTCATATAATATAGTTGAATTAAAATATTATAAAAATAATATTTATTCTAACAATTAATATTGAATATATATTTAATATTATATTATAATTATATAATTTTAAAATTTATTTTCAAAATTAAATTTTAATTATTTTTCTAGTTTTGTAATTATGTTAAACTATTTGAAATAAAAAATTTAATTATAATTGAATAATATATAAGTATATATGTATATATATTTAAAGTATTAAAAATTGTATGTTATTTATAAATTAACAAATTACTAATTCATATTTCAATTATATATTTTGTTTATATAATTATTCTAAAATTAAAATTATTTGTCACATATCAAATTTAAACACTTGTTCAGATATTTTTCTTAAATAAGATTATTTTCATGGAAACTCATATCATAAATCAAAATTAATATATAAAATATATTTTTAATTTAATAAAAAATATGTAAAATAAATATAATTTTTGAATAACTTAATAAATGTTCTTAATTTATTATCAAACATAAAAGATTAATATTCGCCCTATTTTTTATTAAAGTAAACATTTTTAATTGTTAAGCATTTAACTCAAAATGTACAAATATATATATATATATATATTAAAATTCATCATAACTAAAAATGAATTCTTAATTAATGAAATACTAATTTATATTTCAATTAAATTTTATATTAACCATAATTATTAAATTTATTTAATTTATCACATTAGAAATTTAAATATATTTATTATAATTTTTGCTTAAATTTGTTTTTATGAGAAAAAATATAAAATTACTAAACTACGATATTATTTAGTAATTATTATATTCATAATCAATATCTAAAATAAATTTCATTTTCCATTACATTTTATTAAAAAAATAATTTATTATTAAAAAAAAAAAATTTATTCATCAATTTTTTTATTAATGTAAACTTTTTAATTAAAAATCATTCAATGTTTTTTTAAATAATATATATGGTTATATATATATTATAAGTCTAAAAAGATAAAAATTACTTAGGAATTTTAATGTTACAAATTTTATTTAAAATAAATTTAATGCTAAAGATTAATTTTTAGAAAACATAATCATTTATCACATATCAAATAAAAATAAATTGTAACATACCAAGTAAGAAATGAATAATAGATATTTTTATCTATGTCTATTAATGAATTAGATAGTGTTTTAGAGGCTTAAAATGAAAATAAATCCAGTCTTAAGCATGGAATACACTAATATTTTTAAAAGATTGTTTTACTGCCTTTTAATGGAAAACCATTTTCAAATATATCTTTTGAAAATTTTATAAGCTATGTTTTTCAAAATAAACTTATTCTTTATGATTGGGACATCAAAATTTACTTTGTCTGAATTTTTGGTATTTTTCCGATAAAGTTCATTTTTTAATGAATAGTGAAAAATGTTGTATTTTAATTAAAACCACTTTTTAATATAATTTATTTACATGATTAGATTATCTTTTTAATTGGTTTTAAAGTAAAATTAGAATATATTTTTACCATTTAATCCAATGGTGGTCATTGGAATCAATTTCACTTTGAAATTGGACTTAAACTAGTGTCAATCTTTTGATACTTATTGTTTCATAAAAACACTCAATTTTTCATCACAGCAGGAATTAATTATTAAATTAATTAATGTAACTTATATGATTTGAATTTTGTAAAATAGACATCATTTTTGAATTCATAATATCAAATATAGCTTAGGGTGATGTTTTGGTATTTTTCTGAAAAACTTCAATTTTTGATAAATAGTGAAACCACTATGTGGTAGTTAATGAAACTGATTTTCCGTTTAAATGAAACTTTGCCACTTATGTGATTTTATTTTCAAAAATACAACATACATGGTTGTCATTAAGAAGTAAAATGTGGTTTAATGAGATTAAAATAATTTTTTTGGTGAATAGTAAGTTTTAAGTTCTTAATCGCGATTAGAGGCAATTAGTGTAGTTTAAGGTAAAAATAATGTTTTTATAGTATGAGATAAGCTTGAAACATGTCCTACACTTATTGTATGTGCCATGGCCGACCACGACAATCCATGGGTCAACTTGGAGACCCCATGGATCCACATTGGATGGAAAATGACATTAATATCTTTTAATTCAATGTTAAAGTAAAAAATGTCACAAACATGAGTTATTTTACTAAAACAATTTTTACATGAGGTTATATAGGTCAGATTTTTGACTATAAATAGTCACTGGAAAGATAACAAGATTTAATACATCATAGTTTTTTATAATTTATATAAATTAAATTAATTAAATTATTTATGACATCATGATGATGCATCGATTACCAAATTATTTAACGATTTAAATAAAATGAAGCGATAATGTAAAATCTAAGACCTACAATTGTCAAAAACCTATTGGTCGGGTATATTTCTAACCCTTATCACCTTATCATCCAATTATATCAATGTGGGACCTTTTAAATACGAAACTCATTTTAAAATAATGTAACATTTTTTTACTTTCCAAGAGTGCCCCTCCTCTCCTCATATAAAAGGCCCCCACCTCTACCTCCTTACACATAGTTACAAAGCCATTGGCTCAGACAACCCCTGCCCATTTTGTCTCTTCACATCCCTCTATAACTCTTAGAAGCCTCGCATTAGGCATAAGTCTTCCCAAGGAAGCGTTTGAGCTCAAACCAGAGGGAGTTACCCGATTTTAAGGTAATGTCTTCACTTGAGTCCTTTTGTTTTATTTTGCTTCTCCAACCCCAAAACTCTTTTTATTCATTTATTTTGTAACAACTACAGTATCATAAATATACTAGGATGTTGTTATAAGAATGATTCGAGCTACACTTACACACACCTACATCTAATGGCTAAAGAACATACTGTTTCCGTGGATGGAGAATTTCTACCTCATGAAACGATGATTGTTCAACACTCATATAACAACATCAAAGGTGGCCATTAAGATGTCACTATATTTATATATGATATATAATATGTTTATGTTTTACTTAAGCTTCTGTATTTTTCAATTTATGGCATACCTTTATGGTTTCCATTATGGGTAAACGCGATATCTTCATTTTAGGATGTGCGGACTACCGCCCCCTCAAAGTTATTAGATTTGTTAATGCCATATGTGGGACGTATAAATGATGTAAATAATGATTTTATATATGATATTATACTGGAATTATAATATACCATTATATCATTATGATTCCATTTCATAAAATATGAAATAGAAATGAAAGTAGCATTCATGCGTACGTACGGCTTACTGTCTCCATGAACGGTGCATTTCATTTCTTACCTCTAAACATTATGTAATATTATAAATGCATGTATATACTGGATATATATGATATATATGGAATCTACATTATGAATATAATTTTTGAGATAATGGATATTTGATTACGTGAACAACTTGCAAATAGAAGAAGTTCATTTTTGACTCAAGTACCAATGATCGTTAAAACGACCGTTATAAACTTAAATAATAACATAGTGTTCATGAAATGGTTATAAATGATATAAAAGGAATAATGAAATTGAAAAAGGTTCTTAAACAAGTAGAAATTAACTCAAGTTTATTATTCAGGAGATTAAATAATGATCAAGTCAAGTCGGATATGAGGTATGGGACTTCATCTCAATCTCCTTTCATTGAGGCATATTTTGTTTTATACACAACCTTCTTTTATACGGTGTATAAAACCCTTTGACTATTACTTTTATTCAAAAGGAATATTTTTTATACGAAGCGTTTACTAAACGACAAAAGGGAATGTTTTTGTCGTACGTATGCGGCGACAACGACTTCTCTACTGCCGTGACCATTATTTGAGTGTCGGCTTCCTCTACAAGCCATTCATTTTTTTAATAGAAAAATAAATACCATGTTTTAATTTTCTTTTATTTTGGTATTGAAAATGATTTTTATAATGTTTTTATTATATCAATGTGTTTTAATGATATCTTGTGATTGAAATGTGGAAATGTTATCTTTCCTTTATGTATGTTTTATGTGATACGATTATGTTATGGTTCTTGGGAATTATTATGAAGACAGGTGGTTCCGTGATAAACTAAGGGAAGGTGAGCCCGATATAGCTCTCCAATGCATTGGGTAACGCGAATGAGTTAAACGTTAATGATTCTCCGAAGAGAATTAGGGAATATACTGTGATGATTATTCTAAACGTATCAAGAGGGTTACTCCCTATGTAAGAATGATATGAATGCCTCATGTTACCATTATGCCTTATGATTTATATGATTTATTAATGATTTGATGAGGTATGTTAAAGTGCTTTTGTTTTATGGGTAATGTATAATTTCGTTCTTATGTATATATGTACCAATGTTTCCTTTCCATATTTTTATATCCCTTACTGAGCTTTTTATGCTCATCCCATTTTTTGAAATGTTTTTTACAGGTCAAGGTAAAGGTACATGATATGATGATAGTGTCAAGGAAGTGTCAAGAAATAATCCATGTTTTATTTTAAATATGTTTCCATTGATGGGAAAAATGAATAGTATCTTTTATGTAACCCCTTTTTTTAAATGTGGAATGTGATGCATGTTTTATGATCTAATTCTCTAAAACTCTAAACCTAAAAAGATCCTCAAGGTGTAATCTTATAATAACTCAAGATTAAGTAATGTTTAAGGATAGCGCCTTATAATTGGTATCAGAGGTCGTTTTAGATTACTTTAGGAGTTATAATTCTGTTAAATTATTATCCAAAAATATTTTATTGGGTCAAATAGAAATGATATAGCATTTGAATATTACCATTTGCTTCATCTAAGACATGTTTGTTTAGAATGGTTTTTCGTAGAGGAAACATAACAGCTTTTCTGGGAAGTCATACAGTGGGAAATGACCTTTCAAATTAGTATCCTGAGATGGTCAGAATCATAACTAAATAGTTTATTGTAGTGATGGCTTAGTTGACTCAGGTGAAAAATGTTGGTCATTTTTATTGATGATATTTTGGTGTTTTCTAAAAGTAAAGAAGAGTGTGTATGAAATTTAAGGGTTATTTTTCAAACCATAAAAGAAAAGAAATTATAGGGGAAATTCCGCAAGTGTGAGTTTTGGTTGCAACAAATTTCTCTCCTTGGTCACATTGTTTCTAAAGATGGGATAACTATTGATCCTTCAAAAAAATGGTTGTTGAAGATTGGACAAGACCCACAAATGTAACTGATATTCGTAGTTTCCTTGGTTTGGCAGGCTATTACCGAAGGTCTGTTAGAAATTTTTCATGGTTATCTAGTCCAATGACTAAGCTAACTTGGAAGGGTGTTAAGTTTATCTGGACAAAATAATGTGATGATTCTTTTCAGGAATTGAAAATATGATTGGTTAATGCTCCAGTTTTGGCACTACCTTCTAGGAATGGGAAGTTTTGTTATCTACATCGATTCTTCATTGAAAGGACTTGGTTGCTTTATAATGCAGAATGATCAGGTAATTTCTTATGCCTCACGATAGTTGAAACCTCATGAGGTAAATTACCCTACACATGATTTGGAATTAGTTTCTGTTGCTTTCGCTTTAAAATTTTGGAGGCATCATTTGTATGGAGTAATGTGTGAAATATATACCGATCACACAAGTTTAAAGTATAGAATTGAACATGAGACAAAGGAGATGGCTGGAATTAATCAAGGATTATGATTGTACAATTCATTACCATTCGGGAAAAGAAAATAAAGTGGCTGATGCTTTGAGTCGAAAATGTAATGCTTCATTAACAATGTTGCATTTGGAATATGACCCTTTGGATAAGGATTTGACGAACATTGGCATAGAAGTTGTTGGTGCAGGATGTCCTCATGTTTTGTTTTAGGTATCAGTGAAATCTTCTCTATCACACAGAATCAAGCAAGCACAAAAGCATGACATTGAGTTGTAGAAAAAGGTAGAGCTGGTTTAGAAGGGTAAGTTGCATGAATTCAACATTAATGATGATTGTGTTTTGAGATTTGGGAAGAGATTGTGTGTGCCTTTTGATTCACAGTTGAAGAGAGGGTTGTTATGTGAAGATCATAGTTCTCCGTTTTCAGTTCATCCTGGCAGTACTAAGATGTACAGAGTTCTGCGGGATTATTACCGGTGGGACAGAATGAAAAGGGATATTGCTAATTTTACTGTGAAGTGTTTGACATGTCAACAGGTTAAAGCAGAGTAGCAGTTACCGAAAGGGATGCTTCATCCTTTACCAGTACCAGAATGAAAATGGGAAAATATATCTGTGGAATTCGTTGTGGGATTGCTGATGACACCTCGAGGTAATAATGCAATCTGGGTTATTGTTGATCGCTTGACTAAATTTGCTCATTTCCTTGCTATACGGGATACATTTTCCATAGATCAACTTTCCCGTTTGTATCTTAAAGAGATATTCAGGTTACATGGAGTTCTTCACTCCATTTTATCTTATCGTGATCCCAGGTTCACTTCTAACTTTTGGAAAAGCCTTCAGAAGTCGTTGGGTACTGAATTAAATTTTAGTACAACTTTTCATACCCAATCAGATGGGCAGTCAGAACGAACAATTCAGACTTTGGAAGATATTCTATGTGATTGTTCGATGGATTATCAGGGAAGTTGGGACCAACATCTTTCGTTGGTTAAATTTTCATATAATAACAGCTTTCATTCTAGTATACAGATGGTTCCGTTTGAAGCATTATATGGTAAACGGTGTCGAACTCCAGCTTTTTGGGATAAAGTGGGTGAAAGGAAGCTGAGGGGACCAGAATTGGTAGAAGATTTGGTAAAAAAAGTTCAACTGATACAGAAACACATGACAACAGCTCAGAGCAGGCAGAAGAGTTAAGCGGACAACAGGAGGAAGGATATCTCTTTTGAGGTAGGTGATCATGTTTTTCTCAAAGTCTCACCAAGGAAAACTGTGATGCGATTTGGTAAGAAAGGGAAGCTGAGTCCAAGGTTCATTGGACCATATGAAATTCTGGAGAGAAGTTGGATTAGTTGCTTACCGAGTGTCTTTACCTCCGAGTTCATATCAGGTACACAATGTTTTTCATGTTTCAATGTTAAGGAATTACATGCCAGATCAATCTCATGTCTTAAGTCCAGAGGTAGTTCAGATGGAAGATAACCTATCTTATGAGGAACAACCGGTCCAGATTCTTGACCACAGGGAGAAAGTGTTACGGAATAAGGTGATTAATCAGGTAAAGGTTTTGTGGAAAAACCACATGGTTGAAGAGGCAACATGGGAATCTGAAAATACAATGAGGTATAAATACCCCCACTTATTCGATAAGTAAAAAAATTGCGGGGACACAACTTTCTAAAGGGGGGAAGGATGTAACCTCCAATGTAAGTAATGAATAATAGATATTTTTATCTATGTCTATTAATGAATTAGATAGTGTTTTAGAGGCTTAAAATGAAAATAAATCCAATCTTAAGCATTGAATACACTAATATTTTTAAAAGATTGTTTTACTGCCTTTTAATGCAAAATCATTTTTAAATCTATCTTTTGACAATTTTATAAGCTATTTTTGTCAAAATAAACTTATTCTTTATGATTGGGTCATCAAAATTTACATTGTCTGAATTTTTGGTATTTTTCCGATAAAGTTCAATTTTTAATGAATATTGAAAAATGTTGTATTTTAATTCAAAACCTCTTTTTAATATAATTTTTTTATATGGGAAGATTATCTTTTGAATTGGTTTTAAATTAAAACTAGAATATATTTTAACCATTTAATCAAATGGTGGTCATTGGAATCAATTTCACTTCCAAATTGGACTTAAATTAGTGTCAATCTTTTGATACTTATTGTTTTAATAAAAACACGCTATTTGTCATGACAGCGGGAATTAATTATTAAATTAATTAATTTAACTTATATGATTTGAATTTTGCAAAATAGAAATCATTTTTGAATTCAGAATATTAAAGATAGCTTACGGTGATGTTTCGGTATTTTTCTGAAAAAACGTCAATTTTTGATGAATAGTGACACCACTAAGTGGTAGTTAAAGAAACTGGTTTTCTGTTTAAATGAATCTTTTCCACTTCTGTGATTTGATTTTCAAAAATCTGACATACATAGTTGTCATTAAGAAGTAAAATGTGGTTCAATGAGATTAAAATAATTTTTTTGGTGAATAGTAACTTTTAAGTTCTTAATCGCGATAAGAGGTAATTAGTGTAGTATAAGGTAAAAATAATGTTTTAATAATATGAGATGAGATTGACACATGTCCTACCCTTATTGGATGTGTTATGGATTACAATGAAAATCAATGGGTCAACATGGGGACCCCATGGAGACACTTTGGAATGAAAATGACATTAATATCTTTTAATTCAATGTTAAAGTAAAAATATCACAAACATGAGTTATTTTAGTAAAATAATTTTTACATTGGGTCATACAAGTCAGATTTTTGACTATAAATAGTCATTGGAAAGATAATAAGGTTTCCTACATCATGGTTTTTTATTTATAATTTTTAGACGTTAAATAAATTTAATTATTTATGACATCATGTTGATGCATCGATTACATCATTATTTAATGATTTAAATAAAATGAAAAGATAATGTATAATATAAGACCTACACTTGTCAAAAACCTATTGGTTGGTTATATTTAGAACCCTTATCACCATAGCCTCGACTTATATCAATGTGGGACCTTTTAAATCCGAAAATCATTTAAAATAATGTAGCATTTCTTTACTTTCCAAGAGTGCCCCTCCTCTCCTCTTATAAAAGGCCCCCACCTCTACCTCCTTACCCACACTTCCAAAGCCATTGGATCGGCCAAAACCTACCCATTGTATCTCTCCACATCCCTCTCTAACTCTTAGAACCCTCACTATTGGCATAAGTCTTCCCAAGGAAGCCTTTGAGCTCAAACCAAAGGGAGTTACCCGATTATAAGGTAATGTCTTCACTTGAGTCCTTTTGTTTTATTTTGCATCTCCAACCCCCTAAACTCTTTTTATTCATTTATTTTGTAACAACTCCAGTATCTTAAATATAATATAATTTTTTTATAACAATTATTCGATCTAAACTTACAAACACCTACATCTAATGGCTAAAGAACATAGTGTTTCCATGGATGGCGAATTTCTGCCTCACGAATCAATGATTCTTCAACACTCATATAACACCTTCAAAGGTGTCCATTAAGATGTCACTATATTTATATATGATATATAATATATTAATGGTTTACTTAAGCTTCTGTATTTTTCATTTATGGAATACCATTATGGATTCCATTATGGGTAAACGCGATATCTTCATTTTAGGAAATGCAGACTACCGCCCCCTCAAAGTGATTTGATTCGTTAATGCCATATGTGGGATGTATAAAGGATGTAATTCATGATTTTATATATGATATTATACTGGAATTATAATATTACATTATATGATTATGATTCCATTTCATAAAATATGAAAATAGAAATGAAAATAGCGTTCATGCGTACGTACGGATTACCATCTCCTTTAACGGTGCATTTCATTTCTTACAACTAAACATTATGTAATATTATAAATTCATGTATATACTGGATATATATGATATATATGGAATCTAAATTATGAATATAATTATTGAGATAATGGATATTTGACAACGTGATCAACTTGTAAATAGAAGAAGTTCATTTTTGACTCAAGTACCAATGATTGTTAAAACGACCGTTATAAACATAGATAATAACATAGTGTTCATGACATGGTAATAAATGATATAAAATGAATAATGAACTTGAAAAAGGTTCTTAAAGAAGTATAAATTAACTCAAGTTTATTATTCAGGAGATTAAAGAACGATCAAGTCAAGTTGGATACGAGGTATGTGACATCGTCTCAATATCCTTTCATTGAGGCATATTTTGTTTTATACTCAACCTTCTTTTATACGGTGTATAAACCCATTTGACTTTTACGTTTATTCAAAAGGAATATTTTTTATACGAAGTGTTTACTAAATGACAAAAGGGAATGTTTTTGTCGTACGTATGCGGCGACAACGACTTCTCCGCCGCCGTGACCATTATTTGAGTTTCGGCTTCCTCTACAAGCCATACATTTTTTTTAAAAGAAAAATAAATACCCTATTTTTCTTTTCTTTTATTTTGGTATTGAAAATGGTTTTCATAATGTTTTTATTATATCAATGTGTTGTATTGATATCTTGTGATTGAAATGTGGAACTTTTATGTTTCCTTTATATATGTTTTATGTGATACGATTATGTTATGGTTCATGGGCATTATTATGAAGACGGGTGGTTCCGTGATAATCTAAGGGTAGGTGAGCCCGATATTTCTCTCCAATGCATTGGGTAAAGCAAAGGAGTTAAACATTAAGGTTTCTCTGAAGAGATTTAGGGAATATACTGAGATGGGTATTCCAAATGTAACCAAGAGGGTTACTCCCTACGCAATAATGTTATGAATGTCTCAAGTTACCTTTATGTCTTATGATTTCTATGATTTATTCATTATTTGATGAGGTATGTTAAAGTGCTTATTTTTTATGGGTAATGTATGATTTCATTCTTATGTATATATGTACTCATGTTTCCTTTCCATATTTTTATATCCCTTAATGAGCTTTTTATGCTCCTCCCACATTTTTGAAATGTTTTTCATAGGTCAAGGGAAAGGTACATGATATGATGATAGTGTCAAGGAAGTGTCAAGAAAGAATCCATGTTTTATTTTAAATATGTTTCCATTGATGGGAAAAATGAATACTATCTTTTATGTAACCACTTTGTTTAAATGTGGAATGAGATGCATGTTTTATGTTCTAATTCTCTAAAACACTAAACCTGAAAAGATCCTCAAGGTCTAATCTTGTAATAACTCAAGATTAAGTAATGTTTAAGTCTGGGGCCTTATAGATGGTATCAGAGGTCAGTTTAGATAACTTTAGGAGTTATTATTCTATTAAATTATTATCCAAAAAATATTTTTTTTCGTCAAATGGAAATGATATAGCATTTGAAGATTACCATGTTGCTTCATCTAAGACATGTTTGTTCAGAATGGTTTTTCATAAAGGAAACATAACAAATTTTCTGGGAAGGCATACAGAGGGAAATGTCCTTTCGAATTAGTATCCTGAGATGGTCAGAATCATAACTAAACAGTTTGTTGCAGTGATGGATCAGTTGACTCTGGTGAAAAATGTTGGTCGTTTTTATTGATGATAGTTTGGTGTTTTCTAAAAGTAAAAAAGAGCATAAAATACATTTAAGGGTTATTTTGAAAACCATTAAAGAAAAAAAATTGAATGGGAAATTCAGCAAGTGTGAGTTTTTTTTGCAACAAATTTCTCTCCTTGGTCACATTGTTTCTATAGATGGGATACCCGTTGATCCTGCAAAAACAAATGTTGTTGAAGAATGGCCAAGACCCACAAATGTAACTGAGATTCATAGTTTCCTTGGTTTGGCAGGCTATTACCGAAGGTTTGTTAGAAATTTTTCATGGTTATCTAGTCCAATGACTAAGCTAAATTGGAAGGGTGTTAAGTTTATCTGAACAAATGAATGTGATGATTGTTTTCAGGAATTGAAAAGAAAATTGGGTAATGCTCCAGTTTTGTCACTACAATCTAGGAATGGGGAGTTTTTTTATCTAAAATGATGCTTAATTGAAAGGACTTGGTTGTTTCCTAATGAAAAATGATCAGGTAATTGCTTATGATTCACAACAGTTGAAAAATCATAAGGTAAATTACTCTACACATGATTTGGAATTAGCTGCTGTTGTTTTCGCTTTAAAAATTTGGAGGAATCATTTGTATGGAGTAAAGTGTGAAATATATACCGATCAAAAATGTTTAAAGTATAGAATTGAACATGAGACAGAGGATATGGCAGGAATTAATCAAGGATTATGATTGTACAATTCATTACCATCTGGGAAAAGAAAATAAAGTGGCTGATGATTTGAGTTGGAAAAGTAATGCTTCATTAACAATGTTGTGTTTGGAACATGATCCTTTGGTTATGGATTTGATGAACATTGGCATAGAAGTTGTTGGTGCAGGATGTCCTCTTGTTTTGATTTAGGTATTAGTGAAATATTCTCTATCAGAAAGAAACAAGCAAGCATAGAAGCAAGACATTGAGTTGCAGAAAATGGTAGAGCTGGTTCAGAAGGGTAAGTTGCCTGAATTCAACATTGATGATGATTGTGTTTTGAGATTTTGGAAGAGATTGTGTGTGCCTTGTGATTCACAGTTGAAGAGAGAGTTGTTATGTGAAGCTCATAGTTCTCCTTTTTCAGTTCATCCTGGCAGTTCTATGTTGTACTGAGATCTACCAGAGTATTACTGGTGGGACGAAATGAAAAGGGATATTGTTGATTTTACTATGAAATGTTTGGCATGCCAACAGGTTAAAGCAGAGAGGAAATTACTGAATGGGGTGCATAAGCCTTTACCAGTACCAGAATGGAAATGTGAAAATATATACATGGACATCGTTGTGGGATTGCCGAAGACACCTCGAGGTAATAATTCAATCTGGGTTATTGTTGATCGCTTGACTAAATCTGCTCATTTCCTTGCTATACTGGATACATTTTCCACAGATCAACTTCCCCGTTTGTATCTTAAAGAGATAGTCAGGTTACATGGAGTTCCTCTCTCCATTGTATCTTATCATGATCCCAGGTTCACTTCTAACTTTTGGAAAGGCCTTCAGAAGTCATTGGGTACTGAATTAAATTTTAGTTCAGCTTTTCATCCCCAATCAGATGGGCAGTCAGAAAGAATAATTCAGACTATGGAAAATATGCTACGTGCTTGTTCGATGGATTATCAGGGAAGGTGGGACTAACATCTTTCTTTTGTTGAGTTTTCATATAATAACAGTTTTCATTCCAGTATACAGATGGCTCTATTTCAAGCATTATATGGTAAACGGTGTCGAACTCCAGCATTTTGGGATTAAGTGGGTGAAAGGAAGCTAATGGGACCAGAATTGTTAGAAGAGTTGGCATAAATAGCTCAACTGATATAGAAACACATGACAACAGCTCAGAGCAGGGAGAAGAGTTATGCGGACAACAGGAGGAAGGATATCTCTTTTGAGGTAGGTGATCATGTTTTTCTCAAAGTCTCACCATGGAAAAGTGTGATGCGATTTGGTAAGAAAGGTAAGCTGAGTCCAAGGTTCATTGGACCATATTAAATTTTGGAGAGAGTTGGATCAGTTGCTTACTGAGTGGCTTTACTTCCGAGTTTATATCAGGTACACAATGTTTTTCATGTTTCAATCTTAAGGAATAACATGCCAGATCAATCTCATGTTTTGAGTCCATAGGTAGTTCAGATGGAAGAGAACCTATCTTATGAGGAACAACAGGTCCAGATTCTTGACCACAGGTAGCAAGTGTTACGAAATATGGTGATTCATCAGGTAAAGGTTTTGTGGAAAAACCAAATGGTTGAAGAGGAAACATGGGAATCTGAAAATGAAATGAGGGATAAATACCCCCACTTATTCGATAAGTAAATAAATTGCGGGGACACAATTTTCTAAACGGGGGAAGGATGTAACGTCTCAAGTATGTAATGAATAATAGATATTTTTATCTATGTCTATTAATGAATTAGATAGTGTTTTAGTGGCTTAAAATGAAAATAAATCCAATCTTAAGCATAAAATACACTAATATTTTTAAAAGATTATTTTACTGCCTTTTAATGGAAAACCATTTCGAAATCTATCTTTTGACAATTTTATAAGCTATTTTTGTCAAAATAAACTTATTCATTATGATTAGGACATCAAAATTTACTTTTTCTGAATTTTTGGTATTTTTTTTGATAAAGTTCATTTTTTAATGAATAATGAAAAATTTTGTATTTTAATTCAAAACCTCTTTTTAATCTAATTCATTTATATGATTAGATTATCTTTTGAATTGGTTTTAAAGTAAAATTAGAATATATTTTTACCATTTATCTTAATGGTGGTCAATGGAATCAATTTCACTACGAAATTGGACTTAAACTATTGTCAATCTTTTGATACTTATTGTTTCATAAAAACACGCTATTTGTAATGACAGCGGGAATTAATTATTAAATTAATTAATGTAACTTATATTATTTGAATTTTGTAAAATATATATCTTTTATGAATTCAGAATATCTAAGATATCTTAGGGTGAAGTTTTGGTATTTTTCTGAAAAACGTCAATTTTTGATGAATAGTGAAACCACTAAGTGGTAGTTAAAGAAACTGATTTTCCATTTAAATGAAACTTTGCCACTTCTGTGATTTGATTTTCAAAAATTGGACTTACATTGTTGTCATTAATAATTAAAATGTGGTTCAATGAGATTAAAATAATTTTTTTTGGTGAATAGTAACTTTTAAGTTCTTAATCACGATTAGAGATAATTAGTGTTGTTTAAGGAAAAATTAATGTTTTAATAATATGATATGAGTATGACACATGTCCTACCATTATTGGATGTGTCATTGCCGACCTAGAAATTCCATGGGTCAACTTGGGGACCCCATGGAGCCACTTTTGAAGGAAAATGACATTAATATCTTCTAATTCAATGTTAAAGTAAAAATGTCACAAACATGAGTTATTTTACTAAAAAAAATTTACATGGGGTAATACAAGTCATATTTTTTACTATAAATATTCATTGGAAAGAAAAAAAGATTTCCTAAACCATGTTTCTTTTTATAATTTTTATACATTAAATAAATTTAATTATTTATGACATCATGCTGATGCATCGATTACCTCATTATTTAACGATTTAAATAAAATAAAAAGATAATGTAAAATCTAAGAGCTACACTTGTCAAAAACCTATTGTATGGGTATATCTAGAACCCTTATCACCATAGCCTCGAATTATATCAATTTGGGACCTTTTAAATCCAAAAATCATTTTAAAATAATGTAAAATTTATTTACATTCCAAGAGTGCCCCTCCTCTCCTCTTATAAAAGGCCCCCACCTCTACCTCCTTACCCACACTTCCAAAGCCTTTGGCTCGGCTAACACCTGCCCATTTTGTCTCTCCACATCCCTATATAACTCTTAGAAGCCTCAATATTGGCAAAAGTCTTCCCAAGGAAGCCTTTGAGCTCAAACCAAAGGGAGTTACCTGATTTTAAGGTAATGTCTTCACTTGAGTCCTTTTGTTTTATTTTGTTTCTCCAACCCCCTAAACTATTTTTATTCATTTATTTTGTAACAAATCCAGTATAATAAATATACTAAGATGTTTTTATAACAATTATTATTTCTAAACTTACACACACCTACATCTAATGGCTAAAGAACATACTGTTTCCGTGGATGTCGAATTTCTGCCTCACGAAATGATGATTTTTCAACACTCGTATAACTCCTTCAAAGGTGGAAATTAAGATGTCACTATATTTATATATGATATATAATATGTTTATGGTTTACTTAATCTTATTTAATTTTCATTTATGGCATCCCATTATGGTTTCCATTATGGGTAAACACGATATCTTCATTTTAGGAAGTGCGGACTACCGCCCCCTGAAAGTGATTTGATTCGTTAATGCCATATGTGGGACATATAAATGAAGTAATTAATGATTTTATATATGATATTATACTGGAATTATAATATACAATTATATGATTATGATTCCATTTCATAAAATACGAAATAGAAATGAAAGTAGCGTTCATGCGTACGTACGGCTTACCATCTCCATTAACGGTGCATTTCATTTCTTACCACTAAACGTTATGTAATATTATAAATTCATGTATATACTGGATATATATGATATATATGGAATCTAAATTATGAATATAATTTTTGAGATAATGGATATTTGACTACGTGATCAACTTGTAAATAGAAGAAGTTCATTTTTGACTCAAGTATCAATGATCGTTAAAACGACCGTTATAAACTTAAATAATAACATAGTGTTCATGACATGGTAATAAATGATATAAAATGAATAATGAACATGAAAAAGGTTCATAAACAAGTAGAAATTAACTCGAGTTTATTATTCAGGAGATTAAAGAACGATCAAGTCAAGTCGGGTACGAGGTAGGGGACATCGTCTCAATCTCCTTTCATTGAGGCATATTTTGTTTTATACACAACCTTCTTTTATATGGTGTATAAACACCTTTTACTTTTACGTTTATTCAAAAGGAATATTTTTTATACGAATATTTTACTAAACGACCAAAGGGAAAAAAAATTTCGTACGTATGCGGCGACAACGACTTCTCCGCCGCCGTGACCATTATTTGAGTTTCGGCTTCCTCTACAAGCCATACATTTTTTTTAAAGAAAAATAAACACCATGTTTTACTTTTATTTTATTTTGGTATTGAAAATGGTTTTCATAATGTTTTTATTATATCAATGTGTTGTATTGATATCTTGTGATTGAAATGAGGAAATGTTATGTTTCCTTTATGTATGTTTTATGTGATACGATTATGTTATGGTTCTTGGGAATTATTATGAAGATGGGTGGTTCCATGATAAACTTAGGGCAGGTGAGCCCGATATAGCTCTCCAATGCATTGGGTAACGCGAAGGAGTTAAACGTTAAGGTTTCTCGAAAGAGATTTAGGGAATATACTGAGATGGGTATCCCAAACGTAACCAAGAGGGTTACTCCCTACGTAAGAATGTTATGAATGCCTCATGTTACCTTTATGTCTTATGATTTCTATGATTTATTCATGATTTGATGAGGTATGTTAAAGTGATTATGTTTTATGAGTAAAGTATGATTTCATTATTATGTATATATGTACTCATGATTATTTCAATATTTTTATATCCCTTACTGAGCTTTTTATGCTCCTCCAAAGTTTTTGAAATGTTTTTCACAGGTCAAGGGAATGGTACATGATATGATGATAGTGTCAAGGAAGTTTCAAGAAAGAATCCATGTTTTATTTTAAATATGTTTCCATTGATGGGAAAAATGAATACTATCTTTTATGTAACCACTTTGTTTAAATGTGGAATGAGATGCATGTTTTATGATCTAATTCTCTAAAACTCTAAACTTGAGAAGATCCTCAAGGTGTAATCTTGTAATAACTCAAGATTAAGTAATGTTTCAGTCTAGGGCCTTATATGTAACAACCCAAGATTTTATAAGATACATTCTTTTTAATTTCATTCATATCTTCTATTTTACGACACACCAAGATTATCTTGCGCTATATGCAACACCGTATTAGCTTTCAGTATATGAAACACTTTTCTTGGCTCTTGTTACACACAATTTCAAGTTCTTTTGATAGAAGTTATTCTACGCAACATTGAGTGTGTGTGTATATATATATATTCAATGTATAAATAAAATATGGTTGGATTCTGTTATATGCAACAACAAAGGATTTGTGCACTACACGCAACCCTGACTTGGCTTGCATTACATGCAATTGCGACCTTCCTCGATAGCGTGTGTTGTACGCAATACCGGGTTTTACTAAACAACGATATATTATTATAATATTGTAATGAACTAACCGTTATGAATAGTGTTAACTAAATTTTTAATTTTATAACATAATTATTCATCTTACACATTTCTAGAACATGGTATAAGAACAAAATAAATTTTTCGGGTAAAATAAGTATTTTTTAAAAAATGCAGTTTTCCCGCCTTTTGATGGCGCATGCACTTTAAATCTAGTTTCTGACATTTTTATAAGTTCAATTTGACAAAATAAAATTCTTTTTTTGAATCAGGATATAAAAATTTACATTAGATAACGTTTTGATATTTTTCCGATAGCTTTCATATTTTAATGAATAGTAAAAACACGCTATATTTTAATTAAAAACAACTTTTTTCATCGTAATATCTTATGTGGTTAAATAATAATATTGAATGGTTTTAAATTTTAAATAGAATATATTTTTACCATTTAATATAATTTATGTCATTACCATTGATTTTACCTTGAATTCATAGGTTAAATCAATTCAATCTTTTCCAATGTTTTAAAGAAAAAACCTGTTTTCTTTCGACAATGAGATTAATTTTAATTTAATTTCTGCATCTTTTGTGTATAGAATTTGGAAAAATGGATTCCATATTTGGAATCAGTGGGTCCAAATTATGTTAATAAGCTACTTTTTATTTTTGGGCATTGTGAATAGTAACTCCGGTAAATTTTATTTACTATAGTTAAAGGTAAATCGGGTAATTAAGGGTAAATATAAGATTATAAAATTACCCTAAAACTTGGAAAAATCTTATTGGATGGCTAAAAGTAGACACATATAACCTAAGGGTCAGATTAGATTCATTTTATGGACTTTTGTCTATGAAAATAATTTAATTATTATTAAAACCAAAGAATGTGACAACATGTCACTTTCATAAATCTTATAAGTATAATAATTTTAATTTAGTGATAAACTTCATTATACTATGAACATGAATAGTATAAAGAAAGCTAATACAATTATCTACATAATAGGAATTTATTTAGAATTTTTATGGATTAAAAAATTAACATTCATTATGACACCATGATGATGCAGTAATTGTCTTATTAATGAAATATTGAGATAATTGATGTTATAAATGCCCAAATAAATGTAATTTGAGACTTTTTATGACTTTCATTAATTTTATAGGTTAATATGACATGTTATTGTTGATATAAGTAACTTGGTTCGAACTTATCATTCTGTTATGAATTTCATTAAAATCGTGTACCAAATAGAGTCAAAATTGACATAAATTAGTTTTTAAAACAAATATTATATTATTAATTGTTATTTAATTCATAAAAATATAAGATTCGGCCAAATGACTTATATAAGGATATATATATTAATAATAAACAACTTGTGGTTCTTTTGGCTTGTTATAGTATGTTTATTAACAATATAGTGTAAGAAAACAAAAAGACACGGTAAAAGTTAAATTATTTAACTTAGAGGTAAATCTATTTGATAAGGATAAAATAGGAACCTAAACTTGTCTAAATTCTATTGCATGAGAGGATTTCGACCCATCCCCACCTTAGCCTAGAAATAAATCAATTTGGATCTATTTAAAACCGAACATGTCTTTATAATGAAATAATATTTCTAGTCATTCCAAAGGTGCCCCTCCCCTCCCTTATAAAAGGGCACCTCCTCCCTCTCCTACTCACTCCAATTTGGGCATTCAATCTCGGACAAAACCCTGCCAAAATCTCTTCTCCAATTCCCTAGTATCATCCTAGAGGTCTTGGTCTTCTTCAAAGACCAGCCTTAGTTCTTTATGTTGAGGTTAAGTGAAGGCGCGTCAAAAAGAGGTAATATCCATTACCGATCTTTTTCAATTTCTTTCTTCTTCAACTTCTTATTATTTAGTTTTTTCATTTTAAAGTAATAACATAAGTATTTCTTATTTACTGATTTTTTATTATAAATATGAAACAACTCTAATTAACCTTCTATCCATCCTACGGAAAAAGGAAATCACCGCGCGTGCGTACGTACGGAATACCGTCTCCACGCCGTGGTGTAATCTATTTTCCGCCACCACCTTAATTGGATGGGTATAATGGTGTAATGAGTAACTATATATGATTATTATAAATTGATATTGACACTGAAATATTATACATACACTTGAACACAAGTTCACAATCATGAGAATGATATCATCGCTCATGCGTACGTACGGACTACCGTCTCCACGACGCGATGAGATTCATTCTCCACATTAACCATTCATGAATGATTATAAAGTATATATATAATGAATAATAATGAAATATATGAAATTTTAAATCTACTGGATTTATGTATATATATATGTATGTATGTCATCTACTTACTTCCATTCAAGATAATAAGGAAAGGAAAACATCGTTCATTCGTACGTACGGACTACCGTCTCCATGAACGGTGTGTTTCATTTCATTTATCTATCTATTATATATATATATATACTGAATATATATGATATATAAATCATGTTTTATATTCTGTAAATAAGTAAATAATTATATATGTAATAATAATGTCAAGAACAACAAGTCCAAACACCTACGATAAATGAAACGATTTTACCCAAAACGCTTCTTTAACATGGAATTTACAAAAGAACGGGTAATATAAAGTCATAAGTGAACCATATATGATATCATAACTATGAATATGATTCTTTAATAAGTCAATGACATTATTTAAATCATTATAAAGGAGTTTCGGAGACTTACGAAGCAAATCGGACCTAAGGTAAGGGAAATATCACAATCTCATTTTTATCCGAGATTGTTTATACTTTGGCATTTACTGGGGTGTATTTTATCATCCACATCCATGTTTCCTAAATATGTAATATTATTTCCATTCAACTAAAATTATTTAAATCCAATTTTACCCTTCGGTGAGTTTTTAGTAAAGGATATGAAAGGAATCCTTTGTCATTTTTCGTACGAGGTACTTTATGACTTTTCCGACAAAAGTATGAGAAGAATGTTTTTTTAACTTATACGGCATTAATGGATTTTTAAAACATTATCTCCAAAAATATTCCTTTACAAGTTTTCATGTTTATTTTTAATCAACTTCTTTTAGTTTAAAATTGTATGACATGTTAAGAAAGGAAAAGTGTTTTTGAAGTATAAAGGATATTTTCCTCAAAAATGAAGTTCAAGTGTTTTATCAAAATTATTTTCCATCTAAGATAATAAAGGGTTCTGTTTCTATCCCTATTATTACATGTATTTGATTATGTTGTGATGGAAATATTTTTATGAATTCTTTTATCTTATATGAATTGTTTTCTGATGTCACGATGTTTAAAGATTCCCATTTTTATTACATGGGTTATGCAATGATGTATGATTTATGATTTTGTGGCACACATAAGAATGGTATCATTATGAGATGGGTGGGACCTATATATCCCTCCAATGAATTGGGTAATGATTTTATATCTCATGATATGGACATGGCTGGATTGGTAGGTTATACCAGTTCAGTGAAACAGGACTGAAACAAGGGTGACTCGGTTCAGAAATGGACTTTGTCCACTAAGATAGTCTTGGAAATGAGTCTTGATTAATAAGATATGATTCTCTATGATTATGTGTGTATGCCAAAAAGTTTCATGTTTTATGTTATGATTATTGGGATTACATTTCACTACTATGATTTATCCCACGTTATGATATTATGATCTCTTTTGCAGGTTAAGATTTCCAAAATGTTATGTTCTTATGAATATGATGTGATAGATATTTCTTTTTTTTACCCTTACTGAGCATTTGAGCTCACCATTTTATGTTTTCTTTTCCCCAGGATATAAAGAAAGGTTTTAGGTAAAAAAAAGGGGAAGATCTTTATGGGAGATGTTGAATATCTTTCACCACGATTAGAAGATTATATTCCATGTTTCCAAAGACACTAAACTATTACGATCCTTGTGTGTGTGTTTTTGTTATGTACTAAGTATTTCGCAAAAGTAATGTAATGTCCATGTACGTCAAGCTTCGGGTCTCTACAGTTGGTATCAGAGGAAAGGTTTAGTCAACCTTTGGAAACTAGGATGCGAGAACGTTAGTGAGATCCCTGGAGATATTTCTAACATATGTCTAGGGATGTCTCTAAGGATAAGTATACGTATAGGATATAGTCCTAGAACTATGGTAACAATCTTAGAATTTAACCTAAGATGTTAGATATTAAGGGTAATCCCCCTTTATTATGTTTTTTGCCTCTCACGCTATTATTTTTGGGTTTTAGACGATGGCTGGAACCCGAAGGAACCGTGTTGATCAATGCAATGGACAATGCAATGATTGTCCTCCTGGACAGACAAATGTTATGGGAGATGGAGTGCAAAATCTTATTGCTATACTTACACAAGCTATGAATCATTCCGGACTTCCAAATGAGCAGAGAAAGGAACAATATTCTATTGATTCCTTCATGAGGCAATGTCCACCTTCTTTCAGTGGGTCTTCTGATCCACTTGTTTCTGAACAATGGATCAGTACCACTGAAAAGATATTTTTCAGTTCTTCAATATTCTGATCATGATAAAGTCATCTTCGCAGTATATCGTTTGGAAGGTGAAGCTGATCAATGGTGGAATCTTATCAAGAATACGAGGGCAAGAGATGAAATTAAGTCCATGGAATGGGACGAGTTCAAGAACTTTTTTTTCAGTAAGTACTTCCCTCGTATTCTTCGAACAAAGATGGAAAAGGAGTTTCTTGAGCTGAAGCAGAAGGATTATGAATCTGTTGGTATATATGAAGCGAATTTTACAAGACTTGCAAGGTATGCATCTGGCATTATATTCCAACCTGAAAGTAAAGTTGATAGATTTTTTAGTGGCTTAAAACCAAGTCTTCGAAGGGAATTAGCTATAAGAGACTTTAGTAGCTATGAAGAAATTGTGTGTTTTGCTATCAAGGTAGAAATGGAACTTGGTGTTACATACCCATCTCATGGTTTTGACTAGAAATGAAAGATGGAGTTCAAGGAGAAATCTCAGAATAATGGTGAAAAGAAGATGAATGTTTCCTTATTCTCAAAGTGTGGAAAGAACCATGGTAGAGATTGACTTAAAGGGACTAGAAAATGTTTTATGTGTGGAAAAGAAGGTCATCGAGCAGCTGAGTGTCGAAGTAATAGAAAAAGGGTTTCTAATGATGTGAATAAAGAAAAGACTAAGAGAACTCACCACCAACACTTCATTGCTTCAAGTGCAAGGAAATGGGGAATTATGCTAATAATTCCCGTAATCCAAGGGTTAGTGATGATCAACATGAGCAACCACTTAAGGAAAAGGACAAAGGGAAGTCACAAGCGATCACTATTGGCGATGTTGAATATGACAACGATGTGGTGGAATTATTAAGTGTTTATGTAATGGGATTCCAAAATAGTGTTGTATATAGTATCGTGGAATATTGGAATACTTATGTATTGGTATATTTTGGTTTTCAATAATTTTATGGTACCAGTAACCATGGAAAGTGATTGAGATATTTTTGGAAAAAGAATGATATGCGCATAATGAAGGGAAAACAAGAAAATGAAATATTTGACAGTATTCATGAGCTCATGATTGATATAAGGACTAAGTGATATCATGGTTTGAGTATATAGAATTTTGAGGATTTTGGTATGTGGAAGGTGTTAACTTTTAACTGCATTCATGTTTTCACTAAGGTTCAATGGGTATTCAAGAGAATACATGATTAAGGACTTTGCATGTTTGTAATGTGGCCAACAAAACATATCTTATGATATATGGGGATCAACGATGGTATTAAATCTCTGGTAATTGTTTTCACTATGTTATGAGAGTGGACTGCAGTATTATGGATAAGCCTAAAGATTGGAATGGATTATGTTGGACATAAGTTAGTATTGTTTAAGGTAGAAGTTTTTTCGATATTATTGATGGGATTTTATAGTAATATAGTTATAGAAATAGGACAACCTGCAGGATGGGCGACTGCCCATCGCGTCAGACAAGGCTGTGGGAATCGAACCCACAACCGAAGTGCGACTGGCCTTTATCGCCTACCACTGGCCTACAGGAAGTCCCTGGTTAGTAGAAACTAGTTTTATTTTATTAAGTGGTATGGTATATGAAGTATAAGTTCATTTTAGGAACTATATAAGATTAATCTCACTATAGATGGACTTATGTATTTTTTTGATAACTTTTCTAACCTTTGGTTTGAGACAGATGGAATGACCCATCATTCTATCACATGATCTGCTAACACATCACGAATGACAAATTCAACTTCATTTATTTAAGAGATGAAGTGGAAATTGTCCAAAGAATGAAAAATGGTGAGACTATACCAAAATCACGAAAGTATTTCTTCTAATTCCAATTTCATCAACTTTAGGGAAATGATCTTGAAAAACCAAAAATGTTGTCCTACTGCCCTTATATCCGATTAATCAGATGGTACCTTAGATAATCACAAATCTATCGCTTTGTGATTTTTGGATTTTTCATAGCCATGTTCTCTACCACTCTCCATCAGAACGTGATGGTTAGATTTTTCTTCCATATCCATATTTTCACCTATGTTCTCCTACGTGGAAACCCAGTGATGAGTTAATTTGGGTAACCGTTACATTTCATACTTTAGTTTTTAAAGACATGTTTTGGTATTCCTTTTTACGATGTGGGTTTCTATTAAACAAACTTTCGAGTAGTAAACCATTTATAACCCCGACGAATTTCGAGGGCGAAATTCATTTTAAGGGGGGTAGAATGTAACAACCCGAGATTTTATAAGATACATTATTTTTAATTTCATTCATATCTTCTATTGTACGACACACCAAGATTATCTTGCACTATACGCAACATCGTATTAGCTTTTAATATATGCAACACTTTTCTTGGCTCTTGTTACACACAATTTCAAGTTCGTTTGATAGAAGTTATTCTACGCAACATTGAGTGTATATATATATATATATTCAATGTATAAATAAAATATGGTTGGATTCTGTTATACGCAACAACAAATGAGTTGAGCACTACATGCAACCCTGACTTGGCTTGCATTACACGCAATTGCGACCTTCCGCGATAGCGTGTGTTGTACGCAATATCGGGTTTTACTAAACAATGATATATTATTATAATATTGTTATGAACTAACCGTTATGAATAGAGTTAACTAAATTTTTAATTTTATAACATAATTATTCATCTTACACATTTCTAGAACATGTTATATGAACAAAATAATTTTTTTGGGTAAAATAAGTATTTATAAAAAAATGCAGTTTTGCCGCCTTGTGATGGCGCACCCACATTAAATCTAGTTTTTGACATGTTTATAAGTTCAATTTGACAAAATAAAATTCTTCTTTTGAATCAGGATATAAAAATTTACATTAGATAATGTTTTGATATTTTTCCGATAACTTTCATATTTTAATGAATAGTAAAAACACGCTATATTTTAATTAAAAACAAATTTTTTCATCGTAATATCTTATGTGGTTAAATTATAATATTGAATGGTTTTAAATTATAAATAGAATATATTTTTACCATTTAATATAATGTATGTCATTAGCATTGATTTTACCTTGAATTCATAGGTTAAATCAATTCAATCTTTTGCAATGTTTTAAAGAAAAACCTGTTTTCTTTCGACAATGGGATTATTTTTAATTTAATTTCTGCAACTTTTATGTATTGAATTTGGAAAAATGGATTCCATATTTTTAATCAGTTGGTCCAAATTATGTTAATACGCTACTTTTTATTTTTGGTCATTGTGAATAGTAACTACGGTAAATTTTATATACTATAGTTAAAGGTAAATCGGGTAATTAAGGGTAAATATAAGATTATAAAATTAACCTAACACTTGGAAAAATCCTATTGGATGGCTTAAAGTAGACCCATATAACCTAAGGGTCGGATTAGATTCATTTTATGGACTTTTTCCATGAAAATAATTTAATTATTATTAAAACCAAAGAATGTGACAACATGTGACTTTCTTAAATATTATAAGTATAATAATTTTAATTTAGTGATAAACATTATGAAACTTCGAACATGAATGGTCTCAAGAAATATAATACAATTATCTACATCATAGATATTTATTTAGAATTTTTAGGGATTAAATAATTAACATTTATTATGACACAAAGATGATGCAGTAATTGTCTTATTGATGAAAAATTGACATAATTGATGTTATAAATGCCCAAATAAATGTAATTTGAGACTTTTTATGACTTGAATTAATTTTCTTGGTTAATATTACATGTTATTGTTGATATAAGTAACTTTTTTTGAACTTATCATTCTGGTATGAATTTCATAAAAATCATGTACCAAATAGTGTCAAAATTGACATAAATTAGTTTTTAAAACAAATATTATATTATTAATTGTTATTTAATTCCTAAAAATCTATGGTTCGGAAAAATGACTTAGATAAGGATATATATATTAATAATAATCAACTTGGGGTTCATTTGGCTTGTTATGGTATGTTTATTAACCATATAGTGTAAGAAAACAAAAAGACACGGTAAAAGTTAAATTATTTAACTTATAGTTAAATCTAATTGATAAGGTTAAAATAGGAACCTAAACTTGTCTAAATTATATTGGATGAGAGGATTTAGACCCATACCCACCTTAGCCTCGATATAAATCAATTTGGAGCTATTTAAAACCGAACATGACTTTATAATAAAATAATATTTTTAGTTATTCCAAAGGTGCCCCTCCCCTCCCTTATAAAAGGGCACCTCCTCCCTCTCCTCCTCACACCAATTGGAGCATTCACGCTCTACCAAACCCTGCCAAAATCTCTTCTCCACTTCCGTAGTATCATTATAGAGGTCTTGGATTTCTTCAAAGACCATCCTTAGTTCATTAATTGGAGGTTAAGTGAAGGCGCGTCAAAAAGAGGTAATATCCATTACCGATCTCTTTCAATTTCTTTCTTCTTCAACTTCTTCTTATTTAGTTGTTTCATGATAAAGTAATAACATAAGTATTTCTTATATACTGATATGTTTTTATAAATATGAAACAACTCTAATTAACCTTCTATCCATCCTACGGAAAAAGGAAATCACCGCGCGTGCGTACGTACGGAATACCGTCTCCACGCCGTGGTGTAATCTATTTTTCGCCACCACCATAATTGGATCGGTATAATGGTGTAATGAGTAACTATATATGATTATTATAAAGTGATATTGATACTGAAATAGTATACATACACTTCAACACATGTTCACAATCATGAGAATGATATCATCGCTCGTGCGTACGTACGGACTACCGTCTCCACGACGCGATAAGATTCATTCTCCACATTAACCATTCATGAATGATTATAAATTATATATATAATGAATAATAATTAAATATATGAAATTTTAAATCTAATGGATTTATGTGTATATATATATATATATGTATGTCATCTACTTATTTCCATTCAAGACAATAAGGAAAGGAAAACATCGTTCATGCGTACGTACGGACTACCGTCTCCATGAACGGTGTGTTTCATTTCATTTATCTATCTATTATATATATATATATACTGAATATATATGATATATAAATCCTGTTTTATATTCTGGAAGTAAGTAAATCATGATATAAGTAATAATAATGTCTAGAACAACAAGTCCAAACACCTACGATAAATGAAACGATTTTACCCAAAACGCTTCTTTAACATGGAATTTACAAAAGAACGGGTAATATAAAATCATAAGGGAACCATATATGATATCATAACAATGAATATGATTCTGTAATAAGTCAATGACATTATTTAAATCATTATACAGGAGGTTCGGACACTTACGAAGCAAATCAAACCTAAGGTAACAGAAATATCACAATCTCATTTTCATCCGAGATTGTTTATACTTTGGCATTTACTGGGGTGTATTTTATCATCCACATCCATGTTTCCTCAATATATAATATTATTTCCATTCACCTAAAATTGTTTAAATCCAATTTTACCATTCGGTGAGTTTTTAGTAAAGGATATGAAAGGAATCTTTTGTCGTTTTTCATACGAGGTACTTTTTGACTTTTCCGACAAAAGTATGAGAAGAAAGTTTTTTTTAACTTATACGACATGAATGGATTTTTAAAAGATTATTTCCAAAAAGATTCCTTTACAAGTTTTCAATTTTATTTTTAATCAACTTCTTTTAGTTTAAAATTGTATGACATGTTAAGAAAGGAAAAGTGTTTTTGAAGTATAAAGGATATTTTCCTCAAAAATGAAGTTCAAGTGTTTTATCAAAATTATTTTCCATCTAAGATAATAAAGGGTTCTATTTCTATCCCTATTATTACATGTATTTGATTATGTTGTGATGGAAATATTTTTATGAATTCTTTTATCTTATATGAATTGTTTTATGATGTCACGATGTTTAAAGATTCCCATTTTTATTACATGGGTTATGCAATGATGTATGATTTATGATTTTGTGGCACACATAAGAATTGTATCATTATGAGATGGGTGGGACCTATATCTCCCTCCAATGCATTGGGTAATGATTTTATATCTCATGAGATAGATATGGCTAGAATGGTAGGTTATTCCGGTTCAGTGAAACAGGACTGAAATGAGGGTGACTCGGTTCAGAAATAGACTTTATCCACTAAGATAGTCTTTGCAATGAGTCTTGACTAATAATATATGATTCTCTATGATTATGTGTGTATGACACAAAGTTTCATGTTTTATGTTATGATTATTGGGATTACATTTCACTACTATGATTTATCCCATGTTATGATATTATGATCTCTTTTGCAGGTTATGATTTCCAAAATGTTATGTTCTTATGAATATGTTGTGATTGATATTTATTTTTTTACCCTTACTGAGAATTTGAGATCACCCTTTTATGTTTTCTTTTCCCTAGGATATAATGAAAAGTTTTACGTAAAAAAAGGGGAGGATCTTTATGGGAGATGTTGAAGATATTTCACCACGATTAGAAGAATATATTCCGAGTTTCCAAAGACACTAAACTATTACGATCCTTGTGTGTTTGTTTTTGTTATGTACTAAGTATTCCGCAAAAGTAATGTAATGTCCATGTACGTCAAGTTTTGGGTCTCTACATTATATATGGTATCAGAGGTCATTTTAGATAACATTAGGAGTTAGAATTCTATTAAATTATTATCCAAAAATAATTTTTTTGGTCAAATGGAAATGATATAGCATTTGAAGATTACCATGTTCCTTCATCAAAGACATGTTTGTTCAGAATGGTTTTTCATAGGGGAAATAGAACAAATTTTTTGGGAAGGCATACAGAGGGAGATGACCTATCAAATTAGTATCCTGAGATGGTCAGAATCTTAACTAAACAATTTGTTGCAGTGATGGATCAGTTGACTCATGTGAAAAATGTTGGTCGTTTTTATTGATGATAGTTTGGTGTGTTCTTAAAGTAAAGAAGAGCATGAATGACATTTAAGGGTTATTTTGAAAACCATAAAAGAAAAGAAATTGTATGGGAAATTCATCAAGTGTGAGTTTTGGTTGCAACAAAATTTCTCCCCTTGGTTACATTGTTTCTATAGATGGTATAACCGTTGATCCTGCAAAAACAATGGTTGTTGAAGAATGACCAAGACCCACAAATGTAACTGAGATTAGTAGTTTCCTTGGTTTTCCAGGCAATTATCGAAGGTTTGGTAGAAATTTTTCATGGTTATCAAGTCCAATGAAAAAGCTAACTCGGAAGGGTGTTAAGTTTATCTGGACAAAAGAATGTGATGATTGTTTTCAGCAATTGAAAAGAAGATTGGTGAATGATCCAGTTTTGGCACTACCTTCCAGGAATGGGGAGTTTTGTTATCTACAGTGATGCTTCATTGAAAGGACTTGGTTGCGTCTTAATGAAAAATGATCAGGTAATTGCTTATGCTTCACGACATTTGAAAAATCATGAGGTAAATTACCCTACACATGATTTGGAATTAGCTACTATTGTTTTCTCTTTAAAATTTTGGATACATCATTTGTATGGAGTAAAGTCTGAAATATATACCATTAACAAATGTTTAAAGTATATAATTGAACATGAGACAGAGGAGATGGCTGGAATTAATCAAGGATTATGATTGTACAATTCATTACCATCAGGGAAAAGCAAATAAACGACTGATGCTTTGAGTCGAAAAAGTAATGCTTCATTAACAATGTTGCATTTGGAACATGATACTTTGGTTAAGTATTTGATGAACATTGGCATAGAAGTTGTTGGTGCAAGATGTCCTTCTATTTTGTTTTAGGTATCAGTTATATCTTCTCTATCATACATAATCAAGCAAGCACAGAAGCAAGATAATGAGTTGCAGAAAAAGGTAGAGCTGGTTCATATGGTATGTTTACTGAATTCAACATTGATAATGATTGTGTTTTGAGATTTGGGGAGAGATTGTGTGTGCCTTGTGATTCACAGTTGAAGAGAGAGTTGTTATGTGATGCTCATTATTCTCTGTTTTCAATTCATCCTGGAAGTAATAAGATGTACAGAGATCTGCGGGATTATTACTAGTGGGACGGAATGAAAAGGGATATTGCTGATTTTACTGTGAAGTGTTTGACATGTCAACAGGTTAAAGCAGAGCGGCAGTTACCGAAAGGGATGCTTCATCCTTTACCAGTACCAGAATGGAAATAGGAAAATATATCCATGGACTTCGTTGTGGGATTGCTGAAGACACCTCGAGGTAATAATGCAATCTGGGTTATTGTTGATCGCTTGACTAAATCTGCTAATTTCCTTTCTATACGGGATACATTTTGCTTAGATCAACTTTCCTGTTTGTATCTTAAAGAGATAGTCAGGTTACATGGAGTTACTCTCTCCATTGTATCTTATCGTGATCCCAGGTTCACTTTTAACTTTTGGAAAGGCCTTCAGAAGTCGTTGGGTACTGAATTAAATTTTATTACAGCTTTTCATCCCCAATCAGATGTGCAGTCAAAACGAACAATTCAGACTTTGGAAAATATGCTATGTGCTTGTTCGATGGATTATCAGGGATGTTGGGACCAACATCTTTCTTTGGTTATTGTTTAAATTATGTCTATCATACATTATAATCTCATCTGTATGAGTTATATGGTATTTTTATTTTAATCCCAACATAACATGACTGAATTGACTATAATAACTTTTCAATGATTTGTATCAAAACCATGGTTACTAAATAAAATAGTTTAATGTAATAAGAATAATTAATATTTCATTACCCCCACATTTATAGTGTCTATGGTGTATTCCAATTGGTTCATTAAGAATAAAAATGGGTCACCATATTTCCTTGAAAAAAAATCTTTTATCCACTGTTTTTATATTCATATGGTGCACATAACCATGTGATTTTCAAATACAGTATAATTTCTCATTACATCTTATACTGTATATTGATATTTAATTTATTTTAATTATTTGGTTTGCAATTTATAATTACATTTTAAAATTGTTTTGGAAATTTCTCAATATATTTTTTGATATTATTATTTTTCAAAATCAAGAACTATGATTTATCTAAAAAAAATTCAATGTTTATTTTTTGAGGTGATCCAAATTTTTATCTTAATGATTATAAGATTCATTGTAAATAATTATTTAATGAAAAAAGGAAATTTATATTTAAACCATATGTTTTTTTCTGGTTTATCAAACACTAATTCATTTTTGACCATTAACTGTTGTATATTTTATGTCAAAATTGGGAAACCATGTGTTGGTTGGTAGTTATGGATTAAGTTTTTTCTATTTCAAATGATTCATTTTCATTGTTTATATTGTTTTGTGGTACATTATGACATTTGAATGCATTTTTTTATATTGAGTCACATGAGAAGGTGGAAATTCCATTGATTTATATAATGGAAAATCCATTTTCACACAACCCTATACTGGTTATCATCAGTGATTTTTGAAATAGAAATATTGGATGACATGTTTTGATATATTTAAAAAACATAAATTCACTTTTATTCCAACAATGAATAAGAATGATGATAACTATATTGAAAATTATATATCATATTTTAGTTATTGTTTGAATTTTTTTATTTAAAAGTATTTATTAATATATATTATTTAAAAAATTATTATTTCCATTGAGTTTTACAACATTAATTTTATTTATGAATTTATTTAGTTATATTACTAGTTATTTCAGAAAAAAATTTACATTGATATTTTTATAAAATTATGTTGATATGCATTCTATTTATCTTTTAATTGTTATAAAAATATAAAACGTGAAACAATGATAAAATATTAAAATAGAACAACTAAATTTTTGAGTTATAAAAATAAATCAATATCTTATTATTTAAACTCAATATCTATACCCATATTCATTATATTTATTGTGATATTTTTTTTGTTAAAATGATTATTAATTTCTAAAATTTAAAAATAATTCATTTTTTGAAAAAATATAATAATAATTAATTGTATAAAATTATAGAAATTTTTTTCCATCATATTTTTTTTCTAAAATATAGTAGGGTTATTTTTTACTATCAATCATTTCTAAAGGGTAATATTAATCCATTGAAAACTAAAAATTTAAAAGAAAAATGTAGCATTATTCAATGCATTTTCATCACTTATCTCTAATCTATTCGGTTGACTGTCATCTATCTCATATTTCTTGTCAGATATTGGCCATAGTTTTATTCAATAAACATCACATTATTCACTCAAAAATTTTCTCACCTCACCCATATACCCTAAAAATTGATCCCATCTCTAGGTAGTGTGCCATCCATCGTTTATATCATCATGTATCAATAACTAACCCACCCAACATCCATGTGTTTCTCTCCTTTTCCTCACCTACACTCACCTAGAAAAAAATATCACATTTCTTGTGTATATTTCACACATCTTACCTCACCAAACATGAAATTAATCCATGATGTGTTCTCATCACTCATTCTTTTTGAATAGAAGCCCTCTAATGTGGTAACCTGTCCACTACCTCCTGGTACCTGTGATTCCTCAACTAAATTATTTTTCCTTCTCATAATTATAGACCTCTTCTATCCATAGTTATAGTAGTCCATCTCCTTACATCTATTGGGATATTTGGATTATCCAATCAAAACATGACTCTTGCATGCTATATGTGATCCCTTGGTCACAACTAATCCATAAACCCAACTTACATGTTTCCACCTTCCTCTAATTAGATAAACCCATTTGCATTAAAGAAATACTAATATGGGGTAATCTATCTCTAACTCTATACCTAATCAGGAGACTTGGATTCACCAATAAAGACATCAATCCTCATTGATAACCATAATCCTTCAATTTTTTTTCATTCAACAATCTCCCATATGTGTTGCCTCCTTCCTCCTTCGGGAAGATATACTATATGTTTCCTTCAATGGATATTATTGAACATATCAAAAAATATTCAATTTTTTATATATTTAGAATTAAATCCTTGTTAATATTCATCTCCCAAAAAACATTTCTGATACATAATTTTATTGTATTTTATTTACCTACTTATTTTTAGTATGATAAATTTTTTCATCATCTGTGTCTTGGGATAAAATACATTTAGGTTATATTTATTTTATTTAATCACCAAATCAGAAGTTTTTCATAATTGTTTTATTCATGAATATAATTATTTAATGCATTAGGATTTATAATGGTTTAAATAAAAAATAAATTTATTCACTCTTATCATATGAATATTTATTCACGCAAGAATATGATGTTTAACCATTAAATGGAATTTTATTTTTTATCAAATTAATGAAAAATTAATTTCATACTCAATTCATGTTATTTTTATGAAATTTCAATATTTTATATTTTTCATTATATTTTTTATAGAATAATTCCATATTTTTTCATATTATTTATGACTTTTTATATAGATATCTTATTTCCTAAATTCTTTCATCGTTTTTTATGTTTTTGAGTTTTTGTCTATATTTGAATAGTCACATATTCATATATTCATTATTTTTATATTTAATGTCTATTTATAGTAATTATTTAGATATGTATTACAAAAAAAATATTTATATTATTAGAGGTTCCTCGAATTTATTTAAAATTACATATATTCTATGAAAATATTTTTAAAAAATGAGTTAATGGTGAAGGGGTTCTGTTTTCATTTGAGAAAATAATTGACATGGTGGAGACAAGGATGCGTGAAATAGTATTCCTGTCAGATGTATGAATTAACTTCATTAATTTGTTGTAATTGATTCTAAAAGTTGTCATTTTCTTGGATATAATGGAAATCCATCATGAGATAAAGGTCTCATATTATATAAAAATGTACACAAAAATCAAATAAAACACAAAATATAAAATTAGGAGGATCATCTAAGAATCTAATTACCATATGATAGTGGAAATTAATAATTATTATATTTCAATGATTAGATCTTATTTCTAATGAGTGAGTCTCATAATATTTATTTTTTATTCTCATTACATAAAATATTATTATTTTAATTTTTTTACAATTATACTTTTTATTAAGAATAATACATACAAAGGGTTGGTTAAAAAAGGATTACATTGAATTTAGGTAGTTAGATTGGGTACTTATGAACAATGAGATAATTTTTATATATTTAAAGTTATATGAGGAACATTCATGGGAAACCGATGGTATGGGAATCAGTATGGGGCCATATTTTATTAGATGATACAATCCGTATTCAATTAAAATATTAACAACATTGAGTATTTTTGAATTTTAAATTGGTAAATTTTTTTTAAAATTATATATATATATTGTGGTTACCTTATGAATAAAATATTGTGACATTGATTATGTGGATCGAAAATGTTCGGGAATATTATTTATCAGGGGTTCTCTTTTCTATATGTTGACTTTGATAAATTTGATTGATATAAACAATGAGATTTTATGTTCATATTTTATGTTTTTAGAAAATTTAAACTATCACTATTACCTTGTTTAATTGGTCATTATCATATCATTTGGAATATAATTATTCATGGCATATTTAAAAGTTTGGTTGAATGACTATGATGAATGTTCTAGATTTAGTATTCCTAGATCAATGTATAAAACCATAAATATTCCCATTATGAATATATAACTGTAGATAATTTTTTGAGGCCAATTTAATGAATACTAAATTTATTAACACATTATTATGAAAGGTGGATTATTTATTTTTTATTCAATTTTAATTTAAATAAACAATTATGCTATTATTTTGATTATTAAGGATAAATCAAAATTTTCACTAATGGGTATTTATGATGATAGAACTCAAGCTCTATTATACTACACTATTCATTTTTTATTTTACTATAAATAGTTTCATGTAGAAGTATGATTTCAAAAGGCCTAAATTATTGTAGTTGATGTTGGGATCCTATTGTAGTATTAATTTATTATTCTCAATTCCTTTCCCATGTAGTTGTTGTTTATTTAGTGTTTCCCCATTACCTATTTTGAAATTATATGAATTTTAATTCCATATTTGTTCAATTTTCATAGTTTCTAGACATAAAATGTTGAATCCAATAGTGTATCATGTAACGTTGTGGTTTTGACTTCCCCAATTGGATGGATCCTTATTTAAATGACATAGTTATAAATATCCCCATTTTCTACCTCTAAGATCATCTTACAATGATTTCATATAGATTTTGGGAAACTATGGTTTGGCATATTGATTTTAATGATGATATTGGACCCAAAGGTTTCATCCTTGAAGATTTATAGGGTTTATCCCCCTAGCCAAATCAAATATAGATGTTGGTATTCCCTAATATGTTGACTACCCTTCCATGTGGAATTAACCAGTTTTCTTTTTGGGAACTTAATTCATCTCCTCCATAACTGAATCACTCATAATAGTTGGTCTACCTTAGTATACTAATGATCTTTCAAGCTCATAATTGGTTTTGGGTGTAGTAAATGCTTCCTATAATTTGGAACCTCTTATATTCACATCTTCCCAAGAGGTTTTTCATCTACTTATTATGGAGTATGAAAATTATTATATTCACATTTTCATGTATCCCAATTGTGTTACTTCTCCTTTCAAAATGTTATTTCATGTTCCATATTATTTGATGAAATTTTATCAAATCATGGTATTTCCTAGATTCATTGAATCCTCAGCCGCCTCTTGTGGGAATGACAAAATGTTTCTTCTTCTTATCCCACAATTATTACACTCATTTTTCAAAATCTAATGTTAAATATATTATAGATTCAATTTCTATAATTAATATGTTCTAAAAGGTTTTTTAACCCTTAATAGTGATATAAAACATGATACAGGTCTAGATATATCCCTCAGGTTCCTACTACCGCATAGAAGGATTAAAGATTGCATCATCTCATGACACACAACTAATTCCCCATGATCCCCTATATCATATAGAACAATTTGGTATTTGAATAAATGGTAATTTTTTAGAATTAATTTCATTCCTATAATATTAAATTGTTCTTTATCCTATAATTAAAATATGGATTAGGTGTCATATAAAGGACTTCATAAAAATATCACATGTTAAATAGCATTCACAGCAATGGAAAAAATAAAAATATTTAGATACTTTTTGAGTTATATGTAACACATGATATTTTTTATGAACAATTTCTCTTTAAATAATTTCATTTAATTGATATCTTCTACTACACATATCCATGAGTTTTAACATAGGCTATAAATTTTTTAAAATATTATTTTTTCTATTATCTCTGATTATTTTATTAGTAGGTATAAATACTAAAAAAGAAATTGGGAAAATTAAGTGTTCTAAAAATTTATAAAATGAATTAATTACTTTACAAATTATTGGAGATATGAAAAAAAATTATTTGATAATAAATACTATGAATTTTTTGAATTTTTTTTGCGAAACATGGCTTTTTATATTAATAAATTAAATTTAATAATTAATGGTGGGTGATTTTAATGAGGGATATAAACTATTTACTTGATCATATTTTATAATAATTCACAAAATATATTTCTTATGCATAATAGGATTCATAATTTAGATTTATTCTTAGAAATTATTTTTTCTAAAAAGATGTTTTTGTCGCATTTAGTGCATTGTAAGTAGAATTTATTTAATAAATTAATATATATAAAATTTGATAAAATGAATAAAATATTATGAATCTTGTTTTTAAATTTTGGTAAATTGGTCCAATTTATCATTGATCATAATGAATAGTAAATGTGGTTAAATTTATCACTTAGTTAAAGGGGGAAAACATGTTAATTATTGTAAAACATGTATAATAAGGCCATAATTTTTCATCTTAATTAATATTTTTTAAAGGTAATTCAACCCTTAACACATTAGGATCGATATTTATTATATTAATGGAATACTATACATGATAATGACCAATATAATATTTAAGTCAAATAAATATACAGAATACCTCATTCATATTCTTAAATATCCATTATGTGATCACATACAGATAAAATCAGTTATAATCAAATCCAAATGTCATTTTTGAAGATGATGATATTTTATTCATGATTAAAATTTAGTTATAATTTATCGTTATTGTATAATTATATAATATCCATAAAAAATTCTAAAATAGTATTTAATTAATAAATTTAGAAATTATATAAATGACTCTAAAAATATTAAAAGTGATGTAATTTTAGTAAGTTTAAATTTTGAATTTAACTAATAAGTGAATATAAAATATTATTATTGTGTTATATTTTAATAAACACATTTTTTATGTATCTTATTTCAAAATAAAAGAATAGTGTTATCAATATATTATTTTATAAAATTGTTGAAAAATCATAAATACCATGAAATAAGAAATGGTTGATATGATATTGTTGAAATGTCCAGTAAATTTCCATTTGTTAGCCCATTTACAGATTATAAATAAAAATAAAAACAATATAATACAATAAATTGGAATACATAGATATTTTTTTGGCATTTACATTGAGAATTAATTTATTAGAATTTAATCTTTGATAAGATTAAAAATTTCCCCTCAAATCAATTATAATAGGGAAAATCCTCCATGAATTATTTAAACAACATTTAGCCTTAAATAAATAAAAAACTCATCAAATTTATATTCTAAACATCCATAGACCTTTTTTAAAGGTGTTTCCCTTCCTAAAAGACCATCCCTTGATCCCTTTAAAGGATATATAAAGGCTTCTGTTAAAAAATATGTAATCATGGTATCCAATCACATTATGTTGTATGCATTTTTACCACATATAAATATATGATATTTATAAATGTGTAATAAATTAATTAATATAAATATCTTGAAAATATTTTGTTATTATTAAGACACTATTATACACCCTCTTTCCCATAGTATGGGAATTGAAATTTTCATTCTTGCGTATATGCGACATACATTCTCACGTAATGATACAATATGTTTTCTGTCACCATATATTAAGGATGCGAATTACGGGGGTTAAAAGTATATATATGATAATTATGACATTATTACCAATATTTAATTATAATAAAACATATACATTTATACCCTTCAATCCATTTGCAAATGATATGGTCATTAATTTGTACGTCCAGATTACTACATCTAGAAAAGGTGAGAATTTTTTTTCCATTTATATAGTAAAATTATTGTAAATAGGAATGATTTTATTAACATATATTTTAAATATGATATAGTAATTTTCATGTAAACTATAATTAATATTTAACATTATTTTGTTTAAACGTAGAAAAATTAAAACATCATTCTTGCATATGTACAACCTACCATCTCCATAAATAGTGTAATTGATTTTATATCAATAAATTATAATGATGACTATAAATATGTTTATAATGAATTTATATTTTATTTATATCATTATTAATATTTATTATCTGAGGGTACAAATATTGATGTAAAAGGAATAGAGCTACTTAACTCAAAATACTCATGATAAAGGAAATAATAAACACCCAGAAACGAAAATTTTAAAAAGAGGATACTAAAATATGGAGGATTTAAAATAATATTAATGAATTATATATTATATTATAAGAATTAAAATGACTATATTTAATGTATAGTGAATTTAAATATATTATACAGTATGATAGAGTTCTTTGAAATTATGTAGAACTAGAGGAACTAGTTGTTTTTTAAATCACAACAATATTCTAGATTGTTTGTATTTATTTATCCTTGGGGGAATATTTATCTTCATTATCTATATTCATTAATTTTCTTATTTTAGGTTTTTACTCTCACCCAATCATTTTTTGAGAACACTGGGTTATCTTTCCAAATAGGTAGTAACATATTCTTATTCGAGCCTGTAGGATTTTATTATATAAGATTTACTCTAACCATATCTCCTTGGGTGATTTTATTCTCAAAAATTTGAGACCTCTTAGTTATCATTCATTACATGAAGTTATAAATTCCTATTAGATCTTCTGTCACATGCAACATGCAGTTTTACAGAATGATAATATATTTTTAAAATATTATTATTTAATGTGATATTGTATAACCTATCAATTAAATTAGAAGTTATTAATATTATTGACTAAATTAATATGTTATATGTTGTATTTATTTATTTTCCAATTAATAGAAAATTAATATAAATAAAATTGAATAAAAAGGAATTGTTTTATAAAGAACATTTTTATTCCTCCATTTGTGTTTTTCAATAAAAAATTTAATTAGTTATTATTAGTGAATTATAATAATGAAATTTATATATTTTACATTCAATGAAATATTTTATAAATTCTACCAATATATTTGATAGGCATAAGATATGAATAAATCCAATTTTAAAAATACAAAAGAAATATTTTTTATTGGTATTTTTTTTGACTTTTAATGGAGCAACTATTTTAAATTTATATTTTCGAACATTATTAAATTATATTTAACAATATAAAATTACTATTTTCATTTAGAATGGAAAAATAATATTTGGGTTAATTGTTGAAATTATTCTGAGATGATTTATTTTTTGATGAATTGTAAAAAACAGTAAATTTTAATTGAAAATAGCTTCCTCATTTAAATAATCTATAAAGTTAAATTTTATTTTATTTTTATTTACCAAAGTTTAATTAGAAAAAAATTATTCAATAAGTCCAATTTAGCTTATGGTAATAATATTTCCCCATAATTTTGGATATAAAATCTTTTTATATTTTTGAACAATTTCACATTAAAAACTAGTTGTCTCTTCGTGTCAATCAGATTAATTTTAAGTTAATTATTTCCACTTATAAAATATTTTTAAAATAAAAAACTCCATAATTTTTATAAATATAATATAAAATTTATAGTAATGTTTTCATATTATTTTAACCAAAATATTTGTGAATTAGATTAAAATTAATTACATCTACTAAGGTGAAAATGAGTTTAAATTTTTTTTGAACATCAATACTATGTAACAAAATGACATATACACATGTACCAAAAACCATTATGTACATAATACGACAATAAAATCAATTTTCTCAAATTTGGTTCATTATTGGAGGGACATTATGTAAGGGATACCTCACAATAGTGTTTCCACATTTATATATACTAGAGTGCTACTCCTTCTCCTCTATAAAAAACTAACTCACCCCATAACTTATTAACACATATAATGCATTTTTTATAACATAAAACTATTAAAAATAAAATAAAAAATTCCTAAACTCATCCTTGAATAATCACATTTTGATGAAATCCAACCAAGCATGGATTTTTGTATAATACACAAGGGGTAAAAAAGAAGAAGTGATAATTTTCTTCAATGATAATTTTTTACGTAATTATTTATGTACCACTTAAATTATACATATATCAAGAATATATAATAACCATGTAATTATAAATATAGTGGTTTTTTATTCTATGATTCTTACCAACACTTTCGAACACTTCCGTCAAATGGGATGTGTAATCATTTTTTTTGTGTTTAACGGACAACAACCTCGTGAACCAAGTTCGATCATTCTTCCAATACCACCATTTAATATTTAGAAAAATAATATATTTATTTTTTATATATTATATATATATATATATTATAATTATAATTTATTTATTCCAATTTAATTATTATATAACAAAAAACATCATGGATTCCATTTTCTGGGAATATAATTACATCATTTTTTAGCGTCAGGACTACAACCTTCTCAAAGAGTATGGATTCATTCACTATTTAGATAATATGTATTAAGGATGTGTTTAATTAAAATATATTACATTTATTAAATAAATATGATACTATAATTATAATATATGAATAAAAAAATTAATTTTCATTCATATAATAAAACTAATAAATGGAAACAACATCCATGCCTACGTAAGACATACTCTCTCTATAAACATTGAATTTCATTTCTCACCCCCATATTTTATGGATTACTATGAATATATATATATATATATATATTATGAATATATATAATATATAAATCATTTTTTTCATTGTAGTTATTATGAAATCAGGATTTCTTTCACATTAATAAAAAATACAAGTCATATCATACTAAAAAACAATGAAATTAACACTAGAAATGATGAACATGATGAAAGTATATTAATAAACATGTTATAATATTTTATAAATGGAATATATTTGATATAATAAATATTATTATACATAATTTTTAAATTAATTAGTTTTTATAAAACCATTATAATGGGGGATAAATAGTGTTAATCCAAATGAGATTTTAAGTTGTTAGGTTTTGTAAGAATTTACATTCAATTGAGATTTATTTGTTATTATGAACCAAAGTTTTTTTATTTATTGTATATACAGCCCATGAATGAATTTTAATAATTTTAAACTTTAAATAAGGTTTTCCTATATATCAATATTATGATTTAACATTCATGGGGTATATAGATTCAACGTTACTGAAATGGTAATTTAAATTTTTCACAATTTTCCTTATTTGAGATGTTTTTTGTGTTTTACAATTATCTTGTTTTATGTGATGTATATAATACTCATATTAAGTATTATATAATCAATATCCTTATTTACATTGTACTATATGATAAATTTAATTTAATTTATTTATGGGTTTTATGATTCAAATGTTTCAATGTGATATGGCACACAATAAATGATTAATGATTATTTTCCTTAAAAAAATTTAATGATCCCTTAATATAATTTTAATTAATCAAATTCAACCTTCTTTATTGTTAAATAAACCCCACTAGGGATATTTTTTAATAATACAACATGATTTCTTCATTTGATAGATTATTACTATTTTAATGAGATTGTTTGGAAACCCATTTCATTTCCATGGGTTTATCATGATTTAATGGAATTTAAATTTACACTCATTAACTATATCATTTATAGTGTAAATTAGTATTTATTAAACCATATATCATTTCTATATATGTTGTTTAAATTTTAAATTTATTTTTTTACTTGTTAAATATTGATAAATCTGGATCCTTTACTCAATATAGATTTTTTATAATAAGGCACATTACTTTTTGATTAAATCAATTATTAGATCTATTAGGAATTAATTGGGATGGAAGAGATGGTTGGGTCGGAGAAATTACATATCCCCTCGAAGAATCAAAACACTCCCAGGTGTAAATATAATATGGTCAAATTTTAATGAGATTTTACATCTAGTAATAAACCCTATTTTGAATTGTCATGATGGTATATGTTTTCATGATCCTCATACATGACATCCATTAATTTAGCATTAATTAATTTAGTATTTTAGTAATTATCCATTATTTTTCGACATGATAAAATCAATGGATTCATTTCGTTATTGTTTTATTAAATATATGGAATGTGTTATTAGATATTTTCCTTTATATTATATTTATTAACTTCTTTATCCAATTATTTGAATGGAAAGTATCTTAGTTTATTTTCCATTTCATGTTGATTATTCAAATTAATTCTGTAATGATTCTACTATAAAGAATCCATACTAGGAATTTGGTATTAAACTTATTTTTAATCCATCCCTGAGTTATTGAGAGGAATTATGGGAATGAGTTACAGGAAATATATGATTTTAATTTTCTTTTACATTATTTTATCTTCCCAATTTAATATGGGTATCATGCATATAATCATGGATTCAATAACTATTAATCTATTTGATCCATGGTGATTTTAATCATATATATATACTAATGCAAAACAATTAACGGATCGCCTCTAGGTTACCGGGCTTGTGGTCATTACAATTGGAATCATAATATGTTTTGTTCAAACCATTAGAAGTACACTTTGAAAATAAAAATTGAGGAACACAACCATAATATAGACTTCGAGGATAAGTGTATAAAAATAGTATAGATTTGTTGGAAGGTATGGATTATATTACTCTTACAAAAAGTACATCTTTTGTAGATACTATATGTGGATGTTGTTCCTTGATTATAATTATAAAATGTTTATAATTTTATGATTAAATCTAGTAGCTTACAATATTTATAAATGGATATTGGATGGAAAAAGTGTATGATTACTTGTGGAAAATTAGGTGTTTCCATATCATGAATGTAAATATTGATTTTGTTAGAACTAATAAGGTCTTTAATACATTATGGAATTTTAAATATGTTATGATAGAAATTCCTTCCCAGATGGAGGAACCTCTTCAACAATGATATTTTATGATTTAAGATCGCTTTATGCAATAGATTCCCCAAACATTTAGTTGGAAAACTGATCGAATGGAAGATGAGAAATGTTTTAAGTATTATGATAATGTACTTATTTAATATATATGTGATGAAAATGAAAAATTTATAGTTATAGTGTATTATATCAATGATGATGAACATAAATAGTGTTAATTGATCATGAAATAGTAAAAATTAAGAGGAAATAGAACACATAGAATACAACGTTTTTCATGAAACAATATTTGAAAAAATATTTCCCTTGTCAGTAACAAAATGAGATGAAGAAAATTTTAGAATTATAAAATAAATTGGATAAATAATGTGTTTTGGAGATTTATGTTTCCCATAAAATGTTATTATTGTATTCTACTAATTTCATAGACAATAATTAATGCTCAATTTTCTATTTCATTAAAGGGCTTATGCCATGTTTTTGAATAGTAATAGTGTATCAAAAATTTACTTCATACACTTAAATAGTTTTATTTTCTATCAAGATATAGAAACAATTTTTAATGAATTTTGGCTTCAAAGGGAAACAAGAAAATAAGGGGATGGAAGAGAAAACACTAGAAATGGGAAGGAGGGAAGGAAGAATTTTCCACTTTTTTTAATGTTGGAAGGAATCACCTTCTAAAACGATTGGTGGGATTATTAATTTGGTATCCTTATGGAGAAAAGGAAATCTATGAAATATAATGAAAAACGGGGAAGGAAAATATAAGGCCCCAGCCTTAAACCTTACTTAATCTTGAGTTATTACAAGATTACACATTGAGAATCTTTTCAGGTTTAGAGTTTTAGAGAATTAGATCATGAAACTTGCATTACATTCCACATTTAAACAAAGTGGTTACATAAAAGAAAATATTCATTCTTCCCATCAACGGAAACCTATTTAAAATTAAACACAGATTCTTTCTTGACACATCCTTGACACTATCATCACATCATGTACCTTTCCCTTGACCTGTGAAAAACATTTCAAAAACTTGGGATGAGCATAAAAAGCTCAGTAAGGGTTATAAAAATATGGAAAGGAAACATGAGTTCATATATACATAAGAATGAAATCATACTTTACCCATAAAACAAAGGCACTTTCATACCTCATCAAACCATGAATAAATCATAGAAATCATAAGACAAAAAGGTAACTTGAGGCATTCATAACATTCTTACGTAGGGAGTAACCCTCTTGGTTACGTTTGGAATACCCATCACAGTATATTCCCTAAATCTCTTCGGAGAAACCTTAACGTTTCACTCCTTTGCATTACCCAATGCATTGGAGAGCTATATCGGGCTCACCCGCCCTTAGTTTATCACGGAACCACCCGTTCTTCATAACAATGCCCAAGAACCATAACATAATCGTATCACATAAACATGAATAAAGGAAACATAACATTTCCACATTTCAATCACAATATAACATTTTAGGATATTGAAATAATGAATCCATTCAAAAAGAAACCATTTCCAAAACCATTTAAAACATTTAATAAAGAGATTTTTGAATCAAAGTGTCCCATACCACCTTGATGCTTTTAACATTTTAAACCATTAATATCCATATAAATAAATCCTTAAAACCATTTTGAAAACATGGATATTAATAAGATCAAATAATTATAACATTTAAAACGATATTTTGGTTAAAGGGGTTTTACCAAAATTAGAGACACTTGAATACAATAATCGAGGAATAACATTTAGTCAGAACTTTATAATATCATGAGAATAAAATGATTCATGATATAATACTCCAAAGGACAGTATATACACCATATAAGAGTGAATTGGTGCATAACAACAATGAACCCTCAATAGAAATGTCAAATGTGATGAAATCCCTTATAAAGAAGGTATCCTTAAATTAAGGACAAATAAATCTCAAAAATATGTGTGAAAAATATATATACACCCAATATAAGTGGATATTATGTGTAAAACAATAAAAGGTCATTCACACATATTCAATGGATGACATATTCAATGACTACAAGCTGAACCCAAAGAAATCGAAATTGGGTTAAAAAGTTCCCTTGACAGCCTAACGACATCACATCAAAATGAGTTGATGAGAGATAAAAAGTGTATCCCATCACTTGGACATAAAATTTACATCAATAAGTATGTATGAGAACATATCCCAACATAAAAATATGTAAATTAAAAGACCCAATAAAATAAGTCTTTTAAAAAAAGAGGAGGATGAAAGGTTCCCTTACCGACTTGGGTATCTTTCAAAACATACACCCCATGAAAGAAAGACAATAGGTCATTGATGTAAATACTCATAAACGCAAGTATATTACACAAAGAGTAGAATAATGGGTAGTACATACACCACTCAATGGAATTTGTGGCAAATGTAGCATAAATCTCACGGGAATAAAAGTGAGAATAAAAATCCCTTACGAAAACTCGGCAGCCTAACGGCGCCACATAAAACTTCCGAATATGGATTGATGAGATCAAATAGATTATCCCATCATATTATAATAGAATTTACAGCAAGTGGAATATAAAAGAAAATTCCCAACATAACAAAGAGGAGCTTAAAATAAGTGACACAAAGGAGAGTACTTAAAAAGAAAGAGAGAGGTTAGATCTCTTACGAAAGTTCGGCAGCCTAACGGCGCCACTCAGAACATCCAAAATGGATTGATGAGAGAGAATAGGTTCTCTCATCACATGAACATAAAAATTACAGTAGTAGTAATATAAAAGAACATCCCAATCATAAGAAATATGAGCTTAAAAGAAATGACATAAAAGAGTGTACTTAAAAAGAAAGAGAGTTGTAGGATCCCTTACCTCGGGTCCGACTTGACTCGATCGTTCTTTAATCTCCTGAATAATAAACTTGAGATAATTTATACTTCCTTAAAAACCTTTTTCAAGTTCATTATTCCTTTTATACCACTTATTACCATGTCCTAAACATTATGTAATCATTTAAGTTAATAATATTTGTTTTGCCGATATTTGGTTCTTAAGTCGAAAGTGGACTTCTTACAATTGCATGTTGTTCGTGTGGCCAAATGTTTATTATATCCAGAATTGTATTCATGATGTAGATATCATATATGTCATATATATCCTGTACATGCATGCATTTATAACATTACATAATCATTTAGAGGTAAGAAATGAAATGCACCGTTCACGGAGACGGTAAGTCGTACGTACGCATGAACGCTACTTTCATTTCTATTTCGTATTTTATAGAATGGAATAATAATGATATAAAGGTATATTATAATTCCACTATAATATCATATATAATATCATATATCCATCCTTTATACATCCCACATATGGTATTTAACGAATCAAATCACTTTGAGGGGGCGGTAGTCCGCACTTCCTTAAATGAAGATATCGTGTATTCCCATAATGGAAGCCATAAAGGTAAGACAAAAATGAAAAATACAGAAGCATAAATAAAACATAAACATATTATATATCATATATAAAAATAGTGACATCATAATGGCCACCTTTGAAGGTGTTAAATGAGTATTGAACAATCATCGTTTCGGGAGGCAGAATTTCACCATCCACAGAAACCGTATGTTCTTTAACCATTTGATGTAGTTGTGTGAGAGTGTAGCACGAATAATTCTTATAACAACATCCTAGTATATTGAAGTTACTGGTGTTTTTACAAAAAAATAAAAATAAAAAGAGTTTAGGAGGTTGGAGAAGCAAAATAAAATAAATGAACATGAGAGAAAGAATTGCCTTTAAAAGTGTAACTCCTTTTGATTTGAGCCTAAAGGCTTCCTTTGAAAGGATTATGCGCAAAGGGAATCCTCTAGGATGAGGAGAGGGATGGATAGAGAGTAAATGGGCAGGGGTTGGCCGAGCCAAAGGCTTGATGAGTGTGTGAAAAGAGGTAGAGGTGGGGGCCTTTTATAAGAGGAGAGGAGGGGTACTTTTGGAAAGTAAAAAAATATTACTTTATTTGAAAATGTGTTTCGGTTACAAAAGGTTCCACATTGATATAATTCGTGGATAAGGTGATAAGGCTTCGAAATCCACTCATCCAATAAGTTTTGGACATGTTTAGTTCATAGATTTTACATCATCTTTCCATTTTATTTAAATCGTTAAATAATGATGTCATCACTGCATCATTATGATGTCATAAATAATTTAATTTATTTAATGTCTAAAAATTATAAAAAAATTACTATGATGTATTAAATCTTTTTATCTTTCCAATGACTATTTATAATCAAAAATATGACTTGTATAACCCTACTTAAAAATTGTTTTAGTAAAACATATCATGTTTGTGTCAATTTTACTTTTACATTAAATAAAAGTTATTTATTTCATTTCCCAACCAATGTGGATCCATGGGGTCCCCAAGTTGGCCCATGGCTTGTCTTGGTCGGCCATGACTCACCCAATAGGTGTAGGACAAGTGTCATGGTGTTTTCACATTCTTATAATATCATTTTTACCTTAAACTACACTAATTACCACTAATCGCGATTAAAAACTTAATAAGTTACTATTCACCAAAAAAATATTTTAATCTCATTGAACCACATTTTACATCTTAATGAAAACCATGTATGTCAGATTTTTGAAAATCAAAACACAATGATGGCAAAATTTCATTTAAACAGAAAATCAGTTTTTATAAGTACCACTTAGTGGTTTCACTATTCATCAAAAATTGAAGTTTTTCAGAAAAATCCCAAAAATTCACCCTAAGTTATATTTGATATTCTGAATTCAAAAATGAAGTCCGTTTTACAAAAATTCAAAACATATTAGTCACATTAATTAATTTAATAATTAATTTCCATTGTCAGAGCAAATAGCGAGTTTTTATTAAACAATAAGTATCAAAAGATTGACACTAGTTTAAGTCTGATTTCAAAGTGAAATTAATTCCAACGACCACTATTGGATTTAATGGTAAAAATATTTTCTAATTTCACTTTAAAACCAATTCAAAATATAATCTAATAATATAAATAAATTATATTAGAAAGAGGTTTTGAATTAAAATACAACATTTTACACTATTCATTAAAAAAATGAACATTATCGGAAAGATACCAAAAATTTACACAAAGTAAATTTTGATGTCCCGATTCTTAAGAAGAGTTTTATTTGGTCCAATAGAATGTATAAGAGTGAACAAAACTATATTTAATGACGGTTCTCCATCAAAAGGTGATAAGTGAACCTTTAGTGAAAACTAGGGCATATATGCCTAAAATTGAATTCCTTCCGTATTTTAAGCCTCTATCCTTTATTGGATAAATGTAAAAACATTTAAAAACATATATAATCATATTTTAGTTATTTCTATCCATTTCTGCCAATACAACGGCTACATGTTAACTACCATTTAAAATAATATTATTAGAGTGCAACGTTAGATTCCCAAGAAACTCGTTGTTGCGTGTTGGGTACGCCATCGAGCATAGCGTCCCCTTTAAAGTCATATTAATATTTTATTCACAAATATAGATAAATATGAAAATTTCATATTCATTATTTACATGGGGTGCTACATCCTTCCCCCCTTTTGGGAATTGCGTCCTCGCAATTTTAAAATTGCGCTTGGAAACATCCTTGAAAGTCCCACATCGGAACAAGAGTTGGAAAAAAACACTTTAAAATAAAGAGAGATAAGTATAAAGGTCACCCGAGTTAACCCATACTAGGATTCCAAGTATGAAAATATGGACATGGAGGAAAAAACAAAGGGTCATGTTCTGATGGAGAGTGATAGAAAACATGTTTAGGAGAAAGTTAACCATGAGAAAATCACAAACTTGTGATGGGTTAAACGGTATTCGATTCCCAGTAGGAAAAGTTAATAGACAACATTTTTGTTTTAAGTTACTTTTTATTGAGGAATTTATTCATAAGGAAACATAATCACTTATCATATTGACTTTCAACTTTTATTAGATTCCTTACACAAACTCATATTTTCTCCAAAAGACGAGTATTTAGGAAGACTTGTTCACATTAAGAGTACTATAAACAACTTCTAGAGAATCATCTAATCCACAAAAGAGAAATATATACTTCCCATATCATTAGACCTTAACCATAACCAAAACCAAAAAGGTTAGTACAAGGTCAGATAATCCAGAAATGGATAACCCATTATAAAAAGAAAATCTATTCTTAATCTCCAAAATTTGTCCAACAAAATCCAAAGTTCAAAGAGGACCATCCGATAAACAAATTTTACCATAAAAATTCCTCAAAGTAAACCAATCTAAGATTGAAACCCAAACATTTTAAGGATTTAGTCACATAGTCTTCCAAGTTAAATCGTAACATTTATCTCCAAACAACATCAGTTGCTCCTAAAGTCCCGTATTGAAAAGTAATTAACCTAATCACATATCCTCCACGATAGGTTAATCATTTTCATAAATAACCCAAAATCATCTTACTCCTAATTCATAAAATCATATAACCAGAAAGAATCATTCAAACTAACCAGGGAATTAACATAGTCCAGTGGTTGGAGATAAATACCAGTCGCACTTTGGTTGTGGGTTCGATTCCCGTAGCTTTGTCCGATGCGACGGGATGTCACACGGTCTGTGCATTGTCCTTTTTCCAAAACTATATAATTCTTAAAACATTCCCCAAAATGAGATAAAATCTTCAAGAATAATCATAACATATTCTAACCTCAAGTTTATCTCATTCCTTTCATTTTCCATCATATCATAGAGTAACCCACAATTACCTAAAAAGTAAGGATCATATAAACCCTAATGGTTACCTTATTAATTATTACCTGAATTTCCACATCGAGTTAGCCATCTCGTACATGATGCATTAGAGAACTCACCAAGGTTGAAGTGGTTGATCATGACTCCTTGATAGTTTGTTTAGAACAACTATGAGATTCCTCATTGAATCCCCCATCTCATCCAGTATCTTAATCAGAGAACCACCACAGTTTCCTTGAAACCCATTATCACTTTGGTGCTTGCTAGATCCAGCCATTTACTAAAACCAAAAAGGTCAGTGTGAGTATATCAACAAAACCATCATGTACTAATGAGGAAGGTAAACACTAAGATACACTTACTCATTCACTTTATCTAAAACTAGGACTCTTTATGAAATCCTAACCATTATGGTAATGTCACTTATGCTTAAAGAATACCCTAACCTCTAAAGTTATCTAAACCGACCTTTGATACCAACTATAAGGCCCCAGCCTTAAACCTTACTTAATCTTGAGTTATTACAAGATTACACATTGAGGATCTTTTCAGGTTTAGAGTTTTAGAGAATTAGATCATGAAACTTGCATTACATTCCACATTTAAACAAAGTGGTTACATAAAAGACAATATTCATTCTTCCCATCAACGGAAACCTATTTAAAATTAAACACAGATTCTTTCTTGACACATCCCTGACACTATCATCACATCATGTACCTTTCCCTTGACCTGTGAAAAACATTTCAAAAACATGGGATGAGCATAAAAAGCTCAGTAAGGGTTATAAAAATATGGAAAAGAAACATCAGTTCATATATACATAAGAATGAAATCATACATTACCCATAAAACAAAGGCACTTTCATACCTCATTAAACCATGAATAAATCATAGAAATCATAAGACAAAAATGTAACTTGAGGCATTCATAACATGCTTACGTAGGGAGTAACCCTCTTGGTTACGTTTGGAATACCCATAACAGTATATTCCCTAAATCTCTTCGGAGAAACCTTAACGTTTCACTCCTTCGCGTTACCCAATGCATTGGAGAGCTATATCGGGCTCACCCGCCCTTAGTTTATCACGGAACCACCCGTTCTTCATAACAATGCCCAAGAACCATAACATAATCGTATCACATAAACATGAATAAAGTAAACCTAACATTTCCACATTTCAATCACAATATAACATTTTAGGATATTGAAATAATGAATCCATTCAAAAAGAAACCATTTCCAAAACCATTTAAAACATTTAATAAAGAGTTTTTTGAATCAAAGTGTCCCATACCACCTTGAAGCTTTTAACATTTTAAACCTTTAATATCCATATAAATAAATCCCTAAAACCATTTTGAAAACATGGATATTAATAAGAACAAATAATTAAAACATTTAAAATGATATTTTCGTTAAAGGGGTTTTACCAAAATTAGAGACACTTGATTACAATAATCGAGGAATAAAATTTAGTCAGAACTTTATAATATCATGAGAATAAAATGATTCATGATATAATACTCCAATGGATAGTATATACACCATATAAGAGTGAATTGGTGCATAACAACAATGAACCCTCAATAGAAATTTCAAATGTGATGAAATCCCTTATAAAGAAGGTATCCTTAAAATAAGGACAAATAAATCTCAAAAATATGTGTGAAAAATATATATACACCCTATATAAGTGGATATTATGTGTAAAACAATAAAAGTTCATTCACACATATTCAATGGAAGACATATTCAATGACTACAAGCTGAACCCAAAGAAATCGAAATTGGGTTAAAAAGTTCCCTTGACAGCCTAACGAAATCACCTCAAAATGAGTTGATGAGAGATAAAAAGTGTATCCCATCACTTGGACATAAAATTTACATCAAAAAGGATGTATGAGAACATATCCCAACATAAAAATATGTAAATTAAAAGACCCAATAAAATAAGTCTTTTAAAAAAAGAGGAGGATGAAAGGTTCCCTTACCGACTTGGGTATCTTTCAAAACATACACCCCATGAAAGAAAGACAATAGGTCATTGATGTAAATACTCATAAACTCAAGTATATTACACAAAGTGTAGAATAATGGGCAGTACATACACCACTCAATGGAATTTGTGGCAAATGTAGCATAAATCTCACGGGAATAAAAGTGAGATGAAAAATCCCTTACGAAAACTCGGCAGCCTAACGACGCCACATAAAACTTCCAAATATGGATTGATGAGATCAAATAGAGTATCCAATCATATTAAAATAGAATTTACAGAAATTGTAATATAAAAGAAAATCCCCAACATAACAAAGAGGAGCTTAAAATAAGTGACACAAAGGAGAGTACTTAAAAAGAAAGAGAGAGGTTAGATCTCTTACGAAAGTTCGGCAGCCTAACGGCGCCACTCAGAACTTCAAAAATGGATTGATGAGAGAGAATAGGGTCTCTCATCACATGAACATAAAAATTACAGTAGTAGTAATATAAAAGAACATCCCAATCATAAGAAATATGAGCTTAAAAGAAATGACATAAAAAAGTGTACTTAAAAAGAAAGAGAGTTGTAGGATCCCTTACCTCGGGTCCGACTTGACTCGATCGTTCTTTAATCTCCTGAATAATAAACTTGAGTTAATTTCTACTTCCTTAAGAACCTTTTTCAAGTTCATTATTCCTTTTATACCACTTATTACCATGTCATAAACATTATGTAATCATTTAAGTTAATAATATTTGTTTTGCCGATATTTGGTTCTTAAGTCGAAAGTGGACTTCTTACAATTACATGTTGTTCGTGTGGCCAAATGTTTATTATATCCAGAATTGTATTCATGATGTAGATATCATATATGTCATATATATCCAGTACATGCATGCATTTATAACATTACATAATCATTTAGAGGTAATAAATGAAATGCACCGTTCATGGAGACGGTAAGCCGTACGTACGTATGAACGCTACTTTCATTTCTATTTCGTATTTTATAGAATGGAATAATAATGATATAAAGGTATATTATAATTCCAGTATAATATCATATATAATATCATATTTCCATCCTTTATACATCCCACATATGTTATTTAACGAATCAAATCACTTTAAGGGGGCGGTAGTCCGCACTTCCTTAAATGAAGATATCGCGTATACCCATAATGGAAGCCATAAAGGTAAGACAAAAATGAAAAATACAGAAGCATAAATAAAACATAAACATATTATATATCATATATAAAAATAGTGACATCATAATGGCCACCTTTTAAGGTGTTAAATGAGTATTGAACAATCATCGTTTCGTGAGGCAGAATTTCACCATCCACGGAAACCGTATGTTCTTTAACCATTTGATGTAGTTGTGTGAGAGTGCAGCTTGAATAAATCTTATGACAACATCCTAGTATATTGAAGATACTGGTGTTGTTACAAAAAAAATAAATAAAAAGAGTTTAGGGGGTTGGAGAAGCAAAATAAAACAAATGAACATGAGAGAAAGAATTACCTTTAAAAGTGTAACTCCTTTTGATTTGAGCCTAAAGGATTCCTTTGAAAGGATTCTTCCCAAAGGGAATCCTCTAGTATGAGGAGAGGGATGGAGAGAGAGTAAATGGGAAGGGGTTGTCTGAGCCAAAGGCTTGATGAGTGTGTGAAAAGAGGTAGAGGTGGGGGCCTTTTATAAGAGGAGAGGAGGGGTACTTTTGGAAAGTAAAGAAATATTACTTTATTTGAAAATTTGTTTCGGTTACAAAAGGTCCCACATTGATATTATTCGTGGATAAGGTGATAAGGCTTCGAAATCCACTCATCCAATAAGTTTTAGACATGTGTAGTTCATAGAGTTTACATTATCTTTCCATTTTATTTAAATCGTTAAATAATGATGTCATCACTGCATCATTATGATGTCATAAATAATTTAATTTATTTAATGTCTAAAAATTAAAAAAAAATTACTATGATGTAGGAAATCTTTTTATCTTTCCAATTACTATTTATAATAAAAAATAGGACTTGTATAACCCTACTTAATAATTGTTTTAGTAAAACATATCATGTTTGTGTCAATTTTACTTTTACATTAAATAAAAGTTATTTATGTCATTTCCCAACCAAAGTGGATCCATGGGGTCCCCAAGTTGGCCCATGGATTGTCTTGGTTGGCCAGGAATCCCCCAATAGGTGTAGGACAAGTGTCATGGTGTTTTCACATTCTTATAATATCATTTTTACCTTAAACTACACTAATTACCACTAATCGCGATTAAAAACTTAATAAGTTACTATTCACCAAAAAAATATTTTAATCTCATTGAACCACATTTTACTTCTTAATGACAACCATGTATGTCGGATTTTTGAAAATAAAAACACAATGATGGAAAAATTTCATTTAAACGGAAAATCAGTTTTTATAAGTACCACTTAGTGGTTTCACTATTCATCAAAAATTGAAGTTTTTCAGAAAAATCCCAAAAATTCACCCTAAGATATATTTGATATTCTGAATTCAAAAATGAAGACCGTTTTATAAAAATTCAAAACATATTAGTCACATTAATTAATTTAATAATTAATTCCCGTTGTCAGAGCAAATAGCGTGTTTTTATAAAACAATAAGTATCAAAAGATTGACACTAGTTTAAGTATGATTTCAAAGTGAAATTAATTCCAACGACCACTATTGGATTTAATGGTAAAAATATTTTCTAATTTCACTTTAAAACCATTTCAAAATATAATCTAATCATATAAATAAATTAAATTAAAAAGAGGTTTTGAATTAAAATACAACATTTTGCACTATTCATTAAAAAAATGAACATTATCGGAAAGATACCAAAAATTTACACAAAGTAAATTTTAATGTCCCGATTCTTAAGAAGAGTTTTATTTGGTCCAATAGAATGTTTAAGAGTGAACAAAACTATATTTAATGACGGTTCTCCATCAAAAGGTGATAAGTGAACCTTTAGTGAAAACTAGGGCATATATGCCTAAAATTGAATTCCTTCCGTATTTTAAGCCTCTATCCTTTATTGGATAAATGTAAAAACATTTAAAAACATATATAATCATATTTTAGTTATTTATATCCATTCCCGCCAATACAACGGCTACATGTTAACTACCATTTAAAATAATATTATTAGAGTGCAACGTAAGATTCCCAAGAAACTCGTTGTTGCGTGTTGGGTACGCCATCGAGCATAGCGTCCCCTTTAAAGTCATATTAAGATTTTATTCACAAATATGGATAAATATGAAAATTTCATATTCCTTATTTACCTGGGGTGTTACAGAAAATGATTATACTTAGTGTTACAACTATATGTATATTGAGAACATTTAAAATGAATCCTCTAAGTTTTAAGTGAATGTACGAAAAAGTATGTTAATAAATCCCGGTCAAGTATATGTTATTAAAACAAACATAAGTGTAATGACTAATGTTCTTTTGTATTTGAATATATGAAATATGATGTAAAATTATTTCATTGATGATAAAATCATCATAAGAATTTTGATTTTTAAATGTATTCTACTTTTGTAATATTTATAAAAGGATTTAATTTAATGTATTGAATTTCAATAATAAATGTAATTTTATAGCATGTGAATCTTTTTTAAAGGACATGTGACTGAGGGAAATAAAATCTTTAATATATTACTAATGGTAAGATAATAATGGGTTTATAATGTGATGATCTATATTGATAATGTAAATTGGATAATATTTAATACCATAGAACTTATTAATTGCATATTGACTTAAGTGGTTCATAGTACCAATTATGGTGGTTACAATTTTTTTATAATTTAGTAATATATCCAATAATCTTGGTCATATTTAGTTAATATTCAATAAAGCATGATTTCAATATGTTTTTATGTTTATTTTAGTCGTTACCATGATGTAATAGAATACATGATAATGGTATTCAAATGTTTTGAGCTTTAAAAATTAAATACAGTTCATCATTATTAAAAAATGATATTTTCATTATGGATATTCAATCACCATATATTTATTTTTATACTGTTATTTTGGTAGGTTCGTATGGTTAACCATTTATTGAATGGAAAATTTGGAGCATTGGACATGTTTTTTGTTATTAATGTACTACTTTATCTTATGATTCAACATGTGCAAAGAGATAAAGTTGAAATTCTCTAACGAACAATCAAAGGATACGATGGTACTTATTAATAAAATATTATGTAAATATATTTCATAAGATCGTTAGAGAGTGAAATAATTCATCAACTCTAGGAATATAATTCTTGAAATGAAAATGTTATTATACTATCAAAGACCTTTTTAAACCTATTTGTTTTATATACTTATGGCAATTTACCTTCATAGTATCAACCTCATTATTATGATCAATGTTATCTATCAATATCCATGAAACATTAATAGCTAGAATTTTCAACCATGTCCTTGTATTAACTAATTTTATCGTATTCAATAGCCTAGTTTTGTATTATCCATCACATTTCCTTCTCCATATTATTAGAAAGATGTGTTATTAACCCTATTTACATTCTGGCAATTTCAAAAATATAATTTCAAATATAAATCCCTCAATTACTGAGATCATGTTTTATTTGTGACGAAATAATTTACTTATGGTGGGGAAAATGTAACATGCCATGAATTTAAAATATTTTCCTTTTATAATAATTTTTTATATATATAGATTTTATGATAAATTATGTTATTTCTATTACATGTACAAAATAGAGTTATATTACATTACATGTAACAACATGTTCATTCAAGAGATTTTATTATATTCCAAAACAAGTTTTACCGAACAAAAATTTATTATAAAAATATAATTATTTAATATGATAGTGTGTAAACTAGATGTTAAAATAATTGTTAGGAATAATATAATATATCTTATGAAAATATATTATTGAATTAATTTGATTCTAACAATTTAGAAATTAATAAAAATTGAAATTTCTTATAAAGGAAATGTTTTTATAAAGATATTTTATTATTCTCCCTGAGGATTTTTATTTTAATAAATTAAATGACACATAATTATGGAATGAAATTAATGAATTTTAAATATTACATATATTCAATAATTTATTTTTGAAATTCAAAAAAAAATTATAACTATAAGAAACAAATAAATAAAATTTAACTAATAAATAGAAATATATTTTGAATCGTATTTTGCGTCCTTTTAATTATTAATATATTGAAAATATGAAATTTTACAATTATATAAATTTTAATTTAAATTATTTACGTTATTTTTTAAATACAAAAATATGATTTATCATATGCTGAATTTTTTGTATTTTTGTGACATTAAACATTTTTATTGAATAGTAAAATGTACTGAATTTTCATTGAGAACAACTTTTCATTAAAATAAACTGTAAGGATAAATAATATATTTAATTTATTTCATGAATAATTATATAAATTTTATATAATTAAATATATTTAATTTATTTTAAATAAAATTTACATTGAAATTGGATATACAAACATTTCATACTTGTGAAATTTTTCATATTAAAAACCTGATGTCACGTCCAGTCTGCGAGATAAATTTTATATTAATTTCTTGCACTTAAGTGGTTTAAACTGGAAAAATAGATCCCATATTTGGAACCATAATAATTATTAATTTATATTATGGTCAACATAGTATTTTTTAAAAAATATAAGTAAATTTAATTAACATTATTTTAAATGATTATGGTGAAAATAAGTTTACATAGTTGTTAAAAATTTATATTAATTGGCCAAATGAAAAAGAAACATTCCAAAATTCTATTATGTAGTAATATTTAGACCATATACTCAATTTTACCAAATTTAGGTCATTAATTTTGGAACAATATACAAATGAGACCTCCCAATAGTGTTTTTATTATTATATTTATATGAATTCCACTCCTCATCCACTATTAAAATCCCGTAACCCCCTTACATATTCACACATGTGAGTCCTTTTATATCATAAAAAACATGACCACATATTCTACAAAAATCCATACCCTCAATCAAGAATCTTCAAATTGAGTATATTTCCAACCAAGGAATCCATTTGGTATAAACCAAAAGGATTTACCTGAAGAAGAGGTAATGTTCTCCAACATGAAATTTTGTAAAAGTTATTTCTATAATAATTAAATAATTCTTATATAATTAAAATATAATAACTATTTCATCATAAATATATAGATATGATTCATTTCTGAGAGTTTTACCAACACTTATAAACCCTTCTATAAAATTGGATTCAAAATTTTCATTCCTGCATACTGTGGAATACCGCCTCGCGAACCAATGTCATTTTCTGTTCCATTATCACTTTTCATGGTTGGGATTAACTATAGATTAATAGTTTATTCATTAAATATATTTTATTTATAATTTAGTTATGATAACTTAATTATTATATAACATGTAACTTCATTTGTTCCATTTTGTGCAAATACGATAACACCATTTGTGGATGCATGGTTTACCGCCTACTCATCTAACGAGATTCATTAAACCTTTACACTGAATGTATTAATAATGGGATTAAAAAAATATTTGACATATTTGAAAATAATATGATACTATAATTATAATATATAAATATATATCTTTTACTTTTCATGCTATTAATATAGTAATTAAATAGAAATTGGTTTCACACATACAAATAGACAACGACCTCCCTAAAAAATTTATTTCATTTCCAATAACAAACATTTATAGATTAGTATTAATAAATTTATCATGAATATATATAATATATAAATCACATTTTGAAATCTAGATACTGTGAAAATTTGTTCTATTTTATAAGAACAATAAATTAAAATTAAATACATACTCAATCAAAGAAGGAAATTAAAACCCAAAATGATAAAAATTAGGAAATATTATTAATGATAGGGTTATAATATGTTATAAAATGACTATATATGATATCATAAATGATAATATTGTTATATTATAAGTTATTAACAATAATAAAACCATTATAAAATTGTATATAGTGCATTCAACTAAAACTGTGTGTAAGGTAAGGGGTTTCGTCTCACTTTACAGTCTGTTGAGTGTTATTTTAAATTATGAAAAAATCTTTTTATATGGTGTATATACATCCCATTAATGTATTATATTATTTTTATACATGAGTTAATGGGGGTTATTGGTATTTACAGTTTCAATGATACAAAAAACATGAAGGATTTTTCCACAATTTTCTATCTTTGAGAAGTTCATTATGTTATAAAAAGATCTTCTATTAGGAAGAGTATATACTACAATAATGAAATATTATATCATTATTATAATTATTATCATGTAAATTTGTATGAAACTAAAGAATTTGGGTATGAAGTGAATTAGATAGAAATGAATACAATCACTTTTGAAATTATCACTGAAGATTTCAACTAATTTTCTCGATGTGTACCTGATTATGTGATGTTGAAATAAAATAATGTTTATAATGCTGGAATAGATAATAAAATATAGATTTGGTAAATTACCTCAATATTAAAATTTTCTACATTTAGGATATATGAAAATTAAATGATTACTCTAATTAAAGGACAATTTACTTTAATAGTAAATATTGTTTCTTACTTGGGAACTCTATTTACTAATCCTGTTCATGATTTCAATGTTCAATGACTTTTTCAATCTTTATAGAATGGAATATATAATCCTATATGAAACTTTAATCCTATAAAATATCATACATTGAAATAACTATTTTTCACCTTTATGGTTCTGGAAGCTCAAATAAAAAGATGTTGTTTTAGATTACAAAATAATTAAGGGGGAGAATACTTATTTTAATGATTCAACTACTGAAGAGGAAATATAGATAAACAAGGATGTATAATCCCTATTAAATTAAACATATTCAGATTCTAGAATGGAACATTCTCATATTGGATAAAAATTCAATAAATTATATACAAAGAAAAAAGGATATAGATAGTCTATTAATTACTCTAACATGTATGATCAAAGAATAAAACAAGAATTATTCATTGAATAAAAAATCATAAGGAATATTAATCAAGTATTAAAGTAACTATTGTAAAATAAATGATGATTTGAAAATAAATAATTGATATAACAAATTAAGTCTAATAATCAGTGAGAAGTAAAGGATGGTATTAAGGCTACATGTAGTTTATCTAAATATTAGATTTTCTCTTAAATCTCATAACAAGATAAATCAATTTATAATGAAAAAATATTCTCTATGTTTGATAAAGAATTGGCAAATCCAATTAATGTCCAACATATGATTCTGGGAATTATTAAACTACATAATTATCATTATATTAGTCCATTAAATGGGAGTTATATAAATACATTATAAAAAATTATACATTTTTAATGATTATTTATAATAAATTAATAAAAAAAATAATGTTATGTTAACATAAAACGTGGAAATATAATAATAATTATGACAATCTAAATCAAGATGAACTATTAATTAAAATAAAATTAATTAATTTCATACTAATGATTAATCCATTAAAATTGCTACCAGTATATAGATATAGGGTGAAATATCATTAACCAATTTCATTCAATGAATGTCCTGAAATGGTAAAAACAAAAGTTATATAGGATTTATGTTATACCGTATTCTATGAATCACATCATATCATTCATTAATTTTTCTTATTACATAATTAAAATCTATTATGCTATAAAATATTTTTTAAAATTCCCATATTATAATTGTAATGAAAATCAAAATTTATAAAATATTTTCTATTGTAAAATATGAGGATTTTGGTAAAATTTGGAAGATCATGTTAGAAAGATCATTTCTCTATAATAATTTTAGTCACATGTGAATTTTTGTAGAAAAAAAGAATTTATTTGATTTTTTTAATTGAAAGGATACATGGGAATATGCCCAATATATTATTTGGATAGTGGATTCATGAGTAACATGAGTGCTAATTTCACAAAATTTTTATGACAATGAGAATTATTTGGAATCTAAATTAACATTAGTGATTATTCTAGAAGAAAAACAACAATATTTAGATAATTTCGTGATCCAATGTAAATCCAGATATAAAATTTTATATATGTTTGGTGGTTGAATAATAATATTATAAGTATTTTTCAACTATATAAGGATAGATTTCTATCTATTTTTCAAAAAAAATTCTTTTATTGAAGTTAATTCTTCATGATTAAATAATCTATAACTAAAAATAATTATATATTTTATCTTAAACACTTTTGTGAAAAAATGGTGAATTTTTTATCTGGTAAAATAATTGAATCCTAGTTTTGAATATATGAGATGGAAATTGGAATGTATATTTTGGGATCAAATTATCAATGATTAATTTAGTTACTGATATTCCCATCCTTGAATTTTATGATAATAGAATTTCTGAATCATGAAAAAAAATCATCATAACTCATCTTTGAAATCTATTAAAAAATTTCTACATATATACTATTAGAAAAATTACATGTTAGTTTGCTTGTACCTACTAAAGTAATATTTTTTCCTAGAATATTCTATGTTTTCGTTTTACAAAATTATGTTTCTAGATTTACATGCCTTTATTTCATTAAAAAAATTATGATTTTTCTATTTTTTGAGTTATTATAATATTCAAAAAAAAATCCAAAATCGGTTCATGGGAATACATCAGGGTTGATAGTTTTATAATGACATATTTAGATATTTTTTTTAACATGATTATATATTAAACATACATTTTTTTCTACAAGAACACCTCCATAAAATGTGATTATAGAAAGAAGGAGTATTATACAAGATATTACAAGGACTATATTGAATAAATTTAATTTGTATACTTAATGATATGAAAAAACATTTTATCCATATCACCATATTATGAATATAGTTGTAAAAATTAAATTCATAAAAAAACACCATATGACATATGGAATAAAATAAAATAGAATGTGGGTTACTATAATTTTTTTACATGGTAGTTTTATATCAAGATTAATATGAAAAAACATCGGTATGCTTTTTCTAAAGGATATTGAAGACATATTTATGTGAATATCATCTATGTCAAAAATATATATAGTTATTAATAAAATGTAAATTATATATGAAAAGTCATTTTGTGTTATTTTTTATGAATTTGATCATTTTTCTTTAAAAAAAATTAAGGTATAAGGTTAATGCTTTATTTAATAAAATGAGAATTTATTATACTATAGAATTATTTAAAATAATATTAAAATATATTCAGTGTCAAGATATATCACCTCAATATTAATATGAGTAATGTGAAAGTGACATACCTTATCTTACTATGATCTTAATGTATCTCCCTTTAGATAAATTATAAGGGACCTATAGAAATGAGTTAAAACTATGAGAAATATTGGAATCCTATTAGATCTCTCAGAATTCAAATAATATTTAAAACCTAATATAGCAGATCAAACATTAAAAATGAGATATTAAGGGTATATATGAATATGGAATTAAATCAATTTAAATGAAATGGATTTTAGTAATCAGTTGGTAGGCCCTAAAACAATCCAATGGAATAACCAAATGGGTCTTTACATATAAAAAATATAAAAAATTTTAAATTTCTTGGAATAAAGAGAAATATAGTTTCTAATGGTTACAATAAAGAATAATTTATATAGTATGAGGAATAATTGTATTTTTTTATAGCGGTAATAACTTTGGGAACTTTTTCACCAATGCATCACATATGAATATTAAATTATACTATACTATTGTCATGTAGACATTTTTAATTGTCAAATAGAGGTCGATGATTTTTCATAGAAACCCCTAGTTTTATAAATCCATTATCCAAAATAATAAATTTTTAACCATTCAAAGGAAATTTTAGGCCATAAAAAAGATAAAAGTACTTCATATGAATTAAGATGTTTCTTCTCTTCAAAACTGGTTTTTCCGTATGCTTAGATGTTCATTCAATTTTATTAAAAGTTACTATTCTAATATTGTTTCATATTCCCTTATTTTAGATAGTTTGAATTTATGATAAGTGTCATAGGTGATCAAATGATTTTGGGGAGTTTTATACTTCAGAATATCACTTTAGTAATAGATATCTTATGGACCATGTTAATTGAATGGCTAGTACTAACTATGCTTCTCAACAATGTCGGAACTTTTGTTAAGACATAATGATGTCTTAACCATGTGAGGACACCTATGTTGAAATCCAGTATCTTTGGATAGGTGAAAATGGACAAACACAATAGGCCCATCCTATTCCATACCAAATGTTGTAACTGTGTGGTGGTGGTGTGTGCATTGTAGAAGTGGTTCCTTAAAATTGGTTAATGGTTTATTAAACCATATTGGGAAGCCATATGGAATGAGGTTCTTGGAATTTCTAACCTAATGGTTATAATATAGTTTCACAAACCATTCATTTCATTAGAAGTGATAATAATACTATTTTTACTCTCCAACATTAAATGGGGTTTCAACCCATTTCAACCCCCATCCCATAGTATCCTCTTCCACATGATACATCCTCCATCACTATTTCCCTTGGATGATTGTCCCTTATTATTGGTCTATATTGAGCATTATTAATTATTTTTTCAGCCTTTATTTATGTATATGAATTGTTTATTTATTTTATACATTGTCATCTTCCATATACATTTTATTGATGTGCGAGATAATATGAAATATTTTAGGGTGTGTTTTATGTTAAATGATTTCTCCAAAATATTAACAAATAAATGTAATTATTGGATGATAATTGATTACTAATATATATTTAATTATAATATTTTTTGTTTCTAAATGGATTTTTATTTAAAAAAATTGTCTTTGATCAACATGACTGATCTTCTATGTGTTCCCACTTAAAAAAGTAAAATAATTATGTAACTTAAAATAAAAATAATTATTTTGTTCTTGTGCAAAAAATGACATCCAATGAAGTTGTATACCGTAACATAAACAACCCATTGGGGTTTTTGGATTGATACAAGTACCTCTATACAATTCCTTGAATATTAAATCACCCATTAGGTGTGTTGATTTTCCCTTGAAAATAGGATTAATAAATGGAATCAATTGTATAATAATACGAAATAATGAAAAATTCATCGATTATATTATTTTCATTTATAATTTAAATTTCATTATATAATTAATTGAACTGAATTTTTTTTATTGAAATTATCATTAAATTAGACTTTATAATAATCAAAATTAAATTGATTATGTTGTTGTAAAATGAGATACTTACTACACATGAAAAACATCCGAATTATTATGGTTAAACAGTTAAATGAATGGTTGATGGTAAGACCATTTCAATTGACACCTTTATTATATATGATTTTAAGTTTATATACCTTTTTATAATTAAATGAATAAATAGTGTTAAATTAATTATTAGTTATGTGGATGAATCTCATAAATTTTCATGATTATTTATATTAGGATTGTGTTATCACTTATAAAAAATTTTCCAACTTGAGAAAAGTGAATTGGTTATGGATATAGATAAATTGTAATCTAATGAGATGTTTTTGTATTGTATCTTTGTTAATACTTTTTTTTGAATTTCTTTTTCCATGGATGTGCTACGTGGATACATAGAAATTAATATATTATAAATTGATATATTTTTGTTCAATTGGATTTTTTTTCAGAATATAGAATCCAATGTAATAGATAAAAAATTTAATAAAATTAAATTATTCCTTAAGGGACACATGGGTTCCTCATACTGAATACCTTGGATCGACTCATAGATTATATTAATTTATATTGACAAATGAGTGACATGTGGGTTCCATATATGGATTAAATTGGATGATATTATTGAGAATATCTTATTAGGATATTCCTTGGGTGATACGTGGGATACGTTTTATATTTACATGGACAAAATAAATTGAAAATTGAATTTATAGAATTATTTAAGATTGTATATGAAAATCATGGGATTTATAACATGGGATTGCTTAGTTTCTATCTATGAATAACTATATGACCATTTTTTTTATTCAACTGGACACACTTTTGGGTACATAGTCTTAACTCCACTAATTATGTGACAATATTATCGTTTATGGTAATTTTTTTAACATTATTATTATATTATTTGAATCTTAATCTTAGGTATCCAATATAAGCTAAAATTGGTTTCGTTACCCAGTTTTCCCATGAGGACCCTGAAAACAACATGGTTTAGAAATAAATCATTATCCCTACTTCCTTTATTCATTATACCATCACACTACTTCAATTTACACACATATCATGGATAAAAAATGATATCCTTATTGGTGTCTTATATTGTTGTACTCATACCATATTATAGTTGTTTTTATACCCATAGAGATCTCATGACTGTAGGTTAGGACATGGATCATGCATAATGTTATTTTACCTTCTATGATTTGACATGGCATGAGATTAGTGGATGAGAATGTACAGAAGATACCTTCAAAATATAGAGTATTCAATTTATTCTCAATTTCATATGAATTTATATAATATAAAGAACAACTAATATGTATTTATATCATTTTATTTTTGGGCATTACATGTTCAATAAAGTTTATTTATGTGGAACTAGTATTATTAACATACAGTATTACATGTTAGTTATTAGTATCTTCCACTTCTCTTTCTATTATTATTACTTCCACTATAGTCTAACCTAATACAAAGGGTATAGTTTCCCAATTTTTCCACATATATACCCTCACTATTGGTTAGTATCCTCTAGAATATGAGGAGGACATAATGAAGAAATAAGGCCCCTTGGGTCGGGTCACATATGATTGGATAAGGACATGGTGGTCTAAAATTTTCATTAGTGCTTATTTTCCATTCATCAAAATATTTTTTTTATGGAAATCATCCTACATTGAATGTGTTAGAACATGGCTAATATCTCATGTTTGGGAGTGAAATAGCTACACATAGGGTAAAGATAATGTTATAGTGATGGTAATATTTTTCATGTTGTTTTTTTGTTAAATGCTGGTGATTATTTCACCTACATTGAATAAAGTATTTTTTATGGATACTCTATTATGTTTTTACCAATTTGACTAATATGGAAATATAATATTTATGTTCATGACTCATTTCATGAACATAGTTTTCACATGTAATTACCATTCCATGTCAATGTGTTTTTATAATTAGAAAAAAAATATTCTAAACCCACATTATAACATTTCTTTTTGTTCATATGTATTTTGGATTGGTTATATAATATAGTTTCACCAACAATAATTTCATTTTCCTATATATTTATATGATGAAATTCATTCTAAGAAATCTTTATTAATTTAAAATAAATGAAAAAATTTGAAATTTTTTAATGAATTAAAATAGATGGTATTTTATTAAGTCATGCAATTGAACTTCTTTTGATCAAATATACTTTTTTATTATGGATGTTAACAATGTTGTGTGCTAATTGTTACTTATAATTTATTTTACTAATATAACAAGGGAAATAAAACCAATATAACTGAATCATTATCTTCTCAAATAGAACCTAGTAGGTTATATATGATAGGTTGCATCTATAAAATAACCAATTGTTAGATATTTGAATAATTAATTAACAACTTTATAATGAGTTATCAAATTGGAATGATAATTTAAATTTAAATATAATTTCATTAATAAATTTGGAATTACTACCCAATATAACTATACACAAATTTATATGACATGAACTTTATTGGTTAATTAATTTCTTATTAATCCAATTGTTTGTGATCAATTAGCAGAGTTATCTAATATTTCTATAAAAAATGAATTTAATAACAATTATTTAGGCATTATAATTATAATTTCATTGAGATATGGCTTGAATTAGAACATGGTAATTTCCCATCAGTCTCATTTATCATTTTCGTTAGTTTTGATGGTCAAACAAATTATGAGGAAGATCCAAGTGAATGTTATTCCATTTCTCGAGTTTTAGAAATATATTTCTTATTATATTATGTGGGGTTATCCAAATGTGGTTTCACCCATGGAGGTAGGAATATGGTAGAATTTGGAACCTTGTTTCTAGGAATAGTAGGTGTTGTCTGTTTTACCTTTTGAGTTAGGTAGGAGTATTAGTGAATCTAAAATCACCCTCAACCAATTTGGTTGGTTTTGTGAGTTTTAACCACCATGGGTGGTTACAGTATGTGTATACCTTATGAGTATCATCTTCTTGACCATTTATTTTTACATTTTGACCCTCAAGGGAGTAATCCCCAAGGAGGTTTCTCAAAGAGTATCTGGGTTTGGTGTGTGAATTCATATTATTTGATTCTACTAGAAACCATAATGAATAAAAATGGGATGAATTTTAATTTATTATTAGAAACTTGTTGATATTTAATTTTCTATTATTGTTGATGGCCAATTTACAATCCTTCAGGTTGATATCCTTCATGAATGTTTAATGTAACATTGGATGTAATGAAATTGAGGCCCTTTTGGGATATCTTTCTTATGAGGAAGGCCATAGGGTTGTGTGGATGGTAATATTGGTTGTTTTTTAAGAATTGATTTGTAGGTCTTGGGGGATGAACTACATGGAATAAGTTTTGACTTAGATTCTTGAGTGATAATGATTCCTGGTTAGATCGAGGGATACCTAAAAGAGTTCTTTTCCATGGTTTAGAAATGACACTAGTGATGGTGATCATGGAAATATTCTCATTTATAGGATGATTCAATAAAGGATCTCATGTTTTCTATTTTAGATATTGAAATTTATTTACATTTCAAGGGAGTAATTGTTCATATAGAGTTTTGAGAGAAGATTTTATTTATAGGATAGTACGGGTACCTGGCCCCATTTACTAGTTTGTTCAGAGTGGACACATTTATTTTAGAAACAAAAACCCCTGATACATTTGCAATTTTAAATTTTCACAATTAGGTGTCTGATTTTTGGAATTGGATTTTTATAGTAGCTTGAATAATATTATGAATAACATGTGATGTACTACTATCAGCTTATCTTAATTAGTGGATGAATAATTGGAACATGAATCCTATTTTCAACCAGGTGGTATGGGCATGTGAAACTGTTATATTGTGAGATTTTGGAATTATACATTTTTATTGTGAACAGTACCATTTAAATAATTTTTATGGAATGTAATGGTATACGATCCAAATAATTTTTGTTTCAAAGTCCATATATTTTCAGAAGGGTTTACTAGGGGTTGGTTAATAGAAAAACATTTCACTAGGGTAATGGTGAGATAATGAATAGATCAGTCACCTAGATATGGTTGACCCATGACTAAAGATAAGATCACATTTTTGGAAGCCATGATTTCTTGGATTGTCAATAGGATTGTGTCTCCTATTTGATCAATGAGTGGAATAGGAAAAAAATACACACCTATTGTTGTAATCATTGGGTACTCCTAGTTTAGAAATGACCGTGAACAATAGGTTGACATCATCTAGAGTACGAGGAGAGTGAATCGACAATATATTAATCCATATTAAATTTATTTTTCTAGTTTGATGAAAGGACTCATTATGAGTTCTGACTATAGAGGGTTTTTACAATTAAGTATGGTTGGGACTTATGATTTGGATCCATTGGGTGGTGGCTCATGTTGTTTTTTTAAATTTAAAAAATGGTGTTAAAACCATTCTTAGGTTGTGGGAAAATGTATTTTCTGATGTTTATGATAATGATCGACGATGAGAGGGTCCTTATCCATGATAGTCAGTATGCCTTGGACTACATAGGGCATGCTATTTGGTAATCAAAATCTCTCTTCATTGTTGCAATGATGATGATTCTTCAAATATAGAGAGTTTGATATTGGTTATTATTTGTAGAACCTCATGGGAAAATGATTGTGGGACTTTGATACATGTTTTGGGATGGTATGTGTTTATTGCATATAAAATTGGATAAATTGATCAATATATATATATCGTTCTCTAAGTAAATTTCATGGAAATATTTTAATGTGGTCTAGAGAATGTTTGAGTGTGGGTGTTAGACATTGAATATCATGTGGGGATCAAATGATTTTTGATCCACAATGTGTTGATGTTCTTATAGAGTCGTTCAAAGGAACATAACATGTAATGGTTCATCAAGGATATTTCATTAAAATATTTCTATAGGATTAGATGGGTGTTTCTGAAAAGATCTCAGCATGCATAAGTTTAATGGATTTGGGATTTGGTTTCATTGATGCATCTATGTTTAGAGTTCTACATTTTTAAAAATATCAGGTCATAGACTATTATAAATGGGTTCCAATTTGTACTAGTATGAAATCAATGAGGAAAAAATAAGGTATGTTTTATGTTTATATGTGTTTAGGTTAGAGGTTAGTCCATGATTTTCCTTGATATTTTTTCCTAATATGTTTAATATTAGTTAATAGAATTTTACTATTTAAAATCAAATTGGAGACAAAAAGTAGTTTCCTCATTTGTGATCAGTTATAAAATGTTGATTAATATGTATGTGGAATTTATAGGATTCACTAGGAATGGTTTAATAAGATGTCATAATGGAGGGAGTACAATGGATGCACTAGATAACAACATCATGGACATATTGTGGAGAGTAAAATAGGTTGGTTAATCATGAAAATAAAAATCTGACCAAGTATTAGTTAAGTTGGGAACATTTAAGTTTCATCTCGATGTTTCTCTTTATTATAGAGAGTTGGACCTTATTTTGGAAATATGGATTTCATATTCCAAAGTTGGTTCTTAGAGAGATATTGGCCACTCAAAAATGCAAAAAAAAAAATTTGAGTGGGAATTTTCAAAATTGGTAGGTGGGGTAGTTAAGTGTAATAGCCACCACGGATTCTTGGGAATGTAAAATTATATGGTGGGTAGGATGTAAGATCCCATGTTTTAGATGAACATAAGTCATGATAGTTTTCATAATTGTGTGATATTGCTAATATACATTTAGGCATCTAGAGCATAGTTTTTTGAGGGATAGCCAAGGCTATTTGACTGGTGCATTCTGAGTACTGGGTGGGTAGCTATACTAGGTAGCCTCTTTTTTTCATAACATTGTTTTATAAACAATGTGAGGTTTTCAAAATAGACATTTAATTTTGATTATATTTTTAATATGATCCACTAGGATAGTTTATTCATTATTAAATCTTGTTATATAACTATATGAGGTGAACTATGTATTTGGGAAGTATTTCGAAATGATTGGAAAACAACATGGTAAAACATGTGAAATAATCATGTGGCATGAGGTTCTGGAACAGTGGAAACACATGGTTAGTGTACTATTTTCATAACACTACTACAAGAACACATGGCTCCAAAAAATCAATATATTACCATTCCCCCTAAGACATTAAATATGTTTCCAATCCATTTACACACCACCCCCATTATCTAATATCCTCCTCCACAATATCACTCATCCCTCCCCTTTTCCATTTGGATATTCTCCCTAAATATATTTCTAAATCATTTACAATTAATAATGTTAAATTCCAAGATTTATTTCTATGAGTCCTCATATGTCTTTTCCCCATATTCGTATTTTCTAGAAATTATATCATTGTATGAAATAATGTTCCCTATTTGATGGGAATTGGTTACATTCATCATTTTCTCTCAAACCGACTCAAATAAATGGTTAATATTAGATTAGTGAACTTTTATATGATTGAGTTAGTCATTCATAAAATTTCATCCTTAATGTATCATGAATATAAAATGTGATGTTGTGATTCACATTGGATGTTCCAAGAAAATCCTCTTAAAACATAATGTTAATGAAGTAACTGCTAAATCATTTATTTAGAAACTACATATTCATAAAATAAAATTCATTTATTTTTTAGATATCCTCAATCTACCCCTTGGGGTGTATGTATTGTTTTCCATGACACATATACAATGATTTTCAAATTTAACAGATAATGAGGTGTTTTTTATAACTCTTGCAAAATGTATTATTAAATTGATACTACTGGTATTAAATATGAAAGTATAAGGAACAATTATCCTATTTTATTATCATCAATAAATTAAATTAGATAATGTAATTAATTTAATAAAATTACATTGTGGAAATTATCCATCACATGGATGTAATAATACATATAATTCAATTGATTATTAAATTATACTATCATAAGGATACTAGTCAAGAATAATTTCTCAATTAATATCATTTAAGGGTTAAATGAATGGTTAATTGTATTTCAATGAAACACAAAACCCTAATTATATATGATTTTGTTTCTGGTTACCATATTATAATGGAATGATTAAATTTAATTAAATGAAGAATGATTGATGTGGTTAACTCACATATCTTTAATTCATTTACTATGTTATGCATGAGTTATTCTATATATAATATATGACCAATTTTGGAAAATTGAATCATTTATTTGTATGAAATAAATCTAGACCGTGAAATTCTAATATATTATGTTTTATTAGATACAAGTTTTGTGATGTGAATGAAATGAATTGTCTTAGAGGACACATATAAATGAATAAATTATATATGGAAATTATATAATTCTGTAGTAGATGGATGGGTTCCTAATGTGGAATCCCATGGATTTATAACATGATAAATGAAATTATATTATTCCTTTAGAAATCATTGGGTTCAATATATTTAATTCCATAGATGAGCTCATAATTAAAATTAAAATATAGTATTCCTTGAGTGAAACATGGAATTTTTATGTCAAATTCAAATGATGGGCTTGTAGGATATATCACATTATAATAAACCATGGATGATACTCGTGTTCTGTTACCAAATTACTTGGATGTTCTTATAGAAAAAATGATCTTATAGTATAATTATTGAATTTATTTATAATTCCCCTTATTTTACCTTGGTTGTTCATAGTTTTTATAATGGAATACCCAAAATCACATCTCCATATTCACTGTCACAAACGTTTTGACTTATGCGACCCGAATCATCGATGATGTGACTATATTATGTTTATTATGATTTTTGTTTTTAATCTTGTGGTTGTCTAACCATCCCCTTACTCATAGGTCACCAAGTGAGGCCAATAATATATGGTCAGTTAGGTATCCCATGTGGAAAATGGAATCAACATTGTTTGTGTAGAAATTTATGAATTCCTTTTATTTTCAATATAGCATGTTCATCAAAGTTATTTATTTGGAAATTAGAGGGTTGCAAATTACTATTACATATATATTATTAATATATTCATCTAATCATTATATTATCATATAATCCTCTATATTTCATACTAATATTGAGTATATTGTCTCTATATTGTACCATCTTTATACCCTCAATGCTAGACAACTGCCTCTAGAGTATGCAGAGGCACGCTTCAGTCTATGTGGCCCATCAGATTAGGTCAATTATGAGTGGATTGGGCAAGAGACATCAAAACATTATTAGTCCATGTCAATCTATATAATGATAATTATTTGTCAACTAATAAATGGGATGATATGATTTATCAAATCGTATGGAAAGATAATCTAAGAGCATTATTATGGAAGAATTTATTTTAATTCGATGATTAAGAAATTTTCACAACTAATTTTGATGTATTTCAATTCAATGCAAATGTTCAATTAGTTTATTATTGAATTTTTGGATTAGAAATTTTATGCCTTTCTGAATTCCTTTGTGTACTTATCTATAACATGATTATTGTTATTCTAGATACTAGATGACAATAATGAAAATATATTCATGATTGAAAATTTTATGTATCTTACTTCTTGTAGATAAAAAATTATGTTTTCTTTTTTACTCTACTCCATATTTCAAACACGAAAATAAATGAACACAAAATAGTGTTAAAAGTAATTTTAAATATTTAAAAGTTATTATTATTCTATCTCCACATTATAAAATAACAATGAGTTTTAATTTTATTTCATAATCTGATATGGAATTTTATTGGGAGTAGTTTATAAATAATAGGAACCTTGGGTAATTTTCAGTTTTTTTGGGGGTTGATAGTTTAATTATCTATTAAAAAGGAAAAGATAGTTTCATTTTCTACCACATAGGAGGAATATATTTCTAATATTTGTTATTATGAATAGGTGTTTTGGATATAAGAATATCATCAATATTTTTATATTTTTTAATATATTCATATTTTATGTGAAAATACTATTATTATTAATATAAAAAATATTATGAGTTAGTCTGTGATTAATCATATAAATAAAAATCATAATTGTATAATAGATCTTTTACCAAAGGGGTATATATCATTTTAATTTTATAAATATAAATATCAAGGTGCTTATATTTTGTCTAAAATACATCACGAAACTAGTTTTGATATTATCAGTGGGGAGTAAGGAAAATTTAGTTTTATGTAAATGGTATAATTTTTCATGATTAATTTATTTTTATGTTATATTTTATTTTTTTTAATTTAAATTATTTTGAATATTTATTTTTATAGACTACCCAATTCAAAAAAATCATTTGATTAAAATATTATTCTCATGTTTTTAACTATAATTTTATATCACAATAAACTAAAATTATTACTCCGTATTTTTTGTTTGAGAGGTCAAACCATCACTTAAATATGTCAAATTTAATCTATCACACTCTTTGACCTTCGTTTTGTGCCCATTTTTCCTTGGGATCTATCAATATCTATTTACCATAATTTTTTGAACCATAAAATATATAAATCTAAAAATATTAAATAATTATTGAACTAATGATAAAATAACAAGCGAAAAAAATAGATAGAGAATCACTAGTTCAAAAAAAAAAATTATTCAATGGAATATTGTTGATATTTAGTGTATCTTTAAAATGTATTTACTATTGAATCATTCCTTATTCATTCAAGGTATAGAGTAAAATTTTGATGGTACAAATATAGATAACATCATGGTTAAGGATGTAATTTTGTTTTAAGACAATGAATGGGTTACTTTTTGTGAATTTGAGTATATAGTCTCATCAATTGAAAATAACATATAATTTTCAATATTTACCCCAGAAGTTGTTCATATTATTCACATCCCTTGTGATGGTTTTTCACATCAATTTAAGATCAATTGGGGTCATAGTTCATAAATATTATGTTATATTATCATTCTTGTGTGGAAAATTACAAATTTTAAATGTGTTATTAATGGATTTAATGTCTATCCAGATTGTGATGGTCCTGTAAATAATAATTGAAATAGTTCAAATGATATAGGAGTTGAAGATAATTATTTTTACTAATATACATCCAATAATGTTCTTAAAACATGAAATTTATTTTCTATATGATTACGATTATATCTATGAATCATTTTGGTAATAATGTTGAAATGAATTTTTTCATTCCATGTGGGTTTTTAGTGGCTCATTTTCATGTTATGAATTTATTGCTTCAAGGAATTTACAGAGACTTGTGATGTCCTGATAGTAATAATCTATCTTCTGGTATAATCTGAATGTATAGATTTTACATGATAACAACTAAGTGAATGATGATACCAATTAGTGATTAAATTTAAAAACAATAAAGAGCTCATAATCAAGGTGATAAGGGAAGGTCATAATCTCCATGTTCAATAAGAGTTGTTATATAAGGGTTTTGAGAATAATGATTTGAAGGATATAGAGATGTATATCATGTAACTAGTGGTCAGGTAGGTGTGTATTCTTATTAGAAAATAATTCAAATAAATACAATGATAAATAATTTTTTGGATTATAATATATATTAATGGATTTCTCGTTTTCACTTGTTATAAATAACTCATTATGATCCTTCCGGGGAGGATATTGGAATTGTTCTTGTTATGTGACCAAAAAAAAGTTTAGATATTGTAGATTATAGTTATTGAGGTTGAAGGGATAATTCAACCTTTTTTCTTTTAAAATATTATTGAGGATGAATTTTTTCTAGTTTCATAGGAATGAATAATTTAGGATGTTTTTTAGGGAAGGATAATTTAGTGGCTCCTCGTAAAGATAATGTTGTTATGAAATCTCAATCTGAGGAGAATGTGAGTCGACATATTAATAAAGAACCTCATTGGGAATATGATGATCTAAAGGTCCAATTAATTTCTCTTTGATTTTTTTCTCCGAAATAAAATTAATTTTTTACTATTTGAATATATCTAATTGGATCTATAGATTATATATATTATAATATTTATTTTTCCTGGAATTATGGAATTATTTTTTGTTTTAGTTCATATGATGTTTACTTTTTTATGTTTTCAATAGATCTTATAGATGTCTGCAATCACTATTCAAATCGCTATGTTTATGTTAAATGTTTGGGTTGGGATCTTAACATTTTTAGTGAACAATTCATTTAGATCCTTAAATTTGTATAGAAAATTAGGACTGGAAACATGAATATTGTGAAGAAACCTTCATTTAATTTTTTAACCTGTATTTTATCATGAAATTATTTAAAATCATATTTCCACAGTAAACAATATTTTTTATGTTATTACAAGGATTTGAAATCTTAAATTGGATCAATTATCAAGGAAATTTGAGTTTCATTTATTTCTTGTGATTTCCATAATGATTTCTTTTAGTAATTATCTATTTAAAATCTGTTCAATGGCTAATTGAAATGCCCCAATCTGTAAAATTATTCCCAATTATAATGGATTCTCGGATTTTATAAATGATATTAATTTTAAATTTTAAATATAGGGATTTATCTTAATATTTTATTTTTTCATGGGAAATTAAATTATTTTTCAATGGAATAAAATCAATATTTTTGTTAAATTGGGAGATTTGAATTAAAAAAAATATAATGATGATGTGGCTGATTCTATTTGGGATAAAATTTAATGAAATAAATTTCTCCCTATTGTCTTTTCTTGTACTTATCCTAGTATATTTATTTTTTATTATTACTTTTGGAACATCATGGATGTAATTTACAAGACTACATTTTAGATACATATATATTTATAATCTAATCAGTGTTCATTAAAAATATCTTGGATGAATGACCATTATAACTCTATGGGTTTCATAATATTTTATCAATTTAAATTTCATTTATTTTTCTAAATGAAATCACATTGAAGATCATTTATCTGTTCTTATGAAGGTCTCTTCATTTTTTAGTTGTCGATGAAACTGTCTTCCAAAACTATTTTAACAATATATATATTATCTATTTTTTTTATGTTTCATATTCATTTAATATTTCATGGATGTTCTCTAGACTCTAATAATATATTGTGGTTATTAATGTTCCCCCTAAAAGGGCATGAATTTTTATAAATTATCAATATCCTTCACTCAATTATTAAAATCAACAGAAAATATGATCTATTTTGTGAAAATTTTCGCGACCTATAATAGATGTTTATTGAAGTGTAATAGGAGATTATCATTCCCTGAACCACTATAAAAATTAATGTGGTGTCTTCATTAAATTAAAAATTAATAATATCATTAATAAAAATGTCAATTCACGACATTAAAAATAACAGACGGGGACTAAAATTTATTTTTATATTATTTTTAATACGGGAAAACATTCCCCTTGTATTGTAAGAACCATGACCTTCTTTTCAGGTGTGTTTTCTTTTTCTTGTCATTTTTTGGAAAAATAGGAGAATCTGGAAATTTCCTAAGTACACACCATGTACTTTGTTGTCACTTGAGGCCATGTGCTGGCCATGTCACGACCACACACATGGCCATATAGGGTGATGTGGAGTCCTCTTAAAGCGGAGTATGAAAAAACCAACTACACACCGTGTACATTGTTTTTATTACATTAAACGGACCAGGGTTGCGTCTAATGCTCCTAAACGTCTTCCTCTCCACCTATCTCTGTTCAGAGTATCCGAGGAGGCCGAATATTCTATGATCCACCGATTTGTCACCGGTTATCCGAATCAAACACCATAGGTTGCAATTGAATCAGAACAGTGAGTTCTTGACTCTTCTTTGGCCTTGTTTCTTGATTCCTTATCTCGTGTGAGTTATTAGAGGGTGAACGTTTTAGATGTTTTTCAGATCTACTCTATTTTAGGCCGATTCTCGGGCCAAGGTTCAAGTATATTAATCTATGTGGATCAAGGTAGGTGGTATTTTCCCTACGTTGGATGTCTTTGAGTTTTAGTTGCAAAAGTGTAGGATACCCATATATCGGGTATCCCGGGGTCGGGATTTTGATCCTATTGTTTATTTGCCTTGGATTTCATGTTAGATTAAGGTTATTTGATACTAATATATGCCTGTTTGCATGTTTGAGGATCACCCCATGGGTGTTTTTTCCTGTTTGGATGTTTATCGCCGATTGGCACAGTTTGCCTGCAAGGCAAACCCTATTGCAAGTGCTAATTTTCATGTTATAACTGATTGCATGTGTTGCCTCTTGTTTAAATGATTTTGATGCATTGTAGATATTAGCCATGTAGTTTTTGATATTACTTAGGGCTACTGACAGTTGATTACACATGAATGGACTGCTCAGGGCTGTGAGAACCTGGTGTGGGAGATCAAAGAGGGAATATATGATTTAGTGCTTCCAAAGAGGGTCTACTTGGATTAGTTATGTATGTAGGACCTACGAGAATAGAAATTTTTTCGTCCCAAAAGTGTTCTTAGTTTACACATGTATCGAGACCACATGAGGAATTAGATATAAGGGCTTCCTCAGAGAGTCTGTAGTTGTCGTTGCAAGACCATAGGGGAATTGACATGAGATCTTCCCAGAGTGTCTGTGCCTTGATTAATTACTGGAAAATAGGGGTCTGCTAGTTTGAGCCACCTAGAGAGTAAGTGTGAATTTTGATGGATGGTTGTGATGAGTCGACCAAGAAAAAGAACAAGCTTGGGTTTTGTACTACTTGTAGTTTGGATAGTCTTTTGAGATACCTGATGTGTTACTTACTTCACCTAGGAATTAGGAGCTTTGCTAGATTCCTTGGTTATATAAATAAATGAATGAGTTAAATTGTTAAATGAATGTGAATGGTAATTGGTAGGATTGTTTTCTGGTGTACTCCTAGTTCATTACTATCTTTAATTTCATTACATCTTCTATATTACTCATTGATAGTAGGGCACAAATCTTTTGGTGGTTTACTGTTGGGATTAGTCTCACACCCTATTTGGGTCCTTATGTTTGGCCCAAATAGGTTATATGGTTGTAGGTGTGGATAGGTATTGTGGCCCTTCTACCTCAAGTACTTGTTTGGTGGTTGGAGACGGAGAGCATGTGACCGGGCTTTGGCTCGCGATGCTACTGGAGTTGTTGTTTACATTTAGTACATTAGTTTCAGTTGTATTTCAGCACGTTGATTTGTTTACTGCCTTCCATAGATACATGTACCATACTACATCATTATTATATTACATATTGCTTCCGCTGTTTAGTTTCATTTGATATATGATGTTACCGTTTCCGCTATTGTTTATATTATTTTCCTTCCGCTACATACTTTACCAAATGAGGGCATAGTTTCCCCAATGACTCACCAAGGCACTCGCTGCTAGTCGGCAACCTCTGGAATTTGGAGAAATGCGCCTGAGTTCATGTGGCGAACCGGGTACGAAGCACCAGTTGAGTGGCTCCAGATTCGGGTTGTTAAAAAGTGGTATTAAAGGAGATTTATTTATTTTCAATTTCATTACTGTTTGGCGACAATAGAAAGGGATATGAAGGAATCAGTAGTTGGTACTTAACTATGCCCTGGAGTAATTAAGCCGTCTACAGGTAAAAGCCATATTACTTCATAATTGAAATTTTTATTAGTTTTTTCAAGTGTTATGGTTGATTATATTTAACTTTTGGGTGATGCATTTGTTTTTTTATGTTACAGTTTATATGATTGTGGGTCTATTTGGTTGCAACCCGATGAGGTGAGGGTATTCCATCTCATGAATCAGGTAGGCACTGGTTAGGAAATCACATTCCATGAATTTTACCATGCCATCTAGGGTGTATTAGAAATTTCTTGCTATTGTGATAGATGTAGTAATAGATTATGCATGATATTGTGATAGCTGCTGTGATAGAAATACCTGCTATTTTGATAGGGTATTGTTTATTTTACATCCTATTTAGCATGGACGCCAAACATTGGTCTTAGAGGTGTTATGGGCCCTCGAGGATTGGAATTTGGCAGATCATGGAATTGTTATTCTGTTTACTTGTTATATGCATCATTTATGATGCCAAGCTCTAATTTCCAGGGAGTATGGGCCCCCACGGATGGGAATTTTTCACCTTAACACTGGGGTTTCAGTGTTTTCTGGGATTCAATGCAGTTTTGGAGCTACTACCTGGAAAAACCCAGAATACACGGTGTGTATTTTTTTAATATACGCCGTGTGGTTTTTAAACTGTATCACTGACTGTGTGGACAGGGACACGGGGTTGTGAAAGATCTTGTAGGAACACGCCGTGTACTAATTTAGAACTCCGTGTAGTATAAAATAGGAACTCGTCCATGTGACGAACAACATTGGTCGTGTTATTATTTTTCACATAAACGCCGTGTCGGAATCATACACACATTGTAGTTTGATCTAGGTACCATGCCATGTCAAGAACAACACATGACAATGTTACCTTTCCTCATACACACCGTGTCCGTCTGGAACATGCCGTGTAGTGTTGGCCATGTGTCAAGCTGTGTTGCTAAGAACACGGGCCAGGTAGGCTTGTCTAGTACACGTCGTGTCTTCCTTGAACACGTCGTGTATTTTTTACCTAGAGGAGCTGTGTGGCATAACCATATAAAAGGATTCGAGAAGGGAAGAGAATTCCAGTACACGCCGTGTGTTAGGACAACACACTGTGTATTTGGGGTGTTTCATGACCAGTCTAGGTAGATGTGCATGCCCATGTGAATGACCTAATGGGACACGCCATGTCTTCCTTGAAAACGCCTTGTAGTCATGTTTTTCTTAACTTGAATTCCTTATTTTCCTTATTCCTTCTTATGACATCAGTTTTTCTATCTTTTTTAATCCAGAATCTGAGGTGAGATTTTGACATTTCAGAGCTATGTCCCCAAGACGTCCTCCCGTTGCACGTCAAGAACCAGGCAGTGACCATACGCCTGATATGGTAGACCAGGGACTACCAGTAGTTCTGCTGATCGTTCCAGACATGGAACCTGCAGTGATTCCAGACACTGGTGTCGATGCTCAGTTCAGATATGGTTTCATGAGATTAATGTAGACCTTTTAAGGAGCTCAACATCCTGCCCCATCTATGGCAGAGCTGACAGAGGTTTTTCAGCAGCAACATCCTCCCACATTTTCAGGGGATGGAGGACCATAGGCTGTAGAGTCACGGCTGGAACCCATGCTTTGTATCTTCAAGAATCTGGGGATTCCTCTCGAGAGGAGAGTGAATATCGCAACATACATGATGTGATATGCCTCCAAGAGATGGTGGGATGTAGTTTCGCAGGCAGGGTTCCAACAGAATATGGCTTAGGACGAGTTCCAGCGTACATTCTACAAATACTTCTACCCAGCAACGATGAGGGCCAACAGAGCCTGAGAGTTCATGAACCTGCAACATGGTACTCTTTCAGTTAGGGAGTATTCCTCCCGTTTCATAGAGTTGTAGCATTTCACTCTTGTTTTGGGAAATAACGAGCTGTTTTTGGCAAGAGAGTTTGAGGAAGACCTCAAACCTGAGATCATATCACTGGTGAACATCTTCTAGTTGACTTCTATTACACTGATAGTCAACCAGGTTCTTATCACCAAACGCAATCTAAGATATACTGGAGATTTGGACCAGGGAGGTTCATCATCCAGGGCTGATTCATTTCATACTGACAACAGTAAGCGCCACCGAGAGTCTACTCCAGGACACTCGAGGAAGCGAGGTATTCCTTCTAGAAGAAGGGATATTTCTTTTGGAAACCAAGTGGTGTGATATTAGTGTGGAAAGAGTGGGAATAAGAATCCTTAGTGCCTGAGAGACCCAGTGGAGTTCCTATCTTGCAGTAATATGGGTCATGTCCAACGTTTTTTCAAGGTTCTTCTTCCAACGGCTAGTGAAGGAGGATCAGTTTCTACTCCTCGTATAGGAGCGGGGTTACCAGTTCCGCAGGAGACTGGGGGATAGAGATCTTCAGGTCATTTAAGCTATGGTAGAGTCCATGGATGCAGTGGTCAGGCTCAGGGAGGATCAGCTCAAGGATCTCAGGCTACTACACAAGGTCGTGGTATGGGCCAGATGATTGCGGTAGATTAGATTCATCAGGAGAATGATCCTGGGCCATCTATAGTTCGACGTACTATCTTAGTAGCCTTAGTTTTATCTTCTACACTTTTCAATACAGGATATTCTCATATATTTATATCTATGCACACTATGGAGAGCCTTATACTTACTATATTTAATTCTAAGGATAGGATGACACTAGACACTCCCATGGGACTTAGAACTGCTAGTGTGTGTTAGTGCAAGGAGTTCCCCCTTGTGGTCGGTGGATGTCACTTTTGGTGGGATCTTTATGTCCTAGAGGTGACAGGTTATGATGTCATTCTCGGAATGGACTGGCTAGTTCCTTTTCATGCCTTTGTCGATTTCTATCACTATTGCGTGAGTTTCACGTCACCAGAGGTAAGATCTTTTCTTCACAAGGAAGAATGGGATGTCCAGGTGAGAAGAGTTGGACTAGAGCATCATCGGTTGGGAAGTGTTACAACCTAGATTTCAATATTATATCTGGATGACCAGGGGACTTCTCAGATAGACTTCCCTCTGGTAGTAGATCGTTTTCCAGATGTCTTTCTAGAAGACTTTTTAGGGTTGCCTCCAGAGTGTGAGGTAGACTTCCTTATCGAGATTGTTCAATGAGCAGCACCGATATCCATACCTCTTTATAGGATGGCCATGCCTGAGTTGTAAGAGCTCAAGAAGAAGTTGGAGGAGTTGCGGACAAAGGGTTTTATCCGACCCAGTACTTCTCCTTGGGGTTCGCCAGTTTTGTTTGCGAAGGAGGATAATACTTTATGGATTTGTGTGGATTATCGGAAGCTGAACCAGTTGACGGTTAAAAACCGATATCCCTTACCAAGTACTGCTCATCTATTTGATCCTCTTCGAGGAGCCAGGGTGTTCTCGAAGATCAAATTGACTTCCATCTATCATCAGTTGCATGTCAGACCATCTGATATACCTCTTATAGTCTTCTAGAGCAGGTATAGTCTGTATGCGTGTTTTGTTATGCAGTTCAGTCTCACGAACACGCCAGCAGTTTTCATGGCACAGATGAATAGAGTCTTCCATCCTTACTTGGATTCCTTTGTGGTGGTTTTTTTGGACGATATCTTGGTGTACTCTCAAAGTTGACATGACCATGATAACCATCTTGAGATCATACTGAGTACATTGAGAGAGAATAAGTTATATGCTAGGCTCTATAAGTTCCACTTCTGGATGGACGAGATTCATGTCCTGGGTCTTGTCACCTCAGAGACAGGAGTATCAGTCGACCTAGAGAAGGTGAGAATAGTAGTTAACTGGGAGCTGCTGAAGAATGTCTTCGAGGTACGGAGTTTCTTGGGACATTCTAGTTATTATAGGTGGTTTATACCGGAATTCTCATGCCCAGCAGTGCCGTTGATGGTATTTTACTAAGAAGGGTGTGAAGGATGTTTGGTCAGAAGCTTGTGATTCATCCTTTTAGGAGCTGAAGGGGAGATTTACTTCAGCACCGATTCTAGTTTTTCCTGATCCGAGAAAGAGTTATACAGTTTTCTAAGATGCATCTGGAATCAGGCATGGTGTGTCGATTATTCAAGAGGATTGTGTCATTGCTTATGGATCTCGGCAGTTGAGACCACATGAGAAGAACTATCATACACTTGACTTGGAGTTGGCTGTTATTGTTCACATTTTTCATTTATGGAGAAATTATCATTTAGGAGACCATTTTCTGTTATATACTGGCCATAAGAGCCTCAAGTATATCTTCGTGCAGTGTGACTTAAATCTAAGACAACGGAGGTGGGTCGAGTACCTACAGCCCTTCAACTTGGAACTTTCTTTTACGCCTGTGAAAGGAAATGCTGTGGCGGACACACTAAGAAGGAGGACTCAGCTAAAGGCAATTCAGAAGACCATCATCGAGTGGTCGCTTATGGCTCTGTTCTCTAAGATGCATTTAGAGGTTCATGACAGACAGGGACAGATGGTTTATTACTCTATAACTGTTATCTCTGCTCTTCTGGATTGATTTCGAATGAGGCAGCTATCAGAACTAGAAGGCCTTGTCCTATGGGAGGGTGTGTCAGATGGAGACCCTACTCCAGGGTGGACAGTGGGCAAGGTTTTCTGTTTTCATGGCTGCGTATGGGTCTCAGCAGACATACGTGTGGAACTGATGTAGGAGTTTCATGCTTCAGTCTAGGAAGTTTATCCTGGTGTCGCAAAGATTTATCGAGACATACATCGTCAATATTGGTGGCCATGTATGAAGAATCTTGTGGTTACTATTGTTATGCGGTGTTCCACCTGTCAGCAGGTGGGGGAAGAGAATCAGTGACCCGTAGAGATTTTATAGCAGTTGCCCATTATTGAGTGGAAATGGAATGATGTCGCAATGGACTTCGTAATAGGGTTACCGAGATCACCTCGAGGGAATGATGCGGTTTGGGTTGTAGTTGACAGGCTCACGAAAGGTTTACAATTTCTTACTGAATAAAGAGACCTTCAGTGTAGATTAGTTTGGGAGGTTGTACATTCGAAAGGTGGTACGACTTCATGGGGTTTGGAAAACTATCGTTTTTGATTGGGATGCTCTCTTTACAACAGATTTCTGGTAGGGGCTACAGAGGGCTTTGGGTACACAGGTACTTCTGAGTACATCATACCATCTCCAGACAGATGGCCAGTCAGAGCGCACAATTCAGGTGCTGGAGGACATGCTACGAGCATGTGTCCTGGATTTTGGAGGTTCTTTGGAGAAACATATACATCTAGTCGAGTTTTCCTATAATAATAGATTCAAGAAACTATTGAGATGGAACCTTATGAGGCTTTGTATAATAAGTCATGTCGATCACCCTTGTGTTGGTTGGAGGTAAGAGAGGCAGCCATGCTGGGACCACGTCTTGTTTAGGAGACCACAGACTAGGTGGAGATAATTCGGAAGTGGATGGATACTGCATAGTCTCGTTATAAATCTTATGCAAATCAGCGGAGACGACCCTTGGAGTTCAAGGATGGAGATTGGTTTTTCTTGCGTTTTACCCCGAGGTTGTGCCTTAAAAGGATCAGGAGACAGGGAAATATTTCACCGAGATACATCGGACCGTTTGAGGTCCTGGAGAGAGTCGGGCTGGTTGCTTATAGGTTGCAGTTACCTTAGAGGTACGAGGCTATGCACGATGTATTCCATGTCTCTTAGATTCAATGATATTTCTCAGATCCATCTCATGTTTTCCAACCCGAGGAGGTTGAGTTGGAGCAGGATGCATCTTTTGAGGATAATCCTATCTGGATTGTTGATCATAGTGCAAAGGTACTTCGTGGCTAGTTTGTTCCTCTGGTTCTGGTGCTATGGTATCATGGTCGTGTACAGGACGAGTATTGGGAGAGGGAGGCCGATATGTGATCATAGTGGCCAGTGTTGTTCGAGGTTACTTCATCACCACCTTGTTAGGGAAATTTGGGGTCAAATTTCATTAAGGGGGGAAATTTGTAAGAACCCAAACCTTCTTTCAAGGTATTTTTTTCCTTTTCTTGTCGTCTTTAGGAGGAAGATGAGAATCTCATAATTTTCTAATTACACGCCATGTTCTTTGTTGACGCTCGAGGTAGTGTTCTGGCTATGTCTTGGCCACACACATGGACATATAGGGGTGATGTGGAGTCCGCTTAAAGCATTGTACGGAAAAACCATGTACACGTCGTGTACTCTAAAATTACACGTCGTGTACTTTCTTTTTATTTCATTAAACGGACTCGGGTCGTGTCTAATGCTCATAAACATTATCTTCTTTGCCTATCTCCATCCAGAGCATCCCAGGAGGCCAATTCTTCTCCGAGCCACCGATCTGTCACCGGTTATCCAAGTCACACACTTTTTGTAGCAATAGAACAGTAGCGGTGAGTTCTTGGTTCCCCTTTGGCCTTGTTTTCTGATTCCTCCTCTCGTGTGTGTCATCTGAGGATGAACATTTTCGATGTTTTTGCATATATAATATGATCTATGCCAATTCACGGGCCAAGGTTCATGTATATCAATCTACAAAGATCATGGTCGGTGGTTTTTTTCCCTATGTTCAATGTCTTTGAGTTTTCTTTGAAAAAGTGTCGGATACCCATGTATCGGGTATCTCGGGTTTGGGATTTTGATCCTATTGTTTATTTTCATTAGATTTTTTTTAGCTCAAGGAAAATTGATACTAATATATTCTTTTTTTCGTGTTTGAGGATCACCCCATGGGTTTTTTTCTCTGTTTGGATGTTTATCACCGTTTAGCACAAATAGCCTGAAAGGCAAACCCTTTTGCAATTGATAGTTTGCTTGTTATAACAGATTACAAGTGTTTCCTGCTATTTAAATGCTTTTTATGAATTGTAGATATTATCCAAGTAGTTGTTGAACTTACTTAAGGATGATGATAGTCAATTACGCATGACTGGAATGCTCAGGTCTGTGAGAACCTGGTGCGAGATATCAAAGAGGGAATAGACGATTAAATGCTTTCCTAGAGGGTCTGTTTGGATTAGTTTCATACGAATGATCTACGAGAATAGGACATTATGCTTCACAATAGTGTACTTAGTATACACACATATCGATACCATATGAGGAACTAGACGTAATGGATTCCTCAGAGAGTCTGTAGCTATCATTGCAAGACCATAGGAGAATTGACGTGAGAGCTTCCCAGAGTGTCTGTGCCTTGTTTGATTACTGAACTATATGTGCCTGCTCGATTGATCCACCTAGAGAGTCAGTGTGAATATTGATGGTTGGTTGTGATGATTCCACCAAGCCAAAGAACAATCTTGGGTATTGTACTACTTGTATTCCAGGTAGTCTTTTGAGATACCTGTTGTGTTTCTTACATCACCTTGGAATAGAGATCTTTGCTAGATTCCATGGTTACTTAACTAAATGAATGAGTAAATTTATTAAATTAATGTGAATGGTAATTAGTAGGATTGTTTTCTGGTGTACTCCTTGTTCATTACATTATTTACAATCATTACTTCTGCTATATTACTCACCGACAATAATCCACAAATCTTGTGGTGGTTGCATACAGGGATTAGTCTCACACCCTGTTTGGGTCCTTCTTTTTGGACCAAAAAGGTTATATGGTTGCAGGTGTGGATAGAGATTGTGGACCATCTACCTCAGTTACTTTATTGCTGGTTGGAGTTGGAGAGCATGGGGTCGGGCTTTGGCCCGTGATGCTGCTGGAGTTGCGGTTTACTTTTAGTACTTTGGTTTCAATTGTATTTCTGCATGTTGATTTGTTTACTGCTTTCCATAGATACATGTACCATAATGCATAATTATTATATTACACATTTCTTCCACTTTTTAGTTTCAGTTGTTTTATGATGTTACCATTTCCAATGCATACTTTACCAAATGAGGGCATAGTTTCCCAACAAACTCACCAAGGCCCTCACTGCTATTTGGTAGCCTCTAATGTTTGGGGAAACTCGCTTGAGACCTATGGTGAACCGAGTATGGAGAACCAGCTGAGTGGCTCCGAATTCAGGACGTTACATGTATCATTTTATTATTACAAAATAAAAATCTATTTATCAGTGATAATTTTTATAACAAAAAAAGGAAAACATAATAATTGTGTATCTATAATAATATTTACAATTGTAATCAAGGATAAAAATTAACTTATATTTTTTAGCTTTATCATTGTTAGGAAAAATACTGTTTAATGATAATTTATTAAAGATAAATAATTATTGATAATGAATCCCTTTATCAGTACTTCAAAATTATTCATTAACTATCCTAATTATGTTCTCATTAATGTTTTCATATTTTTTGAAATATCTTCTTAAGTTGAAAAATAAAACTTTGAGCACTAACAATGTGATATTTTGTAGTAGTGCAAGAATATATTCCATTTTATAAAATGAGGTTTTATACAAAAAGTGATATTTCTAAAATAAATGATCTTCGGGAGAAGATATATTATTTAGATCATCGAAAACTAACTTAGGTCACCATGTATATTTTAAAAACATAATTAATTTGGTTAGAAGGGAAGAGGAGGACTATACATAAATATATGATGGATTATAAGGACTTCATATCACACAATTGCCTCCTATACCATGGAATCATAGGTTATAATTTCAATTGTTATAATAAAAAATACATGATATTGACTAGAATAGTAGAAGATTGACATATGTTTAACCAACGTCCAAGGGATTACTAACCCCCACACCTTTAAATTATTTACTAATCAAATAATGAAATTTAGGGGAATCCATAAGATGTCACACAATTCCATTTCAACTTCCATGATTCCACTTTTTTATATCCAAGATTATCTTTCACTGATATAAAATAGTGTCCAGAACATGTAACTAATAAATTTCAACCCAAAAACAAAAAAAATTTACATGTGATCATGGTACTAGATGTTGTAGAAAGTGTTTCAGTGTTAATGAACATTAAAAAACATAACCATAAAATATGGGGAATGCATAATTGATAGAGCCTCTGAGAGGATTCATATCCCAGCTCTCTCCCACTAGTGGTTCCCTTGGTGTATTTTAGAGGGGGAGGCTCATGCACCACCTCTAACATCATATATCCTTATTTCCATTATCTTCCTTCTTCAATTCCATTTCCCCCTTCCTCCTCTATTTTCCCATGTTCTCTATTTTTTTTTATTTCCCCCTCCCCATCACTCATATTGGTTCCCTTTGAAAGCCTTGGATCCCTGTAATCCCTCTTCAGCTTTTCCACTACTATTCCCTTCTGGATGGCCATGTTTTTAACACCCTCTATCTTGGTGTTCTAGTTTTTTTATTATGGTTTGGGTTGTGCATGTTGAGTCTCATTGGTTTCCTATACCCATGGCCTGTGTTTGGACTCATCCTTCTTGGACCTCACAATTATTGATATTGTCGATTTTTTTCTTATTTGTGTACTTTTTCATATGGTAGTGGCTTCGAATGGTTGAGTTTGTGGTCATAGAGTAAATATTCCATAATGAGTTCGTGTCCTCTTCAATAATTCCCCATGTTCATGTTTCTTTTTCTGCTCTCAATGTCATTTTTTTCAGTGGTTTAGTGGAGACTTTGGGGTGCAGGTTCTTTCGGTTATAATGTTCCACGATCCGAGCTCATGCCTCAACCTAAGCTATAGTTGTCATTATATGATGATTCTCTTAGATGTGGATGGATCTTGTTTTGTGGTCCAAATATTTCCCTATTAATTAATGAAGGAATATATCATGAGTTATTTTAGTTTTTTCATATTTCTATGTTTAGTGATTATTATTTTTATTTTCTTGACACAGATTTACTCGGTGACTATTTATTGATGGTCATAATTTCATTTCTAATTTTCTTATATTTGGTTTCTTAATTCCCTTCAGTTGTTCATGATGGTGCTCATTTGATATTTTATTCATTATAATGTGATACAATGAATGCATTTAATATATTTTGGGTGTTGATTATATGATGACAAGGATAATGTTTAATGGGTCCATGATGAAAGATTATTGTTGGTGGTTCTCACTAGCATTCTAGTGAGGAAACTTGTATGGTTGGTTTAGTGTGTGTGGCAAAAGGCGGCGTGTTTATAAATTTATTAATGACGTTGGTTGTTTTCAATTTTATTTTTTAAAAGAAGTTTCAAAGCTAATATCTTAGACGATGATTTAGATGTAGTTACTGATGACCAGATGACGATGCCAGGGATGGGATGACAGATTTTGGATGGTTTATTTCAAACTAGTCAAAGAGTATTAATAGCACTATATCATTTATATTTTATTATTGGTAATGATTTATTTGAATGATTATGTGTATGCTAAAAAAACTACAAATCAGATTCAGGAAATATAAAAAAGTAAATTTGGAGGAGAATACATAATAAGTTAATGGTAGTGATATGTGGAATTGATGGTTGAGGAGGTGTATAGGTTCATTGTGGTGGATTTATATAGGCCAGAAATGGTTATTCATGAGGTGATATGTTGTTGGGACTCTAATTCTATGATGGTTGAGGATAGATGGGGGTGGCTGTGTTTTTCAATAGTGATGATGAAGTGAGCAACATTGGTATGGGAATATTATGGTGGGAAACATCCCACTATGGCTTGTTAAAAAATATCGGTCACTAAAACCATTGTTATTCGATAATTACATATTTAGAGAGCATAATGGAGTTATATAGAATCTATGAACATGAAAAATCCATTTTATTTATGTGGTTACATAAAGAGAATGTGGTCATCTTGGCTACTTTCTATTGGTGATGCTAGTATGATAAAAAGTTATTTCATTGAAAATTTAATTTTTATTTCACCATTTCACCCATACAGTTAATATAAAATACATGGGATACATTAAATTACTTTGTCATCATGAGAATTTGTAAATATAAGATTTTTTTGTCTTGAGAAAAGAATTTTTGTGGGTTAATCATGTTGTCAATTTAAATTTTAATAATTCAATGGATTCAAACAATTTGTGTTATAAATTTTTTTATTCTGGATACTTTATTTATTATATATCATTCCAATATATTAATTTTCATGCAGACCAAGTTGACACCCCCATTCATATAAACACAAACATGAAAACTCCCGAAACACACCAAAATTTCATAAAAATAAATATACCAAACAACCATTATAGATTTATGGAAGTTAGAAAACCATATAAATCTTAATAAAATGGAATAAAATGGACCCTGGATAAATGAATAGGTCATGGTCGATAGTGGGATGATGAAACCTCTTGTTAATGATCTAATGTTTTTTAACAACGGTAAGGGAAATATGCCTCTTTGAGATACCTAGAAACATTATATTCTAATAACACTACCTTCCACAAACACATTTGGATATGATGAGTGAGATCTATATGTCATGGCCTATCAACTTGAGTTTGAAGATAAATTTGGGTCTAAATGTTGAATGGTTGAAGAAGGTTCAATGCTGTTCTTTTTCATCAAACTATTTAATCCATATATGGGGACAAGATTTTAGTATGGAATATTTTTCCAATATTCCATTTGTGTGTTTCCGATCTGGTGGATCAAGCATAGTCGAACTGAGATTAAGGAAAAATGAATTTTCTAGGGAAAAAAATATTAGTGGAAAATATTTTCATATAAGTTATAAAAAATTAAATTCCCTAAATAGATAGATTGGGAAATTCTTTCCCAATTACCCATGAAGGTTCGTCGGTTTTATATGAGTGATTGATTCTTCTAATGGACCCATACATACTTCTTATTAAAACATATATTGTAAATATTATTTTTATTAATTTCATATAAAGATACTATTTTAATATATCATAATTAATATATTACTACCTATTGAATTATAATATATGTTGATATATATATTTGTTATGTTAATATGAGGAAAATTAAGAATACCATAAGTTGTTTTAAAATAATTTTTCAACTAATAAAATTACATATCCCATTAAATGTTCTAGATAAATATAATGGTTTAATATCTCTATAGACTAGAATCATAAACATATTATCTTCAACATAACTCAAAATAAACATGTTAATTATTACCCTTATGAAATATTCAAACTAATTACACATCTAAATAACTCTGGGAAAGTAATCATAATAAAGGGTGAGCTATGATTCCAAATAAGGGTAGAGAAGGGAGATTAAAATAATTGGTCATAAGTGAGAAGAATTTGATTATAAGGGTATTAGATAATGATATTCATTAATTAGATGAAAATAAATGTAATTATTAAGGGATCCTTAAACATAAATAATTACATAAACCATTACATTATGTAAGATTGTGTCATAGTATAATTGAACACCATAATCAATGAGATCCTAACCAATGAATAAATGTGTGTACAGATCATAATCATGGAAAATTAATTCATTATCAAAGGCTCACAACCAAGACAATCAACGCCTCTTAGACATGTTTCACTTAACTGGATTGGATAATTCATCCTTCCATCATATATTATTATACTAGGTTAATAACATATTCTAGAAAATATTATATCATGAGTCATCATACATTAAAAAAATTATTTGGAAAGTTAGAATGGTATCATCCATCAAATAAGGGAGACCATACATTTGTGTTCCACAAAATCCAAAACCATCATTATCATTTCAATGAAAAACCTATAAAATTAAAATAGTTTCATAATGAGTTCATAATCCTACAAGAAAAATACTTATAGTGAAATTTACTTGATTGTACAATTAGAAAATATCGCCAATGGAGCATGAAAATCCATAAAAAAGAAAAAATACATGAAAATTAATTTTATTGATCATTGGATCATTTTTTACCATTCTTAATTTTTTCAGCATCTATGTAATGGTTTTAAAATCACTTCACTCACATTTATTCAATAATGGAATTATTTATTTATATTTATTTTACTATTTGTGAATATGAATCATAAATTCATTTTAACAAATAACCATACACACATACATTTAGGTTATTCAATTATATATATGTTAGTATTAATGATCATCGATTTGGAGATTATGACTTAATTAGAATATTATTATTCTATTACATTGATGAAATAATATTTGGTGTTCACTGGACTCGGTTATGATTAGAAAATATTAATAAATCGGTTTTTTGGATGATTTTTAAAAGTTGATTAGTTATTTTTTTCCAGTGAAATTTTTTTCCACCGGGCATACAATCATAAGTTTTATTATTATTATAATTTAATTTTTTTTTTCAAAAAACCATTTTATGTTCATTATAAAATGGTTATTTATGTTGTTATAAGTTCTTTTTTGGAATTCAGTATTACATTATATCATTGAAATATTTGGAAAATAGTATTCAATGGTAAAGAGGTCACATTTTTAGTTCGAGAAATAATGGATTTCGTGGATTATAGGGAAGAAGGAAATAATATTTCAATTATATGTTTCTGATATATTCAATAATATGGACAAACTAATGAGATAATATATCATTTCATTGGATAAAAAAAATCAATATGGAAGAATGGTCCCACTATTTACATAAAAAGGACCACAAAAATCAATGAATATATTGAATATAAAATGAAGGTGTTTTTATGAACTCAATTACAATATAATTATAGTAATTAACATAGATTGTAGATTTTCATTAGTTTAGTATCTAGAGGAGTGAGTCTAATTTTTTTTCTCTATTAAAATTATATTATAAATTAATATTTTAATATATTTTTATTTCATTTATATTTTTTATTGTCCAAAAAAATATTCAAAAGAATGATTCACAATAATAATGGAATCCATTTTATTCTAGAAGTTAGTTGGGGTACTGATAAATGATTTAATTATTATATATTTTTTAATATGTGGGGAAATCACTAGGGTTACAACATTTATGGGAAATTAAAAATGGATCCAAGTCATATACTCAATTTTGGAGAATATTCCAGTACACTTGTAATTGGGATCTGTATTTGTAAAGTTCAAATAATTATTTTTTATTTTATCAATATATATTTTTCCCTTGTTTACATGAAAGAAAAAATTCATGACATCATTGATGGAGACTAATAATTCATGGAAAAATTATGTATCAGGATTTCAAATGTTTACCTATTGACTTTGGATAATATTATTAATTGAAGTGATAAACATGTAACATAAGGTTGATATGTTATGTTTTTTTAATTTCTAGATGAAAAAAATTACTTTAGTAATATTATATTTATGATATAATTAGATTTTAAATATGTATGAAATATTTAAATTTCATTCTAATGATCCATCATGGTTGTTCGAGATCTTGGTTTCTTATCTAAATTTCATAAAACCACTATGTATCCATTTTTTGATCAATTATTTATATGCATATTATTATTCCAATATAATAAATTATAAATTTATTTAATATTTATTACTTATGGATGAATATTTCAATTTTACAGAGTTTGGATGTGCCTTTTAAAAAACAAAACCTATATCAATTTTACGAATGAAAACTCTAATTTCTCATCTATATTTATCATATATAAAGGTATAATTTAATAAAATTATAGTTAATATCTTGTAGTAGTATTAATACGTTATTCCTAGATCCATGATTGTGTAGTTTATTTTAATTTGGTCTTCAACCACTCTATGTTTCATAAATATCTATAATGACTTGTTTTTATTTTCATTTGATTGTACATTCTAAATGTTTTCAAACAAGATAGGTTATATCTAACTGTATATCCTACAACATGATTTTCTTGATGTTACCCATTCTATGTATAGTCATTCCCTCCAAAATATTTTTTACATCCCTCCACAGTCTCTCTTTCAATGTATGTCTTCTGATACAAGGAATATCTATATTAACATAGGGATTTATATAATAATCAGGCCTCCTATAGTTTCATTTAATGAGCTTCGTATATTTGAACCTCCCAACACAAATCATCCTCTATCATTCACCTTAGTATAAAAAATATGTCTTAGTTTTATTTTATTTATAGTGGATATAGTAATTGATGAAAACAATAATTGTAAAAAATATAGAAACAATTTTCATTGACCAATTCAATTTTTAAATTATAATAAAAAATATTTGATTTATTAACATTTTCATTAAAACCCCAAATAAATCTTTACAAATACTCTGATCATCCCATCCCCACCTGTATGGAACCCTCCTAACCCTCATTTACTCTCTCCATTCAACTACGAACCCTCATGACCCCTGATGATAGAGACCTCAATGGTGATTCTTTTCCCATACTTCCATTCCACCGACCCCTCATGGTCCCTGTGTACGATCTCTCCTCAACACCAAACACTTACCTAACCCCCTATAGAAGTGACATATGAATGTGAACCCAAAATATTTCTCCATGATTCTCTTCTGAAAATGAACCTTATCCCATATGTCTATGACCCTTCTCTCTACCATCACGCATAACCACTTCTCCCCGTATCTCGAACACCAAATAAACCTTTCACATTTTTACAGAACTAGATCTATCAATCCCCCATTGGTCTATAAGTCATGTTTCACTAACATAACCTCCCCAATATCTATGTTGTATATTTTCTTATCCTCATAATGATCTCATAATTATCCTTATTTGATGACATCAATCCTCATTTATTCAGCTAGAATAATTATTCATTTATATGTTTTATTTTTCGGATGTTGTATGTTTAACTTTTTTTTGATCATAAATTTTTTGAAATGTTTTTATCTTTTTCATATCAAGGTCCAACACTATTCTATGTCAAGTACAATGATCCCACACAAAAAAAAATTCAAAATAGCACACTTATAGAAAATACTATCTATTTTTAATGTCTTGAAAATACATTAGAAAATAATTTTAATTTATTATCATAAATTAAAATTTTATTAAATCCCAAATCAATGTTGGTTACCATGATTTAATATTATTAATTTTATAATTTTTTATATCTTTTAGATTATATATATTTTAATCTATTGAAATTATATTTACACTTTAATTTTCTCAAAACCATTTTTTTAATATTAATTAGCCGGTGATAAAGTGTTTCAAAATATTTCAAACATATTATAACATTCATTAATCCACATATATATATTTTATTATTTATTATTATTAAATTATATTAATTTAAATGTATATCAATATTATATTAATTTTCAATTATTCTAATGATTATCTGAAGTTATTTTTAATAATTTAGTTCAAAATATGTCTTCATACCTATATATTTATTTTGCATTTTTGTTTTATACACAATGATATTATGAATTGATTATAATTATTAGAATATAAATATATATATATCAAATTTTAAATGTGTCATGATAAGTTTGGAATTTCAATATATCTGTGTATATATAATTTTGATACATTTACCTCAAAAGACACATCCGTTTTCTAAGGGATTGGATGAATTTTTAGATTATAACAATCAAAATAGATCAATTGATGGTAGAATAAAATATCTTTTCCTAGATTTTAAATTCCAGTAATGGTTGAATAGAAATTATTTCCTTGATAATATTTTACCGAAATAGTTTCCTCTACAATAATTTTTTTCAATCTGGAATGCCGAATAAAATTTCATGGAATTTTAAAATAATGATTTTCCTATGAATGAAGCGCTAACTTACCCACCAGATGAGAATTAATATTCAAACATTGTAAATAATGTATTAGGATTTTATGGATTCAATGTCCAATATTATAATATATCAATAGAACCATAATTATATCCGAAGAGATATGATCATTCTTATAAATTCATTGGAAAAATCTGTTTTATGAATTAGTTAAAAATGGAAAACAAGTACATTATAAATTTAGTTCTATGTATTTGTAGTTATTTTATCTACTAATCATGTATAACATAATTTACATCATTGTAATTAGTTAATAACCAATTTCCATGATTTTAGATTTACATCATGTTGAATTTTGTGAAGATATGATCCATGCATCATTCATTCATATGATTAAAAACATTTTCAAATGTGGAAATGATTATATAATGATACATGAATCCACTAATGATAAAATACGTTATTTTTCAAACAATTTATATCATTAATAAAAATAATATTTCATACAAGTTTATTTAATTCAACTATAAATAATTGGTGTATAAATTAGATAATTACCACAAACAGTAATAAGATATAAACTCACACAAAATTATTGTCTAATATTAATCTGAAACCATTATTTCTATGATTATTAATATTGTATAAGACTATATACTACATGAACTTTTAATATCATGATATAAACTACAATTGATTTAAGATACATTAAAAATAATCAAAACAATGGAATTTTTATGATTTATTATATCTACATTTTACATCGGATCCTATGAATAAAATTTTGGATTTGTATTATGATGATTTTACTAATTAGAGTATATTATATAATAATTATACCACATGGATAGTTCTTTTTATCGATTATAATATTTCTATATGGCATTGTATGAAGTAAAAATCATTCATTATTTTGATCATTATTCATTGGAAAAAAATTCCAGTAAATGGCATTGTATTATTCCTCTATCCTCTATGAATTGTTTTTTAGAAATATGTGATGATTTCATTAGAAAAAATATTTCTATATATGAAAAATATTATTAATAAATTCTTATTTAATGTGGAAAGTTAGGGATATTCCTTGAAGAGGAATCTTATAGGGTTGGAATACTGATACTAGTTTTTTTACTCGATTCTAATTTTTCTGTGAAACTGCAATTATTAACTAATTATATAAAATTTTGTTTTATGACCCATCATTAATTTCCTAATGGTTCTATCAATTTCAGGTTTAATAAGAATCAATTTGTATGAAATATATTATTTATAAATTAAATAAAGGTGTTATCTATATTATAAATCTAGTGATAATTATTTAATATTACATTAGAATTTAGAAAATATAATTATATTAAAGAATTTGTTAAAATGAATACGGTAAAATATATAGAGTAGCTAGAACACAATAGTGTAAAAAATTGAGAATATTTTTCAGTCATATTTTCCAAGAGTTTAATTTCACAATTCATAATACTGACATAATGTATATTGAGATTAAATTATTTGACTATGTAATATCATTGTTTCATAATGACTAGAGTAAATTATATGTTCACCTTAGTGCTCATAAGGACTTTGAATCAATGAATTTAATACATGTTTTTTAGAGATTTATTATGGAAACTATGATTTGACTAATATAACAAAGTGATATTATGTGAAATATCTATTCCTTGAAAATTTAATGAATTTAATTTCTCATGATTAATATTCGTTTAAAAATTGAAGGCATGTTGACATAAATCATTAAAAGTAACAAAGACTATTAATTTCAAAATCAGATATTCTGATGGGGTATTTACCTTCATTGGGATAAGAGAATAAATTATCTAAAAATTTATCCATGGTCATGTTTACTTTTTTACCATCTTTAGGGAACTCAATGGAAAAAATTAAAATCCTTCTATGAATGATAAATGTTAATAAATAATTGTGTGGATACTTTTTCATTCAGATATGTTTTCTGTCATTTCATTTTTTTGAATCATGATTCATTTAACTGTTGATTTTTTGGTTGAAGTTAAATATTATAGATCAGTAAAAAATCAATTTTTGTGTCCAATTGATATGTATTATAATATTATTTTATTACCTTCAACGATAATGTCAGTTTTATCATAAAATTTTGTAAACAATAATAATATTTTTCTTATTCATCTGATCATGTACATAGGTCATTAGAAATTTTATGGGAGGCATAAATGTCTACTAGAATGATCTATTACTGATGTTTGTACATATAAATTGTTATTATCCTTATATTCCTATTATTTTCATCTTATTAAACTTGATTCAATATGACAAGATGTATTAATAAAATATCAAAAAATTATCATTATGAAAATTATTCATATGTAATTTCACCTATTAATGAACTTTTATAAATGGGTCAAATTATTAAATAATTGAATATGAGTTACTATAAGAACATTCAAATTTTCAACACAATAGTCTTATTACAGATTCATTTATTGAACAATTTCAATTGTAAATAAGGAGATTAATATGGAGTTGAGATCAAAAAGTCATTGAAATAACAAAAAGGAGTTAGTAAAGGTTGTGTCGAATGGTTCAACCATTTCCTAAGTATGTACTCATATTAATATTTTTGTATTATTGTTAGTTTTTCTATAATATAAGTACCACCATATATACTATTTTCTAGATAATGAATTTTTTGAATCTATCAAAAACATTAAAAAAATTAATTTTGTTGGACCATGGTCATCTATGAAAGTAAAATAGATTTTATTCCAACAAGATTAATCACTATTCATTACATACAATTTATCCAGAATAAGGATTTAAAACTAAAAATAGGGGGTATTTGAACATTAAGAGTCGTGATAACATTGAAATTTGATTCATATAATAAAATTATATAATCATGGTCTATTTTACAATGCCTTATTCAAATAAAACATAGTTAACATTAAAAGGGATATAAGGAATAAATAATTATATTTTATTTTTTTCACCTTGACTTCCTATATCCATACCAGTGAGTTTGAAGAGAATGATCCATATGACATTACTTCACTATCAAAGGTGGTATTTTATGTTCATGATGAAATACATAAATTTTGATCTGTTATTATACACATAAAATAGAAAAAATTATATCATATGGTAGATGAAATTTAATTTTTACTCATTGTATTTAAATCTCATCAAAATAAATATTCAACAGGTTATTTTAAAATATTAAAAAATAAGAACTTTCAAGAGATGGTCAAATTTATGTACTATTAAATTAAGAGTTTGATAAAAAGTATGATAGTTGAGATTAACATAATATAATTTATTAATTGGTGATTAAACTATTCTAACATTTCTCATTTATAGGGATTTCTTAAATATTACATTTTTCAGTTTCATCCTTTTTTGTAAAAAAATTACTTATAATTTTTTATACATTTTTTGTATTATAATTCATTTGAAATAATGGGATGTAACAAAATAATGATTTTTTATATCCAATACAATCAACATCTCTGATAACACCATCATTACTGTCAACATCTTCAGATTTGTGTTACTGTTCTATACCAGATACTTTTATCCTTCCAATTTTTCCCCCAATTCTTATTATAATTCAACTATTTCATGAACCTCTAGTGAATGATCATTTGGCCACCCACCAATCTATGGGATATTGGGGAGTTTCAATTACTACATATGAATTTCATTATACCACTATATATATATATATATATCTGTGGGGGTGTTTAAATTTTTTATTCATTCATGAAAAATGAAATGTTAAAAACAAGATAGATAAAAATATGAACACAACCTATGTATGAAACCTAAAATACAATGAAATGACCATTCCATTTCATGAGTATGAGGCCCCTAATAGTGATGCTTTAAAATTCCATCAACCAATAATTGGAATGATTTCTTGCAAAATAGTGATCAATCCCATTAATTTTAATGATTTGTGGAATATTCCATTACGTTTTAAATTTATTTTGTTAATTATTTATTGGTAATGTTATGTAAATATTCCTTTCTAACTGTTTTGATATTAATCAGTTAAATGAATAATCTACATATAATGTGTTGTATTTTCTTTTAGATTCTTTTACCTCATTTCGATGGCTATATCTCTATTTCACATGATGGATCATGAAAACATTGGTATTGAAAAAGAGTGATTTTTTGTGGAAAATATGAAATAATTTTAAGGAAACATATTTTTTCCTCATTAAATATTATAAGATTTCGTATAGGCATATATCATGAGTAATAGAAGATGTCTGTCGTTATTAATAGAGATTAATCACAATATGTAATTTTACATTTCACATCATCTTATCAAAATAATAACTAAAAAATTATATATGAATGAATTTTTATATTTTTTTAAGACATTTATAAAAAATAATGTGAATCCTGAAAATATGTCATTACTTATATCATTGGGATACAGATATTTTCTAGAAAATGATTAGTCATTGTTTTATTTTATCAATTTATATTTATTTTATTTTATTATAGATAATGGGTTTTTAACAAAAAGAATAATATTATAAATTTTTTTTAATGAATTACGTCACTTTTTGGTTGGTTAGATATGTTCTTTAAGGTTCATAGAGAACCTAAGAGTAGATTCACAAATGTAGATACCAAAGATGTTGGCGTAAGTATTTTTCATTACTATTTAATTTTTTTCAACACTAAAAACTCCATATTAGTATATAATAAAATTAAATAACCAAAAATATTAAATTATATTAATTGGGGATTAATACATTGATCAGATAATACTAGTTTGGTCAATTGGGACCACTTGATCCATGTTTCTGGACACAAATAATTTGGTTTAAGAATTATTTTTTTCTATTATATATTTTAATTTTAATTATATTAATGAAATAAAATTAATTTTTTTAAAATATTATTGTTATAATATTTAATAATTCATATACGTTTCAAAATAAATGTCAATATTCTTGTATGAATAGGTTAAAAATCCATAATCATTGGATGTGAACCCTTTAAAATCATCATAGTTTACCCAAAAAGGTAAATTTGTAATATTTTAATGTAATGAAACATCTATGGTAGTTCAATATACGTGTTTTGGGGTTAAACGAACAATATTTTTGGTAGGGAATCTTATTTAATTTATAGTACACCATGTTTGGGTTTAATACCAACCGATGATTGAGAAAAACTATGAAATGTTTCAATTATTTAAGAAATAGTTCAAGGGAATTAATATTATTATAAAACATCTAATATAATGGGGAAAATTGAAAATGGTTTAGTTTTTGTATATCAGTTGATTATATGAATGATCCATATAGATCTAGATGGACTTATAGCTCCTCTAACTGAGGAAAATCCTAAAATCAATCCACAACTCATTAAAATGTTTTAAATGATATAAATTATTATAGAAACCAGAGATAGGTGGTCAAAACCAATAAAGGATGTTTAATTCTTATGTAATAGTATTATAACATCATTTGATTTATTTTTTGAATACAGTTATTGATTCCAAAACAATCTGAATTAGGGTTTTCTCGAGAACCTCATTAATATATTTTCACATTGTTATTACTCTATAACATTATTTTAATGGTAAAAAACATATAAATATATTTCAGTTTGATGTGAAATCTTGGAATAACTACATCAGAATTATTTTTGATGTGTTTCAGTAAATGAAACATTCATACAATATGAGCAATGATAAGAAATACTCAACAAGTATTTCTATAATTTATCATAATAATTAAAAACCCATGATATGGGGTAAAACCAAGAAACAAACATCACATGGACATTAAATATGATGGAAATAACAATAGATTGATCTTTTTAATGTAAAAAAACAGAATTTCAATCAGAGTTACAATTTTCCCAAGATGCTCATAAAAACATTTTTACTGTTTTAAAAAACGAAAAAGTGCAGGTAACCATAAAAACAATTGAAAAAACCCATGAAATGATGTAAAATATTTTAAAAACCACCATTACATTTTTTGTGACATTTAAAATTAAATAAAAACTCTTTATGATGTGTGGTGAGATCATAATTAATCAATATATAGTTTTCAAAAATATCAAAGTAATTGGAAACATGAACTATGGGATCAAACCCTTGAAAAAGTAATTGGATTGCCATTAAATCATGTTAATATGTATGTATATTTAATTGTGTAATATAAAAACTAGTTCTATATCAATCTATGTTATTATTTATTCATGATGCATGTTTTATATGATCGTAGTGTTTCCAAACAATAAAATCTGACTGTAACAGGGAGAAACTTAGAAAAATACCACTAATTGACATAGAAATACGGGAAAACCACTATTTATTTATTTATGACTTCTATAAGATGAAAATGAATCCATACAACATGCAGTGTTCTAAAAATAACTAAATATAATGTTTATATATATATTTATATAATTCACTAAAAATGTCCACCTAGTGGCCAATACCATTAAAAATAATCAGAAGACCATGAAATAATAAGAAAAATATTATAGATTTTCATTTTTTAATTTATTGAACTAACCTCACATAATTATGTTTTACAGATTTCCATGGATGTATATAAAGGTTTTTTATATCTTAATACTACCAAACTTCCATGTAACTATCAAAACCAACAAAAAAACATCATAATTATTCTAAATATTTGTAAAACCAGTGATGAAATATATTTTCATGTCTGAGATGAAAATATTTCCATCCCATGTGTGGTGTTCTCATAATGGTCTATTGAGCAGTTGTAAAATATATCATAGTCTTTGAAAATGAGTTTTAGGGGGATAAAACAAATAAAACATCATTATATCGATGGAAAATCATAATTAAACTTCAACATTCTGATTTATGAAATTTTTTAATTGACAACATGTCAATAAAAGTTATGAATTTAAAAATTTTCTAATAAACTCATTTTTACAGTATTAAAATAGGTAAACATGTGTGTAATAGAAAAAACCCTAGATTATGTCCTCAGGTTAATATAAAATCATTGAAATTATACCCTTGAATTATCTTTGATAGGAACTAGTAGATAAAACATCTATAAATTTTTTTTGTTCTCATAGTAAAACAATAAGTTATTTTAATAGATATCAAGGTCATGAGGAAACTATTATTGAATTAATTTTAAAATATATGAAATGTTGAAACATCGATGTCTTTAAAATTTTGTTATCGAGTAATTTTACAGTCACCACACCTCATTTTAATATTTTTTTGGATTTTTATACCTATCCATTTTTCATACCACATGTAGAATAAAATATTAAATATTCATTTTTATTTTTTTAATGTGTTATTCATGACATATTATTATTTTTTGTTAAATTATCATCTACATGATGAAAAAAATTATACAAAAATTACCAATATATTTAATTTATAATATTTTGAGTGTACCACTTATTGAATATTTTGGTTTTTGTTATAGGTTAATGTGGCTGGTATTAGGTAGGAGGATGACCATTCTAATCCAAGACTCTCTTTAGAAAGAATCTGTGATGGGTCATGGATTTTGGTTTTGGTTACATAATATCAATGATAATAATGTAATTATTATTTATTATGTTATGTCCGGATTTAAGTCAAATTTTTCTAGTTGATTACCTTATGTGTTCTGTTTCATGTATGATAACTGTAGCTGTGGTGGTAGTAATATATGGTGGATATGGTGGAATGGTAATATTGTTCTTGAAATGATAGTGCATGTTAGATATAATTTATTTATATATATTTTAATAAAATTATGGTTGACTAATAGGTGTTTATTTATTATTGTGGATTTAGGATTTTGTTATTTACAATTTTGTTTATTATATGTCTATGGTTATTGTATACAAATATTTTATTAATTTTTTTGAAAAAATAATATTTTTAAAGAATAATGGAGATTTTGAGAATTCTCCGCTAAATATAATGGCCCCAATTTTTAGTAGAGGTTTAAATCAATTTGGTTTTTTTTTTCATCCTAATATGTAAATCACCATTATATAATTTAGAATCAGTAATGTTGATTTCCATTGTATTGTTAAATATAACTACCTCAATTGTACTTAATAATAAAAAATATAAATAAATCCCCTTAAATATTAAAAATGATAGTAAATAATTATTTGTCATGAAATTTTTTGGGATTTATAAAACTTCTACAAATATATATAGTTTCTATTTAAACAACCATCTATAATAATTATACCACCGTCAATCCCAATATTTATGTAGTGTGTTTTCATTTATGCAGACTAAGAAACATAATAGATTCTAGAAATTCAGATTTAATGATTTTTATTATTCACATTATATTTATACAAAATAATGGAACAACCCTCAGTTATAAATATTATTTCTTCTAGCTCAATATTGGTTTATACTGCTTCTGAGGTTGTATTTCCTTTGGAATTCCCTCCTTTCACAGTTTCACCTCATCCTTCAATTACTATATTTTCGTAGTTTCATTAAACTCATTTATAGTCTCAAGATTATCTCAATAGTATTACTTATCCTTATATGAATATCTCTTATCTTCCATGTTAATTGATGGATTTTTATCAAATAAATACCTTATCACAGCTAATTCTAATCCTAATCTACCTCATATAGGCATGATAGATGATTCTTGTATCTTACCACCAATTTATTTACTAATTTTTTCACCATAGATGTTTAATAGTCTGTAGCTTCCTATTTCTGAAATCTGGTGGGGAATATTTAATTTTCATATTCATCTTCCAGAAAATGAAAACTAGTTCCATGTATAGATTTATTCCTAGAACAGCTAAAACCCCATCCCTTACTTAATTTGTGATTAGATTCACGAACCTTCTCATTTCTTCCACATGAACACCTAAATTATCTAGAACATCCACATGCTATTGTTTTGTAGATAAATTCTATTATACCCTTAATGGTTTGTACAATAATAATATTTACATGTTTTATACTCGAACCATAACAAAAATCACGTGTTATAAAAATGTTTTCCGACAAGTTTCACATGTTTAACTTGTGAGACACTAGTCCCATAGATAAACAAATTTGGATCATATGGAAGAATCATGTTAACAAAGAACTGAGAGTTCCTTTATCCACATATCTCGATCATGATTTTCCATCATTACTATATATTTAATATTATTAATAACTACACATTATCTTCAAAATAGGAATTTATAATAAGTAATTTTATTAATTATAATAAATAACAAATAAAATAACACCATTTATCTGTGATTTTTACAGCTATTTATCAATTTCATTTCCCATACTCCCATAATTCCACTAGTAAGGATTCGAAAGGAAGTCATCCGTGTACAAATTTATTGACCTTATCATTGTTCCATCATGATTTTTTTATTTTAGGGAGTATTAATTAATTTATTCATATTTCTGAACATCATGTGTATATATGTATTTATTTGTATATATATATATATAATTATAATCCTATTTTAAAAATATGTTTATATATATAAATAAAAAAGTGTACCCATATAAATTTTTTTAAAATATATTAAGAATATGTATATTCATTGTAAATAAATTTATATAATATATTTCTATAATATTTTTAAATATATTGATTTCATTATAATTTATATTCAATTATAAATATTTATACTATATATTTAATGATATATTTATCTAAATAAATTACTACACTATATTTACGCAATATTGGAAAACACATACTCAAGTATTTATATATTTATCTATATATATAATAATAAATAAATTAACATAATAAATTTAATTATAAATCTTTAATTATATATATATAATGTATTAGTGTAAGTATATATTTATATTTATAATTTTTTAAATATATATATAAATAATTATTATTAAATATATTTTTGATATGGTTTATATACATAAAAATATCTTTTTCATGTATATATGAATAAATCTATATTTTTAAAATTTAATTATAAAATATAATTATGTTCATATATATATATATATATATTAATTTAAAAGTAATACTAAATAATAAAAAATTATAATACATCAAGACTACAATTTCTATATTAGTGTTTTCTTTAAGAATTAATTTTTCCACCACCGAAAAATGAAAATAGGACCCCATTAAACTCAGTTGAAATTGAATAATATTTTTATAAATTAATGTTCTTTACAAATTGTTTTCTATGTCCTTTAGGGGATTTTTTCACTTTGAAAAAAACAATGATTTTGGAATCCCATATTTAATGATGTGTAAATATTTTTTTCAATCATTGATTTGATATCATATGAACCTCAAATAGACCTATTTATAAAAATTTATTATCATTTAATGTTCAAGACATGTTCTCAACGTATTTTAATAGTTATTTAATTTTTTTATAACAAAATATTCTTATTAAATTCATATTATGCAATAAAATATTGATAATTATTAATTATTAAAAAATCAATTATATTATCACCCACTTCCCATTAAATATTAAAAATATTATATTTATATATAGATTTTGTATTATGTAAAATATATTTAATATGATATATAAATATTATATTATTATAAATTTAAAAATAAATTATATTTTATAATTTTCAAATTTTTATTAATATATCCATTTCTTAAGTGTTAAAATAAAAAATTTTACCACAAATAAAAAACCCCATATTTATAACAACTATGAAAAATGTGGAAAACATCTATTATTTAATCATTTATTTTTTGAAATGATAATGGGCCACGTTGTCAGTGGTTTTTTTAGATTAAATAATGGTAATCCAATTATCAGTAATTTTTTTAATCATTAAAAAAGAGAATGGATAACATAAAATATTTTTTAGTAATTGTTTCTTATGATATGAGGGAAAAAACTTATAGATGATAATATTTTCAGAATTAAAAAAGAGTTCGTGATGTGGAATTTTATCAAAACTAAATATAAAAAATAAGTTCCTGTTTTATCAAAATTATGTTCAACTTGGAAAAAATGAGAACATTTCCTGTTGATAAATAAGAGACATTATTATCAGTGATTATAACATTATCACATATTTAGCACTGAAAAATAAAATTATTATCAATAGAAAATATGAATTTAGTGGTACTACATTAATCTATTTCATTTTAATTTTTTTTGATTATGGTCAATATTATGTTTGTAAAGTTTTTTTAAATAAGATTGTTTCATCTGATACGAACACAGTATCTTGATAAAACAATGTAATTTAAAGACCATCATATTTCAGGACGAGATGAGTAGTGGAGGACTATGGAAAATGAAATCTATAATGGATTTTAATTATATTATATCAAAAATATAATCTTGGAATTCTAGAGAATATGAGATTATTACCCTTGGTGTAATAATAAAATTCATGATTGATATACCTGGATCCATCTTGATATATTTTTAACCAAAAACTATGTGATTACCTACTCAACTACACCTATATTATTGTATCAAAAATGGAATAAGTTGTTTCTGACCAATGTCCACTTTTGATGATAGTATGATAACATGATATTTTAATGACTATTTTTTCTACATTTCATTTTGTAACTCCCTCATATAATTATAAATACATTTATCTTATTAAATTTTTATTTATTAACAAAAATTTATATATAAATTATACATCTGGAATGAGTTATAGGAATTAGTTAGTTACACATGTTATGATGTTTGTAACGTCACTTGACTCGCAGAGCTCTCATGTAGACAAATCAGTTTTGTTACAGGACATCATCTGCGCCACTGCATACGCCATATGCTATTGAATAGTATAAGTGTAGTAAAATACATATTTGGGAGACTATAACCCATTGTATATAGTTACAACATAGAGGGGGAAATAATAATAATATACATCATAGTAATAAAAAATAGTACAAAAAATATAACATTATAATGGGAAATAAAAGTGGATCAAATTAATGAAATATTGATGAATCATGTAATGTGAGCATTGAGTGTATCCACTATCATGAATATATAATAAAAAATTCTATGATGATACTAATAATGATAAAAGGACTCAGTCTCCTACTCTAGGATGGTCATGACTCAAAATCTAGCCCATCAAGTAAGAAACAATCAACAACAGGGTCCTCAATCCTTCCCCAAACCTACATCCATGTAATATACTCAGGTACCAAATTTCATAAAAAATATGGTGTGAGGAAAACTCTCTCGGTCGACACAATAATTTCTAATCAAAACATCTCTGATAATAAGTATAAGAAATAACGTGGTAAATAGGAGTATTTATTAATCAATGCATGCATTTCAATGATCAACCAATATATAATCCTTTTTGGAATATCACTAATTATAGAAAAACCATGAAAACCAATCCACATTTCTATGAAATTATAATATCTTAAGGAATTTTTATAAACCCGGATCTTCGTTTCAGGTATGTTTTTCCTTTTTCTCTAGTCTTTACAAAAAATGAACTTTCTGGAAATTTTGGAACTACATGTCGTGTACTTTCTGAGTACACACAGTGTAATCTTCTCCGGCTCGAATCCATGTGCAGGCCGTACCCGGGCCACACACACGGTGTGTAGGAGTGATGTGGAGGATTATTTTGGCGGAGTACATAAAAGACCCAGTACACGCTGTGTACTTTAAAAATACATGCTGTGTACTTTTCTTTTTTTTCACCAAACGGACCGGGGTCGCGCCTGACGCACAGAAACACCTCCTTCTAAGGCCCGTTCATCCGGGAGCTACCCGTACGACCGGATCCTCGATGAGCTCATGTATCCTCATCCGTTCTCCTATTCGAGCACGATCGATTGTGTTGGAATCGCAGCGGTAAGATATTCCTTCTGCTTGATCTTCGTCTTCTGATTCCTCTTCATTTTCGAGTTATCGTAGGTTGAGAGTTTTGTTCAATTTCTCATATCTACGACATTCTAAGGGGAATCAATCGTCTTGGTTCACATATATCGATCTCCTAGGATCTAGGTAGGTGGTTTGTGCCTTTCTGTAGAAATTTGATGAGTATTTTGTGGAAAATCCACCAATACCAATGAACGGGGTATTGTGTGTTACCTGTTTTTCTCTGTCGTTTGCCTGCTTAGCTTGATTGCTATAGTAGAGGTTTATGCTTGTGAGTAGAGTAATTTATTTTGTTCTCAGGATACTTCCCATGCTTGTTGTACTGTTTAGCGTTGCCAGTTTCCATGCCTAGTTGTAGGATAGTGGAACTGTTGCTTTATAATTGTTGTTGAGCCGTAGACAGATATCCAAGTAGTTCTTGGGTTTTACATGGATGATGTACGTGAGATGAGCATGCATTATATTTCACTAAAGACTGTGACAAACTAGAGTATTAGACCAAAGGGAGAATTTGCGGAAGGGCTTCTCTTGATTGTCTTTTAATTACGATGTGAGACCATACAGGGAATTGACGTTGAGTACTTACTCAGAGAGTCTGTAGTTCCTCGATGCGGGCCACAGAGAGAATAGATGTTGAGTGCTTCCCCAGAGAGCCTTTAGCATGATACAAGACTATATGGGGAATTGACGGTGAGTGCTTCCTCAGAGAGTCTATTATTTTTCATATCTGAACCAGAGGGGTGAGACTATGTGTTCCTCCTAGAGGGATGCTAGTATTTATAGGTTGAACTATAGGGGTTAGGCTGTGGGAGCTACCCAGAGGGTTACCTTTTTCCTTGTTGTTGTTGGCTGTTTTCTTATGTAATTTGTTTGTTAGAACTATGGATTGTAGCTTCTTGTGCTTTTCTGTTTATTGCTTCTTGTTTTATTACTGCCATGAATTCACTGAATGTTAGGCACATATCTTTGGGTGATTGCCTACTGGGATTGTATCTCAAACCCTTTTTGGGACATGTTTTTGGGCCCAAACAGACTATGTTATTGCAGGTATAGATAAGGGAATGCGACCCTCTACATCAGGTTCATGATTTCACTAGAGTTGGTGAGCATGGGACCGAGTCGTGGCTCGTGATGCTGAGGAGTTTACTCTGTTTTTCTTTTGCACTTGGTTTTAGTTGAATTTTACCACGTTGTTGTGTTTGCTATTTTCATTAGATAATTTTACCTACTGGATCATTATCATCATTACAATATGTATCCATTGTTTCCGCTATCTGTTTTCTGTTGTTGTCCATGTTTCTACTGCTTCCGCTGTTGACTATTGTTTTTCCGCTATATACCTTACTGAATTAGGGCATAGTTTCCCCACCAAATCACCAAGGACCTCGCTGCTAGTCTACACCCTCTAGCATTTGGGGAAACACGATTGAGGTCATGTGGCTAACCGGGTACGGGGCACCAGTGGAGGAGCTCTGGATTTGGGTCATTACAAAGTGGTATCAAAGGGGCTATTTTATCTTGCTTCATATTTGGAGACATTAGCGAGGGATATGATGGATTCGGTACATGGAATAATGCTATGATCGAGAGTAGCTAACCCGTGTATAGTGAAAAGCCATACTACCTCATTAATTACAGTTTTCTGGTTTTGAGATTTTATGGTTGATCTGATTTCACCTAGATTGATTCACTTGAATAGTGCTATTATTGATTTGATACTTTGGTTCTATTTCTGTCGCAACCCGATGAGATGAGGGTATTCCATCTCATTCATCATATAAGAACTTGTATAAATCACATTCCATGCATTCTTGCCATGCCATATATGGTGCATTAGCAGTTTCATGCTGTTGTGATTGACTCTATGTAGATTATGCATAATGTTGTAATAGATGCTTGATAGATTCTCTGCAGTTATGTAAGAAAACTGGTTGTTTTGTTCTTTGCTTAAAAATAAACGCCAAATTTTGGTTTGTGTGGTGTTATGGGCCCTCATTATTCGAAACGTGGTGGATCATGATCCTGATTTCTCTTGTATATGGCTGTGGGAGATTCCATGCATTGATTTGTGGGGAGTACGGGCCCTCACTGATCAAAATTTGGCATCTCTTTCCCTTTTTTTAGTCTTTATGGGATTTAGTGTAGTTTGTATGCTACTGCCCAGAAAAACCCAGAATACACAACGTGTACTTATTGGATACACGCCGTGTAATTTTCAGGCCATGTCACTGACCGTGTGGGCATAACACAGTGTCGTGAATGTAACTTCGGGAACACACCAAGTACAATAGGTACATGCCGTGTAAGTGCGAAGCCATGTACCCAGCCATGTCACTAACAACACTGGTCTGGGAAGCTTGGGTAGAACACACAATTTCCAGAGGGAACACGCCGTGTTGTCCTATCCAGGTACTCGGCCATGTCAAGAACAACATGGGCCGACTTTACCTTCTTTTCCACACGCCGTGTTTGTTCGGAACACGCCGTGTAGTCTTGTCCAGGTACCCGACCATGTCATGAACAACACAGGATAGTGTCACCTTTTCTTATACACGCTGTGTTTATTTGGATCACGTCGTGTAAGGTTCAGCCGTGTATATGGTCGGGTTCTTAACAAACAAGGGCCGCCGAACCCTTATCTAGTTCATCTCGTGTTTGTTTCGAACATGCCATGTAGTCTCGTCTTGATTCGGACCGTGTAGGTTAGCTGAGTAAAGAAACTCGGGCAGGGGAACAGTTTTCAAGCACACTCCATGTGTTGAGGTCCACAAGCAATGTAGTTTGAGGTGTACACGACTTGTAGGGCAGGAGTACACTCCCATGTCAGTGGTTTAAGAAGACATTCCATGTAGTTTTTATACACGCCGTGTAGTCGTGTTTTCTAATATTTTGTGTTTTCTTCCCCTATTCCCGTTTTTTACTATTGTGTTCTCTGTCCTTGTTTTTCTGATCCATGGTGTACTTTTGATCTTTTAGAGATATTCCTCTGATATGTCCTCCGATCGTACGTCTGTCATCAGGCAGTGATCAGACACTAGATATGGCTGATCAAGAACTTCCTGCGGATCCTCCAGTCAGGCCAGCATTGGCACCGGCTGTCATACCAGTTTTAGGCATAGATGAACAGTTTAGGGACAATTTCATGAGGATGATGTAGGCCTTCCAGGGAGCGTTGTCTCTGGCCATGTCTATTGCATACTTGACGCGGGTTTTCCAGCAGCAGCATCCTCCGACGTTCTCAGGGGAAGGAGGAACTCAGGCTGCCGAGTCATGGCTCGAAGCCATGTTGACTATCTTCGAGCATCAGGAGACGCCTCTAGAGAGGCGGGTTAAGCTCTCCACCTACATACTCCGAGAATTAACCAAGAGGTGGTGGGACGTGATCTCATAGGTGGGTCAGCAGCAGGATATGGCTTGGTAGGAGTTCCAGCGCGTGTTCTATGACTATTTCTACCGGGAGACCTTGAGGGTCGACCACTCCTGGGTGTTCATGAGCTTAGAGCAGGGTACTCTTTCATTCATGGAGTATTCCTCTCATTTCACCGAGCTGCAGTGCTTCACACCCCTCCGGGATGGGAGTGGGGTGTTCTTAGCAAGGATGTTTGAGGATGGTCTCAGGTGGTAGATCCGCTCGCAGGTGAACATCTTCCAGTTGACTTCCATCACTTCAACCGCCAACCAGGAACTGATTGAGGAGCGCAATCTGAGAGACTCTGGAACTGAAAGCTAGGGCGGTTCTGCTTCTAGAGCTAGTTTTCCTCCAGATAACAGCACGAAGCACCGTAGAGAGCCTACAAGCAGTGATCCGAGGAAAAGAGATGCATCGTCAGGTAGCCAGGTGATTTGCTACCAGTGTGGACGGTCAGGTCACTCGAGGAGACAGTGCCAAAGGGACCCTGTTGAGTCCCGATCTTGCGGCAAGAGGGGTCACCTTCAACGTTTCTGTCAGGTTTTCTCACCAGTTGCTGTTGACCGGGGTTCTTCTATGACTCCTCGTTCAAGAGCAGCACCACCAGTTTCTCACTAGTCGAGGAACTTGAGATCTTCCGGTCATTTGGGCTGAGGTGGAGGTCGATGTCGTGACGGTCAGCCCCTAGTTCCTCAGCACCAGCAGGGAGGTTCATATCAGAGTGGTCAGCTAGGGCGTAGGGCAACGGTACTGGAAAGTATTTCAACATGGAGAAGACTTATCAGGAGCAGGATCATGGCCCTTCTACTATTCGAGGTACAATTTTAGTAGCCTCAATTTTATCTTCAGTCCTATTCGATATGGGTTCCACACATAGCATTATCTACATTGCTGTCGTGGAGAGCCTCAAGATTCACATATTTTCTTCTTCTGAATCGTTGACACTAGACACACCTTTGGGGATGAGGACATCTAGTGTACTCCAGTGTAGAAAGTTCCCCCTCGAGGTTACATGGTATCGTTTCTTATTGGATCTCTATGTCCTAGAGATTACAGACTATGATGTCATCCTCGGGATGGACTGGTTGGTTCCCTTCCAAGAAGTCATCAACTGTTATCACCATAGGGTGAGTTTTATCTCACTAGAGGGTGAATCTTTTCTTCATAAAGGCAAATGGGACGTTCAGGCGGGTCGGGCAGGACTATAGCATCATGGGCTAGGAGGGGTGGTATCCTAGATAGCTAGTCTTTATCTGGATAATCAGGGACTCCATAGTTTTACTTTCCTCCAGTGGTGGATCATTTTAGGGACATCCTTCCAGAGGAATTTTCAGGTTTTCCTCCAATACGTGAGGTAGAATTCTCTATTTAGCTCGTTCCAGGAGTTGCACCTATGTCCATTCCTCCCTATAGGATGGCCACACCTGAGTTTCAGGAGCTCAAGAAGCAGTTGGAGGAGCTACAGGCTAAGGGTTTCATCCGAACCAGTACTTCTCCGTGGGGTTCACCTGTCCTGTTTCCAAACAAGGCAGACGGTACCCTTCGGCTTTGTGTGGATTATTGGAGGCTGAACCAGTTCAGAGTCAAGAACCAATATCCCTTTCTGAGGATTTATGGCCTCTTTGATCAGCTTCGAGGATCCTGGGTGTTTTCAATGTCAAATTGAGGTCCGGTTGTCATTATTTTCACGTTAGACCATCAGATATACCTATGACGTCATTCAGGAGTAGGTAAGGTCTTTATGAGTATACGTTTATGCCGTTCAGTCTCACGAATGCACATGCAGTTTTCATGGCACTGATGAACCGAGTGTTCCATCCTTACATGGAATCCTTCATCGTGGTCTTCATGGACTATATCTTGGTTTACTCTCACACTCTACATGACCATGCCACACATCTTGAGATCATTTTGAGTAAACTAAGAGAGCATCGACTTTAGGTTAAACTCTCGAAGTGACACTTCTGGATGGATTAGACTCACTTCATGGGTCACATCATCTCAGAGGCAGGAGTATCAGTGGACCCAGAGAATGTGGGAGCTGTAGTTTCCTGGGCACAGCTGTAGAACGTCTTTGTGGTACAGAGTTTACTAGGGCTGGCTGGATATTAAGACGCTTCATTCAGGACTTTTCACATCTAGCAGCACCTTTGACAAGTCTGAACAAGAAGGGGTCGAAGTTCTTCTGGTCAGATTCTTATGAGTCAGCCATTAAGGACCTGAAACGGAGATTGATGTCAGCACCGATACTAGTCTTGCCGGAGCCAGGCAAGAGCTACAATATTTACTGTGATGCTTCAGGTATCGGGTTGGGAGCTATGCTTATGCAAGGGGATGGATTCGTTGCATACAGGTCTCGACCGTTGAGGCCGCATGAGAGGAACTACCTGACACATGATCTGGAGTTAGCAGCTGTTGGTCATGCCTTACGCTGTTGGAGACACTATCTTCTTGGAGAGCACATTCTGGTCTTCACTGACCACAAGAGTCTCAAGTATATCTTCACTCAGCATGATCTGAATCTGATGTAGCACTGGTGGGTTGAGTATCCAGAGTCTCTTTACTTAGAGCTCCCCTATACACCGGGTAAGGGAAATGTAGTGGCTGATGCGTTGAGTAGGAGAACTCAGATTCAGGAAGTTCAGGAGGCCATCAGTGAGTGGAAGCTGATGGCTCTGTTCTCTGAGATGCATCTGGAGGTGCACAATAGACAGGGAGAGACTTTCCTTTCTTCTGTAGCTGTGTACCTCTACACTACTTGATCGAGTACGGATGAGGAATCTATCAGACTCAGAAGGCTTAGTTCTGCGGAAGAGTGTGTCGGGAGAGGACCCTCTTCTTGGATGATCAGTGTGCGAAGATGAGATCTTGCATTTCCAAGGATGCGTATGGGTTCCAGCAGACATATGCAAGGAGCTGATGCAGAAATTTTATTCCTCTGTTTGGGCAGTTCCTCCTGGCATCACCAAGATGTATTGGGATCTTCATCGCCAGTACTGGTGGCCAGGTATGAAGAAAGATGTTGCTGTTTTTTTCATGAGATGTTATACTTGTTAGCAGGTGAAATCAGAGAATTAGTGACCATCAGGACTTTTACAATAGTTACCCATTCCGTAGTGGAAATGGAATGATGTCATGATGGAATTCGTGACCAGATTGTCGAGGACACCTCGGGGAAAAGATTATGATTAGGTTTTCATCGAAAGGCTCACAAAGGATGCCCACTTCTTTCTAATCAAGGAGACCTTTAGTGTCAATGATCAGGGAAAACATTACATTAGAGAGATCGTTCATCTGCATGGAGTTCCATGCTCTATTGTTTCAGACAGAGATGAGCGCTTTACCTCTAGATTCTGGTAGTGACATCAGAAGGCCTTAGCTACACAGGTAATTTTGAGTAGAGCATACCATCCCCAGACTGAGGGCCAGTCCGATCGCACGATCCAGGTGCTTGAGGATATGCTCCAGGCTTTAATCCTTGACTTTGGTGGTTCATGGGATAAGAATATTCCTCTAGTGGAGTTCTCCTACAAAAACAGTTTCTAGGAGACCATTCAGATGGCACCATATGAGGCTTTGTACGGTAGGCCATGCTGATCACCCCTATGTTGGCTGGAGGCAGGAGAGGCAGCTTTGCTGGGACCTCGTCTTGTTCAGGAGACCTCTAAGCAGATAGAGATGATTCGAAAGAGGATGGCTACAACATAGTCTCGACAAAAGTCATATGCTGATCAGTGGAGACGACCTCTGGAGTTCGAGGTCGGTGATAAGGTTTTCCTGCTTGTCACACTGAGGCTGGGACACAAGAGGATTCAGAGACAGTGTAATCTTTCACCGTGGTACGTTGGGCCGTTTGAGGTCTTGGGGAGAGTTGGTCCGGTCACCTATCGGTTGCAGCTACCTCAGAGGTATTGGGCCATGCATGACATCTTCCACGTCTCTCTGCTCTGACGCCACTTTTCAGACCCGTCTAATGTCTTTCAATATGAGGAGGATGATCTTGAAGCGGGTACATCATTTGAGGTGCATCCTATCAGATTTTCGATCATAGTATGAAGGTTCTCTGCGGGTGGTTTGTTCTTCTGGTACGGGTGCTATGGAAGCGCAGGAAAGTACGGGACAAGACTTGGGAATGGGAGGCCGATGTACGATCGCAGTGGCTGGAGCAGTTCGGGGTTCCTTCTTCTACGCCTCTCTAGGAAATTCAGGGAAGAATTTATTTAATGGTGGAAGTTTTAAGAACCTAGATCATCTTTTCAGGTATGTTTTTTCTTTTTCTGGTGTTTTTAAGAAAAATGAACTTTCTGTAAATTTTCAAAGTACATTCTATGTACTTTCTAAATACACGTCGTGTACTCTTCTCTGGATCGAAGCCGTGTGCTAGCCATGCCTAGGCCACACACATGGTGTGTAGGGGTGACATGGAGGACAATTTTGGCAGAGTATAGAAATACTCAATACACGTCGTGTACATTAAAAATACACGATGTGTACTTTTTTTCACTAAACAGACAGGGGTCGCGCCTGACACACAGAAACACCTCCTTCTAGGTCTCGTTCATCCGAGAGCGACCCATACGGCTGGATCTTCGACAGGCTCCCATCTCCTAGTCCATCCTCCGATTCAAGCATGGTCAATTGCGTTGGAATCCCATCATTAATATATTCCTTCTACTTGAGCATCGTCATATAATTCCTCTTCGATTTTGAGTTATCATAAGTTGAGAGTTTTGTGCGTTTTCTCAGATCTATGACGTTCTAAGGGGAATCATTCATTGTGGATCACATATAACGATCTCCCAGGATCGTTGTAGGTGGTTTGTGCCTTTCCGTAGATAGTTGATGATTATTTCATGCAAATTCCACCAATACCCTTGAACGGGGTATTGCATGTTACCTGTTTTTCTCTGTCATTTTCCTACTTTGCTTGATTGTTGTAATAGAGGTTAATGCTTTTGAGTAGAGTAATTTATTTTGTGATCAGGTTGCCTGCCATGCTTGTTGTACTGTTTAGCGTTTCTAGTTGTCATGCCTAGTTGTAGGATAGTGGAACCGTTTCTTTATTATTTCAGTTGAGCCATAGACTGATATCCAAGTAGTTCATGATGTTTACGTGGACGGCGTATGCGTGCTAATCATGATTTATCTTTCACTCAGGACTGTGCTAACCTAGAGTAGTAGACCAAAGGGATAATTGACAGAAGTGCTTCTCTTGACTATCTTTTAATTACGATGCGAGACCACAGGGGGAATTGACGTTGAGTGCTTCCTCAGAGAGTCTGTAGTTCCTCGACGCGGGCCACAGGGGGAATAGATGTTGAGTGCTTCGCCAGAGATCCTTTAGCATGATATGAGACTATAGGGGGAATTGACAGTGACTGCTTCCTCAGAGAGTCTATTATTTTTCATAGCGGAACCAGAGGGGTGAGACTGTGTGTGCCTCCTAGAGGGTTGCCAGTACTTATAGGTTGACCCATAGGGGTTAGGCTGTGAGAGCTACCCAGAGGGTTACCTTTATCCTTATTGTTGCTGGCTGTTTACTTGTGTACTTTGTTTGTTAGAACTGTGGATTGTAGCTGCTTGTGCTTTTCTGTTTACTGCTTCTTGTTTTTTTACTGCCATGTATTCATTGACTGTTAGGCATAGATCATTGGGTGATTGCCTACTGGGATTGTATCTCACACTATATTTGGGACAGGTTTTTGGGCCCAAAGAAACTATGTTTCTACATGTATAGATAAGGGAATGCGCCCCTCTACATCAGGTTCTTGATTGCACTAGAGCTAGAGAGAATGGGACTGAGCCGTGGCTTGCGATACTCAGGAGTTTACTCTGTTTTTCTGTTGCACTTGATTTCAGTTGTATTTCATCAAGTTGTTTAGTTTTCTATTTTCCATAGATACTTGTACCTACTGTATCATTATCATCTTTACAATATGTATTCATTGCTTCAGATGTTTGGTTTTTGTTGTTATGCACGTTTCTACTGCTTCCGCTATTGACTGTTGTTTTTCTGCTGTATAACATACTAAATGAGGCCATAGTTTCCCCACGAACTCACCAAGGCCCTCACTGCTAGTCAGCTGGCTCTGGTATTTGGGGAAATGCACTTGAGGTCATGTGGCGAACCGGTTACTGGGCACTAGTAGAGGAGCTCTAGATTCGGGTCGTTACAGAATTTCACTATAACAATGTAAACATATATGAAAATATCTCTATATAAGATTTGTAATCTAATCCATTCCCTCTATAAAAGAACTAGAAAAGGATAATTGAAAACACTCTCTATATGAGTATTATAGCATGACACTTGGTCACTAACACTATATATGAATTACAACATGAAACCAGTCCAAGCCTTATATATAGGAATTACAACATCAATCAAAAAAGAAGTCATAAAAAGTGGATATCATAGTAACATATAATAATATCAATGGATAAATAATAAAACATTCATATGTATTTCAATTTTTAAAAAATTATCACCAGTAAATTAAATAAAAATATTCCTTTACCAAGGTGATTCTTTGTCACACAGTCACCTGAGGTCTCCTGAAATGATAACACACACATTAACCCATTATCGAGTTCATTTTTATTAAATATTTCACTCACCTAATGGGTATACACAATCCAAGTCACAACACCATTAGATCCAAGGTTATGAATGAACAACATGACAAATGATTTATCAAAAAGAAAACATAGAAATTCATTAATTTGAACAATATTATAGAACAATCACAAAATATTTCACATAAATTAATAATATAAATAGATCACAGGGTAGGGTTTTATACCATATACCATTAAATGGTGTTCAACACAATTCTTCCAAATGATATCATGAACAATAATGATGGAGTGCATGATATTAAGAAGAATACTAGATCACAAAAGATCATGATCAAAACCCAACACAACTGTGGTCTTGGGATTCCACCACAATAATGGGGAACTATTTGAGTTAGGTGTAAACCAAAACAAAACCAATAAAAAAGGAAAAAACTCTTTACCAGGTCATCTAGAAGGATAAAATGTCCTATATAATTTTTGTGAGAATGCAAATTCCTTCTGATAGGAGGGGTTGAACCAGATGAATGAAAAATAATACATTCATCCTTATTAAAACCATTAGAGATTATAAATATACAGTTTATAATTATTGATTATGAGTTATATGAAAAAAATTAATCGTATATGGTTAAAATAACACTGCTCTGACCTTAAATGTCAAGAACCAATTTCATTGCATGTATTCATTTTACATAAAAAACATATATCATAGAATCTTACTCGTGAGAATTACACATCATTTATCATTTAAATGACATTTACATTTCATGGATGGATTATTAATCATATCTTATATTAATGATCCCAAACCACTATTTTAGCCCTCCAAACTCATGATAAACACTAATAAGACACCTTTACATGTTTATAAATTGACTCAAATTATTTGAACAACATACAACCCAAAAAAATAGTTCCATTTCCAAAAATATTTTTATCTTTATCCGAATGAGACTTGATCTCCAGGTATTAAAGAAGAAATATTTCCCAAATTAAATATATTCAATGAAAAACTCAAAGAGATATATACATAGAAAAATATGGGATCTTCCATCCTCCATCCCATATAAGAACTCTTCTATTAGATTCTCTCAAAATCATCGTGGGGCCTCAACAGACAACTATTAACACTATGATACCATATTAGATTACCTCTCACATGTCTCCAATTGATCACACCCATTCATCAACTATAATAAAAATTGTGGAATTTTCCATCCCTATAAATAATATTTTCTATGGTCCACAGTCCATATGAGATGTTCTTGAATGGTGAATTTTACCCCAACGAGGTCACCAACGTCTCCTGAATAAGAATTTTCAAGGCGATGCCGTTTAAGATACACCACCTAAAACACTTCAAGCATGCCAATGTATCACTGTGGAAGGGATAATCATTAATCATCCTGACAAAACCATTCCACTATCTCTAATAGAATGACAAACCTGGGTTCTAGCCTTCCCTATTCTATGATATGGAATTGCCCCATCCTATATAAAACCTAAAGGAAACATGATGACTGACGTAAAACAATGTATTTTATCTTCATTGGTCAGAATAATATTTTTTCATTCTCTGCAATGTCATTGATTTCCTCTGGATCAACTGAACCTACTCAGTCATCTTCTAGACATGACTAGCTCTGTCAAGTGCTATCTAACATTCCACAATGAAAAAAGTCGAGAAAAAATAACCCTATATAGCAATTCCTCAAATGGTTTTATTTTTATCAACTAATAAATGAATATATTATATGAAAAATAAAAAAGATAATTATTATTCCCTGACGAACCACCAAGATGAAAAAAATAGGTTCCTAACCTATCATCCATAATCTGAATGGTCCACCAATAACTTCTATTAGTTTGAGGATGATTGGTTTTTCATAAATGGACCTATTACCCAAAATCCATCTGAAAAACCTTAATGAACCAATGTGTTAAATGAGTATCCATCAATGAAATGATACTCTTCATAACATCATGAAATTGATCTAACTCATGCATATATGGACTGTCTTCATCATCAATGGGAATGTCTCCCTAATAGGACTAATGTGGTCTTCCTTCATAAGTCAATATATGATCACATAGAATGCATCGTTTCTTTGATTTTTCCTTGGTAATACTTTTACCAAATACATTAAGGAATCATCCCACTTTATCTCAAGAATGGGTAGAGGCTGCAAGGTCCCATTAGAACTCTAATACTCGGCTTTCAACTACAGTTAGGTGAATCATTATACCAAAAATCACACTACCTCTGTATACATTCAGGAACACTGGTATTGTATATGTACATATTTATAACTCATTTTCAAACCAAAATATTACTCCCATGTAGAAACATTGAACTCTCTCATCTTCTCCATGTGAACGATTATAGGAGAGAATAATGAACCTGTACAATGAAGAAAATTTGAATTTCAATGATGCCATCCATTTAGTGACTCTCCACCATATAAGATGTTTCTATTAAAATAGTTTATTCAGATCAGATAAATTCTTCATCTTGATCTTTTCCAATCACATGGGTCTAATAGATGTCAATTTCAATGATACAAAACCCTTAGAATCCAAAATAGAAAGACACATGTTTTTAAAGTGTTTAATAATTCACAACTCATCATAAGAATCCAAAATTTCATACATTATAGTCTTCCCAATGAAGACGTTGAAAAAGTAAATTCCCATGCCTGATCTGTCTGCCAGCTCAATGTTGTAATAATAAAGATACTCATACAAAATTCTCTACTAGTGGGTCAGGTCTTTCTGGGAAAATGACTGCTTTAGTATCTTATGATTTGTGTATACCAAAACCCTCTCAATCAAAGTGAGTTTATCAAAAATAATAGTGTGTATACCATGACATATAACTCCAAAACATGATTACTATAATTTATCTCATGTGGTTTCATCTTCTTAGAGCCATAAAAACATCTAGATCCTCCTTCATTAGAAAATATTTTAGTCAAACATTGGAAGTATTAAAGCATATAGTATATTCTATATCTGGGAAATTTAATATGAGTATATGTTTTGAGTTCATAGTTATCTTCATCTCCTAAAATTTCATATCAATAGAATCAAACCTAACAGACATTATTCAGTTCATTTTCACCACATTCATAAGTGTTCAAATTGGGAGATACCATGAATTAAAAACTAAAAATAATCTGCTAAACCTTGATAACTCTGAATAAGGAAGATAATTTTGTGCCCCTACTCAGATACAATTTTCTATTCCATCTCTGTTTTTACAAACACTCATACACATGATATGACATAGCCCAAGAAGTGCACATTATCAATCTAGAAATCATTATTGGATATTTTTGGATAAACAGATACTCTCACACTATCTTCAAGATGATTTAATGTTAGTGGGAATAATCATTTTCTAAATATTAATAACATAATATTATTATGATTATAATACCACAAACAGATCTATAAAAGGGTGAATTTTCTGATTAACCAAGGAAATATATACCACATTTGTGTTCATCAATCCAAGAATCATCAATACAAACTCGTACAATCCATACCAGCTTCAAAAAAAGAATGGAGTATGCCCAATTTTATCAACCAAACCCGGAGGCTTCCTAATATCATATATATACTGGAGACTATCCAAGAACCTATAATATAATTGGAGATATCATCAATTTGTGGAAGAGAAGAATAGTTCATGGTCATAATTTTTTTCAATATCCAATAATCCACACATAGGTGAAAATTTCCATCAACCATCTTTGTTAAAATAACAAGATAATACCTTGATATGTAATATAAATAATGAGTCATTATCTACTAGATATTCCAACTAAACATTCAACACCTAAATTTATACTTCTACCATCCATAAAAGTGGAATAAAAACTGGCTCTACTCCCAAAAAAATCTATCATGAACACAATATCTTTCTTGGGAGATACGGAATAACTCATCATGAAATACAATGTGAAAATGATATAATAATGAGTTAAATGTACCGTGAATTATTACACCATCATCTAGAAAAATAATTTCAATATGATCCTTCAGATAGTCCAACATTCGCATAACTTTCCATGTACAACCTTCTTAATGATCCCTCTCAACCAAGTGAAAATAGAGTCCTCCTTCTAGATATTGAATGTTAACTATCCTCTAGTAATATTTTATATTGACATGGTATATAAGTAAACAATCATAAAAATAAATAAATTAAAACTAGTCATTACATTAAATAATTGTCCCAAATAATGGTAATCGGAAATTTTTAGATAACAAAATTTGTAATTATTTATATTATTTCACCACACACCCAATTTTGCATCGATGGTCAACACATCATCCAATAATTTGATAACCATGAAAAACATTTACTGAAATATTTGAAAAAAATAGATTTGATGTGTCTGTATAAAATAATGCATAATTGGGTATCGACATTTATACCACATGTAGACTAGAATTCCAAAATGATAGCACTGTAATGAAACATTATCTAGTGACGGTGTCCACTTCACTGATTTCAATAACAAATGTTTCCTAGAAGATAACTGTTAGAGTGGTACTTAATTCCACAAGATAAGGTGATCTATGTTCTCCCTACCAAAACAACCTATTGACAAATATGTGACCCTCATTTATTCAGTCATATTATGTGTTTTGGATTCATAAAATTTGAAAAACTACACATGTGAAGGACATTCACATGTGACTTGATCTCATAGAGAAGCACAACCTGTAATGTGTCTCGTTGGAGATCGCATCAACATGTAACATTGGAAAATGAATTTTATATTGGTGAATGTCTATTTTAGTACATAATAGACATGAACTATTATGTCAGGTGTATAAAATCACATGGATTATCATCCCTCAAAGTATCTATAAATAATTGTCTCACAAATAATTCTATAAATTCATTTTAGGGAAACTCCTTTCATACAGAACATTGTCCAAAAATGTACCACCGACACATGGATGGTCCACAAGACATGTATAAGTAAATCATCACCCTCATATAATTTTCTGTATTGAGTTTCCTAAAGATCATATTTACTAACTCGATCTTGAAATAATCTTTCTAGGGGCATCCATTAAAATTTTTCATTAGAGGAAGTTGTTGTTTAAACCTACTCATCATCATAGACATCAATGGAATGATGTGGACAATATCAATTTCCAGTGATCACGTGACCATTAGGAATATATTATGAAGATGATAATAAATATGATCTGTAGTAGATATCAGAATCCCCAGTTAATATTTTTAGGATATTTTGGATTGGAATACTCAAAATGAAAAATTAAAATATAATGATGATAGTTTTTAGTATAATTACAAAACAATCCATGTAATACTAGATATCAACAAGATCAACCTCAATAAGTTAAATAAACAGAGAACCCCTAGCTTGTTGTCTCTCTAAACATGGTTTTACAAGTGAATTAGCAAGACATGACTATTCATTCATTTCCATTAATCATTACATTAATCAAGTATTTCATATCACATTTCATAATGATTAATATATCAGATGCAATAAATAAATCCCTCTCATGAACAATACATGTAATGATATATCCCTCTATGTCAGTCCTAATGAATTTATACTAATCTCATTCAATAATAGACCACATGTGTAAATCTCATGATATAATAAAATCATAGAACATGTGAATCACTTGAGTTGAAATAACATTAGTCCATAACAAGATAACATGATGGAAAATAATCCCATCCCTGGGTACTAAGATTATTCCTCAAATATAGGTGAGGTAATCTCGTGAACAAGATCATTACCAAGTCTTGAATCATATTAGTATCATTTATAAATTTCCTATGTTGTAAATTAGTAGAAATGAATCCTATATTTGATACTAATTTGCAATGTCCCCTTATTGGAAACTCTTTCACATGGAAAAAATAGGTTTTTTACAGTACCCCATGCATGCCTCCACATACACTAGAGGGCCCCAAATATCATTGTTGTTGTAAAAGACATTGTGGGTAGACGATACACCATGGAATATAGTTATAATAAAGTAGAAATAAATATTATTATTATTACTATTATTATTATTAATGATCATCAGACTAAAAAAAATACTGATTATTGTCAAACAAACATCATTTAAATATAAGAAAGTCAATAATTAATATAATAACGAATCATGTAATGTCTAGATAGACTTTATCTTATGTAAAAATTTATAAATATTAAAAAAAATTATTATCATGTAAATATTATAAATAGATTGCAGTCACAAGCCCCATTTCATCCCTAACTCAATGTTTCAACCCATCCAGCAAGAAACAATTAATAATAGGGTCATATTCCCTTGTCCAAACCAACATCCTTGAAAAATTATTTTTTTTCATAGGAAAATACTAATAGGGGGAGTAAAACTCAGTAGGTCCACAATGCTGTTTCAAAATAAATATGGTTCGATAATAATTTTATTCAATAGAGCACAGAACAAGCGTACTAATTTATAAATTAAAAAAATATAACAATCATCATTCATCAACAATATGATAGAATTTTTATGGGCATGTAGCACAACCATTCCAACTGGTCAACATGTCCATGATATAATCATATCTTTTGGGATAAACCTATAACCAATACAACATATATAAAAGTAACTCTATGTATGTATTAAATCATTTATGCGAAGTTCATTATGAATTATTTACAATATGAAACTAGAGTGCCCCGTCTATATATTCATTACAACAAGATACTATTCCAAGAACACAATATTGTCATTACAACCTGAAACAAGTATTTTCCTAGTGTATAAGACATAAATAATTAATTACAATAAAAGTCAGAATAACAAAGATATCATAATAACATATCATATTCTTCAATGGTTAAATTTTCAAATAATAATTTATCCTGTAATTACACATCAATCTATAGAGAAAATTATCACAAATAATATCAATAAAAAATAATACATTAACAGGGGGTATTATATCAATATTTAAAAAAGGATCTCCTTATTGTTAACACTCATATTATGATATTGGATAATTTATTATTATTTTCGAGTTATCTCTCCTAATGGGTAGCCACAAGATTGGTTGAAAACCCATTCGATCCATAGAAATCGAAGGAATAATTCAACATCTGATTTATCTCCCACAAAAATTAAATTAATTAATTAATATGTTATGTCAATGAAATCAAAAAATACAACAATACCTGAACAATAGATACATACCATATAGTTTTTTAGTAAAACTCCCTATAATATATGTGTAGATAAATGCTTCTAATTGATAATGCCATCATGAATGTATGATAGAATATCGAAGGAAGAAAATAAGATCACACATGATCGAGATGAAAACACATCAAAAAAATAAAATCACGGTATTCCACCATTAAAATGGAGATCTATTTAAGAGAGGGGAAAACCAATGTGAAACAAATTACATGGTATCATATCCTCTATTGGGACACTCAAAACAGAGGAAATCACTCCAAAATCACCTGATAATTAAAAAGGGAATGATTGAGGAAGGGATACACCTAATTAATAATGATTCCTAAATTATTCCCAAATTAATCCACTAGAGCAGTGAAATACACAACATGTAATTTTAAATATATGGTTTAATGGAAAAGTTTGTCACCACATGTAAAATAACCCCTCTAGAACATTACATGGCATCAATTGGTTTATTAATTAGTATTCATTTCATGACACTAATCAGTATCATATAATATTCCCGACAATATTAACATGTCACGGAAAATCCACAAAGTATGTTAATGTCCTGTAGACATCATTACACCTAATTTTTATTAAAGAGGCCAAACAACCTCTGAAGAATTCCAAAAACATTGTAAATTCTCATAATACTTTTTTATTATACTTGGACTACATTAATTAAAAAACATTCATTAAATATCATTAGTTAATTTTCCCCCATCAATTTATATTTTCCAATTAATGACACTCAACCACAATGTTTTAAATAATATAGATTTACAAAACTAAATAATAAAAAAACTCAATGATGTATTTCATTATAAAAAATCGAAACTAACAAATTTAAATGTCGTTATGGAATTTATTTTAAAAAAAATTCACTATTTTCATGTTTTTTATTTTCTTACATTAATTTTCCAATTCAGGACAATATTCAAGAACTTGAGAAGCCCCAGGAGGCCCCCTATTAATGGTGTCACAATGTTACCAAATCAAATGTCACATTGGGAGATCATCAAAATGATTGAACCAAATGACTATTATAGATAAAATGATCATGTCCAATGACCCGATGCCTCAACCGACTACCTTGGTAGTTGATAATCCATGACCACAAGATGAATATATGGTTGAAAATAGGATGATCTATCATGTTGTCCATAATCGATAATGCTGCACCAACATAAGAGAAGCAACCCAGTTTGAGCTATCTAGAAAAATAATTTTCTAGGAACACTCTATACACTGAACAAAATTATAGAATATGATTATCATAAATAGGAATAGCCCCATCAACCATGTCAAATATGAATCTAGGTAATGATGATGTTATTTTGAAGTCATACAACTTTAATTAAATATTCATATAGATGTGTTTTTCACATGGGGATAATGAATGTTCCTTATGTATTATGTCTACCACGAATCTATGGAAGCTAATTTAGCGGTTTGAAAATCTCTTTTGATAGATCTATCCAACATTACCAAATGAGATTGAAATCTGGACGTTCAAGCACATGATGACTACAACCAATGTCTATACATGTTGGTAGAGTTTAATAAAAAAATGGATAATTATATCATATGAAGAGAAATAATCAAATCCATGAAATATGTAGATTGGGAACCTATATACAAATCCACTGACGGAGGATTAGGGTTATATTGATGAGTGAATGGTTATTATGAAAGTTACTTATTTAGAAAAATTATTTTCAAGGATCATCCCCTTATTCACATTGAAAATTATATTTTCCTATATGACAAAATATTAGGAGTCCATAATATAAGATAATATTAATAATATAAAATGTTATAACACTACATTAACCTATTTGTATTATTATATATTTCACTGTAATATGTGTAAATATATATTAGTATAAAATGGAAATATATTATATGTGTATATTTATAATATTTATATATATATATTATTATATTATTATTAGTATTACTATTATTATTTAATAATTATTATAATATATATATATTAATATAATTTTTATGACATATATTAATATATATTTTTATCATGTTTATATTAGGATAAAAAATAAGAACATACATACTTTAAACTTCATTTTGGAAGTAAAATGTTTCAACTAACATTTCACAAAAAACGTTTTGTTTCATTTAAAAATAGATAAATAAAAATATTATCTTCAATATATCACATAATATACTTCTCATTTGGTTCATTACTAGACGCATCACACATAGTACAGTAAAGAAAAAATATGGTGAAAAAAATATAACGTGTGAGCCTATATGCTCAATAAGGGGAAAATGAGAGATAGAAATATGTGATCATAAGTGATCATAATATTTTAATAAGGGTATGGTAGGGTAATCATCATTCATGAGTTGAAAATCATTCCCAATATGTTAATTATATACAAAATTTAGTCATTAAATAAATGTTACTGTTAAAAAATAACGACTCATAGGTGTATTTATAACCAATAGATATGACAGGATAACACTGACATAAAATATTGGTGAGACAATATGCAATGAAAATAGTCTGATTAGTTGAGAATCACTAATAATAATATTTCACATTGTGCACCATGTCCTTTTACTATACAAGTTTCATTTTTCATTCCATCAGATAGTACTATACTTGTTTCATTCCCAAATGTAGTAGTTAATATATCCTAAGGAATGAATCATTAACCAATGTGATTGAGTTTTATAGAAGACCCTCCCATCAAGTAATTAAAACCATACAAATGGTTTCCATAAAATTATAAAAATTCATCATCCCATCATTGAATAACATAGGAAAATAAATGAGTTTCATAATGATTCAATCACCACATTATAATATGTCATGAATATAATGAATAAATATGAAACCATTGTTATATATTTCAAGTGGAACTAAATAATCATAAATGTATTTTGACATAGAAAAAAAATTCATTTTATTGATCATTATATAATTTCATGAGGAAATGCCCATTCATTCTTTAATTAACTTATTTAAGATAAAACAATTCTATATTACGAGGAAAAATAATTTCATTTAAAATGAAAATAGAGTCTAGTAACAGAATACAGAAATATTTTAATTTCCAATATTACATAAAATTGTGATTAAAATGTACACATATAAAATAAAATTTTTCATACTTTTGTAGATAAGATTAAATTGATGCATGTGGGAAACATTAGAAAATAACATGTTTTCATCCTCTGTAGTAGATTTAAAATACATATACAAAATATAATAATAAATAAGTGGAATTTAATTAAGAATATACATGAATGTTTTTTTAATGAATATGGATATTTAGGAGAAATGTCCTTGAACCTAAATAATTAAAAAGGTTTCAAATTTATTCCTTAAAACATACTTTTGTTCATTTACGAGTACAAATAGGAAGAAAATATAAAAAAAATAAAAGAGAAAAATATATAGGGGATATTAAAAAATACTTTGATCAAGGAAAAAAATTAATATAATATCCCGAAATATACGTCGAACCTAGAAAATCATGAAATAAAATTACATTGTATCAAGAAACCATTTCATCTTATGTATTATTCAATTCATAAAACCTGTGAAATAAATAACATGAAATGAATCCTTAAATATGGTGAATAAAAAAATATATCTGATATAAACTATCATAGGGGGAATATATAATCCTTATTAAATATATTATGTTCATAATATTAATTAATTATTAAACATGGACAATTTATTAGAAATAACTGTTGATATATGTCTGACTACCTTCATGAGTTCTTCCACCTCCTCTATAATATATATATATATATATATCCATTTTTATTTTATTAAATAAACATATATAAACTTATAATATCATATATAACCACTTATGAAATTTCAAAAAAAAATTATAAATAATTCTATATTAAAATCATCATTTTCGGGTGTTAATAGTTTCGTTTTGAAGTATGTTTTAGTTTTATAGTTTTCAAACATCAATATTGATGATGGTTTTATCATATAAAGAATATTAAAGTTGATATAAATATTATATATATTTATTATATAATTATATTTAGTTTTCTATTAAATGTAGATACAAAATTATTAATGAAATAATTCATAGAGATGGTAGTTTGTACGTATGGATCGACACTATTTCCTTTTTTCAATGGAAATAAGAAATGAAAAATATTTTTCATATAAACATTTAAAAATCATAATTATCACATAAATATCACACACACACACAGATATATATATATATATATATATATTAAATCCACCCTTATATCTACTCATGTGAGGGGGTAATGGAATATAAATCAAATAACCACGTAAAGGCGGTAGTCCATGTGTACGACTGATCACTAGTTCTTGTTTTTTTCATTATAATTAAAGGTAAAAAATTATATAATATATTATATTTGGAGAATTTTATTTTGGTCATTATAATAAAATATATAAATAAACAACATCATAATAACGATCCATGATATGCATTTATGGAAAACAAAATACATTAATATATGGAGTTAGTAGTCCTCCTTTATATATGTGTGATAATTTTATTTCGAATTTGATTGACAATAAGTTTGGTAATGGACCATAAAAAATATCATATTATATACAGTGTATATTTATTATTATATATTGTAATGGAAAGAGAATAATTGAAATAATTATAAGTATATGTAAAGGTCATAATTGAAGGTGTAGAAACCCAGTTTTTCCCATATAGGACTATGGAATATTTCTATACATTATTCCAGAGTAGGTCGTTTAGACGGCATGCGATTCCGAGTCCTTGTGTGGCCGGAATTAAAATTTTAGTGTGTTCACACTGGGAACGCTAAATAAATGAAATAACTCTTAAAAAGTATCTCGGACAGGAAAGCCGATGGTACCATTGAGTACTGTGCGTGCCGTTTACCCTAAGAGGGGTGTAACTTTCGAGTGCGTGGGCCTCCTATGAAAAATGGCCCCAGGGGCGATTTTGTAATTTAGAGGCTTAAGGTATTAAGTTTTATAACATTTGGACAGGGCCTCATATTAAATTTATGAGACTGACATTGTGCTCGGGAGGTGGTGTTTACCCTATTAGAGGCTTAAACTCGACCATGTTAATAGTTATGGATGCAGGGTCTTCGGGTCAGTGATTTAAAATTAATTAAAAATATTAATTCAATTTTCTCTACTTTAGCCATAACCACTTCCAATCCTCCCCTTGGATACCCTCTAGCGAAAGGAGCTCCCAATAATGTATCTCCCATCATCAACATCTTCTCCTCCTCCCCAAATCCAAGAAGAATCAACAACGGTGGTGGCGTGACAAAGGATCGAAGCTTCAGGGTATTCCCAAGAGGTAGGATCATTGCGGTTTCATTTCTTTAATTTTTTCATCACCTTTGAGCTTGATTTTTAGTGTCAAATTTCCATTATTTTTTCGAACGAAGCCCTTGGTCGTGTATTTCATGTTCCAAGCTTTCTGATTATTTTTTCTTTTTGAATTTCCGAGTCCCGATACGTCCGCAGCAGTCCATCAAAGTTCTGATATTTTTTTGGTCTTTTCCGATGGTTTCAGCCAGTTCCGGTGGCGGGTCCAGTGTTCCCAGGCGGTGACGGTCTCACCCGGCAGCGTGGTGTCTCACGGTAAAGCGGGGTAGGCGCCTTCAGCGGAGGCTGATGGGGCTCTCTGATTGCGGGCGTCGGTGGGTGAGCGGATGCGGCTGTGGGAGGCGTTCTGGGCGAGCTGCTGCGAGGCGGACCGGGCCGTGGGGGCGCCAATTGGGGCGCGACAATGCGGAGGAACGGGGTCATGGCACCCAGTCAGCAGGTAGGGACCTGCTACTCACGGATCCTATGGAAACTCATCAGGACCATCTGAGCCAGTCCGGGAAAGGCGGGCCGGCCCGCGCGGTGAACCGCTGGCTAGTTTAGGCTGGGTGGGCCGGCCGAACCGGCCCGACCCACCTCGTTTCGTATATTTATATTAAAATGTCTTTAAATTTATATCGTAAATCATATTCACTTGTCTTCTGCGGAAAATGCATTCCTTGGATCTAGTCGGACATTTTGAGATGGTCTAGGAAATTTTTGAATCCCGATACGGGGGCTCGGTGGCGCGACACGTACTTTATGTAGTTTAGCGCTTTTTCCATGGTTCCTGGGTGGGGCGGTGTTGACACATCCGGAGTCCGTTTTCTGCGCCGTCAGTGGATTTGAGACCCTGGCGTCGAGGCAGTGTTTTCCATGGTGGTTTCAGGCGTTGATGCCAGAGTAAAGGTGTGGACCCCACGGGCCGTCATTCGAGTTGCACGCACCAATTTGAATCTTTTTCATCAGACGTCCATTCGGGGCATGTGAGTTGTCAATTTTGAGTGTCTTTCTGAGGGCATTGCAATGGTGAAATCTGCCCACTTTATGTATGCATTATTATACGGGCCCCATGAGGTTCATTTTGTGCATTGATAGTGAATTCATATCTCCTTCATCGGGTGTCCGTTTTGGACAAGTGAATAGTAAATCTTGTGAGCTTTTCTGAGAGCATCGCAATAGTGCGATAAATTTTTATTTTTTCAATACTGGGATGCGGGTCCCACGTAGCACCGCTCATGTGCGGTTTGGAAAAAAGCATCTTTTTCTCCGAAGATCTATTCCACGCATGTAAACAGTCAATTTGATGTGTTTTCCCGAGGGGATCGCAATGGTGCGATGCGCCTGACTGTTTTCGGGACTGAGGCTGAGGACCATGGGACGCCGTTTGTGCGTAAATCGGTCTTGGATAGATTTCTCGTTGGATATCAATTTGGGGTGAGTATATAGTCTATCTAATGTGTTTTTTTTCAAGGATTACAATGGTGTGATCCATCTTGATGTGCGGAGCCTCATTCAAGATCTCATTAAATGTGGAAGCATGAAAGGTGTACCGGTGGTGGTTCTTCCTGCAATGTTTGTAGGGAACCCTTGGCATGTGATCGCATTCACTCATGTGAGAGTGAAGTTAGTATTTAAAGTGGTATGGTTGGTCATGCCGGACCATAGAGCATGTAGGTTGGAAAAATTACATTTTCTCCCTTTTTGTGTTGACGTTGTACATCGTGTGCATGATAGCCTTTGGGTTGGAAATGTGGTATACTCTGGGAGTATTCGAGAATGATTCGAGTTACATGTTGTAGTACCTGAGAAAATTTGTGTTCTTGGGTTGGAGATAGGGCCACATGTCGTGTGGGCCCCATGTTCATGTCTTTTTCTGCTTTGCATACCTTTGACCTCTCGTGACGTAGAGGGTACCTCTATTCTCGATGGTTTAGACTAGCAGTGTTGAGCGGTTTCCCCTGTTTCTGTTCTCGACGGTGTGATAGGCAGAGTTGTTTGGGTTCCCCATTTTTCCTTTAGCCGTGTGGGCTTTCAGCATCATGTCAATTTGTGTTCCCTAGTAGGGTTATTGTGGTTTCAGTGTGACCAATACATTACGCGGGCAACGACCCTCTACCCTGGAGGTTGTTTCCAGTTGGGTACGGAGCCCCAGTGAGCCAGGGTGTAGATTCCCTAGACGAGTATCGAGATCATATCTTCCATCCACAATCTACCGTGATGTGTTTCCCTAGGCAGAGCTCCAGGTATCGTCGTGACCCACAATACATGGGTGATGAATCTCTACTAGGTGAATTTTTCTTGAGTTGGGTGGTTTCGTGATACCCACTCCATGTTCTGTTGGCCAGTGTTATACCATCTAGTAGGAATGTCCAGAGCAGTTCCGGGTTTACTCTCCATCAGGGCTGGGCAGTGGGTTTCTCATCGACTTCATTGGGTTTACCCTCCAATGGGGATGGGCAGTGGGTTTCTCATTGACATCTTAGGGTTTACCCTCCAGTGGAGACAAGGCAGTGGGTTACCTGACGACCTCTTAGGGTTTACCCTCTACCAGAGACTGGGTAGTGGGTTACCTGATGACCTCTTAGGGTTTACCCTCCAGTGAAGACTAGGCAGTGGGTTACCTGATGACCTCTTAGGGTTTACCCTCCACCAGTGAATGGGTAGTGTGTTACCCGATGACCTCTTTGGGATTACCCTCGAGCAAAGACTGGGGAGTGGGTTACCCGGCAACCTCTTAGGGTGTACACTCCATTAGAGGCTAGGACGTGGGTTACTCGAAAACTACTTTCAAACTCAGTCCTTTGTACTATGATAGTCTTTGGCATTTCTCCTTCACTACCAGAGCGGGACCCTTGGTTGTAAGGGTCAATGATGTGACAACTTTGACGTTGAGAAGACCTCTCGACTGTGTGACAGTGAAGAGGTGTGGTTTGAAATTCCCCAGAACTCTCAAGTATGATGGGTGCTCTCCCCACCAAGATGTTTCCCTGTGAAGCGACCTAAAAATGTGCAGGTTAGTTAGTGCCACCCAAAATGTATAGTGTTAGGGTGTGGTGATTTTAGCCCCTTGGCTTGCAGTTCGGGGTAGACGTGCAGGATGATGGGCACTGATGGTGTTTACTTTTGGGATTGTTGGCTTGTCACTTTCATTGGATGAGCAGTGGGATGTATATCCCCTTACGATATTTTTTGGGTTTCTTGGAAGAGCACATATATATGTATACATTGTTCCAGTACCCACTCCTTGGGTTTTGGTTACTCTCCTTCCAAGAGAGGTGAAGACACGCGGGGTATGCCACATGATTTCCATGTCTAGCTTCTTGTGGTTGGATGACTCTATTGTCCTACAATAGGTAGAAAAGACATGACTATAAGTTCATCTTCTCACGGTTTTCAGATCATTGTGTTTGGACGAGTGTACTTCCTTCCTCTTTTTGGGTTGAGATGTTACTCTACAGTACTTTATACTACACTCTCTGTGGTAATCCTTTAATTTTTCCATGTTCGATGTACTACTCACCTCTTTAGTACCTCCTTTGTTGCTCTCTTGAGCCTTCAGGGCATCCTACTGAGTATTTTTATCCTCACCCCTTCGTGGGATTTTCCCGCACATAGTGTGCCCTTGCAGAAGACGGACAGGTCGATCGTGATGTCAGAAGAGCTTAAGACTTCGGGAGCATGGACCTCGTGCGGTGGTCATAGTCGGGTTCTAGTTATGGGACCCTCACATATATTTACTTTTGTTTACCAGTTGCTGGGTTGATGGACGTTTCTGGTTGGGTGTGTGTTTTTCCCTTCACTTTTCAGTTTACAATCAGCAATTACTTTATACTGTTTAGAGGTTGATGCCCCTTTTGTGATTGTTTATAGCAGTTGGTACTTTAGATTCTCTTTTATTCTACACTTCAATATTTATTGGGCTACATGTGTGTGTACAGGTACTCAGGAAAAGGCACCCCTGAGTTGGTTAGCCTTCGGTGCTTGTTGCCAGCCCCTGGCCAATAGAGGTGGGCATGGGGTAGTTGCGGCTAGAGCCCGGGTAGGGTCGGGTCATGAAAAAGTGGTATCAGAGGTGGTTCATTCCATAGGACGTTGTTCGGATGTCCCTAAAAAAGAAATTGGTTGTGATCTGGGGAAATAGTGTCAACATGTCTCAAGAGTGGCTCTCAGCCCAGTGAGTCCAGTGATGGTGCGACAGATGACGTATCCATTCACCAGGACCCTGATATCCCGATTGTCGACTCAACATGCTGATACACCCATTGCATGGAAAATTGGTTTGTGCATCACATAGGATTGATTCTTTGGCTGTTCTTCTTGATTCATCTCCGCATTTTTGTTATGGTGGTATACATATATGATCATCTGATCATGGTACTCCCTGATAACATTCAAGATACCTCCACGAAGACAGCCATCCTGAATACCAGCTTTGGATCATGAAGACGACCTTGTTATTGAGAAGGCTTTATTCAAGGAACCATCTTGAGTGTCCCTTTCTCCGGGTGGGCCGGTAGCAGCACCCCCACCTTGTGAGTAGCAGGCAGCTCCTGCAGAGCAGACTGAGCTTGAGCGCACTCTGGGAGTTCCAGCGGCAGAGACCGCTAACGTTCAGCGGAGAACCAGACCCTATGGTAGTAGAGGATTGTCTTGGGAGAGTAGTTTTCCTCTTTAGTCTTGCACTGACGCCGAAAATTCAGATGGTGGCTTTGGCAGCCATCCCTTTCCACGGAGCAGCGGGGCGTTGGTAGAGTCTGGTGACTCAGTTTCTCGATGAGTTGTCGCTATCAAGGGACGACATTCAGCTACTGTTTTGTGTGGAGTATTAACCATCATGCTTATGCTCTGTTCAGATCCAGGAGCTCCTTCAGTTTTGAAAAGGAGGGATGACAGTGACTGAGTACGCGACTAGGTTCGCGGACCATGCACGCTTTTACCCAGAACTAGTCCATGACAACAAATTCTGAGCAGGAATGTTCGAGCAAGGGATCTACAGGGAGATTTGTGCAATCATTGTACCCTTGGGATTTCCCACATATTCTTAGGTTCTCGAGCAGGTGCTAGTGACAGAGAGCTTCCTGTCGTGCTTAACAGTTAATGGTGGCAGTAGGCATGGAAGAGCCGAGCCGTCTACCATAGCTGGCAGGCATTAGTAGATATAACCTCGACATAGGTGGCCTTCCCACTGCCAGTTTCGGAGATGTGGTCGTGCATCACTATGGTGTCAAATCACATGGCTCAGCAGAGGAGACCCTTCCGCGAGTGGATTCTGGGGAATGGTCATACCCCACAGTGGCTCCGATGGCACCAGGGTAGCCCAGAGAGCGCCAATGCTATGCTTGTGATGGGAGAGGTCACATGGCATGGGACTAACCGACCAGGAATGGTGAGAATTCCGGGCAGGTAGAAGGTTCACCACCATGACAGAGGCAGCGCCGTGATCAGAGTAGCCCCTAGAAAGGTGGTGCTAGTGGAGGAGCAGGGGGAGCTGGTAGTGGGGATGACTTTATGAGGTCTTCCCATCACCACCAGGCAGTCCACATCTTGCCCTGGGATCTGAATGTTGGGACTAGAGATATCCACGAGCATTAGATGTTTACGATTCTCTAGAGAAGGATGTGACAAGAGTTATTCTTTACAACCCTTCTACTTTTTGTAGTAGAATTGTTAGACTCTATGTGTGAAATAAATTTCTCCCTGTTCCTTGCTTGAGTTATTTATAGTCTGACGTGGGGCTTCGGTGTAACCCTGTGTTAGTGGAATATAAGGGGTGGAACCATTCTCTGTAGTCTATAGTGGTGAATCCTTCGCCTTTCGAGTGTGTAAGAGAATCTTGGTCGTGGGAAATCAACATTGAAATCTTGTGTGACTAGATATCCTTGGGTGTTTCAACATATGGATATTATGATGTACGGAACCATCGGGCATTTTCCTAGGTCCAAAAAGTGATTTCAGTCACATCGTGCGACATAGAGGTGCGACCGGGGAGACTAGATACCCCTGAGGTCCTTCCGGCTGTTTGAGATCGTGCGAAGGGATGGAGAGATCCCCATCGCCTAGTCGTAAGACCAAATGTTGATTTGGGAGCATAACATCTCTCACGTGACTCACCTAAGAAGAATTCTGCATGCACCTATGCATGTCATTGTTGAGAGCAGACCCTACCCAAATGGACTAAATCCTTTGGTTCATGTGTGGTGATGTAGAATTTTCCAAGAGTTTTCATGGGAACATGTGATCCAGGTGTGGGCATTGTACCCCGAGATTTTTCGTAGTTTTTTAGTTCTAGGAGGAAAAGCATGAAGGGTGGAATTATGTAGAAACCCAGTTTTTTCCATATAAGACATTGGAATATTCCTTTACATTATTTTATGGCAGGGCGTTCAGACGGCGTGGGATTCTGAGGCCCTGTGTGGCTGGAATTAATTTTTTAGTGTGTTCGCACTGGGAATGCTAAATAAATGAAATAACACTTAAACAGTAGCTTGGATGGGAAATATGAGGTCACCATTGAGTCCAGAGTGTTCCTTTTACCCTAGGAGGGGTGTATCTTTCGCAGGCGCGAGCCTCATAGGAAAAATGGCCCAAGGGGCGTTTTCGTAATTTAGCGGCTTCTGGCATTAAGTTTTATAACTTTTGACGGGGCCTCAGATTAATATTCTGAGACCTCCGTTATGCTAGGGAGGTGGTTTTTACCTGAGGGGAGGCTTAATCTCGACCCCGTCAAGAGTTATGGATGTGTGTCGTTGGGTGAGTGACTAAAAATTAATTAAAAATTTTAATTCATTATTCTCTACTTATGCCATAACCACTACCCATCCTCCCCATGGATATCCTCTGGCTGAAGGATCTCCCTATCAAGGAGATCCCAACTTCAACCTCTTCTCCTCCTCCCCCAAGCCATGTGTAAGCGACAACGTTTGTGGAGTGACGAAGGATCGAAGCTTCGGGCTATGCCCAAGAGGTAGGATCGTTGCAGTTTGATTTTTTTAATTTTATCATCGCTTTTGAGCTTGATTTGTAACATCTAATTTCCATTATTTTGTCATGTGAAGCCCTTGGTTGGGTAGTTTATTTTCCTATCTTTCCGATTCTTGTTTCGGTTTGAATTTCCGAGTCTCGAGGCATGCGCATCAGTCTGGGAAAGTTCAAATGTTTTTTTGGTGTTTTCTGATGGCTTCAGTCGGTTCTGGAGGCAGGTCGATCCTTCCCATTTGGAGGTTGCAGTCTCACTCGGGGGTGGGGCGTCTCACGGTCGTGCGGGGCAGGCGGCTTCCGTGGAGGTGGATGGGGGGCTCTGGCTGCGGGCGTCGACATGCGAGTTGAGGTGGCTGCAGGAGGCGGCCTGGGCAAGCTACTGCGAGGCGGACTGGGCAACGGGGGAGCTAACATGGGTTCGAAGACACGGAGGACCGGGGTTTTGAGAACCCGGTCCGCAGGCAGGGAACCGAAACATGCGGGTCCCTTGGAAACTTAGCTGGACTGGCTGATCTGGTCCGGGCGAGGAGGGTCGACCTGTGCGGTGAACCGCGGGCCGGTTCAGGTCGGGTGGGCCGGCCGAACCGGCCCGACCCACCTCGTTTCGTCCATTTATAATAAAATGTCTCTAAATTTCAAAAAATAAATTGGATCCGCATGTTGTATATGGTAATACATTCCTTGGATCGAGATAGATGTTTTGAGATGGTCTCAGAAATTTTTAAATCCCGAGACGGGGGCTTGGTGGCGCGACACGTAGGTTAGGTAGTTTACCGCTTTTTCTGAGGTTCTTGTGTTAAGCGGCAAAGACACATCTATAGTTCGTTTTGAAAGTCTTCAGTGGCATTGATACCCTGGAATTGAAGTGTAGTTTTCCAGGGTGGTTTTAGTCATTGAATCCGGAGTTGAGGTGTGCCATTGGCCGTCTTTCGAGATGCACGCAGAAATTTGTAACTTTTTCTTCGGACGTCCATTTGGGGCGTGTGAGCTGTTGAACATGAGTGTTTTTACAAGGTCATTGCAATGGCGCAATCCACCCACTTTAATTCGGTATGACGGTGTGGGCCCCACGAGGGTAGTTTTGGGATGTGATGGTGAATTCCTATCTCATTCACCGGGTGTCCGTTTTGGACAAGTGAATATTCAATCTTGTGCGCTTTTCCGAGTGGATCTTAATGGTGTGATCCATTTTTAGAGCTTTGGGACAGGGATGTGGGTCTCACGTAGAACCCCTTGTGTGTGGTTTGACGAAATTCATCTTTTTATCTAGATATCCATTCCACGCAAATATGCAGTCAATTTGACGTGTTTTCCCGAGGGGATCGCAATGGTGCGATGTGCCTGACTGTTTTCAGGACTGAGGCTCGGGACAACGGGATGTTGTTCCAGTGTAAAGCGTTTTCGGACAAATTTCCCGTCGGATATCCATTTTTTGGAGAGTATATAGTCTATCTGGCGTGTTTTTTCTCAAGGATTAAAACGGTGCGATCCGTCTGGATGTGCGGAGCCTCATTCGAGATCTCATTAAATGTGGAAGCATGAAAGGTGTACTAGTGTTGGTTCTTCCTACGATGATTTTAGGTAACCTTGGGAGTGTGATTGTGTTCACATTTGTGAGATAGAAGTTAGTGTTTAATGAAGTATGGTTGGTCGTGCTAGTGTCGTGGAGGAAGTAGGTTGGAGAAATTATGTTTTCGCCCTTTTTGTGTTGACGTTGGACATCATGCACACGATAGCCTTTGGGTTGGAAATGTGGTATACTATGAGAGTATTCAGGAATCCTTGGAGGTACATATTGTAGAACCTGAACACAATTTTGTGCTAGGATTAGAGATAGGGCCACATGTCGTGTGGGCCCCATGTGCATGTCGTGTTCTACTTTACGTACATTTGACCTCTCGCGACATAGAGGGTCCCTCTGTTCAAGATGGTTTAGACCAGTAGTGTTGAGTGGTTTCTCCTCGTTCTATTCTCGATGGTGTGATCGGCAGAGTTGTTTGGGTTCCCGTTTTTTTCCTTTAGCCATGTGGGCTTTCAGTATCATGTTCCTTTGTGTTCCCTATTTGTGTTTTTGTGGATTAGGTGTGACCAATACTTTATGCAAGAACCGATCCTCTACCCAATAGGTTGTTTCCTGTAGGGTATGGATCCCCAGTGAGCCCGGGCATAGATTCCCTAGCCCAGTAGCAAGATCATATTGTCAATCCACAATCTACCATGATGTGATTCCTTAGGCTGAGCTCCAGGAATCGACGTGAACCACACTACACAAGAACTGAACCTCTACTAGGTGAATTGTTCTGGAGTTGGGTGGGTACATGATACCCACTCCGTGTTCTATTAGCCAGTGTTGTACCATCCAGTAGGGATGGCCAGAGCAGTTCTGGGATTACCCTCCTACAGGGCTAGGGAGTGGAATTCTCATTGACTTCTTTGGGTTTACCCTCCATTGAGGATGGGTAGTGGGTTTATCAATGACTACTTAGGGTTTACCCTCCAGCGGAGACTGGGCAGTGGGTTACCCGATGACCTCTCAGGGTTTACCCTCCAGTAGAGACTGTGAAGTGGGTTACCCGATGACCACATAGGGGTTACCCTCCAGCGGAGATAGGGTAGTGTGTTAACTGACGACCTCTTAGGGTTTACCCTCTAGCAGAGACTGGGTAGTGGGTTACCTGATGAGATCTTAGGGTTTACCGTCCACCAGAGACTGGGCAGTGGGTTAACTGACGACCTCTTAGGGTTTACCCTCTAGCAGAGACTGGACAATGGGTTACTCGATGACTACATTAAGGCTCAGTCCTTTCTACTAGGCTATTATGTGTATTTTTTCCATGAATACTAGAGCAGGACCCTTGGATGTACGGGTCAGTGTTGTAACAACTTTGACTTTGAGAAGACATATCGACTGTGTGACAGTGAAGAGGTGTGGTTTGACTTTCCCCATAACTCTAAAGTATGAGGGGCGCTTTCCACACCAAGATGCGTCCTTGTGATGCGACCTAAATCCATGGGGGTGATTCAGTGCCGCCCAAAGCGGATAGTGTCAGGGTGCATTGATTTGATACACTTGGCTTGCAGTTTGGGGAAGATGTGCAGGATATTGGGCGCCGATGTTGTTTACTTTTGGGAATGTTGGCTACTCACTTTCTTGGGCAGAACTACAGGATGGATATACCCTTACGATCTTGTTTGGGTTTCTTGGCAGAGCATATATGTAAGTATAGCTTGTTCCATTACCCACTCCTTGGTTTTTGGTTACTCTCCTTCCAGGAGAGGCGAAGACACGCGGGGTATGCCACGTGCTTTCCGTGTCTGAATTCTTATGGGTGGATGACTCTACTCTCATACTATCGGTAGAGAAGACTCGACAAGATGTTCATTATCACACCGTTTTCATCTCCTTCTGTTTGGATGAGTGTACTTCCTTCCTCTTGTTGGGTTGAGTTGTCACTCTACTGTACTCTATACGGCACTCTATGTGGTAGTCATTTACTTTTCCCTATTCGATCTATGGGTCACCTCTTCAGTACCTCCTTATTTCTACCTCAAGACTTCAGGGCATCCTACTGAGTATTTTTATACTCACCCCTTCTTGGGCTTTGCCCGCATTGGTGTGACCTTGCAGATGATGGATATGTCGATCGTTACATCAGATGATCTTTGGAGTTCGGGAGCTTGGACTGTGTGCGGTTTTCATAGTCGGGTTCCAGGTGTGGGACCCACCTAGTTGTTTACTTTTGTTTACCTGTTTCAGGGTTGTGGAACTTTTCTGGTTGGGCATGTGTTTTTCCCCATTTCTTTTCAGTTTACCATCAGCACTTACTTTGTACTACTTAGAGGGCGATGCACTTTTCTGATTGTTTATAGCAGTTGGTACTTTACTTTCTCTTTTACTCTGCACTTCCGCATTGAGTGGGCTGTGTGTGTGTGTACAGGCACACAGGAAAAGGCGTCCCATAGTTTTTTAACCTTCGGCAGTAGTTGACAGCCCTTATATATTAAAGGAGGGCTTGGGGTTATTGCGGCTCAAGAGTGGGTAGGGTCGGGTCGTGATAGAAGGAATGTGGAAATACATTTCAATGTAAAATTAATATAAAATGATTATGTATGATGTAAAATAGTAAAATTAAATATGTTATGTTTTTTTATTAATTATTTAACTTTTCGCTTAATTTTTAATATATTTTCCCCATTTCTCCTCACTATCTTGAAAATTATTTTCGGTGGTTTCTATTCATAATGAAAAAAATAAAATCACCTTATAAACCAAATTTTAATATACTATTTCCATATATGAAACCCATTTTTTAATATTCAATTTCTCTAGGTGGAGGGAATTAATTATAAATGAATTTTTTAAAATAAAAATATTGTTTTTTATATTAATGGATTAATATTAGTAAAACTTAATTCACATTCATTAATTTCATATTAAAAAACAATAATTTTTTTAACATTTGAATCAATATAAAATATATACATCTCATTAAAATTATTATAAATAATTAATTATTAAAATTATTTAGTTAAAATACAACTATGATGAAAAATCCAATCAATGAAAAATATATTGTTTTATATTAAATGATTGTACCCTTATTATGGGCCATTTAAAAACTAATGAATCAATTTATATCTATTAATTATAAATACATTTTTTTGAATCCATTTTTTAAATGTTAGATGCATATTCTTTTTCGATGTAATCACATAACATGTAAAAATACAATTCCACAAAATAAATATCTTTTAAATAACCAATTAATATTTTTTAAATATATGTATTTCATTATTTGGTATGAATGCATCAAAATTTATCATTTTTCATACGTTTCATAATGTAATAAATCCTATTAATGAATTATAATATTATAACATGTTTATTATGGTCAAAGTATATCATGGATAGTTTCGATTGAGTGATTTGTTATAGACTAGCTATAAAATTCATAATTTTTATATCGTATGATATAACAGATAAAAGATAATAAATTTTTAAACTCTACCACCTTAAAATGTATTTCATCCTTGTTATTTTTTCAGTATAACATGAAAAATAAGGATACTTCAAACTCCTTGGTTCCTCTATATCAAATTTTTCTTCATCTAATTTATGATTCCTCACAAGAAAATTTAGAATCTGAGTAGTCATATTTTGTAGAAATTTATCTATAGTGGCTAATATTTATATTGATTATTCCAATCATTAATGATTATGCTATATGTGTAGGACCTCTATGTTCAGTACAAGATAAGGGTTAGTTATGAAAATCCTTTGGAGAGATACATGGAACACAATATAAACAAGATCATTATTCAGTTGATTTTCTAGAAGATAAAAAACCGTGATATCTCATCCCGAGTTCCATGTACCAGTGGCCCAAGACATTTTATCACCTAAATATAGGTTGACCTCCCCATATTCTAGAGTCTACTAAAATGACGTGAGGGTCTAATATGTAATGTGAGGGTAGTATAAAATCTTAAAAAAATTATACCCATAGAAGAAATAAATATAAAATAACCAAAATATAATAAATAATAACAAATATGTCACCATAATCAATAAAGACAACATCCCATGATGAATCCAAAATAGGTAAAAAAAATTCAAAACCCAGTGTAGTATATCGGTCTTCCCATATAAGTGTCAAGTGTCAAATGAAATACAAAAATAAAGACACAAATACAACCCCCATATGGGATTCAAAATAACTTCATGTTACCTCATCCATGATGCATCCCAACATATTCCTCTACAATCGATAATTTTCCCTCATCATATACTTTATAAATGATGTGTATTTAGGCAATAATCTACTATCTTTAGTAGGGTCTGATAACAATGAGTAGGCCACCACTAATAGAATCTGAAATAATATCCTATATGTAATACTATAAGCTGTTGACTAATGAAATAATAAAAATCCAATTAAATAAAAATGTTTCAAATTTTTTATTTTTTAATTATATATAACATATCGCCTTCATCACTTGTGATATTTTTAACCATATAAAATAGCTGTATTAAAATTTCATTATATCACACCTTTCGGTGTCAATTTAATTCAAATTTCATGTCATATATACTTATATCGCCAATCCCATTACAATATAATGAGATAAAGAAAATCATTTATGAAACCCAGTGGTGTTTGAAGCATCATTCCATGTACCACACCTCTTGGGAATTTAGATCATCAGTCCTTGTCCCATACATTATTTTTTTCATGAGTGCATTGTGGTCCTGGAGCATCAGTCTATCACCCCATGGGGATTTGGAGCCTCTGTTCGGGGCCCACAACTCAAATTGAACATAATAAAAATTATGACTTCTATCATGTAAATCAATGATAATAATCATTATCCTTCTTATCAACCAACCGAATTTGGTTTCACCATTCCATTTATCAATCTCAGTCATGGTTCGTCATGTTAATCACATGGAATAACATGAACAATTCCATATTTACCCATCTATCATCCATAGTTTTACAACTCATTAACTCATAAAATTTTAATAAAATAAAACATTCATTTAATTTATAAACATTAAATAATGACTTTATTAATTTCCAATAACCCATTATTTCCATAATTACATATACAAATAATAATTTCAATTACATAGGCACACCCCATGGGATTCCATTAAATCTTTTTTAATAAACTCAAATAAGTCCAATGATATCGGTTAAGTGTTATAAATTCCAAGGAAATAAATAAAATAATTGAAATTATTTATTTCAATTTTGGAAATTAAATTTTCACTATTAAATAATATCAATTATAACCAAGATATTGTGAACTGGTTATTAAACCACTGTCCTTAGGATTATTGTCGAACCCTCTCTAACCAGGCCCTCCAATTTGATATAGGTTAGTCACAATCAATATGAATCAGATGATCTTTGTTCAATAAAGAGGAAAAGTATCCATTGGAACTGGTTTATTTATAACCTAGATATATACCATAGCCTATAGAGGAATATATATACATATTTATCTGAAATAGAGATATGTCAGAGAGATAAAAACAATCGTGGTATAAATCCCTTACCAGTAAGCATCTCAGCGTTCAATTAGAACTTCAATTGACCAACACATGGGTTCTTTGTTCCATATAATCCACTTGATAAATTCCAAATATAACTAAAATGTTATAGGTAAAATAAGGGGATATTAGGATTTAAAACATGGGGATTTTTGTATTTTAATGAAAATTTTAGTGCATTAAAACCTATGTGCATGTTATGCTTAGAGGAGGTGCAGAGTTTTAAAAACCATATACCTCAACCATGTGAATCTTCTTCCTATAAAACAATTTCTCTTATGTGTAAAATGGTTTTACAAACTCTGTCCCAACATAGTGCATCCTGCTATGCCTACAAAATGGGGTGAACACATTCCTATGGAAAAGGTCTTGGTTTTCCATATACATGATCCTACCATGAAAATCCCCATGTTCTTCCATATTTCTCCAATGTCACTCAAAAAAACCCATACCAAAACACAACGATGGAATAAAAAAAAGGTTAAATGAGTTCCTAAAAATTATTTTGATGCTTCACAAAAAATATTGCGATATTGAAATCACCTAACCTTATTTTATATTTTCCATGGTTTTTACTCCCTAACAAATCAATGATTCTATGGTATATTGGTCGGACCAATAATACCACATTTTTTATCTCCCCAATGTTTCATCCTTAATATATATATGCTTTTACATAACTCAAAATATGGATATGGTCTTCCCCCAAAAAAAATTGTCTCCAAAATCCATGGAATCAATCAGATAATCATCAGGTGACGCAACAGTCTGAATATCAACATCATCATCATCGATAACTTGGGAAGCGTATTTGTGATACTAGACAAGGTATGAATCATTAAAGACATCATTCATTGCACTAAAACTCTATAGAAGAGAGAATTAGTATTCCACAGGTCTAATCATCTCCACAATCACTATAGGGTTAACAAACTAGTGTGCCGACAAGACCAATATTCATATCCTATAGTGGAATAATATAGACACCCAATGGACGACATAATTACCCACAATTACATCAAGGTGAAATCAACATTGATCATCATATGAATTCTTCTTACTGTGATCCATAGAGATAAGTTTCTATTTAAACTGCCCTAATGTTATATTCTTTTCATGAGACTCGAGCCAACCAACTCTGACTCACCTACATCCATCCAGAATTGATGTGATCTATATATCCTACCATATAGTCCCTTATATTTCTCCTTATAAATAATTTCAATATATGATGTTTTATTTCATATCTCTACAGTTTCAATTTGTTTCTCACATGATTACCTAGTTTCTATGATGTATAGTCGAAACATATCCTCTAGGACATGAATATTATGTTCATGTTGTTTATTTTTTATGTGGGAGGAAGACCATACACAAAAATATATGGGTAACAACACATTATCTAAACCCTTACAGAAGCATCGACTAAATAATTAATCATGATATGAATCATTTAAATGTGAAACCATATGTAAAAAACTATGACTTGAGAATACATCGTGCCCAACAGTTCAACTAACATACATTATAGGATTGGAAATGTCTATAATAATCCACGTAACCTATGATGTTCTACATCCACCTGCAGACTGGTGTAGCATCGTGTCACAAAAGCTTCATTCTCTTTTTCCATAGTTGACCACCAATACTATCAGCCTAGGTCATGGTAATTTTTTTTTCAAACATTGATATAATGAATTCATTTAGGCATGATACTCATGAATCATCTCCTCCTTCATAGACATTGGAGCAACTATATGTCCCCTTAAATAGACAATGTTATCCTCATCTAAGCCCATTTCGAATTCAACAACCCTCCTTCTGAAATTACCTCAATTATAAATGCTCTGGATCATCATACATCCTCCCCTTGATCTGATTGAGAAGATTTTAATCAATAGATAAGGATACATGAGTCATTTTCTCTTATCCCTCCTGAACCTCATTGATCATCACATATACGATGTTAATCATCATTAACATAGAACTGGACTCCTAAAATTCTAGAGTTTGTGTTTTCTAGCTGAAAGAATCAGCAACATAGTTTTCTTTCATGGTAATATACTTAAACTCTAAATAAATATATTGATTATACTCAAACTATTTATATAGATAATTATCCAAATACCACTATGAAAGGATATAATTTAAAAAACATTGGTCGGTATAAACAACAATCATTTTCCTTAGTATGTAATTCCTCAAATACGTTAACACATAAACCATTTCCACTTACACATTCTAATTCTTATTGTAATTCCATTCATGATGATGTAACAAACAAGACCCATTTTCCACAAATCAATGTCCCAACATCTAAATTACTCCATGTCCAATCATGGAATCATAAAAAACATTGTATACTCATCACTAAGCATGGGTAGTATCAAAATCAGTGTTGTTCTAAAACAATTGTTCATCACCTAGAAATCCTTATCACCTACTCCAGACCATTCAAAATTGATCCCAATCATAGTTATGCCCTAATTTGGTTATTCCAAATGGGAAAGTCCTAGAAAAATCTCAAGTAATTACTTTCCAGTTATAGAAATATTATGATACTGAAAAAGTCGTTGGTTTGTTCCCAAGAAACCAATCCATATACCTTCCCTTGGTATATGGATACACATTATTTACAGATAATGTGGCCCAATAAATTTATCAATTCAATATAGAATAGATACTTATATAGACTAGGATATAACCAATTCACTATTAGTGTACTTATGGAAATGTCCGAAAGTTGGGAATGATCATCATGAGTCTTATAGTGCACCAATATTTCATACACAAAATCAAATGCAAAATGACCTAGTTAAATGTTGAAATTACAATTCATCAGGGTAAAAAACAACGCCCAAGGGAACATCATCCTGAAAAGAATAAAAAAAAACTATTATTGGCCATACCTCTATGTGATAAATATCAGTGGTATATCAGAATATATAAGACTAAACTAATGATATCGCGATCCAAAAAAAACTTTTATAAAAATATTTCTCCTCTCATCTAGTCAAAAATATTTTTATTATGCGGATGTGGATACCAATTTTTCATTTTCATCCTATTCAACATTCTATGCTCAACACATAAAAAAACAAACAATCATCCTTCTTAGAAATCAAAATAAAAGAACCCATTTACATTATAAATGGATAGGTAAATCAATTATACATGAACTCTCTAGATTATTCTAGAGCTCTATAAAAGCCATACTTTTAATTTTTTAAGGTAGAATAGAAACTACAAATGCCTCTATTTATGAGATCAATAGTAAATTCTAAATCTCTCTTAGTTGGAATCCCCCAATAAGTCCTTAGGAAACACATACTCAAACTGGTCTACTTATGGGGAAATGATATCATGTTTCACACAACTATTATCTAAAAAACATTTTGCAGCCAAGGTAGTATGCTACCCTTGTTGTAGATAAATTGGCCCTATACAGCCTACCTAAATATCCCATTCTCCAAACAGAAAATTTTTGTTACCCTATAGAAATGTAAATATTACTCTCCTATGAAAGGAATAAATATGGAGTCAATACGATTCTAGAGAGGTCATATATTAAATAAATTCCCTACCTAAGATATAATGAATATAATGATCCAGAAAGAAAAAATACTCACAAAAATTTATTGAACTCCCTTTGAAAAAATAGAATTCCCTCGACTATAGTCCCATCATTGTGTTGATCGTTATAACCCAACTCAAAAACTCAACCTTCATACTCAAACCATTCACATGTTGTGATGATATAAAATAATGAGAGGATACTATATAAAGTAAGGAACTATAATGCATAATATATATAAGAATAGTACTTCTAAAAAATGATGGAGCAACCTTGTTATCCACAAGTGCATGATGAACTACCAACAACTATCATGCCCCTTTTCCATATGCTATTGTCTAAGTACCCAATCTGAACCAATCTGATAATATGGGATTAATTTCCTTGTTTTACCACCTCCACTGCCTCAATTTTTATGTACCATAAATCTCATAAATCTAGACAGGTATGTCAAAGTAAGACCCATTCCCCGATTAGAGTTTAGTCTGGCATCTCCTTTACTCACCATTTATCATGGTATCAAATAGAAATACTATATATGTCCCATCCTACCTCAAGATAAGAACCCTACTTGTGGTTGGGATAACATTCAATGAATGTGACCTAACCTACCACCCTTATGGTGGATCACTCATGTATTATCCTCAATAACTGATCCATCCCTCTATCCACTATTCATTCCAATGACCTGGTTAATATTTTCATAGTGACGCTTCCTACCATTGAAATACATACCTGTTGGTCATCCATCATATACCAAATATTTTCCACAGGAATCCTACTTCATGTTCCTCTCTAATATGATACTCTCTTCCACCACTGTATTAAACATAATAAAGATAAATATATTAATATGAGACAAAATTTCAAATTAAAATTCATCCCCAAAAATATGAACATTAGTTCATCATCCCCTACTGGTGTTGGAAAAAGGCGTTGCAGGCCAGTGAAGCGACCATCATAGTCCATCATGAACATTATCCTTTGATTCAAACTCAGAAACTCATCTACAGTCTACAATCAAGGAGTATTTGGGTAATAGTCATCAATGAACTAATCCAGAAGGTCTTACCATTCCATTTTCTCATGTTTCTATTACTAAGACTATGTTTTCCACAAGTACTTCCATGATTCCTATAACATATAAGCCCCCAAAATGACTCCCCTGTCAACAGGAGTATCCATATCTTGTTCAATAATACTCGTTGACTCAATATAAGACCATGGACACTCATGTACTCCCTATCCAATGAATTTCACTTGGAGATGGATATAGAACTCCCTTTACATGTAAGATACAGAATTCACAACCCTCAATAGGACTCTCTCTATAAAAAACATAATGTTATTAATTTTCTCATTGGATTTCTCACATATATGTTCATTTAGAACTATTGGGGGTTTAGGAACCACTACTATCTGTCTGTTTCTAACTACTTACTATGTTTTCCTATAAAAAAACATCACATTGAAGGAATATCTATAAAATTAAAAAAACAACTATTAAGATGCATAACAAATCAAATTTTTAGAATAGGTAATCACAACAAAATCTATAACAAGTCATCCCCTAATATTCTTCCACGAGGTAAAAACTATGGCAGTTTACCTTCCCTAATCTATCCCTATCCTAGGTCATGGATAACATAGTGTAAATACATAATATTTTAATATTATTTCACTAGAAACCCCTTTTATCAATTCAATTCTACCACATTATTATCATTTACAATTATTAATTCATTTTTACAGACCTCAAAAAAATTAATGAAATAAAAAAAAATAGAAATTCATTTTCATTTTCACAAATTTTCACCCATACCATTATTTTGAATTCATTCCTATGATGAAGAATGTCAAATAAATCCACAAGTTCCTATAATGATGCATGTTTATTCGAATCCTTTTCTATAATGAATCATTAGATAAATATCAAAAAATATTATAAACAATACTACCACACAATAAGTGCATCAAAAATGGAGAAATAACATTCAACCATAATATAATGTATAATGAACATAAATCCCTCTGAAGGTAATGGGGTTTCCCCCCATATAGGGGTTAGGTACTCTGACACACATGCTCATGACCAAGGACAGTCATATCCTAGTGTCATATTTACCATTCCTAAAAAGAAAGACAACTGAAATAAATGAAAACCTCCTCTGATACCATTTTATGATATCTCGACCTGGTTCCACATAATAGTTCCCCAGTATATTTTCCCATAATAACTCAATAATGGATTCCCATACAGCATAGGATGTTGACAAAGAGAGAGTGTCTATCAAGAAACATGGGGATGCTATTCTCTCTTTATCAAAGTAGCATGATAGTTTAAATAAATAAAAAATATCCATATGATAATAACAAAAAACCAATATTATATAATACTCAATATATAAAACATCACATGATGAATCCAAAATAGATAACCAATGACCCAAACCAATGTAGGAAATATATCATGCCATATAAGTGGCATGTGTCAAACGCAAAAAAAAATCCAAACTATAAAGAGCCTATGAAGGTCCTCAAATCACATTTTTTTCCATCATCCATGAACCATCCCAACATATACATCTAAAATTTGAATCTTTCAATTATCATTCATTAATTATTTTAGGGTAATGAATATGATGCCCGAGTAGGGTGTGATTAAATATCAGCAGACCACTAGGGATGAAATCTAAAACAATATGTAGTTTATAATAGTGTATGCAGTATTATAGAGAAGTAATAAATTTTCCTACAAATGAATCAAGATTCATAATTAGTATTATTTAAATAAGGATATAATAATTTCATCATCCCTATTAGACTATGATCATTATTCCATGTGTATATTCTATACTCACTTTATCATAATATTTATTTTTATTTCATTATTATTTCATATTATGAATACATGGTGCTCTTGTCTAAGACCTATATCGTGGGGACTATAAAATTAATTTCTAGAACCCCCTTGGGTTTTGGAGAAACATTCCATGTCCCATGCATCAGTGGTGTGTAGATCATAACTCCCGTTTCAATATATTATTATTTATTAGCTTGCATCAAGGGACTTGAGCATCAATCTGACGCCCACTGGGTTTTCAAAGCATCAATCCCTAACCAAATCCTTAGTGTGTTCACAATCACAATAATACCCAATATCTTTTAAATAATGTATAATAATAATTATCCTTATTATAAATCAATCACATCATTGGGTACCATTTCATTTATCAATAACAATCATCATTCTTCAATTAAATCAAATGGAATAGCATGAACAATTCGCATTTTTCCCATTTATGTTCATTAATTCCCCAACACATTATATCATCAATTATAATCTAATAAACACATTAACTCCCATTCTCAATATGGAAAATGGATTAAATTCATTTTTGAATCTTTTAATCAACATTTTACATACCATAATCATTTTTTGAATGACATAGGACCACCCTATGGGTTTCAATTAAATCATGTTTCATAAACATAAATGGGTCCAATGAGATATACGAAGGGTTCCGAAATCCAGTTGAATTTATTAATTAATTCAGTTAATAATGATATTTAAAATGTAGAAATTAAATTATAAAATTATAAACACTAAATTTTAAAAAAGACTATATTAATTGTTTATTGGACCACATACTGGAAGATCATTGATGAACACTCACCAACTATCAATCCCCAATTTGAATAGGAACAATCAAAATTGAAACGATTTGGATTATCTTAGACCAATAACTAAAACAAGGATCCAATGGGTAAGACTCATTAAAAATAATTATCTAAACTATCACAATCATTGGGAAACTAATCCCCTTCATCTAGAATGAGAGAATGGAGAGAGAAGAAACTAGTTGGATATGAAGTCATATACCCAGGAAGAGTGGATACTTTAATTGGATCTATAAATCACAATGAATGTTGTTTTTGTAGCCTCGAGAATCCTCCATAAGGAATACAAAATTTAATTAAAAAATATTTATAAGATCAAGGATTATTGGTGTTCAAATATGGTGGGCTTGAGAATTTTAAATAAAATATTGTTGATTAAAAAATTTATCTCTGGGTTTGCCATGTGAATGTGAAGTGTTTTCCAAACTATTCCCCTTAATTGTGAACCTCTTCATATAGTGTTCATAGTTTCTCCGAATTGGAACATGGTTCAACAAAACATACCCCATATGTTTAAATCCCCTCTATTGGGGGGGTTCATAGTCTGGGGAGGGAGGCTTCACAGTGTGGGAAAACTGTTCACGCACCATCAACCACCTCATATGCATCAATAATGGGGTTCATGGTTTCTCGGTGCATACTAAATGGTTTTCCCAAACCATTTTTCAACCATGAAAATCCCAATTGGCATAAAATTTGGGCAATTTCAACTATAAAATTCCAAAATACCCACCCGAGATATAACTAAGAAAGTGGTAAAATAATACCTCAAAAAGTACTTTAGGTATCATTAAGCTTTATTTTCATAAAAATAAATAACAACATTAATGAGAACATTTGAAACATTACATAAATAACTCTAAAATAACATATCTTTTTAGTTACATTGGAAACATTGGATGAAAAATCTAGTATATATATGATCTAAATTGTCCCCAATAGGTTCTCCATGACTATAACACTTTTTTAGAACATTATATATAATAAACATATTCATAACCTAGGGAAAGGAATCATAGGAGTGGGTGATCACAGATACTCATTAAGTTTAATTTAGGGATATATATAAATACAATTTAAAGCATATGGGTATTGGAACATCATCATAACATTAAAATATCATAACCTTCATATTAAATTTCATAATAAAGTGTCATGGAATAAATATTATTAGTTCATTAGACATGATTCATAAGGGAATCAATACTTTAAGATGTGGAATAATAACAAAAGATAAATACATGGAGTTTTGGAAAACTGATTTAAATATATAAAGAATTTCATAGTAGTAAAATAAAATTTACATGGAAATCATAGTAGTGTTGGATGACTCCACAAAACATCTTAGCAGTCTCGTATCACAACCAAGACCGTGGTAGTTTAAAAATCCATTTACTGGACTGAGTACCCTCGTCCTTCCATCCATGTCTATATCATGACATATAAATCATTTTCCAATTAATTTGACGGAGATATTAGCCTCACATATAATTCTTGTGGTTGGATGACTCTAAGTAATCTATTTTTACCATAGTCATTGTAATTTATTTTAAATACATTCAGTAATATTTTTAGTAAAAAGACAATGTTTTATTTAATATAAATTATAAATTATACTTATTAAAAATATTTAATCCATTAATAAAATTTATAAACATAGATGTTTCTAAAATTAAGTTAAATTTTTCCCATAGATTGTATGAGAAAACAGGTTATTAATGTTAAAATGTTCAATATATTTAAATGTTTTATATCAAATTTCTACTATGTGTTGATTAAAAATGACCTTTATTGTAATTATTTATGTAATAATTTTCAAATTCTATACTAAAACAAATTTATAAAATAATTAATGTATATTAAAAAATTAGACGAAAATTCTATTTTAAATTTAAATTCATTATTCTTTGCAGTTTATGAAAAAATAAAACATCTCAAAAAATTACCAATAAATACCCCCAAGTAAAATTTTATATTAAAAAATAAAAACTGATTTTTTTTAAATAAATATTATAATTTTTCCAAAAAATGTTTTTTAAATAATACTTCTTTAAAAGGAATCAAAAACAACTTTTTTGAGAAGTGCATTTTTTTAGCAAAAACTATGATTTTTCATCTCTATTGTTTAGGAATATAATAGAATGAATTATAAATATATAATTTAATATATAATATAATAAATTAATTATAATCATCCTCCAAAATTATTTTAATTAATTTATAAAAAACCTTTTGAAGGGAATGATATATATAACTGTCAAAAGGTTTTCTAATTTTATTTCTATTTAATTGGCCACCAATGAATTTATCTTATATTCATGTGTAACCCATATATTCATAATTTATTAAATAATATTTATATCTTCCATTATAAATTCAAGGTGATGACTATAATAATATTTTAATAATAATAATAATACATTTTAGTTTAATGAAACTATTTCTTTATTGTCAATGATGTTATCGAAAGAACACATATTTCATTGTAAAAGAAAAAAAATTTAGTGTTGTGTATACCATAAGATAATATATGTTTTGTGTGTATCACAATAATTACTTTTTGTTTTTGAAAAAACATGTTTATTCATGTAACACAAGCTACATTTAGTGTTGAATAAAATGAAAAAAAATTCCAATGATTATGTTAATTGAAAAAATATATTTAAAAATTCAAAAGGTGTTTCATTATACGATCCTTTAAAAGAATACATCCTTTGAAATTAATATAAGTCAAAAATGTTTTCAGACATGATTGTTCCTCACATATAACACCACATAAAAAATGAATTCAAAAACATCTTTTAAAAAAATCTGTAACATAATAGTTACCCAATGAAACTCATCATTAGTTTTCCACATAGGAGAACATTATTGGAATGTGAAACATTGACATTAAAGTGAAATATTACTATGAGTTTCTAATGGAAACTAAATGAGACCATGGTAAAGAGAATGTTTAAAATCAAAAATATGTAAAACAAAGAGTTTTGACAATTTTCATTAATATTAGAAAAATTATAGTAACTGGAAAATATTTTGTTTAGGTCCGATTCTAATAATATTAAAGAACATTCAGAATGAGGTGTACAATGATGATTTCATTAGATTTCATGTGCACAATCTCACCCTTTTGTTTTTTTCATTACCAATTTCCACTTCATTCTAACTCCAAAAATGAAGGTGATTTTTTATTCCTCAATAACTTGTGATCATTAGATCTATATGATAAATTATAATTCATCCCATATCTCTTTAGTTATCGTTATAGAAAAATGGCATCTATAAGATCTCAATTACGCATAAATCCATATATTGAAAGATAATACATTAATCTCTAACAAATCATCTTTATTTTAACATAATCCTTTCCATAAATGGTCAACCATGTAGTATATACAAACAAATAAAGTAAAAAACTATATAAATTAGAGTAGTTAATTACTCAAACATAACATATCATTGATCCCTCATATTTCATAATATACCTCCTGGTTGTCACATAAAAAACATGTGAAAACCTCTATCTTGTATTCTCGTGAAACAAAGTAATAAAATATTTTCCTTGGAAAAAATATTGAACACACGGATTCTTATTCACTACTATTAGAAAACAATTATTTTTGGAAATATTATGTAAATTCAAAAAAAATAATATTCATCCACTATAACATAGTCCACTTTTTCATCAAATCCTTCATCAATTTCAAGGAAATCAGTACCTTCCAATTTACTTATTCAGGTCAATATTAACATTATTAAAGAATCATAATAACAAAATTAGGATCATATTAAGTGTAACCTTTCATAAATTATTTATTTTATATAAAATATATCATTTAAATTAATTCTGTTTTCTGTCCCACCATTACCATTTATCAAATTCATCAAAATAAATACTAAAAATCTCTAAGAATAAATCCTTGTATATTTCATGATTCAAATATTATATTCATGGAACTGAAATAAATTAATATTGTGATCATTCCATATATTAAAAAATCAATTTACCATGATTTATCATTTTATTACATATTTTTAGTTTTCTCTCATTATTAATTTTTTAATCATCAAAATCATAAAAATAAACATTTATCATACTACCATTTTGAATCTCTTAATTATAAATAAAATATATAAATTATCTTTAATAATGAACACACATTATATATTTAAATCATTCATAAATTGATAATTCGTTTCTGAGGAAAATATTATCATCCATTGGGTTAACTAAACTATTCCATATCACTTTGTGGTTATTTTATTCATTATTTCATATCAATAGTCAAAACATATTCCTCTTCTTCAAATACATCAACATGTGTGTTAATTCCCACATTATTGACACAATGGAAACAAAATATTCATTACTACATGGTCTCCATTACCCAAATTATCAGAAAAACTGTTCCTTCTCTTGTTGGTCATTCTGAATTTTTGTCAATGTAGAAATTGTAAATCATGTTTTGTGAAACATGTTTTGGAATGATCACAACATAAATTAAAATATTGATCATTCCATTGTATATATCATTATAAAATTTTATATCATATTCAATTATAACCCAGTTCCATCTAGTTTCTATAATTGATTTAAAACCATAATGCATAATGTGACTGACACTTATCATAGATAAGAACCGAATAATCAAGAAAAATCACCTATATGATGTCTAAATAATTACAAATTCTTTAATCCATGTCACCTTAGTTTCATCCTGTTCCATTCATAGGAATATTATATATATATCATTCATGATGGTTCCTAAAGGGTTTTTTCTTTTCAAAATCGTATCCCTCAAGAGTGTCATACTAGGTGTTCAACATGTCCTTTTGTTGTGAACCTTTTTCTGATCATGCCTATCTCAATATGGTTTTTTCAGGGTTGTTTCCCCTATATAAATCTATTATATATCGAAATACACTTTTATTACCTATATAAGGATTAATTTCTAGGGAACCACTTGCAATATCCTTCAAAAAAATTCCATAACATTGTTCTAAATATTTTGTCATAATTTGATATATCCATGATGCATCCTTAGATATATCCCAATAAATATCCATTAGGATATCACTCACGTTTTCTCATCCTAGTTTTAAAAGTTCAGATAAGTCATTTCTTTGATAGAAACTATCAAAACCCATGCATTTCATATATACAAATTAAATAATTTTTGGGAATATTTAATACTTTACATAAACACACTCCCATAGACTATATTATTTTAGTGCCATTTGAATAATGGAAACATAAACAATGGTACATATTTGATATACATTATTACCCATTATGTTCTCCAATAATATGACCATTCAAAGAAACATCATAAATTATATATATCTTCGTAATATGGGGAAAGGAATCCTAAGAAGTGGTGATCTCATATACTCACTTAGAGTACAAAAGTGAGATATGTAATCAAAACCATGCGAATATGGGTATGATAACATGATCTTAACATTATAAAATCATTTCCTACATATAAATTATCATAAAAAAGAGTCATGTTATAAATATTGAAAGTTCATAAGACATGAATCATAATGGAATCAAGAGAATAATATATTAATGTATAACATATGAACAAGATACTGACTTGTTGTTGATATATAAGAATATAAACTTATTTCTATAATAGTAAAGGATTAATGGAAAAGACATCATATTGGTATGGGTTCACTCTCGAAACCAATGTATTAGTGATAGTTCACTCACAACACCTTCATAGTAGACAATGTCCATTACTAAACTAAGTTCACTCACTATTTCTTAAATGTATTTCTCAATAGTAAAAACCATTAAAAAATGTATTAGAGGAAGAAATAGGTCACAACCATATGATAATGAAATAATCAATATGTTTTTCACAATATCAGAAATGATCACTATATCATATCCCATTAAATTAAAATGGGTAATCATAATCATGTAATCATATCATCTCCATTAGAAAAGAGACAGGTTTCATAGTAATTTCATCAAAACATAACTCGCAAATAGTCCAGGTTTCATAAGTTCTTTATCCTAGTATAATACCTGGAAGATAAATAGGATTTATAATTAAAATTTAATAAAATGAAGATCTATTAATTGAAATAATTATAATGTTTTAATTTTATCATAACCCCTATAAGACATAGGTAACATTAATGGATTTCATCAAAGATGAAATATAATTTTGAAAAATATTTTAAAAACATTTCATGAGAAATATTTTCATTGTAATTTGAAAAATACTATTGATAATGTAAATACTTTTAAAAACCATTTTTATGGAAAATTATATTGAAAAGATATAAAGTATGCTTGAAAACATTGAGAATAACAATTTCATAGATAATTCATAATGGAAGAATTAAAATATTTTAAAAAATATTCTCTTTGAAAAATAATAAATGAGTATTGAAAACTATTTAGACACATTTTTATATTAAAACTTATAAAATAATCATTAAAACATTTTGAAAACCTTTTTCATTTATTACTTATTAAGGATGCTTGAAAAAATTTGAATAATATTTTCTATGAAATCATATAAAAAAATATCAAATTTTTTTAATATATTATTCTTTGTAACCATATATAGGAAACATGAAAATATTTTTAAAAAAATTAATTGAAAAAATATAATGTAATCTTATAAAAAAATTTCAATCAGTTTTCTATTAAATCATTGAATAGAATCCAGGAATCCTTTTGAAATCCTATTTCATAGAAAATAAACTTGAAAACAAATAAAGAATTCATTGGATTTATTTTGAATAGTTTTTTATAAAATAAAAAACATTTATAAAATCAATTTTAAATAAAAAAATATTAAAATATCATTTAAAATTATTTTTTAAATAATTTTAATAAATTAATTATTTTTTTTGATTTTTTTAACAGATGACAAAAAATGAGATTTTCATAAATAAATTATATTAATTATAATTATTAAAAATGATAGAAAATGATAGCATTGAAAGATTATATCATGAATAACCATAGTTTATGATAAATCAATATATTTTTTAGATATGGGCAAGAATATTCATCAATGGATTCATAATCAATAAATTCATGATACATAATGGGATTGTAGCAATGAAATTTTACCAATTCCGTAACCTCGAATCCAAATCCCCAAGATGGAATGAAACTAAAATTGGATTAAAATATCAATTAAATAATTTTATTCAAGATAAAAAAATTTCAATGTGTTGTATATAAATCATTTAAAATAACATAGGATCATATCATAACATGTGTCGGAAGGAAGGAAATTTTAGAAAGAAATATCTTGTAGATTTTGTAACATTTAAACTCTAAACAAATTAAATATTGGTCATACATATGGAAATTAAATAACAATAAATTTAAATTTATTTATCATTTTATATATTTATGGGAATTATACACACCGCACAAAAGGAATGATCGGTTTATACGGAAAAAATATTGTTGAAATAAAAGAGAGACTAGAAATCACCTGACCTTATGTATTGACTTTTTCATATATGTTAATAATTCATGTATAATATATATACGTTTATTATAACACTACCAAAGAACAGTATTTTTATATATAATTCTATATTTTATTTTATTATGAATTTATTCTTACTGTTCTATAATCAATTTCTTGTTAAATTTATGATTTAAGTAATAACCGCTTTGTTTTTCATATATGTTTTTTTCGTTAATATTGATCATATTTAATATATCATGATTTACTTATTTCAATAATTTAATAAAAATATAACATATACTTAGAATATTATAATTAATAATAATCTATGAAATATAGTATTATGGAATGAAATTCACCGTTCATGTAGATAGTAGGCCCTACATATGCATTAACATTGTTTCCATATTTTTTTCTTATGTTTAAATAAAATTAATTAAATGATATATATATATATATATTATCCATAATCTGAAATTATTATGTTATATATATCACATAAATTTTTTAAACACATAATTAATATATTTCATGAAATGTGTGAACTAATCACATCGCTTTTAGGAGGTAGTCATCCAGAAATCAACAAACGATGTTATCATCTTACCAAAAAAAGGAAAGTATGATGTATTGTGTTATATAATATTTTTATAAGCATAAATACATTATAAAAAAATATATATCATAGTAAAATGTTAATTCATTCGTTATTATCAACATTGAGGGGTCTTAATAAAAGAAAAAATGACATCAGTTTGTGAGCCGGAATTCAGTCGTACACATGAATAATGATTGTGTATCCCATTTGATAAAAGACTGTGAAGGTTTTAGATCATAACCATAACTTAAAAAAAATCAATATATTTTTTATAATGATGTTATTATATAATAATTATATAATTATAAATGATATGGGTGGAGAAGAAAATAAAACAAATGATCTCATTTTAGAATATTACCTATGCTTCATGTAAATTCTTTCGGTTTTCACAAAAGGAATATCATGGATTTAATTAATAAATAATTATGGATTTTAAATTGATAAGGGGGAATATTTTATGTTATTTGTGTAGGTTTTTGAAGAGCTAAATGGAATGATAGGTGTGAGTAAGTGATGGGGAGATTTCCATTTTATTGTGGAGGAGGTGTGGACATCTTGTAAATACAAAATTAAAGCCACAATTGATTGGTATAAATTAAATAATGATCCTAAAATAATTTTCAATTTTAGTTATATTTTATGTTTTCTTTGATATATTTCTATCCAACGGCTTTTGGACATGTTTCTATGTTATTTTTATCCTTTTTATTTTGCATAACAACTACCAATACTCGTTGTTTCTTAAACAGATGTAATAAATTTTTAGTAATTCACTAATATTTTTGGTTAATTTTTTTTACCATCATTGAAGTTATAAATTAATTTCAGTCCAAATATTTAATCCATTTTTTAAATTCTAAAAAATTATGTGGTTGAAATCTAATTAATACCAATCAAGCATACTGGACGAAATTTTTTTTTTCTGAAGTGGACATGTTCATTACATTGAAATGCTTTTAAAACAAATTTCTATGAGAAATGGATAACAAGTAAATAATTTATATTTATGAATTTAAAATTTAACTAATTATTATTTAATCCCAATTAATATTAATAATTTAACTATATTATTATGTAAGACAAAAAATAATTTTCCCATTAAATTTCATTATTTTTCAACATTCATCAAAAAAATTAAAGATGTCAAGAGAAACTAGATAATAAACCAATGAATATTTTGAAATAAAACGATCATTAATGATGTTTCTTCATCAACTAAAATATAACATAATTATTATAAATTATATTCCAAACATTTCTACCAGTAAAAAGTGGAAAAATCTACTTTTTAGAAGAATTTAGTTTTTTATGCATAATGATAGATTTGTTATTATATATTATCAAGGAAACTCATAATATGACTATTACATATCTGATTGAATATAAAATATATTCATTACATAAAAATAACATTAAAAAAAGTTTTTAAATTAGTTTATAAAAATATATTTCTATAAAATGATTTCCTATATTTTCAAAACAGTATAATTATCATTTATAGTTAATTGGTCATCAAAGAATTAATCATTTATGAATGTGTAAATAATTTCATCATATTTATGTTCTCATGTTAATATATACCATTTTAATGGTTATGTGATAAATATAATAATATTTTATTAATAATATTAATTATAATTTGTCGTTTTGTAAAATTAGGTCTTTTGTGTCACACGTGTTATAAAATCAACACGTGATTACGTGTAACACAAGAAAAATGTAGTTTTTAGTGTACCAAAAGATAATATTTGTTTTTCTTGGAGAATAATATTTATTTTATTTTTTAAAAACAAGGATAATTCATATAATTTAATCTATATTTATTTTTGCATTAAATGAAATGTATCAAAAATATTAAATTAATCAAAAAATAAGTTTCAAAAAATATCAGGGTGTTACATGAGGAATATATCAAAAGTTATTGATCATAGATAAACCATCCATACTCAATAAATAATCTAAAGTGCAATCCCCTTTTTTCTTGATTGATTTCTCATCCATTCCAAAAAAAATTAATCTTTTTCTATAGAGATATTTCCTAAAATAACTTATCTCCCACTTTGAACTAGGGATCTCACTAATGATTTATAATAAATTTTATAAATAAATTATAAGAAAAAATTATATTATATTCAACGACTGAAATATTTTCCTCCATATCCTAGGATCTCATAAGTTCCAATAGCTTTCATTTAATTACATAATCAAAGAATGTTGTAGTTATACAAAATATTTCCTATAGATATTGATAAGGTTGTATTTGAATAATCAATTGAATAATATTCCTATAAGAAAAATCAACTAGATGACTATTCATATTACAAACAAATTTGATGTCAAAATAACTAGATCTCATCATGTCCTTTAGGGATGAATGGTCCTTTTGGAATATCAATATTTCTATGGATTATATGTTTAACTGAATCAAAGATCAGTATTCATATTTTGTAGATTACTTCTACAAGACATCAAGGTAATGATCATATCTCGACTGAAAAGAATAAAATGTGTTACTTTATGTATTATGACCCATTAATTAATGTATATTCAGGTAATCTTCTAGTGTTTGAAATCATCATGTATAGTGATGAAAAGTGTAGAATGCTTAAGGTGATAGAATATAACCCAAAAGAATAATAACCCTTATATTTATTTGCAAGTACCAAAATGAAATTTATACTGATGTGTTCCCATTTAAATATATGTATTGGTCATTTTTACAAAATCACAATATCTTCTATCATTTTAAATATATATATTGGTATACTAATAACCAAGACACATTCTCTATAATATCATGCATCATTTTATTCCAAATAATATTCAATCTATAATATCTATATATCCTCATTATTCTAGAATGAATAGAAAAATACGATTTTTAAGATTTATCTAATAACACAATTCATTTAGTATAGTTTTGATGGAACTCATCTCTAGGTTTTTAATATAATAATTCCATTCTGATCAATGTTGAAATATGTATTGTTCCACATGAATTAGTATCAATCCATATCAATGGAATTAATTTCTAGAGGAATTTCATTTTCACATTCCCACCAATAAATAATCAATGGTTTATTTTGGATATTGAATGTGATTAATTATTTTATAAATTTATATGGGTTATATTATGAAATGTTAAGTCAATGCTGAAAAACACATCATATTTAACTATAGAAAAAATCAAAAGGAAATTTCTTACAAAAAATTACCGGAAATTTTGAATTTTGGATTAGTGTATAAGGGAAAATTAATTATCACTCTCTTCTTCAAAATGATTCTTTATATGTTTTTTCAATTATTCCAAAGTCCATTGAGGTTCTTGATTCATATTATGACCACATGTCCATGGTTAATTGAATTTACAAGGATAATGAGAATGTTTTCATCACCCCATTATTTTAAAAGGCATTATTTTCAAATAAATTTAATTTCTTTTATATCTTGTGTTTCACGCAACCATGAGTATCGATGAACTATGAGAAAATATCAGTATTATTTGGTAAAATGGTTATTATAATTTAGCTATTAAAAAATAAGGTATGAATATGAATGTCCAAATATAAAATATAATGTATGTTGTTTTTATATTTTCAATACATATTTATAAATAATTAATTAAGTTTTAGAAAACTCTTTATATGTTTCTAAATTATTTTTTCAAAAAAAATTCTGTTTTTTTGGAATACATAATAAATGTAATTATGATATATCCAGAAAATATATTTGGAAAAATAAAAATCATTTTTAAAATATAATTTAAAATTTACCATTGACATAATTTATGGTAATTTAGTGAAATGATTAATTTTTCATTTAATAGTAGAAATTAAAATTTATTTACTAAAAACTAAATTTTTTATTAAATAATATATAACATCCATGTTATTTTAAGATGTGTTTTAAGTAAAATTAGATCAATTAAATATTTCGTAATTAATTTTTTTCATTAGAATAAATTATTTGTTTATATGTAATTAAAAATCATTCCAAACATATGAAAAATTTCTTTTCAAAAAACCACTTTTTCACAATGCATATAGGTTTAATTTTAAATTAATGTTATCCATTTATTTGAATGTAATGTTGAATATTTGAATCTATATTTGGAATCATCATAATTATTTTCATATAGTATTACCAAAATAATAATTTTCATAATAAATAAGGAAGAAATATTATTTCCACCGTAATTGTTAAAACAGGTTTACTGGGGGTAAAATTTAAATGATATTTGGTTGAAATGGCCTTAAAATATGACCAAAACACCATTTATTGAAATATTTAAATGTTATATCTTATGGGGTTTGTAAATGATCCATTTTTTGAGAAATGTCTATTTTAGAATATGATGGTTATCATTATTATTTTCATAAAAACAATAATTGTCCTCCCCCACCATTCTCCTCATATATGAGGTCACACCCTCTCCTATGCTTTTTACACTTCAAAAAACCCTTGTATTTGAATGAAAATTGATATATATAATTAATAAAGTACACTACTATTACAATATGAATTTTAATTACCAGGAAAACCACCTATGAAGGCTTTAAGTATTCACCTATATATGTTCTTTGAAAAAGAGGAAAACTTTTTAAACATGCATTTTATTTTATTTATTACTCCACCTCCTTCAATTATTATTAAATTACATTGATATAATGAAAAAATTGTCTCCAATATATTGGTCTTTAATAGTGTTAATTTTATAACCTATATTTTTATCCACTAACATCAAATGGGAAATTAAATCATCGATCATGTGTACCGCCACAACCAAGAATATCGATGAAATTAATTTTCCATCTACAATAGTGATGATTGTATATAAAAATGGAATTAAAATAGATATATGTTTTTTATGAGAAATGTATACCTCATAAAATATATTATCACACATACTATCTTTATATCCATTATGTGGGGATATGATATCATTGCTCGTGTGTAAAGTGGAATACCGCCTTGCAAGGAGATGTGAATTGTTTTTCACATACTCTATTAATGGAAGGAAATAAAGATAAATTTAATGAATATATGTGATGTAAATGAAATCATAATGAATTTTAAATGGTTATCCATTAATTTAATTTTTTCATTCTATCACGACTCTTCCTAGTGTGGCTCGTGCCACGACTCCCCAGGCCCACCTCAAATAGGCTAGGGGATGGTGAATATCATAGAGTAGGCATATAAATTACATGAGAGGCATTGATTAGGTACCTATAAACACGCACACATTTCCAAGATACATGTTCTGAAAATAAAAACATATTAAGGAACAAAATGCATGAATACCAATAAACAAAACCATTATAGTAAAACATAAAAGTAAATTGTATTATTGTAAACTAGTCCAGAATACAAGCTAACTGAAATAAAGAGTCTAAATAATAGAAATTCAACCCATTGAAAAATAGTATTGGGATTGCTTCTCAATTTCTTAGGAACACCTCATCCTATTTGAACTAAAAAAACTTTATCTGGTCCTGGTCCTTCCTAGAAACCATCAAATGTTCCCTTGTCTGCAAAAGACACGACACGTGAAGGAAAATCCCGTCCAAGGGTGGGTGTGAAATTACTCTGTAGGACACCCAAAAACCACAATGAAATGCACAATGTGAAATTATATTCATCTATACATAGTATATGTCTACAACATATATAACAAGAATATCTAGATATACTCAAACCCATATTCGTAATCTAGAGGTATGTCCCGATAACTATATACCAACACTATTGATTTATTTTAATGATACCATAAAATAGTCATCCAGAAAAATACACTCTTTAGTATTATATCACTAATGAGATCTTCCTGAGAAGTACATTTTCTTTGGAGATATCATGAGAGATATACATTGATCATTATAAAGAGAGATATGATGCACTCACTACATGTGTAATCACTCCACGAGTGTAGAAGATCTTGATAAATAGATGAGGATCACTCTTAGGTCCAGGGGTGATACCCCAACTCATCCAAATTCACTTTCATAATAGGGGATCTATTTACATTAGGATTGGTTGTGCTGATACAAAGATTCGATTTAGAGAACTAGAATGGATATAGGATCCTTCTATAGGCCTCTCGGATGGGATTCCTGAATATATCCTGTAAAATCCTGCTGAGGGTACCATACTCCTGTGAATAGAAAACTGTACCAACTTTATATTAGCGGAACGAGGATGTTAACCAAATCAAATGAATGTTTTCCATGATATGGTGTACAAAATCTTTGATGCATGGAAGAATGGGTACACATCATGTAATTCAGTTATACACGGTATCCCTTGACCATAGGTACATCCCGTGTTCAACATCCCATGTCATGAAAACATTTCATGTACAAGAGGTGTAGACCCCAAGAAGTAGGTATCACATGATATTTCCTACTTTCTTGGGTCTACCTTTGTTCTTTGGCCAAGTTCCAGCACACAGTGTCAACCTGTGTTCTCCTCCCTGTGTTCCAGTACACAAGTTAACCCATGTAATAGGTCACGGTATGGTCGTGTGGTGTGGTAAACACTATGTAGGAAAGATGTGCACTCGGTCGCATGAATGTTTAACTATTGATATACACACAAATCCTTGGGTAAGGGCCCAAACTTCATGTTTCAATATATTGTGTCCTAAAACCATAGTCTCTACTATGTAGGTCCACAAGCCGTGTATTTGGGACTACACGCCATGTTCTGTGGAATTTTCCCAAAACCCTAGTTTTAACTCCATCATAACCTTCACTACACCCAACATCATTTTTGGCCACGCCTGGTCAGGAAATAATAGATATTGGGTTATCTTGTCCCTTCATCAAAAAATCATCAATATTGAAACCATGAATCAACACAAGAAATAGTATGCTCGAAATTCTTAGATTGAAAAAAAGTACATGAAATTGGTACCCTCCATTGTTCAATATATTATTTCAACCATTGTCACAACACCATCGCATCATACGATGGATGGATGTACAATTTTGGATCATTGCACTGTGAAATGAAGGTGCAATGATTGTTTGTATGTAAAAAAATAATAAATGCGATGAATAAGAAGAATTTTGGGGGATAAATATAATATAGAACAACACTATGAATGAACCTTGGAAATTATTCAATATATCCTCAATCCATTCCACAATAATTATCAAGATAAAAATTCTTGAATAATCATCCCCAAAATCCTATAATAAATAACATCCACAACAAAGATCGAACAACATTTCAACCTATTCTTATGTAGTTTCGCGTTAGTTATTAAATAAATGAATGAGGATATTGAAAAATTTAATCAAAATGTTCTACCTAGGAATTGGATCACTCGTCGAACATTTTTTATCGTCAAATCATTGTCGTTGGTGAGTTTTGTTAGCAATGTATCTTGCCGATCTGTTATCCAACTTGCGTCATCGTTTCTCTTCGAGAGAATTTTCTAGGTTCTCTCTAGAGCCTCTATGAAGTTCTAGGGTTATAGGAATGACCATGGTTTCTTGAAAAACTATAATAAAAATAAAATGATTCACTATTTCAAAATAACATATATTAGTTCAATATATAATTATCAATACATCCAAAAGCTAAATTTTAGAGTCGACCTATGCCGGATGGTATTAGGGCTCACCAAAGGAAACTTTTCTGTCCTGAATGAAACAGAGCCCCTAGATTTCTAATCTAGAAACATATTTAGAATTTATTCCTCTATTTTTGGAAAAATGTGCATGTATGATAAATAATATATTCAATATATTTCTAAAATCTATTCCAAGAACCCTGGACCTCAGAATCACATACCAACTCATCACCTGGTCTCAAATTAATTCAATATAATATATAAAAATAATACAAGGAAAATCTAATAAATTACATTCTCCCCAACATGGGGATTTATGTCTGTGAAATCCACACCATAGACTATAAACAATAGTGTACTATGAACATATATGAGCTTCCCTCTCCCACATGCTCTCCTGGATATTACTATGCTACCATCAGACCTACACTAATGGATTCACTCACCCATGAAGGATCATTTCCTACTAATCCTATATCTCTATTTGGTACTTAGTAAAAATCACACCATCATCAAATCCTAGAGTTCCCTAGTCGATGACTTGCATTGGGTAATTCACGTACCTACCGACTATGGCACAAGGAATAAATCTTGTACCCATTCCAATTGTAGGGGTAGAGATAAAAGATACGCCACCTTTTAAACCATTATGAGTATTTGAAATGGGTAGATAAACCTCATAGATAGCATTCCAACCCAGTCAATTCTATATAACCTTCTTCAAGGATATACCAGAAAGAAGGCATGGTATCCTTTCTCGAACTCCAAATGTCACTTCCAGCTATGAGCTTAATATTTCTATGAATATATGTAGTATTCGTACACTCCTAGATGATCTATACATTCGTGGTAGTAGCTCACTCCAAATTCAATCCCATAAGTGATGAATTTACTAGGCCATCCCAGTAGAGCGGTGACATGGATGGTTTCAAATAGGAATCCTTGAATGGTTCCATACCATTGGTGGAGTGATAGATGCATTTGGAAGAAAACCACACCTATGGATTGTGGTCCTCCCAACTATGAACAAATTCTAAGATGCAAACCCACAACATGTACTCAAGAACCTGAATGGTCCTCTCTATCTGGCCATCCATATGGGGAGAAAAAATTGTGCAAAAGAAAAAATATGTCCCAAACACCTCCTATATTCCCTTAAACAAAAATGATATTAAACGTGAATCATGATCATAAATGATCGGTAATATGACTCCATGGATTAAAAATATTTCATAAACGTAGATCAATCTCAAGTTCTCTTCTGAAATCTGCTCCCAGATAGATAGGAATTTTTCATACATGGTGAATTAGTCAATGAGCACCCATATGGAATAACGTCCCCTATATATACATGTTAATTCCATCGTGATGTTTATTGATATCCCATCCCACTTCCATTCCAGAACCTCATGGTTTTGAGTCAATCATTCTTGAACAAGTTTCGTAGGTTTCACCTACTTGAACTTAAGGCATTGAAGACAAACTCTTCCACCATCTAATTCATCCATTTCCACCAAATGTGATGTCATAGGTCATGGTACATCATCTTCATACCAAGTAGTACCACAGGGGGGATGTAAGAAATTAAATTAGAACCTCCTCCTGTAATTCCACTCATAAAACTTTGCATCCTATGAAAAGGAAGTTGTGCTTCCCACCTTGTGAATATTAATTTGGAACATTTCCTATGATCATATAATTAGATAGAGTCATGTAGTCGGTATCCCCAAGAAATTCCTACCTAACATGATATAATATTAGATGTGTGACAACCATCGACTAGAGGTAAGATACTCCATCTCTATCTTTAATTGAAAAATATAATGAGGACAACTACTATGACTCATCATTAAACATCTACGAACTAAATCTCCTACTAAGAGAATCTACCACCACATACACCTTCCCAGGATTATAGATAATATCAGATTCATAATCATGGAGGAAATCTAGACATCACCTCTATCTTAATATCATATCCTTCTTATAGAAGCAATAGTTGACACTTTTTTTATCAGAGTAGGTAATAAACTACCTTCCCATCGAGTACTGTCGCCACATATTCCATGTGATGACAATCGCTTCAATCTCAAGATCGTGGGTCATGTAATTCTTCTCATGTGGCTTTAATTACCATGAACCAATGACAATCATGGATTTATTCTATAATTGAACATAATCTAGTCTAGTCACTATTGAATCGCTGAATAATACATACTTAACACCCTCCTTTAGAAATATCATGATCGGAGTGTTCTTCATACTTTTCCTGAAGTGGTGAAAAGCCTACTTTAACTTCTTTGTACATACGAATGGCTTCCCATTTTGGTTCAAAGATATCAGAAGTCCTCATCACATGGAGAAATTTGGTTTGAATATCTTTTAATAACCTACTATACCATGGAATCTCCATACCTCCATCATGCTCCTAGGTGGCTCCCATGATAACACTACTTTTACATCATCCAGATCCACTACCCCTCTATCCACTGAGATAACATGCCCGCAAATGTGGATGGCTGAAATATGAAACTTGAAAATTGAGAGTTTTCCATAAAGATTATTCTCACAAAGTATGTCCTGAACTATCCATAAGTGTATCGCGTTCTCCTTATCAAATGCTGAGTATACAAGGATATAATTTATGAAAACTACAACAAACCGATATAAGTAAGGCTGAAATATCAGGTTCACGAGTCCCATGAACATTTCTGGTGCATTCGTGACACAAAAGGGTATAATCATATACTAATAATGATATTAGTTTCATCTGAATGTCATATTAGGTATATCCCCATCCCGTACTGACAGTTTGAAATATCATCGTCGTAGGTAAACCTTTGAAAACCATTTTTCCCCTCTCAACTGATCGAGTAATTCATTGATTAGTATTAGTTGTTAATTAATCATTAGAGTCACTTGGTTCAAGAACCAATTAACCACACAAAACCCGAATCTCCCATTTTCCTTCTTGGAAAACAATACTGGGGCTGCCTAGGGTGAGACACTTGACATCATGAAGCCCTTACTCTATAATTCCTCTAGGTACACCCTCATCTAATAAAGCACTGTGGGGGCCATAATATATGCTAGGGAGGATATCATTGCTATCCCATGGTGTATGTCGATGCATAAATCTATATCCAAATGGGTAGTTAACCATGTAATATCTTCCAGAGAGACATCATCTTAATAATCCACTACTACTTGGAACTAAAAGCTCTTAATATCTACTACTATAAGGGTAAAACTAGCCAACTCAGAAGTGATCTAATGCACCATCCAATGTATGAGCCTATCATGTGCTTCCTGGGTTTTACATTAACCAATAATGGATAACCTCATCCAATCTATATGGACACACCACACATTTCACCTACTATAGCCTATTTGGGAATGGAACAAAGATTTCAAATCTATACTGATAATGATGTCACATGGCCTCGATGGTTCCACCAAGAGGTTCCAAACTTATCATTATCCTCAAAGGTTCATAAAAACTACTGGGATAAGTGTGTGATCGTCAAGTCCACTCCCATAGGATCTTCAATGAGTAAGGGTTGGGTCAATAGTTCTAAAAAATCTAAAGGTCTCGTACATGTTAATAATTGAGAAGTAATGATTAGAACCTCTGTCTATAAGTACAAAACAATATGGTATAAAATACATAGATCATACCATAGATCATACTTGGATTTCATATGTAATATACCTCGACCACATTTAGTTTCCACAACCTTTTCCTCCAACTAGATAATCATGGTTTGTACCTCCACAGGGTGGTGGTGGTAGTATGTAAAAATGGTGGCCACCTCATTCATCTCTCCCTGATCCTCTTCCCCATCTATCGCCTGGTAAACCTACCTTCTCCACTTTTTTTCTCAACCTTGGTGGTCCATCCATATTCTACATATCATCAGCTTGAAAGGTTGGGAAATCCCAAGCAAGATTTCCCCAACTATGGCATGTGTATCATCTCCTCTCCATAGGAAAATCGGATCTAGCCTAAGATCCCTGAACTGCAGATCCCATGTACTAGGACCTCCTATAACATCACTTAAATCCTTATCATTTCATATAATATCGGCTCCCTACTGTTGAGGTCTATACACCTATCTTCCTACTACTAATAGTCATTGGATTCATCTCCTCAGATTAAGAAGCTCTAGACCACTAAATCTCGCTCGATCACTCCAACATAAATCAGAATCCATAAAGGTGTAACACTACCTCTAATGTCCTAACATAGACATCGGTTGATAGTACATGACTAAAAGTAATAATCACTTCCAATATCCATTGAGTGCTTCGAGAGGTTGGTCAACCTCAATCAATTGTCGGTACCATCAAGCTACCCCTGGTAGAGCTAAAGAATCTCTTGTAGACACATTACTCTCAACATAACCAGAGAGAGTCCAATTTAATGAGATTTCCGATCTCCATCCATGAAAGAATCTCCATTTCACGAGTCTTTGTGGTCAAACTCCACCATCATCCTACCAAACCATGAAGAACAATCTATTATAGGATCGCCATCTTGTCTGCTGGTATCCTTACTAGATTGAAAATTATTTTTATCACCTAAATTTTGTATTTTGCCTCCTAAAGGTTCGAAGTGCCTTGAAACCATAGGGGTCACTGTTTAGGAAACTAATGAAGCATTCTCATCATGTGTTCCTCATCTTCTGGTACTATAGGTTCAATTTATTCTTCACTGGTGGTGGTATAAGTGGTGCACCGCCAGGAGGAAACATATGGGAAACTAGTCCCTATACTGAATCCTTGTCTTTGAGGGGGTCATCCTCATGATTGAGCTGCTGAATCCTAGATAGTATGCATCATTGATGAATCTTGTACGAAAAAAATGTATCTCATTCAATCAGTATATATGGAAATATGACAGAATAAGTATATTGGATAACAACCAATTCCAATATGATGAATCTACCTTTATTTTCCTTACGACCATTGTTTACGTGTAATAAGTTGAAAGAAGGTTATCAGAGTCATGGGGTATTGATACGTCGGGTTCCCAAACTAAAACTAGAGACATTGTCCTTGAAATCGAACATGAAACAATAAACTCCACTTCTCGAAACAAATCTCAAAGACACCCGGTACTATAATAAAAATGAATAGCTATGCTACCAATCAGTCTTGACCCATACTAGTGGGGTCTTTAATGTGAATTCCCATGTCCACCTCTAATAGTCAAGAGGGATTGTGACTAAAACTGATTATGCATATAACTAGCAAGGGATAAATTTCACATGTACACACTCACACATATCCAATCCACAAATATTGAATAGTATAAACCACTAAGTAATTAAGGCATGAATACCACAAAACCCTAGCAATAGAGTGTGATAATAAACTATTTTTCAGTAAAGTAAAATGGAAAAGAATAAAATCCCATTGAAATAAAGAGAAATAAAACTACAATGTCCAACATATAATCAAAAAGTTATTGGGACAACTACACGAAGCTATAAGATCACCTTGGAATGTTTGAACTAAAAATACTCTATCTGTTCCAAGTCCTCATCTGACATAGTTAAAATGTTTTTCATCTTCCCAAGACATGAAATGTGGAGGAAAATCCCATGCTAGGGTGTGTATAACAATACATGGTTGCACACCCCCAAACCACAATGTAATACACAATGTAATGTTATAGTCATATCTAAAATGTATTTGTGAACAATAAATAAAACAATATTATCCGAATATACACAATCCTAGTCCCATTGTCTATAGGTACGTCAAAACAACCACATACCAATTGTAGAGACTCAATCTGAATATTTCACAAGTAACTCATTTGGGAGAACACAATCTATAGACTTATATAACTATTGATGTTTTCCCGAGAAGTAAATTTCATCTAGACCCATCATGAGCGAGATACACTGGTTGATCTGATGATAGATATGATACACTCACTCTATGACTACTTAGTCCACGAGTGGGTAAGATCACGATACATAGATGATGATCACTACTAGGGTCATATGGTGATAACAAGACTCATCCAGATTCGCCTACTATGCAGGGGATTGATATCCGGTAGGATTGGTTGTGCTGATAACAAGTTATTACATAGGGGAAATAATGGATTTAGGATCTGTCTCTAGGCCTCTCGGAGGAGGTTCGTCGCTATATCCAATAAAATCTAGCTGATGTGACCATACATCCATGATTATGAAATGATCCTAACCAACCATTAGAGAATCAAGAAAGGTAACCAACCACAATGATACTTGACCATGATATGGAGGACAAGAGATTCATGAAATGTAGGGTGGGGAACATGGTGTGTTGTAGGGTCACATTATCTATCCCTTGACCCTGAGTACTTCCCATGTTCAATGGATCGTTCCATTAGAACATGTCATAAAGAAGAGGTATACAAAGAATGTAGAAGGGATTACACGTCGTTTCCTACTATCCAGGGGTGATATGTGTACTATGGTCGTGTGCTGGTACACTTTGTTAACTCGTGTTTTCCTTCTAGTGTGCCAGTACATGGGGTAACCTATGAATCAAGGATGGGTCTAGCAATGTGATGGGGTACACACCATGTAGGCAAGCCAAGTCATCCACCATTTGTCTATGTAACTCCTAAAATACATTACTATCCTTGGAGAGGGGTCCAAACACCATGTGATTGGGGTGACATGGTGTGTGAAACTTCACTGCATCACAAAACCCTTCGGCCGATTAGTGGGGGCTACATGCCATGTAGTCTGGACTACATGTACTGTTTTGTGGAATTATCCAGAATCCCGGGTTTTCACTCTTCTACATCCTTTTATACTCTAACAATTATTTTTGTCCATTATTATTCAAGAATAGAGAGATTGGGGTTCTCTAGTTCCACCACCACCAAATTATCATGATTCAATCCTTGAATCAAAATGGAAAAAAGATCCTTGTTTTCAATTGAAGAATGAGATATTAGTTGTACCATCGCTCGATCCACTTTTGTAACCATCATCATATATCCATAAATTCATATAGATGTCAAATCTTCAATTTCGGATCATTGTGAGATAATACAATGGGGAAACTATCATTTATTCGTAAACTATAGAAAATAAAAAGAACACGTAGAATTTATTGGGAGAAAAATGACATTGAACAACCCAAGGATTTATCCTCAACCATTGTTCATTCCATCCCCGATACATTCTATAATAAAAACCCTGATAACAAAATATGAATAAGTATCCCCAAATTCCCACAATCAAACCCTCCCGCATGAATGATCGAATCATGGGTCAACCTGTTCGTGGGATGATCTACATTAATAATTCATTCAATAAATGGGGTAAAAACAATAATTAAAAAAGTGGACTACCAAGCATTTGGATCACTCTCCAAAGAAGTTTGATCGACATGTCATTGATGTTGGAATGTTTTATCTTCAACGTCAACCATTGATCTTAAATCCAGCATCTGTTATAATTTATCATCCATAGAATTTTCAAGGTTCTTTCCAGAGCCTCCAGGATGTTCTAGTATTATTGTAATCACTATGTATTCCTTAAAAACTCTAATAAAAATAAAACTATTTTCTACATCAAAAATCTAATATTTTTATAAAATATGTTATTATTGATGCATCAAAAAACTAATTCATTCACCCAAACCACGCTAGTTGGTGTTAGTCCGAAACTAATAAAACGTAACTACATTCAACCCAATGGTTCCCTCGGATTACTAATTTAGGCACCTATTTATAATTTATACTAATTTTTCTGTAAAACCACTCAATCACTCTATTTGATATATTTACTGTGTCTAATATATTTAATATATTTCAAACATTTTTTACCATCACCCCAGACCAAAAAATTTCATGGAGTCTCAGTTATTGGCCTTAAATTAATTTCATATAATATTTAAAAATAATACATAGAAAATCTATGATATTAAACAATCCATCAATCATGAAAATGGAAATAATATTTTTGCTTACGTGTGGCCTACAATCTACATGAATAGTGTAATATGTTTTCAGTAAATAAAATTTATTGATTGAAGTAAATAAATATTTAATTAAAATATATTTATTATATATTGTGATTATATTTTCGGAGTTGATGGAACCATGATCAAAGTAAACTGTAAAAAAATACCAAACAAAAACAAACATTAAAAATCTATTATTACTAGAAATGTGATTTTAAAAATGAATTTTTAATGTTTAGGTAATAAAGGGATATAATTAATTCATATATTATATTATATATATGAGTATGTTTATTTAATATATGTATAATAAACCAATATTTATTATACATGAGGCTCTAATGTGAGTGAATGATTTTGAGACTAATTGTATGGGATCTCGACTCTCTCTTTTATTTCTATAATACTTTGACCATTTCTACCGCACAATTTTACAGTGTGGAATACATACTATAAATTAATGTATGTTATTATGTTTATTACAAAATTGATTTTTCTTTATATATCTGTAAAATATTATTTATTTCATGGGTAATATGATTAAAATGATACAAATGTGGTATAGATTTTATCTTACAATCTAATAATTTGTTAGGATTATTAATTATTATCCTTTAATGGATGAAATTATATGATATCTCACTCAACTAATTCATGTATCATCATTTCATATAGTTTTTATCTATAGAATATGTTCATTAATTTTGTTTTCCTTGTTTTATATATCCATGGGATAAAAGTATTTTTTTTGTTTTAAAAAAAGTGATATTATTTCTTTATTCATCTTAAAATCATTTTTCACACAAATCCATGTTTGAAAAAAACCTCAATAATATTTTTATTATTAAAATATTATATTTTAAATTAATTTTTATCCATTAGTGAAATTTTAATAAAAATTTATTATTGAATCTTCTTGTGGGTTTCCCAAAAGATGACATTTGATTTTTTTTATAAAAGTGTTAAAGGTTTCTTCATTTCAATGTTTATAACATGAAAAAATAATCTACTACCATGAATTTTTTTAACTATCCCTTTATAATATTTTAACGTTTTATTAAAATAATATTTTGTTTACAATTCAATGTTAAATCCGATTTCTAAAAAAATCAAAGAGGAAAGGTAATTTTCATCAAGAAAATGTCATGTAAACATTAAATATCATTTTCCATATATGATTATATTATTTTATGTTATATTATATTTAATATGGACATGATTCTATTATTCAATCATTAATCATTTTTTGGATTGTTTTTTATAATCAGAACATTTTTATGAATCATGGTTCATTATATGAGAAATTCAATGATGAATGTTTTATGATCGTATATAATAGTAATTTATGTATTATTTTAGTGTTTGGTAATATATCAATCAATAATGAATTGGGTAAATATGGATAACTCATTAGATAACTATTTTATTTGTGAACCCAGTTTCATGGTCACAAATTTCTTTATGTAGCTGGATGAATTTCCATAAAATTATTTTGGGGCCACGATTTCTTGTACATAATGTATTATATGGACATGGTTTCATGTAAATAAGGATATTTCTGGACCTGATTTCATATCCATAAGGTTATTTGTGGACCTGTTTTCACGTCTATAAATTTAACTAAGGACCTAGTCACATGTCTCTAACTCAATTAGTGAATATATTTCTATTTATATATTTTCAAACAATTATAAGCTTACATTTTTTCACATTAATCTGATTATGGAATGATCTGATGGCTTATTCTCATTGATTTATATTATTTTTTTTGTTTCATGAACATCAAATAATTATTCCATCACTCAGAATTCTGATCTATTTTATGAATGTTTTCATTTTCATGTGTTAATCCAATTTTATCATACCCTTATTCTCATTTTTTGTTCACATGACTACTGTTTTATCCATTTTGTACCCTTACTGATCAACATATCTCACCCTTTCTATTGTTTATTTTCCATAGGTGATAATTACTATTATTATGCATGTTATGTCTAATGAAGGTTCTATATATGAAGAACTATGTGGGAGATAATATATAACTCTAATAATCCATTTTTTTATGTTTCTATATTTTGAAAGGCACTTAGAAAAAATGATTCAATTGTGGATTATTATGTTTTGAATTTGAATATTAATATAAAAATAATTAATATATATTTATGGAAAGCATGGGTTGTATTTGTTGGTATGATAGAATGGTTTAGTTGTATAAAAGAAAATAATATGTAAAATCATTAGTGAGAACCCATAGGGAATCCAATATTATAAGATATCATATTAATTTTTTTGTTATAATGATATTATGTGGGTTTTTAGAAAATAAATCATTGTTTTGGATAATATAAGATCATGTGGTTTTCGTGCAGATAAATGAAGGGGATGTAACCTTTAAAATAGTTCTTTATTTATATCATGAACATCATTATTATGCATGGTGAATGTTAACTTACCTTGCACATCTTTTGAGACTCCTGGGGGATGCACATTGGTTAATTCACATTTTTACTAATAACCATCAAGATGGATTTGAATATATGATGACTATAAATGACCATGGATAAAACTATGGTGTAATTTATTGGATGAAATATATCATTATTCAGAAATTCTATAAATAATTCTTCATTATTATTTAGTTTTCCTGGTATAATTATTCATTCCCATATTATGGTTTTTTATATTAGTAAATTGATTGTACCATAAAGAAAGTGGTTAATGTTGAATGTGATTGAAAATGTTTTATAGAGTAACTATTTTGGATGATTATTGGACTGATGGATACTATAATAATTACTAATCGGTTTCTATGATAAATGATTAACGACATTCAACATAACCAACTCTCAGGATCACCAAAATAGAGAATTACAGTGTTTTAAGAGAGTTCTAACGGTGCTGGACAAGAAGGATAGAAGATCCTACTTCCTATATATCAATAGGTGGGATGAATCACTCCAAAAAAATGTCTTAATGGAATTATATACTTAATTATTTTTGGAAAATAATGACATCGAGTAACTAATTCCTAATAAAAATTATATATTTTGTTAATGAAATAAGGGAGAATAAGTATTACCCTGACGAATCATCAATGTCTGGATGATATAATTCTAGAAAATAGGGGTATTATAACTTTTTTTCCTATGTAGTAAGCTCTATAAGATGTTCAATGATGTGGTACAAGTAGGGGGTTGTTTTTTTATGTCGAAGAAACAACAGAATAATAGTGAGTGTAATTTTGTACTAAAATATAATGTGTTGAATCCTAGTTATTATTATGATCATTGAATGGGATGATTAATGTATTTATGCGTTTCGATTTAATAATTGTGTTGTAGATGTATTTATAGCAATTTTATTTTGGTTATCAGTATCATAAAACAATTAAATATTATGTTATTTTTTTAATAATATATGTCTTTTGGTATGATAAAATAAATTGTTATAGATAGCATGATGGGTTTATGAGTTTAAGATTGGTCATAAGTTAAATGTTTTTGAGACACATATAGTGGATTTAAGTGATACAAATATATTAGGATCAAGATACATTTGATAATCATAGTTGTAATAAAAAAATTATTTATGAATTAGTAAAAAAATAATTTTAGAAGGAATGACTTCAAATTTTTTGGACATAAGAATAATGGTATTTCAAAACATTAGGGTTTATATTATCTATGATGATAAGATAATTTTTTATTATATCAATTATTATACATTATTTGAATTATATTATTCTTAAAATAATACCGTTGTGCGAAGAAAAAAATTGTCACAGCCTAAAAGGTTGAGGGTAATAACCCAAAAATTGATGATAGATACTTTGAAATGCATTTCCCATGCCTTTGTGATATTTGGGATTGTATTAATGATGTGACAAATAAATATAATTTCTATTTTGTGATCATATTCATTATCATAGTGATTAAAAATGGATTTAAATATTATATAGTCATAGATTATGCCTCCTGACAATTGATGGTTCATGATAAAAATTACCCAACTCATGATCTGGAGTTAGTAGAGGTAATTTTTTCATTACTGATATATAATAATTATCATTATAGTGAACAGTTGGATCTATAAAGTTATAAAAATTTCTATTTTATATATTTCAATAGAAGGAGTTGAATATGAATTAGATAATATGGTTGGAGATAATTAATGATTATTACATCTCGATAAATTAACACCATTTTAATATAAGCAAGGTTGGTGAATCATTAATTCAAAAGTATACTTATATCCTATCTATGATGTGGATAAAAAAATATTTACTATATATTTATTTTCATAAGATGGATATCGATAAATTAATTGAAAACGACTAATATTATCTCTCCCAAATGATTATTCAACAATCAATCCATGAGAAGAACGAATAAATTTTAAAGGATGACATTGTTCTACAATAGAAGGTTTGAATTGATCCTAGTTTTATCCTTCATTATGATCGAATAATATATTTATAGAACCATTTTTTGTGTCCCTTAAATATCATATTTAGTGATGGATATATTTTAGGAGACTCATAATTCTTCTTTCTCTATTTATCCTCAAATTAAAAAATATGTATAGTGTTTTGAACGTGCATTTATGGTGGGATGGAAAAATGGTAGATGATGTAGAATTTGTATATCAATTGATGGGGCGTTCAATAGATATGGAAGAGTGAAAAAAATTAGAAGCGGATACTATAACTATTAACTATTAAAAAGGAAATTGGAAAACATCACTATGGATTTCATTTGTTAGACATGATGAAATGTCTAAAGAGAATAATGCAACATGGTTTGTAATCAATCACCATACACTGTTAGTAGACATATTTTCTATCAGTGAATAAATCTATATTGATGACCTATACAAAATATTAATTAAAATTGTGGAATGGTTGAGTGGAGTGTCCAATTTTTTTAAATATCTTACCATGGTCTGTGGTTCACCTCAATGTTTTGGAGAAGTATTCATTAATCCCTTTTTTATAAAATTTATTTACAGCACAATTTTCCATCCTCATACATTTTTTTTTTCTGAGAGAACAATTCAAACCCTATAGGATATTGTGAGATATTTTTCATTTTATTTATTTTGTGGATAAGATCAATAATTTCCTCTAGTTGAGTTTTATTAAAACTATTGCTTTCACTTGATCATTCATATGGATAATTGTTAAAACTTCTGTGGAAAGACGTGTAGAACACCAATACACAAGGATTAATTTAGGGACTAAATTATAATAAGGAAAAATTCATCTAATGTAATGTTACATTATTTTAGAGTCATTCAGCAACACATAATGTTGCCCAAATTCAATGGAAATTTTACGCTAGCAATCATCGGTAGGATCTACATTTTGAATGTTGTCGAAATGTGGTTAATTGAATTTCTCTATTGATGTGGGTAATGTGATTTAGAAATAAGGGAATATTAAACCATATTTATATTCATTACCTTGAAAATCTTTAGTGTATCATCATGGAAACCTATATATTAGAACATCCAAGGAACATCTATTAAGTCCTGGATATGTGCCATGTATCTCTCCTAATGAAGTACATATCTAATCTCTCACATGAATTGAAGTCAAAGGATGTACCACTGGATCCATATAATTCTTATTATGAATAAATGGTCATTATTATATCTTTCACAATGAATGGGCTAGAATGCAGGAAAACTCACTTGGTCTAAATTTTGTGGTGAAAACACCAACTTAAGGATGTCCCATTGAAATATGAGGATGTAATGAGGTAGACATGTCCTCATTTTTCTTCACCAAAGAAAAATAATTTCTTGGGATAAAACCACATTAACGAATTTAAAATTTAACAACTTAATATTTTATGAACATGTTTTCAAATAAATTATGTTTTTTTGATATCATGTGTCACATGAAACATCAATTTTTAAAATACCATGAGATACTATTAATAAAATATCTAAAAAATGACCAATATAGATTATTTAATTAATAATTAAAATATAGTTATTAAAATATTGATAGTTTAATTCAACAAATAACCATCAACATTTTGGTATGAATCTTAATTAAATCTTTGTGTGAATTTTTTATAAAACATTCTGTACTTGTAAAAATTACCTCATTAGAAAACGACTTTTTCTTCGTGCCATCTGGTTTAAAATTAAAATAAAATTTATCAATTTTATGTATTGAATTTTGAAAAATATAATCATAACTTTAAATATGAAAATGTAAATTATATAACATAATGAAATTTATTTTTCCCGAAATAAATGAAAAAAATTTATAAACTTATTTTTCGCTGTAAGGGTTTGAGTAGTTTTAAAAGGGGTTAATCTAAAAATATATGATGTAAAATGTCGTAAAAAGTAATAAAATTTTCATTCTATGGATATAATTATTACTTATAACCAATAAATGTTTCTGACGACTGATTTTGGATCCTTTTTTATTTAAATAATGTGCATACACTCTATACATTTCAAATATTCAATCTGTGTCCTCTCCTCCACTTATAAAAGTAAAAACTTGATCATCACATATTTACCCTTAAAAATAAATAGAAATGAAAATAAATTCAAAAATAAATTATCCTATTCAACATACAGTTTACAGTGCCATAGGTTGATTATTAATACCCACTAATATGGTTTTAGGTATAAACCATACACGGTTCTTTGAAGATGATACAAAATTTATAACCTTTATTTTACATTTTATTTCGTCCACCACCTCATTAAATATTGTTCCAAAATAATGATATAAATAAACCATTATGTACCATAAATTTAGTTATTATTATGTTTATTTCGTGACCCATATGCATATCAACTTTCAACATATGAGAATCTAAACCACTGAACATGTGTACGATGGACTACTCCCTCGCTAACTCATGTTATTCGTGTTCCATCACCACCAGACAATAATTAATATAATAAGGGATTTAATTCATATATATTAATTATATTAAATTATTACACAAATATAGTTACAATACCACATATAATTTATTGCCTTCCATTCTGTGGGGATACATTAATAGTGCTCCTGTGTATAGAGAACTACAACCTCACAAAATGATGGAATTTGTTTTCCAAAAACCAATTAAATGGATGGTAATTTTGATAAATTTATTGAATATATGTGTTGTATATGAATTAATAATGAATATATAGTTGTGATACATTATTTAACATCCTTTCATTTCACCCGTCATGTAATTGGAAATAATGTTAATTCTTGCATATGGAATATGATCTCTATGAATGGTGTAATCTATGTTAAGCTTATATATATAATGGATTACTAAAAATAAATATATAATAAATATATATGAAATTTATATTATTGATAAAATTTTATAATTTATGAATCCCTGATCAAAATAAAAGTACCCAATATATCAAATCAAAACAAATATGAAAATCAATGGATTTATTAAACAAAATGTAATTTTTACATGGAATTGTAATGGAATCGATGATGAATGATATTATGTAAATAATATATGGATTTATTATATTATTATGATTAATGATATATATATATATATAATAAACCTTTATTTATTATATAGTATTTTCAAAAATTAGCATGAATTTTCAGAATTAAATTAGGGGAAATCCAGTTTCTTGTTAATTTTTAGGAGAAAAATGTCAAATTAACCTCTTATTTCATTTATATGGTATATAAACTAATAATTAAATTTAATTATGACGATTATTATGTATTTTAATATTATTTATATATGAATAATATTTTATTACTTTCATTTAGTATAAAATTAAAATTGTACCGATTCTGTGTTACAATCTTATTGTTTATCACAATTAATTATAATTATGATTCAAATGATAAAATTATATGATATATGTCTCAAGAAAAAAATTTATTTAATTATAATATAATTATTTATGTATATTACATGATTAAAATTCATTTTCATATTTTAATTATTCTTGAAAAAAATATTTCATATTTTATAAAAAATATACATTATTAATCTCTTCAATCAAAAGCACGTTTTATTTAATAACCATGATTGATAAAATTATTTTCAAGAATGTTTTAATTTTTCTCAATGATTTATTAAAATCATGTTAAAAATTGTTTTATCATTTTAAAAATAGTTTTAATGAAATATTATTTTTCATTTTAATAATATTTAATATTTCACCTTTTTACCAAATAGTTATATATAAAATTATTTGTTAAAGTATATTATATGAATGGAATTTTCCAATAGTATGAACCATCATGATTTAAAGATTCCATTATATGTTTTAAATTCTATATTCAAAATAATTTATTTTAACAACACATTGGGAATTCACATTTTTTTTAAAATATTTTCAAATAAATTTGTTTATTTTTCTTAATAAATGATCTATGGGATTTTTCAAACGTTTTTCATCTAATATAACTTAAATTTATGTTACATAAGATTTATTTAGGATATGATCCAATTATACCATCCTAATTTAGTATTATTATTTATTATGTTTAAGATTAAAATACATTTATGAAACATGATTAATTCTATGGATTACATAATGGTGAATGTTTTATGATATTATCATGAAATAATTCATGTTTTATGTGACTGGTAGGACCCATATCTCCTTCCAATTCATTGGGTAAATATGGATTACTCATTATATAAATATGTTATTTTTGGACAAGATTTAGAGTTCACATGTTTATTCCTAGACCATGTTACATGTCAGTATGTTTATGGGAAAATCTATCCTTTAGGGCCATATTGTTATGCATGGACCCAGTTTCACATTAATAATATTAATATTGGACATTTTTTCATGTCAATATGGTTACCTATGGTCTTATATTCATTTAGATGGGTTTCTTTTATGAATTGATAAAATCATTATCACGTAATGTGTAATACTTTTTCTATTTATTTATTTTCATAATTTTTTCATATTAAATTCCTCTGTATTTCTATTCAAATGTTATGATATCATGGCCTATTTTCATTTTGTCACATTATGATTCATTTATAATAAAAATTTAATATTTATTTCATGACTTGAGAATATAATCACTGTTATGCATGGTATGATTTTCATATATTATTCCCATGATCACATACTCTTATTGTCATCTTAATATTATGTGACTACAGATAACACCATTTCTATCAAATACTATGAATTTAACATCACCATTTCTTATGATTCCATTATTAATTTTATAAATAAAGGTATTATGTATGATATGTATGTGAATGTTTAATATTATATGGTATAAACATGGAGATGGTGTAGAACACTTGTGGAGTAGTTTCTTTTGATTCAATGTTTCTGAAAGAACAACACATAAACAGTTCTACCATGGATCATTATGTTATGTTAATAATATTATTTCTAAAATATTTACTGTCAATGTATGAAAATAATATGTTCATGTTAAGGTATTAATAGATAATACATTTAATTCTTAGGAGTTACATGGAATAAAATATATCTTTCATCACCATGTTAACTATTCTATTCATTTTCCATTAAACATTTTTTACATAGTGGACATATTTACAAAAGATAAAAAAATCTATTTTCATTAACACATTATGCAGATTGATTAGAAAAATTCTATAATTGTTGGAAATTGAAAATTCATTCTTGCATGGTCTCCACTATCAGAGCTCGTAGGAAAAACCTTCATTTTCATAATTTTTGAGTAATAATGATGGATAATACTTAAGATTATAATAATATATCTTTATGAGTATTTAGTCAAAATCAAAATATTTATCACTCTTTTTGTCATTCTATATTATGTCTCATTCATACAATCACCAAATTTTCAATAAAATTTATTATTAACAAGATTCATGTGCGTTTCAAACATTTATTTAATAAAAAATAATAGTTTAGGGAATAATAATAATATTTAATAATTATATAATAATGAAAAATCCTAAATTGGATATCCATGTAATGAAACTAACCTTCAATCGTTAATATATTAGTTTTTACATATGTTATTAATGATCATCAAAAAATTTCATAACATTGTATTTAAATAGATCATGGTCATTAAAATGGATTAGTTTAATAATCCTAATAATATCCCATAAATTATCTATAATTATATGATTTATTTTGCCCACACAACATTCAATGGTGAATGATTTTTTAATACTAAATTTGGCCCATTCAAATTAATTCCCACTATGCGTATATGTGTCAAACCAGCATCCAAATTACATTACCTAGAGATTGATTAAATTAAATGGAAAATAAAATTTATTTCTTCACCATAATGTATGATATATTCCTAAAAATCTCATTTTATTAAGGGTTATTTCTACATTATTCTAATCATATTGTCTAAAAAATTACTAAACCCTTCTCTAATGCAAACTGAGTTGACTCATGAAGAATAAACACACTATAAAATATTTATCGATTTAAACTCATTAAATATCAAATTAAAAATATATAGAAAAGTTAAGGATTTTTTTATGTAGATAATGTATACATATATTTCTTATCGTTATTATATCCTATAATATAAATATCATTTGGTAAAATTTTTGACTAATCACTCCTATTAAATTTCTGTTTATCAAGGGGAATGGAAACATAACAAAACCAAGTTCATATTCTCAAAAAGGGTAATCATGAGAGATAACAACAAATGATCAAAATTTTTAATAACATGTTTAATATTTTATGATATTTTAATCATCATTAATGATCGTAAAAATAGATACAGATAGTCACATATCATAAAATGTAAGTCATGAAAAAATAATGAAATTATATAAAAATTATACACAAGTGAACATAATATCACAGTACATGAGTGTATAAAAAAATAATAATCTTGTGGAATGATCCTAACCATAGAAAATAACTTCCTTAGTTAATGCTTAGTATTATTACATTCATCACAAAATGGATAGATTCCCTTTACAAGGCTGGGTTCACTCCCAATTCAAATAAATATTAATAGAATGGGTTCATACCTTATTCAAACAAATTTCATCTCATGCGAAATCAATCATTACATAATACATTATAAGTTGTTTCATTTCCATCATGTCAAATAATAAAAATCATTTATCATATAATAATAATCATTTACATGTTTTCCATAAAATCAAAAACATTCATCATCTCATCATAGATAAACCCAAAAAAATAAATATGTTTCTTTAATGAATCCATATATAAATAAGTATAAACCATATATAAAAAATATTGATTTTAAAATATGAAAATATAACGATTTTATTATAATATTCATAAAAATATTGATATATATTAAAATTATATTAAAATTTCATTGATTCATTTATTGATAAAATAACATTTTCATCTTGAAATCACTTATTTAATATCCATAATTTCCAAAATAGTAGGAAAAACCTATCGTTATAAATAAATATGGAATTTTTCAAATAATTATTCAATTAAATGAAAGTCCATGATAGTCTAAAAACATATCCAAGAAGTATAAGTTAAAGATGACTTTCATATTGGAATACTGTAAAAAAAATTAAAATTGTATCATACCGAAAATGTTTCAGAGATTTTAAAAATCATAAATATTGTAAGGATAATTTAAAATGACCATATAAAATCATTGAATTTTAAATAATAACTTTTCTTAAACTATTTTTTTAAAATTTAATACAGATAAGAATGATTCTGAATAATAAACCATGAATAAGGTCCATTTTTTTCTTAAATTAATTTTTATTTATTTTATTTTTTTGATTATAATAAATAAGATAATAAAAGGAAATAATTTTAATCAAAAATTAAATGAATATAACAAAAAAATAAATATATGGTTTAGGAATCCATTATTATGTAATACCCTAATAGAACAATGAACATAAACTATACTAAAACTAAAGGAGATTATATCATAACATCATTACCCCTTTTGTAGCCATTGAATCATATTACCCCATAAATGAAATAAAATCAAGTAAAATATTCAGTACCATTAATATAAGAAGATTCATAATATATGAAATCACAGGGGTATTATATGTACCTTATAAAGAATGATACGTGTGTAACATAACATAGGACACAATGTAGAAAAATTTAGATTAGAAACCCCATTTATATGTTAGAATTCCATCATAAGTGTTGTAACAACCTCTATAATAAATTCAATTTGTTAATAATTATATAATAAATAAAATTAACACTTATAATATCATATCCGATTAACTTATAAAAATTAGGAAAATGTTTATCATGAATTATATTTTAAAATCATCATTTTACCATGTCAACTGTTATAATATTCATGCATGTTTTGTATCAATAGTTTTGGATCATGAATATTGGTCAAGGTTATTGTTATATATAAAATAATATTAATTATTTAAAGATCATATATATTCAAAATATACATTTTAATATCCATCTATATATTTATGATATAGAAAAATTAATTACACCATTAATGGAGAGGTTAATCTGTACTAATGCATGTCCATTATTTCCATTATTCATCATAAAAATAGAAATATATTTATATTATTAATAATGAAACATTGATACGTCATAAATATTATTATATATATATATATATATATTTATTTATTTATTTAATCCATCATTATGTATAAAACTACTTGTAACTAATTGAAAATAAATCATATCGCTACATAGAGGCTATATTTTACGCCTACGCACGAGGGATAAATTTAATTTTTTAAGATATTGTATGGAAAAAAGTTAAAAAATATATAATTAAAATAAAATAATACTAATATAATAAAAAATATTTATAAAAATTAAATAAATCACAACAACCATCCATTAATAAAGGTGATAGAAAATGAAATACATCTCAATGTGGATATGGTATTTTGTACATAAAAATGATTAAATGTTTTTTTAAATGATTGAAAAATGTTATGTAGTCAACAGAGAAAAATAGTAGAATATTGGAGATAATGATATTAATATATTTTAATGTTTATGAAAAATTTAATTGATGTAGAATAAGAAGTAAAATGAAAACTCTCAACTAAAACAATTACCTCCACTTTGGGATACCACATTTGTATCACTCCTAATGTATCCAAATATGGTCTTTGTGGATACCAAAATCACTAAAATATAAATAAGCATTCATAGAAATATTTTTTAGGGTTCTTAATATCTAACTATCTCATTGGTTGTATGTATTAGAGGAGAATATATGTCCTTATATTAGTGAGGGGTGGTGTACCTTTTAATATGCATGAAATATTATTATATAATATTGGTCACAATCATGTCAAATAGATCCTAAATTAAATTGGATCTACGATAAAAGTACTATTGTATTAATATAATAAAACCATCATATTTATATAGTTTTATATAAAATTTATAACAATATTTATGTTAATTAACCAATTGTTAATATTTTTAAACATGGTGGATGATTATTCAAATTGGAAAAGGATTCTAATTTACCACATTATGAACGATAGGATATAAATGGTCAAGGGATTAATTTTAAAACAAAATATGCTCCTCCTATCCTATTTAATTTATATAAATGTAAAATTACTTGTTATACTCTTTTCAAACATAAAATACCATTTAACTCATTCTTTGAATAATTCAAATAATTATAATTTAAATATTTCAAAGTAGAAATGTAATTATTCTATAAATTTTTTCATAAAAAAAATATTTATTAAAAATTTCATGTAAAATAATAATTCAACCAAAAAATACTAATTTTTATGTTTTTATTTTCACTTATACAGATTTTCCTACTACATTAAATATAACAGAGTCCGCACTATATAAGAATTTAAGGTAATCACACTATAAAAAATTAAACATAACAAATTAAACTATTTATGTTAAAAATAATCATTTAAATTTATTAATAAAAAATTTACATATGTGAACATGAAAGTAAAATAAACTAAAATATATTGATAATTTTTATTTATCTATTATTTAAATTAATATAAATTATATATTGAATTAATAGTGGTACTAAATTTCCAAATATATTAAGATAATATATTTATGCGTAATAAGAAAACATTAAAATGAACTCAATTAATGTTTTATTGAAGATTAATTCATCTTATCCCATAGTTTTATCCTTTTATTATGTGGTTTACCCTTACATTTGTGGGTAATATATACTATGGTTACTGTTCATAATTACTGAAATTAAAAGGGAACAATTTTCCAAATATTAAAATGAATATGAATAATGTTTAATAAATGTTTGAATACATAATTTATTTATGTGAAATAAATAAATATAAAAATAAATGTGAAAATTACAAAAAAAATGTTTTTTAAATATGGATTTTATATCTTAAAACTCTAATCACTTTCTTTACATACCTAATAAAATATGTTAAATTGGTATTGAAAAATTTCAGTCAATATAAAATATGAAATTCAAATTAAAATTATTTATCGATAATTAATATGTAATATTACTAAGATAAAATAACATTGCACAAATAAAACAGTTTTAATGCAAAAAAACATTTTACATTAAAAAAATTTATCCTTATTTATAACCATTTTATAACTAGTTAATTTATTCTTATCCAAAAATATCAAGGAATGTTTTTCATAAATCAGTAAACATTTTTTTTGTCTAAACACATAATATTGTAAAATAAACATCTTTAAAAAATATTTAATTTAAAAAAAATATATAGTTTTTTTAAAATTCTTTTATTAATTTGATATGTACGAATAAGTCATCATGAATTATTTATCATATATATCATGTTAATTATAATTTTATTTGAACACACAAATATAATTACAACTTTATAACTGTCCTTATAAATCATGTTTCGTTTAGGGTAGAGGATTGATAAAAAATAATCTATAAAATAAGTGAAGGTTATTTCAATGTAATGTATATATAAAAAATAATAGGGTGTTACATTTTATGTATATATATATATATAGATATGTTAATCTATATTATTATAAAATATAATAATTTCTTTAATGGGCTTGGCATGTTTTAAGCACTATCCAAGACACATCACTATTAAATGATTTATTTATTTTAATGTTCATACTATAATGTGATTTTATAATATATGATGTAGATATAAAATGTATAATTTCATTAATAAATTATTTACTATATGAATATTTTTATCACCACAACTAATTCAATTTTATAATGGTTATTTAAGGTATTTTTTCAAATATATTTTATTCATCCCAAATAATGTCTTGTTTACTTGTTTAATTTATTTTTTTTAAATATACTTCATTATATTGTATTTATTTTCCCAAAAATATAATGTAATTTATCAATTTTTTATAAATAATATTTTTATGTAAAATATATGTTATTAATACATATATATCTAAAAATTTAAATATAATAAATATATATATGATTAATTTTAAAAATAATTTCTAATTATGTATATTTTTTTATTGGGAGGACGTGGTGATGATATTTGAAGGTGTAATAAGTAGTGAGAGGTTCATGCGATGAAGTGATAGGCGACAAGTGATAAGGAACAAGTGGGATTAGTGACCAGTGCATGCAATAATGTGAATAATGATTCACTTATATTTTATCAATATTAAAAAATAAATTGATTAAAAATAAAATTTATACATGTATATAATATAAAAAATCATCCTTCTATATTTTAGACAAAAATTATGAGTGGATCTTCATTCGAAAATTGTATACAAATAAAGTTGAACATTTTACTTTTTTCAATAATATTTATTTTATTATCAAATTTAATAATCCCTATTAAAAGAATTTTTCATAAAAAATATATTTAATCAACATACTATTATTGATTGAAAATAATTTCATATAACTTTTTTTGACAATTATATATTATTATAGCGTGAATTCAATATTTTATCACAGATTACAAAACCCATATTTCCATAATAATTAAAAATTAAAATACACACACATATGCAGTGTTTTAATGTGATTGTAAATTTTTTTACTTATAAAATAAATTATAATCTAAATTTATAAAATCATTAATAAAATCTAATATCTTCAAAACAAGTGAAATTATATCATTTAATCGATATAAATTAAAAAATATATCAACAGGGTAATTTTAAAAACATTTACTAAAACATGTTATAAAATTTTGCATATTTAAAATTTTTTATCAATAATTGTTCAAAAAATGGTCTAAAATTTTATTAAATATCTCAAAATATTTCACCCTTTGTTTTTATTTATAGTACCATCGGTGTAGGCCATCATGAGTGTATATTCATGTGTCTCTGAAAATGTATTTTCCAAGACATAAATCCAAGGAATCTCAACCTTCCCATGTGACTCACTAAAAACATTTCCATAAAAATTTTTAAATTGTAACACCAAAATAATTTAATATTAAAAAGGTCCATTAAAAATATAAAATAGATGATGCATGACTACCTATCGACACATGTTGTCGAAAATTTAACATTATATTTACAAATAGAAATGGAAATCGAACAATATTGTATGAATAACCCAGAAATAATTTCTTTTTCAATAAATAATCATATCTCATCAGAAATAATAATAGAGACATATACATGAGAATTATGGATAAAAAATCATACATGATCTAATGAAAACAAGTAGGATAATATTTATTAAAAAAATATTTTACATGAAAGTTAAAAACTACTAATTTGAAAGAACTTTCGCCCATTTTCGAAACCTGATGAAAAATTCATTTAAAATGTCCAACAGAAATATTAATTTAGAGAAATCCCACCATCCTTAATATTAATTCAAAACAAATTACATAGGAGACAATTGTCACATTATTAAATTAACGATAAAATTAGATTAACACAGTTTAAAATAAAATAACTCTCAATGAAATAATATATCCAATGTCTATAAATCAAAACCCACATCAAAGAATAATTGAAATATATCATTGGGAGGGGTTAATATTATAGATTCTCAATACATTAACTTTTTGTTGATAACATCCATGGTAGGGATATAAATTACTACAAAGTTATTAAATTCAATCAAATCACATAGTGATGTGTTGAAAATAACAAAATCAAACAACCCATATATATGAGACACTATCCTTGAAATATCTAACGTAATATATTACAAAGATAAAAAAGTTTAACCTATATAGTGAATCATATTACACGTCCTAAGAAAATATTATTTAATATATTGATTCATTTGGAGTGGATCATCATGACATGATGCCTTAAAAGACAATAAAAAATTATATTTTTAATTTAATAATGCCTATGTTTTTAACATTTAGTGGGGAAGGATATAAACATCCTGAATTTTTTATAATTTTCTTAAAATTACCATTAATGGTGAATTGATGTTTGGAAGATACTCCCAAAATAGTAGTTATAATGGGAGAACGAGTACTGAATTCTGTGGAATTGATTTCCAGGAGAAGAAAAACTGATTTTTGGGATATCATGTGATTACAATAAATAAATTTATCTAAAAATGAAGGGAATATGTATATCAATATAGTTTGGAATAATTTTTAAAAAATTATTTGAAATGGAAATATAAATTTCATAACTTAATTATATTTTTCAAATAGTTAATTATCTTTAGTCAGAATATGTTTATGAGCCTTTCTAAACAAATAATCCTCAAATAGGGAATTTTTATGCTAGTCAAATAGTATAGTAAAATCATAGATCTTGTAATTATGAACTAGTTTAAAAATTAGTGTGTTGTTAACTACATATGTTTACCACTTCACTTTCACTTCAAGGGATGAAAATTCATTACTATGTTTATTGAATTTCCTCACATAATATTACATGGAAGAACAATAAATAACACTTACAAAGTAAATGATTTAGGAAATGAAATTCTCTATAAAAAATGGGAAGGTGTTTTAGATTAATATAAGTATTAAAATAATTAAAATTCTACCCTCAAAGAAAATAGTTGTTATCATTATAATGGATCCCTATTATTGGACCAATGATAATGAAAATTTGTATGAGTTCATATATATGACTAATTATATAGCTCCAATGTGCACTAAAAAAATAGTTATTAATTTTCCCATAGTTTAATAAATAAATAAATACAATCCTCGATAATATTATCCTCATAAAATTCAATTAAAATTTATTATATAAAATACAATAATTGGGATATGAATTCATATGAAAAATATAATGAGGAAAAATATCAAATTATGTGTTTGAACCAAATTATCCATTTATGAAATTATAAACATGATTTTTTTCAATATCATTCTCAATTAGTATATTTATAGATGTCTCAAAATGAATAAAATTATTTAATATGAAATTATTAGCTTATAATTAAATGAGTAATGTTGAATACTAGTTATATTAGCATATTTAACTAAAATTTCTCACATATTTCCCTTAAAGGGGTCCCCATATTTTAGATCTCACCCATCATAACTAATATATGGGAATAGATTATTTTACTTTAGTGTCACATGGTTTTTGTTACTCCTATAAATATGAACATTTAGCTATAAATCAATAATAAAAATGTAAAATAACTTTTTATAGGTCATTTTGTACCTTTTTTCAATCTTAATAAGTACAATTTTATTTTCAAATATTTTGAAAACCCTATTCAAACATCATTGATGAAGAATCCCTTCTTATTTATTTCTCTAGTACTGAATTTTAATTCATCTAAGATTGAAAGTGACATCCAAATTTATATTTATATAATTTATTTTGTGAATTCGATTATTTTTTGGAATAGAAGAGCCCTAAATGCTAAATTTAAATCATATTTCCTATAATGAAAAAATAACCTCACCAAACTATTACGGAAACATAATTCCCTAAATGATTTTTTTTTTGTTTTTAATGATATTAATTTTAAAATATATGATAACTATAGTATATATTAATATAAAAAATTTCAATAATGATTTTAAATTTCAATATATTTTAAAAAACAATTATATACTTCTCAATAATTTCAAATTAGAACATTTTTTTCTTTACGTCGTCAATTCATAATGGTACTTAGAGTAGAAAATGTATGTATCCGGTTTAAATCCTCAAATGTCAATTGGAAAAGGATTTATGAAAATAAATATTGTGAAAAACTAAAATTAGTTTATCAAGACATTCTATAGGATTAAACCAATAATGAAAAAAAATATTGGGAGGAATAGATTTATTGATAATTATTTAGGAAGAATAATTAATTCATATCAAAATAAATTTTGGTTGTATATTTTTAAAATAAAACAATATATTACACTAGAATCCTATAAGTCAAAACACATGGATTCTATTTTTAGCAACATATTCCCTCAAGGATGGTTCAAATGTATTTATATTTTAGATGGAAATAATGTACCCTCTTATCAGTATCCTTCAACAATGATCAAATTTTTTGTTTATGTAATTCATAGACACATAAAAAACAATATCATTCATTTAATTCAAAATGAAGTGCCTATAAATTACACGCACCTATAAAATAATTGAAAAAACCTAAAACACATACATGGAAATTTTATTTTGACATATTCATTTATAACCATTATTGGATGTCAAATAATAATTTATTTATAAATAATGAATTTCCAAACACATTACAATTAATATTTACCATAAATGAAATAATATGATTTAGTGCTTGATGATATATATCTATTTGAATGTACAATGATTGAAATCATCTCCACTTCATGTTATGTCCCTATAATAATTAAAAAACCAGTCTATAATAATGTTCTATAGTAATCCATGCCTCTAAAGTGAGACTAATAATATTAATTATATTAAAAAGGATAAAATTTATGAAAATTGAAAAATAAATTAAAAAATAATATTAAAAATTACCTGTAATAATATTATCCTCTTAGAAAACAAATATCTCCAACTATCACCTAATAGTTGGGGCAGATATATTTATCATTCTAATAATAGTATATAAAAACCGAAAACATGATCCATAAAACACAATTGTAAATATGTTTTCATGTTGATGTGTATTAAAGACATTGACCTAGGGTGTTAATTTTCATCTATTAATTCTAACATATGATGTGACAATTAATATAATATTTTTTCAAATATTAAAAGAGTTGATTGGAATCAGTTTTGATTGTGAGATTATTTTTACATTAGATGTAATCAAGCATCCTTTTTAACTTAACCAATCTCTTGTTTCATTTATAGCCCCAAATATTTTCTATAGTCATCTAAGAAAAAAATGTTCTTCTATCTCTATATTGGATCAAGATATAGTATTCCTCATTTTCCATCACCAGGATCATATATTACCTCCAAAAAATCCAGACCATGATGAAATTGCATAGCCGACCTAGGAAATGAATAGAGGAATATGTCCCTATGGGTCTATGATAATACTAAATTTTCATTAATAACTAAAAAGAGGTTATTACCCAATTAATTCACTTATCTAACTAGTTATTTTCCAAATAGGGAAACACATGTTCTTTTAGTGTGTTTCCCTCAATCTACTACACCGTAGTTATATTTTTAGAGGTTAACATAACATATCGGTGGTCAAGGAAAATCATATTTAGCTATGGGGTTCTAATTAAGAAGTTTACTTAAAATAATGATTCACATAATTGGAATATGTAGTAAACTATGTTTAATTACAATGTTATACTGAAATTTTAAAATAATAAAACCCAAATGAAATAATTATTCCAAAATTTACCTCCCTGTGAAAAAGAGTAGATTTAGAGGATAATGTTATTTAATGTTCCACTTTAGAGTTGAAGTTTAATTTTACATGAGGAATCTGGTTCTACAAAAAATGATTCATTTTGGAATTAATCATTGTTATTTAATTATTATTTTAGTTAAATTGCAGTGGAGTGATTGAATTTAGTGGGATTGTATTCTTGGTAGGATTTTTTTGATTATTCCCTCTCAAATAATGGTTTAAGACACTAGTTAATAGGGATGGAAATGTCTTTACAAGACAATTCCACCATTTATAATAGTATCAAAATTGATTGATGAAAATGAAAAATTGACACATTTTCAATTAGTCAAATACAATGTGACACAACTAGAATTTCATTAAACTGGGATCCTAGTTTCATTTAGTGTTAAATTTTTCATGAAAATTTTACAAATTAAAATGTATTGTTTTCATAAGATCATTAACAATATCTCGTTTAATTTTATTTCAGGTTTTTTATATTTTTTTTTTCATTGTTTTGTAGTGGAATTATTTTGGTATGTTTTGATTTATCATTATATAAGGAGAATGATACCCTTATATTCTCTTTATATTTTTGGGAACACTCTTATGTATGATGGATATTACCATTACATTGGGATTAGGTAACCATTACATAGTTGTGGCAATGTGTGTGCTACCATTACAGGGGTTGGCTGTTACAATTACATTGGGATTGTCTTACCCATAGACAATGGGTCTGATACAGTTACACATATATGAGAAGAAACATATATGAATTGAACTCATTCTGCATTAACAACATGTGGGTTATATTTTAACATTACCCAATGCACAATTAACACTTTCTAAATAAATGATATTGAAGATCTCCCCTGACATAGAGGGTTCGAAGTTCGCAATACCCCAAGGCATCAGGGGTTAATCCTTAAGTTCATTTTAATTATACCATTATGTAGTTATTGAAGATACCCATCTATGGAGGTAGAGAGATCCATATATAGAAATCATTTAATTCTTTTACATTGTGTCTATGTTTTTACACAATATCAATAGAACACTTCTCTTCAAGCACTTGTCTTGAGCTACAATTTTTTTTTCTTGTCATAATTTTTGGTTTCTTATATTTTAATTTCCCAATGTATATAAATTTAAAATTATAGGAATATTGAATTAATATAGTGGTCACACCTAGAGATATCTATGGAAATGAAAGATATGATCTCGTGTTAGCAAGTCGCATTTGATTCCTTGTTTTTGATGATATATATGGTTGAATCCATGGATTTGTGTTGTTGGATATCCTGAAATTATATGAGTTATGAGGGGTAGGATTTATGTTTTAATGATTTTGAGGGTATTTGAATGGTGAGGTTGACACCTTGTATGTGGGTTTAGCCATGTTATTTACTTTATTTCTGATTTTTTACCCTATATAGTTGTTCAACTTTTTTATTCCAAAACATGTATTTTGTACTTGTTCCCTAGTTCAATGTAATTTATTTTTATGAATTCCCTTTCACATATCCCATTTTACAATATTTCCATTTATATTTCCCTTAAAAAATGGTTTCAGGTGGACTTATTACCAAAGAGAGAGAAAAATTTTATCTGATCCACATAAACTGATGTGTTCTATATCTTTATTTTATTCATATAATTATAAAGATGGATTTCATGTACTATAGTTCCCATTATATTATTCAAATATATACTATTGTATTATGATAATTTTGTGTTATTTATATTAGGATCGATCATACATGAACCTCGGCTTTGGATAGGTTGCGTGATAATTCCACCTACCATGTGTTTTTTAATTTTTGTCAATTATTTCCTCCAAAAGATGATTGGTATCATAGTGTTAGTTTCAATCCTACATTTGTATTTTACTAAAATAATGATTGAGATGTTATATTATTCGACACATTTCAATTTTTTTAGAGATAAAATTTATTTTCATCTTGGCCAAGATGAACTTGATAATGAATTTTCATGATCTAAGATTAATATCCCCATTGTATCTCCTACAAGATTGACCTCAACCTCATATGATATTGTTGAACAAACTAAATCGAAAAAATTTCATTAAATTTTTTACTGTAGAGGATATGGTTTTTCTAGATGTGGATCGTGAATATTCATCTAGTGATATCACTTTGTAGTTTAATCATGTTTACATGACAAGGCCCCATTAGTATTATTTAAAAAGAATTTTTATCCAAAAATTAAAAAATGAAACAGGGAAACAATGTGTGAACACATTTTAATGTATTTAATAAGACGATTTTGGTATTATCCAATGAACTTTAAGAAATTAATGATGTGGAATAGAAATGTTTATAACTGAATTCCTCGAATAAATCATCTAATCATGTTATAGAGTCTATGATTTATTGTAGAAATTACATCACATTTGAACAAGTGATGTAATTTCTTTATCTAAGGATCTTCAAATTCATGTTTTTTGGATAGAGGAATGTATGGTAACGTATTGGCATATTATTCATAGTGTGAATCAAAATCATGAAAATAAAATTAATTAAAACAATGATAGTAGTTTGTTTGGGATTATTAATTATTCTCAATGCTAAAAGACTGGAAACATTAAGGGAAACTATATCACGGTTATAAAAAGGGATGATATGTCTCAAAAAAATGATATACACCATAGTAAGGATAGATCCAAGTATCTCTAAGCCTGTATGGAATCCATTATTATTGTTTATAAGTAGATATATGTTTTCCTTATTCCATTATCCTAGAACCATCACCATATTAGAATTATAAAGGCCCAAGTTGGAAGAAATGGTGGGGGTAGCAATGGATTCCTCGGTTGATTGGGCTCAAGTGTATGGTTATATCGGACCATATTTTTTAATTTTCATTCTGTGTTTTGATAGTCACATGTATGTGTTGATGGATGGTCAGTTAAGTGATGTTATGAGTTTTGAATAATATATTTAATTATATTTTTAATATTACTAATAATGTATTTTTAGTTTATATTAGAATATGTTTAGGTATGATAATTAATGAACCACTGTGTAACATGCTCTGTGATGGACATGTCATGATCAACATTATTAGTTTATAGGGTATTCATGTTAGTGATGTTTCCCAATTAATTTTCTATGTTAGGATAGTCTATTCATTCACGATGACCAATATTATTTTTTATATTCTATTATGAAATATGGAGATTTGATAAATTTGGAATGATAATTTTAAAAATTAAAACGGAGACATTTTTTTATTTATATAATGAGTAACATCATTTATCTGGTTTCTTTATTATTTTATATTTTTTTTTCATTAAATTGGGTTTGAATCATTATGTATTGTTATTTAACCTTACATGAGGTGATTGTTACCCTTACATTCACATTATCTTTTAGGGAATATACCTATGTGGGATGGTTGTTAACATTAAATATGAATTAGCGCACACAAATTTAGATATGTTAATTTTAAGGATACATGTACATGGGATGGCTATTAACATTGTGTGGGGATCATCACATCATTACATAGTGTTTGTGCTACATATATACCTGTATGGAATGAACCTTAATTGATGTTTTATTGATAATGATACCCTAACATTGGATTTTTTTACTTCTTCACAATCCTAGATAGAATTATACATGACAAAGGAAATCGATGGAAACCCCTTATATAGTTTAGTTTTTGACTCAAATTCACTTATAAAACATTCAAGGATACATGGGCATCGTTCATTGGTACCCTTACACACTGATTGTTAAACCCTTATGAATCAGTCAGGAAACCATTATATAGCATCATATGTTCAGGTATTTTTATTTGGATTATTCAAAATGCTTCTAAGAAAAAAACTATCTTGATCTGTTAAGAGTGTTATTGGTGTATTTTTAACAAATTCTATCAATGAATCTAACAACCCATTTTCCCAACATGTAAAATTTGAGGCAAACTGAAATCTATGAGGAGAAATGTTATTAGAGTTTAAATGAAGTGAATGAGAAGATCTAGTGTGATGAGGGTTCATTTATTTCCATGTTTGAATTTAAAATCATAGTTTTCAGTGGGGAAATTTTTAATATGGGTTGAATTTTGTTGTGTGAGCGTTAATGTGGAGAAATTATACAAAACAATTTTAGTGGGCCTTCGATAAGTGCATTTGATCCATTGTAATGGCGTTATAGACTAGTTTTTCTATCCATCTCAATTTTCAAACCCTGTTTCTTGTTCATTATTCTTTATCCCCTTCCACGTGTTATTACATTATTCCTTTGGCCTGGTCAATTTTCAATTTCTGTGTTACCTTTCACATATCCATGTTTAAAGCTATCATTCATCTTTTTCTTAGTAATTTTTTTTCATGTGGTGTTATTTTTGTATAGTAGTACCAATATAGTTTAAAACACATTAATTCATGAGTTCTTTGTATACCCTAATTTCATAAGATTCCCTCCAAGGATTTTTCAATCACTTAGGCCTGGTATAATCCTTCCATTATGTTATTTTCTCATTCTTGATATTTTTTTATCTATTTTATAATGATATATTAATCTCTATTTTCGGTGGGATTCAAGAAATTTCACATACGTATGTTTTTTATATCTCAATGTATTTCCTACAACAATATATTTGTTTCAAATGGGTTTTACAAAAACACATATGTCCATGTTTATGATGGAGATAAAAATGTTTGACAGAGATAGTGATATCAATTTTTTGGGGGTTAAACTGCACTCTCTTCTTGTCCAAAATGGACACGAAGAATCATTGGAAGGATCTAAGAATATTATCACCAATTTCTTTGCTACTAGAGATACCACGACCACTTATGAGGATATTGATCATTCTATTTTTGAAAAAACATATTCCCTATTTATTTTAACTTAAATGAGATGTTTTTCTAAAACATGTTCTATGAAATTTTTTCTAGTGGATTAAAGTCAATGCATAATATCATTTACATGATTGTGTCCCTTTTTTGATGATTAAAAAAGAGAATTTTTATCTATAATTTAAAATTAATCACTATAACCCCTGGAGAAACACAAGTAGAATGTTTTAATAAGATTATGTTATACATATAAAACTCATGTGTTGAAAATGAAGACTATAACCATTTTTTGATGAATTACATGGTAGGATCATTTAATTTGGTTATATATTCCATATGTACAATAAGGACTACATCACATTAGAGGAAGTTATGTAATTTTTATTTCTAGAGATCATCACATTCATGATTTGAACATAGAGGGACGTGGGGTGTGGTATGGGCCTATATTTCATAGTTTGATGACAATCCCGTAAAATAATTGAAAATATAAAATGGATGGTTATAGGTTTAATAATATTTATTGATGTTCGTGACGAAAAAAAAGACACATTAATATATGCATCTCTGAGGATTAATAAAGGAATTTTATAGCTAAGAATAATATTGTACGCCTTGTTATGCCAGTACCTAGGTAATCATAGCATGCCTTAAATCCTTTATTAGAGGGTAATTGTATCTCTAGGTTTTCTGACATCATTTATTCTACTAATAGATCTACATGTGATCTTCAGAGGCACCCATTTGGAAGAGAATACATGGGTAGGTTTTCTTTTATTAGCTATGTGTGATTAGGTGGATAATTGTTAGTTGTCACACTATGTATGTGTTCTGCTAACATTACTACGTTCATTATACTTATATCACTATTGAATTTTTATTTCTATTCATTCCAATTTATTTATGTTTCTTTTTTTTCTAGAAGAATTATTTACTAATACAGTTTCATTTGTTTTCCCGCATGTATATTGGATATATCCATGTCCTATATTTTCTTGTGCATATCTATTAAGATTTATGATACGATTAAATGTTGAGTAATTGATGGTTTGAGTTTTGTTTAATGTAGTTGATTATATTTCTTTATAATTTTAGCATGTATTATGTGTTTATCATAGTTGATGTGTTGGTACATAGAGACATGTACCAGGGTGGTATAAAATATGTGAGGGTGATACTTTTATTATCATGTTATGTTCGTTGGGTTTTCCTATTATTAATATCATTCTAAATTAGTTGTTGGGTTTGGATAGTATAGGAATATAATAATATTAGGCCATTTTTTAGTATTATATTTTATAAGATAGATATTTAATGAACATTCATGTTAATGTTATCAATTTATTTTTTTTCTATTTTATTTTTGTCATCGTGAATCCCCTGGAGAAATTTGTTACCGTTTTATTATGTTTTAGTTTTCATATAATTTTATTAGCATGATTACAACTTGTTTTTTACCCTTACATGATGAGTGATTTACCCTTAAGTTTATTTTTTTCACATCACACCCTTATGTTGGTTGGTTCATAACTATATATATGTATTGAGATACACATAGGTAGATATTATTCTTTGGGTTATCAAGGTTCTGGGCATAGAGAGAGCAATGAATGGGTGTGAACCAAACATTTCAAATTTCCATAATCGATGATTATTCCACGATCAATACAACAATGAATGCTTATAACCATAGAATTGAATCAAAGATAATAGAAAAATGACAGAACCTGAAACCAAGAAAGGAGGATCAAATATTTTCATAATTATTTTAATCAAATTATAGAATTTCCTCTAAGGTGATTCTTAATTAGATGATTCATCCGACCATGGGTCTAAGGTGATTATTCATTACGTTGTACAATCCAAGTATATGAATCCTCTAGTGGTTATCAATATGTGCTCCACATATCTTCGGACGTCACCAAAAGAGTCTATGTGAGATAGCATGGAAGATCCTTGTGCTTGCAATTTCCACCTTCGATCACCTTGATAATCACATTCAAAGAGAAATCCTTGATCTGGGGAAGTAGGATCTATCTCATTATTTAGAGGGTTCATGGAAAGGGAATAGATATCTATGTTCAACAGCTTTTCTCCAAAGATTTTGTGCACACAATGATTGGTAATCTGGATGAATGACCCCTTTTTCTTAAATATAGAATAATAACATAATTGGGAATTTGATTCACTAGTTAATATTAAATAATTAGAACAACTATCGTTACTTAATTTATCATTCCATGTGAAACCCCATGTCAAATAATAATAGTAATGTTATTATTTCCATGACATGTAATTAACATGCACGTTATATTTAAATATTATTTAACTAAAGAATATTTAATATTATTTCTCACCAAACCCATAACACGGTCCTCTAATCGTCATCAATATCTTCCGAGCCTAAATAATGACTATTTATTTTTTAAATAAATATACCTTCATTATTTACTGATAAATAAAAATTTAATCTGCAATATATTCTCCTCAATAAATAGCGATGAAATAAATGTGATCAATCATACATGATTAATTAGTAAATGAAAATTGGGAATAATATTTTTGCAACATGTTAAAAAAATTAATTATTTAATTTTGATACTACATACACTTGGTGTGTGACCCTCTAGGCCTATGTCCCATTGGAATTTGGCAGGCTTCCCTAAATCCCAATATTAATGTCTACCAATGGTTCAAGGTACCCAAGAGAATGATATTAATGTCATAGTGACATGTCACCTCATATGAATTATTACCGTGTAATATAATCCCATTGACCCAATATCTCCAATCATGTGGGTTTCTTTCAAGTTCATCACCTCATGTTCTCGATTTCTCATTCTTTGACTTCCCAAATATTAACTTCTTAGAGAACACCGTGGTCATGGATTTAGTTAGTCTATATAATTTCCATAAAAGGGCCTATGATATATAATTATGATGAAATGATAAATCTTTTCTCTGATTAGTCATTAATGTAGTATTACTCATGATGCACCCAATATATCTTACCTCGTCGTGAACATATATCTTCTTTGTTTTATTTGATAAATCTATGTGCATGAATCATAATACCCATTAATTATAATCCTAATGTATAAGAAAAAATTAAAATTTCCTCCTATAGGGAAATCCAATGAATCTTATGAATTTGGATTTCCTAATTATGTCAGTCTTTTTCTCATAATATTCTCCTAGATATTACTAAGGGTTCACAACCATGAAAAGGTTCCACAATGTTTGATGAGTCCCCACTCCTGATAGACTTTATAATTTGTGTCCCTTAAAATGATATCATCTGGCCATAGAACATATATTCAATAATTGTGCCATGGAACTTCTATGTTATCATCATAGAAGGGATCTTCTACGTCATTTTAATGTGACTGTTATTCTTTGGAAAATATTACATATCATGTCACAATGAAGAAAAATCATGATGTGAATTTTTATTAATTTTAATACAATTATTAAAAGTTTTTTATAAATTAAAAATATGTTAGAATCTAGAGAACCAACTCCAAAATATTTCAAATTTAACTAGATACAACTACTAACAACCTTAAGTCCACTAGTTCTCACATGATTTTCATACTCCTACTGAGATAGGTCTTTATTCATGGGGTCCTCCACATTATCTTCCAAGGACATTGTTCTCATAGCATCATCACACTTTTGAAAGAAATCCCTCAAGAGGTGATAATTCGGTGTATGTGCTTTGTCGTTTGATGTGACCGATGATCTTTTACAAGATTAACCACTTCAGTATTATCACAATACAATGTAATGGGATCTTTACTACTAGTAACCTCATCAAGATCATAGAATTTTTTTTTCATCGATATGGATTCCTTGGATGCATCAAAATTGCTATATATACAAACCCTATGGTAGAATGAGTGATAAATAACTACTTTTAACTCTTCCAGCTCACTGATCCTCCATTGAAACACACAACATATCCTGATTGGGACATCTGATCATTCTAATCTATCTAAAATCTAGTATTGGAATACCCTATGATGACATGTTCCCCATCTCCTCCATTCACAAGGAACATGTCTGTATTTCTTCTCAGAAATATAATTATTTTCTTGAAAGTAGTCCAATATCGTTATCTTGGATCATCATGATATCTTCATACTGTGCTCATTGCATTGGAAACATCGTTTCTAGTACAAAACATGACATACATGATAGATCCTATCATTAAAGCATATATAATATTACTCATCATGTCATTCTTATGTTGTGTGTGGGGAAAAATTTTACTAGAAATATTTATACCATGTGACACTGGAAAAAACCCACACTTGGATTGTTCCATATTAAATCACAATAGTATCTTGTAATTGTATGTACTTTTACATAGTCCATGTAGCTCTTGATTCTATCATGAAAGATCCTAGTCCCTAGAATGTAGGCTTCTATGCCTATGTCCTTCATTATGATTAACTTGTTTAACCAATACTTGACTAACTGCAAGACAAGTATGTCAGTTCCAATAGGCCATATGTATTCAGCATCCACTACTGGGATTACAACGGAATTCCTTTTAAACTGCTTCTAAACACATGGCTCACATTCAATCTAAATGAATCCAAATTCTCTTATGGGTTTATCTAATTGATTTCTCCATTACCTAGAATCTTTCATTAATCCATAAATGAATCTCGCCAACTTTTATATCCTTTTAGCATTGAATGGATTCACAAACCCTTCGTTTTTTGTCATATACACATCTTCCTGATGGCACTCATTAAGGATTGTAGTTTTTACATCCATCTACCATATCTCATAGTCATGGAATGATTCTATGGAAATTATTATTCATTTGGGTTTACATATGGAAACTAGTTGAAAAGTCTCATCATAGTTAACTACATGACATTGTTTTAAATCTTTATCCACTAGAAATACTTTATAGGTATTACCTTGACCTTACATGTCTAGTTTATTCTTGAACACCCATTTTCACCCAATAAGATTTACATCAACTGCTACATCGACTAGAACCCATACTAGGTTCTAATACATGGAATCAATCTCAGAATTCAAAGCTTCTAGCCATCATGTAACATTTGATCATTCTACTGCTTCCTTTTAGGAGAGATATTTATCATTATCCAACAATAATGAGTCAACATCCACTCTAAAAACAAACCATATCTCTCTAGTTCTCTTACCTCTCTTGTACTCCTACATAGTACTTGTGTTTTACGAACTACCTCCTCTATGGGGACTAGTGAAACTTGTTCCTCTAAAATTCATTGTATATCTTGACCATCATATTCATCAATGTCAATAGTTCTCCCACTATCCTTTCTAAGGATTTCACCCTCTCAATTAATAAATAATGTCTGTAAATAGTCACTTCCTTGTATGAGGGGTTTTATAGGTAGTAACCCTTTGTTTCCAAGGGATACTCAAAAAAGATACACTTCATTCCTTCGGGTTCTAGTTTATTCCCTGATAAAGCCATACAAAATGCCTCACATCCCCATACACATGTATGTGACCAACTGGGTTTCTTTCAACACCATATCTTGAAGGGAATCCCATATTCTGCATTAGTTTCTGTATTGATTAATTTCAATTACATAGTTTTTAATACATATCTACAAAAGGATAATGGATGAGCTGCATGACTCATCATCAACCTTACCATGTCCAACAAGGTACTACTCATCATTTCACTAACACCAATAATCTATGGTTTATAAGGTGATAGTGTGTTAAGATATAATCATAGACTCCTTTAAATGGTTGATAAACTCTGGGTTATGATATTAACTATGTTGATATATTCAAAGCTTATTTGTCTTCATACCCAGATGATTTTCTACTTTAGTCTCGATCTCCATGAATTTCTCAAATGACATTGAATTAATACTCATTAAGTAGATATATCCATATCTACACAAGTTATCTATAATAGTAGTGAAATAAGAATATCCACCTCTATCTTATACTAGGAATGGTCCATGCACATCAGTTTGTATCAGTACTAGAATCTATAGGGACCATTCAACCTATCCATGAAATGGTTGTTTGGTCATTTTACATTGTAAATAAGTGTGAAATATTCAGGTGGAATTAGCAGAGAAGAGTCTAAATAACTATCTTGATAAGTTTTTGACATACACATCTAATTTAGAAGACTAAGGAGTTGATGCCACAACTGGTTGTTGTATGAGTTATGTGAACTTGGTTCGTTATCAATATCTAACACTTGGTTCTAATAATTTAATAAATACATTCCACTATTTAAATTTTCCATACAATAACATAAGATTTCCTTATAAATATAACAACATTTACATACGGACATGAAGATAAATCAATTTATATCTAAACTCAATACAGAAATTATGTTCTACATAACACTATGTATATAATAATAGACATGTTAAAACAAACTACTTCCTGCCAACAATGTCTGGTGGTAGTCACCAACAGAAAGAGTAGCTCACCTCACACGATTGGTATCTCACAGATCCACATCTCCTATGTAAATTTTCATAAATATTCTTGGTTCCTACATTTGAATAATGACGTGAGCACCAAAAGCTCTATATAGTACCTAATATATATAAATGGAATTATTTCACATGTTAAAAATATCCCCTTTGGCCTCCCCTTTCCTTTGGGTGCAGTTCCTCCTCCAGTTGCCTAACTTGTCATATACAAAGCATACTACCTCATTTTTGTTTCCATAACTTTGGATCTTCATCTTCTTGGTCAGACAGTTCTTGAAGGCTTTATATTGGTTATAAATATTACGCCCCTTATCCATTCCCATCCACTTCCTATTCACTATAAGGATAGTGGGGATTTTCACAACCGTTGTCCTTATCAACATGGGAAATATGGGTAGGAAGCCCCTATAGATTCTTCTCATTATTGCCCATATTGCAATTCATAATAAAACTATATAGGTTCGTAGGAAGTGATTATTGTATAGGATCTATATAAAAATAATCTAGGATATTAATCCCTAAGATATCAAGATGCTCAGTGTAGACAATAATATTGACTACATGTGTTCCATCTGGTATAGAAACTCCATGCTTAGTAGTGAACAAAGAATTGGAGATCTCATACATCTCTTGTATCTCCTTCTCTTGACAGGGATCTTGAAGGTGAGACTATATTCACTAATCATACATTTTCTTATGTTTCATCAACATATCATTGGTTGTGAATGATAGCCTAAGGCACTGAACATCAGTATTTTTATTAACATGTATATCATATATAGAGAGTTCCTAACCACTCTCCTCATTTATAGGTGAAACTCGTAAAGGATCTTCTAGCAAATAAATTTTTCTGTCATGACGAAGCATAACCCAAAGACGCCTTTTCCCCTCTTGGAAATTAGTACTAGTGAGAAGGTTTTCCTTCTCGAGTATGGATCACAATGATATTTTTAATGCCATTATGATTTTTGTTTCTAAAAATTAAGATAAACAATGATTTAGTACATGGTCTTGATAAATATAGACAAATAAATATATTAATATCTATTAGACTCCCACTATTTTTTTCAAAACAAATAGCCCTAACCATTGGAATTAGAAAATCCAATTGCTTGGAAATTATAGTGGAAGGGATCTATATTTCCCATCACATTAAACTCACTAGGGGTGGTCTAGAAACTTGAATGGTTTTAGGTAGACATTATAAATATCAACTGTGTTAACTCATAACTCCTTGATCTGTTGAGTGGACTCTCCAATCCTAAAATCCGTAATTTTGGATTTCCTCGACCTTTTCCTCTTAGTTACATCATTTACTTATAGGGAAGTCAACCCCTGATGAAAACTATGTTATTTCAACCCAAAAATGAAAATTATAATTCCATGATAATTGTAATCAACCCAACTAGGGTTGGTTAAGCACTTTGAACTATGGTTAAATTCTAATTACAGTAATTGAAGGCTATACTGACATAATGTTTTTTTGCGGGATTTTATTTTTTATGTGTATATTTCAACTTATTATCTTCTCACATGATTGTTAAAGTTACATGGGAGATAATTAAGTGATTAACCATGTATAGATAATATTTACAAATAAGCCATTTTTATTTTAGATCCATCATTTATGCTTGTTAGTACATTAATAATGTGATCACATCAAACATCCCTAATGAATAATCATACAAATGGTAGAAATATTATATAGGGTATGGTAATGAGTTTTACTATACGTTAGTTTATATTTTGGTTGATAATCTATCCCTGACCTAGGGGTGAAACGCCATGAACCGTTTAAGGTTTGTGATTACAAATTTCCACCTGTGTAACTATGAATCTCATTGGATTTCTTTAGCCTCACCTCATAACTTTATCCGCCTCCACTAGATTTGTAGATCCACCCATTAAATATGATTTTAACTCACATTATCTTTGGGGGAAATTGGGGTTTACATAAAAGAAACCATGGGAACTTAGGCCCTACAAATTAATGTGGAGAAATCATGCATGCAAACAATTTTAACTTAATAAATAAATTAAATGGTAACCAATCACATAAAAAGGACTTCTCAAGATCATGATCATCAACATAGATGCCTCAAGTTAATAATTTAATAAAACTAGCATTCAATTCCTTAATCATTCATATTAATATAAATTATGCTCGAATTGATTAATCGTTGTCTTTAATTAATCAATACATTTTTATCTTTATCATTTTTTATGATTTCCCTTTAGATTCTCATCCAAAACATTATACATAAACTGTTCCATGGATGAATCCCAGTAAGTACCCAGCATGTATTTATACTTGTATATACTTTATTCATTATGACATATAGAACGCACATAGAATTATATTTGTTATAAATCTCATAAATGATGTGAAAATAATTGATCAATTCCCCAATATTAATTAAATATATAAATATATCACTATCACATGATGTGTCCCATATTTACTCCCACAAGAAATTACATGTCTCAAGGTTTACATAATATAATTATGAAATTTTTAAATATGCATAATTCGGGAACAATACACGATGTGTTTATCTGACAACAAGGCATATACCATCCTAACCATCAATATGAAGTACACACCTAGTGAAATGGTGTGTGAGGTTTACATTATAAATCATTAGAGAAAAAAAAAATTCCAATGGGCCACACATTGTTTAGACTTTGTTTTACATGGTCAGCAGTCCGGCAAGCCATGTATGAGATTCACGAAATTATCCAGACCTGAAGGGTCTATAAGCTGAGTCCATTGGGCCACAAGGCATTTAGTCTAGCTAACCATGAGCCAATCTTTCCTAGTCAACACATGGTGTAAGAATTAACTAAACCACATGTCATTAATGCACATGTGTTGAGTAATTTCTGATTTAATCTCGATGCATTGAGCTCAAATACATAGCATGTAGATAATACTACATATTGTTTATTCTTCTGTAATCTAGATAAAACTGCCAGTTCCTCCTAATGAGATACATTCTTTAATTGTAATGATAAAATTATTCATTTCGATTAGATCTAGGAGAAAAGATAAGTGAGGAATAGATCTCAAAATTCAGATTATAAGAATTATTAAACATGAATTCAAAAACTAAATTATTATGTCATAAATAGTAAAAGAATTATTTAAATAAATATAAACGAAAATATCACACCTCTGATACCACTTGTCGGTTCCCTGCATAGCGGAAAAACAATATGCGTTTGTACCGAACATTGAAAATTTCCATAATCGATGATTAATCCAGGATTAATAGGATGATGAATGCCAATATCCACATAATTGAATAAAATATAATAGAAAAAAAGAGAAAACCTGTAATCGATAATAGAGGGTCGACATATTTTTTTTATAATTAATATAATTAAATTATAGAATTATTTCCAAGGGGATTATTTCTTCATGCATGCATCCTACCATGGGTGGGAGGTGAGAATTCATTGTGATGAAGAATCCAATGATATAAATCCTCTCGGGTTGATCCACATAAGCACCACATATCTATAGACATCATCGACATAGTCTCTAAGTGCAAGCGTGGTGTCACGACCCGTCCTCGGGGCCCGTGTCGTGACTACCCCATGCCTGTCTTCCATAGGCCAGGGGATGACGACTAGCACCAAAGGCATAAATGCAGATAACTGGGAAGGCATTGCCTTTATAAAAGTAAGAAAAACACCACAGAGTACAAGCGGAAGTAAAACACTAAGTACAAAAAGGAAGTAATGAAAAGTAAATGGGCCAGAATAAAAACCCAATCGAAAGTACATCTACAACTGAACAAAAGTACAACAGAAAAGTCAAACAACTAGAAGAATGGAAGCAACTCCTGTGTCATCCTCCTCGGATCCTACCTGAAGGGTAGGTACAGATAGTACAACTCCTGGATCGTCCACCATGGATCCTACCTAAAGCGTAGGTACAGATAGCCTTCACAACGCTCTCTCCCATCAACCTCCTCCGAGTGTCGTCTCGTCGTGAAGTCCACCACCGGATACTGTCTCGTCGTGAGGTCCACCTCTAGGTACCGTCCAGTCCTCGAAAACTCAGCCTCTGTCTGTGTTTCCCTTCGTCTGCAACCAACACAACGAGGTGCGGGCATAGCCCGTGACGGGGTGAGTATAACGATACTCAGTAGGGATCCCGAGACCCTCAAGGTCTCACTAATCCAACAAGGTTAACCACAAATAAGGTCTCAACAGATAACCTCTACTTAGGTATATACCCTTACATATACTCAAGATATCATGTAACCCATCTCAATCATGATAAACACAAAGATTATGAAATCAACGGATAACCACTACCCAGGTATATACCCATACATATACCTATGTTATCAAGTGATCCATCTCATTCATGAGGTAAACACAAGGTCATAGACTCATCTCAAACCATGATTTTCATTATCGAAACTATAACTGCTGAAGAGCCCCGTCTATGGAGTGTACAGTGGTCCTGTCACGACTTCGAGGTACTGCTCAATAACCTAAGACTACCGAGGTACTCCTCCTGTCGAGTACCGTTCGTCCGCCACCCAAAAAAAGTAGTGCTTCCCGTCGGGGTCTGCCACCCAAACACAGTAGTTCACACCACCTAATAGCCTACAGAGGTACTCTCCGGACGAGTATCGTGGGTCTGCACTATCACACATTAGTGCTCTGTCCTCCATGGGTCTGCACCCAAACAATGTAGTGCTCCGTCCACTGGGCTAGTCGACTCACTCCAAGTCTAGTCTGTCAACCAATCGTCAGGTCTCAGCCGGCTACACGGTCTCCGTACTCCGTACGCTTGTCTCCGGGAGGGTCCACTCCACAAGGTACAGGTCGATACTTCAAGTATCTCAAAGTCCCAAGAAAAATTATTCCAAAGGACCACCTCGTCATAGGGGTCTCAACGCAACAGACGATGCGTCAATCAGACTTTCGGTATGTGAGTTATTATCCATTTCATCCCAGGGGCCCGGTTGGTTACGTGTGTGAACCAACCCGGACATATCTCAACTGTACCCCGAACTCTTCATATGGTATACTCATAGGGACCGTTTCACAAAGTGATCACCAATGCCGCTGACGATTCGTCAAACGGACATCCAGTCTGAAAGTTATTAGCTTTTCTGTTCAAGGGGCCCGGTTGGATTTTGGGTACAATCCAACCCAGCCACTATCCAACTGCAACCAAAACTTCCATCTCTTCAAGAGGAATCCAAAAAAGTCGAAAACACATCAATCAGACGTCTGGAGCTCAAGATGTAAGTTTTTCCGCTCCGAGGGCCTTGTTGGTTTCATGTTTGAACCAACCCGGTCGTACCCAAAGTTCTCCGTTGACCACTGGGGGTTACGATGTCTGGTCACCCATGGGCCCGCATGGCCGCAGGACTAGCCGGCTACGACCGCGGCTTCAGCCGCGGTGGCCCTTCCGGGCAGCGCGCCGGCAGGCCCTTCTGCGGACCACCGAAGTTGCTCTGGTGGTCCGTTCTCAACTCCGTCTTCACATGCGGTCCTCCCGAGACCTTCCCTTCACTGCAAAGCCTTCAAATCTCCCCTGTGTCCCATTCTTCCATGGCCCGTTGATCCGTACTCCAAATAACCAAACAGTGTATCTTCATGGTTTTCCGGTGCGGCGTGACGGCGCCGCAGCTTTGTTCAGATTCAACGGCGCGACGCGACGACACCGTACATCCTCACTGCATGATCCCGCGCGGTACGACAACACCGCTCCATCCCCATTCCTAAACACAACAAGGTCAACAACAAAATTAAGGGAGGAGGGTCGGCCGTGTTTGTGCGGTTTGGCCCCCTCCCGTTAATCAATAGAAAGCGGTCCGATTTGAAACGAGGAACGATGACAGAAGAAATCATGAACAACAACAACAAAATCCCCTACCTCGAAATTTATGTTTCACAACATCCAAGTCACGGATGTCGAACGTCGCGGAGTGATGCTCCGTATAAATCGACAGAGAACGTCTAAGTAGGAAGCGGCGTCTCCCTTCCTTTGTCGCGAAGAGAAGATTATATAGCGATGTCGATGGAGAGCTTCCGCGTCGGTGCCTCCTCCTGGGTCGTGGAGGAATAAGATGACAGTAGAAACTCAGTTGCCGAGTCGATGCTCTCCCTTGGATAGATAGTGTTCTTCATTGAATTGGGGACGTTCTTCGCCAAATACGATGATGTTCTCCCAAGGAACAAGAGCTCTCCCTCAACCAATATCCCCACACAACTAGCCAACCTAATAAAATAAGGCCTCCCCCATATTTTATTATGTTTTCCATGCCTTTTCAAAAACTCAAAAATCAAACTCTTTAGTTAATTTAATTTATTAGGTTTAATCAATTAACATAAAGTGAGTTGGCATGAAATAAAGAGGGACAGAGAGTGAGTTATATATTAATTACAAGGGGAGTTAACAAACTAATGCAGGGGTTTATGACAGTTATAAAAATGTGAAGGGTTGGGGCTCGTGTGGGCCCCACCCCAGATTTATCCTCACATGGGTAGTTAGGTTGTTGGTGGATCCGACCCTAACTTCCCCTTGTAGAGGTTATAACCACTTAAGATATAAAAATAATATTGTCCCACAATTTTATTTGCCTCTTAATCAATTCACAAAATTAAACTCCTCTCGTGCAAACGCATCTACAGTGAATGTTCTCTTAAGAAATTACCGGCATTGCGGTTCAATCGGTGCCCTAGGATTTCGATTCCGAGCACTGTTTCAAATGTTAGAAAAACACGCTCGTTCGTTCACTGAATGTACCCGAGCTAAACATCGGAAATTAACTCCAGGCACACCGGGCCTCAGAATCAGGAGTCGTTAGAAACTGCGTACTCATAAAATTACAAAGAAATTATGAAAAAAAATTCCTTGAAATTATCGGGTCTTTACATTACTCCCACCTCAGGGATTTACGTCCCCGTAATGCTATAACACAAACTAGGGAAACAAAAGTGCTACTGAGAACGCATCTAAGCCTCCCGCTCCCATGTGCCCACTTGGAGGTTCTCGTGCTATCAATGAAAGCACACAAGAGGAATCGACCGTCCTTGTCAGACCCACTCCTGTCGATCCTCAACCTCTACTGGGACCCTGCAGTAGACACCCCATCGCCAATGTCCAGCTCCCCATGGTCGGTGATATGCGTCGGGTCAAGAACGTACCTCCCAAATTGAGATATGTGGAAGATGTCGTGCACCTAGTGCAATTGATGTGGATGGGTCAAATGGTACGCCACCACGCCTACCCAGCTGAGGACCTGAAAAGGTCCACTGAACCTCGGATATTACTTGCCGCCTCAGCCACATCTTCGTAAACCTCATCAAGGTGAGACGCGTATAAGAATATGGTCATCATCCTCGAACTCTAGAGGTATCCCTTTCCTGATTAGAACTGAAACTCAAAACTCTTACATCCACGAGGGTAAGTTTTGTTGACCCAAGAATGATCGGTTACACCATCCTATGCACGAGTTTATCCTGTGCTTCCTGGGGATTCCTTTTCGCTGACCAAGGAAAACCCATCCCAACGTTGTAGATAACCACAGCCTCTTTGCCTAATACATTCAATCTAAGCATGAACTGTGAATCCAATCCATACCGAGACCAATGTCATAAGGCCTCAACGCTGCCACCAAGAGATTCCAACCGAAACTCTCCCCTCAAGGGTCAGACCACACTGTCGGTGTAAGTGTGATTATCGAGTCTCCTCCAAAGGTATCTCCAGACATGAGGGTCAAGTCTACGGTTTTAACCGGAAAATCTAGGTCTGGGACAAGATTCGTGGAAGGAAGGAATGATTCATATCAACGTCTGTTACTACGACAGCTAGTAGTGGACACATACTATCCCTCGAATCATTCTCAGAGCCACTGGGTCACACTCCTTGACTGCATGAATCTACTCTCTTCCCCTTCCCTCCAGCTCCCTGAGCCTGGAGGGAAAAACAAAGGCGGGTGGTTGTAACATGTTGAAATGTACACCACCTCATGCTGCTCTCCTAGCTCTGCCTCCACGTCAGCTCCTCTGCAGATTTATTTTTCCTTAACATTTCCTCTTCTTGAAACATTCGCACGTCCCAATCACTGAGACTGGCACCGTCTTGCTGTGTTCCAACTTCTAAAATTCTCTAGCTGTATTCGTTCATCCAATGAACATTCAACCACAAGGTTCTCTCTAGCACCCTTACGTGAGTAGGAATGCATAGAGGAAAAATTGATGGCTCAAATATCCTTTAACACACCACGTTCAAGGGTATGTTCTCTATAGCACTGATCGAATCGTATTCATCGAGTATCCGAAATGTTCGGTACGCCTCGATGAATTCTCAGTTACCGACACGTCGTCCTGCCGAAGCTCTATAAGCTCTAGAAAACTCTCAGTTACCTCCTCAAGCCAGTCCTCAGCTGCCTGTGAGTCAGGTTCGCCTCGGAACTTGAGGGTATCTGATGTTGGAACACATGTAAGGCAGTAATTCAACATGTGTCACCTACCGGTACCGCTGGTTGTAACTGCTAACCAGTAGGTAGTGATGTATAGCTGACACAATACCTGAAGGCACTATCTCATGCATCGGTCCACGTACCTAAGACACATCACTATGTAGACCATCCTCATGGTCACTCAATGGAAAACACTAGTATCCAATTCTACCATCCACTCTACTGGTGTCTCAGCTAGGCGGAAAACTCTAGCAAATGCCTCCAGCCAGTCCTCTCCTATCTGGGAATCTGCCTCGCCTCGTTACCTCGGAGGCCTCTACTACTGAAACTTGTGCAACGCGCTCTGTCGGCGTGCACCATCTGCTAGTATGGAAAGTGGCATCTGCTACCCATCAGGTGGTGGTGCTGCTGGTACATAACCCGAGGGTGCCAAAATAGTAAAAAGGGCCCTGCACCGGAGCCTCGTCGCCCGGTGGGCCGTCATCGTGTTCTATCTCAGAACTCCAAATAACTGTCTACGTGGAGAAATCCTAAAAAAATGCGACACGGTCAACGTTTTATACCTGGTGAGCTGACCTGGTTTGAGATGACATTAAAACATTTGGAAACACACACGCAATCAGTGTTTTCGTGCACAAAGTCATAAATCAGAATTCAGGGTCCTGGTGTACGGATACATCAGCCGCCGCACCAACACTAGACTCCCTGAACTGAAGAGCACACTTGGTACCCTTAACACTATTTCTTCACATAGAAAAATATCATAGTCCGGAGTTCTGCAGTAGAACAGAACTCCTCTGTTACCAATTTGTCACGACCCGTCCTCCGGGCTCGTGCCGTGACTACCCCAAGCCCGCCTTCCATAGGCCAGGGGCTGGCGACTAGCACCAAAGACCTAAATCCCGATAAATGGGAAGGCATTTCCTTTATAAAAGTAAAAAAACACCACATAGTACAAGCGGAAGTAAAACACAATGTAAAAAAAGGAAGTGCTGAAAAGTAAATGGGCCAGAATACAAACTCAATCGAAAGTACAGCTACAACTAAATAAAAGTACAACAAAAAAGACAAATAGCTGGAAGAATGGAAGCAGCTCCTGGGTCATCCTCCTCGGATCCTACCAGAAGGGTAGGTATAGATTGCGCAGCTCCTGGATCGTCCACCACGGATCCTACCTAAAGGGGAGGTACATATGACCTTCACAATGCTCTCACCCATCAACCTCCTCCGAGTGTCATCTCGTCGTGAAGTCCACCACCGGATATTGTCTCGTCATGAGGACCACCTCCGGGTACCATCCAATCCTCAAACACTCGGCCTCTGTCTGCGTTGTCCGTCGTCTGCAACCAACACAACGAGGTGCGGGCATAGCCCGTGCTGGGGTGATTATAACGATACTAAGTAGGGACCTCGAGACCCTCAAGGTCTCACTAATCCAACAAGGATAACCACAAAGAAGATCTCAACAGATAACCTCTACTTAGGTATATACCCATACATATAATCATTTTATCAAGTAACCCATATCAATCATTAGGAAACACAAAGATTATGAAATCAACAGATAACCAAAACCCAGGTATATACCCATACATATACCTAAGTTATCAAGTGACCCATCTCAATAATGAGGTAAACACAAGGTCATAGACTCAGATCAATACATGATTTTCATTATCGAAACTGTAACTACTGAAGAGACCCATCTTTGAAGTGTATAGTGGTCATGTCATGACTCCGAGGAACTGCTCACTAACCTAAGACTTCTGAGGTACTCCTCCTGTCGAGTCTCGTGGGTCAGCCACCCAAACACAGTAGTGCTTCCCACCGGGGTATGCCACCCAAACACAGTAGTGCACACCCCCTAGTAGCCTGTAGAGGTACTCTCCAGACGAGTATCGCGGGTCTGCACTATCACACAGTAGTGCTCCATCCGCCATGGATCTGCACCCAAACAAAGTAGTGCTCCATCCACTGGGCTAGTCGACTCACTCCAAGTCGAGTCGGTCAAGCAGTCATCGGGTCTTATCCGGCTACACGGTTTCCGTACTCTGTACGATCGTCTCCGGGAGGGTCCGCTCCACGAGCTACAGATCGATACTCCAAGTATCTCAATGTCCCACTAAGAAGTATCTCAAAGGACCTCCTCATCATATAGGTCTCAACGCAACAGATGGCATGTCAATCGGATGCCCAGTCTGTGAGTTATTAGCCTTTTCGTCAAACGGGCCCGGTTGGTTTCATGTGCGAACCAACCTGGCGGTATCTCAGCTGTACCCTGAACTCTTCATAGGGTATACTCATAGGGACCGTTTCTCAACGTGATCACCAATACCGCTGATGGTTTGCCAAATGTACGTCCAGTCTGAAAGTTATTAGCGTTTCTGTTCTAGCGGCCAGGTTGGATTTTGGGTACAATACAACCCAACCACTATCCAACTGCAACCAAAACTCAGTAGAAGTATGCCAAAATTTCCATCGCATCAAGAGGAATCCAACAAAGTCGATGCACATCAATCAGACATTCAGATCTCAAGATATAAGCGTTTCCACTCCGAGGGCCCGGTTGGTTTCGTGCTCGAACCAACCCGACCATACGCAAAATTTTCCGAAACCCTAAGTGTAATATACTGAAACGACCACCTCGATCCGAGGATCTCTACGCAACTAATTGTGTGTCGATCGGAGTTCGGTGGCCCAATAAATGGGCATTCGAACTAAAACAGTCTGAAATGGGGGGTCTGGGCCATGCCCGGCCCGGCTGCGTGGCCCGGCCCGACCTGGGTGGCCGGTTGGCCCGACATGAACACACCCGCACGACCAGGCTAGTTGTGCCATTGTGGAAGAGGGGGGGGGGGGGGGGGTTCCCCCTTGAATGAAGCCCCCCCCCCACGCGGGGGCCACTCCATTGACCACTGGGGGTTATGACCCCAGGTCTCCCTCAGTCTCGCGCGGCTGCGGGACCAGCCGGCCGCCGCCGCCACTTCAGCCGCGGCGGCCCTTCTCGGCGGCGCGCCGGGCGCTGCCGTCTCCTGGCGTCCAGCCGCCACCTCTGGCCGCTGGCGCCGCCGTGCCGGTGTGGCACACCGACAGGCCCTTCCGTGGACCACCAGAGTTGCTCTGGTGGTCCGTTCTCAACTATGTCTTCTCCTGCGGTCCTCCCGGGACCTGTCCTTCGCTGCAAAGCCTAAAATCGCCCCTGCATCCCGTTCTTCCAGGGCCTATCGATCCGTACACCAAATAAAGAAACTGCTTCCCTTCGTGGTTTTCCGTCGCGGCACAACGGCACCGCGGCTTTGTTCGGCTTCAACGGTGCGGCTCGTCAGCGCCGCACATCCTTGCCGCATTATCCCTCATGGTGCGACGACACCGGGCCATCCCCATTCCAAACCAAAACAAGGTCAACATAAAAATTAAGGGAGGAGGGTCAGCCGTGTTTGTGCGGTGTGGCCCCCTCCCGTTAATCGAACGTCGCGGAGTGAACCTCCATATACGTCGACGAAGAACATCCAAGGAGGAAGCGACGTCTCCCTTCCATTGTCGCAGAGAGAATATTATATAGCGACGTCGATGGCGATCTTCCGCGTCGGTGCCTCCTCCTTGGTCATGGAGGAAGAAGATGACGGAAGAATCCGAGTCGCCGAGTCGATGCTCTCCCTCGGAGAGATAGCGTTCTTCGTTGAAGTGGGGACGTTCTTCACCGAAGAAGATGATGTTCTCCCAAGGAACAAGAGCTCTCCCTCACCCAATATCCTCACACAACTAGCCAACCTAATAAAATAAGTCCTTCCCCTTATTTTATTATGTTTTCCATGCCTTTTCAAAAACTCAAAAATCATACTCTTTAGTTAAATTAATTGATTAGGTTTAATCAATTAACATAAAGTGGGTTGGCATGAAATAAAGAGGGAGAGGGAGTGAGTTATACATTAATTGCAAGTGGAGTTAACAATCTTAAGTGGGGGTTTATGAGAGTTATGGAAATGTGAAGGGTTGGGGCATGTGTGGGCCCCACCCCACATTTATCCTCACATGGGTAGTTAGGTAGTTGGTGGGTCCCACCCTAACTTCCCCATGTAGAGGTTATAACCACTTAAGATATAAAAATAAAATTGTCCCTCAATTTTATTTACCTCTTAATCAATCCACAAAATTAAACTCCTTCTCTCGTGCAAACGCATCTACAATAAAAGTCCTCTTAAGCAATTACTAGCGTTGCGGTTCCATCGGTGCCCTCAGATTTCGATTCTGAGTACTGGTTCAAATGTTAGAAAAACCCGCTCGTTTGTTCACTGAACGTACTCGAGCTATACTTCGGAAATTGACTTCGGGCACACCAGGCTCGGAATTAGGTGCTGTTAGAAACTGTGTACTCGTAAAATTCCAATGAAATTAAGCAAAAAAATTTCCTTGAAATTTCTATGTCTTTACACATGGAATATCTTTCTGCTTGTGAGGCACTCCTTTAATTTACTTGAGAGTTGCTTCCAAATAATTTTCCTTGGTCCTGTGGAGGAGGATCTCTCTCATTATTGAGTGCATTCTTGGACAAGGATGATTTATCTATGCTTGGGAGTTTTCTCCGAGGATGTGGTGCACACAATGGTGGGTTATCCTAGTAAATGAAAAATTGTTTTAATTAAACAATTATAACATAATGTGGAATTTAGTTCTACAGGTAAAAATAAATAATTACCATAGGTTCCCTTAATATATTATTCCATCATAATCCCCATGTCAAATAATAATAGAAATTCAATTTTTTACATGAAATGTTCTTAAAATTCAAATTGTATTTGAATATTATTTAACTAAATAATATTTGATATTATTTCTCTCTCGATCCATAACATGGTCCACCAATCTTCCTCAAAATCTACTAGGCCTTGAATAATGATATATATTTATTATCTAAATGTGACCGCATTATTCGTCAATAAATAAATATTTTATCCAAAATATGTTCCCTCAAATAAGTGTTGAAAGAATAAATGTGATCATTAATACATGAATAATTACTAAACCATAATCGAGAATAATATTTTTTCAACATTTTAAATAAATAAATTTTTTAAATAAGAAAGTGTTTATACGTAGTGTGTGACCCTTGTGTCCTCTTTCTCGTTTTCATTAGTAGGGCATGCTGAATTCCAAGATTAATAACTCTAAATGGGTCAATGAACCCAAGAGAAATAATTTGATGTATCAATGACTTTTCAGCTCATATTAATTCTTATCATATAATATAATCCCTTTTTTCTGCTATCTCTAATCAAGCGGGGTTCAAGCTTGAACCATAAACCCATGTACTATTTTCTCATTATTTGACTTCTTAGAATTGAATTTACCTTGAGAAAACCATGGCCATGGATTTCATTAGGCTATATCATTTCCATAAAAGCGCCGGAGATATCTACCTTCATGGAAGTGACACATCCTTTCTCACATTATTTATTAATGCATTATTACTCGTGACGCACCCTACAATTCCTACCTCGTAGTTATCATATGTCTTAATGGTTTTTGTCAATAAATATGAGGATTTGATTCATAATACCCATTAATAATAATAATAATATCTAAGGACAAATAAAAACATTCTTAAATAGGATCATCCAATGACACTTATGAATGTGGAATTCCCACTAGCTGGTTGTATTCTCATAATATTCTCCTAGATATTTCCATGGGTGCACATCATGAGAATGTTTCTCAAAGATTCATGAGTCCCCACCCATGGTAGCCTATATAATTTGTTCCCCTTCTAATGATATCATCTAGGAAGAGAACATATATTTAATAATACTGTCATGGAACTTTTAGGTTATCATCATAGTAGTGATCTGCAATGACCTTTTAATTTTGAAACAATTCTTAGGACATTATCACATATTATGTCACACGAAAGAAAAATCATGATGTGATAATTATTTTATTAATATTAATACAATGAGTAAAATATTATCACAGATTAAAAATCAGTTTGTTTCTAGGGAAACATATCCAATAGGTTCCTCCATTACATGTATTTTCATTTACCCTATAAGGCGTATTATTTTACCCTTATATAGAAGTTGTGCTACCATTAAATAGCTATGGGTTGAACCATATGTTATATTAGAATTGGTTTTTTTCACTTACATGGGATCTATGGAAACATCACACAAAATAATATTGACCATTAAATGTATAATTATTTCATAGATATACACTCACATAGAGGGATCATATTTTATGCAACCCTTAGCATCATAGAATCACCCATATATTGTGGTTTGTCAAACTATTACATAGAAATTTGTGTTACACATATATAGTTAAAGAAAACCCTTAAATCATGGTTGAGTTACCCATTATTAGAAATGTAATATAATTTTTTTTACAAACGATTCTCCAATGTGATAGTTCTCCATAAACCAATATCGAGGTTTTTCTATTTTGTTCAAAGGGTAATTTTCTTCGAATCCTTTATCATGATGTCCCTTCATATAATACGATAGAAAATTAAATTATTAGAGATGTAAATTTGAGATATATTTAGAGAATTTAAGTATATGATCTGGAGGTATGGTGGTTTATTCATGGACATAATGGTGACAAAACTCACAGTTTACTATGGGAATTTTTTTAACATTAGAGATCATGCAATTATCTATGTTCAATAGAGAAGGAATGTGAAAACAATGATTTTTGGGGATTTCATAGGTTATTTTGATCCCTATTAATAGGTTTTTAGCTTATATATTCCAATATTGTATATTATTTTAACCACGTTTATTCTTCATGATTCATTATTCATAAGCGAGGTTTATTTCTGTGTTCCTTTGATTTGGATGGTTATCATTTTCTATTTTCCCATTGAAATATCCTTGTTTTTAGGATTTCATGTTTTCAATTCCTAATATAATGGTCTTTCATGTCTTTCAATCCATGGAGTTAGAATAATATATCCAGAACTATGTTATTTCATGTATTCATTATCATTCATGTATTTGTGACATTCTAGCTATGGATTTTTCATCATCAAATTATGATCAAATTTTATTTTTTTATGTTTCATACCATTTCGTCTCAGTTTTCCAACATAGGATCAATCATATTTTCGCCTCTATTATGGTATTGTCGTGCAATACTACCTCCTACCTAGGGTTTTTCCTATGTCTCTAATGTTTTCCTCCAATAACGTATTCATTCCAATGGGTTGTTTTTGGAGTCGAGAGTTTTCTTTAACTATTCTAGAGACTAAGATGATTTTAGGGGGAAAATATATCAATTTTAGTATAATTAAATTGCTTTATATTATTTTTCATATTATACATGATAATTATTTAGAAGGATATAATAGTAATACCTTAAATATCACTTCTATAAGATACATTTTAACCTCATACGAGTATGTTCACATTACAATTTTGAAAAAATTACATTTTCTAATATTGTTTACCGTATGGGACATGATTATGGGAGAAGTGGTTTAGGGATAATATTCTACTATAATCTTGTTGAATATTTAGTATCATTAAAAATGTGGGTCCTTTCTCAAATTATTACAATGGAAAATTCATCATTATAATTTCAAAATGTCCCTCCTCACATCTATACAAAATTAATTTGACTTTTTTATAATATGTTGTAAAAAATTACTTATATAGAAGATAAAATCAAGGAAGAAGAAAATGAAATCTATTATTTCCAATTCATTGGTTGAATCATTGATTCTAGTTGGATATTTAATGACGTATGGTTCAGTATCATCACCGTATAGGAGCTGAAGTCAATTGTTTTTTCAAGGGATCGTAAAATTCATCGTTTGGAGATGGAGGGAAGTAGGGTTAGATATGGGTCATATTTTCTTTTTTTAAAAGGTAATTTTAAATATAAAGGACATTAAATTAATACAATTTTTTATTATAATTTTTTATCTAATTTTAATGTGGGAAAATCCACAAAATTAATAGATACTACTCTGGGGATATGTTTGGGGATATTATTTCCCAAATAGTCTGGTATACTGTGGATATTATATTATTGATTTTCTTTGAGTACATATAAAATCCCATATAAAAGAGTATGTGTATAACAAGATTTATCCTTCTTATGAGGTCCTAAGACTAGATCTGTATTTTATTTTCAAGGGAAAATAGTTTAAATAGAGAATGTGGCTAGGGCTACTTATTCATAGTAATTTTGGCTTATGTGGAAAAATTCCTTTTTTAGAATGTTTTATTTTAATACTATGGGTTAATAACTATGATTATATCTTAAAAAAATCAACATTGATATTCCTTATATAGAGAAAATATATTTTTTAAGGTTTATTGTTTGTGGACATGGTTACTACATGGGTTTCTATAGTTATCCTATTGAACTGAGATAGCTACCTAATAACTCTAATGTCATCTGTGCAGTTGGTAGCAGGATTATAATGATTCAATCTCAGTTAAGAAAATTCTTGAGTTATATTAATTTCAATATCATAGATTTTTAGGTGTTTCTAAGCATGTTTAAATTAGTGATTGAAATTTATGTGTTCGTAGTGGAATTCATGGGCCACATTGGTATGTGAAATGTGATGGGAACACTGTAATCATCATTTTTAGTTCCAAATTACTTATTGAGACTGAAGAATATAAAACAATTGAATAGTTAGGATATTCTATTACATCATGAACTTGGTCCATTTTTTTAAAAAAAAATTAATGTAGAATTTTTTTGAATTTTGTATGTAAAAAATAATTTTTTTTTATTTTATTGATGTCATTAATAATATACTATGTTATGTTATTTAATATTTTTAAGGATTATTTTTTATTAGAAATGTTTTTTCAACATTTAGGATTGTTTTTTACACTTACATGAGGTGTATATTACCCTCCCCTACACATTTGTTTGTATTACATACCCAAATGCAGTTTTCTAATTACCATTACATAAGGATCATGATATCATTACGTTTTTAGGATAATGTGTGTGATACATTTACATAAATTGGTCATTTCCGTTTCATGGGGATTAAAATACCCTTTTATAGCAGTTATTAAACAATTAAATATATATAGTCTGATACTTAGGTGAATTGTGTATCATCCACATTACACTTTTATGGGAACAACGGTACCATTTGGCAATGTATAATTAACCCTTACAAGGATAATTTTTTTGGATAGATACACTTAGGTAGATGGTTTATGGTTCTCATAACCCTTATGTTTTGTAGAATTACCCTAACATATTTGGTAGTGATAAAAAATTCCAATTTCATAGTACGCTTATGTAATAACTGAATATCACTTACAATGTATTTTAGTGACCTTGACATGGTGAATTCCCTTATGTTTTTTGTTTCAATGACTTCGTCAGAATGCTCGAGATCTAAAAACCTATCCCATACAGTTTAGTGTCTATTCATGGTTGAATGAAGATTTTATTTCTCAAAATATTAGAGACTCTGGTCTGAAGTTTTAAATTTAGAGACATATTTCAATCACTGAGAGGTGACACTAAGAGATATTGAGAGACTAGAATGTGATTCTCCTGTACTATGAGGGATCATTCAAGGAAAAATTGTTGATTATGATTTTTTACGACTATGAGCATAATGTTTCTATAGATAGTTTTCTATTATTTGAGTTTTGGGGTGGAGGAATGTGGCTAAAACATAATGGAGGGTCTTTTACAGGTATGTTTGAGAACTACTATGGTGGTTTCTACCTTGTTTTATTGTATTTGTTAATTTCGTTACCTTAGGTTTTTGTAATATCTTCATTTCTACATAACATGACTGATTATATTATTACTCTTATAAAACCTATTTTTCGTTTTTCCCTTTCTTTTGTCCCTATTTTTATGCCTCCCAGTTTTTGTATCATAATAAAATTGAATTGGGTGGTTTTCTTGAAAAGGGTTAAGACCAATGTGGGTCAAACAACATAAATACCTATGTTTTTTTATTTCCTTCATTGTTAGTATTCCCTATATTGTTTTTAAATTCTATTTTCCCAATAATTTATTATTATATTATATCATATTAACATTCTTATAGATATTTCATCAATAAATCTATCCTATTTTTTTACCATTTTATTGTGCCTTATCAGATACATTCTCATACATGTGGGGTTTGTGTGGAATTATGGTTGTCATCACATAAACAATTTGTCCTGAGGGGGATGGGAGAGTCGGTTCAAGGCGATGGTGTCCCATCGTTGAGGTTTTGGGTTTGAGTCCTCGTAAAGGCAACGTGCACCATTTTTTAGCGTTCCTCTCATCCCGTCGACTCTGCAGGAACTGGCCCTAGCCCAAGGGTAGGCCAGCTTGTGCCTAGCCTGGGAGGTGTGTTGAGCGGGTGGAGTAAGGCCGCACCTATACACGCGTTAACCGTTAAACAGTTTGGATGCACCCATAAGGGGATTCGCATTTCTAGGTTTTCCCTATATCGCCACCTTTCTCTTCTCCATCTCAGGGCGGCGACAACTCCTCTCCTTCGCTTCTCTTCTCGGCACAGTCCTGGTGTGCGGTTGTCTTTATGCTACATCATGGGCTCTTCTCTCGGTATTTATCGCTAGCCCATCTTCATGCCATGTCCTCCGATATTGCTAGGGTTTCTCATGGCAACGCGATGAGTCTGTGGTTCAGTTCCATCCTTGCGGTCTGAGAGTTGCAGCCTTGTTTCTACACTGGTCGTGGGAGCATTGGGAAATTCACTGCAGTCTAAGAGTGTGGTCTTGAAGGCGGTGATGGAATTGTGGATCTATCTTGAGATGGTTCCATTCTTCTGTTATGGTCTAGCATTCGAGTGGCTCCAATTTCGATGATGTTTTTCGCTCCATGGTTTTTGAATCGCGTTCTCATTTTGGGTGATCTGTTGTGCGTGATTTGTGCTCTCTTGGTGACGTTGTTCTGTTTTGAGTATTTTTGTTTTTGGTGTGGTATTGGAGTCGACATTTATGGTGTTGAAAATTGTGAAATTGTGACAATTTAATTGATTCGGTTTGTGCTGGCTGATGCTTTTTTTGGTGTCTGCAGTGATTGTGTTTTTGTGGGCTTGATGCGGTGGTTCTGACGATGAGGAAGACCGTCTTCAATCGGTGTTTCTCATTCAGTTGTTGATGATGGGTTTGGGTTTGATGGTGTGCCATGGTCTACGTCATGGACATCTCATGGTTGGCATCCTGTTTGAATCTGGTTTTTACCGACAAGCATATGACCTTGTTGAAAGTTTTTGTGTCTTTTCAGGTTTTTTTGAATTGGTTATCTAGAATTGTGCGGTTCTTGCTCACCCAAAAAGCAGATTTCGAAAATAAAATAAAAATGTAATTTTCAGTCACATAACCAATTTGTATCATAGAGTTTTTATCTAGACTATTTTTTTCATAGACTAAGATATATATTTATATGTTTGATGTAGAGAATGATTTCCATTTGGTGACGGTTAAAATGTATTCTATTATATTGAAAAATGGACATGAAGAAGCCTTGGTTGGATCTAAGATGTATTTAATCATTGTAATTGCTACATTAGTGACCATTCCCACTTATGATGATTTTTAAACAAAATATATTAAAATTTATCATTCTCTATTGTTTTGGACCACATTAGAGAATATTTTGAAATATGTATTTTATGAATCCCCTTCAAAAGAAATGTTGTTGAAGCTTGATAATCATTACATTAATGGGTCCCATGTTTGATGATTAAACATTAAAATACATTTTTATGATTAGTAAATGACCATTGTAACATCTATGTGGATTCATTTAGATAGTTTTAATAAGATTAGGTTATAAAATTCTAATGTAGATGATGAAATAAATTATCATCACAAGGATAGATTGTCATTGAATTTATTTTTTGAATCAGTGAATCTAGTTGGGGGTTCAATTTCATTATTAGGGGTTTCCATTAGTTAATATAAAATGAAGATAACTATTTTTATCTTGATCGACATATTAATGGATTGAATTTGGAGGGAGGGGTGAGATATATCCATGAGTTTCTTAGTGTGAAGGTTTAACATAAGAATATAAAATAAAAAATGTTGGAAGTTGGTTTAACAAGATCAACATCAATCATTATTGAACAACATAACAAATTAAGAGATACCTATATAATTATATTTTTATATACTATATATACAATAATAATGTTGTATACCCTATTTTTTATTCTACAATGGTTCTATGATTTATTGATGAAATATTGTTTATAGATTAGGACTGGATTTTTGTTATCATAGGACTAAAAATACATGTGATTTCTTGTGTCCCCCATTAGGAAGATATGTTCTGGGTTGGATTGATTTTCAAAGATTTTTTGGATTGAGTGGAGACTTTCATCTTATAATTATGTCAAATTTACTTATGGTGTTATTTATAGTGTGTATTCTGCTTGCAATATAATTGTTTCATTTTTGATAATTCATATAATCTACATTGTTGTTTTCATTTTTTTCATGTGGAACTATAAAATTCTATTCATTATTTTGGTTCCTCGAAGTATTGGGATAGCATATAAAGGCCTCTAAAGGCATGTTTATATCTTGTTACATTTATATTATATTGGAATCTCAGGTATGTAAAATAATGATTTATGTTTGATGTAGTTTCTTAGTTATTTTGTATTTAAAATCACGTTTGTGTAGTTCATCAAAGTAATTATGTTCCTTTGAGAAGACATATTTCACTCTGGTACATGATATGTGATGTTCATGCATGAATTATCAGGTTAAGATCCTAGGGATTTTGCAGTTATTTAGTAGTGTTCAATCCAAATGATAATTTAGTCTATTATTTTCTGTATGAACATTATCCCCATTTTTGAACATTTTATTTTTTATGTTCTATAACTGTTAAAGTTGGAATTTTAAAGATAGAAATTTAAATTTATATATTTTTTATTTGATTGATTCTATTAATAATAATAAGTTTCATGTTAATTCTTGTTTTTATGGTCAATTTTCCTTTTGAATAGGTTTGAAGTACCCTAGATTATTTTTTAAAAAACCTTGTGAGGCATATGTTACCATTATGAGTGATTCAATTTGCTGGGAATAACTTTTTGTATTTTATTGTAACCTTTATATATGGATCACGATACACTTATGTACATATGGTAATGTTGATGCTACATTTACATGGGTTCATTGTTACCCATGATTGGAGATCAACCTACCCACACAAATCAATTTTTCTACCTTTACATAACGATGAGATGACCTTAATGTGAAGTGGGTTGTGGACATATTACCCTTATATTGTATCTAGGGATCCTATATTTAATTAATTATTCACCCTTAAATGGATTAGAATTTTGGGTATTTAAATGTACATAGACATTTCTGGGTTCGATCCACCAATATGCACCATTGAAGGCCCTTAATGTAGAGGGTTACAATAATTTTACACATTAGTTCATTGTATCCTTATGCAATGATGGGTTGATCCTTAATATGTTATCGAGTTACCCTTACATTTCCTTGACTAATTATTTTTTTATATTTATTATTAAGTAGGCTTCTCATTTGAAAAATTATATCAAGGTTATGAGTGTTTGTTCAATGTAGTTCGAAGAAATGGTTTCATGGAATTTATGTTTCCATGTTCCAGTATAGTAAAGTAATAGATAGACTTAATAATAAAGGAATTGAATCCTTTTTAGACAGTGAGAATGTAAGGATTGCATATAGAGTCGGGATAGATCATTCGATTCCATATTTTTTATGTATCTCATAGTCAGATGCATTTATTTTTTTTCTAACGTAATGATTATAGTTTTGAAAATTATGAGGGTGTATGAAGGTTCAGAAATATTTTGGAGGGCTATCAAAAGGTGAGGATGATTCATGATAATGAGTTTTCATCTATGATTTTAATTCGTATTGATTTTTTACCCTTGTTTTGATTCCATATTCGTTATTATCCATAATTTTCACATTAATTATTCCTCTAGATCATCCTTTTTTTGTGTTTACCATTCTTATACATCGTTTATAAACTTCCATTTTTTATTTTCATAATAGAATTTTTTCAGGTGGTGTTTCACCACTAGAGTAGGACCTAAGTGGTATGATTAATGTAAATTCATATGTTCTGTGTCTATAATGTAATCCTATTACTCTATCATTTTATTTTTTTAATCTATTATACCCATAATCATTTCTTTTATTATGATGTATTATTTTTCTTGTCTATTATTCAACACATTCTCAATATTGTTTACATATCTATTCTGGGAGGGTTTCGAGATACTACCTCCTACCTGGGGGTTATTGTGTGTCACAAGGGATTCAATACCATTACATATTGGTATCATAGGGTTTTTATTGGTCATATAGTTAACTTTGACCATACTAGAGATTGTGAGATTTAGTAGAGAGAATGATTATAATTTGTGTAGAATTTAAAAAATTTCCCTTCCTATCCATAATAGTTGTGATGATGTGTTGGTTGGATCTGAGACGAAGATCACCATTTTCTATGAAATAAGATATTCCTAGAACTATTATTTGTATTTTTTCCCCAATAATTTTGAGGATGGCATATTTCTTATTTTTTTACACTAGGTGATATGGTTTTGAGAGATGTTGTCTAGGAAACTTTTACCAGTGCTATATGGATGATTTTTGAAATGAATTTCGTTATTGAGTCCTTATTTGGAAGACATAGAAATAAAATTTATCTTTATATTTTCAAAATTATCATGGGAACCTCTATGAGGAATCATTTAGATACTTTAAATCAGATTGTTTTAGACATATCCAATGTAGAGGCTGAAATTGTGGAGGAAGGCTAGCCATGATTGATTCTAAATTCCATTGATCAATAATTACATCATGTTAACTATTCAATGATGCATTATAGGGATAACATCACATTAGTTTAAATGAAGAAAAATAATTTTCCTATGGACCATCAAATTCATGGCTTGATGACGGTGAAATGTGGGGTGATGAATGGGAAAATGTTAGTCGGTCTGTTGGGTCAACCTAAAAATAAATGAAATGAAAAACATAATGGTAGACATGATATTATGTTTATTTGTAATGATTATGATGAAACTATTTACATTAATATATAATTCACTATAGATACTTCAATGAATAGTATGGAAGAAATCAATTCGGTATACTAAGACAATGACAGTAATGAGGTTCTTAGAGATTGTCCAATAACCCATAGTATAGTGTAGGTAAAATTATATGTTTTTATTCTTCATAGATTCTTTTTCATGAACATCATTTGATTTTAAATGGGAACTTAGTAAGAAGATCGGTTGTTGTTAGGGAAGGATTTATAAATGATTGGTCTTAGGTAGATGCTTATATCCTATAAAAATGCATTGTTTTGTAGCTTTATGGTTTCTATATTATTTTCTAGTTTCATTAGAACTATTTCACTTGTGATATTTTTTGTACTCTAAAAATATATTTTACCAATTTTTTTGGAATTTGCAAATGATCTTATTTCATTGATTACACTATAGGTAATAGAGATGACTAAGATCTATGGTGGCATGTGTGCTGCTAATTTTGGTATATGATGATGGATTCTTGGGTTTTTAACAATATTAGTTCTATTTAATTTATTTTATATGGTTATTTTTCCATCTCGGATTGTTTTAGAAGATCATAGTTGATGATGCGTTGGTATGGGGAATCATGGGAAATAATTTCACCTATAAAAGATGGTCATATTGGTTTTATCATCTATTCTTCATAGGATATTCCCATTCAAGATGACTATTCAATATAGCTAATAGGTTTGGCTACTCTACCTATGAAAAATCATTGTCCACATGTTATTTCATTTTAATATATAAGATAAATATTTGTAAAATTTGGAATAATAATGTTTTCAATTGAATGTTCTTATTTTTTATTTTATCAATGTTAAGAAAAATAATATGTTTCATTTTATTTAATATTTTTTATCTGTTATTTTCCTTAAAATTGGTTTGGATGCAATCTAGATTTTCTAGAATTACCCACAAATGAGTGGTATTATACCCTTAAAGGTGCATTGTGTTGTAGGGATTACAGTTATGTTAGTTTCCCTTCACCTTTATGTATATATTTGGTTACTATAGTGACCCTACCCTTTCATAAATTTATATTATGTCATTTTAATGATAAGAAAATTAAATTAATTTCCTTACATGGATCAAAAGGATTAGTTTCTTTGGTAAATTATGACAATAAATAACATTTAAAATTTAATACATAAAAATTTAATAAAATCATTCTTATCTAGCTTCTTAGTGTAACATGTATTCTCATTTATATAAGTAATCACATGAGGATATACACGAAATAAAGGGGTGATGCAATAGTCCAATAAGAGGATAGATAATAACATGAATCGATATAATATAGGGAGATAATTATCAATAATATCATATCATATACATAGAGAGATAATCATGAGAGGCAGTATTAGTTAAATCCTTTGAATGTGGCAATGTATAAAAATAAAACATCCTGTCATAGTGGTCAATTACCACACATACATCACATTATATTAGGAAATACATAAAATTAACAGTTTCATTATACCCTTAAATAATTTAGTGCTCATCCTTCACAACATATCATTGACATAGACTATATAATTCCATGCACAACTATCACGTCAAAACATTTACGTTATCATGTATTTCATATAGAATGTATTTAAATCTTGGATATAAAATAACACATGAAATGAAATGGGTTTAATTTAATAAATCATTCATTCAAGAATAATAATTTGGGTTCCAAATATTAATATAGAATAATATATTTGGTATACGAAATATCAATTTTTGATTGAAGAAGAGATAACCTCACAAGAAATAAAAGGTGTGTTTTTAGAAAAAAGAATTATTTTGAAAGAATCATTTAATTTGTCTTAAATCTAGATTTGTAAAATTTATATCCCATAAATGATATAAAAATTATGAAGAAATTATATTTAAGGATCATTAATTGAATATAAATATTGATAATAGGATGAAAGAAGGAAACCTCAATGAAAGAGTGTTGGGTTTTTATAATTACCCTTACCTTATGTTTGAATGTCATATTCCCCTTTAGATAATGAGTAATAAAATTAAATTATTTAATTAAAAATAAAAGACCTTTTATATGAGAATATGAATCATTTTTGTTTTATTGGGTCCAATTATGGTATTTTTGACAGGTTATATAGTTAATTTCATCGTTTGGGAATGTTTTTTCATAGTTTTTATGATTAGTTTACTGGAATATGAGTAAGAAATTTTATGTATAATTGATATAATTATATGTATTTTTAAATATATTTTATTAATGAACGTGAATATTTTTATATGGTTACATTTCAGTTTTTTTATATTTCATTTCGATGAATCATTAGATAAATAGTCAATGATAATCATTAGGGTTAATTTTGGAAATTTTCAAGCATAACAAACTCAATTTAATTTATATGTTAGTATTATGTAAATATATTAGTTCTAGAAAATAAAATGGGTTATAAAATATATTTTAGTGTATTTAACGACCATTGAATTGGTTTTAAAAATATATTTTACGGTTTTAATGGAAAATGAAAACGCATCATCCATGACATCGGTAAATTGACTCATTAGGGGCGAGGGTTTCATTTCTATAATAAAATAGAGAGAGAGTGGAATTTATTGATGGATATTACAATAAAATTAATTCACTCTAGTAAATAAAATATATGGGATTTATCATGAACATTTGGTCGTAGGAGGTGAGGAGAGAGTAGTAAATTAAAAAAGAAATTAAAATAAATTAAACGAACAAAGAGTTATAATTTACCTCTTAAATATATCCTCCATGAGAACCTACATAGGCCATTTGTTTGGGAATTTATGTGGTACCATGGGATCCTAGATTCACTGGAGGTTTTGGGGAATATTCTTGAGTAGAATTTGGTCATTCCTAAAAGATTGAGAAATGTGAGGGAAAATGTGGTGATGGATGGTGTTTCTAGTTACGGATAAGGGTGATTTCTTATGATTTTACTCATTAGTTTATTAATTTTCCTCAAGAATGTAAATAGTTTGGAATTATCACCAAAATATATTATAATAGTGAAATATATTTCGAGATATTGGGCATACATCATCCATATATAATCCTTGACTCCATTATTAAAGTATTTATATTAAACCATAAATTAACGTATTTTACTATTAACCAAAAACATCAAGTATTTCATCAAAACCAAAAACACTCCCCCTAACAATTTTTATAAACATAGAATCCAAAATTGAACTCCATTTTATGAAAATAATTTTTAAAATTAGTGAAAATTATTATTTAATTAGAATCATTATATACTTAAAATATTCAAAATTTAAATTTAAAACTGATTTACTTACACTTTGAAAATTTTATTAAGATCTCATAAAATTATCTTATTATTAGTATAATTAAATATTAATTTGTGAATAGATTTAATAAAATTCTATTTTATTTTAAATTATTACAATACTTATAAAATTTTAATTATTAATTTTTGTATTAGGAAAATACCGACATATAATTTATCATTTTTAAAACATTTATTTACATATGACATGAAATAAATAGACCATAGTTTAATTAAAAAGATACCTAAATATTATATGTACTCTCAATTTTTTTGTTACAATTTTATTTGATGGTTTACTATTCCTTTGGTATATGTTAATATTTCAATGATAAAGATAATATTCCATTTGTATAGGTTCCTTAATTTCATGACATGCCTATTATTTCATTCATTTTTCAATTATATAGTATGTATTGTGTTCTATATATTATTTTATGTGATTTATAAAATATTTAATTATATAAGAAGGGATAAATTCCATTTAAAAATGATTAGTATGTTATAGTTACCAATACATAGATACATTAATGTGCACACTACCCTTACTTTGGTTGGTTGTTACCCTTGATTGGGGTTCATAATACCCTTATGTAGTGGATGTTATACATTTTTGTATGTATGAGGTGATGGTAAGGTGAATTATGTGGCATTCACATTACCCTTATGTCTGATCTAGTATGCATTAATGTAGTGAAATATTTAACCTTCTTCAGCTAAGGATTTTAGTGACCTACCCTTAAAGAGGGGGTCCATGGTTTGAAAAAACCTTATGAAACAAAGAATGGCCCTTACTCAATAGTTAGGGCACATTTATAATGTAGTTAGCAGGGACCTTACGTACTATGTATAAAACCCTTAGGAACTATTCAACTGATCATTATGTAGTTCTAGTCATTCGAGAATTTTATGATCATTTCATCATCTTTCTTCCCATCTAATCACATATATCTTAGTATTGAGATTTTTTTCGAGGTTATAAAAAGGGATGATTTTATGAAATTTTAGTGTTTGAGGACCCTTTATGTAAAATTAATAAATAGATTTAATTCATATAGCATTTGAAGTAAGAGTAATTTATAGAAGGGAATGAAATTATCTATAGTAATGATGGCTCGTTGGAGCCCATATTCATAATGGTGCTCATATTTGACTATGAGTATTTTTTTCGGTTGATAGCATGAATTTTTGAGAGTTATGAGGAGGATCAATGTATCTGTAATGGTTCGCAGTAATTTTGAATGGGCATGTTGATCCCTAGTAAGGTAGCTTCTACTTAGTTTATTATTTATTTTAGATTTTTTGTGGTGGTTTTTGTTCCTTATTATTTACTCCTACAAATATGGTTTTCACTGTTATTTTTTTCCACTACCCTTTCTATTAACCAGATTTTTAATCATTATCTTATCATTTCTTAATAAAAATGTGTCTGGTGATGTTCTTTCCATGTATTACTACCATAGTTTTCAAAATAACCATAGTTGAAATTTTCTTTATCTTTCATGTATTTATATAATTCAATTTATGGATTTTTAATCCTTCTATGCCCATATATTTTAACATCTATTATGTTTTATGCATTTTAAAATTTTCATCACATGCTCAATCATGTTTTCATCTTTATTATTGGTGGCTTCGGTGATACTATCTTCCAGATGGGGGGTAATATTTCATATCTCAGGGGACATCCTCCCATAACAAATCAGTTCCCTAAGGTTTTTATCAAGCCTACAGATAACATCAACTAAGCTAGAGATTGATATGATTGATAGAGTGAATAATTTAAAATTTAGGAGTATTGAAATTCATTCCATTATTGTACAATATATAATTAATGAAGCATTGAGAATATCTGTAGGTAAAATCACAAATTTCTTTACTATCATAGATACCTTAATATCTTATGTGTATTATGTCCCCACTATTTTGAAAATTATTAATTACCTATTGTAGTGAACCCTAGGTGATACAGTCTTCTGGGTCGTGGTCTATGAAGCTTCATTAGATACAATCTAGAAGAATCAAGATATGGATTACATGTGTGGGTAAAATTTAGGAATATTACAATTTAATATTAATCATTTGAATATTAAAATGGTCCATGCAACCTCTCTGTGGACTCATATGGATACTTTTAATTAGATTTTATAGTCATATAAAATATATATATTGAAATTTTGGACTAGGACTAGGATATTGTTCTATATATTTTTGATGAATTATTCAATAATTTTGTATATTCAATGGTGTATGGTAGGAATTCCATCAAATTAAATGAAGTAAAATAAGCATTTTATTCATGGAATCGTCGAATTCATGGTTTGGTGAGGAAGGGTAATGGGGTGAGGTATGGGACAATGTTTCTCTGTGTAATTGGTAAACATAAAATTGAAAGAAAATAAAAAAATGATGATGTTTTTTTAATAAGTTTATGTCTTTTTAGAGTGAAAATATCAGTCACATCATGAGATACTACCCTGGGGATAGTATATGGATAATATGGACCAACATAATGTTTAAATGTTTTTTATGATTATTTTGATGTTTTATAAGGCTATCTAGAGGCCCATAGTATAGAGTAGATTAGGCTAAATTATTTTATCAACTTAAACACAAGGAATGGCTCTGCATGTGATTTTTAGGTTTTAAAACTCAGATTTTCCATGTTTTTTTATTATATGGAATTTTTACGAGTCTATGAAAATTGATGACGCCTGATTATGATGCCCGGTGTGACCAAAATAAATTTCTAAAATATTTAAGTGATGTTCAGTAAATGCGTGAGCATTGTTTTCTAACTTTTAAACCATTGCTGATATTAAAAATATAAGGGCACCGTTGAATCCGCATTGCTGGGATTCTCTTAAAGGAGACTATACATTGACTGTAGTAGGATTGGAGAAAACGTTATTTTTTGTGACTTTTAAAAGAATTGAAGTAAAATAATTTTATTATTTTATTCTCTTTCTTCTCCACCAATGGACAAGTGAAGTGTGGGTCCCATGATTTGTAAAGACAATAAATTGATTGACCTTTCAATCATAAGTAATGACATCGTTGTGTAATTATGATGGTTCTTAATTAATGAGGCAAAATTAATTCCCCACATCGTTACATACCCTCCCACTCTCTTATGGAGCTTGGGTAGAGGAGTTGGAATAGCTTCGCCAAGAAACGATGTGCTGATGGAGATTCGTGACGATGAACCCTTAGAAGACGGAGTCAATCCCAGTGGGAGGTGATGGGTGACACTGAACCACAAACGGAATGACGACATATGACCGACATTGTTGGGAACCTGTTATGGGAACGAAGTACACGACCCACCTTCAAGTGCGGACATTCTCTAATGGATTTAAGAGGTAGTTTTTTAATTCATGTTTATTTAACGTGAATTTATTGAACCCCTTTATCCTCCCTATTATTTACGAGCTAGTGTTGGGGGTGTGGGCCAAATGAACATAACCCAGACCCTCTGTTATCATTCCAGCCTTACGCTTTTGTGGAATACCATTGGCACGACTCCACTAACCTGCTACGAAGGAGGTGGTGTGCTGATGCACACTGTAATAGGAGGTTGAGGAAAAATCTTGCCATGTTCATCAGAGCATTTGGAATCGGCTGACCGTGGAGGAACTGTGGCATGTCGTCAAGAGTCGTTGGTGATTATAGGGCTACGGCTCGTCAATCGTGGAGATCAGAGGTGGCATCCGACACATCGGATTACCATGGAAGGGGAGGCAGCACAACCATCAATCTTCCGGCGTGCAGAGAAGTGGTGTGATCGGCGCACTACTATTGAGCAGAACCGTGGACGAAGCTGCAGCGGAAGAGGACCCCACCATGTGGGTCCTCCGATAACTGGTTGATTCCCACGAGGCACCTCTATTTCACAAAACTAAATGCCCTCTGGGACGTTCGGGATACCAGGGGGATCGATTCCCCCTTGCCATCTCGGGAGGATAGCAGTCAGGCTGCCCCTTGTGGGTCATGCCCTACGCAGTCAGGGCGCCCCTTGGGAGATGTGCCCTATGCAGCTAGAATGATCCCTACGCAGTCGGGCCACCACCCTTCCAGGCCACCCCCTTGCGGACCACCACTTTGCGAGCCTCCATTTGCTGGCTAAACCCTTTCAAGAAGGGAAGCTGATTTCAGGCCGCCCTTTCAGGCATGTTGCCCCCTTTCGGGATGACCCCTTGCGGGCCTAGCACGCTGTGGGCCAGCCCTTGCTGGGTCAGGACGGATCAGTCCGACCGGGTCGGACAGGACCTGTTCCCCATCAGGCCTAGAATCACTTAAATGTATATATATTGATAACTAGACATCCATTTGACGAATTGTGTATGGTGTTTGGATACTTGGTTCTAGATGTTCCTTTTAGTATAATTCTCTTGAGTTTTGGATATGGTTGGAGTATGGCTGGTTTGGATCGAACCTGAATCCAACTAGGCCCCAGAACTAAAATGCTTATAACTCATAGACCGGACATATGATTGACACACCATATGACACGTTAGAACCCTTACAACATGGATATTATTTGGATTAATCAATTTTGGAGCTTAGTGGAGGTCGAGGTATGACCAATATCCCAAGGTGAATATACTATAGAACTCGAGCGCACCGGGTGCGAGGAATCCAATGGCTGGCAGTGAGGCGTAGGTTGGAGAAAAATCATACGGAGGTTAGTACTGAGCAATCCTGGGTGGGTCAGTACCGATATTGTGTGGGTCATTTCTTGTGTGGGTCAGTGCTCAATGATCCTGTGTGGGTCAGTGAATAGCGATCCTGTGTGGGTCAGATCATGTCTGGGTTAGTGCTATGCCATCTTTTCTGGGTAAAAAAAAATCGATCTTCTGTGGGTGAGATCCTATGTGGGTCATTACAGGGGTTAGTTACCTATCAATCATCTGTGGGTCAGATCCAGTTTGCATCATTCAGGGGTTTAGTTACCTATCGACCATGTGCGGGTCAGACTCATTATGGTCAGCAGTAATGCATCTTGATTGAATAAGATGATCTAGCTTCACGACTAATCATCTGTACATCTATACATCATTGAAAACCTTGTTTGAGTAGAGACACATATTGAGCTATGTTTTTTTCATTGTGATATGTGAATGACATAATTATTTGTGGTTTTACTGTTTTGAAATATGAGATACCTTCAGGGGTCTTGGGGTCCCTTCTGGGTATTGATATACTCACCCATTCAAGGGCTTCGCCCACACATTGTTGTGTCTTGTGCAGATGATGACCAGCTTAGCTGAGGTTTGAGGGAGCCATGAAAAAACAGTACGTGGAGGAGATGGGTGGACATGGAGTACTGAGGAGGAGATCTATTCCAAAATTTTAGGTAGGATCTTCAGAAGACTACCTAGGATCTATTTCCCTAATCCAGTTGTATTGTACCTCACAGTTTTACATGTACTTTTATATTTGGGCTTGAATTGCAGCCCCTTTACATTCACCATTATTTTTACTTCAATAGATAAATTAGTGGTTTCCTCTGGTCATGTTCATGGACTGTGTGTCTGTATAGGTTAAAAAATAAATGCCTTCATGTTTTAGGGATATGCCTTTTTCGGTGCTATTCGCCAGCCCCTAGCCTATAGACTGCGAGTTTGGGGTAGTCACAACACAATCCATGAGGGACAGGTCGTGAAATAGTGGTATCAGAGGATTCAGTTCTACTAAATAACTAGGAAATTGATCTTTTCAAAGTAGAAATACTGTTAAGTGTTGTGATTGTGGTTTTCAGTTCGGCGAGTCCAGTGTTGGTGCAACAACCGATGTATCCATACACTATGACCCTGAATTTTGATTTCAGACATAGTACAAGGAAGCACAGATTGTGTTTGTTTTTAAATATTTTTTATTGTGATTTCTTTGATTAATCTCACCTGGTATAACTTTTGACCAAGGCACGCCTGTCTTCTATCAGGATGATGTCATGTAGACAGCCTGCTCAGATTCCTAAGATAGTATGCAATGATGGCCCATGGAGAAATGAGGCCCTGGTACATGGCCCTCTTACTACGTTATCACCTTCAGGTGGTGTACCAGAACCAACACAAAATGTTGGGAATTCGTTTCCACCATCACCACCAGTAGAGGGTGCATGGTGACTGAGCGTGTTACACGTGTTTCAGGGACAGAGGCCTTCGAGGTTCTGAGGCGAGACGAGCCCAAATGAAGCTTAGGACTTGCTAGAGGCTATAATCAGAGTTTGCTGCTTGGTTGGGACACCAGCTGAACTTATGGTGATCCTAGAAGCTAGTATATTAATGGCAGCAATAGGGAGATAGAGGATCTTGATGATCTAGATGAAAGACGAGATGACCCTAGTCTAGGCATACTTCGAGAGCGTTTTCAGGGAATAGTTGGTCCCACATACCTTATGCTATATGCATATACATGTGTTTCTGTACCTAAATCAGGGAAACATTACTGTGGCCAATTACTCGGTGAGGTTCACTGATCTCTCCTGATACTTCACTAGCATGGCACGATATCCTTTCTTCAAGGAACATAACTATGAGAAGTGTCTCTGATGGGAGATCAGAGGATCGATGATATCTCTCAGCATTAAAATGATGTCTCGGGAGCTAGAGAGATTGATTTTGGTGGAGATATTCCTACCTAAGTAGGCACTGCCAGCGAGACCCACCACTAGGTGACATGTAGTAGAGTCATCTACTACTGGTAGTAGGAAGATGACAAATAGGTCTAAGCGGACCAGACCTTCTGGTGGATAGCCCCGAGATACAGGGTCAGAGGTGTAGGTCTCGTGAGGTAGAGGACGTAAGACGAGGGACATGAATTGCTACATGTGCGGCGGGAAGGGTAACATAGATCACGACTGCCCGACCTGCCTTACAGACGACCACAAAACGGTTGAGCTACCACCAAGGAAAAGGTAGGGATTCGATCGAGGAGGTCCACAGGTGGAAGGTGAATGTGGTAGAGGATATGGTCATGTAGTGGGTGGGGGGTGATAATACGAGGTTCTACCGCCACCACCCATAGGTGGTCCACCCCGACCACAAGGAGTAGGTGGACTAGGACGAGCATAGATCCAGGCAGCTGAGGCCTATGACCACGTCGCTCTGGAGATTCCGGTGGAGCTATTGGCTCAATCTTTACTACTTGAGACAACTACGAGAGATGATTTGATGATTACAAACTCGTTCTGGAATTGTGAGTTTACCCTAAGAGGATAGACCTTCAGCTGGGATATCCCAGTAGCGGTGTTGAGGTCTTAATACGTCATATTGGGTATGGACTGGTTATTCATATTCAATGTACAAATTAACTATATTAGGCGCATAGTGCAGTGTGTCTACGTAGACGTGAGAAGGTTTTCCATCACTAGTGAGAAAATAACCTTTGCATCACATGGTGGACATACCCAAATTAGGGTACTGCTGATTAAACGTCAGTTGGGATGCTTACCCTTGGAACAATAGATGTTGAGAGTCTGATCTATCATGTAGTGGTTGTCTAGTATGCCGATGTCCTTCCTGATGATTTTACAAGAGTTCCTCCACACAAAGAGTTATAAATTTACATCGACATGTACCCCGGGAGGGCACTGATATCTACACCAGCATATTAGATGGCCCCTGCAGAGCTTCAAGAGTTACGAGTACAGTTGGTGGACTTACAGAGTAAGGGGTTCATAAGGCCTATCATTTCTCCATGGGAAACCCCAATTTTGTTCTCTAAGAAGGTGGATGGGAGTTTGAAACTCTGTGTAGACTACCAGTGCCTGAAACTCATGATAGTGAAGAACAAGTATCCACTTCCACGGATTTATGATATTTCAGTCATTTGATAGTAGCTCATTAGTTATTAAAGATATACCTCAGATAAAGCTATCATCATCTTAGGGTACAAAATGAGGATGTGAAGAAGATGAAATTTAGATGTCGGTATAGCCACTATGAGTTCATGGTTATGTCGTTCATTGTGACCAAATCCCCAGTAGAATTCATGGGAATCATGAACATAATCATTCATTGATACCTTGATCCCTTGGTGGTGGTGTTCATCGACAACATATTAGTGTACTCAATGAAAAAGGAGGAGAATGACTATCATCTAGAAATAGTTATCGATAAACTCCAAGAGAACCATCTTTATGGTAAGCTCTCGATTTGCAAGTTCATATATGAGAGGACCAATTTATTGGACACATTATCTTGGAGGCTGGAGTTGTAGTGGATATAGTGAAGATAGGGGCTCTACATTCTTAGGAACCTACTAGGAGTGCGACCGAGGTACATAGCTTATTGGGGTTGGCTGGATATTCCTGGAGATTCCTGCCTCAATTTTACAGAGTTTCATCACCCTTTTCAGCTTTAACTAAGATGGTACCACCCTTCATATGTACGGAGAGATGCCATTGGAGTTTTTAGGAGCTGATGCAGAGACTGACGAGTGCCCCCCCATATTGAGGATAACAGAAGAGGGTGTTGGGTATGTATTCTTCTACGACACATCATGGACCAGAAATTGGGTGTGTGCTGATGCAGGAGCGAGAGGTGATTGCCTATGGCTCATGACAGCTGAGGCAATAGGATCAGAACTATGATACCCACGACCTGCAGTTAGCAGGAGTGGTCTTCGCCTTGAGTTTGTGGTTACATTACAGAGTGGGTGAGAATTTCATAGTCTACTCTGATCATAAGAGTCTTAGGTATATCTTCTCTCAGAAGGACCTAAACATGAGATATCAGTGATGTCTAGAGATCCTCCAGGACTATGTCTTTCAGATAGTCTATACTCATGGGATGGAAAACATGGTTACAGATGCACTCTGCAGGAGGTCTAGTCTATAGTTGCTGATTGAGGCAACAGAGCAGCTAGCCACATTGCAGATATACTTCGTGGATAGAGATGGAGAAGTATACCTCAAGTCTATGATAGTCACTCCCCCATGCTTTTAGTGAGTCAGGGAGGTGCATCATGGGGTCATTGAATGTGAGGCTCAACATGATCAGATATCCTCAGTATATGCACCTGATGGATTTTATGAAGGCGGGGATCCTGTCATCATCTTCAGAGCACGTACCAGGGTACTGGTGGGGCTATGGGAGGAGGTGTTGAGGGAGTTAAATACATACCCTCTTGTGGTATATCCTGGTTTAGCGAAGATGTACCAGGACCTCCAGCATCCGCACTAGTGTCTAGGGATGGATAAGGTTGTAGTGGAGTTTGTTTCTCAATGCCTCACTTGTCATCAAGTGAAGACTGATCATCTAGTTCCAGCAGGCTTAACACAACCACTAGAGTTATCGGAGTGTCAGTGGGATGGGATCTCCATTGAATTTTTTATAGGTCTTCCATGTATGGTTGTGGGAAATGATTCCATCAGGGTGATCGTTGACCGACTCTCCATGTTGACACACTTACTACCCATCCAAGATCATTGATCACTAGAGGGATCAGGACACCTCTACATACAAGATATTGTACAACATCATTGTGTGCCATCGATGATCATTTCTGGCTGTGACGCACCTTTTACATCCAGGTTGTGGAAGGTATTACAGGAGAAGTTTGGGAATCATCTACGTCTGAGAACCGCCTTTCATCCTCAGAAGGATTGTCATACAGAGTGGACCATTTAGGTGTTGGAGGACATGCATTGTGCATGCGTCCAAGATTTTTTCCACAGTTGGGAGGATTGCATTCCCTTGGTGGAGTTCTTATACAACAAAAATTATCACTCAACCATTGGTATGTAACCATTAGAGTCCCCGTATGGTTGACCTTGAAAATCAACTCTATGATAGAAAGTCCTAGGGGAGTTAGCACCTAAGGGTCTAGAGTTGGTACGGGATACCATTGAGATGGTGCAAGTCATCCAGGACAGGATGAAGACTTCACAGAGCAGACAAAAATATTATGCATACAAGATAGAGAGACCTTTGGAGTTCTATGAGGGGGGGCCACATTTTTTTACAAGTATCAACTCAACGGGGACTATGGAGATTTGGTAGAGGAGGAAATTTAACAATTAGGTTTATAAGACCATTTATAATACTTAGTAGGATAGGTGAGGCAACGTACCACATGGAACATCCGCCGCAGCTGGAGAGGGTGGACGACCTGTTCCACATATCCGAATTGAGGAGATACGTGGAAGAACCATCTCACATCATCGTCCACGACGAGCTGGACTTTGATGATGGGGCACTATTTACAGAGGTTATAGTAGAGATTGAGGACAACATGAATGAGTCCATTGTGGGTGATCGATACCACTGGTGCACATTTTTGGTATCGCATGAACCTACAAGAGAGGACAGGGGAGAGAAAGTATCATATTCGTGCTCATTACCCCCATTCATTTCCTAGGACTATGTTGTGGCTTTCAGGGATGAAAATCCCTATGGTGGGGAGAATGTAAAGACCTATATATTCTATGTTAATTTTCTTATTATATGGAATTATTACGAGTCTGAGAAAATTGACGGCGCCTGATTCTGAGGCCTATTGTGGCTCGAAGGAATTTCTGAACGTTTTTTAAATTAAATTCATTAAATGCTGGAGGGGCGTTTTCTATCATTTGAACTGTTGGTCGGATTAAAAATCTGAGGGCACCGTTGAATCCATTTTGATGAGATTAGCTTAATGTATACTTTACTTTGACTACAGTAGGTCTGGAGAAATGGTTATGTTTTGTGATTTTTAAAATAAATGAAATAAAATAATTTTATTATATTATTTACGTTCTTCTCCACCAACGGACAAGAAATGTGTGGGACTCGCGATGTGTCAAGACAATAAATGGCTTGACCTAGCAATCTGTATTAACGACGTCATTGATGAATTAGGAAGGTTCCTAACTAATGAGCCCCCATTTATTCACAGCATCATTACATACCCTCCAACTCTCCTCTTTATATAGAGACTAGGGAGAGGAGTCAGCATAGATTCTCTATGAAAAGAAGTGTTGAAGATGTGATGTGACGCCAAACCCTTAAAAGACAGAGCCGATCCCAGCAGGAGGTGTCGAATGCCACTTTACTATGAACAGAGGGACGATATATGGTTTGCATCATCTGAAACCTGTTGCGAGAATGAAGTACACAAACCACCTTAAAGTGAGGACTTTATCCAATAGAATTACGAGGTATGGGTTTAATTATTATTTATTTCAAGTTAATTTATTGAACCCATTTATCCTCCATCTTGTTTATGGAATAACACGGAGGTCACAAGAATAACGAACATGACCCAGACCCTCTGATATTTTACTATCCTTGTGCCTCCATGGAAGACTGTTGGCATGACAGAACCAACCAGCTATGGAGGAGGTGGCACTCCGACGCACACCGTAAGAGGAAGTCCTGGCACGAAGCCGCGATGGTCATCAGAGTGATCGCGGAGTAAGTGTGGCGTGACATCATGCACCTCCGGTTAGTAGAGGGCCTCAGCTCGTCATCCACGACGATCAAAGAAGTCATCCAACACATTGGTTGGACATGGAATGAGAGGGGAAGCGACCAGTGCACTGCGTAGAGAGGGAGAGGCGGCGCATCCATCATGCTGCCGGCAAGTACAATGTTACGTTATGGAGAAGAAGCTGCGGATGAAGTCATGGGGTAGGAGGAACTCGTTGTACGGGTTCCGCATCGGTCGGGCGGCAACCACGTGCCACCACAGTTTCACAAAACTGAATGGCCACCGGGCCCTGGGGATACCATGGGGAAAATCTTAATCATTTCCATCTCAGGTGGACAACGGCCGGGCCACCCCTTGTGGGCCATGCCCTACGCAGCCGGGCCACTCCCCTTCCGGGTCGCCCTCTTATGGATCACCCCTTTGTGGGCCACACCCTTTAGGGTTGGGCCACCACTTTGTTGTCCACCCCTTGAGGGTCGGTCCCCTTATGGTCCGAGCCCACCATGGCCTAGCCCCGACCAGGTCCTACCGAGTCGGACTAGACCTGGGCCCAGTAACACATAAATGGCCAAATTTTGATAACAAGACATCTATTTGATGAACTTTATGTGGAGATGGGATCCTTGGATCAAGATTTCACTTTAGGAAAACTCCTCTTGAGAGTTGGAGACTATTGGTCTACGTACGGGTTGGATCAAACCCGAATCCAACCGAGCTCTCGGAACTAAAATTCTTATAACTCACAAATCGGGCGTCCGATTGACGCACCGTCTGTCGCATTGGAACCCTTACGACATGGTATTACTTTGGGTTACTACTTTGTGGAGAATAGAGGAGGTAGAGGTATGACTGATATCTCAAAGGAAAACACCACAAAACTTGAGCGCACGAGGTGTGAGAAACCTAGTGGCTGGTAGTGAGATGGGGGTTGGAGACAGATCATAAAGAGGATAGTACAGAGCGACCCTATGAGGTTCAACACCAATCATGTGTGGGTGAGATCTGGTGTGGGTCAGCGCTCAACAATCCTGTGTGGGTCAACACATACCAATCCTATGTTAGTCAGATCCTTTGTGGGTCAGCGCTCCATGATCCTGTGTGGTTCCGCACATATCGATCATGTGTGGGTCTTTGCGGGGGTTAGTTACCTATCGATCCTGTGTGGTTCAGACTCAGTATGGTTAGCAGTAGTGCCAATTGATAGAATAAGATGATCTATCTTTGAAACGCAACATATGTACTTCTATACATCACTAAAAACATGGTTTGAGATAAGACTATTTTTGAAATGTGTCTATTGCTTGCTGCTTTTTAATTGAGATCATGCATTGTGGTATTCTATTGGGGCATTCTAAGATCCCTTCAGGGGTTTTGGGGTCCCAACTATGTATTTCTATAGTCACCCCTGCATGGGATTCCCCCGCACCATGCTGTGTCTTTTGTAGATGACGAGGAGCAAGGTTGAGGTTTTAGGGAGCCCGGAATAGACGGTACACAGAGGATACATGCTAATGTGGAGTGCTTAGGAGGGGATATGTACCAACCCATTAGGTAGTATCCTTGGAGGACGACCCTGGTGCTGTTTCCCTTTTCCAATTTTATTGTAACTTATAGTTGTACTTGTACTTTTAATGATGGGGTTATATTCCGACCCCTTTACTTCTAGTACTCTTTTTACTATAGCATATTACATAGTTGTTTCTTCTTATCATGTTCTTGAACTGTGTGTATGTACTGGTTAAAATACAATGCCTTTATATTTTAGGGAAGTGCCTTTCTGTTGATAGTCTCCAGCCCCTGACCTATGGAAGGCGGGCTCGGGGTAGTCTCGGCACGTGCCTTGAGGGAAGAGCCGTGAAAATGGAGACCCAATTGGAATAAAGGGAGACAATAGTGATGGTTTAGTGAGTTATTTCATCTTAGGTGGATACTTTACTCATTCCATATTACTATATTTATTTTATTACAAATGTGTTTAAATATATAATTAAAACCATTTCAATTTTTATCATAGAAATTTTATTTGTTGATGGTTTTCCATGACTCAATGTGTTTGAGGAATGTTTTACTGCTCTTGATACTTTTGGTTTCCTTATGGAATAGGGGATCCAACATGGAACAATAATTTAATTTCTACATTAGGATACATGTATGTGATGATGGATTCTTAGGTATGTTAAGGTATTAGTTTGGTTTAATGATATTCATTAGAATTTTTTGTTTTTGTGGTTTTTTTCTACCAGATCTAAAATGTAGATGGGTTTGTAATGGAATACAAGTTCCATTATGTACATGCTATTTGATGGCCATACACAGATGGTAATTATTAGGGTTAAGGTATTTCTTATTAGTTAAGACATTCTTAACAAGTTTATAGGTTAGGCAAGTATAGGCCTATAATAACTTCGACAATGGGTTTTTATATTTTATATTGCAAATTGGAAATTTTTTAATCTATCAATAATAATGTTAAAAATTAGAATAATTTTTTATATTTATATTAGTAATAATCTATGTTCCGTGTTATTTAATTGTTTTGTGTTTTATTATCCTTATAATTTTTTGGAAGAATTATGTATTATTTTTTAACATTGGGTCATGGGTATGTTTCCCTTATGTGCAATTTTATTAAGGATTAGATTTATGTGTTTTTTATTACCTTTATGTTGGAATTAGGAAAACCTAACATTGATAAGATAAATTTTTTTCTACCTTTATATTCGTTTGATATTAACTATGCAAGGTGATCAACATAAACTTATTTAGAATTTGTGTTAATATTTTTTGTCTATGGTATAACCATTTTTGGAGGTGTATGGAGTCTACATCCCCATTTTTTGGAATCTATTGTAAATTAAAACAAGATGATAGGTAGACCCTAATGCAGCTAATCCATTCCCGGAGTTATCCTTCTATTTCGGTGTAATCCCCCTTATTATTTCTGGGGATATTTGATTCCCAAAATAAATTTGTGTTATGTTATATAATATAATATTATAGAAAAAATACTTTCAGAACCCATCAATACATTATTTTAAAACATAATAATGCTATATTATTCAAAAAAACATATTAAAATAAAAAATATTACAATTTGAAAAATATATATGTGGTACTTAGATAAATTAATATGAAAATTTAAATAGTAATCTGACCATAGGAATAGTAAACTAAATATTTTGAGTAATTACCTGGCCATTGGGAATAATAAACTTATTTTTGTAACAGTATTATGAGTTCAAAATAATAAAGTGTAATATAAATAATAAGTTTCATATTCAATTAATGAAAATATAAATATTCTGATTCCATTAAATATGTATGAAGACTATTAACATAATGAAATAATAAGTACATTTATATTAAAACCTACATCAATGTATTTCATTAAAGTCATAATTTTTATATGAATAATAATAAATATCCATGATATAAAATTAATTCGAAATAACTAATATCACATTAGAACTCATCACCTTGAAATTTGTCGACGCTTATTTTTTCAGTTAAATTTATGAAATACACTAATTTTGTAGTTAACAGATAAAATAGAGTATTTAGTATTAGTTGTATCTTCAATTAAATCATTCATGATGTAATAATCACATAATTATTTCATGAAATTGATGATCCAACATAAAATATTTAAATTTATATATGATTAATTAAAATTCAATAATCATTATTTCCAAAAATATAAATTAATTTCAAAAGTCAAAAGTCAAAAGTATCCCATAATAAAATTATTATTTTTTATTTTCAAATTCCATTAAAAAAATCTTGTATATTTGTTTTTTAATGGTGAATAAATCCATGGAAAATTATAATATATTGATATATGATTGATTATGTAAAAAATATCACTACTAAAAGTTTTATCTTTTTCATATAATTTAATTTAATATTTTATAATAGGAATACCCCTCTTCCCAATGATAAATAACCCCTCACCCAACCCTTGTAAAACAACTCCTCCCCCAGATACCAACGACAATTCCCTTCCAATATTCCCTTTATAATTACAAATATAATAAGTAGGGATATTTTGGAGTAACCGAACTCAATACATCATGGGATTTTAGATTCATATAGGATAATCCACACTAAAGAAACAGTAATATTTATCAACTCTACTCTTGTATTCCTCTTATCATCAATTTTTCCAAATCACATTAAGGAAAAAATTTTATAATACCAAGTACACATTATTTTATCATTATATAAATTATGTTAACCTTCAGTAAAAATTATATTTTAAAAGTTTTCATATTTTATATTACTATTTCTTCTTCATCGAACAATGTCTCATTAACAATCCTTTAACAATTAATGTGGTTTTTACAATTAATTACCAAAAAAACTTATGGGTGGTTATAATAATTTATTTATTATATATCAATGTATTATTTTATATATTTTATGATGATGATAATAGTTCTTCTATTTTATTATTTACTATGACCAAAATAGAGAAATCATCGAAAAATGGGAAAATTTTAAATAAAATATGATTATAAAATTTATTCTCTTTAACCAAGGGAATTATGAAATATAATCAAATGAATATTATGGATAAATAATTAAAAATATGAATATAAATCACCCTTGTTTAAAATATTTAACAAAAATATGTTTATTAGAAATGTGGAAGGAAAAATTGAATCAATGTGGGATTTTAGGTAATGCAATTCTCAATCCAAATTCCTTTTTATGTCATTTCATCCTTTAAATTAATATTTCTAATATATGTTATTATATTGTCTTTAGAATATAATTTTTTCTGATTGAAATGTTCAAAACCCATATTCACTTTATGTGGGTTAAAAAATATTTTATGTGAAAACCATTATTTACTTATGTATGAAATTAGTTTATATGAAACCAATTTACAACTCCCCATGGGTTATTTATGAAATGTTTTGTTGTTATCCTAGTTGAGAAAATGGATTAATACTTTTTAATTATTCACCCTCATATATATAAACTTTTTAATGTAACAAATTAATATCTAATGATGACATGTAGTATGATACATTGGTGATGAACATCGGTAAATATGATTTTTGACACCATGGATACAATCCATGGTGATATGGATATAAATTTAAAAATCCTATTTTCTATCCAAATTTCCATTTTATGTTACATGGTTTTTATATTATGATGTTACACATACTCTTATGTTAATTATATATTTTCATGACTTTTAATCTTATTGATTTTCCTTATGATCACTTTCTAATGTCTCCTTTCATTATTCACATATTTGGATTTATCCCCACCCATTTATTTTAATTATTTACTAAGGATATAAAATTTCATTAATGAAACATATGATGAAATTGTGAAGCATCCGTTCATGCGGATTAGATGATTTTTTTTCATGTAGTATGATCATAATTTCCATGAAATTAAACTGTAAAATATCATATTTGTTGTAAAATGATGCACTATGTAATGAATGATTTGGGTATTATAAAATAGGGATTCCGCGCATCGTATTATTTTATAGGTAAGATATTTTTCAATTTTAGGATTATAAAATTTTATTAAGAACCCTATGGAAAATTCTAAATATATGAAAACATCCAAGATGTTTTATGAAATATTAATAATGTGGTTTTCATGAAATAATATCCATATCTAAAAACTAAATATGGATGTGGTATTGGGAAAAATATATCTAGTGGTAATAAACACGAAAAGGAGGAATGCGATTTGACTTGATCATTATTAAGTACATGAAAAAAAACCGTGTTATACATCAGGATCAACACTCATGAGAGAAATGATTGGTTATTCATAAGGTTTTTTTGATACTTTTTGGAGGATTTATGGAAAATTTATTTATTAATGGAGTATATTAATATATACCTTCTTAACAATGATTTTTTTGTACATTAAAATGATTATGATTATAGTATTACAAAAATTAATATTTGTCTCAATAAGGATTTCATCAATTAGAGAATAATGGATTTATAATGGGGGAACTGTGTAAATGATGAGTTAAATATATAAGGTTGAAAAGAAATTCCTAATTTGATCAATGGTTGAATAGGGAAGTACATGGTTGTGATGTGTAAACTATATTGGGTTATTGATAATAACATAAATCATGATGATTGGGTACATTCACCTAGATATTGAAAAAAATATTTTAATGAATCATGATTTAGTGACATACATCCATTACAGGATATATTGATCCAGAAATTACTGAACTATGGATTTTATGTATATAAATGATATTTTCATTAATATTTTTTCCATAGTAGGAGGATGTCACATTCGATGTATACATAAAATAATAGAAGTTGATCAGTGGTGGATAATGATTAAGAACACAAATACATGAAATGATATTCATGTTCTGTTGTGGGAAGAGTTATAGAGAATAATATTCAATAAATATTTTCCCTACTCGATGAAAAAAATGGAAAACAATTTTTAGTGCTAAATTAGATAGATAATTAGTATTTTGAATCTACAAAATTATCATTAAAAGTCTATATTGATAAAACTCTATAATTTTTATTTGTCCTAAGGGAATGACCAAAGGATCATTAGTGGTATGAGACCCCATATCTGGAGAACACTATAAAATAGAACTATAATGTACTAATGTGATAGTTTGGAGTTTATAAAATGTATAATTAGTGTTTGGGAAGATGCAGGGGTCACTAATTCCAATTTAAATGAAGAGAAATATGGATCCCAACTCATAGAAGAATTTTTAAGATGGAAAAGGATGAATGAAACTGTAATAGCATAGATAAAAAATGAATGGGATTAAACATTAATTGATATGATCTATTGGTTTTTTAAATTCCAACAGAGATGGCCACATAGCTAAGAACTATCATAATGAGGTGAATCTTAAAAATCCCACAGAAAATGAAATGGGAAGTTTATGAAGAACAAATTGAACTCCAATGCCAGCATATTGAATAACTTAAGAATTTTTTTAATGAATTTCCAGTTTTTATGTGTATAGACGAAAATAATTATAAACCAAAATATTGGCCAATAAAATAGGTTCATTATTTTTCAATCGTAATGGTTCTGGTAGAGGATCCAAATGTTCTTGTCAAAGGAAAACTCATTTATTCCAAAAACTAGAATGTACATTGTCTGGATATGACTCTAAATATTCTATTAATTAATCCATCTAAGAAAATATTTTTGAATAAATCCAAGAACATATTGGCATAATATCATTATTTAAAAATCATGGTGAAATTATCTTAAAATCAATAGTGTATAAAAACTGTAGTATCAACATTTGAGATAAAAATATCATGAAAAATATTTTAACCATTTCCACAGAGGAATTAAAATCTATTATAGTTATATAAGAGCTCTCAAATTATAATTTTATGGTCAACTATAGAATTAAGGAAATTTAACTGGCCTTTAACCAAAACCCATGAGTTATTTTTAATAAGATATTTCACATTCTAATAAATTTCTATAATAACCCCTTATAACATTTCTTATTGAATTTTTTGGTGATGATAAAAATAAAAATAATGTATGATGATAAAATATTTCTTAATTGTTTAGAAATATATAGTTTTGTTTTCTAAAAAGAGTCATGGACCTCCTCTAAAAATAGAGGTAGTGTTATCCATTTAAATCATACATGAATCCATGTAAATATTGATGACCCCATATAAAATGGAATATGTGGAGATAAATGAAATATATAATAAACATAATTATATTTTTGTGGAAATGATTAATTCCCCCATGTGTGTCCCGATAGGGTGATATATTTTTCTATACAAATTAGTGTGAAGAACACTTCCATGAATAAGTTATTTAGTGAACCTATTCTATTTTTACACTCTCATAGGGGCTGAATTTTTCATCTATAGTGAAACATAACTAAATGGTTATTGTTGTGTCCTCATAAAAAATAATAAGGTGATTTCTTATGGTTATCAATAATTAATGTTTAATTAGATGAACTATCCTCCACATTAACTGGAGTAAGATGTACTCATATGTGTTATGGTGATATGGTGAAACATACTATATGGGGAAAGGTGTTATATATACACATTCAACCAATGTTTTAATTATATATTCACACATATGATCATGTAATACATTAGTTAATATGATTAGATCTAATAAAGGACTATTTTTTAACTATTCACAACCCTCATGGATGGTAGAATAAATTAGTTGATCCTCGTAGTATAAAATAACCTTCTTCATTATCCAGGATGTTGAAAGACAACGACCCCATCATCTTGAATTTAAAAAGGATGAGTAGGAAATCATAATGTTAAGGAATATGTCCATCCATTCTAATATGATTTCCCAAACATCTATTAATGAGAGTATTACAGAGGAATAACGAGATCATATAGAGCTATAAAAGATGGTGAATGTAATAAAGGAAGGTATAATTCATGAGTTCCACATCAAGGATTATGGGTTCATTGTTTTTGGTAATATAATTTTTTTCCATTCATCCCCTTAGATAATGAATTATCTGTTGGATAATTCACATAAATCATATTTATTCATCCGTCCATGATGTACCATTATGTATAGTGATCAATAAAGAACAATTTGTGTCAAACATGAAGTAAAGGATCATTGAGTAGTCCACAGATTCATTAGTATGACATCATGTAAAATCAGAATGGAAAATTTACAAGGTGATGATTCAACATTTCTTACTGCCATAGAAAAATTGGATGTTACCCCACATAAATTTTTTGTACTATCCCAAAGATATCCAAAGGAAGAAATATGATAGTTGTTGTGGTGGAAAAAATAAACATGACTTCAATATTATTCTCTATTTTTTATTTATTATGACATGAAAAGTTACTTTATATTTTTGATAATAGTTTTTAGGATACATGGGGTACTATTTACTATCATTTATTGTAAGAATATATAGTGCACTACCATATTTTGGACAAGACTCGAGCATGATCTGAACAAAGAGTTGTATATTAGTATGGACCATAACCACAAATGTTTTGACTAATCTAAAATGACTATTTAGAAACATGAAGGCATGCTAAGATATTATTCAATGAAATTTAAAAGTGGAATGAATCAATAACTCTCATTAATTGAGTTCTCTTAATAAAATATCTACCACTTTTTTACTCAAATTAATATATATGAATCACTATGATGGATAAAATATTGAACTCTTAAATATTGGTATGAAGTTCATGAACAAAATCTATTTTTTTCTTATATAGTTTAATGGATGAAATGAAATGACCAACTAATACAACATCATATAAAATATGCACATATTCGGAAAAGGAGAAATGCTAACATCAATCAATGGAGTTGTAGTTGGGGTTCGTTAAAATAACTTCCATAAAATATCACTATGAAAGATAGTCATATGGTTTGGGAAGAAATTGAAGATTTTCCATTGGTATACTGACCGTTTTTGATATCTTTGATAACATATGGGTTGTGGGTTATCATCTAGGAAATCCACAAAATTTGGCTCAAGTTCATTATTTATTATATGTATCACTCATTGGGAAGTACATACCAGATCCCTCACATGAATTGAATCTATATGTGGTCCAACTAGAGAATGACCTCTCTTATGATGATTATTTAGTTAATATCCTTGAATATAGTGGGTAAAATTTTTACATAGTAAGACAACTCTCCTGGAAAAATTGTTCTTGAAAGCCCATAAGTATGATGATGAAACATTATAAGAAGAGGAAATAATAAAATAGATATACCCTCACCTACTCTAAAATGATGTCAATATTTTATATTTAATAAGTGGAATTTCTAATTCTCGGGAATAATGAAAAAACAAATAAATTTTATAGTGATATTGGAATATTGAAATAAATGCGTTTATTATTATATTATATTATAATATTCACATAAAATAATATGATTATTAAAGAAAATATTATTATTAAAGATAATAGTGGTTCACTACTCAGTAACTAAACCAACGAAAATACCAAACATTACAACAAGACCCAAAATATAAAATAGAAATATTGAAATAGGAAACTATGGATCACTCCAATCTACTAGAATCATCTCCCACATAAAAACAGAAAGGAAATGAAAGATAATAATATTAAAGTAATCCAAAATGTTAAATATAAAAATATATAATCCAGAAAGTAATTTAAATATAATTGATGAAAATATTAAAGTGGTATTTATTTGAAATAATATGACCATTGAAATGGTAATGTGACCACTAAAATAGAAACCTGAACATTTGGGATAATAGACAAATAGATGGAATATAATTTTGACCTAAAAATAAATAAATAAAATATAAATAATAAATTTACTGTTTATTTTAATATAATATAAATATTTTTATTCAATTAAAAAAGTATAAAATTTAATAACTTAAAAGAAATTATAGGCACATTTTTAATAACATGAAATTTAATGTTTTTTATAAATATCATTATTTTTTATTAAATATTATATAATCCAGTTATTGAAAATTGTTTTTGTAAAATTAATTTCATGTTTGAGATCAGGATTTTGACATTTTTCAGGGGTTATTTTTCGGTATTTATTTAAAATACTTCAATTTTTAGGTTAATAGTAAAAATATAGTTTTTTGGTAACTATTGTTTCTTAAATAACATAATTCATGATATAATAATGCCTGAATAATTTAAATAACTTTTGGATCACCCAAAAAATAGTAAAATTGATATATGATTCAATAAAATAAAATTAACATGATTTCCATTCCTAAAAAAATAATTTCCATTGTTTGATGTCAAATGTATTGCTTTTAAAATTCAATATTCCTGATTTTCGACATTACTTTTTAATACATTAGTGGAATAGAATTATAAACAGTTTCAAAGTTGAAGAAAATGCGTATAATATTTATATGTTATTCATTATGTCAACATTATCACTATTAAATTTTTTATATTTGATATAGTATTTTATCCAATTTTTATTCTAAAAATACCCCTCTCCTCATGTATAAATAACCCACTCCTTCCATTACTCATGGAATCCCACACCACCTAAGATAAATGAAAATATCTACATATTACCATATCTAAATATAATTAGAATAATTAAATATCTATTATATTAAACCAAATCTATCCATTAATAGAGTTTAATGTTGTATAAGAGAAGAAACATCGAGGAAGGTGTATGTTTTTTCAGATCATCTATAGTTTTCATCCTCCCTTCAATTAATCCCAATCACATTAAAAAATCATATTATAATATATAGAAAATATTTTATCATTATATTAATTACGTTAAATTAATATTATCATTATAACTTAGCACTATTTTTGTTTTATATTTTTCAAAGGATGGTTTTCCGCAAACGAGGAATTTTCTAATATATAATTTATCAACAACAATATAGATGTTTATAATATATTTGTTTTGATATTTAAATTTATAAATATATTCATTATAGTCTAATTTAATTTATTTAATAATTAATAAATAAATATAAATAAAAATATCAAAATATCATAAAAGGATTTTTTAAAGAAATTGTCATAATAAAATATTTACTTTTTAATAAAGGGAAATCTGAAAAGTAATTCATTTATTATAATTTTCAAATAGTTTAAAAAAATCACATTTTTATAAGTGTTCTATAAACTTATTTTTAATATTTTTAAGGATGAAAAATGGAGAAATAAAGTAGGATTTAATGTAAGGGAATACAAAAATATACTTTTTTATTTTTTTGGACATTCCTTCAATTAATATAATTTTTTATGGATGCACATTTAATTTCATTACATAATTATTGACCTTTTTCTTCCGGTATTTACTTTTACGAATCCCATATTCCCATTCTATTGGTAAAAATGATGAAATCTTCAAACCATTACGTACCTACGCAAAAAGTGATTTTATTAGTAACTCCTTCAGTAATCTCCATTGGATATTGATAATTTGTTCTGTAATAATCCTTATAGAACATATTCATTAATAAATATGATGGGTTCACCATAGTAGTTCTACAACACATTGAATAAATAATTATCTCATAGATGTGGCATGTTTTACAATACCTAGGTGAAAAAATTGGTATATATGATTTATTACAACTTGGTGATAAACCAAAATTATATGATTATTTGTTTATCAATTTTGTGTTATCTCCACATTTGAATGTTAAGATTCATGATTTTTATTTCATGATATTCCTCATTTAATTTCTTATGCTCTATTGTTATGAATTATATTCTAACTAGTATCCCTCATAATCACATTTTCAATGTAACATTTATTTATTCAAATACATGCATGTTGGATAACCCCTTTTCATTGATTGAAGTCATCTTCATCTAATATGTCATAAAAGTAATGTAGGTTGAATATATGATAGATAATGTCATATTTATTATAGATTTTTTATGTTATTCACGATATAAATTATTAATTTCCATTTAACTAATCCAAAATATATCATGTGTGTTTTTAGATGAAATACTATGGAATGAATAAATTATCTTTTAAAAATTAATGATGGAAAAAATGGTTTTATAGTTCCCAATACTTATAAGAAGCATATTTGTTGCAATAAGTTTATTTTTTAGAGTACCTTTATAAAAATTCACGATAACTTTATAAAATGTTTTATTAAACTTTATGTTCAGGTCGAGTAAAACATATATATCACCAGACATTCAGGTTTTCCTCAAAAAATTATTCAACATAATCCTCATAATAACACCTATCTTGAGTATTTGGGACATTTTTTCACTTTTATTATGTGATAGTTTTATGGAATTGATGTGAATCGGGTCATGAGTTTTAAAATTGATGAGATATTTGAAGCTCAAATTGGGGAAACTGAGAGACAACGTAAAAGGGAATGCTATTATATAGATTAAATATGGATCATTTGATGCTATGTTGATGACAACACTCATGGTTGAATCAGTGGATTTTTTTTATAGTGGAAAGATTGTAGTTGTGAGTGTTCTAAGGAGTTAGAAAGTTGTTACAATATTTTTGTATAGCCGTCAATAGTTAGATTGATCCATGATATGGTGGTTTCGTCCTCATTTTTTTATTCATGTTAATTGTTTTACACGTATTTTTTGATCCTAAATACTTATTACTACACATTTGTTATTTTATTGGACCTATGATTTTGTATGTTTTACTTTTTATCTTTTACAATTATCATGTCATTTTTTAAGATGATAGGTTAAATTTTCATAATAAATGGATTTCGATGGTGTGATTTCCATGGTGTTCGAAAGATGCGGTTAAAAGTAAATTAATTCATGTGTCCATTTTTCTTTCCTATAATAATATAATTATTTATTTGTAATTTTCATGATACACTACCCTTTTTTATTCTATTGTTTTTTATAATCATTCTTGAATGTTTTTCTTCTAGGGATTGATCCTCTTTTCAACTCTTTTATGGGATAGTTACATGATACAATATCCATCCTTGGGGTTTTTATGTGTCTCCTAGGTTATCCAGTAATAGAAGGCTACTACCTGAGTGTTTTTATTGAACATATATATGACTTCAACTGATCATGACATTTTGATGATTTATGGAGAGAACAATTTGAATTTATAAAGACTAAAACATTGTTCTATTATCTTCCATAATTGAAATGAAGACCCATTAGAATAATCTAAGAAGATAATAACCCTTTTCTCTCCAACATGCGATTCCTCGACCTCCGGTGAGGATGAATACCCTTATTTGTTGAAAAATTATTATTCTACATATAAGTTAATTCAATGGTAAATGGTTTTTTGAGAAGAGATCCACATAACTTGTTCTTATGAAACCAACAAGAATCATGAGAAATGTTACATTTCCGGATATCAATTGAGAATATTATAAAATAAAATTAATCTTTGTGATTTCAATTTAGTCCTTATAACCAACATGATGAGTCATTTAGAATGCTTTAATAATATGGTCTTAGACATAGGAAATACTGATTATTAAATTATAGAGAGGACCAGGGTTGTTTACTTCCATGTACCATGGGTGAATCATTAAAAATGTATATTGATTCCATTATGTATGGTAGGGATTCTGTCACATTATAGTTAGTGATATCAACTACTTTATCCAAGGGTGTTCACATTCACTGTATGATTATAGTGGGAAGTGGGTGATTTCTAGTCATATGACTCTGAGTGTGATAGTTCAACCTAAAAATAAATCAAAAGTAAAAGATTTATGTGAGTGGGTTGTAGGATTTTATGTATTCTCATGGTGTATATCCAACCATTTTAATAGATACTACATAGAGGATACGTCTAGGGTATTCATGGCCATGAACAATGTGGTATATACATTATATGAAAGTTTTTATTTTCTCCAAGATTGTATCAGAACCCAATTTATTGAGTAGGTGTGGATCTATGTTTTATTTCATTTATGATCCAATGATAGGATGTAAACATAAGCTTTAGGGTCCCCCTACTTAGAAGAGAGGTTCTAGGCATGGTTTTTTTCTGATCTTTTTCTGACGATGTGATGACATGTATCATATGATCTTGTTCTTTTATTGTGTCTATCTTATAATACATTTAATACTTTTATTATAAATGTTTCATTTTTTGTTCTTATTTATTATTTATATTATAGTTTTTACATGTTTCTTTTTTCTAAAAAAAAATTGGTAGAAATTTTGTTTCATTGGGATTCCCGTTGGAATGGGAGTTATGACCAAGACTTATGATGATATGTTGATAGATGGTTGTATGTATGTGATAATGGAAGATAAGTTATGTGATGTTATGTGTTCTATTTAATGAATTATCATATATTTTTTCATTAATTTTTTAGTAGATGATAGTAGTGTATGTGTGTGTATGGGAGTACGAGTGGTACTATGTTTTATGAAATGTGATGACAATATTGGGAACACCATGTTTATTTCATAATGATTTCTTGTCAATGAGGATTATATGAACATGTTAACATATTATAATACTGTTATCCCACAAGAACAACTATTCACAACATTTATATTTTATTTTTTATGGTAGAGATGTATTTAATTTTCATCATAATGTTACAAATTAAAAATTATTTTTGACTATTGAAGGATTTTATGAATAATCTCACATTGCATGTTATTTTAGATTTTAATGGTCTTATTTATCATAAAATTGGTTTGGCAGTTTTCTGGCTTTTTTTGGATTATGCTTACATGAGGCATATCTTACCCTTATATTCCAATATATTTTTATAGGTATTACCTTCGTATGGTAATTTCATTACCTTTATCGATGGATTATGTTACCCATTCCAAGATATTATGATTTTTACAAAACCATTAGGTATTTTTTTATTACACTTCCATGGGGATTAACATAGCTTTACATGGTGTTTATTCTAACATTATGTCTACATGGGATGGCACTTTGGTGAACATTGTAGAGGAAAAATTACATATATATGGGATCTATGATTTCTTAAGGAAATGGAATATTAACCAATATGATGCTAATGGTTACCATGTTATACACTTAATTTTTGGGCATATGGTTTTCCCTACAATAATAATGTGTAAAAGGACCATTATGAAACTATTAATATAAAATTTATGTTGTTGCTAATGATTCCATTTTAATTTATAAATTTTTACTTACATAGATGTTAATCAACCCTTTCATAATGTTGAACTATTGATTTTTCTAAATGACATATTGACAATGATTATAATCTAAACATCTATCTCAATATGATTATTTCTTTTGGAGGACTTTAGATGGGATAATTTCATGAAATGTAAGATCCCATGTTCCCTACATGTAAAAAATGAGATATGTTGAATTACAAAAGATGTGAAGTTGAGTGATATCATGTGCAGTGAAATTGGTTATATAACACGAGGATGGAATATTTGTGGTCCAATTTGGGGTTGACTACATGATTTTTTCCAACTGATTTATTTGTGTTTTGTGATTTTGGAGTAAAAATGAATCTAAATCGGTATATAGTGGCATATAAAGGAGGTTTATATCCATATTACGAGTGTTGATGATTTATTTTTTCTCTAATGGTTATTATTTTATGTGAGTTTTTTGTTCCTTCCCCTTTTTTCATTTGAATTTGTTTTTTATTTATTCCAAGTGTATAGTTTTTTTTAATAGGATTTTTTCCATTATCGTATCCTTCTTTATAAGATTATATATCGTTATTTGTAAATAAAATTGTTTTGGATAGTGTTCATACCAAGGAGTAGTAATATAGAGGCCTAAACCACAATAATTTATGATGTATTTATATTTCACATATTCATATCATTATCTCTTAAACATTTATATGATATTGTTCCAATAATTCATGATTCTAGAACATTTGATTATCTTTATTTTCCATCATACACCATAGGCCTAATCATGTTTTCGTCATTTTTGTGTATGTGATTCTAGATAATGCCTCCTAAAATGGGATTTCCTTCCAAGTCTTACATCCCATAAATGATTGGTATCATAGGGTTGTTATCATGACTAGAGTTGTACTTGTCTTTTTAAAGACTATAATTATTGATGAAGAGAACAATTTCAGTATTGGGTGATTTAAAATGATTTATCTTATTTTCTATAATAGACTTGATGAAGCTTTAGAATAATATAAAATGATGATCATCATAGTATCTACTATAGGATATAACTCAACCTTTTTTTATGGATTATCCCAAAATATTTTAAAAGGCCCATTCCATGTTGTGGTTGACCCTTAGAGACGTGGTTGTTTGAGAGTCGGTCCTTGAATCATCTACCAGTTCATTCTAATTAAAATGCATAGAATAATTTCCAAACCACCCCCATTTATGAATAATAAAAAATGAAAATCAGTCTTTATTATTTTAAAATCGTAATTGACTCATCATTGTATTCTTTTTCAGATAGATTTAATAATAAGGATTTATATATAGGAAATGTTAATGCTAAAATTAAGGATGATTACTAGGCATGATTTTTTCGAAATTCCATGGAATAATCAATTTATATCGTTGTAAATTCTATGATGAATGGTATGTATTACCTTAATTTATGGGAATATAAATCACCAATTTAGAAGTATGATCAAAAAATTAATGTATTGAATATAGAGTCAAGTTGGGTGAGGTCAGAGACTCAGTTTCTCAGTGTGAAGTGTCAACATAAAAATAAATGTAAATAAAATAACTATTCCAGTCAATTAAAGAGTTTTTTGTACTATTAGTGTGTAAAAACGTTCCACATGAAAAAATATTTATCTAATGATAATTCATGGTTCATTATAGCCTAAAACAATTTGGTATACTATGGTTATTGTGTTAAAATATTTTTTAAGTCATTACCGAATCAAATAGTTTATAATGACTATTTATCTAAGATATACTACTTTTGCAATCCGAGTATTTGATCTGAATGTGATTTTTAGGGGCCCAAAATTAGATGGTACAGTGTTAGTAGGAACATTATTCTATGCTATTTTGGGTTATCATGATACTTTTTTCCATTTACCTTTCATTATTTTATTATTGTTTGTTTTCATCAATGTTTACCTGTTACATTATAAATGATTTACATTTTATATTTTTTATACACTATAATAATATTTTTCCTTTTTTTAGGAAATTGTATCTCTACGGTTTCTTTAGGATTCTTACAACCATGGGAGAGAAAAACAAGACCTTCTATGGAGTGTGTTTTTAGGTGGTTGTTATGTGATGATGGATTCATGGCTATGTAAAGGTATGTGTTTTCATTAATGTTGTATTTTTGGTTTTTTTATTACTGGTATTGTTTCTTAAGTTGATTAATGTAGATGTATTGGTACAAGAAAACATGAATGATAGTGGTACATGTTATACTATATCCATATTTGGATGATAATTTTTTGTTATTTTGGGTTTTCCATTTTGTGAGGAATAACTAAAACAACTCATTTTTAGGCTAGTGACAGCATGAAAGAACATCATCCAGGTCTTTACAAATTTCATACTTGATGTTGAGATTTTGTAAATTTGGAATCTCTATGTCAAAAAATAAAATATTTTTTATTTAATTTATTTCATAAAATATATAATATTACATTATATTTTTTTGAATATTTTTCCAATAAAACACTTTGAAGTATTCTAGGTTTTTTTCATACCATTACGTGTGGGGTATGTTTCACATACGTGTTCTAGGTTTTGTAGGGATTACCCATAAGTGGTATATCCATTAATTTAATATAGGGATCGTATTATCCCTACATATATGTGTATTTTGAATGAGTCCTTTATGTGGGTTTCTTGTTAAATTTAATGGGAATCATCTTATCCATACATAGTGACTATTTTACCTTTATATTTCTACTATTGACCATTACGTATTGTGTGTACAGGATAAATTCCCTTTAGTTGGGATCAATGGTTTATGTACACAATGTAATATAAAATCTTACACGACTAAGGATTTTTATGAGAAGAACATTTGTAGTGGGTTCATATTTCACACAACCCATTCTCTCTGTTAAAAACAATTAAATATCATTTCACATTACCCTTGTGTTGTAGTTAATGGTACTCTTACACAATCGGAGAGTGTCACATTAAAAATTCTAGAGAAGAAAATACATAGAGATTACCATTTGGTTTATATTTCTAATGGATCCATCTACATTGTTCTCATCTAAAAAAATATCTTGAGCTACTGAGAGTTTGTTTGAGGTTCCTTGAAGGGATGATATCGTTGAATTTAAGTTTAGAGGGAAATTGATTCTAAAATTAATGAAATATTTAATTCTTAGATAGGTTAATCATGTATATATTTTGTAAGGGGATGGGTATTATATAGAGAGAGGAGTGATCATTTGATAACCAATTGGAGACAACTCTCGTTATTGACTATGTATATTTTTCTATTGGTGATCTTATGCTTATATGTTTTATGATGATGATTATAGAGGCGAAGATGAATTATAGTGGCTTTAAAAGGTGTTTTTGATTCATGGTATGGGAGTTTTAGAAATTTTTCTTTCATTATTATTGATCATTTTACCTTTTTTTCATGTTCTTGTTTCTTTATTAGTATTAATTTGTTATTTCATTTTTCAGCTGGTTCAATATATTTTTCAATTTTCCCATTATAGTGTCCGCATTTTTAATCCACTTTGTTTTAATTTAATAATAAGATGGTGTTGGGTGGTATTCTTTTCCTAGAGTAGGATTAATGTGGTCTAATCCACATTATTTCTGGTGGTTTTCAATCATTAATATATTCCTATCAATACCGTAATGTATGTTTCGTGCTATTGGTCCCATCTTTTTTTCTTCTTTAATATTGTCTTCTCATTTATGTTACATGTTCATCTAAGGCTCAATATTTTTTGATTATTTTATGTATGTGTCTTGCACAATGGTACTTCCTAAATGGGGTATTTGATTGTTTTTATATGGATATCATACCGGAATAGTGTGGTATAAACATGTTTTTATCTGGCCTAGTGATTCATTTTATTAATATATAGATTGTGATGTTTTTTAGAGAGAATAATTTCTATTTTTGGAGTTTTAAAATTCATTTTTTCATGTCCATAATGGAATAAATGAGGAATTACAAGGATATAAGAATAAGATCACCATGGTATATCTTATAGTATCAGGATATGGATGCTATTGTTTTGAGAAAGCCCATATCCTTATTCTTTTTAACCATTGGTGATGAGGTTTTGTGAGAAATTGTCCATGAATTTTTTTCCAATGAAATCTGTTTGATTATTTACCATCATTACATGACAGAGTCAATTTTAGAAGGATTACAAATGTAAACACATCTTTATAATTCAACAGAGTCCACAGAAAATCTCCATGGACTCATTTACATAGTTTTATGTTGATTATTTAGTCATAGTCAGTGTGGATATTGAAATTAAGGATGAGGAATAATAATGTTTATTTATAAATTCCATTTATGAATCATTCAATCGGATTGAAGATTATATGATGTACGGTAGGGATTATATCACTTATGAGAAATTAATATTGGAGATTTTCAAATGGATGAAAAATTATTCGTTTGATGATTGATGGAGGTGGGGTGATATCTAATCCATAGTTCCATATTATGAATTATGAACATAAAAATTGAAACAGTTAAATGTTTTTTGGATGTAGGTTTTAGTATTTTATATTAATTTAGTATAGATAAAATGTCAAAATTATGAGATAATTCACTGAGTAAAGGTCTTGGGATAGAATAACCTGGAATAATGTTCGATAACCCTGTAGTTTTATTAGTGAGGATATTTGAGTTTTTTAAGAATTCATTATTATAAATTAGGTGTAGAAATAGGTTTCTTTATTCAGAAATCCTTGTACGGATTCTTCATGTGATTTATAGGGTGCCCCTATTAGAAGCGAGGGTGTTGGTAGGGGTACATATTTTGTTGATTTTTGGTTAGGTGGATAATAGTCTCCTATTATATCGTAATATTTTGATACTCCATGTTTCAATCTATGATTATTATTTTCATTAGAAATCATTATCATTTAAATTTTTTTATTCAAATCCTTTAAATATTTCCATGTTTTACTTTTTTCAAGGATATGTGTAATAACCCAACTACAGAATCCCAACTCCATTTCATTATTTTACTAGATTTTTGTGATTACAAGGAATCAATTCTTAATGGAACTGATAGTTTAGTATTTTTTGGAAGTAACTACATACATAATTCAAACATCACAACATGAAAGAAAAAATATCAATATAGTATTTCCAATGGAAATATCCATAACTCAATGATTATATCTAAAAGACATTATTATTATTAATCTTAGCAACCTGGGGGAAATAAAATATAAGAAATTGGTTATATCAGATGTTGAGTAAGGGTACTTAATAAAGAGGAAGTAATCATAATCACAAACACTGAGCAAGTTGAGAAGCTAAAAAACCATTCCTTTAAACATACACATGATCATTATATGGGTGGAATAAAATCAGAATAAATAATTCCCTAAAAATAACATATCAATAGATATTCTAGTAGTCAAATACTCACATAGACTATCAATTACTAGTTTCATAATGAGGAAAATGCATAACGATGGATATATAAAACTTACCATCAATGAATCATGATAAGAATATATCGAGGATTCATGCTAGAATCTATTATTTTCATTGGTACATGACAGGATTATTTTATTTCCATGTCATGATGGAAAAAATATATTAAATGGGTATGTCGTTAGTCAAAACCATATATTGTTTTTCTCTTGATATCTATCGATACAACGTGGGTCTAGAGCTGGCATTTCCCAACACATACTAAGTCCAATGCATTACTAATAAAATAGAGGTGAAAAATAATAAATATATACATTCATATTGAAAGTAACATTTGAAATTTATATAACAATACCCAATCAGTAAGCATAATTACCATCCATTTGGAGTAATATGGTGATTAGTACTAAGATAGCACACCCACGGTTATTCTATTCATAAAATATTCAATATGACAAGATAGATGATATAATAATTGTTCAACCTCAATGATATATAAGTTACAATAATGGTTTTTGAAATAGATGATGATACTTTGAAATGAGAACATTGAATAGTTCTTGAGGAAATATTATTTAAACATTCCAAAGAATCTCATATCATATTGAAACATTAAAATCATTGTCCCTTAGAATATAATGAGAATAAAGAGGCTCGTGAGATGATATATCAAAGGGTATTATATACACCAATTATAATGAACAATTTGTGATCATGTCATATATATCATTGAATAAAATGTCAGGTGAGAAAAATACATTTTTTACTTTGGAAATAAGAGATATTTTGGGAAATCATATGTATTTATAATAAAAAAATATTATAGGCATGAATATCCCAGAGAGGAAATGGGAATGGAATTGAAATTCTATTTGAGCCATAAATTATGTCCCACTAATTTAAAGTCAGGTAAAAAGTGTTTTAATGAATGATTAGAAATAATCTATTTTATTTTGGTTTAAGGAAAATATTAAAGGGATTTTAAACCAGAAAGGCATGTTTTGTTTCATTAAAAAAGAAATGAACCAAGATACTTTCTCTTGATAAAATTACTTATATTATAATATTAATTATATCTTAAAACATACTATATATTTAACTTAAAATTGAGAATGAATTCGAGAACATCCATTGAATTTTGTGTATTTATTGAGAATAAATTTTGAATGATAATTTTATAACATGTAACTCCCCATAAAATAAAGAAGAATTATTATTGGGACACATATATAGTACATTAAAAATTAATTTTGGAGGATTTATTAAGAAAAAATAATAATTTCTTTGAGGTAAGTAGAGAATACGTGTAACTGAAATGAAAATGGATGTTCGGGTGGAAAAAACTCAACTCTTTGAAATAAATAAAATCATATGACAAAAAAATTAATATTCATCAAATGAATCATTAAATAACATTAAAATAAATATATTCATGATATGAAACATAAATTGGATATATATATACAAAACACAGAATAAATACTGGTGAGTAAGGAATATCTCAAGGAAATTAAGGGGAGTTGAGAAAACCCTTAACTTATGTCTGAATGCATTCTACACAAGACATTAACATCCTATAAAATCAAATTAAATCCAATTTTTAATTCAATTAAAATATTATATAATTTTATTTAATTTGTTATAATTTTATTAAGTTCATTTATGGACATTAGGCTATCATATAATATACAAATGTTTCGCGAGGGAGCTTTTGTTTCCTTAGCTATCACAATGAATATACTTGCACAAGAGTATGGATGTTCATGTGGAATGGATATAATTCACCAGAATTGAACATATATATAAGTAATTAAAATATATATATCTAATTTGTTGTATATAACATTTTGATACATGGTTTGAGGATGAATTAATAGATAAAACATTAATGATAATCATTAAATTATATTGGAGGTATTTCGATTATTAAGAAATAATTTTGTCGTATGATTTGATATTGTGAATATATACAGGTTATATAACATATAATAGGTTTTAATACATATATTATAGATTTTTTAAAAATAAAATTTATTTCATGATGATAAATGAAGGATAAATTGAAGAACAAAAGTTTATCGTCCACGAAGGTTATAAATCGGCCCCTCCCGTACGATGATTTCATTTTTAAATATAGAGAGAGGGTGTATGAAGATTGATGAGTAATATTCCATTAACATTATATCTTTGCATTATATTGGTTATTATAGACTAATCATGATAATTTTTCAAGAGGATTTGAGAACATAATAAGAATACAAAAAAAATTGAGAATGAAATTAAAAGAAGAAGGATGTTGGTTTACCTCTTGAAATATCCTCCTTGAGAACATCCTTAAGGTAAAGGGATTCTGCCCTTTGGAATGAACAAGAGCTCTTAGATGTATGGAAATACTAGGTAATATTATTTTTGCGATAAAATTTTGAATATTAAAGGCATAGATGAGTGCAGATAAGAGGGAGTGAGGGTGGTTTTTATTGTGGAGGAGAGGAGGGTTTTCACATTAATTTAATCATTATTTAATAATTATTGTTGAAGAATATGAATCATCAGGATTCATGTGACTAATAATAGTAATATGTTCATGTTAATTCGAAAAAATATACATTTACTTCATCCATGAACGAATAATGATTCAAAAAATCATTTTTCTAACATATTTTGTAAATTATTGAGATTCACTATTCACCAAAATTTCATGTATTTTACAAAAATCCTAAAAATTCACCATATTAATTATTCAATGTGTTGAAATAAAAAATTGACTCCATTTTATCAAAAAAATATTAATATTATAAATTTTATTTTTAATTAAAATAATCATTTACTCAAAAAATTTAGTCTTTAAATTTTAAACTGATTTTATAACACCATGGAAAATAACTAATATCTAATTATAGTAAGATAATGTCATAGGACAAAAAAATATTGATTTACAATTAAATTTTATAACAATTTATTTTATATTAAATAAATTAAATATTTATCTAATTTTAATTAAATATTTATTTCTCACAAAATTTAAAAAAAATTAATTATTAATTTTAAGAATATTATATTTAATTTATAAGATGTCAATTTTTTTTTATACTTTTATTATTGAGGTTACAATTAATTAAAATAATATTACTATTCATTAGTGTAAAATACTATTCAAAAGGGTAACATTACTATTCCTAAGGTTATGTTACTATTCAGAAAAAAATAATTTGATCCTATTGGACTCTAAATATCTTACTGAACACAAAATTGGAATATTTTTTCAAAATCAAATTCATAGAGGCGGAAAAATTTTGTTTCATGTGTAGCTTATAAATATAATAATTAAATATTTATAATAGCAATGTGTTGTTTTGTAGAGACTTAGTGTCATCTGCATCACATTTACTATTAATATTATTTGTAAATATTTAGGGTGTTACAAATTGGAAACTTTTCTAGTTTCATTGGGTGTCTTATATATACAGGATAGCTAACCAGGACAACTGAATGAATTTTTGTGGATGGTGGTTTTTATGTGATGAATGAATATTAGGTAATTAGACTTATGAATTCACGTTAAGGAATATTGTGATATTTTTATGCTTTTATATTCATGTTTTACTAGATGATTATTGTATATGTGTTGATATGGGAAGACTTGTTCCATTATCCAACAGGATATGTTATGGTCATACAGGGTTGATCATATTTATTTTTTATGGGCTTTTTGTTAGGGAAGACTCTCTGAACTAAATGATAGGTTAGGCTAGTGTAGACCTGTAAGAACAGTGACCCTTTCTTTTTACATTTTTTTATTTAGGGTATAGATTTCTAAATCTAATAATATTGATGTTAAAAATTAGAATGTATTTGTTTTTAATTTTATTGAATTCATGAATAGTCTCTTTTTCCAGTTATTTCATGTTATTAATATTTTGTCTTTCATAAATTTGGTTTGTAAAAATATTTATTTATTTTGTATTTCCATTACGTACGGGGTGTGTTACCTTTTCATCCAACATGAATTGTTGGGTTTACCATTTTTTGGGTGGGTCCGAACCTTTTTTACAGATCTATTTTCCCTAACATAGATATAGTAATGAGTTCTATACTATTATGTTGGTATTCTATTAATCTATCCTTCATATCATCATATCCATATATAAAGGATTTTCCACATACACATAACAATGATATGACACATATGTGAAGTTTTTAATGACCAAAATACCCCCACATGGGATCCATGGAACCTTTAAAATGTTGAAATTTGATCATTGCATGGATATTCCGTTTAACAACCAACCATTATATAGAGGATTCATAGTTTAAATTACTCTTATTCACCATATAATGAACAATGCATAGAGTTTCATGGTAAAATTATTTGGAATATTTTATTAATGTTTTGGAATAGTGGAGTAACCCTTATGTAGACGTAGTGGAACACTTATTTAGTTCTTACCATTTCAATTTTTTCCAAAAAAATCATTTACGTGTTTCCCATATAAACATGAATCCTGAGTTATTGAGTATTTTTCAAGTTTTATTGAAGGGATTGATTCTTAGAATTTATTTTAATGAGATCACTAAATTTAAATGAAGAAAATTTTGAGTGACCAAATAGTTTAATCCAAAAGATATCAAGATATGTTATGAAGATTATCTAATGTATGGAGGGATAATTTGAGATATTGTTCATGTTGATTATCACATTTGACATGGGGGGATTTTGTTTTCGTGGAGATATTATAGTTGTGTGAGTTATTTATAAGAGTAATGTTGCATCAACATTATGTAGGGAATTTTATTTGGGAGGTAAGTCCATGGTAAGTGGGGTTTTTCCATGATTATTCTTCTTCCCAAAATTTTACCCAGTTTTATTATTTTTTGTCATTTATTCCTATTTAGTTTTTATTCAATTCTTCTTCTAGTTTTTAATATTCTCTTTTTCTATTTTTCTTACCTTATATCCAATTTTTTATATATTTTTTTTGTTTTCTTTTCATAATAATATTATGTTTTCTAGGATTCCATCTATATAGAAGGCTTAAATAAGTAAGATGAATGTTAATTTCAATGTTTATTATCATTCCATTATTCATATCACTCACACTATGGATTTTGAAAAATACTGTAACATTCAAATTTTTATTTTCTTATGATTTATTCACTTTCTTACAAATGTTTAATAATATAAATGATTTTATATTCACATCTTCTATGTGTGGGTTGTTCTATAAAGCCTCCTACCTAGGGTAATTTTCGTATCATTGTGGATGTCCTCCCATAATATATTATTAATCCTATATATGTCTTTGTCTAAGATATAGATTTTTTATTTCTAGAGAGAAAATGATTTCATTTTATGGAGATAGAAATGCATGCTCTTCTTGTCCATAATTGACTTGACTAAGAAATGATATAATCTATGTCGAGTATTACCACATTCTCTGATTTTATAGTGATATCAAAATCTTATCAGAATTGATGATACTAGGACACATGGTTTTTTGAGTAGTTTGACTTGAAACTTATACAAGTTAAATATGGTTAATGATTTGACATCTGTACATGAGTAGATAAATTTTATGAATAGTACAAGTGAAAATGGGTCTTTATATTTTCAAAATGGTCATTATCACCTTTTTGTGGAGTCATTTGATGATTTTTAATAAGATAGTGGTAGACAATCCAATTTAGAAGCTTAAAATATGGATGACGACCGTGATTGTTAAATGATAAATTCTTTGGTAAAATTATTCAATTGGATGATAATTTCATGATATATTTTTGGGAATCCATCACTAAAGAGGAAGTTAAGTCATCTATTTTTTCTAATTATCATAAAATTCATATTTTGAAAATGGATGGTGTGTAGTGTTGAGATAACATGATTTTTTCATGGTGAATAGTCAATCCAAAAATAAAATAAAATAATATATGGTCGGTAGTCAATTTTTTATGTTCATTTTCTATTACTATGAAAAGACTATAAATATTAATACATAATGCCACGAGCATATGTCTTGAGATATAATGGTGTAGAATAATTTGGAATAATCTGATCCAGATAGTATTGGAGATCTCTAAGTATTTGTAGAAACCCTTAATGTCGATTAGATTAATCTCTATATTTCCTTTCATCTTTGATCCTAGGATAAAATTCATATATAATTTTAAACGGACCTAGTTTGATGAGAGGGTGTGTGTTGGGATGATTTTTTAGAATTTTTATTGTCACAGGTGGATACTTTTCTCCTATATTCATTTAGTATTTCCTTTATAAGTGTTTTTTTTGTTTTTTTATTTCTTGGATTAGTGTTGATTCAGTTTTGATATAATTAATTATATTCATTTTTAACATGGTTAATATCATTTTATGAATTTGGTACTTATATGGTTTCGTTTGGTGTCGTGTAGGCATGGAAGTGCTGAACAATACCTGTAATGGAATGTGTACAGCTGGTTATAGGTACGTGATGATCAGATATTGTGTATGAGAATGTTTTAATTATATTTCTTTAATATTCCTTGATATTCTATATTAATTTCATTGATTTTTATATAAATTTATATTAGTATATGTGTTGGCATGGGAAAAACAGTTACTCGATGGTAAATGATATGAGATGGTAACGCAATGATTTTTTATGTCTAGTTCTCAAGATATTCTTATTAGTAGTTTCTTCCTAAAGAAATTATTAGGTTATGATATTTTAGTAACTTATGAACATCAAATCTATGTTTTCATATTATTTTTATAATTTGTTTATTTTTATTAATTTATTTTAAAATTTTAAAAAAAAATAAATTTTCTTTTCATTTGATTAATTTCTTGAATAATGTATCATTAAAATTGAACTCATATTTTTTATTTTTTATTTTAATAGAATTAGTTTGGAATATTTTTGGATTTTTTAACATTATGTAATGAAAATATTCCCTTTTGTGATGATTGATTCACAGTTCTTAACCACACATTGGTATGTAGTTACCTATATGTACGGACTGAGTTATCCTTACCTATTAACGATAATGTGAGTGGATCCATTATGTGAGCTGGTCGTAACAATTTCATATGGATCAACATACCCTTATGTAGTGGTTTTTAAAAATTTACATAGTTATGCGAAGACCCTAACAAATGATTATAGAGGTTGGGTTACCCTCATATGAGATATGTTGTAACTTTATGTGATGGGTGATTGGCCCATAAGTAGGTTAGAATATTAGTGACATACCCTTATGTTGTGGGTCTAAGGTTCATGATTTCCTTATATATTGTATATGTACACTTACATAGCTATTTACTATACCTATATATAGAAGATCTTGGTAGAAATATAAAAGGGTTTAACAAACCTTATGTAGTGGTCAGTCAACACTTGAATGGTAATGGTCATTCATGTTTTTGTTTCAAAAAAACTTTGGAAACCTTATCATCTGAACACTGGTCTTGGTCTATTGAGTTAATGTTCATGATTGTTCAAAATGATGGATTTTTGGAAATTATGTTCATATGGTCCCTATTTGTACCTAGAGAGATTGAAACCATTTATAGGAGATGTTGAGTGTGATCTAATGAAGGGAAAGAGATGATCTAGAGTGAGGATTTCTCGATAAAGGATTAGTTAGTGATGATACTTGTGCATAAATATGGGGCTTTATTCTTGTATAGATGTAATGGATCTATGAGTAATAAGGAGGAGGAAAGATGATTCAATTGTTTTGGGGTGGGGGCTTTGACATGGGTGTTCGATATTGGGTAAGAGGATTTTGGCCATGTTTTTTTTTTGTTTTAGAATTGTCCATTTTTCTTACATAATTACTGATCGATAAATTTTATTGTATTGTTCATATGTTGTTTCATGTATTTTTTTATGTTTTACTTTTATCGAATCACTATTTTCATTCTTCCGTGTTTTCATTTCATAATAAAATTATGTCCTGTGGTGTTCATTCCAAGGAGTAAGAACAAAGTGGTCTAAGACATGTTAATTCGTACGTTGTTTATATTTACTATATTTTTATCGTTCATTCAATGGTTCTTTCATGATATTTTGATGATAATTATTTATTTTCTTATGTTGTATTCTATTTTTATTCATCCGTTCATCATAGGATCAATCCATTTTGAATCCCTTCCTTGGGTGGGTATCCTGATACTAACTCATAAATGGTTTTTTTTCTTTTCTCCATGTCACTCTATTCATAATAGATTAATATAAAAGGATTTTTCTCAATCATAGCTATGTCTTCAACAAATGTAGAGATTGAGATGCTTTATAGGGAGAATTATTTCAGTTATTACAAAGTTGAAATATTTTCTTTTCATGTCCGTAGTACAATTGATGATTCAACGGAAGGATATAAGAGGAATATTGTCATTATATATACTATAGGAGACACCCTAACTTATTATGAGGATCATAATCCATCTATTTTAAAAAGGGACCACTTCATGTAGTATTGAGCCTAACTGAAAAGGTTTTATTAGAAGTGTCCAATGTAAATTCTACCTATAATATATGGTTGTTTCATGATAATATTTAAATGCAAGTGTTCCATTTAAAAAGATTATAACTGAAAATTCATCTTTATAATTTTTAAATATTCCATATGACCTCTTTGTGGAATCATATAGATAGTTTTAATAAGATTGTATTTGAGTTATCCATTTTAGATGTGAAAATTACGGATAAAAATGATGATTCATTTTTTATAAATAAATTTTATGAATCAATAAAAATAGTTGTATATTCTAGGATATATTGTAGGTATTCCATCATTTTATGGGAAGTGATTCAAACTTTTTTTGTATAGGGATCTTAAAATTCATGGTATGAAAATAGATGGGAGTTGGAGAGGTTCATGGCTTATGGTTCTCAATATAGATGTTAAAACTAAAAATAATTTTAAACGATATACGGATTGAAGTAAATTTCCTAATTTTACATTCTATCATTGTAGTAATATAATACATGTTATTAAATACATCCCAAAGGATACATATCTGGTGGTATAGCCCAAAAAATGTGGTATACCCTGGTAATAATAGTATCAAAGTTCTCTTTGTCTATATAGAATCCCATTTTATTAAATATATGTACATTAAGGTTATATTTCTTCTATGATACAAGGATTAGATTAGCATTTTATTTTTCGGGTCCCTGCTAAGAAGAGAGTTTGCAGGAATTGAAGGTTTTATTAGATTTTTTGGAAGAGGTGGAAAATATTATCCATTACGATAGCCACATGTTATTACAATGTTTTTTTATTATGTTTACATATTTATTAAAAAATTATTCAATATTTTTTTAATACGAGTCATTATTTTTATCCATTATTTATTATTTATGATGAATTATGAATTATTCTAATTTATTTTGGTCTCCTATAGCCTTTTGGGAGACGATCACAGTCAGTGATTTCATGTGTGTAGGTGGTTGTAGATATGAGATGATGGTTTCTATTGAAAGTGAATGTATGGGTTATATTTAATACATATTCATAGATATTTTTTTAATTATGATATTGTTTTATGGGTTAATATTACTAGATGTGTTGGAAGAAGCATACATATGTGCCTATCTTACATGGTTTCTGATGGCCATAGTGGGATGCACATATTTACATCATAGGGTTTTAATATTAGTGACTACTATTGCATTAGATTCATATAAATATATAGGTTAGGAATTATTGAATATATCTCATATGGAATGATTATAAGAGGGGTGTCTATTTTTGTTTTAATAATAGTAGTTTAAATTAGTTTAAACTAAAACAATCCAGTACCACGTTTTTTAAAAATACAAAAAATTGAAAATTGGATCATAGTCTATATATATTAGAGTATCATAATCATCATGATTACAATAAAATTAGACTATTAAAAAATAATCATAAAAAATATATTTATACAATTTATAATTGTAATTATAGTTATCATATTGACAATGTATTGTGTAAACAATATAGAATATCTTAATCAGAGAAACAATGATTAAACAGTGAATGTAATTTTAATTAAAAAAAATTATAGTAATATTTTTATCATATTAAGATAAGGTTATGATAAATCATTTAAAAATATGAATAGTGGAAATTATAGTTGGATATATACAATTAAAAAAAATTAATAGGTTTATTTTATCCAAAATGGATGGTCATCCAATAACCATGGATAAAGGATCCTTATTTTATTCTTATAAGAATGTATGTTTTTACTCAAAAAGGATTTACCTTGATAAGATTATTAGAATCTATATCTTCATATCCTAGAAATCCCTTAATATGAATATAGTCTCATCCTTGCTATCCCTACAAGCCCTCGGTCTATACGGTGATCAGATCCTCTACGTGCCAATCCTTAGAATTCCTCGATCATATCCACACATTTGGGTGCACAAAGTAATTACATACATAAATTCATAGGGAGACAACCATAAACGGTTTCCTTAAGAGTTACACTCTCTAAAGAAATATGGGATACTAAGAAAAAGCAGTCATTCTTTATAAAACATTTAAAATATTAGAAAAAATTTGAATAATTGTCTTTAAAATTTTCAAATGATAATGTATTTATAGGAAAACCCTCAAAGGTCATATTGGATCACCAATGTTCATATGTTCATTTATTTTTTCACAATGACATGGATAAATGACTCTTCAATGACTATATTATATAATAAATTTTGATTTTGTATAATTGTACACCATTACAATGTGAAATAAAATGTTTTAGTATTTTAAAATAGCTTTCCGTATTAAGGATTTAATCTTAATTTTATCTGAGGGATTTCCATTCATATTTCATTATGATGACACTACTAGATATGTAACTAATGTTTATCAGCTTCGATATCAATCTAATTTTATATAATATCAGTATGAATGATAATAAATAATTTCAACAAACATAATTGATAAAATATGAATTAGATTATTTTTGGTTCTAGAGTCATTATGTTAATCGTAATGAAGAATGTTAGTTTATGTTCTCAAATACATTATAACTGTTTAAATGATTATTAAAATTATATGTCTTATAAAAAAAATTCTAAAAATATTTTGGAAATAAAAGGTATTAATCATTTTATTTAATAAAGAGTGTGATTTTCATTACAAACTGAATGGAAAAGTTAAAAAACATTTGACGTAACAGTCATCCCCTATATAGAAGCCACAAACACCAAGACATATATAAGATCTAAATTTTTAAAAATTATGTCAATTATCATTTAGATAATTTGAATTAATAATTTAGACTATTAATTTTCTCCCCAATATTTTTAATAAACTAATTAATAAAATAATGAATCTGACTAACTCCCCCATATGATGGAAACTCTCCCAAGGAATCATATTTTTTTAAATATATATCTCCCCTTTTTAAAATGATTTCCCCCATTCTATAAAATTCTCCTACTTTCTGATTCTTAAAATTGAATGGAAAATAGTCTTAAAATACATTAAAATGGATATAGAATAAATTTAAAAAAATTGAAAAATTAAACATTCTTATACTACACATAAACAATGAATGAATATTAAACCAATAGGAATTGGGAAAATAATCATATAAATTTATCTAGATGAGTTTAATGATTTATTCATTTCATCCGAGGGAAAGATTTTAAAAATATTACAAAAAATAGATCAATGTGAAAATGATTCTAATCATTCTTTTTTATGGAGCTCACTATTGTCATAAATTTCATGAACTCCTTTCTACTTTCTTCCATCATTTTAATTAACTCTTCCTCATAAATTTTTTTTTCTAGATCATGTAACCATTTCTCTTGAGTTTGACTCATCTAATGTTTCATCTAAATATTTTCATCTTGATTATAATATTTTTGAGAAAAATCATTTTTAATTTTAATGAATTACACATTAAAATATGTTAGTATCCATATTTGATCATAGAAAAGACTCTTATTTCCACTTAGATCTTTCAGAGTCTTAGTATAATACTTAGATTGATCATTGAAATACTGAAAAATTATATCTCATTCTATCACATCCTTTTTAAATGGAAAAAAATTATACCAATTATTTCATGTACTTTCATTTCTCTTCAAAATTATAATCAAAATTATTGAGATCAGTATTGACATGTAAATACCACCTAGTCATTTGACTACAAGATTTTTTAAAAATCTCATAAAATTCATGATGGAGTTTAAACTCAAATTCTACATTAACCACAATCTATATCAACAATTTTTCGATATAAAATATTTCATTAATATAGATTAAATGAATATTATATCGAGACTCATGATTATGAAACTTTACAATTTTTCCTCACTCCATTTTAATTATTGAACATTAAAATATCCTCTTTTTAAAAGGGTTTTTCTTCTTTAATATAATTGATTTTCTTCTTGATCATTAGAAGGAGAGATTTGGATGCTTCTAATTTCATTATGTACTATTCTCCAATTGACTTTCATTGACACTAATTTTTTAGTTCTTTATTCAACCTTCCTTTGATAAAAAATATAATTAGAATCGACATCATAACATTTTCTACCTTTTTCTTTTATATTCTGATCATGTTAGTCTTTCATGGATAGATATTAATCTTCTATAATTGATGGTTAATTTTGATTATCAGGGCTTTATGTTTACTCCTTTTTATTACACAAGAATGAAAATTATTTTGAGGAAGATTATGATTTTCTAAATGACTGATTATCAGATGAGAGATCTAATTTATCTGTATATTTTTCCTCATCTAGTTATTTTTCATTTTATTATTATTTTTCTACTTCATATATTTATATTTTATTGAACATAATATATTCTTCAACACCATCACTAAATTATGGTAGAGTATCAATTTCTATAAAACCTTCTCTAATTCCATAGAATTCTCCTAATCAAACTGTGACTTACATCATAAATATTCCTTATGAGTAGGAGCAGATTCATTATCCACAACAATATATTTTCCCTTTTCTCTGATTAAGGGACAATCAGAACAAACAACCATTATTTCATGAAATTATAAACCATCTGTTATAGGTAATGTAACATTATAATATATCTATACTACATTTTTCTATAACATTTGAAATATTTTTTATTTCGATAATATATTATTTTATATCTTTTCAATTTCATATCACTCTTGGATTATGTCCCTTTGATTATTTATTTCTATTGCTTCTTCTGGGTTGAGTCCATGATATATATACCCATCTATTAGTTCATCTAGTTTTCTTATTGATTCTTTAGCTACTTCATATGAGACATTATTCTACTTATATTCATTTTGTAGAGGAAGAGAGTCATCCTTTCTCTTCTGTTCATGAGAACCTTGCTCAGATTTAGATTTCTTATAAATAGAATTCTCTACATTATTTTATTTTAAATATGGTTCTATTTCTTATGTATTTGTATATGTAATCCTGAAATTTTATTTCATTTATAATTAAGGAAATTATTTATATATATTATTGTGTCACCAGCAAAAAACACAAATCATTCATCTAATTTCCTTGGATATGTTTTGTTAGATTGGAATTCATCAAACATGATTCAATCAACATTCATATCAATTAATGAAACATTTAAATCATTATCTCCATTGAAATATATTTTATATTATTTATTTTTAAATGATCAAAACTAGTTAAATTGATCATTTTCATGTAAAATTATTTTGGGCTCCCCTTCTCTCTTTTAGAAACCCTTGTATCTATATGGTTAAAACTCTATGATCTGGAATGAGATGAGTAACTTTTCATGGTTCGTTATCTAAGATATTTTTGAACAACTACATTTTTACACTTTCTTTATAAAACATACCCATGGAATCTTCTATATTTATATATGGAAAAAAGAGTCTTCTTTTTTTGAAATACCAACGAAGCCTGTGGCTACCCTATATGAACTCTTGTAACTCTTATCAAATATTCGAAATGATAAAACATATTTTCCCTCTTCTTCATAGCTCATTAAATAGAAATTAAAATATATAAAAGAATCCAAGTAAAAAATCATATTTAGGATATGTTTATTCCATATGTAATGATTTTTTTGAATTGATTTCTATTAATATCTTCAAAATGTATAATGTTTTCTATAAATGGCCATCCCAAGTTATATTTCCTAAAAATCATACCAATTTCTGCAATCCTCAACATGTTTTATCATATTTGGGATTTTTGTTGAGAGTTTAGACATGACGAAATTCTCAGACTAAGAGGCTGAAACAATAAAGAAAATTAGAGTCATACTTCTTAAGATAACCTATATGGGATACAGGGGTATGGGCCACCTTATATTGACATTTGAGGAAACAATTGGTCTTCAAAAAAACTATGATAAATGAGATTCAATACGCATAATCTGATGGTTAATAAATTATATGAAGAGGGATTTTCGTAAATAATTTTAACTCTTTATCTTTTATAAAATGTTGTGATCGTATTAGCTATGTAAAATTCTAAAAATTATTATTTTATAAAAACAATAAACTAAAATAAAATTAATCATAATTTAATAGTGTAAGTACATAAATGGATGAAACATACCATTCAGAGTGCAAATCCATCGGTATGATAATTTTTTCTAAATGGTTTTATAAAATAATAGAATACGAAAAATCAATGATATAATTGTTCAATAATTAAAAAAATAAATACAAAAATTTTGATATGAAAACGTGAATACTAAAAATATTCAAATTCGATTTTATGTAAACTTGTGTCAAGAACATTTTATACAATTCTTGATCCTGAAATTTTTTTCCTTATATAAATTTAAGAATTATATTATGGAAATATTTTGTAATGAAATATGTGTTCAGAAAAACAAATATGATAAAAATTTCGTAATAAATAAAATTTTGAAAAAATTAATGTTTTGTAAATAGCATCGATCATATATACTACCCTATGAAAATAGATAATCCTAATGTAAGAATATGGATTAAAAAATATATATTATTATTAATTAATATATAGTGATAATTTATAGACATTGTTTAACTCATTTATATATATCAGAATGTAATGGTTTTATCCAAATATCAGCAAGTTATTTTTCCATTCATATGAAATGTAAAATTATATCTACTTTAAGTGTGTGATCCCTAAGAAGGTGATTCCTAATATCTATGTTTTTAGAATGTCAGTGATGTTGTTTTTTTAGTTAAGGCTATGTCACTAATTATGTCACATAGTATTTGTTTTTAAAAAAATCATGTCATATTTAGTGAGTGTCTGTTGCATCCATAGCTCTTGAGGACAGTAACTTCAAACTATTACATATTCTTCTTCATCATTGTAATGTCATTCTGAGTTTTGTTTCTCATAAGAACAAGAAACTAATAAATCACTAAAAAAGGAAATATTTTATATTTTTTATCCATTTTACAACAACCAATTTCTGCATCTAAAAATCTATTTAATTGAAAATCATATCCTTAAGAATAAAAAATGTTCTAAATCCATAGTTCACATTATATAACAAGAAAATTGTTTTTTATTATTTAAATGGGATTCCATAGTATTTTTATAATGCATTTAACATTTTCATATTGAAAATATTATGTTTAGTTGATTATATATTCATTATATTTATCATCCTATCATAACACTAAATGTTTATTTAATAAATTGGTTGTGTAGATTCATCAAGATCTAGTGTATTTGAGGTACTGATGGGAGTAATAAAAATTTAATATTTTAAAAGAGAAACTATATAGTAAGATCGTTAATGTACATATATTGAGTTATATAAGTACTTTCGTGATAATGAGAAATTTGAAAACCATGAAAAAATATTAACTCACCCATAATACTCATCTCAAACATAGACTTCATAAGATCCATAAATGAATCTATTATTGATTTTTTTATCTGAATATAATTACTTCAACATATATTTGAAAAATCATGATTTTTTTGATGACTTACAATATAAAATGTTTTGGATCCCCAACTCCCTTAAAAATTGATTTTTTAAACAAAATTCAAGGTAATCCATAATACCGCACTCTAGGGGCTTGTTTATGTCAATATAAATCATTGGTATGTTTACAAAACATATATATTTTGTTTTTTATCATCAAAACCAGGGTTGGATAAAAAAACTATATCCTTTACATTTCCATTCCATGAATCACACCTAAAATACATTTGAAAAATATTGAAATTATAGAATGGTATAATTCTAAATAGAATACAAATAGATTATATACTTTATACTAGGGCATTAGTTTCTGCTTAGTATATTCCTTCAGGATGATTAAAACCAATAGAAAAAAATATAACTTTATTTACACAATTTATTCAATTTTCAGTACATTTGTATCTGAATACCCTTTTACTCCATTTATGGATGTTTCATTAGGCTGTTTAACTAGGGTCCTTCTATTATTCCTTTCTAATTATTTTTAATCATCTTGCATAGCCTTAATACAATATTTATAACAAAACACCTCATCATGATTCCTAGGTTCAAATGGGTAAAGAAACACGTGTTCTATTTCTTTCCACAAATAACTTGTTTTCCTAATAGGTTGATCAACATCAAGAATTATTTTAACAGTAAGATTATTCATAATAAATACTGATTTTTTAGTTTTTTTCAACTCTCTTCATCAACAAAAGGTAGAGATTCATCTGGAATAAGTTTTTCTGAAACAATTTCTTATTTAATTTATATTTATGAATAGTTTTCTATCAATGGTTAGAAATAATTATCTAAAAACACATCTAAATATATTTTTTGGGTTTGTTGAAAAAAAATGATTGGTCTCATCAAATTTAACATGTATTGTTTCATCAATAGTATATGGATTTTTCTTAAAAACTACATATTTCATAAAAGAATGGTAATAAAAAAATCCTTCATATTATTTGGCTTAATGTTTATGTAAAATAACATATATATTCAAGATGAATAATTAAAATCCAAGTCCTCTAAATTAAGAAAATATTGGTTTACTCCTTGTCCATAATTCATAAAGAATTTTATTAAGAATAGGTTGAATTAAACCCAAATTTATAGTATATAATGTAGTAATAAGTTCTTTATCCAAAAAAATATTTATAAATTGACTATTAACCCACTATGGTTCTTGTTCTTTCTTGAAGATTAATATTTTTTCATTCAACGACACCATTTTACTGTGGTGTTTTAGCAGCTAAAAAGTGATTTTCCGTACATTTATTACTATAAAAAGATACAGAATCCTAATTTGGATATTCTCCACCATTATCCTTACATATTTTTTTTCAATGGAAGTGTCTTCCTAATTTTATTACTTTTTCTATGAATGTTTTAAAATTAATAAATTTTCCTGATATATTTTCTATAAAATTGACCCATATATATCTACTGTAATCTTCAACCAATTCATACACAAATTTTTTAACTCAAATACTTCATGTTTTTTAGGTTCGAAAAATCCATGTTATGTAACAATAATGCATCATTAGTGGATAATTCACTAATCATTTTAATTCTTGAATAATATTTTTTACAGTATTTGAATGGATGGAAAATTTTTTAAATATAATTCCTATGTTCTGGTAGATCATTATCATGTATTTTTTAGTCATACTTAACAATTTTCGAAGTATAAAATAACCTAAAATTATATTCCATATCCAAAATTGATCCTCTATTTTACGTAGGAATGGTATGTCGTTCGAACTAAAGTATTCTATTTTATGTGTATAAATATTCACATTTTGATGTGTATAAAGTATAAATTCATCCTAAGAATTTTGTAAAACTCATTTTTCTTTCCTAAAATTCAATAGGTAACCTTCATCACATAATTTAATTATTCTTATAAGGATGTGCTTAATACCATTAAAAAAATGTTTGAATTTAATGCATTACAAAGATGCACAATGTCACATATTATAGTATTTTTTCCTTGAGAATTATCTCTAAATGTTACACTTCCATATTTAAACTTAATAATATTTTCAATGAAATAATTATTTTCAGTAATATGTCTGCAACACCCACGATCTATGTATCAAATATTCTTTTTTTTGGTACGTCATTTGTTTTCATAAAAAAAATTCATATTTTAACCACCCAAAACGTCATTGTTCCATAAATGGTAGTAAATAAAACTTTTCGAAATAAAATTTGTTATAAAAAATACCCTTTGTGGAAACGTAAATATATAATTTTATTTAGTGAAAAATTATTTTTCCAATGTCCTACATGTTGAAATATTGTAAAAAGGGACATTTTTTGGAACCAATATATTGTTATGAAACCATGTTTATTATATGTAAGATTTATTCCAAACCATTTACTACATAATAATTATTTCACTGTTCAAAGGGATGGTCTTTTAATGCTTATTTTTTTGGAAATAATCTACATAATACATGAAAACATAAAAAACTATTCTAATTGACAAGAATGGGTTATTTAAAATTCCACCTAAATAAATTTAATAAATATCATAACATGGGTACATGCTTAAAATGAATGGGAGAGCATAAGTCTCAGTAAGGGAAAGCATGGAAAACAGTTTACATGTCATCATGAGAAATATCGATAAGAAATTGTGGCATATCATAAAGGTATGGGAATGAAAAAATAAGCCTATAATAAATAAAATATCATGATTAATAACATATAAATGAGTTTAAAACCTTTAATTAAGTAATTCATAAGAATTTCACCACGTTTTATCAATGAGGTTTTATAAAATTTTCAAGGTTTATTCACCTAGGTATCGTAAAACATGTCATCTCTAGAGATTAAATTTATTTCCCAATGCAATAGTGTTCTATTAGGGATAAAACATAATATTATTAATTAATGATATATTCATATATCATAATAATTTAGTCTATAAATAACCTATATAGAAATGAATTAATTGGTTTCTTTTCAAAATAACGATGTTTAAACAAATTTCTTTAAAAACATGATCATTATGTCATTTATAACCCATAGAAAGTGAATACAGGATTAATTATCATGAATTCTATAATAAAATAAATTCTTTTCCCATCATAGAGAATAATAATAGAAAAGGAAGTAGTTTTGTCATTCACATAATGAAAATAAAATAATTTATTGAGAAAATGAGAGACATTTTGAGAAGAAAATTCATCATCATAAAGTGATTGAAACATGGTTTTATAATACATTAAAAAGAGAGTGGAAAAGAGTCCCCCAATTATAAAATTATCACAATAAAAATATATGATAGTAAAATATAGACAAAATATATTTTTTATAAATATTAAAGACATACCACATAAAAAGGGAACATGAAATGAAGAGATAATTTTAGTATTTTTTTTAACATGAAGAGTAACTCCTAAAACTCAATGAATGGGACCATGGGGGATTAAGGATATCTTGGGAGGAATATTTGGAATGTAAAACTATTAGAGAATATTGGAGGATGAATTGGATGTGAATGAATATGGATATATGGTTATGTTTTTATAAAAAAAAATTGGTATTTTTTATTGGTTTCCTTGGATGCATCAGTAATGATATTTGGAAAATGATGGGTTTACCTTAGTATTGAAAACAAGGGAAACCCATTATATTATGAAAATATTCAATTAATTACCATAATTTTATATGACATAATACAATAATATTCTTTCATTAAACATTTTGAAAACACAGACTTCTATTTTCATTTTTCACAAAAATATATAATATTATAAAAAATATCCAAAAATTCACTCTAACCTATTTTTTAAAATATGATATTAAAAATAAATGTTTATTTTATCATAAAAATTCTCTAAATATTATAAATTTATCTTTTAAATATATAAATACATACTTATTTAATATAATAGCTGATCCAAAAGATAATGTAAAATGTATAGTAAAATTAATAACACTTGAAGAAAATTAAATCATTTTATCTCTTAAATTATAATAATATTGTTTAAATCATATTATTTCCTTCACATAATAATTATTCATAATATCATAGTTTATTCTAATAATTATTTTTTTCATTAAAGTACAACTTTTTACCGAAGAATCAATTTAACAAATTTCTTCTCAATTTTATTAACGAAATATATACTAAAAATGGAAATGATGTAATAACTAATTTTATTTATATTATTTAATTACAATTTATTTATCTAGAGCCTTCAAACATAACCACTTATTACAGTAGAATACATCAAAGGTTTCTAGTGTGCAATGGTGGTAGAGGAATGTGGAATCTCAGCTAACATCAACCGAGTAGTAATCTCTATTATCATGAACTTCTCTGATAGGTGTTTTTGTTCAAGATTCACTTTTTTAGCTCATCTTGTGCTTGTTCAAGAGAAAAAAAATGATTATACATTCCACAAATTAAGAAAAATATGGTCTTCAAATGGAACGAATCTACTAGTTGTTTCCATTGACTCTTCTTTATGTATCAATAGTCCATTTTAAATATTTGACATAAATATTTAATTATAACGCTTGAATTTTTACCGAGATTATAGTTACCAACAACCATATTGACCAGTGAGAATATATGGTAAAAAACGATATTCAAATTTCAAATTATTCTCAATTAATTATTACTTAGATATAGTTATTTTTTGTACACAATAATGTGACAAAAATTTTGAGGAAATATTTATTATTCCAAATGTTTGGTTTGTTATATTCATCATCCCATTAAGAATGATCTTCCCTAAAATTTCTACTTGGTATTTCTTTTTAGAAGAGGTGTAGGTAAATTTCCCTCATTATGTCCTCTAGTTAAAATGTAGCTTCTTCATATTTGGATTTCCACCAAAATACCTTAATGAGGTGGGTAGTCTTTTTATATAGAGCCTTGTCTCAACAGTCCTAGATCTCCACCGGCTTCTCCACATAAGAGATGGAATGTTCCAGTTGTACCACTTCCAGATTTAGTACATATGAATGCCCAGGATTGTACATCCTCAATACAGATATGTGGAATTCATCATTAATATGAGCTTGATTAGGGGGATGTGCAATTCGATAATCCACTGCTCATATGTGGTTAAGTATTTCATAGGGTCCAATGTACCTGGGGCTCATCTTGCATTATTAAAAAACTGCAACACTTTCTTCCAAGGTGAAATTTGAAGGAAAACATCTTCGGAATCATCATTATCAAAATACCGTCAATGGTTTTTAGTATAATTCTTCTAATCACTCTAAGATATCATTATGTGTTTTCAGATGGAATGAACATTTTATTTCATCTCATGCACAAGACCAGACATATGAATATTTCCCTCACCATAAGCATGAAAACAATTAGGATTTCAACATCACTTCCCATATAAATCATTATAGGGTTCCATTATAATAGTAAAATGAAAGAATTCATTGAATGAGAACATAACCAATGGGGTATATTGATACCATCCACAATTAAATTCCAATGATCTCATTCTCAGCATTTCCTTGAGTGTCTGAATAATATTTTTAGATTGGCCATCAGTTTGGTTGTGATATGTCTTTCTGAATTCAATTTTTTACCCATATCATGTTCAAAATATTTACATAACAATGATATGGACCTCAGATGATTATTTTATATGATGGAGAGTAGTACCCAATGCTACATCTGATCGGTTCTATAGAGGGGGGTTGGGGTTTCTTTCCCCAGTTTTCCCTCAACACCTCTTTTAATTTTAATTACCTCTTTTTATGTGATTCATGATGTTTTTAATGCCAATAAATGATATCTTATTTCCTATAAGAGTTGGGAGACCATTGAATTACCAAAACATGTGGTATGTCACACAATTCTCCATGTTTTCTAGCATCCAATTTTTTCCAGTCTCACCCATGTTAGGTGTTTTTATCTACTTAATGAAAATATATCAACTCACACCCATCCAATGATTTATCTCCACAATCTCCGAGGAGAATTATTAAATCCCCAGAAATTATATCACGTGAAACTTACCAGATGTGTGGTCATACCATGATCCACTTTTTAACCACTTCAAGATTTCACATCTCATAACTCTATGATCAGGACTTTTATAACACATAGATATTATTCTTCCTTGGTCTCATTCTTTTACATGGTAAATTTAGAGTCCCTATTTCAGAGAAAAGCCATTCCTTTATGAGAGTCCTCCTATTTGGTTCTTCATAGAGTTTCCTATTCCACAACCCCAGTTCTTGGTGGAAGGAGAAAACATGTATCCTTGATCATCAAAGTATGGATATTTCCATCATCACTCTTTACCGTGCATCATATAGGGTGGGTATGATGACGTTACCTCAAGACATAAATGAAACCAAATTTAACGAAGATAACAAATTATCTGTAATGACTTAAAGGTTGGGAATGTGGATGATGATATATATGTTATACATTAATTTTTTTGTTGTGAATTTTATGGGCTTAAGCCTACTATTAATCGTGGCTAGTGGTGGTCTATTCTTGTGCACTAATGATGCTCAATTATTTGTATAATATTGTTATTTAGTTCCTGTATCATGGATTCTAATCAATCACATAAAAATGGTTGATTAAATGGATGACCTATGTATAAGAAACCTTGTGTGATCAACTCGGTTAGCCAAAGAGGATTGTATATTTGAATGGATAAATGTACTCCATAGTCAATAATTCCGGATGGTGTGACCTTTCAATGTTTGTATGGTTACATAGGGGAGAGGAGCAGTATTGTTTTTGTGGTTGTTCAGTAGATAGTTGATAGAGGTGTTCCTTGATGTATGGGTTTTATTCTATATGTTGAACAACCCTTGGATGGATTTTCCCTGAGAGGTATCTTACAAGGTGGTTGTTTGGACCCCTCTCTTTTCTTCTGGTTTACTCTTTAATTCTCAAGGTTGATAATAGTTTGAGAGGAATCCGATGTCACATATTGGTGATCCACAAACACCTACACTCACTAAATTGGTGGAATTATGTCAATGTCTATGGTCCAGAAATCGGTGGCATGGTTTCACTGTGGGTGTCACCTATTAGGGACACTGATCGGTGCACCACCTGAATGGTGCCATAGAGGGTGTCAAGGATTCATTCCACAATTTTTCTATAATGTCAATTTGAATTTATATTACCTCTTTCATTGTTGTTTAAGACAATTTAAATTCTTTCAAATGATATATTAAATAACCTACGAGTGGGTCGACCCTTGAATTACCTTACGTACGGACAATCACACACTTTTTCGTGTTCTCCGACCTCCCATTTTTTCAGTTTAGCCCCTATTACGGGTTTTTATACGTTTAAAGGAAATATATCAACTGATAGTGATCCAATAGTATATATCCACCTTCTCTAAGTAGAATTATTAAATCAAAATAAATTCAAACATGTGAAACAACCCAACCACATGGTCAAACAAAAATCATATTTTTATGCACTTCAGGATTTCACATCCGTAACACTAGGATCATGCCTTTTAACACACCCAGATATTCTTATTACCTGGTCTCTTTATGTTCCTTGGTGTGCTAGGAGTACCTCTTATGGAGATAATTCAAGACTGTGTGAGATCCCTCATGTTTGATTCTTCTTGGATTTTCCAATCACGTCTCCCCAATTCTTTAAAGAAGGAGAAAACATTGAACCTTGATCATTCAAGTAGGGGCTTTTCATTCGCTCTATATGATGTTCATCATGTGAGGTGGGTATGACGATGTTACTTTAGGATGTATATGAAACCATATTAAACAAAAATAATTAGCGGAAATTAAATAATTATCGGGTGGGAACATTAATAATGATTTCTATGTTATACCTTTGTTTTTATATTGTGAATTGTATAGGCTTATGTCCAATGAAAATCATGTCCAATGGTAGTCCTTTCAAGCACACTAATGAATCTTGGTTTTCTAGATAATCCTATAATTGAATGACTATAACATGGAAACTGATTAATCACATAAACTTGGTTGATAAAATGGATGCCCGAAGGATAATAACCCTTTTGTGATAGCCCCGATTAACCAATCAGAAGGAAGGAACTTAATGAATAGTGTAGGATAAATATGAAAACATACATTATCTATTATGATAATACTTAGTTGTTCTTTTAAATATTTTTGGGGTAATGTAGATGGTATATGGAATCTCTAGTTTAGAGTGTGTTGGTTTCTGAATCTGGGGTCATGTGGAGCCGGTGGTAAATGTTCGGGACCCAGTATGGTGGGGCTTGGTTTTGTACCAGTACTCAGAGGGATCTTATAGATCCCTTTTGATGTTGTTACTTATAAGAATAACATGAGTGCATTCTTAAAGGATTGGTTTGATATTTTTCTCCCATTTTTTTATTAGGCTTATGGTTATGCATGTTAGATACACTGTAGTGAGGGAATATTTAATGGAATCACTTGAACAAGATAACAAGAATGGGTATGAATGGGGAACTGTTTTCTTGGAATGGTTGTGAAATGGTTGTGGTTGTGGTCTACTTGTGCTTGTAGTAGTAGCAACAAATGTTTTCCCATGAAGGATCATTGTTCTTTTGGGATACCTTAGGGTTGGATGAGTTATTTTTAACATATATGAATAATATTTAGTACTTTTTTTACTTATACTCACCCCACACATGTTTATCACTTCATTTCGAACACCACTATTTAATGGGAGAGGGTTTTTTCCAAACATTCTTGTTAGTGGATAGTTATTAGAGCAGTTCTGCTACCTCCCCTAGGTATCCCAAGACTCATTGGGCAGGCTATGATAGTCAAAGGTTCATTATTACCCTAGTCTCTTAAGTAAGGTTGTGATGTGGTGGTTGGTATAGGTGTGTGCGGGCATGATAGTTCCCATGTGTCTATGGGATGAGGCCTAACTGTCTTCAAGAGTGGAAGTGGTTTTTCTGGTATAAGGGTCTTTTGGCATGGCAGTGTTTGTTGTGGCACAGGTGTCTGCAGACATGGTTATGTGTGGTTTTTGGGGCCCAGCTGTCTATGGGCATGGTTATATGTGGTTTTTGTGGCCTAGGTGTCTGTGGGTGGGATGCATAGTTATGGGGTCCCATGGGTTGTTTATGGGGAAGAAGTGGGACTATAGTGAAACTGGGGGGGGGGAGTTCCGATGCCTCGGATATCCTAAATATCAATTGTGAAAGTAGTGTGTGGTACCCAAATATTGATTTTCTATTACTATTACATTAACTGAACTGTTTTTTTGGGGAGTGTTCCTTTGTGAGGCTCGGTGGATAGATTACATGCTAGGTGTTTTGGTTATATCTATTTATCAAGGGGTATTAGAATGTATCCCCACTAGTGAACGAAAATATTTGGTTTTCCCTACTATGTATAATTGTATACTCAAACAACGTATATATAACTACTTTCATGTTTCCAGGAGGACATTGAGGACCGTGCAAGTCCTTACTTTCTCGGGTGTTGGGAATTGTCATTGTTGTTTTTCCTTTCTTTTGGTACTTTTCTTTAGACAATATTGTAATTTGATAACATTATGTTGGACATGTATATGGGAATGGATTTTGGGTATTAATTTTATTACAGTATTTGGAGTCATTTGGGATTTACCATCATATCTCCTGATATGATTAAATAAAAAGTGTAAAGCCTTCAATATTACGTGAGATTCTATACATGTGGTGCTAATAATCACTTCGGGATGTATTAAAGGTGGGAATAAATGGTCATTATCTCTCCTCCAACATGATGAAGGAAAGGGCTAGTAGTTTTCTTCCCCTTCCATCCTCATGGAGAAGGCAGGTGGTGACATTGTTCTTCCATGATATATATAGTATGTAGAATAATGAGATTCATCCATCACCCACTTCATTATTTATGTAATATATGGACCACATAGAATTGTATGAAACGTTAGTACTCCATCATCAATATTGTACTGAAACATATTCTCAACCATCACAACATCTTTCTTATTTTTCAACAAAGGATCATCTATTTTAGATTTATTCATCTTCTATAGTAATAATGATTGAGAAATCATTTAGGATAGTGATGATGATGTTCCTACCAGTAGAATTCCCATGTCTAGTTTTACTAGGAAATTAATCAAAGTATCACCATTAATAATTATAATTTCAAACATAAAAGTGTATTTCCTACATAATTCATTAATGCATTTCTTCTCTTCCCAGATGAAAATGAATTGAAAAATTATTTTCCTTATGATGTTCTAACCATCTCTTCTACCTCATGTTGAATTACATTTGTGTGAAAATATACTTCAAAATTTAATTTTATTTTTATGTATATCATTTATCCCCTTGAATATAGAGCCTATATGTCTTTAAAAAAACCACATCCAACTCCAGGTCATTCATTGGATAATTATTTTCATGAGGCATCAACTATCAAGAAGCATAAGCAATCACCTCATCTTTTTGTATAAGGATGCACCAAATTCCTTTTAGATAATAATCACAAAAAATAACGAATACTTTTGTGATAAAGGGTAGATTTAATATTGGTCCAGTAACCATTATCTTCTTCATCTATTGGGAACATTCTTTACACTCCATTTTCCAAATGAACATGGCCCCTATTCATGTTAACATAGATAGATGATTAGAAATTTAAAAAAGGATTTTAACAAACCTCCAATATTATCACTATAATAAAAGGAATATATGAATCTCATTTACTATTACAGGATGTGGAAACTCAACCACAACCACTATCACTATATAGTCAATGGAGATTCCTTCATTCTAAATAATGTTCCCCAAGGGAAAAAAATTTCTAACAAAAATTTACATTTTCAAAACATTCTGAATAACTTATCTTTTATCAGAGTTTGTAATATTACACGTAGATGACCATCATTCACCTCATGAATTTCAGATAATATTAAAATATATTCAATAAAAGCTACAAAAAATTTATCAACTTATTTCATCAATATTATATTCATCAAATCTGGTAATATAGCATGAGAATTATTCATGATGAATGGAAGGAAAAAAATTAATAATGGATATATCTTGAACGGAAGGTAGTATTTGGTATAACCGTGTTATTCAAACTCAATTTATGATAAAAAATAATGATGATGAGTTATGGTTAATAATTAATCCCCACAAATCACGTAAAATAAATGATCAATTCTTTGAATACGGTCCTTGTTCATCTTCGTGATCCTATTGAGTTCTCTGTAATCAATCCATATCCACATTAATACATCATTCTTCTTTATAAGGGTAGAAGGTGATCCCAATGGAGAAAAAATGTATTTTATAAACACCATCACAAAAAAATCTTAGAGTTCATTGTTTAATTAATCAATCTCCACATTTTCTATTCTGTACAGGGTATTTCAAATCAGCAAAGAACATGGCAGGAGGTCAATGGATAACTATACCTTTATTTCTATGGGAGGTCATGGTAACTCTTCAACAAATAAATAAATATATTCCTAACTGAAGAGGACATTATATATTTATATCCCCTCATTTCCTTCTTCATATTCATGAATCAATTTCATAATGAAGGCTATGTGTGCTGATTCTATACAAAGCTCAAGTGGATATTCCTGTCCTTTGAAAACAAATGTAGGTTTTACAATAGTGAATACTAATATTTCTTTTATTTTACTGTTGATCATATAATTATAATATGATTGTAATTACATACCTAGTATAATGTTGAATTACATCTTGGGAATGACAATAATATTTATGATGAGATTTTCATTTCCAAAGTGAATATTAGAGTATTCATACATCATTGATGCTTAGATAATCAATCCAGCAGTCTTGGTTGATAAATCTACCTATATATGTTCAAGGATTGATTCTATTTTCATTGAAAACATTATGTAAAAAAGGAATCTATTGAACCATAATCAAACAATGTAGTTTCAAGATTTGAGAGAACACCTACAGTTCCAGCCACGTTATCAATTAGAGCTTCACTATTATCCATCTTGATAGAAAAAAGAATGAACTTTCCCCCTTGGCCTATACTGAGTTTGATGGTAATTCCCCTCCATTAACTTCATATTTTTACAGTGATTGGATACACACCTGTATCTATCCACACATGATAAACTAGACATCATGTAGTGCCTACACCAATTACCCAATGTAATTTGTGTTGAGAAGCTACGAGCTCACCTAAAAAATGACTTTTCCAATAAATATGGCCATCTCATCCACACATGTAACATTTCCTCCTCCCATTAAATATGTTACATAAATACTTCTTCCCATATTTATTTAACATGAGAAAACGATATTTTTTCCTCTAATTACAAGATAATATATCCTTCCTAAGTTTTCCTCTAATGATTTCATTATTTCATTTGATCTATGGAAACACTGACTCTCTCCAAACTCTATTACAAATTTCATTATACATATCAAGATATCCTCATGGTTTTCATAGTTTCATTTGGATAGAGTCTTCCATATATTTGGTCATAGTCCACCAAAGAATCGATTATCCTTCCCATTTGGATCTAGGACTCAGCTAGTGGATTAACTAGAAAGTCATGTGATTTTCACCTCATATATTGCAATATATTAATTTTACATCAACATTAGCTCTAGGAATTCTATCTCTATTTTCATTGGCATTAAATGGGGAAATATTTTTTGAATAATGATCCTCTAAACTCTTACAAATCTGTATCATAAATCTCCCCTCATGAATTATTTTTGTTAACTAGTTTCCACAACTGATCAGCTTCTCCCTATAATTTTTACACAATCATGGTGACATTCACTTGATATAAAAAATAGTGCACATAAAATAACTTTTCTATTGATATTATCAGTTTTTTCAGTAATCAATGTGTTAGTGGACCACGGAATGAAGGTGGTCGTTGATTCATAAAGTACTCAAATGAATTTTATTCCATACATGGTGAATCATGTATCTCAACATGATTTAGGTTATTGTTCTTAAGTCGTGTCAGTTGAATCATCATTCCCATGTTGCCTTCCATTATGGCTTCCATCATATAGTCATCAGTGCAAGGCCCATTACACTCACCATTTATGCGGTTTAATATATTTCCCACATTTTATAATAGTTTAAATCCTTACTGAGAGAAATTTTTGGTTTAAAATTCATATAATTATAATGGAATTTCATGTATTAAAACATTAGTCACAAATATAATATTATTTTAAAAAAATTACATTTTCTCTAAATCCATCATAATGGTTCATAAAAGGATTTTGATAAACAAAAAATATACACCATGAGTGACAATAAAGGAGTAAAGCTATAACCATTGTAATATACTTGGTTATGCTTTTTTAGGCCTGATCCATCATTTCAATGTTTCTAGGTACTTCTATGCCAGATCCACATCGATTTGTTCATATCCATAGAAGGATTTATTTTCTCTGAAACCACATACATAATATTTCACCAAAATACCAGCATGATTTTCTTATATTTACACATTTCAATAGGGATATTAATAATGTTTAAATATCATAATTTCAAAAAATAACTAAGCCTTACAATAATTAAACTATGGAATCCCGTTTTTTTATTACCTATTTTTTTTTACATTGTAAAAAATAGAGTACATTTAAATGTTTAGATTCTTGAAAAAATGTACATAATGCATGAAAACATGAAACATTATTCTATTCAAAAATAAAGGATTGATCAAGGTTAATAATAAGAACATTTATATCTTCTCATAACTTGGGTTCATTCATCAATGAATGGGTGAGTTTTTGAATAAGTATGATAAAGCATGGAAATCATTTTACATGTGATCATAAGAAATATCAATAAGAAATTTAGATATTTCTTAAAGGCGTGATCAATTAAAAAATATAAATATCATGAATAATATAACATTATTAATAACATATAAATTTGGCTAAAACATATTTTTGAGTAATTCATGACCATATCATGATGTTTTATCACTAATGTGTCTTAAAAATTACTTAGATTATTCTGTAACGTATCCTAAACAATTTTCATATCTAGAGATTAAATTCTTTACCCAATAAATTTTAGCATTATAATGGGGAATAATATATATTTATTAAATATTTTGATCCACATAGAACATAATAATTTTATTATATAACACATGGATAATAAATGGAATGGATTTCAAATCAAAATTATGACGTTTTAAAAAATCTGCATCAAACCCGATCAATATGACATTTATAACCCTTAGAAAGTGAATGAGGATTTAATGAATGTTAGTTCCAAAAAAAAATATATCGTTTTTACATCATTTTTAATTCCCCAACAAATTAATGTGGTTTGTGTAATAACATAAAAAAATAAATGAATTTCATGTGAAAAAGATACAAATGTTGAGAAGAAAATTCGGTAGCATTACATGTATGAAACATGCGTTTAAAAAAAACTAAAAATAGATATTAAAATGCTATCACATTAACAAGATAATAGTAATGTAGTAATTTGATCGAATAAAATGATAACAAGAGCATAATATCTGAATTCAAAAGACATGGCACATAAAAATAGAACATTAAACTCAGAGAGATTTGGAGATTTGCTATACATTAAAGAGTAACTCCTAAAACTCAATGATAAAGATGTTGTGGTATAGAGGAAACCATGGGAGGTAATAATATAATATATTTTGGGAGGATTATCTTTAGGTAACTATAAATTGTGAAATGGGATGGTATTTATAGGAAAAGTGATGGATTTTCTTATTTATTTCAATTTACTCCTTATTAGTTGTATTTTCCAAACCATGGTCTCTTCATAGGTACATTCCCATGATATTTTCCACAGGGTGCATATATAATGTTATTATAATCCTGAAAAATCAAATAAAATTTTATATTACATAATATATCATTATTATTTCATTAAACACACAGAAAACTCAAAAATGTATTTTTATTATTCATTAGAAAACAAAATATTATATTAAATTCTCATAAATTCAACCTACCATAATTTGGTTGTGAAGATTTAAATAAAAGATGATTAATTTTTCATCATAATTCTATTATTATTATAAATTAAAGATTTAAATATTTAAATACTTGGGTTTTTAAATTAATAGTGGATATAAAATGCATAGTCAAATGCATAGTCAAATTTCTATTGAAATGAATAAAATTATTTTATTATTTAAATTTAAATAATAGTATTTAATTATTTATATTTAAGCAAATAAAAATTATTCATATTATATTAGTTTATTATAATAATTATTCCTTTTCTAAAAGTACAGTTTCTGATTAAAAATCAATTTATCAAATTCAATCTTAATTTTATAATGAAAAAATAATCTAAAAATTGAAATGATGGAATAAAAAATTTATTTATACAAGTTCATTACAATTTCTGTAACTAGTGACTCAAAAGGCAACCCCTTATTATACATGAATATTCCATAAGATTTGGGTGTGTAATGGGGGTAGATTTTTTTGGCGGCTTGACTAACACCGACTGAGTGGAAATATCAACTAACATAATCTTCTCCCATAGGCGATTTCGTTCAAGAATAACCTATTCATGATCATCTTTGGAATGATCAAGAGCGAAGCTCAGTGATGATACCTCCCTCTCATGCTCTAATAGAATGGATTCAAATGGAATGAATGTATTGGATGAGGACATTGACTCTTCATTCGGTATCAATCTTCCTTTTTCTCAATTTTCCTTATAAACACTAACAATAACAGTAATATTATTATTTATAGTGTAATTACCAATAGTAATATTGACCAATTAAAATAAAATATCTTGAAATTGATTGTCACATTTCCAATTACACTTACTTATTTATTAAATTGATATAGTTATGTTGAGTTCAAAATTATATAACACTCATTTTTTGGAAAATTTTATTATTCAAAAAGTTCAGTTTGTTATATGTATATCCAATAAATAAACTAGTTCTAGGAGGATGGGGTTTTTTATAAATTTTATCAAAATCATCCTTACCAATTTAAAATTTTGATAAATGTTCCTTTAAAATAGAATTTATATCTTTTATATTAAAAACAAAATCCTTATACTCTTTAGTAATATATTTAAAATTTAGTTATGTAAATGTAGTTTTTAAATAATTATTTTCAAAAAAACAGACATTTCTAATTATTTAGAAGTAATATATTTTTAAAAAATAGTATTTCATGATATATAAAAATATCTAATATTTATTTTTTAAAAAACATTTTTTTATGAATTTAATTTATCATGTTTATTGTTGAGATTACTATTTTTGTTTTCAAGAAATTTTCTAGAATGAGATACTTCATCATAATAAGGAAGACTATTATCCAATGCCAATAAATATTATTCATCTAAAAATTTATAATTTACCTCATCATCAGAGTCATGATATATATCATAAAAGATTACTTTTAAGAATTTCAGTTGTGTATACCTTGGATATTTAAAAAAGATATTCATTTGAGATTTTGGAAATAAGAACTATCTTCTTGTTTTAGGAACATTCTTGCATAGAAGAGATATCTATGGAGTATAATATACAATAAATCCCAAAATAATTTTTTTTAAGAGATTTATTTTTCGTAGACTTATAAAAATATCTCTGATTCTTATCTTAAGGATATTATTTTCTATCTTTTCTTTCCATCTTGAGGAAATCCGGTCCTAAATCTCTAACTTTATTATACTCAAAGTATGTATCTTCAGAATAACTACTTTGATTTTTTTCATAGTTTATTTTCATATAACTATATTGAAAATCATTTTTAACAACATTTTTATTCATTAATAAATAATTATTTTCTAATTTATTCCATGAATGTTCAAAATCACCTAAATCGGATTGAACAAAAACATTTTTTCGGCATAAAACCTTCTCAAGAGTCTTAGATATTATCATATATTTAGTAGTAGTAAAAACATCTCTAACATTTGTTTCTCAATCTCATTACCAATTTTTTTTCTATTCTCAAATTGTAATATAATTGCAAATAAATCATCAGGAGTTCAATTTTTTGTCTTCCTTGATTCATCGATGGAAGTTATCTTATATTCCCAATCATTGGGAAGGATATGAATAATATTTTCTTAAAGGATTTCATCTTCTAATACCTTCTCTCAAATATATTGTAAACCATTTTAAACTGTCAAAAACATTTTTTGTACCTTTTCAGTATGTTCTCCAAAAGGAAATTCAAATTCTTAATAATCATCAGTAAAAATTTATCTTTTAGTTCCAACAACATTTTATGTTCCAAAATGAGTAATTTATAACTTATTCCGAATACTATTAGTATCTTCACATGAATAAATATCGCTATAAATTCATATAGTCATAGAACATGTTAATATGTTACAAACTCTATAATTCAATTGATACTCTTGGTTTATTGATTTTTGTAATTATGAACTACCTTGTTTGGGATCATATAATCTCTTATGACTGTAAAAATATTATCAAGACATGTGTTCATTACAAAAGTCTTCATTATATATATATATACAATAATTATATTCATTTCAATATAAAATTGTTGATCAATTAGGATTAAGATTATTGATTGATCCAACATTTAATTCATCCATATCAAAAAAAACATATAAAAATAATCCATTACAAAATAGATGTTAGTCTACCACATAGGAATAATAAATTATATCAAATTTAAAAAAAACATGAAATGGTATACAAGAAAAAGGTTTAACAAGTTTTTGAGTAGTGTACTCCTACTCTGATAAGAATTATTGTATTATTATACTAGAAATATAATTATTAGGATCGAAAAAAAATTATCTTAGGGGAACTAATTTCAATAGGGGTGGTGAATTGTAGTTTTAGAAAATCTGATTAAAAGAGTTTAAACTAAAACAATTCACACACCTATTTTGAAAAATGAAATAAATTCTGAAACGTCGTTGAGTCCAATTATATCATAGTATTGTAATCAGGCTAATTATGATAATATTAGAGTATTAATAACATAATCCAAAAAATTTATATATATAAAATTTATAATTATAATTACATTTATTGTATTCACAATGTATATGGTAAACAGTATAAAATATTATAATCATAGAAAATATTATGAAAAATATTTTTTAATGTGATTTAATATTTAAAAAATAAATAAATAATGTATTTATCGTATTCCATGAATTTTACAATAAAATAATTAGAAATGTGAAAAGTTAAAATTAAAACATCATAGATATAAGAAGAATAAAATTGAATAGGTTTATTTTATCCTAAACTAAAGGGTATCTAATAACATTCGATAAAGGTGCCTTATTTTATACATAAAATAATGTATGTCATTCCTCAATAAGGAAGGAACTTGATATAATGATCATATTCTATATGTACATATTCTTATTGTCCCTCAATATGAAGATCGAATATATCCTGTTATCCCCATAAGCCCTCGATCAATACAATGATCATAACCTATTTTTTTCTATCATCATAATTCCCGGATCATATTCACATTGTTGGAAGAAAAAAAAATTAAAAAACATTTTCTTAATGATAAAAAACTGGAAAATATTACTTAAGAGGGACCCTCTCTAATGCAATAAACGAGACTACGAACTATATATTCACACATTTTAAACTTGAAATTTTGAGAGACAAAATAAATTATTAGCTTTTAAATTATTCAAATAACTCGGAATTTATTGGCAATGTTGCCATGGTGATCATGATTCTTCAATGACTATATTATATTCTGGTTTGTCATAATGACATGGATTGTTGACACATTAATTTTAACACTATAAGGTTTCCAAATAAATTTAGTATAAAATTTATGAATCATTGTTCCCATGAGAATCCAGAACTTTTTTTATAGGAGATAGTTGTAAACATTCCTATAAACATAATTTTGATGCTTTTCTGATTTGAATTTCAAAAAACAGACATACACGGTTACGATCGATAAGATATTTAGAGTATGATATGATCAACATACATTTTTGGTTAATATTAAATTATCATCGTTAATAGTACCATAATGTTAGGAATATAATTGTACCCTTATAAAATAGAAATCCCACCCTTGTATGTATAAAAAATGAGAAACTATAAAAATGAAATGAATATTCTAAAAATTGTAATTATGTGTTGATATTATTGTGAGTAATGAATATATAATTAAAAGTTTAAATTAATAAATTTCATTAAAATAAAAATAATTTTTATAAAATTTATTCCTCAATGTATATTTTTTTATATAATTTTAGGATAATTTTTTGATACTTTAGTTAATTTTTTAATGTATAATAAAATCAGTTTAAAATTTAAAATATGTATTTTTCTAGTAAATATTTCTTTTAAATAAAATTTATCCTATTTAGAAATTTTTTGATAAAATGAAGATATTTTTTAAATTTTATAATTTGAATAATAGTTATTGTGATTTTTTGGTATTTTTCTATAATACATGAATTTTTGTTAAATAATTAAATTTGATAATTTAAGAAATATTCTAAATAAATGAATTTCTGCATCATTATTGAGTCAGGGATGATTTAAATATCCATTGGTTCGAACTAAAATGAACCTACTGACTATTATTGGAAAGAATAATGAAACAATCTTTCTTGTTTAGGGAAAAATAATAAAAAAGGATAAGATATTCAAAAATCCCTCGCCTCCTCCACCATAAAAACCATCCCTCACTCCCTCCTCTCTTCAATCAAATATTAATTAAATATTCTAAAATTTCCCCCAAATAATATAACCTAATATAAACCCACATCTATGATATCTTGTTCTTTCCAAATATCCAAAACACTTCCCTTAATAAGGTACTCAATGTGATGTAGTTAAAAGGTAAAACCATCTTCCTTTTACCCTTTCAATTTAATATTAGTTCCTTATTTAATTTATTATCTTTTCACCTAATCTATACAAATGATAGTTGTTACTATAGTAACAAATATATAATTTAATTATATCGTGATAATTAAATATCCATCATCAATATCATTAATCTCTCTCCCATTTATTTTAAAAACAGAATCATTGTACAAGATGTGCTGATTTACGACCTTCGTGGATGAAAAAAAAAATTTCTTCAATTTGATCTTCACGGATTCTCATGAAACCATTTTTATTGTTGAACCAGATTATAAAATGTGTATTTAATCTTATTTAATTATCCTATAAACATCATTTATAGAGTATAATAAATAATAAAACCTAACAAGTTCATTTTGATAGACAAACCGAAGTACAAATTTAAACAACAATCCAAAAATGTTTTATCTAATGATTGATACACATACTATAAAAAAATAATAAATGAATTACCATTTAAACAAATTAATTTTCATCAACATCATATAAATACAATTCTGTATAATAATTCCCATTCAACATGAACTTACAATATCTTATACAATTATACCGATCATGAAAACCAAGGAAACAAATTCACCGAGTGATAAATCCTTTCGTTATAACTCATTAAAATGTCATAAATAAACTTAATAAAACTATTAAGAATCTAAAACATGTTTATAAGGATATGAATTAAATAATAAATCGGTCTAATAGGATTATAGAGGATGTTTAGATAAAGTGAAGAACATATTTAGACACAAGGTAAGAGTTTTATACTATTAACCCAAATTAAATTCTTAATTATTCTCATGTACTCATCACAAATTTTGATTTAATTTTCTATATATTAGTACCAATCACAATATTTCTTTATTTTTTGGGGTGTCAAATGTTTTATTATCATCATTACAAATTATTATCAACAAACAAGCTCAATTTAAGGGAACTTCTAAAATTCATACCTATTTTGACAGGTACTACATAATCTTTTTTCACCCATGTTATTTTTATAAAAACACTAATTTCATAATTGAAAAACTAATTTAGATCATTTATCGTTTTATTCATTTCTTTATCCCAAAAATCTTTTTTTTCAATTAAAAGTTTATTTCTCTCAAAAAACCCTCAATGGTTTTATTAAATAATTTTTTTCTATTTCAACACATATATTGAATTTTATCTATTATTGAGGATAATATCATATTTTAATAATGTAACGTAATTTATTAAATGGTTTATGATCAGTTTGATCGTGGATGTTCTATCTTAATACCATTCACCATACTACTTAGATTGGTTAGAGATTATGGGTACAGTTTGGGGAATGTTATTTCAAATGTCCATGTTTTTTATGTTTATCACCTATAAAATGAACAATGCATTGGAAATATAATGTGAATGGTGGGCCCCTCAATATCTCCTCGATGAATCGGTAGGTCTCATGAGACAACAAGAAAATGGGTTTTGGCAGAGGCCTTACAATAGTATTTTCATACGTCTTGGATGATACCTTGAGAATATGTTTCAGATGTCCTGCATAATGCATTCACTCATTATGATATTAGAAATTCATAAACCATGTGATTAATATAATATTATAATATAAATGGGTATGTTTCATTATCCCATGATCATTTCTATATACATATTCAATCAGCTTTCATTCCATCAATATTATGCTCAAGAATAATTTTTAAAGGAATGTGTTTTCAGTTGTTCACAATGACTTGTATTTAGGTTTTTGATAACTTCATATATATTTCCTACACATACTGAGCATTTGATATCTCTCCATTCTTATGTTTTTTTTTCAGGTGGTCAATATTAATACTATGAATGACATGAATGGATAATCAAGGAGTGTATATGTGATTCAAAAAAAGTTGATATGTTGTATTTCATTTCATGTTGTAATGTTAAACATATGTATCCATCATTTTTTCAGAGATACAAAAAATATTCATTTCATTGGGAAATTAATTCATTGTTTATATGATAATTTTATAAAATAAGGCTCCAGATCTGGGAAACTGGGTTTCAGTCCATACAGTTGCTGTCATAGCAAGCTTAATAGAAAATGTGAAAAATAAATTTTGAAAATGTCGATACGGGGAAAACCCCAAGCTATACATTGAGGATATGTAAACAATAACATCATATAATTTTGGTAAGGTTTGGATTATGTGGACATTTCCATAAAATAAATCCCAATATGAATACTAAATGTGGATGTGGTTCTCGAACATATGTTCTTAAGAGTAACAACTCCAACAAGGTGTTTTAGGCTGGGCACAAGGTAACATGGTACATGACAATATTCCAAACTATGTACCTAGTTTAACACTACCTATGGATATTATTAGGACAATTAAACTTTTAATTAACATCATTTTGAAGTATTTAAATGTAAATAGTACATCAAAGTAACCATGCTTGTGATTATTAGATTAGACGTGCATAAAATATTAGTTTATGTTAAGTGTTTATCTAGTTCGAAATTATAAAATGTGATTTGTAACCTAATTTAGTGTATTCCATTATTTAACAATTTCTCCTAGTGGTAGTACTGGATACTCCATGAATTCATGTATCCCATATAGGGATTTTCCCCTATGAATGATAATGACACTCTATTGAAGCTGTAAATGATGCTGAGCAGCTTATAACTACATTGGGAATGCTGAATCAGGTTATGAACAATATCCTTATCTGCATGGAGCATCTTGAACTACAATTTGGAGGTGAGGGGTAAGACTTCTTTATGAGAAAACAACCTCCATCATTCAATGGGACTAAAAACCCATATGTAGTTTAATACAGAATAAGTTCCCAATATAAGAAATATATCATTTTGGGATTTAACAAATGAGATCCGATTTTCAGAACATTTTATCATCTATCGGGGGAATCGAATCAATGGTGGTCATTGATTCAAAACACAAAAGGGGGGATGAAATTGGAGAAATTGAATGCAGGGACATTAATGAAATATTCTTTGAAAAATATTTTCATCAAGAACAGTGAGATGTTGTGGAGATTAAATTCAGGGGGTTGAAACAAAAAGAGGATGAAATCATTTTGAAATATGAATCCAATTTTAAAATCCTATAATGGAATTACCGAAAATACATTCGTAATTCACTGAGCATGATTGATCAATTATTTGTTGGTTTAAAACCCTTCCTATGAAGGGAACTGGTTTCCCAATATTTCTCACTTTATGAAGATATAGTCTCTTGTAAAATCAAGACAGAGAAGTAATTCTCTATGTATTATGAATTTAAAATAAATAAAGAGAAGAATACGGTGGAATTTGGAAGAATGTATAAATGTACGAATAAAACGATATTTTTTCCGATATGTTATTCCTACGGAAAAAACACCCAAGAGTCAGTATAAAAGAAAATGGATTTTGTTTCAAATATAAAGAAAGAGACCACCAATATAGAGATTGAATGGTAAAGAATGAAGATATAAATGTTCGATCCTACAATTGAAAAGAGATGGGAGACAATGCCAATGATTTTTCAAAGCGTCAAGGAGACATTACCCATGTATGTCCAAGGGAGGAAGGCCACACATATGGGATCACAACTGCTAAAGTTGATGTTTCAAATGATGTTGTAGAATGTACTAAAATCATTCCTCATGCCTGGAAAATGCTTACTTTGATTATGGGTCATTTAATTCCATTATATCATGCAAAATTTCTATCAATATTATATATTTCCAATTCTCTTTAAAGAGGGATTTTATTGTCAAAACCCATAACGGAAGCCTCATTACAATAAATACTTGACACGAAGTACGCATTATGGTATATAAATGTTATTTTTATTATTAATTAATCATTATTCCTATGGTCTACTTTGACATAATCCTTTTAATGTATTGTCTTTTAAAATATGATGTCAATATCTGTTGCAAGAAGATAGAAATTACAATCTGTGAGGAAGGTGTAGAATCCATTATAATTTTATTTGAAACATCACTAAATGATTGTTAACTAGATCAACCCTAGTATCTCTACTAAATTCAATTATTTGGGGTAAGTGAATGAAATATCAATGGGTGAGGGATTAGATCATCATATTTATGATTTAGGTATTGTGAAGTAATATGTAGATTTATTTAGGAAGGATTTACCAGACATCCCCATAGGAGGAAGCTGAGTTCAATATTGATTTAATTCTTGGTTCAAAAACTATATCGAATACACCTTATAGAATGACCATAGTGGAATTAGTATAACTAAAGATACAACTAGGGGAACCTAGTGATAAAGGATTTATCCACTCAAGTGTTTCTCCATGGGGAGCCCATATACTCGTTATCAAGAAGAAATATGGATCCATGAGGCTATTCATTATCTATAGAGAAATAAATGCTATTAAAATAATGAACATGTATCCCCTAAGTCAGATTTATGATTTTTTTGGACGACATCATGAGAACCAATATTTTTTGAATATTGACCATTGATGTAGATAACATCAGTTGTGTGTGATGAAGGAAGATATTCCAAATACCACTTTTCGAACCAGGTTTTGGCATTATGAGTTTATAGTATTTCCATTTGGACTGTCTAATGCACCCTATTTTTTCATGGATGTATTTATTAGAGTTTTCAAGTAATATCATTATGACTTCATTTTGGAAATTATTCGTGCTACCATTCTATACTCCAAGATCTATGAAGATCACGAGAATAACAGCCACATTATACTAAAGCTTCTTATAAGAAATGATTTATATGGGAATATTAGACGGTGTGAATTATGGATTGAGTTCGATTCTTTTCTTGCATATACTGTCTCTATGGATGGAATATTAGTTGATCCTGTAAAGACAATGGTAGTGAAAGAATTTCCTACTCCAACGACCAAAACTTAGGTACATAGTTTTATTTGTTTAGAAGGTTATTCTCATTGTTTTTTTTGAACATCACCTAATTAGCTAATCGATTAACCAATCTCAGTTATAATGGATTATGTTCATATGGATAAAATATTTTAATGAATGACTTGTGTAATTGAAAAAGAGGTTAGTTAATTCCCCAATATTGACTCTACCAATAATAAATTGGGGATCTGTGATTTATATAGATGAATCCAAGAAAAGACTTGGATGTGTCATTATAAAAAATGATATAGTGATTATCTATACATTAGGGAAGTTAAAAACACATGGACAAAACAACCCAACTAATTATCTTGAGATAGAAGCTGTAATCATTGATCTAAATATACGGAGTCATTATCTCTATGGTAAAAGATGTGAGATATATATTGATCACAAGATGAAGAAATATATCTTCCAACCAAAAGAAGATAACATGAGATAAAGGTGATGGCTTGAGCTATATAAGGATTATGATTCATCCATACACTACCACAATAGAAAAGGAACACAAGGAAGTTGATGTGATGATTAGGATAGATCATAGATCATTAAATATAATGGTGATTGGAAGGGATACTATATTCAAGGATTTTGTAAATATGGATATCAGAATTATCAATGAAGGTGAAACAATGTCAGTTTTTCAATTGGTTTTAAAATCATATTTATTGGAAATAATTAAAACAAACTAGACTGAAGATGATAATATTTAAAAGAAAATTAAATGTGTGAATGTAAGTAAATTGGTTGACATTGTATTTGAAGATGGAATTTAGAAATTATGGAAGAGGCTATGTGTTCTCTCTATACCTTATCTGTGGAGGTAGTTAATAGATGATGACAATAGATATTATTTTTCTATAAATCCTAGTAGCACTAAAATTTGTAGAGATTTTATGGAATAATTATTTTGGGGAAACATGAAGTGGGAAATTTTTGACTATATATCATGATATTTAGTCTGTCAACAAGTGAAGGTTGAACAAAAACATCCAAGAAGATTCATGCAACCTCTTACATTTCCTACATGGAAATTTGATTATGTCACCATGCATTTTGTCACAATATTACCCAAAAATAATGTAAATAATGATGCAATATTGGTAATTGTAGATCAACTTATGAAATCTTCACATTTTCTCACTATAAGGGAGAAATTTCCACTATAGAGACTTCCATGACTCATTTTCAATGATTTTGGTGGACTTCATGGAGAACCTCTCTTAATTATGTCTGATCATGATCCACTTTTGACATAAAAATTATTGAACAGCCTTAAAAATTATTGGATAGTGAGTTTCGATTGAGTACTACTTTTCACCCTCCAAATAATGGGAAATAGAAAAGGACAATCCAAACATTAGAGGACATGTTGATATCATTATAACATGATATTCCATGTTTGTAGGATTAGTATTTCCCTTTTTTGGTGTTTTCCTAAATCAGTATTTTCCATTAAATTATGTAAATTGAACAATATGTAGAATATTATGGAAATTGATTTCGTACAACAATGTGTTAGGGTGACGCTGATGAAAGGATGCTTGTGGGACAAGATCATGTGGAGGAAACTATAGTGATTCTAAATAATATTCAAACCCATATCAAAGCTTCTCAAAAAAGTCAAACAAATATATTTTGATAATCAAGGAAATAATTTTTAATTTCAAGTGGGAGATCATGTTTCATTAAATGTATCTTTGTGGAATGGTGTTATAATTTTTTAGAAGAAAGGTAAACGGAGTTTCATGTACATTGGTGGGTTTGAAATTATATGGAAAATGTGAGATATGGTTTATTATTTGGAAATTCCACATAGTATTTATATAGTACACAATTTGTTCCAAGTCTCATTATGGAGAATCTACATTCCAGACTCAACACATGTACTCACATTTGAAGGTATCGAGATGAAACCTGAATTATCTTACTGTGAAAAGCCTATCTGGATTTTGTATTCTAAAGAAAAGGTGTTGATAAATCATTAATGATGGTTATTAAATTTTATTTGGAAAATAAATAAAATTGTAGATGAAATATGGGATACTGTGGAATATTTGATGAAAACATACCCAAATATTTTTATGAGGTGACATCATTGAAATTTAGAGTATATAATTTTTGTGATGGGGGAATAATGTAACACCCCAAGGATCTACAAGTAAATTTAATATAGAATTCATGAAACACTGATCCACTAAGATACCAATACTTTGTTATAGGATTTTTTTATAACATGTCCTCTATACATTATATTCCAGCATCTAGGATTTGATTTTAAAAAACGGAAATACTTGATTGTGATCAGTAAAATATTTAGAGTTTGATTGGATCGAAAAACCATTTTAGGGAATATTAACTTTTAATGATGAATATTAATTCACAATTATGAATATAAACCTCACTATTTTATGTAAAAATAATATTTAGGAACTATATAAGTGAAAGTCAATAATTTAATAACTAATCATTAACTGCTGATATTTTTTTAGTAATATGTATTTAATTTCATGTTTAAATTAAACAAATTATTTAAAATAAAATTAATTTTCATATATTTTATTCCTCAATAAATATTTTTTTCCGTTCATTTTTGGATAATTTTATGAGACATTTGTTAATTTTTTAAGGAATTATAATATCAGTTTTAATTTTGAAATATGTATTTTTCATGAAAATGGGGATTTAAAAAAAATTATTTTTCACATATTTTGAATCTTATTTTCATAAAATGGATTTAATTTTTTTATTCTACACATCAAAAATAAATTGGTGATTTGTTTGGATTTTTTGGAAATATATGAATTTTTGGTGAATTCATAAATTTAATAATTTATGAAATATGCCAAATAAATGAATATCTACATCATTCTTGAGTCATGGATGATTTAAATGGTCATTTTTTCATAATCACATGAACCTATTACTATTTTTGGTCAAAAAAATCAAACAATATTAAAAATAATAAAATAATGAATAAGATATTCAAAATTCACTCCTCTCCTCCTATATAAAAACATCCCCTCACTCCCTCCTCTTTTCACTTCTCTATGCTTTTAAGCTTCTAATTGTTCTTCCCAAATACTCTTCCGTAAGAAATCCCCATGTCCATGATCCCTTGGAATTTCCAAAATACCAAAACACATTCTCTTAAGGAGGTTCTCAAGGAGGGTTACTCAATAAAAAAAATTCTCATCCTTTTTTCAATTAAATTATTTTTTAGAAACATAGTTTATGTATTATCTCCTCACATACTATGTCTAATTAATCATGGTAACTCTAGTATAATATGTATACTAGAATTATATCATGTTAATGAAATACCCATTATCAATATTCTTACTCTCTCTCTCTCTATTATTTTTAAAACAAATTAATCATCTGAGAGGAGTTGATTTACAACAATCGTGGAAGACGAAGAATTGTTCACCAAATTTTTATTCATGTCTGGTAATAAAAACTTTTTTATTGTTGAAAAAGATTTTAAACATGTATTATATCTTAAATAAGGATTCTATATCTATCATTTATACATGATATTATATACTATAACAAAACTAGTTTGTTGTGACCGAGAAACAAAGGTAAATATAAAAATTATTATCACTAAATGTCTTATATAAGGAATCATACTCCTAACATATATCAAAATGAAATTAATAATCATTTATTTCTATTTAGGATCAGAAATACAATGTAAATTAAATTATTTTTTACTTTACCCATTCCTCATGAACTTCCATTATTCACCATTTTTAGTGCTTATATTCCTGATGACATCTATTTTATTACTTACCCATACTGAGCATCTGATATCACCCATTTCGTATGATTTATTTTTCCCACATGGTTAAGATGAATATTTTGAATTAATTTCATAGGTAATATAAGAGTTTATTTGTGATTAAAAATTAGTTTACATGTTGTATTTCCATTCATATTGTAATGTTGAACTTATGTATATATGTTGTTGTCAAACATTACTAAACTATTTGTTCCATTGGGATATGAATTCCTTATTTTTATGAAAATGTAATAAAATAAGGCCCTAAATCTGGGAAACCAGAGTATGTTCCTTAAATAAATGGCTATATTATAATTGAAATTCTTATATCAGTTAATAATAAACCATTACATTGTAAAATAAAATTTTCCTATATGATAATATAATATTCCAATTTCAATATTTAATCTTAAGTTCATCTGATTGATTTACTTACATATGTCCTTACGATGATCTTTCTAGATATGAATATGAATTATATCAATCATAATATCAATATTTTTTAAAATAAATTTATTATGAACGAAAATACATAATGTTATAAAAAAAATTGATAAAAGATTAATCAAAGTATTTCTGTTTCAGTGATCAATCTAATAATCATAATAAAGAGAGTTATTTTCTATTCTTGAGTACATTATAACCATTTAAATTTATAGTAAAAGTATATGATTTGAAATAAAATATACAAATATTGTACATAAATGTTGGTAAAAATATTACTTAATAATGAGTTTTTTATTTTTAAAACAAATTAATGAAAAATTCATAAATGAACTTGTTTACTTAACAACTAATATCTGAACTAGATGATATAGTTGGTTATTGTAATCCTGCATGCCAATTTGCTCTATGTTTTTACATTTTATTTTATAAGTTCTATATTTCATAAATTTGACTTGTTAATGTTAGGAATTAAAATGTATTTAATTTTTTAGATACATGATGATAGGAATAATCCCTTATGCTATGTCATTTCTAGTTTTTTATGTTATATTTTTTATTATTTTTTATGAAACATTATATCTTGTTTTGTTTTACACATATATGAGGATTATATTACGCATACATGTTTTTTTCTTGTTGGGAATACCCTTATGTAGATTAGATATTAAAATTGTAAAGAGATCATGTCTCCCTTACGTAGTTATGGTAATGTGTTATGTACCGTAGTTTGGGATACTTGTTAACCTTTTTTGGTGACTATAATACCCTTAATTATCAGTTTTGATACGTTTATGTAGCTATGGGACGACCCTTAAGGGTTGTTTTTGACATCCACGTTACCTTTATGTGGTATCTATGGTACCATTATGAAAACTCATATTGACCTTTACATGGATGAGGATTTTGATGTGCTTCCCTTATTTAGTGGATTCATGGTTCACACTACCCTTAAAAACATATAAAGACACTTATATTGTGTTTTGAGTTACCATTAGGTAGAGTATTCATGCAACATAATTAAATAAATTAGAAACACGATTTTAGTTTTTGAGAAACCCTTATATTTCAATTACAATTTTGGTTTTTAATGAAATTGATTCATCATCATTATTTTCATCCAATCACCTACCTTGAGCTGAGTATAGACTGTTCAGTTATGATTAAAGGGGTTATAAATTTTAATTTATGTTACCAATTTACATAATTGTAAATTGCGAGATATTAAGAAATAATATAGGATAATCAGTGAATGATTGGGATAAATGATGGAAATAGTACCAAGAGAGGAGGAATCATTCGATGCTCTTTTGGAGACGATGATTTCTATTATCTCAAGGTATTTTTATGGTGATTAAGATATTTCTCGATCTCTGAGGGGGATAAAATAATAAAAAATTGATTTTTGGGATTTTGTAGTTGATTTGAATCCTTCTTGTGTAGGATTCAGTATTTGTTCAAAATTCTTTTAGTTTTTCCATGGTTTTTTGTTCCTACTTCTTTATTCCTCCATAAGTCAAATTATATTCTTATGTTTATTTGTTCTATTTTAATTATATGATTTTTTTTCTTATAACCCTATATACAGGCTTCAATTATTTATTTCCTTAATTATTAATCATTTGGTTTTGTTCACGCTATGTAGTATTACCAAAGTGGTCCAAATCAAATTAATTATTTTATTCATTATCATTCATATATTCATATAATTAACATTGTTGATTTTATGTGATGTTGTGAAAACCATTTTTTAATTCTATTATTATATATCTTATATCTATTCAATTTTTCATCTTATATATTATCTTGGTATAATCTATATTTTTGGTGTCTCTCACAATTCATCCATCAATCTAGGTTATTATTCATTGCTTTTAGGGTTCTCCCCCATAACATATGGGGATATTATTTTTTATAGAGAAAAGTTATTTCATCATATATACTATAAAAAAAGATGTTGGATTGAGATATTGATTTCAATTTTTGGATAGCTAAAACATATTATCTTATTGTTAGAAATGTCGTTGATGAATCTATTTTAGTATCTATGTGTAAGATCATATCATTCTCTACAACATGAGAGACCCCAACCCCTTTTGAGGATTTTGACCAAACTCTTTTGAAAAAGTCATATTCACAGTGGTTGATTTCCCTAGTTGAGATGGATTAGAGATAAATTGGTCTTGAAACATCTTCATGTGAAATATAGTTTCATAATTAGAATCATTACATTATTAGGTCCCTCTTATGAATACTATAAATGAAAATACATCTCTATAATTTTAAATTTGTGTATTTCAAATATGTACTTAAAATATTTGAATGTTTTAATAAGACAGTGTTTCAATTTTCACATATAGATTATATGTCCCCAACCATTAATGATACATAATATTGAGTTAAGTATAGAATTAACATTGAGGATCTTTTCCGATTTATATCTCTAGAGATTTAGGCCATAACTCATACATAACAAGTTAAATATAAAAAAGTAGTCACTTCTAATAACTGTCCATTTTTGTATAAAAAACTTTTAAAAACATACATGGTTTAATTTTAGGTTTAATAATCATAAACTTTCCCACAATTATATCGTGGTTTGTATACTTCCATAAATACCATGATTTTTTTAGAATAAGGGGGGAGAACAACAACTCATTAATGGATACAAAAAGAAGAAAAACTATTAGTCTTGAGAAAACATTTAAACCATGAATACATTTTCATAAATAATTACTTTTCACCTTTAAGAATTAGTAAATAATAGTAACTCAATATAATCTCATTTCATTCACTTTTTATAATCATAATATTACCATAAAACCCATAAAAATCACATATATCATATAATGGTTTCATAGGACATAATCTTAACTAAATTGATTTAATACATTGTCAATTTCCACATATATCACTCTTACAAATGGAATAGCCATATGACAGTCTTCAATACCCAGTGAATTGAAGGTTATAACATAATCACCCATACATATATTATCATATAACCATACATATTTGATTTATCACATAACCAATCATATTTGTTTTACCACGTAACCACCCCTTAAATTTCAAAGTTCCATTATATAATCACACCACATAAAAAATTTCAATTATTAACATTTCACTCATAAAATTTCATTTTCATTCACAAGAAATCATTTCATGATATTGAAATAGTCAATACACTTTCAAAACAATTTTGAAAACCACCTTAAACAAAAAGGTAATAAGAGATTTTTTTCCATTAAAAACAATAATTTTTAGAAGAATCCAAATATCAAATAATGGTTACGGAAGAGAATAATTAGTTTTCAATGCATACATTAGAAAACCTTACTTTTGTCATTTTTAATGAATTTAAAATGAATAATATAAAAATAATAATTTTCAAAAGAATTAATATAATGAAAAAAAATTACCTTTATAATCCTCCTATGTCATTATAAATGAATATACAAATTAATATAATGAAGAAAATATTAATAATTAAATCTTTAAATGTTCAAGGTGTCTCATAAGACTCTTAACATTTAAACAATAATATTCATGATTAATATATTTAACAAAAAATTGCTAAAAATTAGTATAGAAAAAATTAAGGATATTAAATTTCATTGTTTCTTTATATACAGAAAATAAAAAAAATAAAGGTTCATATTAATAAGAAATGCCTCAATGAAGTCAGATTGATACAATGCCCATATCCTTGAGTCTGATTCATCATCTCTATTCTTTATCTTCCTAAATAATAAAATTAGTTTAATTTATACTTTGTTGAGAAAATTTTTCTTTATTATTTTCATTTTTATTTATCTTATTACAATTTTATGAAAATTAAATAATTATTTACCTTCATATCAGATTTTTTGTTGATATTTAGTTCTTGAGTTAAAATTGAACTTGGTATGATGTCAATAGTCCTTTTGGTCATTAGGACATCATCGAGTAAATATAAAACATAATATAAATATCATATATATTAAATAAATATATATTTATCATAAAAATTTTGGACAAACTAAAAACACCATTCGGGGAGATGGTAGGACATACGTACGCATGAACACTCATGCTGTTTTTTCATTGGTATGGAATGAAGGAACAATAAACCAAATGTATGTAAATATGTACAAATTTATAATACCACTATATTAGAATTAATATTTCATTTATATAATGTATTATTAAAAAAATATTCCTCAATATATTCCATGGGATGTTTCAACGAATCAAGCCATTTTGAGGAAGGGGTAATCCACACATCCCCAAATAAAGTTATCATATTACGATGATTTAGAAAGCATAAAGGTACTCTCAATATAAAATTAAGATAATATTAAATAGGTTATAATATTAATAATAATGTATTATTTTACCATAAAAATGGTTTTATTACAATCCATAATGTTGGTAAAGGAAAAACAACAATATCACTATTCACATAGGCGATTAACTGGCATAACTAGGACAAATATTTCAAGTATTTGAATAAGAAGAGGTGAGAAATTAAATGGATATGAAATATTCAATTAACAACATAACAATAAATTTTGTGCATTATTCTAGAGTTATCATTCATTGATAGATGAAGTAGGTGAAGAGAAAGTAGAAAATGAAAATTAATATAGAGATGTACATTGAGAAAATTTTAACTTGAATATCCCCTCCTACAATGACCTTTGAGGACCTTGGAATTGGTGTTTTTGTGCGACCCTAATAACATGTAAATGGGGAGAGTTAAAATATAATTTTGGGTAGTGACTATATGAGCTACAAGTATTTGTGGGGAGAAATGAGTAGGTAAGGATTGTTATTCATACTTGAGGAGAGGTGGGTTCAAGTAATTAATTTTTTAATTATTTCATAATAAAATCTAACCATATATAGTTAGAAATAAAATAAAAACTCTATCATGTAATTAATGTTTTATATGATCTTAATTTACTATCCATGCATCCCCCACCCTTTAAATTTTTAATGTTTTAGGTATTTATGATTTTATCATTCAATTTTATACCTTGTCAAATTTTCGTTTTTACTACATTAAATAATTTTTTTACCATGGTAAATTTATATATATATATAAATAAAATTTAACATAATACCTAATTGGGACATTTTAATTCAAAATATGGATCCAATTTTTACTTATTAAATTCACATAATTAAAAAAATTATATTTATTATTAATTCCACTGATAAAACTATAATACTGGATTTTGAAGTGAAACGTTTAAAACATTGAAATGTTTTTTATCTAATTTCGTTTTTAAATTAATTACAATTAAAATATTTGGAATAAATGATACTAATATTCTAAATATAATTAAAAACCATATAAAATGATCTTCTATCAATTGAAATAAATTAGACAAAATATAGTTTCGAATAATAATTTTTTATTTCTCATTATTCATTGAATTACTAATATTGTTATAAAAATACCAAAAATTCAACCAAAGTAAATTTTTATATCCCACTTTAATATAATAGGTTTAATTTTTTTCAAAAAAAACTTTGTTATGGCATCCAAAACTATATTTAAAATGGGTTCTACATCAAAAGGTGGTAAACTAGTTTTTTTACAAAAAAAATTGTTTTTAACCCTAAATCTAGAATTGTCATATTTTTTGTTGAATATATTGTCTCTTTTAAATTATATATAAATAAAAAATATAATTAGTTAAAAAATTTCTTATTCTGTAATTACATAGAATTTTAAAAACATTCCCCACATTGTAAATTGTGTCCTTGCAATTTTTATTCACTTATCAAATAAGTGGGGGTATTTCTCCCTCATAGTAGTTTCAAATTCCCATGATACCTCTTAAAACATATGGGTAATCTAACAAAACATAACCTAATGAATCAAATTGTTCCGCAACACATTCCATCAGTGGTCAAGGGTCCAGAATATTTTTTCCTTGTAAGAAATATTTTATTCCAAATGAACTGCTTTTGGACTCTTAATATGATATGGATCTCGAATATATTTAAATAACATTGAAAAATGAAAAATATTGGGTACAAAGGATAGAATCAAAAGTAAATCCACTTGTTAGGAAAAAAATCAATATTTCACTGTTATTTCATAGGGTCTAATGAACCATTTAATCGACGAACCTTTCTTTCCAAAACATATCAAACTTTTTCCATAGAGGAACTTTGGGAAATACATGATCTTGAAGCTCGAATAAAAAGATCCTTGCTTGGATTATATATGTAACTTTTATACCTACTCTGTGTAGTACTCATATGAATATGAATGAAATGGAATTAATATACTATTTCCTCTTCCAATTCTGTTCCAATCAACCCCCTTTCACTTACATCATTCTAAAAATATCTTTTTCTACACTGCATTGCATATATACCTCAAATGGTGCCATATGTATTCAGGAATGAGAAATTTTATTATATGAAAACTCATGAAATGAATTATTTTGATCGAAACATCTATGTTAATCCATTGAACATGAATTTATCATATCCTAAAAGGTATGAATTTTACATTTTGACTGACCATTTGATTGAGGATGAACAGTTGTACTAAAATTTAATTCAGTTTCCAATGACTTGTGATGGACTTTCAAAAAGAAAGAACTGAACTTGGGATCACGATCAGATACATGGGAGAGGGCGACCCCATGTAACCTGAATATCGCTTTTATACACAATTATGATGTTGATCAAGTTGAATAATATCACGAATTGGATGAAAATGATAAGATTAATCAGTTGACCAAAAATAAACCAAATCGAATTTTCACCTCAATAAGTCTGGGGTAATCCCAATACAAAATACATGGATATATTTTCCCACATCCACTATGGCACTGGAAGATGGTGAAGCATCACATTTGGTAACTACCTCTTTACATTATCCTATTGACAAGTCAAAAATTTCAAGGTAATATCAGCTATGTATCATTACATTTTGTCCCACCAGTAATACTCATAAAGATCTACTTATATTTTAGTTCTACTTGGGTGAACTAAAAATAGATAACTATAAGCATTAAATAACTACTATTTCTTTAAATATGAATCCCAAGAATAATAATCCCTTCCAAAATCTCAAGTCACTATCTTTACCAATGTTATATTTAGTTAACTTACCCTTCTGAACCAATTTTACCTTTTTCTACAAATCATTGTCTAGCTTCTTCATGTACCAAAAAATTACAATACGAAATTCATCAAATCATTAACCAATGTATATTGTTCCAAATAGTGCATTGTTAATGTAGAATTACATATTCAACTTAATGCATCATCCAATTAATTTTCTCTTTTCATGGATAGAAAATAATCCTACAATCGTTATCCTTGATTAAATCCATCCACCTCCTCTATCTCAGTCACAATTCATTTAGAGTTAATATACACCTCACAAATTTTATATCAATATATATTTCACAAATTATAAAATTCAAATGATCCCTATAAATTCTTAATCAAAAATAGTGGATGTAAATTCCAAATCATGCATAAGGTAATTTAATTCACTACGATTCAACTGATGTGAGTCAAGAGAAAATTTCCAAATCATTCTTCATTAGGACGTAACCAAGTGAATTCAATGAAGAATCATTGTATAAATCAAAATCAGCACTCCTATATGGTAAAACAAATATTGGATCATTTACCAATCTTTTTTTCTATTCCTAAAATCAGTCATCACTTTCTATTTTCTAGATGAACATAACTCCCTTACATATTAACATAGTCATTAGTCTAGATAACCAAAAATGATTTTCAAAAAAACCATAAGTATGAAAACATTAACCAATGAAAACTACGAATCTCCATGATATTTGTAGGTCTTATCCACTCTTTAGTAACTTTTTTTAGAAGGGTCAACAGTTATGCCATCTTTAAAAACAATATGACCTAGGAGTGAAACTTGAGGCCACAAAAATTCAATATTACTAAAAATTATATATAGTTAATTTTCATATAATGTTTCCAAAATATACAATAAGTGACTTTCTATTTACTTATTGATTTTAGAATATACCAAAATATCATCAATAAACACTACCACAAATTGAGCAAAAAACTGTTAAAAGACTCTATTCATATGATTCATATATATAATAGGTATAATAGATATACATAAGAGAATAACTACAAACTCATAATTCTTATATCTCATTTGGAACTTTTTATTTGGAATTTCATCCTCATTCACCTTCAGATGATGGTACCCGGTCCTCAAATCAATCATTGAAAAATATTGAGCTCCAAGAAGCTAATGAAACAAATCAACAATATGAGGAAATTGATAAATATTAATATTTTTTATGTTATTCTAGGGCATATAATCAATAAAAAGTCTCATGGAAACATCATTATATTTACCAAATAAAATAAGAGAAGAACATGGTGATGTGCTATGTCAAAGTAAATCTTTATCGTGTAATTATTGAAACTATTTTCTCAATTCTATCAGTTCTACAAAAGAAATTATATATTGGAGTTTAAAAATAGGATTAGAATGTAATAATAAATTAGTGTTAAATTTATCCTCCCGATCAAGAACAATGCCAAGAAATTCATTAGGGAAAACATCTATAAATTTCTTCATTATTGGAATGTCAAAAATTATATCTGATTCATTCGTTTCAACAATATTTGATAGATAACTTTCCATGACATCTTTAATCAGTCTCTAATATTCTTGGTTTGTTATCAAAATTACAAAATTATGGAATAATGTTTTAGTTGATTTGAAATCTATTTTATCATGATAAAATGAAATAAAATCCATACCCAAAATGATATCAAATTCCACTATGGGTTGTACAACATGATTTTCATGAATGACCATCCCACATATGCTAATAGAAATATTCCTATAAATATTTTTTCCTATAATACATACAACAATATATTTTACAAAAAAATTATACATCCCACTCATTATGTTTTTTTTTCAATTTACATTCAAAGATTATAGAAATGAATGAATTCGATGATCTAGAGTCAAATATAATATAGAAATAGTTTGAAAAAACCTATAACATAACAATCACCACTTCATTTAATGGTCCAAAATTAAATAATGTAGTAGAAAATAATGTTTCTACACCCGTATGCTTTCTATCATGATAGTTTCCATCATTGGAAATCATCTTTATACACACATTGGCATAATCCCATAACTCATTGAATTTAAATTATCTTAAAGCCAACTTTTCAATTCATTATACATCGTCACTTTTGTTGTATGGAAAAATATAACTCACCTTACTACATGAGAGGAACTTCCAGTATTTTGAGATACATTCTCCAGGAATATTTTTACTACACTTATCACATGACTGAAATTTCTCCTTCTTACCTCCAAACTTTGTTGGTTAATAACTACCCATTTTCTGAAAATTTTATTTCTTCCTTTTAATTCATACATAAAATATATGATCATTATAAAACACCATTTCTAGGTTATCACCACATCGAGAATTATTCTCAAATATTTTGAACTCACGAGAAGTAAATGACCTTCAATATTTCATCTTCAATCCATAGTAAAACCAATTTTTCTTACTATAAGCATATACGATAAATCTTGAGAAGTACGATGAAATTTTTTTGAAACTATCATCATATGTAGGCATAGATTCTTCTTAATTTTGTCTCAATTTCAGTAATTCACATCCCTCCTAATTTGAATATCCTTATGAATATATTTATCAAGGAATTTCTTCTTAAATTCTTCCCATTCCATGCCATCATTCTCTTCACTTCCGTTGATATTTTAAAACATTGACCACCACTGATCAGCTTCACCTTAAAAATGATAAAAAAATAAGGAAATTTTTTTGACTGTCTAGAAAACCCATTATATTTTTAAAACAATTCTAGTTCATTAAACCACTATTTATCTTTTACATGGGCATATGATATTCTAAATTATTGGGGAAGTTGCCTCATGAAATTATCCACTACCAACAAATTCTTATGTGGTTTATCTAGTTGATCTCATGAATGAACACCACCCCCATTTATTACCCAATTCAACTAATCCATCAATAAACAAACTATCCAGTTCTAATTCGTACTATCTTTGGATACTGATTTGGAGGTTTCTTTTCCTCAATATTCCTTTCTTGAACATGTTCTCTTTTTCCTCAGATGAAATCCAATTTGAAGAGACATATCGTAGATTAAGCAATTTGATCATCTTAAAATGTTATATTATTTAAATTTCAACATAAGATAAAATTTTTCCAAGGAATGCTTTTAATATAACTCTAACCACTAAATTTATCTAAACTGACCTCGATACAAACTATAAGGCCAGAACCTTAAATTTTACATAATCATGAACTAAGTCAATTATTAACATTTAGTATCTTTTTAGGTTTATTGATTTGGAGAATTAGGCTATAACGCATTCATAACAACATAAATATATTAATGTAGACACTTCTTCTCACTATCCATTTCATTAAAAAACAAAAACATTTAAAATGAAATGTTTTTTTGTTTTTTGATTAATACTCATAGAATTTCCCTTTATTACTTTCTTGTCTCTATCCCCCCATAAATCAAATGAAAAACATTTTTTATCCTAGGTTTGGAATACAATATAAGTAAGGGATACAAAAATATGGAAAATTAATAGTCTTTCAAAAACATGTAACCCACATATTAATTTACATAAAAAGATTCACCTCTAAGAAGTAGAAAATACTCTTCACTAAATATAAACTCATTGGTTTCCATTTATATAATCAAATTATTTCCATAAAACCCAAAAAACTAAATATAACATATAATGGTAAATTGGGACACAAACATACATAAATTGGATAAGCATAAGGTAAACTTCCACACATATCACTCTCACAAATGGAATATCCATATAGGCGACTTTCATACAAAATGTATTAAAATTTGTAACATAACCACTGATCCATGGATTATCATAGAACCACAAGTATATATTTTATCATGTCACCACCAGTAATTTGTTTATAATGTAACAATCCTTAAAATTTATATCAACCATTATATAATAATAACAAAAAAATATATCAATTAACAACATTTTACTAAAAAAATTTGCAATCAAAATGAATCATTGAAAGATATTGAAATTGAAATTAAACTTTCAAAACTGCTTTCAATACCAATACACCCAAAAAGGTAATAAGTGGTTTCTTTTCATTGTAAAAACATTATGTCTTGTATAGGAATCTCAATATCAAATAAATGTTACTCTAGCTAAGAATTTTTTGTCTGCACATCTGCTAAAAAACATTCATTTTATCTTTTTGTTAAGAAAGAAAAAAACATCATATAAAAGGATTCCATTAAAAAACAATTAAAATAGAGACATGAAATTTCATTTATAATAATTTTATATCCATATAAATAAATAATTGTGTTAATATCATGATGAAAATATTTGATAATTAAATATATAAACATTTATGGTGTCCCATACCACTTTGATCATTTATATATAAATATGCATGAATTAATAAATTTAACAAAACATTAATTAAAATTAATAAAGATACAATATGGTTATTAAATTTCACAATGACTACAATGAAACCTAGTTAAATAATATGATTTAATATTATTAAGGAATGCTTCAATGAATGAATACTGAGATGAAGTCCCTTACCTCTAGTCTGATTCATCCAGTGTGTTATTTATTTTCCTAAAAAATATACATAGGTTAATTTATACTAGCTTGAGATACATTTTCATTTCTATTATTAGTTTTTTATTACTTATTACTATGTTATAATGATTAAAAAATTACATAAGTTCATATAATACATTTTGTCGATATTCTGTTCTTGAGTCAAAATTGATGTTGGTATACTGTAAATAGTCCATGTGGTCATAATTCCATAATATATAGAATATAAAACATTATATAAATATCTTATATATTAACTATATATGTATTTATAATAATCATTCGAACAAACTAAAAACAACATTTTTGTTGATTATTGGTCGTACGTATGCATGAACTATATTTCTATTTTCCCTATCCTAATGAAAGAATGAACACTAATAGAAATAAATGTAAATATGTATACATCTATAATATCAATAAATTTTAATTAATATTTAATTTAAATTATATATTATTAAGAAATAAATCATTAATACATTCCACAAGATGTGGTAACTAATCACATCATTTTGAGGAGGTGGTAATCCACACATCCCCAAACGAAGTTATCGTTTAACCATAATTTAGACCGAATGAATGTATGATTAATATAAAATTTACATAATAGTAAATAGGTTATTATATAAACTTGGAAATATTATCTTACAACAATAATGTTTTTAATACATTCCATGAAGGCGATAAATGAATAATTTATAAAAACATTATGCATAACAGCCATTTACCAGCATAACATGGACATCAATTTTGATTCATTGAATAAGAGGATGTGAAAAATGAAATGGATATATTATATTCTTTTTATAAATGTAATAAATAAGTATGTAAATTATTAAGGATTTATCATATATTTTTGGATGAAGTAGGCTAGGAGAATGTAGAAAAAGAAATGAAATTAAGAGAGGTCCATTGAGAGAATTTCCTATTGAATACCCCCTCATTGAACGACACTTGAGGACCTCATATTTGTACTTTTGGTTAGATCAGAGGAAATTTGACATGAGGAGAGTGAGAAGTAGAGGTTTGGGTAGATATTTGAAGAGTTAAATTTCTTTTTGGATTGAAATGGGGTGATGATAGTTGTTATTTATACTTTAGGAGAGGTGGGTTAAATTTATTTATTATTTTATATTAAAATCAATCCATATATAGGTGGAATTAAATTAGACAAAAATTTATTATAATAAATGTTATATAAGATTGTTAGGTTAATTAAACACCTCAAAAACCCTTTAAATTTTGTAGTTTATATTTCTATTATGGTTTTATCTTTTAATTTTATCGATGGAAAAAAATTACTTTTACTATGGTAAATAATTTTATTACCATGGTAACATTTTTGATATATAAAAATGAAATTGACCATAAAACCTATTATGATCCTTCATATTCCAAATATGGAATCGTTTTTACATAATTCAAATCTGATATTTGGAAAATTTTCTTTTAAAATTTATTCCGTAGACAAAACTAAAAAACATGTTTTTAAAGAGAAACGTTAAAAAGCTTGAAATGTTTTTATATCTAATTTCAATTAGAAATTAATTCTAATGACCAAAAATACATTTTTATCATAATAAAATAATCTATATATAATTTAAAACATATTATGATTATATTCTAACAATAGTAATAAATTACAGAAAAAAGTAGTTTAGAATTAAAATGAAATATTTATCACTGTTCATTAAATTAAGAATTTTTTTTAAGAAAAATACAATAAATTCAAAAAATAGTGATCTTTGATATCCCTATTCCAATTAAGTGTTTATATTTTGTCAAAAATAACTTATAAATGTGTCAAAAAATATATTTAAAATGGGTTGTAAATCAAAATATGGTTCATCTTTTTTTCGAAAAATAATAGTTATATAAACAAATCTAGATTTATCTTACATGTTGTTGAACATACTATGTCATTTAAATTATATATAATTAATAAATATTAATAGATATCAAAAATATTATTCTATAAGTATATGGTATGTCACACAGATGATGAAATTGATGACGTGGAAAATGATTGATGTTGTTGAATTCCTCAGATGAATCATTCAACATGGATGGATATTCAATGATATGTGGTAGGGATTACATAATATTATAAGAAGTTAAGTCATATGTTCTTTCTAAGGAACATAAAATTTATATTTTGAATATACAGGTAATTAGGGTGAGGTTAGGTCCAATGTTTCTCTTTATAAATGGTCAAAAAATAACGGAATGATGGATTTAAATATCTTTAAGAAGATTGTGTTCTATTTGGGAAGAAAACATGAAATAATTAGAGGTGATTCCCTAGGGATAATATTAGGGATGGTATTGACCAGAAAATGGTTTTATACCTTGGTTATGATAGTAAATTGGTTCCTTGAGTCTGTATTGATTCCCTCATTATACCGTAGGTGGAGATCTAGGTTTCTATCCTTATATGAACATAGGACTTTCCATGTATGTTAATTTATGGAACCCCTAGTTGGAAGAGTTCTTGTGTATAGGGTTGGGTTTTGACCATTTTAGTATCATGTAGATACCTTCCTCTTATCATCATGATTATTTTTCTTAATTTTTTATATAAAATGTTTAATTATTTCATTATTATTATTTCACTTTTCTGGTTATTTATACCCTACATTGCTATTTTTCCATGTTTCATTTTTTTTTGTAGATTTGGGTAATGATATCATTTATATTGGTGTCCTATAGAAACTCAATATTTAATAAAGACTTATAATGGCATGCCTACTTATCATGCATATATGTGATGTTGGAATTTCGGGTAAGTGAAGAACATATTATATTTCACGTACATTCTAAAATTCTATTGTATTTATAATAAATGTTTTGTTGTTGTAATTAATATATTTGTTTGCAAAAGTATAAATGTTTCATGATATTACATTCATGGTGATTTACATACTTGTATGACTTGGTTTTGTTTTTTGCGATTACTTATTAGTTAATACTCTTCAAACAAGTTGATTGGTTGGTCTAGTGTAGTCCTAGAGAAATTTATGACTTGTGATTTTCTATTTTATTTTGTAAGGATGTTATTTTTTAAATATGTAATTTTAATTTAGAAATATAAAATTTATTTTATATTTTACGTCTTTTTATGTTTTATTTTTTCATTGATTTTTTTGGACGCATTGTGATATGGTTTTTTACACTTATGTATGGGGTATATAACACTTAAATGTACATTATTTTTAGGGATTACGCATACAGGAAATGGTAATTAAAATTATATAGGAATCATGTTACCCTTATGCGCTAATGAAAATGTGTTCCCAACCTCTATAAGAGTTTTTTTACCCTTTTTGGGATGTTCTTAATATTACATTGTAGTTTCCTTACATTTTCATAGCTAAAATATTACACTAATGTGATTTTTGTGGTACTGGTGTTACGTTTCATGGGATCTATGGTATCTTTAGGTAACAGTATATTTCCCTATACATGGATAATTATTTTGGATAACTACCCTTACCAAATTTGTTTCTTGGTTTGTGCTATAGTAATGAAGCAGAGAAGTACCAATAAAATGTGGTTCACAATACATTTACAAAGTGCCCTTTCATAACATTACGCAACATCTAATTGAACTATAGATTGAATCAAATATTCTTCTTTTTGTTGAAATTGATTTTTTAGAAATTTTTTTAACACCAATATTCTGTTGTTTAGCATTTTTTAGACATCATCCAAAGGGAAGGATTTATGTAATTTAGGTTCCCATTGTCCATTTATGTAAAATGAGATATATATTTAAATATCATATAGGTGATTCCAAGAGGGATTGAGAGAATAAAAAGGGTTGATCTATAGTGAGGGGGAAACATTAGAGGCCAAATTGGTTATTATGATCATAGTTTACTTTTGGGATTTTGATTTAGTTGATATATTGTGATTGTAAGAGTTATGAGGATGTGATAAAAAGTTTCATCATATTGGAGGAGCACTAATGGGTGATGTCAATCCCTATATTGGGGGCTCTTTTTGTGTGTTTTTTTTCCTTTCATTTTTACCATATATGTTTATATAATTATTTATTAATTATCTAGGGTTATTCCATTATTCCTCTAGATAAATCAGTTTTCTTTTAGATTTTTCCATTCTTATATCCCTATATCTATGATGTTGGGTTTTCATCTTATAATAAAATGTTTTTGGATGGTGTTCATTCTGTGGAGTAGGAGAAATGTGGTCCAAACTACAGTATTTCATCTATTATTTATCATTCATGTACTCAAACCATTATTAATGTGGAATTTTCAACCCATTATATCCATTGTTTTTTCTTATTAGGTTGTATTCTCCTTCTTGTTGGAGGTTTATCTTAGTAATGATTATACTTTAATCTCTATTGTGGGTGTGTTGCAAGAGACTACATTCTACTTGGGAATTTTTATTCTCTATCCATATCTATACTATCTTATCATCCATCCTATATCATTATTTTTTCATTTGATCTTAATATACCACACTATCATCCGTTAATAACTCTACTACAGATCATTCTTTTAAAAGACCCTAATATGTAATTTTTATTCCTGAAAAAATAACTTACATTCCAGGCACCCTAAAAGGAGTGGCATTTATCAGGGATAAAAATAGCCATAATAATGTTCCCCTTTATCAATGCTTTTTCACACTTATAATTACCCCCTATATCGACACTTTATTAACAATTGATAATGGTTGCCTTTATATATGTTTTGTAGCACTAATAAATTTATTAATATATATATGTGTGTGTGTGTGTGTGTTTATTTGAATCACACCCCAAAACATTTCAGTGCTCTATCCCCTTGTCCAAAGCCCTCACACCACCTTTTTCAGTGGCCGCAATTCCCCTTTGGCATTTCCTTTACACTTCTTTGGTACATATTGACATGTTCACATTCATGCACTCAAAATGGTGACCATCATTGTGCAATATGATCCTCTTAACTATTTCGCTGATATTTTTCTATTCAATATAAATGATATTATAATTTATTTATATTTATTTACATACCTCTTTTTTATTCAAATATTTATATATATATGAAAAATTATTTTAAAATACATTTATAAAATATATGTTTTTTGTATGTATATTATAAATTTATATTTATATACTTATTTGTATTTAAATACTTCCTAAAATAAAATTATTTACTTTTATTATAATATGTATATTAATATATATTTGTTTAATATTTCATCAACATATTTATTTATAATTATTTATATATATTTGTATATGTAAATAGATATTCATATATTTTAGTAATTTTAAATGATGGTATGATATTAATTTGAATAAAATGTACAATAGTTATTTATAAATGATTTACATAATTATTAATAAATATATTTTCAAAATATGAATATATATTTTATACTTACATATAAATTTTATATGTTACATCTATATTTATTTGTATTTATATTTTCATATATAAATATACTTATTTATATATAATTGTATTTTGAGAAGTAATTGTTTAAAAATTTAATTTTAAAAATTTATTATAAATATATTTATATACTATAGTTAATTATAATGATAAATTTATAAAAATAAATTTATATATGATGTATTTACATAGTACAATGAAACTAAATAAATTTAAGTTCTAATTGTATTTTATTTGAAGAGAATGTGTTTGTATAATGGAAATTCAATGTGATAATTATTAAAGCATGCTGATTCAACCATTTAATTATTCATTATATGTATTCATTAGTGGGAATGGTTTTTTTAAATGTATAAGAGTTTTTGTAAATGAAGAAAAAATATTTGATGTGATGATTGATAAACCGATTGTTATAATATAGACATGTGAAAGAGACATTCTGAGACTAGATTTTTTTCAATTTTGAATGAAATTAAGGAGATTTAGGGACTATGAGATTTTGAATTTATAATTTAATTCAAAAATAAAATACTTATTGGAATTATTATTAACATGAAAAATATTTCTTCCCCTGAGGAATTGTTGAGCAGTTAGAAATTTAGGCATGGGCTATTTGGGAATTTTTTAAAAACTTTTAAGTGATTTAAATAAAATAATTAGCCAAGAAACAAGATGAACTAACCTAATCATATTAAGTGGGATGATTCAATAATTACATAGGACAGTAAGTTCAATGAGAAATGATGGAGGATGGAGATATCATAGTGCACCCAAAAGGATAAGACATGGAATTGAAAGCAACATGTCCTACATAAAATGCATGGAGTTGGATGGTGTGTATGTGTAGTGAGGCATGACCAATGATACACATTGTTTTGTGGTGTATTCGGGTGCTAAACCCTGTTTGTAGATTGAATTTTCGAAGGCAAGATGTGTTTTATAAAGGAGAGAGAGAGATGGAAAAAATATATGATATGTGACATGGAATTAAAAGAAAAAGTATCTTTGTTAAAAATATACATATATAACACAACCTTCTGACCATCTAGATCTCAGATCGAGGAAACCAACATCTGTATCCTTTTCATGTGGGGTTCGATGCCTAAATTATAGGTTCTTCATCTCCAAATTTTAGGATGAACGAAGTGAAGTAATCAAGGCCCCTTTTATTTTCATAGAGATTCAATCAATATGAAACATCCAAGCACATTAATTTTACCGATTATAGGATCTCTACACTGAGTTGATTCTTTCTGCGTAATGCTACCCACATACGGGTAACCACTTAATGGTACCTACAAAAGGATTCCATGAGGAGTTAACTACAAAGATTACATGTTTTCAATATAAATTCTTTTCATAAATACTACAATATTTGGGTGAATTAACATATTCATAACAAGATATAATTTGTGTGACTTTTAAAGACATCTGTAGGTCAACAAGTTTCAAATATTTTCTGAAGTGTAATGAAATATAGACGCTATGTTGGTGGAAGGTATTAGTGACTACACATATAACTGTCAATGAACTAGGTCCAATAGTACTACTACAACATTAGAGAGAGAAATTGTTTTATAAAGAAATAGGGAATCCATGTTACCTTTTTTCAATGAAAATGTTATCTGTGGTTTTCATTCATATTAAGGATCCAGGTCATTGAGAATATTTTTATGCAATATACTAACACATTGTAATATGGTGAAAGTGTTTCTACATATAAAACATATCATGAAAAATAATATGTATCTTGATATACCGTGTTGCATGATATTGGAGAGAGCCACATGACACACTAGTGTGATGGCCCTATGCATGAAAACTAATAAAGAACATGACATAGGGTATGCGATGCATTCATATAATATGATAATATTTTTATGAGATTTCTTTTTGAGGTTTATCCTTTCAAAAAAAAATTAAAATCCCAAGTCTCATTCACGCATATAATATTTTATGTGAGGCAATTATAGGGTATTTTTTTAAAGGTAGTGTGACACATTCATAAAAAAAGTATAATTGTTAGAATAGCAGTGAGTCATTTTAATTTGATATTGAATAGTGAAAACATAATGAACTATAAACTATACTGTAGTTTTCTGTTAACCGAAATGTGTAGTCAGTAGTTAAAAATTGTTCAGATAAGGAAATGTTATTTTTCTCTAAAGAATGATAATAGATATTAAGTATACATGTATTATCAATGAGATAAGAGATGATTGTATTTTCAGACAGTCAATACATATCAAGGAAATTTGAACTAGTATTTCATAAGATCAGGGAGTTCATACTTGATGTGGAGAATATCCAAAATGTATAGTATATAAGTAGGTAGAAGCAGTTGATGATCTATTCCTAGAATCATGGAATAACCATTCACAAAATAGTGGGATTCTAGTACAACAAATCTTATCTATTCAGGATATATATCAATCATAATGTGTTACTATAACGAACACTGGTTGGATGCCATTATAAAATCCCATTTGGAGACAACCCACTATAATAATTACTGATAATGAATTATAGATATTTTTTGTCAAATATTTTTGAAGCTTTTCTATACTTGTAATGACATTATTTAATATTGGATATGTTCAATCCAAGATGATCTCAATGAAAACAAATATATATCCACCAATATTAGGGGAGAAAATTGTAAATATAATTTTTTATTTGTTTTTATTAATCAATGTATGAGAAATTATTGTTTATATTTTCAGGGAATATCAATCATCGAAATAGGTGTATAAGTTTTAATTTAAGAGACAGAAAAAGATAAATGTAAATTGGTAAAACTTATGAATACTAGTTCGATCCCCCCCACACAGACACACAATGTATTTGAGAGATACATTGGGTTCTCTAACGGGTATCAGATAAGAAGGATCTGAGTCTAATTGGAATCATCATATTTTCCTATGTATTTTTTTTATATATTATTTAGATTTTAATTTATTTTTTATTAGTTTTTCATAAGATAGAATATTATGTTCATATCTATGTCAATTCCAACAAGGATTCTTCAATAAAAAAATTGATTAATAGATGGATGAACAAGTTAAGAATTCTAAGAAAGAGTTTGAAGATTAAATAATGCAATCCATTTCACAATTATCAATGAATTAATATTTCCATTAAAATATGGTTTCTTATATTGTATAAGGTGATAAAATATAGGATAATAAAATTTTGGAAGAATAGGTATCACAATCAATGAAATTATTTTATGTCATAACTGTAGTCAACTATCCAAAAATTCCCATGACCTACTCCACTCCACCACCAGCTGTATTGGGTTTTTTAGTTAGGAAATAATGAAATTGAATACATGTATTGAGTACTTTTCTTCTAAAATGACACATAATTAAATAATTACACAAACATAATTATCTCAAAATAATCATGATCACATGTCCATAAAAACAACTACAGGTTAAATATCTCAAATTCTATAACAGATTATCAAAATTCTATTTTAAACTATATTCATTTAAATACTAATTATATAGGTTTATACTATATTAACTCTAATAATATATATTACAACCATAAAACAAATATACTAGAGTGGGTTTCAACTGTATTACCATAGAATATAAAAAGGGATCTTTTCTCTAAAGATTGATATAATTTCCCATGATCCGTACTCTAGAATCCTCAGCTGAAATCCATGAAAATAAAATTAAGAATTGGGGATGATAATTATTAAAACATATTTTCCATCTAAAACATACTGAATAAAAAGGAAATTTGATTACTTACAACCTCAAGTTCCATTTATGCTTAGATTCATAGAGAATGAGGAAAAAATCCTACATAAAAAATCTCATGACATTAAAGGGTATTTTCTCCCACTGAACCAAACCTATGTTATTTCATTATTGGTTATCAATATCATACATGTGAAATAAATTATAGAAATAAATCATTCATCCTTATTCTATATTCCATGGGGAAATGAAAAAATAATAAGGGGGATCTCAAAATCTCAATATAGTTAAATATATGCATTTACAATTGAATTTCAACAATGAGCATATTAGTGAATATGGGTATGAGGACATAAGTGGAGTGCATAATTGAATTATAAAACTAATAGTACCCATAAATTTTTGGATCATAAAATATAATTTCTTGTAAAATGAAAGAATCATCAAAATCAATAATAATGAGCCTGTTCATATTAATCTCAATCAGGAGAATCATTACAAACCCATATAATGTATAAATAAAACATGTACATAACATGGGAAATAATTTTCAATTCACTCTTAAAAATACTCTAACAAATTGAATAACCAAAATAGTTTAATTCCATAAAAAATGAATTGGATTTCTATTATGGACCTGCTTATTCTTGGCTTATCACAAAACCACCCATCCTTGATTTATCACAGAACCACCCTTCATTGGTTAATAATATAACCACTAATCAAATTTCCATGTTCCATTTTGTAATCATACAACACCTAATCATTAATTTAATCATAAAATCATAGAAAAGTACATTATCACTTTTATAAAATTATTGACACATGGAAAATAAATGGGGTATATAATAATCTCATTGATACATGATTAACATGTATAGGAGAAACAAGTTCTATAAAAACCACATTGAAATAATAAATATACATACCTAGAAGAAGGTGAATTGAATCAATAATTAATATCCCTAGTTTAGAATAATTAAAAAATGGATATTGACATTTATTAATGGAAATATAAATGAGGGATTAGTTAAAATATTATTGGGGAAAGTATCATTTTTATTTTAAAACAGACTTTTAAAAACATATAAACATTGAATATATTGTTCTATTAAAAATAATTCTCAAAGATTATAATGGAATATTTTTAAAATAATTTAAAACATTCATAAGTATAACATCCTTTCATATTTCAATAAAACTTTTTAAAACTTTTTTTAAAACATATTTACAAAATATTTTTTTGAATAACATAGATTTCCGACCGAAGAGGTAAATGGAGGAATATTTTAATAACAAAAATTTATAAATAATTTTTACTATAAAAGAAGAAAAATTAGCCCAATTTCGTTAAAATATCATGAATTATCCAAGTATAATATAATTCATGTGTTTTATAATATATCAAACATCAGTTACCTAATTATAAAACAATATTGTTAAAGAATGGGATTGTAACAAAATACTCTTACAACTTTTGTAATATTGAATCACAATATAAATGTATTAAAATCATTAAATAAAGAATATAATATTATTAAAATAAGTATATTTATGATATAACATTTAAAATGGTCAGTATATACAACTAAAAGATAAATTAGGTTTATAACATAACAAACGTCTCAATGAAGGAAAATTGAGATAAAAACCCATTACCACTTTTGGTAACATTGAAACTATGAAACCCATGAATGGTAGATCCTAAAATGGTTATTTAAATCACCAAAAACATAATTATAATAATTATAAAATTCCAAAATGTAAAATATATACACCACATGATAATAATTAGTGCATAAAATGGAATGTATGTCAAAGAAAAAAATTGAGATGAAAGGAAATATTACCATCAGCCTGATTCATCAAGTTTGTCTTTATCTTTGTGAATACTAAATTTTGGTTAATTATTTAATTTTTTTACAAAATTATTCAACATTATTATAACTATTATTTCACTATTAATATGATATATACAATTACATAATTAATTGATTTTAAGTTGTATATTTTTACCATATTCAACTTATGTGTGAAAACTAGATTTTCGTGGTCTACTAAGGTCTCTGTGGTCATTATTTAAACATATATGTTATAATAATAATTCCATAATTAAAATATTACATCTATAATTATACATATATATATATATATATATCATTCATGTGATTTTTTGATGAAAAAATAAGAAACATATGGCTTTGAAGAGGCAGTAGTCTACATGTCCATAAACAAGCCTTCATTTATCAATGTGTGAAAAGGTTGGAAATAATGTTATATATTATATTTACATGAATATATTTTTTTAATTAATATACTATATATTTAATTAATATAAAATATTTTAATTAAAATTTTACTTAATAATCCCTATGTAATGGGTGAACGAATCATATCAAATTGAGGAGGTGGTAGTCCACACATAGAGAAACGATGTCATTGTATTCCCAAAAAAATTTAATCATGAATGTGTGTGTAATATAATAATTCCATAATCACAATACCATCATAAATATGTTATATATTATGTAACGTCCCAATTACAGGTTCCAAATACCAGGTTGGTCACATCACCTCAAGCACATTTCCCCATATGCCAAAGGGTGCCGACTAGCAGCTATGGACATAGACTGATAATGGGGAAATTATGCCTTCATTGGAAGTGTTTACATAGAGGAATAAGAATAGTAACAATAGTGGAAGCCGTAATACCAAAAAAAGTAAGTAGACAACATAAGTCTGCTAGTAATATAACATCATGATCATATATAAATGTTTCATGACACATGTATCTAGGAATGTAGTAAAACAAGTCAAAATGCTAGAAAACAACACTGAATCCATGTACAATAGAAAATAAAGTAAAATCCAGAAGTATCGCATTCCTCATCATTGTCCTATGCCCTCGATCACCAACAAAAATCAAGTACCTGATGAAGAAGGGTGCTTTACCTTATCTATACCTGCAAGCATATAATCTGATTGGATAAAAAAAATTAGCCAAACATGGTGTGAGACAAATCCCAGTAAGAAACCACCAAAAGATATGTACCTAATAGTCCATTAATATATATAGAAGACAATACGATGAAATGAAGCAATGAACTCGGAGGTACTCAACATAAAAAAATATTATAGTTTTTAATTACATTTATTTACATTTATTAATTATTCAAACTGTTGAATAATGATCCCCTGGATCGAGCCTAAAATCATTATCTAACCATTCATTAGTAATAATAGATGTCTCCGAAGACCATCTAAACAAATAGGTATTGTCACGACCCGTCCCAATGGAGCCCGCACCGCGACTCCCCAAGCCTGCCTCCAATAGGCCAGGGGCTAGTGACTAGCACCGAGTAGGCATATTACTAATAGGGGAGGCATTGCCTAAGTACCTGTACACACAAAAACACACATCTCCCTGCCCAAAAATTTTGAAATGTAAAAACCACTAAGGAACAAAATGAATGCATAAAACAAAACCCAACCAATAGAGTACGATAGAAAATAAACTACTGAAAGTAAACTGGGCCGGAATACAAGCCCGCCAAAAACAAGAGTCTGAAAACATCAAATTCCAACATGTAAACACAAAGAGGTACTTGAACTACTTATCATAGCTATTGGAATGCCTAGGCCTGTAGGGAACTCAAAAAGCTCAGCCCTATCCTAGCCCACCCTAGACTCTGCCAAAAGGATGCTCATCTTCACATGACACGACACGTGAGGGTAAAGCCCGTGCAGGGGTGAGTATGACAATACTCAGTAGAGGACCCCAATATAAAAATTCAATACACAAAGTAATGTTACAGTCGTCTATACATAGTATATGATTACAATACATATATCAAGAGAAATAGAAACAAGAAATACTCAGAATGCAGACCCATGGTCTAGAGACAAGTCGCATAACCACATACCTCTATATAGGGATTCAGTTTAATGATTCCACAAAGCACTCATTCTGGGAGAACTCACTCCACGAGTCCGATAGCTATGATGACGTTCGTCTGAGAAGTACTGTTCATCCGGAAAATCCATGAGATATAGATACACTCTTAATGGGGGAGCACACTCTTGAGTGGGAAAGATCATGATACACAGATGAGGATCATTTCCAGGGCCTTGATGGATACCGCGACTCATCTGGATTCACATTCTAAGTATTGGATGGATGCCCGGTGGAGTTGCTCACGTTGATGCCTGACTCCACCTAGGGTTAAGAATGGATAATGGATCTTGCTCCAGGCCTCTCTGAGGGATTTCTGACTCTATCTCATAAATTTCTACAGAAAGGATCATACTCCTGTAGAAGGAAACGATACCTTACCATTAGGGGAACAATAAAAAGGGTCACTAACCCAAACGAAATATGTCCAAGACACGGTGGAAAAGAAGACCAAGCCATTTTACGAAAAGTAAACCGAGTGTAGAAGTGTCGCGCACTGTGTCTTCTGACCCCCTTTACTTCCCATGTACAACAGATCATGTCTTAAGGCTTGTCATGTAGAAAAAGTCAGTACACGGCATGTAGTACATATTACAATCCATGTATGAGTCATCTGGGGTCGACTTTATGTACATGGCTGTGTGACTGTACATGGATTTATCCCGTGTGTGCCATCCCATGTAACTGATTGATGGGGTAATCTGTGTAGCTGACCTGGTCTAGTTGTGTGGTGGAGTACATGGCCGTGTACTCCATCTCGTGTTCGTGAATCCCCAAGATACACACCGAGTCCCACATAGTTGCCTCTTCCATGCTGCGTAGGGACTACACCCCAAGTTCCGAAGCCATGTAGTCCATCCCGTGTGCGTGTATTTCCCAGAATACATGCTGAGCCTCGGGGAAGGTCTAACATGCCGTGTGACCTGGGTCACCCAACGTGTCATACCTTTTTGACACCCAAAACCCTATCCTTCACTGAGTCAGTCCACACGCCGTGTTCATTAGGATACACGTTGTGTATTCTGGAAATTTTTAGAATCATGAACCTCTTTCATCGCACCTTCCATGTTTCCAAATTCATTGATCTGGTTGTCCGATAACCATGAAACACACGAGTTTTGGTCTCCCCAAACCACATATCCAATTCTTTTGGATTCAGACCTCCGATCGGCTCCAAAAATGTGTAATGATCCACCTGCGTGAAGAATGCTCAAAGAACGGTCCTTCCCGATCTAGTCTGATTCATCATCTGCTATCGTCGTCACAACTCCAATAGGTCATTGTGATATCAGATCTTCAATTTGGGATCATTACGCCGCAAAATATATGCAAAACAATTTATTGTTCGTCACCCCAGGAAGAACGCAAAGACCACACAAGAAAAGGGGGAAGAAATCCAATAAACCAAAATGAGGAATTAACCTCCGCCTTCGTTTGTCATGATATTGATCCACTCCCGTTAGAAGGCTTAAACATAGAAGATTAAAACAATAATTTACCATGGATTATTTCCCCAAGATCAACCCAATAATAAACCTCTCGCAAGAACGCACAAATCCGTGGATCAACATGTTCGGGGTCGATCCGCATTCGTCGTTAAAAACAGAAATGGGGAAAGAAGAATTTAAATGACAAACCCCTACCTCGCTCCAGTTTAAGAACGATTGTCAATTCATGTTCATTGGTGGGGTTCTTCGAATCCGAGAGGTGTTGATTGCTCACATCGTCGTTGTCCGCCAATAGGTTCTTCTCCAAAGCTTTAATGGAAAACCTCAATTTCTCTGGGTTATGTGGCAAAACCTGTGAATTTTCTATAATAAATTTATTAAAGTGGAGGAAAATAAGGTCTCTATGTAAAAAGGAAACATTTTAAAATAAAATAAATTATTAATTTATATTATTTCTTCAAAAGTGTTTCTTTTAAAGACCCAAAAAATAAATTTTGCAGTCGACCCACACCGGTCGTTGTTAGTCTCTACCTAAGGTAAAGTAATTCCTTTGAACGCAATGGTGCCCTTGGATTTCTGATCCAGACACTTGTTTAAAAGATATTCCACTTTTTCAGGAAAACTGCTCACCCGTGCTATTTAATCTTTTAATTTAGTTCAAATATTTATTCTGGGCACTCCGAGCCTCATAATCGCACACCGTAAAAAGGTATGGTCTCAAAGTAATTCCATATAATAATTAAAAATAAAACATGGAACATCCGAGACATTATAATCTCCCCATCTTAGGGCATTGCATCCCCAAAAAAGACAAAACAAAGGCTACTCCAAAAGATGTGGGTACTGGGCACGGATCTGGGCCTCCCGCTCCCATGTGATCTCCTGAAGATTCTCGTGCTTCCACATGACATTTACTAGGGGAATCAATCACCCACGAAGGATCCTCTCCTACTTATCCTCGATCTCCACTAGGTACTCAGTGATGGTCGCTCGATCATCGATGTCTAGCTCACCCCAGTCGATGACGTGGGATTGGTCATGCACGTACCTCCTCAGCTACGACATGTGGAAGAAATCTTGTACTCGATGCAACTGTGGCAATTGAGATAGGTGGTACACCACCTTGCTAACTCTATTCAATATCTGGAAAGGTCTGATGAACCTTGGAGATAGCTTGCCACCCTGGCTAAATCTCTGTAACCCCCATCGAGGTGAGACCCGAATAAAGACATGGTATCCTTTTTCGAACTCTAGAGGTCTCCGTCATCTGTCAGCATAAGACTTATACCAGCTTTGTTTAGACTTCATCCAGTCCCGAATGATCTACACCTTCTCAGTGGTAGCTCACACTAACTCTGGGCCCATGAGTGATGAATCTACGAGGTCTGTCCAGCAAAGAATTGACCAGAAGGGTCTCCCATATGAAGCCTCGAATAGTGCCATACCAATGGTGGAGTGGTAGCTATTGTTGTATGTAAACTCCAGCAGTGGTAGGTGGTCCTCCCAGCTATGAACAAAGTCCAAGATATAGGCTCTCAACATATCCTCCAAGACCTGAATTGTTCTCTCCGTCTAACCTCCAGTCTGGGAATGAAATGCTGTGATCAAGCATAGCTGAGTCCTAAAAGCCTCCAACAACACCTTACACATCCGGGACATGAAACATGCATCTCATTCCAAGACTATTGTCAAATTGACTCCATGTAGTCGTATTATCTCCTGCACGTAGAGGCGTCCCCAGCTCTCTACGAAACTCTACTCCCTAATAGTTAGGATGTAGGCTTACATGGTGAGTTAGTCAACGATCACCGACATGGAATAATTCCCCCTGGACATCTGTGGTAATCATGTCATGAAGTCCATAGATATTCTATCCCACTTCTACTCTGGAACTTATAGGGTGAGAGCTAATCCCATTGGAACCATGTGCTCAGCCTTCACTTGCTATCATGTAAGGCATCGAGAAACGAACTGTGCTACTTCCATCTTCATTCCTGACCACCAGAACTATCATAGGAGATCCTGATACATCTTTTCCACTCAAGGATGTACCTCCAAGGGGGAAGTATGAAATTCTCTTAGGACCTCCTCCCACAATTCCACTATTATAATAGTGTGTCCTCTAAAAAAAAGTATGTGCTCCCCACCTTGTGAATATCCATCAGGAGCAAGTCCTGTGGAAAATTGGGCACGTAAACCCTCATAGTAGACATCCCAAAGTTGTGCCTCCCTAAATCTCTATAATAGAGGAGGGGAGACAACCATCATCTGTAGGTAAGATGCATCATCGTTGTCCACAAAGGATAACTGCAATGTGGATAACTTCTCTGTTTCCTCACTCAACAGCTGTGAGCTCGACCTTCTGTTAAGAGAATCTGCCACGTGGTTCCCCTTCCTAGGAGAATAGATGATCTCGAAATCATATTCTTAGAGGAACTCTATCAAATGCCTATATCTCAGATTCATATGTTTCTCAAAAAAGACGTACTTGAGGATCATGTGGTCAGAGTAGATGATAGATCGCTCACCCGTAAGGTAGTTCCACCATATCTTCAATGTGAAGACTACCACTGCCAAATAAAGATCACGGGTCACATAGTCCAGCTCATGTGGCCTAATATGGTGTGAGCCGTATGAAATCACATCCTGTCTCTACATTAGGACACAACCAAGCCTGGTTCCTGATGCATCGTAGAAAAATACGTAATCAAAAACCTCCTCCGATAATCGCAAAATTGGGGCGCTCATAAAACTCTGTCTCAACAGCTCAAAATACAGTTGGCACATCTCCGTCCACATGAAGGGTTTCCCCTTCATGGTCAAGGTTATCATTGGTGATGATATCCGAGAGATATCAGGAATGAATCACTGGTAATATCCTACCAACCCAAGGAAGCTCCGCACCTCCATCACGCTCCGCGATGGCTCCCATGCTAACAGTGCCTCCACCATGGCTGAGCCATAGCTACTCCATCTGATCAGATGACATGTCCCAGAATTTGGACCTCTTGAATCTAGAACTTGAACTTTGAGAGATTCCCATAAAGCTGGTGCTCTCGGAGTATATGTAGGGCGCATGTGTCTCGCGTGCTACTCTTGTGACGCCGAGTATCCAAGGATGCCATCGATGAATACCACTAAGAACCAGTCTAAATAAGGCTGTAAGAACTGGTTCATAAGTCCCATCAAAACTATGGGGGTATTCATCACCCCGAATGGCATCACCATGTACTCATATTGATCATAGCGGCATCTGAATTGCATCTTTGGTATATCCTCACCCCATACTCATAAATAGTGATAACCTAATCGAAGGTATACCTTCGAGAACCATTGTTCCCCTCTTAGTAGATTGAAGAGGTCTTCTATTCATGGTAGTGGATACTAATTTTTCACCAAAAATTCAATTATTTTATAAAAATCCCAAAAATTCACTCCAACCATTTTTCGACGTGTAAAATTGAAAAATGAAATCCATTTTTTGAAAATAAATTTCTAAATGTTTTTAATTTAATTTTTATGTAATATAATTATTTAATGGAAAAAATATTTAAAACTATACATTGTTTTATAACACCTTGAGAAATTAATCCAGGTCCCATAAAATTATCTTATGACCATAAGAAAATAATGTAACAAAATTTTATTAGCTTTTATGAAAATAAATTTCATTTCAAATTACTAAATTAATCATAAAATTGAAAATAAAATATTTATTATATTCAGATATACCAATACTTATACTACGATCATTTTTTTACTTTTAGGATTTCTAAATTGTATTTATACATTCATAGGTGAAGTTTCTATTTTTTGGCCAATTTACTATTCATTACTATTCATTTTTATTCATAAGTGTATGTTAGTTTTAATAAGGGTCTGTTACTGTTCATAAAATTTTTTTGTCTTATCAAACTCTAAATATTTTACCGAACACAACTATGCATGTCAGTTTCTTGAAATTTAAATCACAGAGGTGGAAAATTATGTGTACTTGATAAGTCATAACAAAGTGTAATTTTTTAGAGACTCAGTGTTTCATGAATTAAATTTTAATTTTATTTTCAATATCTTGGGGTGTGACATTATTCCCTCCTTACATAAACTTCATCCTTGAAATTATGAAATTCAATTTCTAATGTTCAAGGTTGATACTTGAAAATTCCCTTGTGGGAATCCTACATCCCAAATACGGTTAAAATATCATATTACTAAGTGTGAAAGGGAAATGCGTCGGTTACCACAAGGCTACACATTAAAATTGGATAACTTGTCATAGAAGAATATTATAACCATCATGTTCTCATAGAATTTGATAGAGAACATTTTGAGGTGAAACATCATTACCACAAAACCATAATCTATAGTTATTAAGAAAAAGATAATTGGAAAATATTTTTTATTAAGACTCATTTCTGAGATTTTAAAAATTATTCCACTCAACAAGAGTATAAATATGAATTTAAATTTAATAAACACAAACATATCCTTTGTTTGTACCTTGAAATATTTATACATTATATCTTAGAAAACTTTTCATCATGTGGTGACATTAAACTCTAAATCCTCTTAAAATGATCAACTTAAACCATTTCATAACTTTTTTAACATTCCAAAAGATAATGATCCAATACATTAGAATCATTCTCATATCCATCATTTTCAGATCCATGAACATTGGGTCCTTATAAATCATGATTTTTTTAGAACACAGTGATACATACTTATCAATACATCTCCTACCTTTTTTCCTTTAATGATCATGAAGCATCCCTAAATTTTCTCATTTGTAACATGTGAATATCCTCATCATGTGTCCTATTGAAATATCATAATCACTAAAATTACCATAAATCCTTATTTTAAATAAGAATTCTTCCATATACATGATATAGGATAAATTTCTTATAACCAAAAATGTGGTAAAATCCATCAATGATAGCATAGAACACTTGTTGACAAGTCAAAAATCAATTTTGAGGTAGGAAATACTCATCAAAATAAATAATTTCAACATCATTATCTTCATCATTAGAAATATATTAAGGGTTGTACTTCCTTTAATCATTATTTTTCCAAAAATATTAAGTCTCTACTGAAAATCCATTCTTGGAACCATTCACCATATGGGATCAAATCCTTAACCAAAATGTATTGTAGTAAAATCCTCACATATTCCATAAATCTTATAACAAGTACTTTTCTGACAAAATATTCAAATGACATGATTCATGACTAAGATAATTAATCATTCTATTTCATCTATGATAGCATAATAACATAATAATTATCCAAAATCATCATTTAGTGTATATTCCTTTGATGCTTGGGACATTGATTCACATTGTGTCCCAACTGCGTGTAGATGAAGCATTGTACATTGGAAACATTTTTGTTACCCTTGAAATCATAAACATGGTGTCCTTTTCCTCCACACATATAACAAACACCCATTCCCATCAAGAATTTACTATGGTGATATATTCCATAGTTATGACTTGTATGAAAACCCTTCTTTTCCTTCTTCTATTTATCAATATTTTTCTCTACCATCCTCTTATTCGTTTTCATCCCTTCAAATACATTGGACTCATAAAATATTATACATCCCTTGTAAACACATGATACTATTTCCTCATATGAAGAGGACACATGGGAGTCTATCTTTATTTGAAAATATGGCTTAATATCATGAGAGATATGATCCTTATTACTATTTTCATCACATGCATTGGTGATATTCTCATTTTTCTACTATGATCGATTTCTAATCATCTCTATATGCTATATTATCTCATAAAATTATGAACATTGTATAATACTAAACAAATTATAATACATATCATATATTTATGCATCGTAAACCCTAGAACCATATAATTTTGTTACTTTGGAAGAATAAATCATTCATTATGATATGTAACAAAAAATGTGACTTATTCTAAGCATATACCACTATAGTGTCAATCCAAGAGTGTAGTAAAGTCCACTGTTATAGACAAGGTTACCTCAGGTCAAGCTCAAAACACCTTATTAATGTTTTTACTCCTAGGTACATCTCGGCCAAAACCACATCCACATATAGTATCCTGAAAAGTATTTATTTTCTAGGAAAATCCAGAAAATATTTTCCATAGAAAAATCATAGGATGTTCTTGTAGGTGTATCGCCATGTCTATCTTAGCGTTTCGTTGTTAAATCTATGTTTTATAAATCTTTCATCTTTTTTTCTACTAAAATTAATTTGATACCAATTGTAACACCCCAACCCTAGAAGATTGGAGATTGTGCATTATGTAAATACAATGGCATAATAATAAGGAATAAAATCCTAAAGGAACGAGTTGTTTATTAGTTTTGGTAAACTAGATACGTACTTAAGTTCAACATTATAACTTGAAAATAAATAAAACATATATGATTTATTGGATACATCCAAAACTCTATGTATATCCCTAAAATTCATTCCTAATAAACTTTTTCATGTCCTGCAAAAATTAAACATAAGAAAGGGGTGATTTTAGATGCTTAGTAAGGATATGAAATGCAGTGTAACACATCATAATCCTAAAAATTAGGCTTGGTGAATAACTAAAAACACATGCCTCTAAAAATAAACTTGAACGTAATATGGAAGGAATATGATCTAAGTAAATATTTCCATAAAAAAATAATATTGGGTATTCTAATAGTCAACAAACCACATGAAAATTCAATTACTATTTTCATAATGAGGTGAATGCATATTCCAAAAATTCTGAAACACATCTTCAAGGCCTCATATAGGACACATAAAAAATTTTAATTCCAAGGATGAAACTATATCTAAAAATTGGAAGCTCTCAACCAAGTCCATATATATTTGCCTCATGAGACCTACCGAGGCATATTGTGGTTATAGAAGGCCCTAACTATCACATAGAAAGTACAATAAATTCCTCATATGAAAGGGGTGAACCTAATAAATATATATATTCATATTGAATAAATGAATTTAAATGTAAATAACATTACCCAATTATTTAACATAAACACTAACCATTCAGTGTAAAAGAGTGAATGGTGTCAAGATAACACATACACATCCAAACTAATATGAATACCTTAAAAAAATATTATAGATGATATGATAAGAGATATACCTCAATTAATTACAAGATTCAACAAGGGATGTTGACATAGATGAAGATACATTTAAATAAGAGCACTGAAAATCCTTGAGGAAATAATCCTTAAACATTGAAAAGTGTCCCATACTAACTACAAACATTCAAATTATAATCCATTAGAATATCATGAGAATAAGGCGACTCTTGATATGATATAACAAAGGTAAATAGATACTCCAAACCCAAAAAAAATGTGGTGAACATGAAATATATATCATAAAAGCTATAGTGAGATGAGAAAAATATTTTTTACTTTGGAAGGAAGCGTTTTTCTGGAAAATCATTTTCATTTGTCTTTAAATAAGATTGTAAAAATATAGATCCTAGAAAATAAAATGAAATTTCATTGATATTATATTTTATTCTAAAATAAATTCTTATTTAGGTGAAATTATTTAAAAAGAGTTTTTAATGAAGCTTTAGAGATAAAACATTTTAGTGTCGTTGAAGGAAAATATTAAAGGATTTTAATGCGCCAAGGTATATTTTATTTAATAAAACTAAACATGAAACAAAATATGTTTTTCATATTAAAATTTGAGATTTTAATAATATAAATATGGAATAAAATAGACCTAAGAGTGAACCTCAAAAAAGGTAATAATTTCGAGAAGTTCCTCAAATAAGCATGCATTTCAGAACATTTTTTGGAATGATTCTTCTAAAACATGTAACTCCCCATAATATAAAGAAGGAGTATAATTAGTAAACACATATAGAACATTAAAAAATAATTTATGAGGAGTACATAGTAAAAAGAAATAAGAATTTATATTGAAGTTATTAGATAATAGTAGCAACTTGAATGAAATTGGAGGTTTAGGTAGAATATAGTTAAAATATTATAATTAATTGAATCAAATGTCCCAAAATTAATAATAATAAAATGATAAATTTATTATCATTAAAATATATATATTAATGATATAAACATCAATTTTAAGTATACATACACCATACCTAAGTAGTACTAGTGAATAAAAAATATCTCACAAAAATGACAGTGAGATGAAGAAACCCCTTACCTTAGGTCCAATTGTATTCTTCACTTGGAATTATTGTCCTAGATAAGAAAATTAAATTCACTAATTAATTTTTATAGAACCTCTTATACCTGTAATAAATTTATTGTAACCTTATTATGTTCATTCATGTACTTTTTGATTGCTTTAGAGGTTCAATTTCATTATTTGGGTCTGTTTGATTCATGATCAATATACTTATATACATGAATATATAATCATGTAAAATGTGGATGGATGGACATAAATTATGTTGTATTTTATTAGTGAATATAAATAAGTTTACATGGATTTAAATTTCATTTGGTTAATTGGAGTGAAGATGAATCATTATGTAAATTATTTAATGATAACCATTTGGGATAATTTGTGGTTTTTGAACACAACGAACTGATTTTTCATTATAATTCAAAAACATGTGTACAAAGATATTCTAGAGCCATATATAAAATATAATACATATATTATATTCCATTTCAATAATAATAATGGTTTCCTGACCAGAATTGAAGATTGTAATAGAAACTGAAAACCCACCATCCTTGAATTTGGTAAATTAGAACATCAGGGTTGGTGTTTTCATTTATAGTATTAAATAATGGGAAATAATAGAGGATGAAGAATTATTCCTTTATCATGAAAAAATTATAGTATATTTAAGTTACTGGAGTCATCCCAACATTTAGATGAAATTATATGGGGAAAGAAAAATAAAATAAATGCACTTGAAATTAATAGAATAGTTGAGAGATCCATTATGATAATTTGGAAGCCTAATGTCATCGCTTAAAATTTCATAAAATATTTCAAGGAGGGAAAAAGGGATCTGTCATAATTATTATATAATTTGAAATGTAAGGGGATATATAATGAAATATCCAATCGTAATCCAATCAAATTAAAAAGAATAACATAAAATGAAAGCCTGAAAAAGAGAGGGGTGGTAGATACCCTTACCTTGTAGAGTAACTCCTAAAATGTGAAGGTTGAGACCTTGGGTGCTCGAGGATACCTTGGTAGGACACCTAGGGTGGTAAAACTACCATATATTTGAGGATGATGTGTTTGGAGAGAACGAAAAGGATTTAATGAGTGGGTATTTACTATAAATTAGATGGAGTTTTTTATAAATTTGAAAGGACACATCATTTGTGGTTTTTGTAAAACCATGGGCTAGCCAATGGTATTTTCCCATGGTATTAGAAACATGGAAATCCTCATATCATCTTTTATTGTACACAAATCTACTCGAATTTTATATTAATTATTACATCATTATTATGTCATTAAACATATAGAAAACTCAAAACTATATTTTTACTGTTTAAAAAAAATTCAAGTATTAAACAAACCCAAAATTTCATCCCAACTATTTTTGACGTTTATAATTCAAAAATTAAATATATTTTTTAAAAATAATTTTATATATTTTTTGAATTTAATTTTTAAATAATATCATTATTTATTCAAAATTATCGACATTAAAACTATAACTTATTTTATAACACCATGATAAATTAATCAAGGTCCCATAAAATTATCTTCTAACCATAATAAAACAAGGTAACAATTTATTATTATATTTTATGAATACAAACATCAATTTTAAATTGTTAAATTAGTCATAAAATTTTAAATAAAATATTTTTGAAATACAGAAATAAAGTACTTATACTATGATTTTTTTTCACATTTAAGACTTATAAATTCTATTTATACATTCATGGGTGATGTTTCTATTTTCGATAAAATTTACTATTCAATACTATACAGTACTATTCAAAAGGGTATGTTACTATTCATCAGAAAATAAGTTTGTCTTATCTGAATCAAAATATCTTACTGAACACAACTCTCTATGTCAGTTTTTCAAAATTCAAATCATAGAGGTCGATAAATTACCTTTATTGTCTAGGTTATAATACTGTTGTGTTTTGTAGATACTCAATGTTTCATACATTCAATATTAAATTTATTATCAAAATATTGGGGTGTTATAGTCATGGATGATTTTTGATAGATGTAAGCACCATTGGTTTGCAAAAATATGAAATTATTACTATAATTAGTCAAAATTATCAATACTATTGATTTTCTAGAAAAAAATAATAAAATTATGAATAATGTTACGAGAAATCACCACTCTCCTCCACTATAAAAACCACCCCTCAGCCACACTTTTCCTCAAAACACAAAGCCATAAATATTATCCAAATTCAGAAAAAAATTATGTTACCTAGTCTCTCCCCCACATCAGGGTAGCCATGGTCTTTCTTAACGATGAAACCCCATTTCCCTCTGAAGGTTTCCAAGGAGGGTAATTCAAGAGGTAAACCATCTTCCTTTTTCTTTTAATTTTCATTAAATTTATTTTATTTTATTATACACTCCTCAAATAATCTATCCAAATGATGATTATAACTCTAGTATCATCTATATACTATAATTATATCATGTTAATTTATATCCATAATAAATATCATAACTATCTCTCTTTTATTTTAAAAACAAAATCATCATCCGGGAGGTGACGATTTACATCCTTCATTGATGTAGATCTTTTGTTCATTAATTTATACTTACATTATGGTAATGAAACCATTTTTATTGTTGACCCAACTAATAAAATATGAATTATATATTCTTTAATGTTCTATAACCATTATATATATATTCTAAAAAATTATAGAACAAAACTAGTACATTGTTATCGAAAAACCGCTTAAACTAAGCTAACTGATTATCATTAATGATACATCCCCATAAATAGAAATAAAATAATACACAATACCAATTACAATTTTTTTAAATTAATAACATTTATTTCCAGTTCTAGTAAATTATACACAATTTACATGAAATTCATTACTTATAATCTAGCAAACTGATCTTGAAATAAAAGAGACAAACACTGTGGAATAATGATATTAAATATTATAACTTATGAAATAGGGCATAATTGAACATAATTGAACTATAATAAACTAAATAGTTATTATATTGGTTCTAAATTAATTTTTTAATTAGTCTAATATCATATATCATAATGATATGTTCAAGTGCAGAACAAATTCAGACATATGATAAGTGTTTCATTCCTAAACCTCCAATTTCATTTAGGTTATGCTCTATCCATCTATAAACTTATTTAATCCTTGATTATTATTATATACATCTTATAAATATTCTTTATAAACTCAATAATTATGTATATAGATCATTAATTCTATTTTTCTTATGTAATTCTTGTTTTACAGGGTTTCCTTTCCAATTCTTTCCAATATGAAATCCCGATTTAAGGGAAAAAGTCATTTTATTATGTATTTTAAAGTGAAAACTTTATTTTATATTAAAGAACAATTATTTTTCAAAAATCATGATTTTTTTATGGAAATATAACTTATTGCATTTTTGTTTTTACAAATATTTTTTCAAAATAAATCTTATTTGAAATGTAAATATATTATTTTACTCAAGAATTCCTCAATGTTTTTATAAGAGTATTTTCATCTATTTCAGCACCTTTGATGATTATAATGTTTAATTTGGATTAATATTTTATTATATAATCTACCATATTTTATTTTATTGTTTATGATTAGTTTGACTATGGATATGTTATCCTGATCCTATTCACCATATTACTCCAAATAGTTTGTGATTTTGTTTACTAATTAGGGAAAGTTATTTACATTTCTTATATTAGTTTTAGAATGACTGTATATGATTATTATGTTTCACCCCTTTCATATGAATAATTCAATATACTTATTAATTGTTGTGTGGGGCCTTCTATATATTCGTGGTGCATTAGTAGGTCTCGTGTGAAAAACTAGTTTGTGTTTTTCACGTTTATGTATAGTTGTTCCATGAGTCCTTAATAGTATGGTTACGATGTCCCAAATCTTGTATTCCCTCATTATGAACATATTAATTGATAGTACATGTAATTATTCGACTATTATTATATATATATGGTTATTTTTATTAAGGAATTATTTATTAAACATATATTCCATCCATATTATCCTCATCATTCTGTCTTAAAGACCCATTTTATATAGTTATTTATCATGACTTGTTATTTATGATTATGCTGTATTACTTACCCTTTATGAGGATCTGAGATCACCCATTTATTATGTTTATTTTCCCAAGGATTCTAATTTTAAATTTTCGAATTACATGAAGAGATAATTTAAAATAATAATAATATTTACAATGGAGTTTCAAGGATTTATATCATTTCATGTTGTAATGTTGTCTTATGTATGTATCTAGTTGTCCAAAGATACTGAACTATTCAGTCCTTGAGGATGCATCTTACTTGTTTATACTCTAATGTAATAAAATAATTCACTTTCTCCAAACTTCTGGGGTCAGGGAGTTATAGTTTTTATTGAATTATGTTCAGTAAAAACCTTGGAAACTAGATTTAGAAATGGTTGATTCAGGAACAAAACTCTAAGATAGAAATCGTGGATAAGTAAATTTGATAATCCAAAACTTTTCAAAATTTAGTGATTCTGCGGGTATTCTTATCAATACATCCCATTCTAGATACTTTATGGGGATGTGGTTGTGGATCAGATGTATCTAGTTCTAACAACATCAACATGGTGTTTTGGGGCATACTCATGGTAATCTAGTACATGAAAACCCGCCTGACGAGATTCTAGGTTTTTTACTCCTAGGGGGTATGCTTAGGATAATTCACATATTCTAGTCAAACCTCTATTGTGGACTTAAATTTAAATATTTCCACAAGGAATCCATACATATTATTATGAGATTAGGGGAGTATAAATTTTCAATTTCTATTAATTGTTTTTCTTTTTCGGCATAATATATTATGATTCATAACCGATTTTAGTGTATTCCGTTATTTAGAAATGGCTCAGATCATATGGAACAGAAACTAAATGAACATGCATATCCTATGTAGGGATTTCCCTCCAAGGAAATACAGTGATGTTGGTTCTGAATCTACGACTAATGCTGAGAATGTTATGACAACACTAGGGTAGCTAACACATGTCATGAACAATAACCTTAACCATATTGAAATCTTTATGCATAACATGTATGAGTAATATTAGACCACTTTATGTGATAAGAACCTCAATAATTTAATGTCACTAAAACCAAATTTGTAGAAAATCAATAGATAAGTTCTTTAGAGATGATATTTCTCACATTGGGATGTTATGAAATGGGAAATTGTTGATATGGAAATTTATCATATTTTAGGAGATGCAGATCAATGAAGATAATTGATTCAAAACACGATAAAAGAATATGAAATAGGAAATATTTGATGGTGTGATTTTTTTTAAAAAATCTTAGAAAAATACTTTCCTCATGAACAGTGAGAAGATATGGAATGAATGTTTCTGATTTTGAGGAAAAACAAGGATGATAATTATGTGAAGTATGAATCTAAATTCACAAGGATAGATAAGGATGTTGAATAATACATACATAAAACAAAGAGAAAGATGGATCGATTCGTTGATCGTTGAAAACAATTTCTCCAGTGTGAAATGGTCATCCAAATTTCTCATCATATGAGGATATTGTTTCATGTGAAATCATGGCAGAAAACGATTACTCTTAGTCATATGACTTCAAAGTAATGAAATATAATAATAATAGTGATGAAAAATTTGAAAAATGAAAGAAGGAAAAGGGGAATAAGGGAAGTGTTGATTTTCCATCATGTTATAATTGTGGAATGAAACACCCTAGTACTTACTTAATGGGTATCAGTGTTTATTATAAGTGTGGAGAAAAATGATAACAAGACTATGATTTCATAGAAAAGAAATAATCTGAAAATTTTCAATTATATATTTTTATTGATATGGGTCACTATGAACATGAATGTACTAAATGTCATGGAAAGAGTCCCCCAAGAAGGACAAGGGAGGAAAACCAAGCTTCTATGTTCACAATTTTTGAGGTTTATGTTCATAATTATGTAATAGTTGATAGATTAATCGTTTCCACAATCCAATCCAATGATTTATTTGATTCTCGATCATCACATTATTTTATATCATCCTGGATTTCAAAAAAAATTATACATTTTAAATTTTATTTAATAATGGAGTTATCGGTCAAAACACTTATGGGATGTATCATTACAAAAAAATGTGTTGATTAGTCCCCCTTATTACACATAATCATTCTATGTTTAATGACCTTATCATCATACCCATGATTTACTTTGGTATAATTCTTATTAAGGATAGGATTTCAAATTATGTTGAGAAAATTCTATTACAAGAAGAAGGAAGATAAATTTTTTGAGAAAGGTGTAAAATCCCTTATATTAAGAGAAGAAATCTTGACATTTGATTCATACATAGAAATCTTAATTTTCATGGCTTCTAAAAATGGAATCTTATATGATCCTTCAAAGTAGAAGGCACTTCAGCAATGACCTACACTAATGAACATATCCAAGTTACGTAGTTTTATTAGTTTAGTAGGTTATTATTAGAGTTTCATTCAAAACTTCACCCAATTATTTGAGTTATTAACTAATCTTACCAATAAATGAGATAAGTTCATATGGACAAAATACTGTGAAGAATGTGGTCCTAAATTGAATAATATGTTAGTTAATTCTTTGAAATTTACTCTATAATATAGAAATAGTGTATTCATTCTTTATAGGTATTCATCCAAAAATAGACATAGTTGTGTACTTATATATGAAGATATAGTTATTAATAACGCATCATGGAATTTGAAAAATAATGAACAAAACTATCCAACTAATGATCTTGAGTTTGGAGATGTAATCATTACTTTGATGATATGGATAAATTATCTCAATTGTGAATGATGTGAGATATATATTGATCACAAGAGCATGAAATATATCATCTTATAGAAAGAACTCGACCAGAGACAATGTCTATGGCTTGTGTTGCATAAGGATTGTTATTTTTGAAAACACTCTCACCAAGGATAGGAAAATAAGATAGTTGAACCATTTGGTTGGAAGGATCACAAAGCTCTAAAAAAATTAATTGAAAATGATCCCATGTACATGGATATAGTGGGGATTTATAGGGGAATTATCAAAGAAGGTAAAACATCATGACTTTTTCCTTTGGTTTTCCATCTATCTATATTAGAAAGGATTAAATGTTCTCAGCATGATGATGAGAATAATCACATGAAAATTAATTTTAGGACTAATTGGATATTAGAAAAATTCATTTATATAGATGGAAGTCTGAAACATGGGAGGAGGCTATGTGTTCCCTATATACCTGATCTAAAAAGGGAGTTACTAGATGATTCCCATATCTTGAATTTCTAAAATCCCCATAGTAGCACTAAGATGTATAGTGATTTGAAGGAACATTTTTGGTGGGATAAAAGGATGTAGGAAATTTCTAATTATATATCATGATGTTTAGTATATCAATAAGTAAAGGATAAAAGAAAACATCCCATAGGAGTCCTGAAACCTCTTTCTATTCCTACATGGATATTTTATGCCATAAATGTTTATTTTCTCACCATATTACCAATACCACCATGAATGTATAATTTAATATGGGTAATTATTGATCGACATACCAAATATTCTAATTTCCTAATTGTAGGGGAGAATTTTCCACTGGATTCCCTTGTACTTATCTATATTAATTGAGATGTAAGACTTCATGGAGAACCTCTATAAATTTTTTCTGATCCAGATCCATGATTTACATCAATATTCTAGAATATTTCTCAAGTTTATTTGGATACTATGCTTTATTTGAGTACTTTTTATCACCCTCAAACTGAAAAGTAGTTAGAAAGGCCGGTATAATCAAGGGAATACATTTTGACATCATGCCTAATTTATTTTCAAGGAATATGGTATGAGTATTCACCTTTGATATAGTTTTCCTTCAAATATTATTTCCATTATATAATTAAAATTTCACAATGTGAAGAATTATATGGAAATATATTTCATACACCAAGAAGGTGGGATGATGTTCATGAAAGGAAACGTCTACACCTGGAGCATATAATTGGAAAAAAACAAAGTTAAAGACTATTCAAACCCATATCAATGTATCTCAAAGTAGGAAAATGAGATATACAAATAATTAAAATAAGTATTTTGAATTTCAAATGGGATATCATGTTTTCAGGATTGTATCTCCAAGGAATTGTTTTATAAGATTTGGGAGTAAAGGGAAAATTCACCCTATGTAGGTTGGTACTTTTGAAATTATGGAGAGAGTTGGAGCGATGGATTATAATTTGGTGATTCCACGTGTACTTTCTAAAGTAAAGAATGTGTTCCATGTCCGATTATTACAAAAGTACATTCCATACCCAATGCATGTCATAAATTCTGAAGGAATATTTCCGGAAACTGATTTATCTTTCTGTGAAGAGACTATTTGAATTTTGGATACAAATGAATTGTTGTTGAGGAATCCAATAACTCAATTGATCATGGTATTTTAGAAAAATCATAAAATTGAAGAGGAGATGCAAGAACCTGATGAACTTATGATAAAGATCTTCCCAAATAGTTTCATGAGGTAAAATTCTTGTTATTTCTAGGAATATATTTTGAGGGGGGTGAGAATTTAACACCCAAACGATTTAAAAATAAAATTAATAAAGAATGTAATGCAAATAACATAGAGTCTCTAAAAAACATTTTTATTATAATTATTTTTAAAAAATAGTTATTACCTAAGAATTGAACATACTTTTTCCTCTTCTGTGATTTTAATTTCTAAAAACAAACATACATAGTTGCACATAGTATGAAATTTAGAGTCTGATAGGGTGAATTTTTTTTGAATAGTAACTTTACAAATTTGAATAGTAATGTCACCCATATGAATAGTAATATTACCCTATAGATAGTAACCTCACCCATGAATGTATAAAATGAATTTAAGTAACTTATAAATTAATGAATGATAAAATTATATAATGGTATTGGTATGTGAATATTTTAAAAATTAAAAACTAATTTTTGGTAGTTTTTGAGTTAGTGATATTTAATAACCATTTTATAATTTATAAATTGATTTTAAATAAAATTTATTTTCCGAAAATTTATTCATAAATCAATATTTTTATAATATTATTTTATGATGATTTAATAAGACCATAGTTAATTTTATAGGCTGTTATAAAAATACACTTTATTTTAAAAACACTAATTTTTTTGTAAATGATGATTTCAATTAAAAACTAAATTTCTCATATTTACAAAATTATTTTCATATTTTTTTATCATTATTTAAATCAATGGATTGAAAAATTTTATGTGGAAAGTTTCAATATTTGTCTAAAATACATGATTGTTGGGGATTAGAAAAATACACCAATTTATGATAAATGATAAATACATTAATTATAGAGTAATTGATGATTTTTGGAAGATGTTAGAACCATTGGATCAAACTCACATGCTCTGATTATAGTATTTAGTTCTAATATTGAATACTATTTCTTGTCCTGAGAAAAATAATAAAATAATGAAAAAATAATGGAAAATCACCCATCTCCTCTACTATAATTACCACCCCTCACTCCCTCTTCTCCTCACACCTCAAAGACTTGAATAAATTAAAAATAATGAAAAAAAAATCATTACTTGTTTATACCCCATGTTCAAGAACTCTTGGTATTTCTATAATACAAAAACCTCATTTAATAAGGAGGTTCTCAAGGAGGATAATTCAAGAGGTAAACCCTCTTCATTTTTAATTTATTTTCATTTAAATTTATTTTCATTTATTATCTTATTCACACCTACAAAATAGATATTATCATTATAACTCCAGTGTTATCTATATACTATAATAATATCATGTTAATGGATGATCAATCTTCAATCTACTTACTATCTCTCTTTTATTTTAAAAATTAAATCATTATCTGGGAGATTCGGATTTATGACCTTCATGGATGATGATCAGTCGTTATATAATTTATCCTTAATTAATAATCATGAAAGAATTTTTATGTTTGAACCATAATATAAAATATTTATTATATCTTATGTAATTTTCTGAAACCATTTTATATATATGATATTAAATAATAGATAAAAAACCTAGTTCATTGTTATAAAAAAAGTGCTAAGATTAAGCAAAATGATTGTAATTAAAGATTCATCCACATATATGGGAAAAATTAATAAATAACACCAATTAAACTTATATATTATCATTAAAAACATATAATTCCAATTCTGGATAATTATTACCATTTTATATGAAGTCCATTACTATTTAATCAAGCGAAACAATCATGGATTCATCAAAACGAACAATCCAGAATGACAGATTTAAATAATATAACTTATTAAAAATGTCATAAATGAACTTAATACAATATTAATAAACAAAATAAATGTCTAATAGGTTTTGAATTAAATTATTAATGAGTCTAATTTCATATTCCAGGACCTTATTGTCATGTGAAGAACACACTCATAATTAATGTATGGGTTTTCTTCCTGAACCTCAACATTCATTTGGGCTATACTCTATCCCTATATACACCTTTATAATCCTTCATTATTTAAATATAATTTTTAAAAATTCTATGTATACATTCCATACTCATTTATCCAGATCAATACATCATTCATTTATGGGTAATAAATATTTCACAAGGTTCCCATTCTAATTCTTTCCAACACAAAATCCTGATTTAATTGAACGACTTGTATTTTAACTAATTTCAAGTCCATTATTAAATATTGTTTAAGGAACTATTATTTTTATAAAATCACTAATTTTTTAATGTAAAAACTAACTTAGTTCATTACTAGTTTTATACAATGATTTTTTCCAAAGAACTCTTCTTTGCATTGTAAAAATAGTATTTTTCTCGAGAAATATTCGATGATTTTATAAGATTATTTTTATCTATTTCAACACCATTTTTGAATATTATTATTAATTGGGATTAAAATTTTATGATATAATATATCATATTTTTTTAATGGTTTATGATTAGTTTGACTATAGATATTTTATCGTGATACCATTTACCATATTACTCCAAATGGTTAGTGATTGTGTTTACTAATTGGGGGAAGTTATTTACATTTCAGAGGTTAGTTTAAATGTAAATGTATATCTTTTTTATACTTCACCCCTTTAATTTGACTAATTCATTGGACATATAATATGTCATGTGGGTCCTGTTATATCCCCTCAGTGCATCGGTAGGTCTAATTAGACAAACAAGTTTTAGTTTTTACCTCATTATGTATGGTTTTGGCATGAGGCCTTGATTGTATGGTTACGATGTACCGCATTATGCATCACCACATTATAAGATTAGTACTTGATAGTCTAGGTTATTATTAGACTTTTAAAACATCAATGGTTATGTTTTACTATGGAAATTTTTATTCAAATTTTATTCCTACAATATTATGCTCGAGATTATGTTTTAATTCCATGTGTTATTTACTTATTCATCATGCCATATTATTTATTCTTCAGCTATATTACATACCCTTATAGAGCTTCTGAGGGAATCCCATTCAAATGTTTATTTTCCCTAGAATAAAAATATGGATTTTGTGAATGAAATGAAATGTTAATTTAGAAGAATAAGTGTTTTTAAAAAGGATATTATATTATGAATATCATTTTATGTTGTAATTTTGAACTGATTTATGTATCTAATTTTCTAATTATAATAAACTATTTGGTAATTTAGGATTTTTCTTCCCTATTTATATTCCATTTTTATAAAATGACACACATTCTCTAGGGTCCTAGGGTTGAGGATTTATAGATATAAAAAGAGATGATGCAAATATGGTAATGTTTTGTTTCAGGATCCTTTTCATATAGATGTATAATTCTCACACTATCTAGAATAAGAGATTTCATAAATATAATTGATTATTATATTTTCATCCTTTAATCAAATTACACAACAATATCATTTTTTTATCTATATTATTAGTATTTAGGATGAATATTTAATTTCTGAAGTACTAAATTCATGGTTTCAAAACCATGTTACTATAAAAGGAATAGTAAAGATATTACACCAATATTTAGGTTATAAAAAATATTTTCTCCACATGTTAATATTATTGCCTAAATGAATAATCCTTCATAAGATATAATAATATTCAAAATTAAATAATAATACCCAATGTTTTACGAAAATTATTTCATAAATAAGTATCCTTAAAAATAATCCAACATTTCCTGATTAAGATTAAAACCCAATGAAAAGAAATATTTGATAATATATTATTCTAATATAATTCAATTGTTATTACTCAAAAAAATCCCACATGTTTCAAAAATAAAAATAATATTAATCTATAAACATGTTGTACTAACTCAGGCATTAGGATGACGGTTGGAAGGAAACCCTTCTAACCATTCAGTCATTGGTTTAGGCCCCACCACATTTTTAGGTGTGACATGGTGTCCCCCATCATATGGGTTTTAAATTTTTATAAAACATTAAAAATATATCCCTTCAATTCAAAATAAAATTTCTATCCTAGGGGTGAAAATTATCCCAACCCATAAAATGTGTCCCAAAATATCATTTTCCACTTTTTGACTTCATAGCAAAATACCTCAAATGGGTGTCTAAGAAATTAATCATATGATAAATCATAATCTATTTTACCTGTGACAATGTACATGTCACTTAAGATAACCTAACATAAAAACATCCTAATATCTAATGTTATCTAAACTGAATTCTAGTGCCAACTATAACATCCATGGACCGGAACTCCTAAATCCCATGATGAAATCCAAAACATTACTTTTCCAGCTTTGATTATTATAATAGTGACCTAATTATTTCTACCTAAACACTAGAATATAAAAATAATTTTTTTACTTAGGATCATGTATACCTTTTATTATAGATTTAGAGAAATTGTACATACTCCTATATAAACAAATCACATTACATTAATAGAGAGTTTCTTCTACATAACCTACTTTTTATTATGTCATGATAGGTCATCAACATAATCCTTGTAAAACCCATTATAGACATAAATATTTCAATAAAAATAGTTATAATAACGGGGAAATAAATCATTATAAGATTCAAATGAAATGCACAAAAAGGGTTGATATAAGCATTAAAAATTGAATGAAATCAATGGGAACTAGGGTATATAAGGATATTAAGTCAAAATCAGAGTACATGACAGAATCATAAAATAACTCATTCCCATAAATACATAGATCTTCATAAATGATAATATGGAATATGAAATATTAATCAAAATTAATAATCATTTTCTGTGTGATATCATCCTTGATCATGAAAAGCATATAAACCCATATAAATCATATAGGAAACCTGAATATACCATGTGAAATTATTTTCACTTGAAAAATATAATAAATATGACTGATAAAATTACAATATGATCGACTTATATACCATATTAATTGGAGTGATATCATAGTGTCACTTATCCTTGGATTATCCTATAACCTCTCGTTATTGGTTTATAATGTATTGACCTATCAAATGTCACTATTTCATTACATAACAATAAAAAATAAATTATTTCTTTCCATAATAATATCATAGGAACAAACATTATACCTTTTACAACTTTATTATCCAGGAGAAATGAAATGGTTCTCAAACAATCTCATAGAACCATTATTAACACATGGAGAAGAAATAGGTTCTACAAAAATGTTTTTTTAAAAAATAAATATACATATAGATAAATAATGAAGATGGATTCAACAAAAATCTTATTTAAATGGGGATATGAAACAAAAATGTTTTTTTACATTGATGAAATGAAATATTATAATAATATCGTTAAAACATTAATTACGAAATTAACTTATTTATTATTGAGAAATATTTTTAAAATATAACACATTGTAAAAATATTTTTAAACAATATAACATTGAAATATCATAATGGAATCCTGAAAAAATCATTCAAAACATTTCTTCTAGAAAATAACACATTTTCCTTTGAAAAAAATTTATAATATTTTTTAAAACATTTTAGAAAAACAAGCTTGTGAAAGAACTTATATTTAAAATCAAACAGTGGAATATAGTCAGATTTTAAAAAAAATCTATTTCTAAAAAATTTTATGTAACAAAGACTGTAGAAATGGTAAAATTATATTAAATATCATCAATAACTTTAGGAGAAGACAATTAATGGTTATTATAATATTTCAAAATCAGAGACTTAATCATAAATAATCTAGATAGATGATTAGAATATAACAAAAAACTCCTACCAGATTGGTATCATTGAATTAAAATCACTATGAAATAATATATTAATATAAAAAAGAATATCATTAAAATAAAGATATTCTTGGTAAAAAAATTTAAAGTGAAATATAAATGTAGTGTCCCCCAACATGGAACTCTCACACTTGGTCAGAAAGGGTTGGTTATGAGTCCTCAAGCACTCCTCCTTATATGATAGAGGTTGCTGGATAGCAGCGAGGGTGTGGAAGGAATTGTGGGATGACTATAACCCCTATTATGAAGTGTCATTATAGTAGAAGAAATCATAATAAAATGGAAATTTTCAATGAGAATACATAGATGGAAAAAACCCCCAAAACCAACTAAATAATAATATAAATAATGATTGAATAACGTAATGACATGTTTCAATGTAAGTAACTATCAATTATATCAATAAATGAGATATACTAGCATACTCAGTGCTACATGTCCCAAAACCCATGTCAGTCCCATCTCCAAACTCATTACTATCTACAAAGAAGTAATCAATTGAAAGATCTTATGCCCTTTTTCATACAAAAATCCACATAATCTACTCGAGTGGAAAAGATCATCCTAAATAGATTGTGATTATAAGTATATAGGTCGAAACCACCTTGTCTATGTAAACAAGAATCAAAATAAGTTTATGAAATAAAGAAATGAAATTTTGTGTTAATTAATTAACCAATTAATAAAATACTATAACAACCTTCCACATGTTCATGTTGGAATATCTCTGATCTTGATAGACCACTATTCCAACCAAAACCATTTCTCTAAAGTTAAATAACCAACTTCGGTGCCATGATGAAATATCACTATTAATTAATTATGACCATTCCAACCACAATTATATTACAATGGTATAGTCATAACAATCTTGGTAAAAGTCCTATAACAATTATCGCATTCTGGGTGAATTCCCTATAAGAAATACAACATTCTGGTTCAACACCCTATAAGAATTACTGTTCAAGATCATGAATATCCCACTCTCTATTAGAATTACGACATGGGACTGGGTCAATCCAGTATAATATAATCCTTACAACATATAACTATGCATGTTCTGGGGCTGAGCTAGATATATAAATATTACAACATTGAATAAAAAATACTATCAAATAGCATGAATATCAAGGTATCACATCCCTATTCTAAATGGTTAATAAAGAGAATTTCCATTCATAACTCATAAGAAACTATCAAATCTATTCATAATTTATAAAAAGTTATATCAATAAGAAATAACATAAAATATATTAATATTATAATTATAAATCACTCTATGTCATATTTTATTCTAAACATAATTTAATAAATTAGGCAATTAAATTTTATTTAAAGTATTTATCACCGAATTTTTAGTTATATGTTAGGTCAGAATATAGAATCTAGCCAAGGAAATCAAGGATTAATCCCATTTGTGTTCTCAATTGATTTGGATTCACACTACATTGGAACAAACACAATATTTCATAAATTGGACAATTATCTAACAATAAAATTAAGATTTAAACCCCCTAACTTTAACTAATTATCCATCAATGCCTCCAATTTAAAATTCTCATGAGGAAGAAGGTTTGAAAGATTTACAAGAGGCTACTAGATAAAAAATAATCAACATCAAAAACTAAAATGAATTTTTTTAATGTATTTCACCACAATAGTAGTAGAAGATGTTACATAAGGGATAAATAAAACAAAAACGACATACCAGAGATTGATGTCACATATGGGATGTATAAAAGGGATGTTGGCACCCCAAAATTTCCGAGATAGGGCTCTAGAGTCAATGGAAGAGGATTTATAGTCGAATAGAATTAAAATCATCAGTATATCATGTTTTAAATAGCAGGTTGGGAATTTACATGTGGTGTAACTTTATTAAATGTCTTTTAAATGTTTTTATTGTAATATGATGAAAACTCAATCAATTAGGGTTAATTTTATTAAATCCAATGAACAATTACAGGTATTGTAATCCCATTACTGAGGTGTAACTATTTTTTAGTTGATTTATAATCTCATTTTCTATTTAATCATCCCAAACCCTTTTTAATTATTCCCAACTCACCATGGAATCATGAAATAGTTAACAAATTTACATGGATTCCATTAATTTGAACAAGAATACATCCATGGGATTTAGGTCATTTTCTATAATAGAGTCTCTCCATATCAGAATGAGAATCAACCACCGTGTCTCAATAAAAAATTTCATAGGTGTGTACCTAAAAAAAGATGGGATATTACAACCTCTCCACCTTATTATATATCGTCCCTAAGTTTCTCCAAGAGTCACTATAAGGTATCATCAAACAAGTCTGATTGCTATTTTTGTGCTTCAGAATCCCTCTCTAGGGTCTCCTCATAAACTCACCCATGAAGAATCTTCACTAAAACCAATGATATAGTCCGAACCCAATGATATTTTTCTATATAATATGTAACCCATATCAGATTTTCCTCAAAACATGTATCATAAAAAATCATGACATCTTCTATTTAAATTACATGGGAAGGTTCTTGGTGATATTTTCCTAGTTGAAACATATAGAACACATCATGCCTGGAATTTTAGAATGGAGGAATGGATAAAATTTACACCACTGGACTGACTATTGTCAATATTTTATACATCATGAAAAAAAGGGTTTTATCTTTCCCTGTTTCCAAAAATGGTGCTACCCCATCCTCTATGAAACCTAAATGAAAACATGATGAACAACCTCAAATTCCAAAGGTTGTCTCTGATGGTTAGTGTTTCATTTTATCCTTCTATTCATGGTCTCCAACCACTGTCTGATCAATTTAACATATTCGGATGTCTCTTACATGAGACTAGGACAAACAAGGGCTGAATCACCTTACATAGTCCAACAATGTGGTGAATATCACAAACTACATACAAAGGAAAAAAAGGTACCATTTAGAATTATTACTGGAAGAAATTATTGTATGAAACTCGACAAGTTCTATATGTTTCTCTTGTAAATCATAAAAAAATAATAGTCTCATAAAATATCATACAGGACCTAAATAGCTCGCTTATATTCACCATCAGTCTGGGGATGATAGGTTGTTCTTAAAAGAACTCAACTCCCATGACTTTTTGAGGACCCATAAGGAAATTCACTGTGAAATAAGGATTTCTATCTGAAACGATACTCCTCATGAACATCATGAAACTGAACAACCTCACACATGTAATGACATCCCAGATCATCAACTATGAAGCCTTCCCAAATAGAAATGAATTGGGCCGCTATAGTTAGTCGATCCATAAAAAACCATACAACATCATTCATGTGGATCTTCCTTTGTGATTTTTTCCCAAAATAATTCATGAACTCATCCCATTTCCCCTAAAGAATTGCTAAAAACTACAAAATCCCATCTTGAAAATTATAGTCAACATTCATTGGCTGATATGTGATACATCTAGCCATGAAGTTTACTACCTCTTTCTTCATTCCAGACAACCAGTTTTGTCACTAGAGAACAAAATATGTTTGTAATAAAATTGGATGCACCACCCATATAGATGCATGAAACCCCTTCATCAGATCCTCTCGCAAGCCCATAAGAACCCATAGCCAACCCCAAAAAAGAAGATAATTTTCACTACTAAGAGACCTTACTAATGGAATTTCACCCACAATATAAACCAGCTCTAAAAAAATGATCACTCAAGATTAGACAACATCTCATCTTAATATGATACCAAAGAACTATTATACTAGACACCCAAGTTAGAGATTCATGTCCATGATATTCTGGAATATCTAGATGCTTATCTGTTAAAAGAGACATTATCAACAACTATTCACAAGACACTAAAACTACCTATGTCAATTCATTTGGGATCAATTCATTGAAATCAATGTTTCCCTTTCCCGGTGTAGAATCCAAATCATTATCGAATGACTAGAGATACTCATCTCATATGCTCTACAAAAATTTCAAGTCATACTAAGAAAATATATACCGAAGGATTTGGTGATCTGCGTATACCACAAGAATATCACCCATGAAAATTTTTCTATAGATTCATTGGTAATGTACGACTTCCACTAAATCCAGATCATGATTATTGTAATTCCTCTCATGACGTCTTAGATTCCTGGATCCATAAGCAACCACATGTTCCTCTTACATTAGAACTACTCTAAATATAACTCCAAAAGAGTCACAATACACGAATTTACCTATCACTAGTAACGTGATGATAGGTGCTATGGTAATCCTTCCTTTAATCTCTTGAAAAGCACTTTTTCAAGCAGCTAACCCAACAAAATACACCCCTTTCTTTTTCATCCAAGACATTGGTGCTGTCAAACAGTAGAAATCATTGATAAAACACTAGTAATATTCTTATTAAAAGTGAAAAATCCAAAATTTATAACTCTTTATTAAGATTTTACCAATATATAACTTCTTCTACATTCAATGGGTCCACTAATAGTCTAACCTCTTAGATGATAATACCCATGAAGTGCACTTTATTTATCCATAATATTCATTTTGTTAGCATAGCGTAATATCGATTCTCGCTCAATGAACTCATTACCATATGAAGGTGTTTGGAAAGGTCATTTTATTACTAGGAGAACAGTAAGATATCATTGAAAAAACCCACAACAAATGATTTATTAAAGGATGAAATATCCTTTTCATTATGTCCATGAATTCCACAAGTGCATTAGTTTTCCCAAATGGAATCTCTAAAAATTCGTTAAAGATATACCCAATCCTAAAAGATGATTGATGAATTTTTGATAGTCTCACAATTAAACGATGATATCATGATGTCATATGAATTGTGTAGAATTTATTGGCAGCTCCGAAATATTAGAGAAGATCAACGATGTAAGGAAGAGCTTACTGGTTCTTGAACATCTTCTGTGAAGAGACCCGAAGCTTGATGTACATGGACATTACATTACTTTTTCGGAATACTTAGTACATAACAAAAACACACACACAAGGACCGTAATAGTTTAGTGTCTTTGGAAACTTGGAATATAATCTTCTAATCGTGGTGAAAGATCTTCAACATCTCCAAAAAAGATCTCCTTTTTTTACCTAAATACTTTCTTTATATCCTGGGGAAAAGAATACATAAAAGGGTGAGCTCAAATGCTCAGTAAGGGTAAACAAAAGAAATAGCAATCACATCATATTCATAAGAACATAATATTTTGGAAATCTTAATCCTGCAAAAGAGATCATAATATCATAACATGGGGTAGATATAGTAGTTAAATGTAATCCCAATAATCATAACATAAAACATGAAACTTTTTGGCATACACACATAATCATAGAGAATCATTTCTTATTAGTCAAGACTCATTGCCAAGACTATCTTAGTGGACAAAGTCCATTTCTGAACCGAGTCACCCTCGTTTCAGTCCTGTTTCACTGAACCGGTATAACATACCATTCCATCCATGTACATCTAATGAGATATAAAATCTTTACCCAATGCATTGGAGGGAGATATAGGTCCCACCCATCTAATAATGATACCATTCTTATGTGTGCCACAAAATCATAAACCATACATCATAGCATAACCCATGTAATAAAAATGGGAATATTAAACATCGTGACATCATAAAAAAATTCATATAAGATAAAGGAATTCATAAATATAATTCCATCACAACATAATCAAATCAATGTAATAATAGGGATAGAAACAAAACCCTTTATTATCTTAGATGGAAAATAATTTTGATAAAACACTTGAACTCCATTCTTGAGGAAAATATCATTTCTGCTTCAAAAACACTTTTCCTTTCGTAACATGTCGTACAATTATAAACTAAAAGAAGTTGATTAAAAATAAACATGAAAACTTGTAAACGAAGATTCTTGGAAATAATGTTTTAAAAATCCATTCATTCCTTATAAGTTAGAAAAAACAATCTTCATACTTTTGTCAGAAAAGTCCAAAAGTACCTCGTATGATAAACGACAAAAGATTCCTTTCATATCCTTTACTAAAACCTCATAGAAGGGTAAAATTGGATTTAAACAATTTTAGGTGGATGGAAATAATATTACATATTTTGAAAACATGGATGTGGATGATAAAATACACCCCAGTAAATACTAAAGTATAAACAATCTCGGATAAAAATGAAATTGTGATATTTCCCTTACCTTAGGTCCGATTCACTTCGTAAGTATCCGAACCTCCTGTATAATGATTTAAATAATGTCATTGACTTATTAAAGAATCATATTCATTGTTATTATATCATATATGGTTCACTTATGACTTTATATTACCCGTTCTTTTGTAAATTCATGTTAAAGTAGCGTTTTGGGTAAAATCGTCTCATTTTCCGTTCGTGTTTTAACTTGTAATTATTCATATGATTACATAGATCATGATTACATAAATCCAGAATTTAAAACATGATTTATATATAATATATATTAAGAATATACATATATATAATAAATCAGTAAATGGAAAGAAATACACCGTTCATGGAGACGGTAGGCCGTATGTACGCATGGACGCTGTTTTTGTTTCCTTATTGAGTTGAATGGAATTAAGTAGATGACATACATATATATAAAAATAAATCCAGTATCATTATTATGTAATATATTTCATGATTACTTATTATATGTACTTTATAATCATTCATGAATGGTTAAAGTGGAGAATGAATCTCATCGCGTCATGGAGACGGTAGTCCGTACGTACGCATGAGCGATGATATCGTTCTCATGATCGTGGGACTGTATTGGAGTGTATGTATACTATTTCAGAATCAATATCACTTTAAAATAATCATATATAGTTATTATTTACACCATTATACCCATCCATGTAAGGTGGTGGTGGAAAATAGATTTCACCATGGCGTGGAGACGGTATTCCGTACGTACGCACGCACGGTGATTTTGTTTTCCGTAGGATGGATAGATTGTGAAATAGGGTTGTTTCATACTTATAATAACATATAATTATATGAGTGATGCTGATGTTATTACTTGATATTGAAAAAACCTAAGAAGAAGAAGTGGAAGAAGAAATAAAGTTGAAAGAAACGGTAACGGACATTACCTCTTCTTTGAAGCGGCTCTTTGAGTCCTCTTCTTAGGGCACTGAAATTGGTCTTTGAAGAAGAACAGAACCTCTAGGATGTTTCTAGGGAAGTGGAGGAGATAATTTCGCAGGGTTTGTCCGAGATTGAAGGCTCAAAGATGTGTGAGGAAGAGAGGGAGGAGGTGCCCTTGTATAAGGGAGGGGAGGGGCACCTTTGGAATAACTAAAAATATTATTTTATTATTAAGTCAAGTTCGGTTTTAAATAGCTCCAAATTGATTTATTTCGAGGCTAAGGTGGGTATGGGTCGAAATCCTCTCATCCAATAGAATTTAGACAAGTTTAGGTTCCTATTTTAACCTTATCATTTAGATTTAACATTAAGTTAAATAATTTTACTTTTACCATGTCTTTTTGTGTTCTTAGACTATAAGGTTAATAAACATACTATACAAAGAAAAACGAACCCCAAGTTGTTTATTAATAATATATATAACCTTATCTAAGTCATTTTTCCAAACCTTAGATTTTTAGGAATAAAATAACAATTAATAATATAATATTTGTTTTAAAAACTACTTTATGTCAATTTTGACACTATTTAGTAATTGATTTTTGTGAAAATAATAACAGAATGATTAGTACGAAAAAAGTTAATTAAATCAATACTAACATTTAATATTAACCTATAAAATTAGTGGAATTTATAAGAAGTCTCAAATTACATTTATTTGGGTATTTATAACATCCATTATGTCAATTTATCATTAATAAGATAATTATTGCATCATCTTTGTGTCATAAATAAATTAAATTATTTAATGTATAAAAATTATAAATAAAATAACATTATGTAGAAAATATATTTAGCTTTCTAATGAGTATTTATAGTCGAATTTATCTTATTTATAACCCCATATTAAAAATTATTTACTTATTAAACTTTGATTTTATCTATTTTAACCCTTCTTTAAATAAATTAATAATAAATATCCTAATCTAATCCAAGTGGGCCTAAATGGTCATATTTTATTACTAGGGCTGTTTTTGGTCGAATTACACTTGTCCAATAGAATTAAGACATGTGTTATGGTAATAATAATATCATTTTTACCCTTAATTACCCTATTTAATTTTAACCGTGGTAAATAAAAGTAAAAAGTTACTATTCACCAAAAATTATTATCATCTCATTGAAATACATTTTACTTATTGAAATCAACCGTGTCTCTCGGATTTTTGAAATTCCACTCACAGAAGCGTTAAAATTATGTCTTATGAAAAATTCAGTTTTTTTAACTACCACTTAGTGGTTTCACTATTCATCAAAAATTGAAAGTTTTTAGAAAAATACGAAAAATTAGGCCTAAACTATATTTGATATTATGAACTCAAAAATGATGTCTATTTTACCAAATTCAAAACATATTAGTTTCATTAATTAATTTAAAAATTAATTCCCGTCGTCAAAACAAATAGCGTGTTCTTAAGAGATAATAACTATCAAAAGATTGACACTTGTTTATGTCTGGTTTAAATGTAGAATTACATCCAATGACCAAAATTGTATTAAATTGTAAAAATATATTCTAAATATACTTTAAAACCACTCAAATTAATAATTTATCATTATTAATTATTTTGATTAAAATAGTTGTTTTTAATTAATATTTAGTAATTTTCACTATTCATCAGAATATGAAAGTTATCCGAAAAGTACCAAAATTTCACCTTAGGCTAAATTCGATACTCCGAATCCCAAAATGAAGTCCATTTTGAGAGATAAAATTTCTAAAATTTTAAAAGGTGGTTATTACTATTCATAACGGCTAGTTTTAATAATATTTTAATAGCATATTGTTGTTTAGTGAAACTCGGTATTGCATACTACACACGCTATTAAGGAAGGTCGCGATTGCGTGTAATGCAAGCCAAGTCAGGGTTGCGTACCGTGCAAGAATCCTTCGTTTTTTCTTATAACATAATCCAACCATATTTCATTTATACATTTAATATATATATATATATACTCAATGTTGCGTACAATAACTATTATCAAAATTGTGTGTAACACGATCCAAGAATAGTGTTGCGTATACTGCAAGCTAATACGGTGTTGCATATAGCGCAAGGGAATCTTGGTGTAGCATACAACACAATACATTAATGAAATTAAAAGAATATTTTTCATAAAATCTCAGGGTGTTACATTCTACCCCCTTAAAATGAATTTCGCCCTCGAAATTCGTCGGGGTTATAAATGGTTTACTTTTCGAAAGTTTCTTTAATAGAAACCCACATCGTAAAAGGGAATACCAAAACAAATCTTTAAAAAAAGTATGAAACATAATGGTTACCCAAATAAACTAATCACAGGGTTTCCACATAGGTGAAAATATGGATATAGAAGAGAAAATCTAACCATCATGTTCTGATGGAGAGTGGTAGAGAACTTGGCTATGGAAAATCTAGCAATCACAAAGCCATAAATTTTTTACGATCTAAGGTACCATCTGATTTATCGGATATAAGGGAAGTAGGACAACATTTTTTGGTTTTTCAAGATCATTTCCATAAAGTTGATGAAATTGGAATTAGAAGAAATACTTTCGTGATTTTGGTATAGTCTCACCGTTTGTCATTCTTTGGAAAATTTACACTTCATCTCTTAAAGAAATGAAATTGAATTTGTCATTCGTGATGTGTTAGCAGATCATGTGATAGAATGATGGGTCATTCCATCTGTCTCAAACAAAAGGTTAGAAAAGTTATCAAAAAAATACATAAGTCCATCTATAGTGAGATTAATCTTATATAGTTCCTAAAATGGACTTATACTTCTTAATATAATAAAACTGGTTTCTACTAAACAGGGACTTCCTGTAGGCCAGTGGTAGGCGAAAAAGGCCAGTCGCACTTCGGTTGTGGGTTCGATTCCCACAGCCTTGTCCGACGTGATGGGTTGTCGCCCGTCCTACTGGTTGTCCTTTTTCTAAAACTACATTACTATAAAATCTCATCAGTAAAATCGAAACAAGTTCTATCCTTAAACAATACTTAGCATATGTCCAACATAATCCATTCCAATATTTAGGCTTATCTAAAATACTTCGGCCCAAGCTCATAGTATAAAGAAAACGATTACATAAAATGTCATCAACCAAGCATGTGAATTCCATCATTTATCCCCCTTATATATATATTGGTGGTCACATTCCAATCATGTGAATACCTTAATCATGTATTCTCTTGAAAAAAATGAATACCCATTGAACCATAGTGAAAACATGAATGCAGTAAAAAGTTAACACTTTCCACATACCAAATTCCTCAAAATTCTATATACTCAAACCATGATATCACTTAGTCCTTATATCAATCATGAGCTCATGAATACTGTTAAACATTTCATTTTCTCATTTTCTCTTCATTATGCGCATATCATCTTATTTCCAAAAATATATGAATAACCTTTCATGGATACTGGTAACATTAATCATACACTTTCAAAACTCAAGGAAAGACAACAGTGTAACAATCCTTAGATGTCTCTTTATTCTATAGTACCATGAGATTACTTATACAACATTACACACGATAAACATGTAATCATTCCACTACATTCTTAAACAATTGCCTGAGCTTCAACAATTCTTTCATCTCACATATAATTTGTAGTCTCTTCATCATCATCCACATAAATACTACCCATATGAACATACTGGTTCTCTTCATGAGACTTTACCTTAGGGCATTGGTTTGCATAATGCTCGTACATTCCACATTTAAAACATTTAACCATTATTGATGTCGTAAAAATACCATTATCCTCATCCCTGGTGTTAACTGAACCTTTTCCTTTGCACTTACTGGCTTTGTGTCCTTTTTTTCCAAACCCAAAGCATCTTCCAGTTCCTTTGAAACATTCTCCTTGATGCCTCTTCCCACATGATTTACATAGGGGAAATTAAACTTTTTTTCCACTATGATCATCACGAAACTCCATCTTTCTCTTATTAGCCGAGTCAGGAAACTTAACAAAATTTACTTTATTGATCATATTATGAGATTGCTGATTCGGCATAATAATGATGTTTGGACTTCCAAATCCCATTTCATTTGGTTTCTCATGAAAAATATCATTCCATTGTCCATCATATCCTCCATTATCGTGAATCATCTTGTTCCCAGCCATTTTCTAAAACCCAAAAAGAATAGTGTGAGAGGAAAAAATCATAATAAAGGGGGAGTAACTTCAATATCTAACATCTTTGGTTTAATCTAATATCGTTACCATAGTTCTAGAACTATATCCTATACATATAATTATCCTTAGGGACATCCCTAGACATACCTTAGAAATATTTCTAGGGATCTCACTAACGTTCTCACATCCTAGTTTCCAAAGATTGACTAAACCTTTCCTCTAATACCAACTGTAGAGACCCGAATCTTGACGTATGTGGACATTACATTACTTTTGCGGAATACTTAGTACATAACAAAAACACACACACAAGGACCGTAATAGTTTAGTGTCTTTGAAACTCGGAATATAATCTTCTAATCGTGGTGAATGATCTTCAACATCTCCCATAAAGATATCCTTTTTTACCTAAATCCATTCTTTATATCCTGGGGAAAAGAAAACATAAAAGGGTGAGTACAAATGCTCAGTAAGGGTAAACAAAAGAAATATCAATCACATCATATTTATAAGAACATAACATTTTGGAAATCTTAATCCTGCAAAAGAGATCATAATATCATAACATGTGGTAGTTATAGTAGTGAAATGTAATCCCAATAATCATAACATAAAACATGAAACTTTTTCGCATACACACATAATCATAGAGAATCATTTCTTATTAGTCAAGACTCATTGCCAAGACTATCTTAGTGGACAAAGTCCATTTCTGAACCGAGTCACCCTCGTTTCAGTCCTGTTTCACTGAACCGGTATAACCTACCATTCCAGCCATGTTTATCTCATGAGATATAAAATCTTTACCCAATGCATTGGAGGGAGATATAGGTATCATCCATCTCATAATTATACCATTCTTATGTGTGCCACAAAATCATATACCATACATCATAGCATAACCCATGTAATAAAAATGGGAATCTTAAACATCATGACATCATAAAAAAATTGATATAAGATAAAGGAATTCATAAATATAATTACATCACAACATAATCAAATCAATGTAATAATATGGATAGAAACAAAACCCTTTATTATCTTAGATGGAAAATAATTTTGATAAAACACTTGAACTCCATTCTTGAGGAAAATATCCTTTCTGCTTCAAAAACACTTTTCCTTTCTTAACAAGTCGTACAATTATAAACTAAAAGAAGTTGATTAAAAATATACTTGAAAACTTGTAAAGGAAGCTTATTGGAAATTATGTTTTAAAAATCCATTCATTCCGTATAAGTTAAAAAAACATTTTTCGTACTTTTGTCAGAAAAGTCAAAAAGTACCTCGTACGAAAAAAGACAAAAGATTCCTTTCATATCCTTTACTAAAAACTCATCGAAGGGTAAAATTGGATTTAAACAATTGTAGGTGGATGGAAATAATATTACATATTGAGAAAACATGGATGTGGATGATAAAATACACCCCATTAAATACTAAAGTATAAACAAGCTCGGATAAAAATGAGATTGTGATATTTCCCTTACCTTAGGTCTGATTCGCTTCGTAAGTATCCGAACCTCCTGTATAATGATTTGAATAATGTCATTGACTTATTAAATAATCATATTCATTGTTATTATTTCATATATGGTTCACTTATGACTTTATATTACCCGTTCTTTTGTAAATTCATGTTAAAGTAACGTTTTAGGTAAAATCGTCTCATTTGTCGTTCGTGTTTTAACTTGTAATTATTCATATGATTAATTAGATCATGATTACTTAAATCCACAATGTAAAACTTGATTTATATATAATATATTTTAAGAATATACATATATATAATAAATCAGTAAATGCAAAGAAATACACTGTTCATAGAGACGGTAGGTCGTACGTACCCATGAACGCTGTTTTCATTTCCTTATTGAGTTGAATGGAATTAAGTATATGACATACATATATATACACATAAATCCTATATCATTATTATGTCATATATTTCATGATTACTTATTATATGTACTTTATAATCATTCAATAATGGTTAAAGTGGAGAATGAATCTCATCGCGTCGTGGAGACGGTAGTCCGTACGTACGCACGAGCGATGATATCGTTATCATGATCGTGGGAATGTATTGGAGTGTGTGTATACTCTTTCAGAATCAATATCACTTTAAAATAATCATAGATAGTTATTATTTACACCATTATACCAATCCAAGTAAGGTGGTGGTGGAAAATAGATTTCACCAGGGCGTGGAGACAGTATTTCATACGTACGCACGCACGGTTATTTCGTTTTCCGTAGGATGGATAGATGGTGAAAAAGGGTTGTTTCATACATATAATAACATATCAGTATATGAGTGATACTGATGTTATTACTTCATAATGAAACAACATATTTAGAAGAAGTGGAAGAAAAAATAAAGTTGAAAGAATCGGTAACAGGCATTACCTCTTCTTTGAAGCGGCACTTTGAGTCCTCTTCATAGGGCACTAAAATTGGTCTTTAATGAAGACCAGAACTTCTATGATATTTCTAGGGAAGTGGAAGAGATAATTTCGCAGGGGTTTTCCGATCTTGAAGGGTCAAAGTTGTGTGAGGAAGAGAGGGAGGAGGTGCCCTTTTATAAGGGAGGAGAGGGGCACCTTTGGAATAACTAAAAATATTATTTTATTATAAAGTCAAGTTCGGTTTTAAATAGCTCCAAATTGATTTATTTCGATGCTAAGGTGGGGATGGGTCGAAATACTCACATCCAATAGAATTTAGACAAGTTTAGGTTCCTATTTTAACCTTATCATTTAGATTTAACATTAAGTTAAATAATTTTACTTTTACCGTGTCTTCTTGTGTTCTTACACTATAAGGTTAATAAACTTACTATAAGAAGACAAAAGAACCCCAAGTTGTTTATTATTAATATATATAACCTTATCTAAGTCATTTGTCCGAACCTTAGATTTTTTGGAATAAAATAACAATTAATAATATAATATTTGTTTTAAAATCTATTTTATGTCATTTTTGACACTATTTAGTAATTGATTTTTGTGAAAATCATAACAGAATGATTAGTTTGAAAAAGGCTCATTAAATCAATACTAATATTTAATATTAACCTATAAAATTATTTTAATTCATAAAAAGTCTCAAATTACATTTATTTGGGTATTTATAACATCCATTATGTCAATTTTTCATTAATAAGATAATTACTGCATCATCTTTGTGTCATAAATAAATTAAATTATTTAATGTCTAAAAATTATAAATAACATACAATTATGTAGGAAATCTTTTTATCTTTATAATTAGTATTTATAGTCGAATTTATCTTAAGTATAACCCTATATTAAAAATGATTTACTTATTAAACTTTGATTTTAACAATTTTAACCCTTCTTTAAATAAATTAATAATAAATGTCCTAATCTAATCCAAGTGGGCCTAAATAATCATATTTTATTCCTAGGGTTGTTTTTGGTCGAACTAAACTTATCCAATAGAATTAGGACATGTGTTATGGTAATAATAATATCATTTTTACCCTTAATTAACATATTTACTTTTAACCGTGGTAAATAAAAATAAAAAGTTACTATTCACCAAAAATTATATTCATCTCATTGAACCACATTTTACATACTGACATAATCCATGTCTCTCAGAATTTTTAAATTCCACTCACATAAGCGGTAAAATTATGTTTTATGAAAAATTCAGTTTTTTTAACTATCACTTAGTGGTTTCACTATTCATCAAAAATTGAAAGTTTTCAGAAAAATACCAAAAATTAGGCCTAAGCTATATTTGATATTATGAACTCAAAAATGATTTCTATTTTACCTAATTCAAAACATATTAGTTGAATTAATTAATTTAAAAATTAATTCCCGTCGTCAAAACAAATAGCGTGTTCTTAAGAGATAATAACTATCAAAATATTGACACTTGTTTCTGTATGGTTTAAATGTAGAATTACATCCAATGACCAACATTGTATTAAATTGTAAAAATATATTCTAAATATACTTTAAAACCACTCAAATTAGTAATTTATCACTATTAATTATTTTGATTAAAAAAGTAGTTTTTATTTAAAATTTAGTAATTTTCACTATTCATCAGAATATGAAAGTTATCCGAAAATTACCAAAATTTCACTTTAGGCTAAATTCGATACTCCGAATCACAAAATGAAGTTCATTTTGAGAGATAAAATTTCTAAAATTTTAAAAGGTGGTTATTACTATTCATAACGGCTAGTTTTAATAATTTTTTAATAGCATATTGTTGTTTAGTGAAACTCAGTATTGCGTACTACACACGCTATTGAGGAAGGTCGTGATTGCGTGTAATGCAAGCCAAGTTAGGGTTGCGTGTCGTGCAAGAATCCTTCGTTGTTTCGTATAACATAATCCAACCATATTTCATTTATACATTGAATATATATATATATATATATATATACTCAATGTTGCGTAGAATAACTATTATCAAAATTGTGTGTAACATGATCTAAGAATAGTGTTGCGTATACTGCAAGATAATACTGTGTTGCGTATAGCGCAAGGTAATCTTGTTGTAGCATACAACACAAGACATTAATGAAATTAAAAGAATATTTTTCATAAAATCTCAGGGTGTTACATTCTGGATCAATCTATGATAATCCACATGTAAGTGTAAAGATCAATAATCATTTTTTGAAAAGATAATTAGAGAACCCAAATGAAATGTACTATGTAATATGAATCCATTATTTTTTAGATCATCCAAAAGGACCTTCAAATCCAAATGGCCTACTGGTTATATTGGAAACAATGTGATAGAAACATTCCCTCCTCCCAGTACCAACTTAATCATAAACATAACCTCTTTCTTGGGTAGTAAGATAAAGAACTCATCAGGGATAACTTACTAAAAATGATATTCCAATGGAAGAAAATAATCATGCCTCAATCCACCATTGAATCAAGCACGACCAGTGATATTTTAATGCCCTGACCTCATAATCCTGGAGTTAGTGCATTATTTTTTTTACATTTTCATGATAACAAGGAATAAAATCCCAATGGAACGAGTAATTTTTGTAATTATTGAAAACCATATACATACATAGGTTACACATTACCACTTGAAAAAAAATAAAACATATATGTTTTATTGCGAACATCCGCAACTATATGTTTATCCTATATTCTAGCCATAATAAACATCTTCATGTCCATAAATCTGATGGCGTTCTTCACTTGGTCTTACTGTCCTTTTAGAGTAACTACTAAAACATGAATGTATGTACCCTGGGGCCTTGAGGAAACATTGGTAGGACTCCTAGGGAGGTAACACTACTAGATATTTGAGGATGATATGTATAGAATAAAATAAAACAATGTAATGAGTGGGTATTTATAGTAAATGGTAAGGGTTTTTTTATTAATTTCAAGGGACACCTCATTATTGTTTTTTGCAAAAACATGGGCTTTCCCATGGTATTTCCCTATGTTATTTGCCACATGGGACACCTAATGTAATATTTTAATGTATAAAAGTCAACCAAGGTGTTATATTAATTGTTACATCATTATGATGTCAATAAACATATATAATACTCCAAACTGAATTTTTACTATTCATATAAAATTCATGAATTTTAGAAAAATCAAATATAATCACCCCCAACCAATTGTAAACATGTAGAATTAAAAATGATATTCTTTTATTTTAAAATAATTTTTGTAATATTTTATATTGAATTTTTTAATAAAAAAATAATTTATTCCAAAAAAACAACTTTAAATTTATCACTCGTTTGATAATACCTTGATAAATTAATCAAGGACCCATAAGTTTATCTTACAACTATAAGACAATAAATAAAAATTTATTATTACATTTTATGAAAATAAATTTTCATTTTAAATTATTAAATTAATCATAAAATTTTAATTTAAATATTTATGACATAAAAATGCCAATACTAATACTATGATCATTTATTCATTTATAAGATGTCTAAATTGTATTTATTAATTCTTGGGTGAGGTTTCTATTTTTTCCGATTTAATGTTCATTACTATTCATTACTATTCCTAAGGGTATGTTACTATTCATAAGGGTATGAAACTATTCCATAAAAATTCTGTTAATCTTATCAGACTCTAAATATCATACTGAATGAAACAGTGTTTGTCAGTTTTTCAAAATTTAAATTAAAAAGTGGAACAATTATGTTTGTTGGTTATGTTATAATAGCGTGTTGTTTTATAGAGGCTCAGTGCTTCATGTATTCTAAATTAAATCTATTTGTAAATTATTTTACTGTTACATTATTCCCTCCTTACAAAAAATTCGTCCTTGAAATTTGAAATTGAACATCGAATGAAAATAGTTGATACTTGAAAATTCCCTTGTGGGAAACCAAAATTAGAAATAGGTTTAATAAAATATCATCCTAAAAAGAGGAAAAGGTAAATGAGGTGGTCACCAAAAAAATTATTCTTTCGAATGGGGTGACATTAGTGTAATATAAAAACATATACATTGAAGAAACATCTAACAATGATTTTTTGATGGAACCAAATAGTGATCATGATTTGGTGAAAGTTTATTACTAAAAAACTATAAACTATGGTAAAAAAATTAATTGAAATTTTCAAGTATTATAATAATAGGACAAAATTTTATTTAAGATTGTTTTCCTTTATTTGAGGAATTTTTCCACTATACCTCATCACATAACACATGTTACACTTTTATGGTGAAGTAATACATAAAACTCTATAGTCCCATACAATGATCAACATGAAACATTTTATAAATGGTAAAAAATCCAAAATATAATGATTCAACACTTTAGAATGATGGTCTCTAAATTTCAAAGATGAAATTATCATTAACCCTCAATCAACATGAAGCAGCTCTAAATTTTTATATTCCAATCATATGAATACCATCATCATGTATCCTCTTAAAATATTGTAATGAAATGAATTACTGTAAAATCCATGCAATCTTATGTATTCTATAAATAAGACACATGTTAGTGGATATATTCATCAAATTCAAAAATTTTGTAAACTCCATTGTTGGTAGCATAAACCACTTCTCAACAAGACAATAATCAGTTCAAAGTTAGTCAGTAATTATCTGAATCAATCATTTCATAATCATTATCTCAACATCAGATATATTTTAGGGGTTCTATTTATCTCAACCATAAATTTCCCTATGATATTAACTTTTTACCGAGTCTCTTATCCTTGGTACAATTCATCTTAAGGCCTATAATACTTAATGAAATAGTATTGCAGTACATTCATCATATATTGTATAATTCTTAAAAAATTACATTTCTAGTAAAATATTCAAATTATATATTTTTATTGAGGAATATTAATCATTCTACTTCATCTGCGGCAGCATTATAACTTCATAATTTTACAGTAACATCATTTGGGCTTATTCCTTTGATGCTTGGGACATTGATTCACATAGTGTCTCTTCCCCTTACAGTTTAAGCATTGTAAATCAGAAACCTTTTTATTACCCTTCCAATAAAGAAATGGGTGTTCGTTTTTACCACACTTATAACGAACACTTATTCACTTCTTGAATTTACTACGAGGATTCTTTCAAAAGTTATCATATATGGGAGAACAATCCTTTCACTTATTCCATTTATCCATATTTTTCTCTACCATCCTCTTATTTTTTTAGTTTCATTCAAAGCCATAGGACTCAAAGAATTATTTTCATAACTTGATAACACATAATAATATTTCCTTAGATTATGAGGATACTTGGGAGACTATATCGCATTGAAAGAATGTCTTAAGACCATATATGTATGATCTCTCTTACTCCATGCATCACCTGCATTGGTGAAGTTCTCATTCCTTATATTGGGTTCCATTTCTAATTAATTACATATTATATATTAGATCATAAAATTATAAACACGCTATGAATCTAAAAAATGATATAGCATTGAACATAAATTTATGCATCATAAATCCTAGAACCATGTACTTTGGATACTTTGGGGGCACAATTCCATTATAATGGATTTCAATGAAATTGTGAATTATCTTTAGCATATGACCCAAGAGTGTCAAACAAGGTGCAAAGTAATTCACATTGTTATGTACCCAGAAATCTCAGGTCAAGCCTAAAACTCATTGTCAACATTTTAAATCCTAGGCACAACTGTGCCATAACCATGTCCTCTTGTAGTATCCAGAAAAGGATATATTTTCTAGAAAGATCCACATAATCTATTCCCTACCAAAATACCAGGATGTTTTGTATGTTTATCCTCAATGACTATATTAGAGATTTTTTCCAAAATCTATGTTTTATAAATAGAGTTTCCATGTTTTATACTAAAATTCCTCTGATTGTGACGGTAATGCCCCGACCCCACAATCCCAGAGTTGGTACATTATTTTAATACACTGACCTGATTACAAGGAATCAAATCTTAAATGACAGAGTAGATTAGTAGTAATGGAAAAAAATACATACATGGTTTCAACATTACAACATGAAAAGAAATACAACATATATATTTTGATATGATCATCCATTAATCTATCTTTATCCCTACAGGCTAGTCATAATAATATTCTTCATGTCCTTTTGTCGGATGGTGTTCTTCACGTAGTCTTAGTGTCCTCATAGTGTAACTCCTAAAACAAGATGTTTGGGACCTTTGGGGAATGAGAAAACCTTCGGAGGAATCCAAGGGAGGTCAAACTACCAGAGCATTGAGGATACTGAGTTCATAATAAAATAAAATGATGGACTGAGTGGGTATTTATAGTAAATGCGAGTGACTTTTTTATTAAAATCAAGGGACACCTCATTAGTGGTTTTTGAAAAAACCATGGGCTTTCCCGTGGTATTTTCCCATGGTATTATCCACTTGAGACAAATCATGTCATATTTTACTATAAAAGAGTTGAATTGAATTTTATTTTAATTATTAAATCATTATGATGTCATTAATCATATCAAAAACTCATAACTATATTTTTTTCACAGAAAAAGCATATATTTTAGAAAAATCCAAAATATTTACCCCAACTATTTTTCGACGAGTAGAATTCAAAAATGGAATCCATTTTTTGAAAATATTTTTCTCTATATTTTTAATTTTATTTAAATATAAAATCATATCTTATTCCCAAAAAACAACTTTAAACATATAACTCATTTTATAACAACTTTAGAAATTAATCAAGGTCTCATAAAATTATGTTATAACCATAAGAAAATATAGTAGAAATTTATTATTACATTTTATGAAAATAAATTTCCATTTTAAATTATTAAATTAATCATAAATTTTTAGATAAAATACTTATGGCATACAAAAATACCAATAATTAAACTATGATAGTTTTTTACTTATAAGATGTCTAAATTGTATTTAAAATTTCATAGGTGAAGTTTCTATTTTTTGGATTATTTACTATTAATTACATTTCAGTCTTATTCAGAAGGGCATGTTACTATTAATAAGGGTATGTTACTATTAATTAAAAATTATTATTGTCTTATCAGACTCTAAATTTCATCCTGAACGCAACTGTGTATATCAGTTTTTCAAAATTTAAATTACAAAATTCGAATCATTATTTTTATTGGTTAGTTTATAATAATGATTTTTAAAGATACTTGGTGTTTCATGAATTCTATATTAAATCTATTTGTAAATTCATTGGGTATTAAAAATCTGATCCCTGAGATGATCTAATATGCATTGAATTGGTTCAACATGACTAGCCTAATGATCCCCCTTACCCTTGTGGGAATAACTTCTTCCTTTAGGATATTAAAAATTTACTCCCCTCCTTTAACAGTCAATACAATACTTTTACTGAAATGACAAATCAATAAAAGTAGTAAGCCTAATCCAATCATTTATTGAATTAATGGTTCCCAAAAGAAATGGTAACCAACATTATTTAAAGAAAACTACTTACAATGCTTTATATTTTCTTTCCACACAACCAATGATGTGTCAATGGTGAAAATACCGTATAATATTTCCAAACATGACACCAAAACATTTATAAAAATCATCTGATATAAAATAATGAAATTCTCTTATATCAAAAAAACAGAAGAAATGTGGAACTTCGCCTTCTTGGTACTTCTTCTCTGGAACTAGTGTACAACATACCCAACCTCATCTTGAAAGGACTATGGAACTCTAGCTACCTGCCTGCTAAGGGGTAGTTGAGACCCTTTACAACTCGATTTACTAACATGATCCTCTTTTACTAGTATTATATGGAATTTTCACACATATCCTCTTATGATGACATATTATTCCACATACATGACTCTCAATTACGGGGTAAGGACACATTGAGAACTTATAATAAAACATGACACACTAATAGTACTGAAATAGAACATGATATTATAATGCTTTAAAATTTCCCAGTCTATTATTCCCACTACTTCATTAGTGGAAACTATCATAACAACTCTTCCTTCCACATGAAGAAGAACTATCATATTTCCTTACTGAAACAACCTAGAAAATTCATGGGGATCACTAAAGTTATTTTTTGTGTTGATTTCATGATTTATATCATCTTCAAAGCAATTTAAATGGAAAATTTTTTCTTGTAAAGAAATATCATAATTAAGACCATCCTATAAAAATCTTCTGTTGGATATTTCATCAGCTATAATAGATTACACAAAGAACTATGGGTTGGTAAAACATGTAGCATTGTCTAGAACTGACAAACCGTCATATATCAGATGCATGAACACACAATTTCTTAATTCCATTACGTTTTTAGGTAATAAATAGATCAAGAGAATAATCTCAATGTCCTTCCAAGATATATCAATATACTAACCAGCATCCTCAAGAATATTCCACCAAATCATGGAAGATCCACAAAGCATATACATAGTAACCTTCACTCTCCTATACATGGGTGTCTTGAGATCTATAAAGATCGTCTAGGATGACACAATACAGAACTCGACTACCTAGGGTCACCATGTAACACCCCAGGTAAATAAAGAATATGACATTTTCATATTTATCCATATTTTTGAATAAAATATTAATATTACTTGAAAGGGGATGCTATGCTCGATGGCGTACCCCACACGCAACAACGAGTTTATTGGGAATCTTACGTTGCACTCTAATAATAAAATGATATTATTTTAAATGGAAGTTAACATTTAGCCGTTGTATTGGTGGGAATGGATGGAAATAACTAGAATATGATTATATATGTTTTTAAATGTTTTTACATTTATCCAATAAAATATAAAGGCTTAAAATACGGAAAGAATTCAATTTTAGGCTTATATACCCTAATTTTCACTAAAGGTTCACATATCACCTTTTGATGGAGAACTATCATTAAATATAGTTTTTATCACTCTTATACATTCTTTTGGACCAAATAAAACTCTTCTTTAGAATCAGGACATAAAATTTTACTTTGTGTAAATTTTTGGTATCTTTCTGATAAAGTTCATTTTTTAATGAATAGTGTAAAATGTTGTATTTTAATTCAAAACCTCTTTTTAATGTAATTTATTTATATGATTAGATTATCATTTGAATTGGTTTTAAAGTAAAATTAGAATATATTTTTACCATTAAATCCAATAGAGGTCGTTGGAATTAATTTCACTTTGAAATCAGACTTAAACTAGTGTCAATCTTTTGATACTTATTATTTCATAAAAACACGTTATTTTCTCTAACAGCGGGAATTAATTATTAAATTAATTAATGTGACATTTATGTTTTGAATTTTTTAAAATTGACTTCATTTTTGAATTCATAATATCAAATATAGCTTAGGGTGATGTTTTGGGATTTTTCTGAAAAACTTCAATTTTTGATGAATAGTGAAACCACTAAGTGGTACTTATAAAAACTGATTTTTCCGTGTAAATGAAATTTTGCCATCTTTGTGTTTTGAATTTCAAAAATCCGAAATACATGGTTGTCATTAAGAAGTTAAATGTGGTTCAATGGGATAAAAATAATTTTATGGTGAATAGTAACTTATTAAGTTTTTAATCGCAATTAGAGGTAATTAGTGTAGTTAAAGGTAAAATAAAGTTTTAATAATATGAAATGAACTTGAAACAGGTCCTAACCTCATTGGATGTGTCATGGCCGACCAAGAAAAGCCATGGGTAAACTTGGGGACCCCATGAAGCCTCTTTGGTTGGAAAATGACATTAATATCTTTTTATTTAAAGTTAAAGTAAAAATGAGACAAACATGAAATGTTTTACTAAAACAATTTTTACACGGGGTTATACAAATCAGATTTTTGACTATAAATATTAATTGGAAAGATAAAAATATTTCCTACATTATAGTATGTTTTTTATAATTTTTAGGCATTAAATAAATTAAATTATTTATGACATCATGATGATGCAGCGATGACCTCATTATTTAATGATTTAAATAAAATGGAAATATAATGTAATATCTAAGACCTACACATGTCCAAAACCTATTGGATGAGTGGATTTCAAACCCTTATCACCTTATCCTCGAAACACATCAATGTGGGTCCTCTTAAATCCGAATACCATTTTAAAATAAAGTATCTTTTCTTTACCTTCCAAGAGTGCCCCTCCTCTCCTCTTATAAAATGCCCCCACCTCAACCTCCTTACCCACACTCCCAAAGCCTTTGTCTCAGACAAACCCTGCCCATTTTGTCTCTCCACTTCCATCTCTTACTACTTGAAGCCTCACTTTGGTCAGAAGGCTTCCCAAGGAATCCTTTGAGCTCAAACCAAGGGGAGTTACCCGATTTTCAGGTAATGTCTTCTTTTGAGTCCTTTTGTTTTATTTTTCTTCTCCAACCCCCTAAACTCTTTTTATTCTTTTCTTTTGTAACAACTCCAGTATACTCAATATACTAGGATGTTTTTATAATAAGTATTCGATCTACACTTACACACACCTACATATAATGGTTAAAGAACATACTGTTTATATATGATATATAATATGTTTATGTTTTACTTAATCTTATGTATTTTTATTTGTGGCTTACCTTTATGGCTTCCATTATGGGTATACGCGATATCTTCGTTTTAGGAAGTGCGGACTACCGCCCCCTCAAAGTGATGTGATTCGTTAATGCCATACATGGGACGTGTAAAGGATAGATTTAATGTTATTATATATGATGTTATACTGTAATTAAAATATACCTATTTATCATTATTATTTCTTTCCATTAATGTATGAGATAGAAATGAAAGTAGCGTTCATGCGTACGCACGGCTTACCGTCTCCATGAACGGTGCATTTCATTTCTTATCTGCAAATGTAATGTACTATTATAAGTAAATGTATATAATGGATATATATGATGAATGATACATCTAAATGATGAATATAATTCTGTAATTAAAATATACATACCTCTAATTTAGTTTTAATTCCATTAATATGTCATAGAAGTGAAAGTAGCGTTCATGCGTACGTACGGCTTACCGTCTCCATGAACGGTGCATTTCATTTCTTATCTCTAAATGATTATGTAATATTATAAATACATGTATATTCTGGATATATATGATATATTTGATATCCAAATAATGAATATAATTCTGGATATAATGACCATTTGACCACACGAACAACAAGTAATTGTAAGAAGTCCACTTTAGACTTAAGAACCAAATATCGAAAAAACAAACATTATTAACTTAAATGATTACATAATTTTTATAACATGGAATCTAAAATTAATAATGAACAAGAAAAAGGTTCTTAATAATGTAGAAATTAACTCAAGTTTATTATTCAGGACGTTAAAGAACGATCGAGTCATGTCGGACCCGAGGTAAGGGATCCTACTCCTCTCTTTCTTTTTAAGTACACTCTTTTATGTCATTCCTTCTAAGCTAATCTTTCTTGTTATGATGGGGGATGTTATTTCATATTAATCCTGCTGTAAATTTTATTGTAATGTGATGAGACACCCTATTTGATCTCATCAATCCATTTTTGGAAGTTTTAAGTGGCGCCGTTAGGCTGCCGAGTTTTCCTAAGGGAATTTTCATCTCACTTTTATTCCCGAGAGATTTATGCTACATTTGCCACAATTTCCTTTGAGTGGTGTATGTAATGACCATTATTTTACTAATTGTGTAATATTCTTTCATTTATGAGTATTTACATCAATGTTGTATTGTCCTTCTTTCACGGGGCGTATGTTTCGAAAGATACCCATGTCGGTAAGGGATCCTTTCACCCTCCTCTTTTTAAAAGACGTATTTTGTTATGTCTTTTAATTGACATAATATTATTTTGGGATATGTTCTTCCATATCCTTATTGATGTAAATTTTATGTCCAAGTGATGAGATACCCATTTTATCTCTCATCAACTCTTTTTCTGAATTTTTAAGTGACGCAGTTTGGCTGTCTAATTATTGCAAGGGAGCTTCTTAACCCAATTTCGATTCTTTGGGATAAACTTGTACACCATGAATATGTAATTCTATTATTATGTGTGAATGTCCTCTGATTGTTTTACACTTAATACTCACTTATATTTTGTGCATTCATTTGTCACACATAGTTATGTAACTGATTTATCCTTAATCCAAGGATACCGTCTTTGTATGGGACTTCGTCTCAATCTCCTTTCATTGAGGCATATTTTGTTTTATACACAACCTCCTTTTATATGGTGTATAAAACCCTTTGACTTTTACGTTTATTAAAAAGGAATCTTTTTATACGAAGCCTTTACTAAACGACAAAAGGGAATGTTTTTGTCGTACGTATGCGGCGACAACGACTTCTCCGCCACTGTGACCATTATTTGAGTTTCGGCTTCCTCTACAAGCCATACCATTTTTTAAAAGAAAAATAAATACCATGTTTTACTTTTCTTTTATTTTGGTATTGAAAATGGTTTTCATAATGTTTTTATATCAATGTGTTGTATTGATATCTTGTGATTTAAAGGTGGAAATATTATGTTTCCTTTATGCATGTTTTATGTGATACGATTATGTTGAGGTTCTTGGGCATTATTATAAAGACGGGAGGTTCCATGATAAACTAAGGGTGCGTGAGCCCAATATAGGTCTCAAATGCATTGGGTAACGCGAAGGAGTGAAACATTAAGGTTTCTCCGAAGAGATTTAGGGAATATACTGTGATGGGTATTCCAAATTTAACCAAGAGGGTTACTCCATACGTAAGAATGTTATGAATGCCTCAAGTTACTTTTATGTCTTATGTTTACTATGATTTATTCATGATTTGATGAGGTATGTTAAAGTGCCTATGTTTTATGGTTAAATTATGATTTCATTCTTATTTATATATGAACTCATGTTTCCTTTCCATATTTTTATATCCCTTACTGAGATTTTTATGCTCATCCCAAGTTTTTGAAATGTTTTTCACTGGTCAAGGGAAAGGTACTTGATGTGATGTTAGTGTCAAGGATGTGTCAAGAAAGAATCCAAGTTTTATTTTCAATATGTTTTCGTTGATGGGAAGAATGAATCCTATCTTTTATGTAACCACTTTGTTTAAATGTGGGATGTAATGCAAGTTTTATGATCTAAATCTCTAAAACTCTAAACCTAAAAAGATCATCAATGTGTAATCTTGTAATAACTCAAGATTAAGTAATGTTTATGTTTGGGGATTTATAGTTTGTATCAAAGGTCGGTTTAGATAACTTTAGAGGTTAGGGTATTCTTTAAGCAATAGTGGCATTACCATAATGGTTAGGATTTCAGAAAGAGTCCTAGATTTAGATAAAGTGAATGAGTAAGTATATCATAGTGTTTATCTTCCTCATTAGTACATGATGGTTTTTTTTGATATACTCACACTGACCTTTTTGGTTTTAGTAAATGGCTGGATCTATCAGGCACCAATGTGACAATGGGTTTGAAGGAAACTGTGGTGGTTCTCTGATTAAGAGACTGGATGAGATGGGGGATTCAATGAGGAATCTCATGGTTATTCTAAACCAACTATCAAGGAGTCATGATCAACCACTTCAACCTTGGTGAGTTCTCTATTGCATCATGTATGGGATGGCCAACTCGATGTGGATATTCAGGTAATAATTATTAAGGTAACCATTAGGGTTTATATGATCCTTAATTTTTAGGTAATTATGGGTTACTCCATGATATGATGGAAAAATGAAAGGAATGAGATAAACTTGAGGTTAAAATATGTTATGATCATTTTTTGAATATTTCATCTCGTTTGGGGGATATTTTAAGAATTATATAGTTTTGGAAATAGGACAACATGCAGACCGTGTGACAACCCGTCGCGTCGGTCAAAGCCGTGGGAATCGAACCCACAACCAAAATGCGACTGGTATTTATCACCTACCACTGGACTACGTGATGTCCCTGGTTAGTTTGACTGATTCTTTCTAGTTATATGATTTTATGAATTAATAGTAATTTTATTTTGTGTTTCCTATGGAAATGATTAACCTATCATCGAGGATATGTGATTAGGTTAATTAATTTTCAATACGAGACATTAAGAGCAACAGATTTTGTTTGTAGATAAATGTTACGATTTAACTTGGAAGACTATGTGACTAAATCCATCAAATATTTGGGTTTCAATCTTAGTTTGGTTTACTTTGAAGAATTTTATAGAAAAATTGTTTATCTAATGGTCCTCTTTGAAATTTGGGTTTTGTTGGACAAATTTTGGAGATTAAGAATAGATTTTCTTTTTATAAAGGGTTATCCTTTTCTGGATTATCTGATCTTGTACTAGCCTTTTTGGTTTTGGTTTTGGTTAAAGTCTAAAGACATGGGAAGTATATAGTTCTCTTTTTTGGATTAGGTGATTCTCTAGATGTTGATTATAGTACTCTTAATGTTAACAAGTCTTCCTAAATACTCACCTTTTGGAGAGAATATGAGTTTGTGTAAGAAATCTAGTAAAAGTTGAAAGTCAACATGATAAGTAAGTATGATTCCTTATGTTTTAGTTAAGCTAAAAAATAAATTCCTCAATAAAAAGTAACTTAAAACAAAAATGATGTCTATTAACTTTTCTTACTTGGGAACCCAACACCGTTTAACCCATCACAAGTTTGTGATTTTATTATTGTTAACTTTCTCATAAACATGTTTTCTATCACTCTCCATCAGAACATGACCCTTTGTTTTTTCCTCCACGTCCATATTTTCGTACTTGGAATCCTAGTATGGGTTAACTCGGGTGACCTTTGTACTTATCTTTCTTTATTTTAAAGTGATTGTTTTACCGACACTTATTCTGATGTGGGACTTTCAAGGATGTTTCCAAGATCAATTTTAAAATTGCGAGGATGCAATTCCCAAAAAGGGGGGAAGGATGTAACACCCTAGGTAAATAAAGAATATGAAATTTTCATTTTTATCCATATTTGTGAATAAAATATTAATATTACTTTAAAGGGGATGCTATGCTCGATGGCGTACCCAACACGCAACAATGAGTTTTCTTGGAAATCTTACGTTGCACTCTAATAATAAAATAATATTATTTTAAATGGCAGTTAACATTTAGCCTTTGTATTTGCGGGAATGGATGGAAATAACTAGAATATGATTATATATGTTTTTAAATGTTTTTACATTTATCCAATAAAAGATAAAGGCTTAAAATTTGGAAAGAATTCAATTTTTGGCTTTTATACCCTAATTTTCACTAAAGGTTCACTTATCGCCTTTTGATGGAGAACTGTCATTAAATATAGTTTTGATCACTCTTATACATTCTTTTGGACCAAAGAAAACTCTTCTTTAGAATCGGGACATAAAATTTTACTTTCTGTAAATTTTTGGTATCTTTCTGATAAAGTTAATTTTTTAATGAATAGTGTAAAATGTTGTATTTTAATTCAAAACCTCTTTTTAATCTAATTTATTTATATGATTAGGTTATATTTTGAATTTTTTTTAAAGTAAAATTAGAATATATTTTTACCATTAAATCCAATAGAGGTCGTTGGAATTAATTTCACTTTGAAATCAGACTTAAACTAGTGTCAATCTTTTGATACTTATTGTTTCATAAAAACACGCTATTTGCTCTGACAACAGGAATTAATTATTAAATTAATTAATGTGACTTATATGTTTTGAATTTTGTAAAATGGACTTCATTTTTGAATTCGGAATATCAAATATAGCTTAGGGTGAATTTTTGGGATTTTTCTGAAAAACTTCAATTTTTGATGAATAGTGAAACCACTAAGTGGTACTTATAAAAACAGATTTTTCCGTTTAAATGAAATTTTTCCATATTTGTGTTTTGAATTTCAAAAATCCGACATACATGGTTGTCATTAAGAAGTAAAGTGTGGTTCATTGGGATGAAAATAATTTTTTGGTGAATAGTAATTTGTTAACTTTTTAATCGCAATTAAAGGTAATTAGTGTAGTTTAAGGTAAAAATAAAGTTTTAATAATATGAAATGAACTTTACACATGTCCTACCCTCATTGGTTTTGTCATGTCCGACCAAGAAAAGCCATGGGTCAACTTGGGGACCCCATGAAGCCATTTTGGTTGGAAAATGACATTAATATCTTTTTATTTACAGTTAAAGTAAAAATGAGACAAACATGAAAAGTTTTACTAAAACAATTTTTACATGGGGTTATAAAAATTAGAGTTTTGACTATAAATATTCATTGGAAATATTAAAATATTTTCTACATTATAGCATTTTTTTTATAATTTTTATAAATTAAATAAATTTAATTATTTATGACATCATGATGATGCAGCGATGACCTCATTATTTAATGATTTAAATAAAATGGAATGATAATGTAATATCTAAGACCTACACATGTCCAAAACTTATTGGATGAGTGGATTTAGAACCCTTATAACCTTATCCTCGAAACACATTAATGTGGGACCTCTTAAATCCGAATACCATTTTAAAATAAAGTTACTTTTCTTTACCTTCCAAGAGTGCCCCTCCTCTCCTCTTATAAAAGGCCCCCACCTCAACCTCCTTACCCACACTCCCAAAGCCATTGGCTCGGCCAACCCCTTCCCATTTTGTCTCTCCAATTCCCTCTCTTACTTCTTGAAGCCTCACTTTGGGCATAAGTCTTTCCAAGGAAGCCTGTGAGCTCAAACCAAGGAGAGTTACCCGATTTTAAGGTAATGTCTTCTTTTGAGTCCTTTTGTTTTATTTTGCTTCTCCAACCCCCTAAACTCTTTTTATTCTTTTCTTTTGTAAAAAATCCAGTATCCTAAATATACTAGGATGTTTTAATAAGGAGGATTCGATCTACACTTACACACACCTACATCTAATGGTTAAAGAACATACTATTTCCGTGGATGGCGAATTTCTGCCTAACAAAACGATGATTGTTCAACACTCATATAACACCTTAAAAGGTGGACATTAAGATGTCACTATATTTATATATGATATATAATATGTTTATGTTTTACTTAAGCTTCTGTATTTTTCATTTGTGGCTTACCTTTATGGCTTTCATTATGGGTATACGCGATATCTTCATTTTAGGAAGTGCGGACTACCGCCCCCTCAAAGTGATGTGATTCGTTAATGCCATACATGGGACGTATAAAGGATGGATTTAATGTTATTATATATGATGTTATACTGTAATTATAGTATACCTATATATCATTATTATATATTTCCTTTAATGTATTAGATAGAAATGAAAGTAGCGTTCATGCGTACGCACGGCTTACCGTCTCCATGAACGGTGCATTTCATTTCTTATCCCCAAATGTAATGTACTATTATAAGTACATGTATATAATTGATATATATGATTAATGATACATCTAAATGATGAATATAATTATGGAATTAAAATATACATACCTCTCATTTAGTTTTAATTCCACTAATATGACATTGAAATGAAAGTAGTGTTCATGCGTAAGTACGGCTTACCGTCTCCATGAACGGTGTATTTCATTTATTACCTCTAAATGATTATGTAATATTATAAATACATGTATATTCTGGATATATATGATATATATGATATCCAAATCATGAATATAATTCTGTAAATTATGAACATTTGACCACACGAACAACATGTAATTGTAAGAAGTCCACTTTCGACTTAAGAACCAAATATCGACAAAACAAATATTATTATCTTAAATGATTACATAATTTTTATAACATGGAAAAAAGTGATCTAAAATGAGTAATGAACAAGAAAAAGGTTTTTAATAATGTGGAAATTAACTCAAGTTTATTATTCAGGACGTTAAAGAACGATCGAGTCAAGTCGGACCCGAGGTAAGGGATCCTACTCCTCTTTTTCTTTTTAAGTACACTCTTTTATGTCATTCCTTCTAAGCTCATATTTCTTGTTATTATGGGGGATGTTATTTATTATTCCTCTTGATGAAAATTATATTTTAATGTGATGAGACACCCTATTTGATCTCATCAATCCATTTTTGGAAGTTTTAAGTGGCACCGTTAGGCTGCCGAGTTTTCGTAAGGGATTTTTCATCTCACTTTTATTCCCGTGAGATTTATGCTACATTTGCCACAATTTCCTTTGAGTGGTGTATGTACTGACCATTATTTTACTCATTTTTTAATATTATTTCATTTATGAGTATTTACATCAATGTTATATTGTCCTTCTTTCACGGGGCGTATGTTTCGAAAGATACCCATGTCGGTAAAGGAACCTTTCACCCTCCTCTTTTTAAAAGAATTATTTTGTTATGTCTTTTAATTCACATAATATTATTTTGGGATATGTTATTCCATATCATTATTGATGTAAATTTTATGTCCAAGTGATGAGATTCCCTTTTTATCTCTCATCAACTCTTTTTCTGAATTTTGAAGTGATGCCGTTAGGCTGTCTAATTATTGCAAGGGAACTTCTTAACCCAATTTCGATTCTTTGGGATAAACTTGTACACCTTGAATATGTCGTTCTATGATTATGTGTGAATGTCCTCTGATTGTTTTACACTTAATACTCACTTATATTTCATGTATTTGTTTGTCACACATAGTTATGTAACTGATTTATCCTTAATCCAAGGATACCGTCTTTGTATGGGACATCGTCTCAATTTCCTTTCATTGAGGCATATTTTGTTTTATACACAACCTTCTTTTATATGGTGTATAAACCCCTTTGACTTTTACATTTATTAAAAAGGAATCTTTTTTATACGAAGCCTTTACTAAATGAAAAAAGGGAATGTTTTTGTCATACGTATGCGGCGACAACGACTTCTCCGCCGTCGTGACCATTATTTGAGTTTCGGCTTCCTCTACAAGCCATACCTTTTTTTATAATAAAAATAAATACCATGTTTTACTTTTCTATTATTTTGGTATTGAAAATGGTTTTCATAATGTTTTTATATCAATGTGTTGTATTGATATCTTCTGATTGAAAGGTGGAAATGTTATGTTTCCTTCATGCATGTTTTATGTGATTCGATTATGTTGAGGTTCTTGGGCATTATTATGAAGACGGGTGGTTCCATGATAAACTAAGGGCGGGTGAGCCCGATATAGCTCTCCAATGCATTGGGTAACGCGAAGGAGTGAAATGTTAAGGTTTCTCCGAAGAGATTTAGGTAATATACTGTGATGGGTATTCCAAATGTAACCAAGAGGGTTACTCCCTATGTAAGAATGTTATGAATGCCTCAAGATACTTTTATGTCTTATGATTACTATGATTTATTAATGATTTCACGAGGTATGTTAAAGTGCCTATGTTTTATGGGTAAAGTATGATTTCATTCTTATGTATATATGAACTCATGTTTCCTTTCCATATTTTTATATCCCTTACTGATCTTTTTATGCTCATCCCATGTTTTTGAAATGTTTTTCACAGGTCAAGGGAAAGGTACGTGATGTGATGTTAGTGTCAAGGATGTGTCAAGAAAGAATCCAAGTTTTATTTTCAATATGTTTTCGTTTATGGGAAGAATGAATCAAATCTTTTATGTATCCACTTTGTTTAAATGTGGAATGTAATGAAAGTTTTATGATCTAATTCTCTAAAACTCTAAACCTAAAAAGATCCTCAATGTGTAATCTTGTAATAACTCAAGATTAAGTAAGGTTTAAGGCTGGGTCTTTATACACCATTACCTAGTTTGAATAGGTAGATGATGTAGCTAAAACCCTCATATTAGGTAATACATTTAATGATTAGTATGAACAATCCCCCTTTCAAGGGATTTCATGACCCACATAAGGATTCCCTAAAACTGAACATCAATATGATCTTCAGGAACAATAGGATGCTCTGGTTCAACTGTATTAGGAGAATATGGATTACCACTATCCTAATTCTCAAGTTCTTGATGACATGGATTCTCTTTTTCTATATTAAAAATGAACACCATAGAGAACTAGATAGAAAAAGGCTATCACAAACAGTGACTAAAACAGAGAACCAATAACACTTTTTCTCTCTAGACATAAATTATAAGTATTTTATCATGACATGTCAACTCAGCATATTTATCAGGTGACATAAATACTTTATAACACAGTTAAACAAGATGGTGTATATCACATGAAAATTTTGATATGTCCCTAACATGAACAATGTATGTCAATATATACATATGTGCATATTATGATGAAAGCATAATCATATCATGAAATATCTGGCCACAAGTACAATTCAAAATAAACATCCTGATCTTATGAGAATAACCTCATGTAACATGTGAATAACCCAAGATGAAAATCACCATATATAAAAAGAACACATCACAAATAGAAATAACATCACTACGTTTTGGTTTTCACTAATACATGGTTTAATTACTCCCATGAATAATTTCATTACCATTACCTAAAATATATTAGTTTTCTTTTTACCATTCCCAACTAGAAGGAAAAATAAATTTCAACCTACTATGATACCACTTTTTAATATCCCGAAATATGGAGCTCTCTCATGTGGAAAGAAAGGGATGGTTACAAGACGTCAATCATGCCTCCTCGTATACCAGAGACTGTTGAATAGCTGAGGGGGTGTGAAATATATTATGGGGAACTATAAACCATAGTATAAAGTTTCATAAAATAATGAAAAATCATAATAAAATAGAAATAAACAATGTAAATACACATGGTAATAGAATAATAAAATCCAACTGAACAATCGATTAAATTATTATGGAATAATGTAATGAAATCTAGAATGTAACCAAATGTTATTCAATAAAAATACACAAAAATTAACAGTAGTATCAAATAATTGATTAAAATTATTGGATCCTAAACCCATAATTTCTCCCATCTCTAAACCCCATCTCATTTGAAAAAAGAAATTAACAGAAAGGGATTTTTCCCATTTCCAAACCTGCATCCATGTGATCTTCTCACGTACCAAATAGTGGCCCAAATAGGGTGTGAGTATAAATTTTTAAATTAATACCACCATGTCTAAAGAAAGACGTTTGATAATATGTGTATGAAATAAATTGATAAATATGTGTATTAATTAATTCATATTTTAATAAAACACAATAACATCCTTCTTTGGCATCATTCCAGATATCTCTGAGCATGTCTTATATAAATTCCAACAACAACCATATTACAATGGTAAAATAAACTTCTTCAAAATCATGATGAAATAATTTTATCCATGAATTAAAAAATTAAAACCACAAGTATATAATTGCGGTATAGTCACCAAAATCATGTTCAAATCCCTACAATATTTTCATCATTCTATGTCAAATCCAAATAATCGTTAAAAAAATTTGGGCCAAATCCCTAATATCACTATAGCATGGGAATGCGATAATCCCAAAATCTATAAGAATTATATCATGGGACTAGGATGAGCCAACTAAATATATATATTAAAATATATAATTGTGCATGTTCTAGGGCTGTGCCCGATGTATATGCATTATAGCATGGAATAAAAATCATTTCCAATAGCATGGAAATCACAAAATCACATCATAATTCACAGCGGTTAATTTTGAGAATTTAAATTCTTCATTCATATACCACATTAAATCCAATTCACAAATGATAAAAAAATTATATCAATAATTAATAATCCATAATTTAGGGATTAAATCACGATAAATCACCCAATGTCACAAGTCATTCCAAACAAACATTAAGACATTATCCAATTAAATTATATTAAAATGTTTTCTCACCCAGAGGGTATCCATAAGCCTATTCAGGATCCAATTTCAAATAATATACATCATGGAATATTCCCATTCATTTATTCAATTGATATGGGTGCACACTCAATTGGAATAAACACAGTATTGCATAAATTGGAAAATTATCAAACTATAATGTCATGATTTAGACCCTGTATCATTATAAATGATTGAAAAACAATTCAAATGAAAAATTCCCATGATGATGAAGGTATATATGATTTCAATGAGGTTAATATATCACAATTAATCAATATTATAACAAAGAAACATTCATCAAATTATTTCACTGTAATGGTTGGATAAAAATAATATAACAGAAAAACATGACCGGAAACACTTCCCTAAGATTTTTTATAGAAAAGATACATCTGGAAGAATAATTGGCACCCCAAAAGCACCAGGAGAATGGAGTAGGGTTGAGTGGAGAAAAGATATATCAAAACAGAATGAATATTATCCTCATATCATTTTGGAAAAGCATTGTGGGTATTTAAATTTACTTTAAATTTATGACATGTTTTGTAATTTTCATAATGTAATACAGTGATAAACTAGTTTCTTCATATTTACTTTATTAAAAAACATGAACAATTACACAACATTTAATCCCTTTACACAACATATAAATGATGTACATTTTAATTTTCATCACATTTTCCATTTTAAGAAACCCTAAAATGTATTAAAACATATAAGCTCACCACTAACCCATGAAACACTAAACCCATTTAACTGGACTCCATTAATATGAATAAGCATACATCCCCAAAGATTAGGTCATTTTCTTAAACAATTTCTCCCATTCTCTATACAAGACTCAACTACTAAAGATCAAATGAAAAATAAAGAGGGATGTACCAAAAAAATGTTGGGACCTTACAATATACACATCATAAAATATGATAGGTCTATATATTAACAATCATCTCAATGAAAGAAAATTGAGACAAAATTCCATTAATGAATTGATAAAATTGAACCAGTAAACCCCCTAAAATAGAGATGATATATGGATTATTTATATCACCATAATTTCATGTATAATATCATAAATTAAATTCATTATCATTATATAAAGAACATGAAAAGAATATTTGTTGAATATGGAAGGTATCTAAATGAAATAACTGTTTTCTAATTTTAATATGTTTTTAAAATTTATTTAACTAATTGATTTTAAGTGAGATGTTTGGAGCATATTAATCTTATGTTTCAAAATCATCTTTTATAGGTTGACTAAGAAAAATGTGGTCATTATTTAAACATATCTATAATAATTATCATGAACTAATTATCCTATTAATTATTTAATTATAAATATTCATGTATAATTACTTTGATGTAGTTATGAAAAAATAATAATCACATCTCTTTGTAGAGGCGACAGTCCACACATCCAGAAATGATGATATCACTTTTTGGTAAGTGAAAAGGTTAAAAAGAAAATGATATGTTATATTTTCAGAGAGAAAATTTTGTCATGAATATAATATATATGACATGTATAAAACAATTTTTGTAAACCATACTAATAACATTCCATGTATATCATGATTGAATCACATCGGGTTGAGGAGGCGGAAAACCACATGCCCACTAACTATGTTTTTGTATTAACAAAAATATAAATCATTATTGTGTTTGTGATATACTAATTTCAAAAGAATTGTAACTTCATATATATGAAATATATTTTATATGAATGATAAATCCATCATTTTTACCAACATTAACAGGTGTTAATGGATGAATGAGTGTCATTAGTTCTTGTGGTTGTAGTCTGCCTTACACACAAAAAATGATTTCATACCTCATTTTATGGATGTATTTAAAGTTTAAGATCATATAATTAACATAAATAATTATAATTTAATTAAGGATTAATTTTTTATTAAAATTTCATGATAGAAAAATTTATTAAGGGTGGTTAATGATTAAATACTACATAAATGTTCTTGGAGTATAGTTACCTCATTATTGGGTAACTCTAATTAGATTCCAAAAAAGGATATCGGGGTTGGTATTATGAAACATTAAGCTTTATAGCATGATTTTAGGGAAGTGTAGATGTGATTTGGGTAGGGATTTGATGAAACTAACTGGTTTCAAGAAGTGAATATAGGATTGGTGACATCCTTTTATAAATGGGGTAGTGGAAAGTCCTTGTATTTTTCAAAAGAATTGTGTGCTTCCAACCTTTTACTTGTTTCCAAGTTTCCAAAATGGATAATTATAGATCCTTAGAGGTTTTATAGTCACAATATGGAAATAAAAGTGTATTTGAACAATATTTGGATAAAATATTAACCATAAAATCAAACTATAACCAATAAGTGAGCTCTTTTTTACCATAATTGTTGTAATTAATTTTAATTGAATTCAATTATATTTTTGATCGAAAAATAAGTTTTCATTAATAAAAAATATTAATAGTAGTTACGAAATTTATTGAATTCATTATTCAAAATTAAATTCATATAATTTTAAGAAATTAATCTCAATTTAATCCCACAGACATGAGGGGAAAACAAGTTACTAATGTAAAAATATTCAAAGGATTTAAATGAATTTTATCCAATTTCATGGTTAAATTATTTCCAATGATTTGAATTTCATTAATTTATGTATATTTACTCTTATTTATCCTTAAAAACACAATAAAATATAATTTAACAATATATATATTTTGAAGGAAAAGGTATTTTTATTTTATTATTCAGTAATTGTATAACTATTTATAGAAAATGAAACCTCAAAGAAGTATTGGATTTTTTTTCCTATAATAATTTTGATATTATTATTTCAGAAATGATGTTTAATTTATCAAATTAAATTAATAAAATTTTAATATTAAGTTTTAGAATGTTTCCACAACAAAAAATGAAAATATATATCATTTTTTGTAAAACATTGTAGTTTTAATCATAAAATTGGCTTTACTAATATCATGTGCCTAAAAAAATAAATAATTTGATGTTTAAAAAATTTTATAGGATGTATAATATATTAATTTCCTTAAAATAATTCATAAAATGTAGTTTTTTACAGTATTGGGTTAGAAAACGGTTTTTGTATAGAAATATTCTTATATAAATTGATTCCCTTTTGTCTCAAATGGTTTTATTTTATTTTCTAACTAATTGACCACCATGTAATTCAATATATACACATTTAGAAGACAAATTATCATTATTTGGTTGTTATTATTCATACACTTCATTCAAATGTATATTTGATATTGTTTGAGTTTAAATAACTATAAAAATAATATAATATTGTTCAGTAAAAATAGGTCATGTGAGTAAAAAACATTATCGAAGTAGCTAAATATTTCATATATAGTATGCTAAACATGGGGGTGAATGTAAAAAATATATAAAAAGGAATTTATTATAACTAAATATTTTGAAGAATTTAATTTTATTTTTATGATGATATTTCATAAAATCATGAGATGTTACAACAGATCACAATAGTAGTTTGATGAACCAAATATAGACATGCTTCTCATGTTTCATTGAAAATATAAATTACATATCATAAATAACAATTTAAGAACATTAATATTATTTTTAATTTCATTAAAAACTAATTGTAGAATGGAAAAAATATGGTGATCTTAAATGCTCACTTACTGATATCTATAATGGAATATGTTATGATTAAATAAAAAAATCAATAATGAGGGGTGAATAATTCATAACACTTTCCATATAATTATTAACTTTATAAGTAATTCCATCAATTGAGAACATGAATATATTAATATAATTTATATCTTAAATTTAATTCTCAATGAAATAAACTATTAATGTTGGATTACATCATTATAGACAAAATGATATCATTAAAATCATAGAATTATAAAATAATACTTTCATGGATGGGTATCAATATAGAAAACCCTTATAATGAGGCTAAATAAATGTTTTGTGACATGTGACCTTTCAATTCATCTAAGGTATATCTATATTATGTCCCCACCCATTATTTCATTTCTAATTAATTCCTCATATTTTAATGGTAAATTGAATTCATAATTAATTTCCATATGAAATAAAAGCCTTTTTTGATTAATAATTTTGGAATAATATTATTTCCCAAATCAAATAAGTAACATATAATGAAATTAATAGCAGGTAGAAATGGTATAGTGTTTTTAATTTAATCATATCAATTATATAATGAATAAGGACATTTAAGATAAATTTAATTTGCAATGATTATAAAATGGAATATTTATTGTTAATTTTATCAAGGAAAATATTTATAAAAAAAATAAAATATGAGAATATATTTATAAGAAATAAAGTTTTTTAATAAAATAATGTCCTTTATATAGATAATTAAAATTGAACCATAATATTTAAAAAATGATTCATTAATTATTTATCTTTCTATTACAATTGAATACAAAAGATCAGCTTTTCATATGATTATTATTTTGATTGAGTGTAGTGAAATTGAGAGTAATTGATTTTTTGCAACATTTAAAATCAATATATATCTTCATTATATGAAATTATATAGATTTTATGAATAATATATTATATTATTCCTTCAATTAAAATAAGAAAATCCAATAAATGATATTGTAAAATAAAATCGTACTACAATGGTATCATTTATATTAATAGCCCTTCATATTTTAGAAGTTAATCAAAAATATCATCATAATGAATAATTAAATATTAATTTTAAATACATAAATATAGTGGTATACAATAATTTTTAAATTAAATTGGATTACAAAACCTAATATGTATTGATGTATTATAATCTAAACGAAACACATTACCTCATATTCAACTTTCTTCAAAATTGATAAATCCTCTTGTAAATTAAATATGGATTTATTATATTTAAATAATAGAAATATTTCCTTAATTTTAATGTTCTATATGATCTGAATATATAATTTCAACAATAAACTATTATTATGACCTCGTTAATATTGTGTTTTCAGGTGACAAATGATTCATTTTAAATGACCATCATGGTTCGTTAGTTCTGCTACATCTATGGTTATTATGGATCCATATTATCCTGAAATTTAATAAATATTTTGATATATCATATATTATTATATATATATAGTTATATTCATCCATAAATTGTATAGAACGAAAAATGGATTCAACAGTCCATGAAGATGGTTGGTCGTACGTACGGATGAATGTGGTTATCACCTATCGACAGATGGAATATAAGAAATGAAATTAATAATTCAACATTATAAAATCATAAATATATATTATATATCATATATATTCTATAAATGAAACATAAATACTATCCATTTAAATCCAAATTGATAAATTACTCACATTTCTTTGAGATGGTTATAGTCTATAAGTACTTATAATGGATGTTATCATATTCCAACAGATGTTAATATAATAAAAAATACATGTTATTTTGTGGAAAATTATTGGTGGTCATTTCAGAGACCAGTTTGGGGATATTTGATCTTAGGGCCTTCAGGCCACCAAAGGGCTTTGGTCTATAGAGACTTCGGGCTGTAGGGCCTTCGGATCAACGATGCACTTCAGAAAACAGGGCTTTCGGGACATTGAAAGGACTATAAAGAAACTTGATAAGACCACTCAGTGGTAGACCCAGATGAGGATCCAAAGAAAAAATAGAAACATCAAGAGTAGAGCTAACTGGATTTGATGAATAAGAGGGTGTGGAAACATCCATTGGGACATGGCGCCATGTAGCTATGCACATTGAAATGCTTGTCTGTTATCCAGGAAAGGTGGGGAGCTAGGTGCTTTAAGGTTGCAAATGATGGGGTGAGGATGTTTCTTGTGTGTCAGGTCCTGAGACATTATTCTGATGTATTGGGTAGTGTCTACGCCTTGTTTTTTGGGCTTATGGTCCATCTATGGTTACCCCTTCAACCATTAAAAGAGTGATTATCCAAAAATAAATAAAATAGAATTTGGGCCATTTGGGGTATGACATGATGTTTTTATTAAATAATATTATTTTTTGTAATAATTATAATTTATAGGCATTATAACCATAATAATAACCATTTATTGTATTTTCTATTTGGAAATGAATTTTATTATAGTATGTGGAGGTGGTAGTACACATGTATGCATGAGAGATTCTTTCAAATCCCATTTATTGGAAATTTTGGCTAATAATAATTGTCCCACAATCGTTATAAATTTTTACTATTTTTAGGATTCTAAAGTTACTAATTAATTATGCATAAAACATATTTAGATGTTTTAAATGATTAAATAATTTGAAAAAGGGCATATTGAATGATTACATCTACTTCAATTAGTTTCCTTTAGATCTAATCTTATAGACATATCAAATGGTATTTTAAGAAGACTATCATCTATAATTCATTTATAGGGAAGAAAATAAGTAAATTGAGTAGGATTTGTTGAGATATATAGATCAATTTGGTGTAATGAAATAATAAAATTAGTGTCATTTTAAAAGAAAATGAGAGTACACACATTTAAATAATAAAAAATTAATATTAGAAAATTAGTTTTATGTTCATTTGGCACCTTGTTACTTGAATTTCATGTATATATAGGATATTAATGAAATCCCGTAATCTAATAAATTTTTTGAATGATAATTTTGTACAAAAATCATTATCTTTGGGTTTAACCCCTTTGATAATCAATTTTAACCATAACTATTATATTGACTTTTCCATGGTAATGTGGTATAATTTTACATTTAAGGTATCAATTTGATCATCAGTTTATATGGAACATTTTTTTAGAACATTTTTGATAATATTGTTCTTATCAACTGGTTATTATGATACATAAATAATTAATAAAATATTGTTTCTCATTAAATATCAAAAATATGTTTTTGACAATATTTATTTAAATATACATTACTGAAATCATGAAATAGATGTAATTATAATATAACAATTTTTGAAATTAATAATATGTTATAAAAATCTATAATGTTCTTTTTGGTGAATATTTCATCACAAAATTAGTTTAAATGTTTTTATGTTTATTTATTTTTATTTTTCAACATCTTGCACAGATACTATGTAAAAATTCTCTAATTATTTAAGAAAATAATATAATCATTAAATATTTAAAATAAATTAAAAATATTAAAATACTTCATCAAGAACAAAAAAATGTTAATATTCGTTTATAACATATTTTTTTAACCCCATCTTATAATATAATTGATATTTACATATAAGAGAGTGGCATGTTTTATTTTTCTTTCTTAAAATAATATATATTTCATTACAAAATGAAAACAGAACAAAGATTCATATATTTTATGTTATGATGGATATGGTCAAATATATATCATCCATTTAAATAACATAATGTATTTGATATTTTTTAATTTTTTTACCACATTATTTTTACCCTTAGATATATGATTTACCTTTCCCTGATGAGAGATATTTTTCTATAATTAGTATTTAGAATGGGATAAAATATAAGGAACATAATTACCATATCTAAATATACAAAATAAATATATGTAATATGTTTTATGAAATTATCTTCCAATATTTTGTAGAAATTAATTTTATATCAAAAAAATGAAACATATAATGATTTTTAGTAGAAATGCAGTTAATTTATAAAAATTAAATTTTATAAAATACATGAAAAATTAAGATAATAATTTATTTAATTTTATTATTTAAAATCATATGGAAAATATATCACATTAATATAAAATCCAAAATTAAATTTTTCATTTAAAATTACATGGTTTAAATAAAATAAATTATAGTTTTGTAGGAAAATGTGTATTTTTAAATATTCACAAAATAATAAATCCATTTTCAAATAATACCATAAATTCAATAAAAGATTAAAATTACTTGATTAAAATTTATGTAATTTTACAATTATAATATTTAAATAGTTTCTCAATTTTTGTCTTAAGTTGGTTTTTCATGTATGAAAGGATAAAAATGATATTCAATTTGTTTGAACAGAAATATATCATTTAGTATTGGGGTGTATCGAGACGATAGTGATTATATCCATAGAAGATTATATGGTCTAAAATCATGAACTAAAGACGAAGAGGAATAGAATATGTCCTATTGTCATCGACATATGTACCACTTTATAATAAGTAATGGAATTCAAATGCATTGTAATTGTTATTTACATGAAAAATTATAAAACATTTCGATTCCCAACATATGATTGGGACATGGATATTGTGGATTATTTTCACGAGTTTCAATGCAAATGGTTTCTAGAAAGTAGGCATTTTAAATGAATATTGAGTATTATGAAATATAGAGTTCATTCTTCTAGATGACTTCATAAAGATCTTAATGCAGTTGAAGATTCTCTAATTTTGGAAGCATGATATTTTATCTAGATATAGTGACTTCCCTATATAGATTTGTGTTTTGAATCAAAGTGGAGGAATGAAAAATAAAAAAAAATTATTTTATTACATTTAATGAAAAAGTGAGATCCATAAGTCTTCACAAGTGTAATTTTGAAAACAGTAACATGGGTAATATGTTGACCCCAACTATGTGATATGTTGGAATAAGATATAATATTATTCTAAAAAATTATATTTTTTCAATATATTATAATATAAAATATATATCTATGTGGGTGATAAAACATCTAGGATATTTATTCATAGCATGAGGTTTAAAGGTTTATATGATTTATTTCATTATTACATGTATTTTATTACATCATGATCTTTCTTATTCGATGTTAAACTAGAATAAATTATAGTGTCTTAATATGATACATATATTCAAAACTAATAAAGGCTAAAATGTTTCATGATGAGTCAATTTATATTAAAATAAATATCATAACTCTTAATTCAACCATCCAATCATGCGTGTTAGTATTAATCATACTAGGAATGTTAATTTAAAAAATTCATAGTGTGATAATGATGTTTTGAGTGTATTAATTTATAATGGTTTCATTTGCATTGAAATATTTTATAGGATTATTGGTAGATGAGTGATAATTTTTTTAAAGAGTTTCTATGTTTATGGGATATTATTAATGATTCATTGAAATCTATTTTGATAATATGATATAATTTAGATATTCTATACAAAAGAAGAAAAATTGATACCTCTTGAGAACCCTTTATCTCAAATTGATAACCTAAAAATCATAATTTTAACCAAATTTAAAATGGTTACTCAATTTTGAAGGGTGAATATTTTAAAATGGTTGTCCTTTTATTTGAAAAACGAATATAATTTCAGAAGTCTAACATTCCATCCATAAGGAGTAACTCATTGTTAAGGGGAACTCTGATGTTTTCTATGGTAACCCTATATCAATATTGAAACATTAATTTATAATTGTAACATATCTAAAAATGATGGAATTATATTCATAATGTTAACCATTTTTAGAAAAATATAAATTGAAACTCATGTGGTGAATCCTATATTATTTAAATTTTTTTATATTTCTATGAATCTATTAAATAATTCTGATTTATCATTTTTAATGATAAATTCAATAGTATTACTACTAATGAAAAAAATTTATCCAAGATGATACTATTTTTTTGTTTGAATACATGATTTAATATAGGATTGTTAGTCCACCATCTTTTGGAATTAAATGTAAATACTGAAATTTAATTTCATGGGTTATTGATGTTATATTTCTAGAAGCCAATGATTTATTAAATTTTGAGAAACCATGTATAATATTTTTCCATATTACATTATGTATGTAATAAAAAAACATATTCTGGGAATTTAATTTCCTTAATGAGTAAAAATATAATGAATAAAATAATGTTATATTATTTTTTATTTTGATAGGTTGTGTTAAAAACATACGACATATACTGTAATTTTTATTAAATTAATAAAAGAAGATATGTATTGGACTATAATGAGTATAATTTTTATCACTGGGTAGTGTAATTGTTTTTTATCTATTTTATTATTCATATTCATGAACCCAACTATGATGAAAATTACTTTCATATAGCAGTAAATTTTGATAATATAATCATAATGAAATGGGTAAATATTTTTATATACGTGTTACACTACATAAGAAATTCATAAAGATGTTGTATCCTTAATATAAGAACAATAATTTGATGTTATATAATCTAGTAATGGTATGAATATATTACTAATATATAATTTTCAACTTATGATAATGAAAAACAAACATTTAAAGTTTGTTTATTTTAGTAAATTATTCTTAGAAAATGCAGGATACTTTCTCTATAAAGATGTGTATGATACATTCTCAAATAATAATTCTATAATTTGTTATATTTTTATTCACAAGAATACAATAGTGATAATAAAATCTTTTTTAAATAAAATGTTGAACAAGAAACTATTTTTCCTCTTGCATCAATTAGGAACATTATAAAAATTTGAGTTGTTCTATTTATTCTCTTGTTGTTGAAAAATTGTGATCATAAAATTCTATTTATTGTAAAAAATCATCAATTTTTCAAAGGGGTGAAATTTGTTAAGATAAATATATAAATATAATTCAACCTGATTCACCTCTAGGTAATGTGGATAAACATACATATCTATGTGAACAATAATGAAAATATAGATGCCTAAATTGTTTTAATGCATACTGATTTCAAAAATGTGTTTTGATCCCTAAATTAACTGATAGATCATTGTCTACTTTGTATATTTTCTAATATATTTTTGTCATTAAAAAGTAACCAAAAACAATATATTATGACAGTATATTAAATGAATAATTAGGAATGTGAAAGAAATAGTCGAATATAGTTTTTTCATTAGAATATTGGTGAATTGTAGAAATTATATATATATATATATATATATATATATATAATTATATTTGTAACATTGACTACCTTAAATAAACTACAATAGGATCATGTTTTATTAAATATATATTAGTTATGCAAAATTGTAAGTAGAAATAATTTGTTACTTTCTACACAACAATGTATGTATATGTTATAATCCCATAGGGAATAATATAAATTGTTAAAACATAAATTTTTATTCCATGAATGTAATGAGTAATTTTATTAAACATAATGGTGGAATAAAATAATAAAATTCTATAATTCTATGACAAAAAGTTCATAGGTAAATGGAAAAAACCACATAGTAATCATAATTTCTGGAGAAATACATCCGTATATAATAATTTATAATATGTATTATAAATAATCATACATATGTTTTATCATGGTGGTTATTTTAATATCATAGGATTTTAATGGAAAAACTATGTTTTATTTTTTATTGGACATACAATAATAATATTAATAATTCAATGAAATATTATTATTTAACTTTGACTATTGTAACCTAGATATTAAATTGGATGCTATGAATATGATATAATAATTTATGAAATAAAAATAAATTTACAACATAGTTTTTTTTATAAAAATCTTATTATACAGTAACACATTTTATAGAAAAGTCGTTTTATTCTTTAAAATAAATTTTCTTCAAGAAAATATTTTTATTTATTTTTGAGTGATAATTACATTTAATTTCGAGAAATATTAAAATATTTATTTACAAAATTAATTTAATTTTTATATTTTTCATGTCCAATTTATCCGTGATGAATTTTTGATATATTTATAATGAAAATAATTTTTTGGTTAATGGAAAAAATAGAGTATTTTTATGAAATATGGTATATTTGTGATATTTTTTAAAACTTAATTGTGATATAAAAATTTATTAAACGGATGGGAATTATAATATATAACATTATGAGATAAATATCATAAAAAATTTCTCATTTAATGTAAATTAAGAATTATTTCATGCTGAATATGAAAATCATTTTTAGTTCTTATTTAGTGCTTGCACAACATTTGAAAAGTAAAATTCATTTTCGTATGGGTAATAATTGATAGGTAAAAAAGACATTTCTTGTATATTTTATTAAATATTTTTTATAAGAAATTTTTTATTAATATTTTCAAATTCATCAATTATATGAAAATACATTAATCCAAATGCTTGTGCAATGCCTGCACAATGCACAAAAAGTCAAAATCGCAAATTAAATAAGATCTCTTGATATTGGTATGAGTAAATATACGTAATTAAATAATATAAATGATTATATTAAGACAAATTAATTTATTTTTACAATGATAATTTAATTTTAAATTTTAGTGAATAAAAAAGTAACATTTTTTAGTACGCAACACCGACACATTAATTATTCAATTAATGGAAAAGTAAAATAAATTTTATTAAATATTTTAAAATAAATATAACATTAGTTAAATATTTTGATTAAAAAAATATATAAATTTGATTTAAATTTTAGGGATATAATAATAAATTTTAATTGAAATTTTGACGATGGCATGATATTATCGAAGGCAAGGTAATAAATTTTTCAAAAAATTAGCATTATTAATATTTTATATTACAAAATATTTTATTATGAAAAAAATTATATTCAACCTATTTTTTATTATATGGTTTAAAATATAAACCAAAATCCATTGATGGGTAATTTTTCTTATTATATTAACTATATTGACCCTCAAAGAGTAAAAATCCATATTGTCAAGATAAGACTTAATGTTGTCAAATAGGGGTTAAAGCCAAAATATAAGGTTATAAATATTATGTATAAAACCTATCCTAGTGTCTTATGGTGATACGAAAAGGAGGTCATTCAAAGAAAGCTATCTTTTTAAATCAAATATTTTTATTTTATTCCATATTTATTCTTATTGAAATATATTAAAAATATGATAAAATAATAAAAAAATCCCAAATATAAATTATATTTTATTATAACAATATAATAACCTATATCCATTTGCAACTTCCATATAATGGGAGATGATTTCATCATTTGTGTATAAGGTGCACTACATCCTCACAAATGTATTCAATTAATTTTCCATCCCGATATTTAACACATATAATTTAATTATGTAATTAATATTTCTATATGATATTCATTAAGTAATAATCATTATGGAAAAATAATATATCAGTTTTCATCTTACCATTCAATTAAATTTAAAATGATCACGTCAATCATGTGTATATGTGTACAACCACCTCCATAAATTGATGTGATTTATTTTTCATCACCATATTACATGGATGATATATATATATATATATATATATTTAAACCATTAATATTATATTTATTATATTAATATCATTATATAATGATAATTTTATACTTACATCCATTCCATAATGATTATTGAAAAATGGAAACATTACTCTTGCATATGTATGACCTAACGTCACCATTTTTAGAATGTAGTTCATTATATCTTAGAAATAGTTAGTAGACGGGTATAAAAAGTATAATTCTAGTATAAATATGATAATTATTACATTATTATTATTTTTTAGGTGATGGAGTAATGACCTCTTTGACCATATTTAACCTACAAAAACCATTTTCATCTAATGAACCAAATATCACTAAACCATAAAATTATAATATCAATGAATATATGAGATTTAAAAATTTTCAATAGGTGAGGTAAATAAATTAAAATAAATTATTTTTTTATAAATGAAAATAATTTACCAATGATAATTATAAATGATGGTAATGAATTTTTATGATGATCCGGACTCAATGTATGATATTTTTTCCACACATTTATTATTGTGGGACACATGTTTTATAAATTACATGTGTTCATTTTAAGTTATATATAATAAAGATGAATTTATTTTTTTTATAATTATACATAAATATCTAGTAATTACATATCAATCTATATTTCCTTATTTCAAGGGTCTTATGATTCAAAAATTTCAATTGTGGGAGGTTGTATATCCCATTATCTTAATTATTTGAGACTATTTGTTTAACTCTATGATGGGGAATTTTTCTCTTCCATGTTATTTATAATTTTTTTTTCTATTCTACTATAATTTTTTATAATCATTTTACCGATGTTTTACTATTTATAATAAATTTTTATTGGAATATTTGGGTAAATTTTTTAAAAATGGTGGACTGTTACATTTCAAACAAAAAATAGAAGGAATGACTTTTAACAAATACGAAATGACTGGAGTTTACCACCATCATGAAACCATATTTATTTATTTTACATTTTTACATTATTTTTTCACTAAAAATATTTAATTTATATGTGTAAATATTTTTAAAAAGGAAAGTTATTTTATATTGTAAATGATATTTACCTCTAGAATAATTACATGAGATTATTCAAATCAATTTTTTCATATAAATTTAAATCTTATGATGATACATAACAACTAATAGGGATACAGTCTAAAAACAATCCTAATTAATTATGTGTATGGATTTTTTATCATGATAAATTTTTATGAAAATAATTTCATTTACATTGGTTATACTATGATGATATGTATATGAATCCCACTTCATTAATTTGGTTTTCATGTATTGAATGTTTTATAATCTAGTAGAACATATATGTTTGATTTTCACAATGTAACTAGTGGGTCCTACCTGTCCCTCCAATTCTTTTTGTAATGTATTATATAGAATGAGATAGTTATGGGAAAGAAGTAAATTTTATTTATCATATAGGGGAAATATATCAAAGTGATTGAGCCATTATGGGATTCAAGTAAAAGTGAATAATAGACTATGGTAAATACGATTTGATGCCTGATCTAATAGTGTTTTTAGTTATGCATTTAATATAAAACTGTTCATATAAATATTAAGGTCCCACCTAGAAATTTATGACATGAAATTATAGTTCATTATTGAGTTTTGAGGTTGTCTCATTAATAAGAGTCATGTCATTTGAAATGATTTTTTATACCATAACTCCTATTTATGATTATTTCTGTATTAGGTAGGATCATTTTCAATTATTTTCATTTTAGTATACAATTATGATTTTCTTATTGATGAATTTTTTTCATCGATGGATATCTCCCTTATATAAACATATTGAGCATCTGATCTAATAAATTATTATTTTTCCTTTTCACATGTTATGAAAAATGAATATAAATGATTTTTTTCTACATAAATTTATATGGTGAGTATTTTAGGGGATATTTATGTAAAATAGTATTGAATATGAAAATATTAGTGCAGTGGGTGATGATTCAAATATTTATGACCCAGTTTTTTTATTTGCTCATGTTGATAGGAAATTATCCTAATTCTTGAATACTCTAAATGTAAATAGACCTTCAGTATAAATGACATCCAATATTTCCTTTGATTTCACTAATTTTTAGGTTTGATATTGTGTCATTTTTATCCATTTTAATGATGTAATTATAACAAAAAAAATATTTACAAAAAATCTGGTAGTGTGAGTCTTGGGATGTTACAATTATATAATTTATTATAACTATTTAAAGGAGTTAATATATTATTAATATTTTAAAAATATTTACATAACACTCAAATAACACAGTGAATGAATATTAGAGAAGTGTACAAGGTTATATATAGGGGTGAAGGATAATATTATGAGTCATATATGTTAATAAGGTGTATATAAAAACCATGTGAATTTCCATTGACAATTGGTAAAGAAAAAATGATATAATAGGTATATAATCGATTAATTGAAATTGACTATTAATTAAAAATAATATATTCTACTTTAATAAGAAATAACTAATATCAATTAAATATTTATATAATGATAATAAATCAAAATATAATTACTCATTAAAGGAAGATTATTTTTGTTGAAATAAACAATTTAAATAATAATATTATCAATTTTATTAAAAATTTAACATTATCATAAACGAATTTTTAATTTATACAACTGACTAAATTTTTACATTTTGGTTCCGAAAAATTATCACGTACCAGATCTGGTCACCATCAAATACAAAACTCAACTCATTCTATGGAAAGGCCCGAGGGGAGTTCTCGATCCCCATCGGCTGGCACGGGTGCCCAAGTATCATAAAACAAGTTTTTAGAAAATACTTTCCCTATTTTAGAAGAATCAAACAACCAAAAACAACAAATAAAATGAATTTTAAAATTTAGTCAAATCAATCCTTTAAAAAAATTCTGAAATAAAATACATGGTTTTAGTCAAGGTCTATTAGGTAAAAAAATCAAAAGTAGAAGAAATAAAATCAAGGACCACCACATTGTAAGGATTCATCATCCCCAAGACTTCTCTACAACACGACACCATGAATGGAAGAAAAATATTCTAACCACTATTTCTAAAAGCTTTACCTAAAAATGTGAAAAACATTACCAAGTATACATACATTCAGTAGTGTAAGAAGGGTGAGAGCCTAAAACCAGTAGGATTCGACCCAAAAGATTCCATGTGATAAAAATTTTAAGATAAAAATATTATAAGTTTTAAAAAACAAAAATAGATAGAATCAATTTTATAAAGGAAGCAACATAAAATGAAAATAGTTTTCAAGGGGGCTATTTTAAAGAATGAAAAATTATAAATAAAATTCATGAGCTACTGAATTTTCCATCTAAACACACTATATAGTGATGGTGAGTATCATATAGTCAATAAGCACTAGTCGCGAGAACATCCCAAGGCACAAGCAAGCTGTGGCCCCGATGAACCTTGTATCTCTGTGAAAAGTAACAATAATAAATATCTACTCTTATGAATGATCTAATGGTATGGAACATAACCATAACCTACTGCTCCCCAAAATCATAATAACAGTCTAGTTAGTATTTTCGTCATCAAACACGCTATGTGAAACATGGGTGAATCCACTCTAGATCACTAGAATACTAGTAAACGTCATCCCAACTTGATACATGGGTTTCCCTCTTTGTGATCAATCAAGATCCATGTCTCATTAAAAACCATTTCCCATGAAAATACCATTTCCAAAACAAAAACAAACGAAACATCCCACAATCATCTCACATAACACTCCATTCACATTCAAATTCATGTTAACATCATACTCACCAAAAATAGCCTGTAAACATGTTTCACACCCTTCTAAAAATTTAATAATACATTTCAACCATTCATAAAATGATCCCAAATGTTTTACATCACAAATCATCATTTTATCTTTCCAAACCCCATTTTAATCGCATACAACAACCAAAACAGCACATAGACATCCTTTTCACACTTTGTATAACTTAATAAACCATTTTCAATTTTCGTAAAGAACTTCCAAGAAGTATGAAAATATTTTACACATAAAATCCATTTAAACGCTTTTATAAGGACAAAAGAACACCAAAACCATACCAAACCAGATTTATAATCCCAAGCCACATTTATTAATATATTTTCATATGTTATTTATTGATCTCAAATGATAACACATGAGTTACACTAGAAAACCACACCTTTTCAAGGAAAATGAATGTTTAAAATCAAATACTCAACCAATTACATAAAAAACATATTTCTAAAAAAAACTATATTAGGAAAATGATAAATAAATATATCAAGAAATATTACAAATGAATGAATTATTACACATGCTGTCACCTACCTTTTGTGTCAAAACCCCCAAATTGTTGTGTGAAACATAAACCACATGACATCCACAACACAATGTAGTTAAAAAACCTAAGACCACAATATTGGACCAAGAAACTCAAAATCAAACCCTAGGTATGAATCCCTAATGAGGGGAGAAACCAAAACTAAATGGAATGATCTATAAAGGAATTCGCTTTCTTGAGAAACATTGAATATATCACACCAAATACACCTATAGTTTAATCTAAAAGTATCCAAATTTGAAAGGGTGATTCAAATAAGGATGAAGAGGTTGAGTGGGTACTGAAATGAGGGAAAAGAGTAAAAAATGAATGATTTATGTAATAAACAAATTCTCATTGCAAATATGGATGATCTAAGAGTCCTTGAGGATATTTACCCTAATAAATGATGAAATGATATCCAAAGAGGGAAAATGGTACATTGGGGTGTGCCTTGGGTTTTTGGGATCATGTTAGAGGTGTAATTATAAAAAATTGTTAAAACATAAATGATATATAAATGAAATAAATTATTACATTAAATCTATAAATGGGATCATGGATTGGAACAATGACTGAATAAATCAAAAAAATCCACCCTGATTATGAGATTCTAAGGGGTCCAAATTGATATGGTGGATTGTATTGGTCAGGGAGGTAAATTGGGAAGTGTAATGGGGGAAATTGTTTTGAAAATGATTGAGTTATAAGAGAATTTTTTTTAAATTTGGAAATGGGCTCATTGTTTTTCCCAAATCTTGATGAAATATCCCCAATAAACATACCCCAAAAAATGTTCCATTAATAGTGTCACAAATTCACTTCTAAGACACCACATCCTTATACCTTCGCTTTTATAAATATAATATTCCAAATACCAATCAAGAATTCCAATACTAATTACATAGTTCAATAACACCCGCTGACCAAATTTAATCTCAAAACACATGGAAACCAAGAGAAAAATACGAAGAAAAATAATACCCAAAAGAATGCATGAAATTGAAAATATTTGTGTGAAAGAATTTTGTATTATATATAGATTCATTTTTTTCTAAAAATAAATTATCACGTTGAATATAAATTATGGAAGTAAATATTAAAATATTTTATTTTGAAAAAATGATGTATGATAAAATGGAAAATCAAAAAAATTAACAATATAGGAAAGATTTTGTATAATTTTTTATCTTTTATAGGTTGTTTCCCATTTTAATATAAAATCCATAAAAATTATTTAATGACAATAACTAAGAATACCACCCAAACACAACTATAAAAGAACCATTATTCTAACCATTAAGAACCATTTCAATCCATTTGTTTCCATTTAAATACATATGAAAATTTCATCCCATAAATTATTATCTCATATGTGTAGTATATATTCCCAATAACTATTCATAAATCCTTTATTTCTATTGAATAAATTAAGATATTGATTGATTCATTAATGTATGTATCTTGTTTTTCTATGACAATTTTAATTTCAATATCATCTTCACTCTTATTAAATAATCTCTAAATATATAATATTATATAATTAAAATCATTATTCATATGAAAAATTTATATTATAATCATAACGATTCATACTCATAGTCATTCATTCATGTGGAATCATCCTGTTTTAATTTTTCTCAACCACATCCATGATCAAATCTCTTATATCTTCAATATTTATATCTTGGATGAGGGTAAATATTAGAACAATAATGTCTGAAATTAATTTGTACTATCTGTATTAATATTTTCACATTATATCTAAAAAAATTAATTTTTTTAAGGTTACATGATTCCTTTAGAAATTATTAATTCTAAGAAAGAATTTCAAAATTACATCCATGTGAATTATTCCAGAACCATCCATATAATAAAACTAGGAAAATATATGTCATTTTATTTATGAGACCTAGTGGATTAGTGTAAGATATCAGGCAGTGAATAAAGTGTTTCTATATTTTTAAGAAATTATGATTACTCCATTAACTATGTTTACCAACATTGTGATATAAAAATTTGTTCCTAGTTAAAACAAGTTAATATATTTTTCTTTATAAAATCACATACACAATATTATATATATTTATAACCATGAATGAATAACTGTTAATAAATTTAAAATTTTGTAAACCAATATGGGTTACTACATCCTTGTCATGATAAATATGATGATAATAAATAATTCATCACTATAATATTATAATGAATCTCTAGTGTTTCATGTTATGTATCATACTAGATCATTTAACAGTATATTAACATGATTGAGTTCACTATATTACATATATTAAAAACTATCGAATATCTTTGTTTCTTAATCTTGACATCCAAACAATTCACACCAACATAATAAAAGTAGATTTATATCCCCAATATTTAATGGATTTTATTTCATCGGAATCATTATATCTATTTCTTATATAACAAATCATTACTATTTTTAACAACATGTAAATATAATTCAATAAATTTTCATCCCAGAGGAAATTTTTTAAATAAAACACTATATCATAATTTTTTATATAACATGATGTTATTTGATAATAGAGAATACACGATCTCCTCAAACTAAAATTATAATGATACATATATTAGTGAAATTATACCATAGAAGGATTTTTCACTTATTATTGATCCTTATTTCCTTCTTATCTTATAATATTCTATATATCATGTAATTGTTTTAATAACATTTTCCCATCCTCTAAATATAATTCAACCAAGTATGGATGGATGAATTTTTCTTTGTTTTCCTTAATACTACGTTTCCTCATAAAATTATATAATGTAATGGTTTCTTTATCTTCACTCTCAATATGTATTTTCCTCTCCCTCTGATCTATTTTTTCTCTCTCACTTTATCCTCCTCTATATAAAAGCACCCAATAATATTTATTGAAAATTTCAGAAAATTTCAAAAAATGGAAATATTTCCATTGATTTCATTAATGAATAATATATTATATTTTACCAAATAAGTTCACCATATCATACATCCTATAAGTATTTGTCTAAAAAATATCATGTTGGTGTGTCCATACATCCCCAAATTTTGTTTTTTACTCAATATATTATCTCCAATGTATTTCAAAAAATAAAATCATTCATTTCATAATTAATGTTTTAGAATAATATTTCCTCCTTTAATTTATATAATACGCTCAAGAATATTGGTAATAAATATTTCAATAAACACCAATAGATAATAAATTACTATTTTTTCGTGAATACCCTGAACAAAAAATACTTTTGTATCATGGAACTATCCTTAATTATTTTATTGCATATAATAAAGTATTATTCTTAAAAATTAGATTTTTTTTACATATTACATCTAATCAGGATCATCTCATTCCATTCATGAATAAAAAACCCATTGACTAACCAAGATGTTCAAAAAAAATATGAATAGTATATAATTTTATTATTTTGACATCCAAATGATTAATTATTGGAATATCATATTTCTAGGCCAATGAAAAAAATATAATTCTCCAATGGTTTTGAACCTTATTATATCCACTATGAAAAGAATTCCATATGTAAATTTTCATATTTTCAAAATTCCAGAATCATAATGAAACTTATAAACATGTATAAATCATTAACACATCAGTTAATCCTAAAATTTGATTTCATATATAAAATAAAGTTAAAAATAAAAATATTTTTAACAATATAATCATCCAAAAACCATATATAATCAAAATTAATTAATTTAGTAAAACTTTTAATATTAAAATTTTACCAGTTCAAACGAAAGTTACCATCATAAATTTTATTCAATTATTTAAAATGAAAATGTCCCTACAAAAATAAAATTGGTCATTCTGAAGAATTAATATCCAAATGTAATTATCCCCTAGAAATTTTCAATGTCTCATAAATAGATTTTACCTTATGATATACATGGTCTCTAGTGGAATATTACATTTTCTTATTTTAGAACAAAAAAATCAAGATTCCATCAAATAATTTTTTCGCTACTTGAAATCATTAAATCATATAAAATTAACTTATAATCATCTTAAATCACATGAATTAATTTTGAAAATTATTGAAAGAATTGAAAATCACATCAAATTATCTTCGATGTATTTTTACAACAGATTAACTCATTTTGAAGTATCCCCAAGAAACTATAATTCATTTAAATTAATTCCACACCACATCATCATCAACACTTCATCCAAGTGATGTACCTTTATTGAATTCATTAAAATCAAGGAATGATAATAAAATGATATGCTCTCAAAAATTACTAATCACTCCAATAAAATTATTTAAATATTATCATTCTGTGTTGTTATGATGAGAGTAGTAATAATTTTTCAAAAATAGTCTTGAATTTATAGATAACAACCAATTACACCCTATTATAAAATATTTTAGATTGAACATGAATCATTTCACTAATATAATTCAACATCACAAATAAAAATACTCAATGATCAACAAATATAGTTAGATACTAATGATAAAATAACAAACTAGGTATTCGATCATAGAAAGATCGACAAAATTTATTTTATATATTATGAATTTTTTTATTGATATTTTAAATTTTAGCATTAATATCGTCTTCATCATATAATGTATTTTGAGTAGAATCTGTTATTTTGTTATATTAATTGTTCATTCCAAAATAGAATATTTATCATATGTTAATATTAAATCTCAGAAATAATATTAAAATCATATATAAAATTATATTCTTAAATATAACTCCCTCACTCAATAAACAACATGTAAATTAAGCACCCCATGTCCTGATGATGTCCTCCCCAATTTCAAAATGTTGCTGACTAGAAGTGACTATCCATTTCTACCATTAGGAAATCCATACCCTCAGTATCAATCGAGGAATGAATAATAGTGAAATAATACAGAAGAGTAACAAGTAACAAAAATTATTAGATATATATGATTTCATAATAATAATAAATAAACTGTCTTAGATGGTGGAAATCCAAACATGATTACAAGTGTAGTGGATAAATAAATCCATCAATCAATGAATTTTTTAGGTATCTATCCAGGTCACACACCCAACTCAATCCACCATGTCCCAACCCTCTTCCACCAGCCCCTTGTCATTGCTCGTGTCACATAAAATTAATTCCTCACATGGATTTAAATTCTCATAGGTTGTGTGAGTAATAAAATCAAATAATACTCCATGAATTTATATATAATATATTTTTTACAATTATATAACGTATTTAATGTGAAAATGATATTTATGTGGGAAATAATTAAAATTATAAAATGACATAGAGGGTTGTAGTATTGTTGACAAGCCACAAACATCCGTATGCTATACCAACTTAATCTCCATGGATTAAGCATATCAGAGAGATATTAGAAGTATACAAAATAATCCAAATGGATAGTGTACCTATCAAATAGAATAATAATAGAAATTTTTATTCATGATATTTTGAATTGCCTAGGAATATTGTTTGGTATTCTACTAAATATTCATATAGAATTGATAGATGACACTTGACATCTATTGGAATTGAGAAACATAGTACATATAATACCCTAGGAACTACGTGTATCAAATAAAAAAAATTTGTGGAATAATCATAACACATTGCTTTTCATAGTCCCATCATCTACATTATTTCTATTTATATGCACCCCCATCATTTAAGTGATAATCATGTCATGACGGTCAATCTATTCCAGGAACCATGACACATGCCTCCAATATTTGGGTAACAAACGTAACAATATATAAAAGTAAAGGTTGATATCATAGAATGAAAAAATTTCAAACATATATACATGTGACAAATATCAAACATGATTAAAAAAGGTTTATTAAATACTAATTGAATAATGAATCTTAAAGTTGTTCCTATGTTAAACTCAAACCTATTTTAGTTCACTATCCTGAGTTGTCATCATGGTATCCTAACTCAAGAATTATACAAAGGAATCATGTGTATACCAGATCCCTAAATGAAAAGGAACTTCCTACCATAATTTTATTGAAGAGATAAACCAAATATGATAAAGTATAATTGCTTTAACCATGATTTAATAACATATAACACTTTATCAAACATCAATGATTCCTATATTAGGTTCTAGTTGATCAAAGTAATTGTTTTATACCTGATTTTTAGTAAAATACAATATCATGAAATTAATTTTATAATTACAAAACATTATGTGGTTATCCATGTTGTCAAATGTAAGGTAAATCAATAAAGGGTAACTAATTCCCCAGAATCCATTTTTAATCAATGCAATGATCATTAATTGATTATTGATAATTGATAAAACACAGAGTCTTGACGACGATCATCAATCCAGTAAAATTATGTCAATGGAGTGAGAAGAAATAATATAAATGATCTATTTAAAATAATTTTATACTGACTAAAATAAAATAATCATAGTTATTTTGAATTATATATTCGGTTGAGATATTTTTTCATTGAAACACTATTTTCAACAAAAATATATCGGGAAGTCATCAACAAAATAAGATTATATCATTGACTCGAAATCAATATTAGGTTTTGGGAGATGATTCAAAAACATATGAATGTATAATTCTTTTTTTCAATGGTAGATATTGGTTTAATCATGAAATTTTTTCAAATCTTAAGATGAACAACTAATATATAAAAAATTATGAATTAATCATCACATCATCTATAAAAATGGATGCACATAGATCCAGTCACATCCCTCAAGAATGATGTATTTTTTATCTTTTATATAGAGATAATTCACATCATTAAAGCTTCTTATATGAGTCTAGGATTCAGAGATCAAAATGGGATAGTTTATAAGATCTTTCAATTAGGATAGAAGGTTGAAATTTACAATTTTTTATATTTTTTCCTAATTGGAAAGTTATATTGATTCAAAATGCATGGAATTAAAATAAATTTTGGTGAATTAATTACACACCCAAGCAGGGTGCACTGACTATCCAAGGGAACCCAATAGCGGGCTAGTGTTTTTGTTGTTATTCCATACATTATACTTCATCCACTGGTGCACTAAGGGGGTCTACTATATCCATAAGGACTAATAGACCAAATAAATTGGATGGGGGATATTTTCAAGCCACCAAACTATTGATATATTATCAAACCCACCATTTACTGTACCCATACACTTATACCCATAAAACCATAAACAGATAACAAAATATATAAGAAAAACATCATATTATAAAAGGTATTAAATTACCTTAGTATCTAAAAAATGAAAATAGATATTATAATTCTCACCCTATAATGTTTTATCATCCTAAATAAGTACCATCTATGGTTCTGCACATAAAATATGGGGAACTATGCTTGAATATGAGTTTACATAAGGTGGGTCTCCACAAAGATCATTTTACAATTCCATAAGAATAGGAATAGAGGTGAAAAAATTTCCCCATAAGATTTTCATATGCTTTTATACAATCCACAACATATTCTCAATGTATTATGAAACATGAACTATCTTAACATCCTCACAGTGGACAATATGAATGGAATCAAGGATGATTCTATGAAACTATACCACACGAGTCACATCATGCATGCCTCTATATCAAGAGGGAATTCACATATGAGATGTCATACTACCAACACATACTGTTATATCATAGGTTCTCACATTGATTATGAAAACTTCCCTTATTTGATCACATGATTATACACTAGATGATAATTCACACTTCGGAAACCTTAGTCACATAAAATATACTCAAATGGCATCCTCATACTATTAGAATAATAAAATTTATTTCTTTTTGTCATGGTCATACTTTTCAAGATATTAGTATGACACTAATAAGTCTCATGTGGAATTAAAGGAACTAAAATTACTTCTAACATTAATAATTTTGATAGATTAATGAATGATATGTCCCCATATATAAAGCCTAATATTGATCTATCTAGAGTAAATTCTAGTAATTTTAATTTTACCAAATGTTAAAAGGGCAGTAGGATCATCCCAAGATCAATAAAAGTAAATATCAAAATAACAAAGTGTATCCTATTATATACTAATATTATGAAGAGACTATCTAATATTAAAGGTATGGTACACTAGAATATATCTTAGTTGAGTCCCTTAGACCCTCTATAAGATATTTTATAACCATGATGTGATATTGTTTACACTTTGAATTAAAATTACCCATGGAACACCATGTAATCATTCTATCACATAAAAATAAAAATTCATCATATGCATTACTATTTGATTCTCATGGACCACTATATATTAGAAACATTCAAAAAATTGTCGACACTTACATAGAAAGCATCAAAACTCCTCAGGGTCCCGAGTAACCATTTCATAATATTCATAGTGGCTTCATCCCACAAAAATATAGGCACTATATGTTGTTAGGGAAATCCAACATGGCACTAATTCCCATTATTACACAACGGGTATGAAAGGAACCATCATTAAAATCTAGTATTTTCCCTCTTTATCATTAGATTCTAGAACATCCACCTAAAGTGATGGTGAAACATTTTCACTAAATGGTGCACATATTCCCTTGAGATGTGTAGGTATATCACCCACTCATACATAATATAATAATGTATTATAACACTTCCATGTACCATAATAAAATTATCAACTTCTATGGACTTCTCAAGTATCAGGTATTCTCCTTCTTGAAACTATCATATCACATCACAATCATGGTTGGACTCTTATTGGGTACTCGACTAGTCTAAAATATAATTTTTTTATCCAAAGGGGAAAATTACTCATTACATAACACACTAATGTTTCCATTATCTAATAATAAATCAAGATCACTGGTTCTCACTCTTCCTCATGATTCCACTTATAATTATCTTATGCTATCTACGACTTAGAACTAAGAATATATGAAATGACATTACCCTTACCTACTACATAGGTTATCTAAAATTAAACAATATGAAAATAATGTATAAAAACATTTTACTCAATTTTAGGTCCCAATGTGTAATGATTTAATTTAGGATCATGTGGTTAGAGATAAGAAAAATCCCACTAAATAGATGTTTCATTGGACATTTCAATGAATGGAAAACCACTACATACTACAAGTCAAGAGTAGTATTTTTATTCTCATTGGATATTATATGATGTGACAACTAATATACTACACCCACACTCTATCTCTCGACATTAATAGTTATACCAATACAATTATTGATGAAACTAAATTATAAAAATAATATATTCTTGAATAATTTTGGATAAAAAATGGAGATGTAAGTAACATCCACATAAACATAAAAAAATATTGTTCATAGTGGTTTGAGATGTATTAATTCACTACATTATAAATTATTTTATTCATGAATTATAATTCATGGGATATTTTGTGAATAAATAATTGAAAATATCATATAAAACCCAAATATATCTTGATCTCAGACATATTCTAGGGGCATGTTTAGGACATCACATCATCCACCTTGTTTAGTTCTAAGGATATTATTGTCTCTTTCAAAAAAAAATCCAGGAACATCATATCCAATATAAAAAAAGGTAAACATAAATTAAATGGTAGAGATTTAATTTTCTTGAATAATAATCTTGAATATCTCATTGATTCATACTTGTTTCTATGGTGTTGGTGAGAATAAGGGGATGTCATCAAAAACACCCTGATGAATGTTTCAAGATATGGGTGAAATATCTTCTTAATTAGATTAATGAACAATGATTGTGAATTAATGTATCCAAATAGATTCACCATGTACTCATATTCCCTATATCATATCGAAAACACTACCATACAGTTGTCTTCCACCATAATCTGACACTAGTGATAGATCACTTGATAATTAATCATATAGATCCACTATGTGCCTCATTGAGGATAAAAATGATTTCTAATCATGGGGGATAGAGATTTGTTATTCACTATCACCATATATATTTTTTGTAATCAAAATAGACTAAATGAGTATCATCCTCTTTAGTAGGTAACATGATAAGTACACCACATGGTGTTGTACATAGCTTGATAAAGCACATCTACAATATGTAGTAATGATTAACGATGGAATCATTCATATGTATTGTTTCTATTGGATATAACATATATATATATTAAATTCACCAAACATGAGTCCTATCTCAATGTAAAAATTTGTATTAGTGGGATGTCCTATGATTCCATCTGTAAATATTTCATAATAGAGGTCAATGACTATAGAAAATGATTATGCAGCATCTACTAATATTACTGAAAGAGAAATATCATATATATGTGCAGGGATAGTGCCATGATAAGATAATTTTAGACAAAACATACCTTATCTGTGTTTCTAAAATCCTTCTATCACATACCACAGTTAAGAGTTAATGTGGTGTAATTAGTATGACCTCTTTATGAGAGAAATATGGCCTTCTCCACTAAGGTGTATCTTTACGCATCACCAAGTTGAATTTCCAGTAATAAAAATATATGTATTTGTGAAATAAAATAGTTATTCTTATATATCATAATCATTCTAAGTGAACTCATTTGGTTATTTGTGTAGTTTACAATTAAAATAAGGTATACTACTCCAATAGTTAGACATGGTCTCATCCATTCATGATTTTTAGGTAACACATATATGAATAACATATCATCATTCTCAGGTTCAAATGAATAATTCCAAAATTTATATATCACAATAGCATGGTAAAAATATATATTACCCAATCAAATACCAGGATAATTCTTAAACATATACAATAAATAATGAATTAAATAAATAACTATTATCCAATATATATAAATGTTTATATATTGTATATGATATATCATTCTATGATACAATTCATGCAAATAAAATAAATCTATTAAATTTTTAACAGCAATCTTGTCAATGGTAAATCATTGGTTTGTTACACATTAACTAACCACGAATAGGGAAACTCCACCATATGAGGCCCATGATACAATAACTATTTTCCCATGTCTCTGCTCAATTAAAAGTAAATGAATAATAATATTCTATGATACCATTAAAGGAAACCCCACCTCCTTCCATAGGGTCTAAACTATAGTGCCACATAACCTCATGTATCCCCCCCTTTTACAAAGAGGGAGAAAAAAAGTAGTCAGGTTATTTGAATGTAATTTTGGACAAACTGTCCTCATTATCAACCCGTGTTAAAAAAATAAATATATATAACGGATTATCATATAAAAAATTAAATATTTAGGTAACATAAATTTCATAAAATCAGTAAGTATAGGGGATCCCACCGAGGAATTCCAAACCATTTTATAAGTGATAAACATAAAAAAATTAAAAAAAAATATAGTATTACATAGAGTCTTTTCTATTCCCACAACTATCTCTAAGCACAATTGAAAAAATAAATTAGGGGACTATTTTCAATGGTCAAATCATGAAATGGTAAATTTTTATGTGTGTCGTAATTCCCATTCGAGGTGTAACTAATAAAACCAAACATGAAACCAACAATTAGAGCTTACCATATGTTAACATGTATAATAGTCTCATTCTATAATAATAACAAATCATTAAATTATAATATCAAACATATAATCAATTGTTGATTGGTCTTGTGGTAACAATGATTCCACAGACACATAACCATAATTTATTTGGGTCTATTATAAGGATAATGAAGATATATTGGATGTTACTAAATGATCCTTGGGGGTAGTGTACCTATTGATTACAATTACCATGGAATTTTTTGTGGATGATACTATGTTTTCCCAAGTAATGATGTATTCCATTCAACATGGTATTTATTATGACCCTTGATACCCTGCTCAACAACCAAAGGGAATCACGTAACAAAATAAATGTCATCTGGTATGAATCGGGTGAATCCTCTACATGGAATCCATAGAATCATAATAAATCTACCATGTGAATGAGGTATCCATCCCCATTATTGATAGACATTCTATCCCCCCTCTATTAGACAGCACCATCACGATGGTCCACCTATTCTTTGAATATGAATGATTCTTTATATGGAATGGTATCATATATAACAGGGTAGATAACTCAATACAAGAATTTCATCATGATAATAAGGTAGATAAATATATACATCTGATCAATATTAATAAATGGATAACATTCTATATGAAATACTCATGAAATCATGAATCTTAAACTACTCATATGAGCTACATAAAAACCCATAATAAATCTTATTAATTAATTTCCATCATGGTATTCTGTAAAATGAATTATTCTAATGAAACATGTGTATAACGGATCCCAAAAATTTATATAACATTATATATTATAGTTATTATGAATAAATATAATGTTCTTCATATGTCAATGGTTGAACAAAATTTCTCACCCATAGAGATGATTCTCAAACATATAGGATTCCTCACATTATTTTCAAGATATCATGGAATGAGGCATAGAATGGAAACTAAATACAATTCTTTGTCTTGAAGTCTATTATAGAATTAAATGTCTTGGTGATATTTTCAGTATAGTCAATTACAATTTATTTCAATGGAAGGGATTTAAATACACCAAATTCCCTTCCCAACTAATAGAGGAATAATGATTTTATTATTTATTATAGATGATATCCTCAGGTCTAGAAAACTATTATCAATCCAAAAAAAATATATCAATAGAAGGTTATAAAAGAACAATGAATGTATCGTAATCATAATTCTATAAATAATTACTTATAAAAACATCCATTATTGTTACTTATATCTCCATTTGAGAGTGTCCATCAATTATAAATAAATGATAACACAGATATACCAGGATTTCATCAATGGATAAAGGTATTAAATTGAACCCATGACCATGAATAGGTTATGTAGTTCGATTAAAAAATGCATACTTATTGAATTCTCATTGAAAAATTTATGTCTCAATATGATCATGAAATGAATTTATCCAACTAGTTCTCAAATTGATCTAAAATTAATAGTGTAATTTATCATTGGGATTACATATAAATCATTGATCGAACGTTGATCGATATACACATCTCTTGGAGTATGAAATAACATGCAAGGATCTAGAGCGAAATCCCAATATTGTACCTTCCTAGATCAATCAGTATTTGATGAATAAAATACAGTTGGTTGGATATATATGTGAATATGGAGAGGTGGTTTAGAATTTACATTATAAAAATAAGCGATGTAATTGTAAAAATAAATAAGGTAAAAAATTTTCAAATTATATTTTATGTTATCTTTTAGTTGAACTGTCGGACTTGGTGCATCATCTGTTTGGTGGGACTAGAACAATATCATGCCCTCTCCATGATTCAATAGCTATCCAGTGTGGTTTTTCATAGCTATAAGACCAATTAGAAAACCACTGGGGAGCTTTTGGATTGCATCATCCAACCGGTGGGTGTTTTTGAAACACTTATTGGATGATGGAATCCACTAGCTCCCTAGTGGTGTTCAAATAGGTATTGTAGCGAAGGAAGAACCAACCGAATATCCCTAGGATGTTGAAGATTGAATGGAATTTTTTAAAGGTCTCGATCATAGTGGAAGCTTGTGGGTGGATGTGCCCACTTGGATTTCTGTTGTTAGAAATGATCAATCCGGGATCAATACGATGATAAACGCTAGACTCAATGGATCGAATCACAAAAATAGAAAAAGAATAAGAATAGTCCCGGAACCACACATGAGTATCATCACAGGTTGATTATATTTAATTTAATTGATTGGAAAGAAGTACCTTTTATGTAGTTGTTCCTTCGTTGATAGTTCTGATCATGTTCTGATGTGATTCTTCGGTGCATCGCAGAACCCAAGTGTAGACTTCCTCAAACAGTGATCCACATGTTCACCACGTATCTCTAGTCATCGCCAAAGGAATATTCGGCTTCTGGCATGGAGAAGCCTTTGCTGGCATTGCGTGCCTTATATCACCTTGATCTGATGGAGGAGGATCTCTCTTTTTCTTGAGAGCGTTCTTGGAAGAAGGATTTCTTTCGACCTTGAGAGAATTATCTATAATTTTTGTGCACAATTATTAGGGAAAAGTGCTACGGTTGTGAGGATATTTATAATCGAGTTTGAGGTTATAGAGTTATTACAATAAATAAATGTGTTACACATTTTATATATTTAATTAACCCTTATTGAAAACCCCCATGTCGAATCATTAATTATTTGACATCTTCCCACGCTGATTATGATAAATAAAATTTAATAAAGAAATATTATTTCCTCAAAATCACGACTGGAAAAACTACACGGAGTGTAATCATTAATACACTGCGTGTACTTTTTTTTCATTTCATTTCTAAAATGAAAACTACACAGCGTGTACATTCAATGTACATGGCGTGTATATACTGTTTTCATTTTATTCTTCCTCCAACATTAAAATGATTTATGCTTCCTGGAATAATTATTATACCACATACGGGCGTAATATTAATTCTACTTCAGATACTTGGATAAACTCAGTGTGTGACCCTATAGGACTCTTCCTCATTAGCATTAGGAGGGCTTGCCTAAAGTCCAAGATTACTGTCTAGAAATAGGTCAAGGCACCGAATAGATATAAGTTGACTCCACATTTACGTGTCACCACATATGAAGGGTTACCATGTAATTTAATCCCTTTGTCTAAATATCTCATCAAGAAGGATTCATTGAAGTGTCATAAACCTATATAAATGATCCGTCATTCATTGACTTCTAGAAATAAACTCATCGTGACACTATGGCCCGAGAATTTGGGTGACAGTTCTATTTCAATCAAAGGGCCCGAGATATCCACTTCTATAAATATGGAAGGTACAATTCGTTCCTCGACTTATCCATTAACAACATGTCATTCTTGACACACCCAACAAACCCTACTTCCCGCCAATTGTCTTCGTGATGGTTTTCGTCTGCAAATCTATGTGCGCGAGCCAAAACATGAGGTAATGATAATCCTCCCAGTCTAAGGAACAATACACACATTCGTAGATAGCAATGTAAGATGACACCAAGTCATGAAGAATTACTACAGGAGGGTCTATTCTCATAATATCCCATATTAGAGATTACCAAGTGAAAAATATATGAGAGAGAGTCTCATCTTCTTACGAGTACTCACACATAATGGTTAGAATACTGTGTGTACTATCATAGTATGTCATCCAACCGTAGAACATTATTTAAGAAAATTTTTAGAGCATTTAAAGATTCTCATCATAATGAGGATCAACCCTGACCTTATTAATGCAAAAAATATTCCAGGACATTTTTATATTATAGTCATTCTGAACAATGAACAATATATAACAAGTGTACATTCATGTAATCAATGTATAAATAATTGGTTATCAATACACCAACTCTAAAAAACTCCCACGTGGACTAGAACCAACTACCTATGACTTATATTCTTCTATACATCACATGATGATCATGTTTTTACTGATTCAAGGCTTTAACAAATGGGCCTTCCACGTTGTCTTCCTTGGAAATACTTCTTTCTGCAACTTCACCTATCTAAGAAAAATCCCTCAAGAGATGATACTTCCAAATTATGTGCTTTGTCTGCTGATGGGACCTTGGTTCTTATGGATGTTCCACCGCTGCAGTATTATCACAATAGAGTGTGATAGGATCGTTAATACTGGGTACTACATCTAGCTCCTGGGTGAAGCTTCGCATACATACAACTTCTTTAGCTTCCTCAAAAGATGTGATATACTCGGACTCTGTTGTAGAATTTTCGACCACAACTTTCTATGAGCTCTTCCATTTCACTACACCTCCATTCAAGTTGATAATGTATCCATTATTCAACTTCATGTCATCTTGATCAGTCTAGAAACTAGAATCTACATGCACTCTGATGAATAGTTCCTCATCTCCACCATAAACCAGGAACATATCCTTAGTACACCACAGATACTTAAGGATAGTCTTGACTTCCATCCAATGGAGGTCTCCTAGATCAACATTATAGCAACCTACCACACTTAATGCGTAAGAAAAATCTATCCTTGTACATTTCATAACATACATGACTGACCTAATCCTGGATGTGTAACAGATCTTTGACATTTTCAACTTTTCGGCATGTGCCAGAGGACAAATTTTCATAGAATGATGAATGTCATATTACACTAGAAACAATCCCCTCTTAGACTGTTCTATACTGAATCTCCTCAGTATCTTTTCAATTTATTTACTTTGACTCAGGAGCAACATTCTCTTGGATCTATCAAGATGGATCTTAATCCTATGAATATATACTACCTCGCCAAAGTCTTTTATAGATACACATTAATCCAACCATGCCTTAACTAACAGTAATACATGTACTTTGTTTCCAATTAGTAATATGTCATCGACATATACTATTAGGAAAACGATTTTAATTCCACTATACCTTTTTTAGATACAAGGATCACATTTGTTCTTAACAAATCCAAATTCCATTATGGCTTTATCAAACCGAATGTTCCATGACCTTGATGATTGCTTTAATCCATAAATGTATTTCTTCCACTTTCATACCTTGTTGGTATCCTTTGGATTCACAAACCCTTCAGTTTGTGTCATGTAGACACCTTCCTGGAGGATCCCATGAAAGAATGATGTTTTGAAATCCATTTTAAAAATTTCATATTCATGGTAATCGGAAACGGCCAGTAGGATTCTGATGGATTTCAACATCACAACCGGTGAAAAGGTTTCGTCATAGTTAATTCTGTGATTCTATCTAAAACCTTTTTCAACTAGTCGTTCCATATAGGTGATGAATTGTCCATACATGTATAGTTTCTTCTTGAATACCCATTTATTACCAACATTCTTTACATCAACCGGAGGATCTTCCAAAATCCAGACTTGGTTTTGGTACAAGGAATCCATTTCAGAATTAATGGCTTCTTTCCACATGGAAAATTATGTGACCTAAACTGCATCTTTTTAGGTAAGAGGATCATCATTTTCAACCAATAATGAGTCACCATCCTCAGTGACAAGAAAACCATATCATTCTGCTTCTCTCACATCTCTCGTGCTCCTATAGAGTTCTTGTGTCTTTGGAACATATTTATCTTCAATGCAGATTTGTGGAATTTGTTCTTGTACCAACTTTTGTGTATCTTGATCCTTGACTTCATTGAAGTATATCTCACTCCCACTATATCTTTTGGAGATGTGCTCCCTCTCAAGGTATATGGCATATCATTCCACTATAAAAATTTTATCTGAGGTTTTTTATAGGTAATATCCCCTTGTTTCCTTGGTATATCCTATAAAGGTACACATTGTGCCTTGAGGTTCACGTTTATGACCTAAAGAGGCCTTACCAAATTCTTCTCTACACTACAAATGTAAATTTGATAACATTTCTTTGAGTACACTACATAACTCATATGGAATATCATTTATCGATTCAGTTGGTACTTGGTTTAGTATGGGTGCTTTTATTTGTAATGCATATCCCTAAATGGATAATGGAAGACTCGCATGACTCTTCATTGATCTCACCATGTCCGACATGGTGTGATTCATCCTTTCACTTACACCATTCCACTAAGGAGTTTAAGGAGGGGTGAGTTGATATAGAATCCCAAACTCCCGTAAGATATCAATGAAGACTTGATTAAGATATTTCCCTCCTCTTTCTGAGCGGACATTCTTAATATTCTTACCAAGATGGTTATAAACTTCATTCTCGTATTCATTGAACCAATAAAAATAATCTGACATATACCTCATTAAATAAATATACACATATCTACTAAAATCATTAGTAAACGTTATGATGTACAAGAACACGCCCCTTGCTTTAACTGTAAATGGTCCACACACATCTGTTTGAAATAATTATCGAAGTTATTTAGACCTTTCACCTTTCCCACTAAATGTGGCTTCAGTCATTTTTCCTTGTAGACACACATGACATACACGAAGTAGTTTTAGTTTGAAAGAATCTAAATACCCATCTTGATGTAATTTTGTACAATGTTTCTCATTAACATGACCTAGCCGGTGATTCCAATGTTTTTTGTGGTATGATTCATGGGAATTAACTTTTTCATAGATTTCTATTACTTGGTTTGTGTAGTCTAACACATAAAGGTTATTATATAAATGTTCCCTACCAAAACAAATGCTATATTTATAAAATTAGTAACATTCATTTACAAACATGAATATGAATCCCTTAGTATCTAATCTAGATACTAAAATAATGTTTTTTGATACAGATGGTACATAATAACATTAATTTAATACCAAGACTATCCCAGTAGGCAATGTAAGGTGGTAGTCTCCGATAGCTAAAAAAGCGAGTCTGGCTTCGTTGGCTGCTCTTAGATCCACCTCACCGTAGTCAATCTTTCTGAATCTACATAGTTCATGTATTTGGATACAGATGTGAGCACCACAAGCAGTATATAATACCCAATTGGTATAAATAGATAGATTTTATTTGATAACAAACACTCCTGAAGCTTCCCCTTGCTTCCATGGCTGGGTGTAGTTTTTCTTCCAATGGCCCTTCTTGCCACATGCGAAACAAACAACATTATTTTCTCTTCCATCCCCTTGATCTTCCTTTTCTTGGAAGGCCTTGAAGATGCTTTGGGCTTAAAGATCATTGCCTTCCCTTTCATTTTATTCACTATAAGGAGATAAGGCTTTTCACACTTCATATCATTGTCCACATGGTTTATGAGGATGAGATGATCATATAGAGACTTCTTGATATTGTTCATGTTGAAAGTTTAAACAAAGATAGAGAATCTTTGGGGGAGTGAAACAAGAATGAGATCAGTAACCAGTTCTTCGGGGAGTTTAAAACCTAGAACCTCCATGAACTCAATTTAGCCAATGAGCTTGGCTACCTGAGTTCCAGTTGGGGCACCCTCTCCAAGCTAGCTCCGGAATAGTGCCTTGGAGATCTCAAACCATTCCTATCTTTCTATCTCCTAGTACAGACCACAGAGGTTGTTGAGCATGGTATAGGATTCCATGTCTTCATGAGACTTGATGAGCTCACTATACATTGATGACAACATCAAACATTGAACGTTGATTGCATCGTTCAAATGTTGATCATAGACCAAGAAATCTTCAACACTCACCCATTGGGCAGGCGTATCAAGAAGTTATGACTCTAGCACATAAAACTACAGTTTATGGTGTAGGATAAACTGAAGGCGCCTAAACCATTCCGGAAAGTTACTGCCGATGAAGATATTGTCATTATCCAGAATTGATGGTAGTGAAAATGTAGTTGATGAGTTTTTCATATTTATTCAACAAATTAAAACATGTGATTTATCAGTACCTTTTGATTACATTTTATGAAAAATAATAAATGAATTTATTAATTCTCCCACTGTTTTATTAAGTCCTAATGTCGATTACCATTGAACTCTAAATGTCCAGTTTGCATGACATTCTAGTGGCATGGATCCATATTCCCATTGGCATAACCCCAACAAGGGTTGTTCAAGATATTAGAAGGTATTTAGGTAGGCATGTCTTTTCAAACTATGATATTAAAATTCTTCGATTGGTTGAGTGAACTCCCCAATCCTGAAATCCTGACTTTGATTTCCTCAACAGTTGCCTCTATTTTACAAAATGTCTAGAAAGGGATACTCCTCTTGATGTAAAATATTTAAGTCAACCCAAAACATTCATAAGATATTACTTTATAACAGTATGTTTCCCAAAAATGGTTTCTCAAACACATTGTTTTATTGAGTCTTTCCCTTAATCAAGTAACAGAAGGTTGGGTCTGACTTAATATGGTATTTGAGGGATTTTATTCCTTTATTCATAGTTTTTAATTATCACATTATTTTTTATATTAAGTGATGCTTCCTTAAGTGATTAACAATGTTATGATAATGTTTATGAATAGTCTGGTTTTTATTTTATTCCATATTTTCACGCTTGTTTATTTCATTAACTATGTGACCACGACAAAACATACATAATAAATAAACCATGCAATCAGACATAAATAAAATAAGATGGAATGATCATGGTCTTCTATTGGCTAGATTATCAAGTAGTTTTTATAATGTAAACCCTACCTAGGGAAAACACCTTGAACCCGATGGTTCGTGTTTTGATGCTCCCACCTATCAACTTTTGTAACTTCTGGGTTTGGTTTCCAATAATCTTTGGATTTTGAACCATCTCCTCTAGCTTGGGATATCATCCATTACATGGGGTTTACATTAATGAAACCATGGGTACGAAGGCCCTACATTTTATTGGAAGAAGGCTTGCAGGACAACGAATTTAAATTAAATAAATTTAAATGAATCCATACACACACAAAGGGTCGTTGGTCTAACTCATGATCATATATATCATGTAATGAAATTTACGGAAATTTAGTATTAAAATTATTTTAATCATTAATTTATTCACGATAAGATGTGATAGAATTCAATTAATTATTATCTTATAATTAATCAATTTTTTATCTTAAATTCCTTTATGAATTTCCTTGAGATTCTCCTCATCCATATTCCTTGTACGTGTCTTTGTACTTGGAGGAAGCCTTGTGAAATTCCTTTTCTAGAAATTAAACACATTGTAAGCTATATTACATGGCGTGAATTTGTTTTCACCCTTTATCCAAAGTACACACTGAGGGCTTTGGTGTGTTTTCTGTACTTTTGAAATTTTTGAGTACACGGCATGTAGATTAATCTAACATGGTGTGTACTTCCTTGTTATGCGGTTAATGGCCTTGTAATCCCATGTACGATGTACATGACTTCTCCTTATACATGGTTTCACCTGGACCAGATCAGACTACACATCATGTTGATTCAACATACATTTTATATATTCCGGTTTCCACATGCTGCTCAGTTCTGGTCAACATGATGTATTAAAAACATAGGTATGGTCAATTCACACGGTGTGGTTTGGCGGACTAGTATAGGTTTGTTGAACCTAAGTACACTATGTGTAGTTTTTACTACATGCCGTGTATTCTTGTGTTGTACATACTGAATAATCAGATCCTACGGACGAGTTCCTCATTTTTATTTTTATTAAAATTAAAATTAAAATGTAGTTTATATGATGTAAATCAAAAAACTAAGTAGGAAGAATAGATCTTGTTCATTCGGTTATATATAATGATTTATCTTGAATTTAATCAAATATAAAGGTGTAAAATATCAACAAAAATTAAATAACTATATTCAACCATGTGACTACTCCGATACCAATTGAAGGTCCCAGGTGTAGGTGAAGCTCATGGGTGGATGTGCCCACTTGGCTTTTTGTCATTATCAGTGATCAATCCGGGATCAATACGACAATAAATTCTAGACTCCACCTATCAAATCACAGAAATAGACATGTAAGAAGTATAGTCCTAGAACCACAAAGTAGGATCATCATAGGTTTATTATAATTAATTTAATTGATTGGAAATAAGTAACTTTTATGGAATTATTTCTTCGTTGATATTTCTGATCACGTTCCATTGTGATTCATCGTTGTGTCACAGAAGCCAAGTGTAGACTTCCCCTAGCAGTGATCCACACGTGAACCATGTATCTCTGGACATCGCCAAAGGAATCTCTGGGTGCTATAATGGAGAAGCCTTTGCATGAGTTGTCTGCCTTAGATCGCCATGATCTGATGGAGGAGGATCTCTTTTGGTCTTGAGAGCGTTCTTGGAGGAAGGAGTTCTTTCGGCCTTGAGAGAATTCTCCATAATTTTTTTTCACAACGATTGGGGAAAAGTTTGGGGTTTGTGACAATTTTTATAATAATGTTTGAGGATATAATGATATGACAATAAATAAACGTGTTATGGGTTTTATTTCTTTCATTAACTCTTATTGAAAACCCCCATGTCAAATCATTAATTCCCTGACATGTGCCCATGATGATTATATGAAATATCATTTAACAAAACAATATTATTTCCTCAAAATAAAAACATAAAAAACTACACAGCGTGTAATCATTAATACACGGCGTGTACTTGTTTTTCAGTCCCTTTCCAAAATAAAATCTACACGGCATGTACATTCAATGTACATGGCATGTATATCTTTTTTTAATTTTATTTTTCCTCCGACATTAAAACGATTTAGGCATCCATGAATCATTATTAAAACACTTATGATAATAATATTTAATCATCTAGAGATACTTGGATACACATAGTGTGTGACCCTCTTGGCCAATTTCTCATTGGCATTAGGTGGGCATGCCTAAAGAACATGATTACTGTCTAGAAATGGGTAAAGTCACCCAAGAAAAAAATTTGACGCTGCATTGACGTTTCACCTCATACGAAAATTTACTGTGTAATTTAATCTCATTGTATTAATATCTCATCAAGAAGGTTTAATGGAAGTGTCATAAACCTATAATCTTGATCCGTCATTCTTTGACTTCTAGAAATAAACTCGTCAGGAAACCATGACCTTGGAATTTGGGTGACTATTCTATTTCAATAAAAGGTCTCGAGATATCTACTACCAAAAATATGGAAGGGAAAAATCGTTCCTCGACTTATCCATTAAAAACATGTCATCCGTGACGCACCCAACGTACCCTACTTCCTGCCAACTGTCTCCGTGACGGTTTTCATCAGAAAATATAAGTGTGCGAGTCATGACATGAGTTAATGATAATTTTCCAGTCTGTAGACCATTACATATGCTCCTAGATAGAAATGTCTGATGACACCAGGACATGTAGAATTACTACTGGAGGGTCTATTCTCATAATATCCCATCTTGGAGATTCCCAAGTGCGATCTCCATGAGAGACTGTCTTGTTTTCTTAAGAGAACATACAAATGACGGTGTGTATACTATGTGTCATATCATAGTATGTCATCCAACCATAGAACTTTATTTAAGAATAATGTTATAGCATTTCAAGGTTCTCATCATAGTGGGGATCTGCCATGACCTTATTAATGCAACAAATATTCCAGGACATTACAATATTATAGTCATGTAGAACAATGAACAATATATAATTAGTGTACATTCATGTAATCAAAGTATAAACAGTTTATTCTGAGGACACCAACTCTAACATTTTTCCAGTCCACATTCCAGCCAATGAACTATGTACAATGGCTTAATTAATAAATCCCATAATATTAAATGTGATAGGTGTTGAACTTATTTATTTTTCCATTTACGTCCATAATAGTTATAATTGGAATTCTAAACCTCCTTTTGATGGTCATGTATCCATAAAAACATCTCATTTTTATCCATCATCTACTTATTGTTCCAGAAAGCTAGAATAGTGTGTTTTATCATAAGATCAATTCCCATTCATTCATCCTTTATAAGAGATATACATCAACCAGTGTTCGGTATATTATTTATATGATGTCGCGACACCAAATTCCTCCTTTTTAGATCATTATAGAAAAAATGAGATTTCTTCCATTTATCTAGATCTAAATGATTGACATTTAGCCACCTAAAAAATCCATCTAACACTCCCTTAACATAGAAGAACATTAGACAAAATGATTATTTCATATAACACAACCTCTCTTACAAAAATAATTGGATTTGATAAGAAATAATTACAGAACAGAAATAAAAATATCATCTATATATCATCAGTACATTGGAGTATATTAAAATAAATATAAGGAATGAAAATAAATACCTCTAATATATGGAATGATTCATAATATTTAAAAATATCAATTACCAATGATCAATATATCATGGAATAACTAATTTATATATAATAAATGAAAATATATGATTAATATATAAGGTAATAAATGATAATATTTTTATAATGTATAAAATAAATATTTATATATTGATTATAAAAAATATCAATCGTACAAGGATGTTAGCATTAAATGTAGATGTTTTATCTAGATCAATATTTTTATTTAAAACTCTATTTTTAATATGTTCCTTAGTATTAATTATTGGATTATATATAATGTATATTACAATTTATCTTATAGTAATTCTTAATTTGAAATACATTTTTATAGTCAATCCATTATTTGATTTGTATTTCACCCACAATTGAAATAAATAGGGGTTTTAACTTCAAATACATCTTCTGAAATTAGATTATCAATATATTTTAACTTCAAATAGGGGATGTAATTATATATATCACTTATGAATTTAGTAATTCTTATATCTCAATATATTTTATAGTATGGGACATTAGAGGTTATCATATTCTATTATGGTTTGGGGCATGTTTATTAATGTTTTGATGACGGTATTGGAAGATATCCATCACATGGGATGTGATTTTATATGATTATATATATATATCACATTCATTTTATTATTATATCATTATATTAGGTTTCATGTTATGATTCTATAATCTAACTCAAATGGGTTTGATATTATGATAATGTAATTTTACATATATTTTCATTTTATATTTTCCACTATTTGAATATGATTATGACCACATGTGTTGGTGTTATAATTGTCTCTTATGGTTTATCCCTTATTTATGAGAACAAAATATTCTTTTTTTTCTATTCTCAATGTGATATAGATGACTAATTTAAATAATATTTCTAAAAATTACTAATTTATCATTCATTTATGTATCAAATTTACATTGTAATATATAATAAGTCATTTATATTTCTAACCTCAAAAGTTACTAATCATTTTGTCTTTTATATTATGATTTCTTGTTCAGATATAGTGGATCATATAATGTTATGAGATAATATGTATGTGTGTTGTGTACATGTTATCTTAGTTGGTATCACTACTTGAACTACATATTTATAGGGATTTTGTAATTAAATATACATGGATAAAATGAAAGGATACATGGATTAAAGAAGATAATTTATAATCTGAAAGGTTTATTTCATACATTAGGAAATATTAGTATTGATTCTAATTATCATATTATTGTTTACCTTTGATATCAGTATTTAATACTGAAACATACCATTTTAGTTTTAATAAATTACTAGAAATAATAACTAATTTAATAAGAAATATTTTTATCAATTCATGAACATATTTTTTTTTGAATTAATATATTTATATAAATTCCTTAATATCATGACTATTTTTAACATATTAAATTAATTGTCCAAATATGAAATAGTTAATTATTATTGAATATTCCTAGTAGTGTGATGATTGTATCCCATATCTATGAATCATCACCAATTCTAGTTTGTCGGATAAAGCATAAAAAAATCTAATTTTTCTCATATAGCTATAATTTTATATGATTTAATGCTTGGATATACTCTCTCTATATTTAGAAAAAATCAATTTCTTGGATATTGAAATAAAATTTATACCAATGCTTCTCATTATCATATATTTTGATTGAATTACCATTAGGTGATTCCATTAGAAATGGTTTACCTTATGTTCATTTTAATTCCATATCAAAATTAATATTAATATTTATCGGTTGTGTAGAAACATAAAATTAAATATATTCAAAATATTTTAAAATATTTCCCTATATTTCCATATGGATTTTATATTTTTTCCTTAGATCATGAGGATGATATTTATATTGAAATCATATGGTGTTTTATTTATATATCATTTATTAAATTTAAAAATGACTAATTAAACTAGAGGAATGTGATATGTTTCTTCAATTGAATATTAATGGTGGTTTTATACCCCCATGTGATGAATTATGGATGTAGAAACTATAATATTTACTAAAAAGGATGAATAAAAGATTGAATTCATTGATTATTATAAACACAAAAAGATAATTTATATGAATAAGTATCCACTACCTGATATGAATAAATGTGTATTAAATACACCATAATAATAAGTAATTATTAATGGTTGATCTATGATAATAACAAAAATAATTAATGTTGATATGGGAAAATATAAATAAGAATGTCTTCTATAAATTGTGTATAAAAAATAAATTCATAGTGATTACCTTAATACTTACATATTCCCTCCATATCATTTGGATTAGATGATTAAATCCTTTCATGATTAACAAGTTAAAATTAGGGTAGTATTTATATATAATATTTTCTTTTGATTTATGATCATCAAAAAATATGAAGATATTTTCAGTATTTTTTATGGGAATATACAAAAATGAAATAAAATCCAAATTTAAAAAGTATGAATTCTATATATGAAATACATAAATCACGTTTCATTTAATAAGAATATGAGGTATATATAGGGATCCTTTAAAAATATAATACACTGATGAATAGAATTGAAAAAATATTATATTATAGATACAAAATCCTCCATAAATAGCTATATATTATAGAAACATTTGTGAAAAATAATTTCATGAAAATCAAATAAAATAACCTTTTAAACTAGGAATTGTGTTAGGTTTTAATGAACATATAACTATATAGAAAAATTCAAGAATATTTTCAAAGGATAAAAAATTCTACCATTACAAACAAAAATAAAATTTTGAATATTGGATTATGATATAAATTTATTCCCCAAATAAGAAATAGTGATGATTCGTTATAAAAAATTAAAATGTGGTAGATTATTCCTCATTCCAAATTAATTCATATATGAAAAGTAATTTAAATAATTATTTTTTTCTAGTGGAGATAATGTTTTCAGTAATAATTTTTCATAATTAAATCTATGAAATGAATTATGATATATATACTGATCATATGATATTATTGAATATATTCACATAGAATGAGTTGATCAGGTGGAAACCGTGACATTGAGTACAAAACATATTGAGGATGGTCAATATATTACCTCATATGGAATGAAGGATCAGTGGTTGATGCATTAAAAAGAAATTATTACAATACCATACCCCTAATGAGGATTAAATGAGACCTTGTGAAAGTTGTTCCTTAAAATAACCATATAGAAATCATAAGGAAATGTGTTAAATCAAACTGTCACAATCTCATTTCTTAATAATAGAACCCTCAGAAAATATGGAAGGCATATAAGGATTATATATAGTTCTATAAAAGTATTTTGAAATATTATAGACATCAATCTTAATCAAGGATATAATTACTTGACTTGGAAAAAAATTATGTGTCTTATAAATTTTAAATCTAATTTTGGAGCTCCATTTATATTAACATTTCAAAAAATTTATATATAGTACTTATAAGCTCAGTGATTTATATTGATCTAAAGAAGTAAATTTTTTTGAATTAAAAGAAGGGAAAAATTATAGATTACAAACAATGATTCATGGATTACTATAATTATTACAATAAAAATCAATAATTTAATAGGATGAATAAATTATTATAAATAATGTATTAATATTTTTGAAAATTATAAGGGCTTTATTTATAGGTATTTGAAATAGATATAATTTCTATAAATCCATATTTCTTGTTCTTCATCACATTGAAATACTAGTTCATTTAAATTCTCTTCTAGAAGGTTTATAACATGATCAAATTTCCATGATACGTATAAATAATGTGTTGGGTAAAAATAAAGTAATATATTCAATTGAATATAATTGATACATATTTTTTAACATTATTTTTTACAGATTAATTTTTCATGAATTAAATATAGACATGGCCATTATCCATGATTATGTTCCTACAATGAATTATCAGTCAAATTTTGATATAATAATTTAAGATGATATGATGAAATCAAATGTAATTGATTTCAATGGAGATGTGGAATAATATCCTATAATTATATAGTTCTTAAAAAATAATAATTTCTACTATAACATTCAAAAAGATCAATATTTAGCTTAATATATGAAGATATCAAAAACTTTATTAAGATAACATGTAGTAAATTTAATAAATGTATTAGGTAAAGTCATGTATAAAATAATATAAATAAAATTATTACCATTCAGCAACATGTTATTTTTTTCATAAATTATAAAATGGATTATTGGCAGTAATGATTTAAATTATATTTAATTTGAGGTTATAAAATATGTGTTCATAAAAATATCCCCTTGGATAAGAGCTATGATGTTTAAAATTATTAGAAATTTAGGACATAGATACATTAGACCTTCCATGGGGATTTAATATGGGGGGACTATAGAATATATCCCAGAACATAAATTGAACATATCACAAATTCACAATTTCTTCTATGTGTAAAATTCAATTAATTACTTAAAAAATCATCAAATGTACGAGGTTAATAGATTATTCTCTAATAAAATTTATTTCTTTAAAAGGATTAATTTGAGGAAATATTACATTATAGATATAAAATAATATAAATCAACGTCATTCACATGGATAAAATTAAATAAATAATATTTTTATTGGAAAAAGAATCATGGGAACTCGAACACATAATTATAAAAATTACATTCATCAATTTTCATGTCTATAATGAAATTTTTAGGGAATTTTAATGAATGGTGGAAAATATTTAAACCCAAAAATTTTAATTGTAAAAATATTTACATTTTATGAAAATGAATAATTTGTTCGACGTCGTACACCAAATGAAACACTTATCATAACAGAACTGAAACAAGCTATTGTAATATTATTATTTACTGAGTGATAATTATAATCTCAAAATTGGGTTGGGATGAAATAATATCATTACAAAATTATGTAATATATTTATTAAATAATTTACATAACGCTAATTATTTTATTAATACCAATGAAATATTAAAATGATTAAAATAATACGCTATAAAATACTAGTATCTATTCATATTAAATAACTAGTTATCTTAAGGGATAATTATGAATTGATATGGTAAAATTTCATGGTTTTATATGTAATAAAATTATTTAACATCCATTCACTATGTATTCTTGGAATATGGTGTAAATAGTTTAATTTTAGTATTCAAAAGTATACTTTACCTAATAATTTAATTAGGATTTTAATAAAAAATTGTAATTTCATTTAAATTATTTTAAAGGTTGATTTTTTATTATTGATTGATTTTAAAATTTCATTAGATCAGTTTTAGAAAAAATAATAAAATTAATGATATTTAAAAAAATTATGCATGGATTTTTTAAAAAGCACACATTTATACATAGAAATGTATTTTTGTATAAAATTTCTTATCCTCATATTTTTAGGATTATTTTATATTTATTTTACAAAACATAACCAAAATAAATATTAATAAATGGATTTCATATATGGACTCATGAGGTTTAAAATTTGAGAATATATCAGTTCTATTTTATTAAGAATGAATAATATATATGGTAAAATTTGTCTTCTTGGTAAAGCATAAAATTGTTTAAACATGGTTAAATTGTGTAATTCGGCCCATAAATTATTTATATTATTGTGTTTTTATAATTTAATTTTCTACATAAGACCGAAACAATCCTATTGTAAACAACATTGAATTTTTATGTTATTTATATTTTATTAGGTTATTATTATTTATTAAATGAATGAATAATTCTAAAAAAGATTTTTCCCATTATTTAATATTTGTAAAATATATTGAATATGGTAAAAAGAAGTTATAAATATTTTAAAATTGATAATTTAAAGATAAATTTATTATAGTTGTTTTTAAATTTTATTTTAACATTTATAGATTGAATAATAACCAGAAATGATTATACTAAGATTATATAACAATTATGTAAGTAGAAGAAAAATCAAGTAAATGATTTGAAAAAATTAAATATAATTATTATTTGAATATTTATTAGAAAAATATGATTATTTTATAATAAAAAATTTCATGTTTTGGTAAATTAATTTAAATTAGAATTATATAATTATTTTGAGGCCTTTTTATTCATATATTATGAATATATTTGAAAATGGCCATTAATGTTTTTTAATTATTAATATAAATATTATATTTATGAGAAATAGATAAAAATAGTACATTAAAGTTTATTGAAATGAAATATTTTAATATTTTGTGTAATGTTAATTTATGTCAAACATATAAATTTTAAAATATTTTTTATGATATCTAAAAATTTAAAAATTTAAAGAAAAAAAAATCAATGGGTTTTCTATATGTAGGTGATTAATCTAACCATCCCAAAGACACATATTCTATTTCTTTTATTATAAAATATTATCAAATTCCTCTTTACATTTCATTAATCACATAGCAATTCAACATTTATGACCATACATATGTTCTCTTAAGAACACATGTTCAATCAAAATGAGGATACCAAAGTGAATAGGTGATTGTTCTATCTGAGTTCACCTAGTTTCGTTCTTCTCCTACCATAATAAAATATTACACAACCATTTTTTTATTCATAAATAAATATATTTATTATTATTATATATTAAATTTTTCTTTATAAATCATTTTCACATACAAATCATTCCTATGAAAAATAAAAACATCTTTTATGCATACGTGGGAACTACCTCCTCTCAAAATTATGTTTGTCTAATTTCATCACCATATATATTGGTTGGTAATAAATATCGATAAAAAATGATTTAATATAATTAATTTGATATAAAGTTTTTCTTTAATGGTAATAAAATATATTACTTCTTCCTCTACTTCCCATTGAATAACAAGAACATCAATCATGTGTTTTTTGCAGAGTACCATCTTCTGAACTAATGTATTTTTTTTTTCTACCAACTAACATGAATTTTAATAATGGAGGTTGATAAGAATTTATTTCATATGTAAAATATTTTTTTAATTATGTAATATTAAAATATTACTTATATTCCTTCTATTATGTTCACTAAAAATTGAAATTCTACTCATGTGTTAGTATAGACTTCCATCTCCATGATGTAACACTATTCATTTATCAAATTCCCTTGTATGGTCAATCATAACATTATATCTAATGCATAAATTTTATATTATTATCATGATTATTATTATGATAATTATATAACAATGATTTATTTTTCTATGGTAAAAAAATACTATATTTTTTGACTTATATGATGAATGTTAAAAAATCATCAAATATAATCTTAATTGATTAAAAATTTTAACATGACATTAAAATGTGAAATAAAAGGGATAATAAAATATAAATATGTTATTCACTATGTAAATAATTAACATATATTTCTTATTTTGAATAATTAACAATCTATGTGTCTAGTCGGGGCACTTAGTAAGGGATTCGTAGTCTCTATTTCCTTTATTTATTAATTAATCTATTTGCACTACATGTTTCAATTTGAGTTGTTTATAAAATTTTTGGTGGAATTTTTATATGTTTTTTAATAAAATTAATTTTTTAATAAATTAAATTCCATTTTATTATTTGTTTATTAATACAACTATAATGACATCATAAGGGATGTTTTACATTTAAACGTATCATTAAATGGTTTAATGGCTTATTTTTCAATAATTTTCCTTCATGCTTGTACACAGAAATCTATATTTTGTAAATATAATTGAATAAAGAAATAAATTATTATGTTCATTTTATTCATCCATTTACTATTGTTTATAGGCTTTCAAAATTAATGTTTTTATATATTTAATACTGAACATTTTATCATTCATTGCAAATGGAAAATGAATATTATATATATATATATATATATATGTCTTCACATCTATTTTCAAATGACAATCTTATTATTATATAAGATCCTTACCCTAATATTTTTAATAAATTTTCAATATGATCAAATTCCATGTTATTATGGAAATTTTACATTTTTATGTTTTTTAAGGTAAGTTGGATTTTATCCTTCTTTTTACTCATATCAAATTAATTATTTTGTATTTTGGTTGGAAGGAATATTTTATGAAATTTTATAATTAAAAATACATTTTTATGTTATATTTATATTTGTTATGTTCCTTTTAATTTTTCTATGATTGTGTTTAATATTGATATAACATTCAAATTCATTGGGTATATATTATGTTTTATAGAGAATAAAGATTGATTTAGCTGATTATATTATTCCATTTGTGAGTGTTCTGGTAATACATCTACAATGATTATATACCAATGAACCAATATAACTGGTATATGATTTAAAATGAATTTTCAAGAATTTAATACTGAAACTAATGAGTTTCTAAGGGAATTCTAATAATCCTTCAATTTATAAATGGTATATATTATGAATTTCATTTCCAGGGTTCTAATTATTTATAATAAATTATAATGACAATGATTATGAATTTCTCTATTCATATAATAATATTTATGTCAAACATTGAGATGTAATGATAATTACATGAGTGTGTAAAGGGTTATTTGAGATCATTGTATGTTGTATTAATTTGAAACATTAATATATGATATTATTAATTTAACGTGGATTATTGAGCTCATATCATTATTTTTATATCGATTATTGATATTTTTCTTCACATCCAAAATTTTAATTATTTTTCTCAGACCATAAGGATGATTAAGAACATTATCATGGACTGAATTTTAGTTTTGATAACTGATCATATATAAATCATTTCAATCAAGGGTGAAATTAAATTTTATGTTGAAGAGTCATTTTTAGGAATAATTGATGTTATGTTTAATTTTACAAATTATATTTTATGAATATGTCATATATGAGTTACGAGAAAATTCTAAAAACTAATAAACCAAAAATGAAAATAGGAATGAATGAAATTTAATTGTTTAAAAAAATCAAACAATTCATTTAATTATGTCCATTTATCATAGTTGGTATAGGTAAAAAATATTAGAATCATTATATGTTATGATATTTAAATATTAGTTAAAAGTAACTATTGTTGATGTTATCATCATGTTGTGTGTTATGGATGACCATAACCTTAGTGTAATAGATTCATTTATAATATAAAATGTTATAATTATTTATATGACTTGATCTTTTATATGGAGTTCTGTGAGAATACATGATTATGGTTTAAATACCATTTTGTGATGTAATTCTGAGGTCTGATGTTTTATGAAATGTATACTTGATCGAGGGATATAAAACCCAAAGTCTACATATAATTATGAAAATAATAATGGTTATTTTAGAAAAAGTGATTATTAAGGTATGTGAGTTAAATAAAATAATTTCACCTTAGATTTGGTTAGTAAACTAATGAAAAATTTATTCATGATATTTTTTTTAAAATTAATTATACTCATAGGATTATTGTATCTTTTGGATAGTGTGAACATTTCTTTAATATACTTTTAGGAATAATGATATAGTAAAATTTTTAATCCAGAATTAATTTTATTATGGTATATTATCATGGTGATTATATATATTTTGGGATAATGTAGAATACATGATCATATATATATATATATGAGAATAAAACTATATTGGGGATATATGATGTTTAAGGATGACAATAATGTTTATTTGGGATGAATATCAGATGAAATATTTTTGATTGTGGTGAAAGAAATCAATTATGCATATTATGAAGAATTATATGGTTGAAAATTTAATAAAATTATCATTATTGATCATGTGTTATTGTTATCAATGTGTTTAAATATTAATGATTCAATTTTTCATATATTTATTTGTTATGGGATTATCATAATATGATCATACCATTTTAGTTTATGAAATGTTTTGTACAATTGTTTTATCATTATTTTATATACATCATGATCTATCAATAGTTTTTTTAGTTATTATGTAATGAAAATTTCCATAATAATCATTTGTGTAAAATATTAGATTGAGGATGAAAATAATTGGAAATCATAACAAAATATAGAAATTGTCATTATGGATTTGATTTAAATAAATTATATATATAAATATTTTATTACTATATATTGTAATATTATTCCTTAACTCATGAAAAAAATATATGATTAAAAAATTGATCATTTTTAAAATATTTTTAATGAACCAGGGGACTTTTTCACACTTCACTGACCTATATTTGTTTGGTCATTAAAATTCTCATAATTATATTATCTATTAATCCCACTAATTATATTGAAACTAATTTTATCCTCTATGTACATATTTTAACATCCCAAATTTTATCACATCATTTGTAAACGTGATTTTTATTATTTTAGATGAACATTATATTTTAATTTTCCTCCTTTCAAAGGGATGTTTTACTAACCCTTTTCTACATCATAGGCTTTCACATAATGTTTATTGTTTTTTGAATTTTGAACCCATTATTCCAATGATCAAATTGAAAATGCGAGGAAAACAATTATTAAAGGATGTGAGCATGTAATACCACTAGATTTTGAAAAAATCAACACTATGTTGGAAGTTATACACCACATCTGACACCAAGAATAAACGAACCAAAATATCATATTAAAATATTATTTATTTTTTGTAATTAATTATATAAACTTTCCATAGGGTTGGAAGGAATAAATATGAGAAAAAGAATAACTAAATATATGTATAAAATGATTTCCTCAATAATAATACTTTATTAATTCCTTGAAAATATGATGAGGTAATGTTATAGTTTGTTTGAAAAAAAATTTATGCTTAAAAAGAATATTTTTTCTAAATACTAATTATTAATCTTATTAAATTAATTTTCATATAAGAAATCCAATCTAAATAATTAACATTATTTTAATTTTTAACTATGAATGTTATGCGATTAATGTAATTTTAGGCCTCAAAAGTACATTTTTTTCCAAATGGTTTAAATTATTATTTTTTCTAATAAAATTATAAATATTTTCAACCATATATAGAAATTTAAATTCAAATAATGGAAATTATTTTTAAAATAATCATTTAAAAATTATCATATGGGTTTTTATATTCTTATCAAAAGATCAAATTTTTTTAAATAGTGAAAACTCTTGATTTTTGAAAATGAATTATTTTCTTTTTATTTATTTAATTTTTTCTCTTTTATTCATGATAGGTTTCAATATTTATCTAGTACTATTGAATAAAATAACCATTGAATGTCATTATAATCAATATTATTATTTATTTGGTTAAAATACATTTATGTTCAATTTTATGTAAAAACATTTTTTCGACATTTTTTGTTTCATTAAAAAATTAAATTATTCCAAATATGAGATTTTGAAAATTAAAAATTTATTTACCAATTATAATCCATATTTTATAAATTTTTCAATAGTTTAATTACATTTTTTCATAATGAATATAAATCATTGTATGTTTTTTCATGTCGGTAAAATGTAAATTTTGTGAATCCTAATAAGAATTATAGAATAGGACATAAAAAATATTCATACATAGAAATTTATTCAATTGGATGAAATTAATTCTACCATATCCTTGTAAAATAAAAATATATGTCATTTTCATCGAATTTTCTAGGGTAAAGAATTTCATATTATTTTAATTATTGAATTTTTTCACACTATCACTTTAGTTAATTTAATATCACATATATTGTGTGATAGTGAAAAATGGTAGTTATAATTGGTTAAATCGAGTTATATTTAATATATAGATATAATTTTAATGAAATAATTTATCTAAAATTTTTATTCATTTAATAAATATATGAAGCATGTACACATAGATGACATAACTCTTTTTCATGTATTATAGAAACCAATTAAATGGTTTTATAAAAAGAAAAAATACATTCTATTAAAGAATAATGGTACTTAATTAATTTTTACTATTATTTTAAGTATCATTATTTAATTTTACACTTATATTTTTTATATATGAATTTATTAAATTTGATGATAGAGAATCTAAAGAAATGTTCATTATTTTTCTCGTCAAAAGGGGAATAGTTAAACCTGTTTAATTTGACATAGGATCTTAGTGTTGTTAAAAATTAATTTTTAAAATCAATTTTAATCATAAATTAACATGTTATCATTTATTTTTTTCATAATAAAATTATTCCTCTAATGCACAGTATTTAATCAAATGGATTAGGTCAAAAATGAGAAAGTAATTTTTTTAACCATGTTGTACTAGTTTTATTCTTCTTAAACATTCAGGAGTTATTATAAAACCGTGTTGATATAAAAAACTAGTATGTTCAATACAATCATATAATGAAATTATTATGATATTACATTATATGTTCAAAATTTTTATCTAATGGAAAATGAAAACATCTTTAATAAATGTTTGTGGATGACACCCCCAAGAAATGTTGTATTTAAATTTTTATCACCACCTCTTTTGGATGTCAAAAAAATATAGTAATAAAATATCTTATTCCTCCTCACATTCGTTGAATAATGGAAAAGTTACCACCATGTACATACAAACTGTCACCTCCATGATCTGTCATGATTATTTCCTAATCGGAACCTTATGTATTTTTTCCAAAATTAACAAAGACATTATGAAAAGGAATGTAATATCATGATCGTGATACAAATATTTAAATAATCATGATCCCTTTTACTATAGTACACCTAGCATAGTCATTTTTTAGTCATAAGAATACTTTTCTAGATATGTAAAACATAAAAATAATTGATTAATAAATTAAAAATGATAATAAAATATAATAAATAAAAGGATAAAAAACCTGAAAATGGTTCTAAATAATCTATATAATAATCATTTTTTATTCATGATGATGAAGGATATATGAGTTGAGTATTGATGCATGGTATATGATTTCTTCAATGAATTCCCATTCTATGAGACTTGAGATTTTTAATTATATTTTTTACTTTTCATTGTTTATAAAATAAATTATTGATGGATTTTAGAATTATTTTTGGATGTTATATAACTTATAAATTAACTTAAATTTACTTTCCTTGATGTTCTAATAGATTAATTTTTATCAAATAATATGTGATATTTTACCTTAAAACATAATTTTAAATGGGTTATATATTTATTTTATATTCTCCTTGCATGATTTATATATGATTAAAATTATTTTTAAATTGTATATATTTTTTACAGATTAATTTCATTAGAAATTTTCACCCACCGATGAATTTCATTTTATCCTTTTCAAATTGAATCTTGTTTATATAACTTTTTAAAAAATAAATGAATTTCTATACAAAAGGGAAATGGAATGATTTCATATGTATAATAAATTACCTCATTTTTTCATATCCATATACACTGTTATATATGAATTTTCAATTAAAATTTATTATTATCTTTTTGATTATATTAACTCGTATTCTTTTAAATATTTTCAATTTTATGTGTTTTCAATAGAATATGGATTTGAACCTTATTTTTCTTCAATTTCATAAATTGATTCTACATATGTGTTAAATGAAGTATTATATCAGATTTACTATTCAATTGAAATATTTTATTTTTTATGTATGTTGTGGTATACATTAACTTTTTATGATAGTGGGTGCACTTGTTATAGATCTCCATCACATTGGGTAATGATTATGTTCATTCGAAAATTATTTTGAAATAAAAAATTTAGTTTTTTTAATTTTTAAGGTTTTTTATGTGTTATGTGAAGATTATGTACCAAGGAATGTACATGGAATCTCTATTCTTATAATTCAATACTCACTGAAATAATTTCATTTTATAATGTAATCTAATGGTATTTTGTTTAATGAAATAGTCATACAACATTTATGGGTGATTGGTATATTATCTAAGAATTTTTTTAATGGGTACTCTTTTTTTCAAGAAACCATCATGATTATAATTTTCCAATTATAATTTCATATAAAATGTTTTACTAAATCATTTTTAGGAAATGATTATTTCCCTAGTTAGAAAATTATTTTTGGACATAAAATATTATTTTATGAAGTAAAATAATTCATATAAGATCATATAATTTTCAAATAGGCTAATGTGATACCCTTTTAATTTATATTTCCTTTATTAATCATTAACTTCTCATCCCACAATTCCAATTTTCCCCCACATTTTAATGATGAGTTGCAAATATATCACGATATATATCCTTCGTTTTATGACTCATCCTGAATAAATAATGTTTGTTATAAAGGAAAGGGAATTTTAAATTGAGGAGTTGTATTTTTTAAAATAGGGGATAATAATAAATATTTTTGGTATTGTAATTTAAAATTATTTAATATAATATTTATTAATTAATTCGAGAAATGAATACACTAAAAAGTTATCCAGAAATATAAGACAATGTATTATTTTTTTGGAAAACACAAATTAGGGATTTATAGAAGGATTGGACCTTATATTTATTCAATATATAATCTGAATAACATTATTCACATAATATACCTATGTAAAATAAGAAATGATATATTTTATAATAATAATACATTACAATTAAAAATAATAATTAATTTATTTTATAAAAGAAATAAACATAATAATAATTAAATGAATAAGATAAATAAAAACTACTAAATAAAATTATAATTATCATGAAATCATCACCCTTTAAGTATTAAATGATGTCTATATTATTGAATATAACTACAAAAAATGTAAAAACATTGAAATTTAATTAATAAATATAAAGGGGAAATTATCTAATAGAATTACATAATGTTAATGATGTAGTAAATGATATATATATGTTATAACAAATGTAATATGATAATTATATGATTATTGGGAATATTTATGACTATTCTTAACACATATGGTTGGATGATATGTTTAATATGACTTAATTGGTATGTAATAGATTTGTAAAATAAAGGTAAATTGATAAAAAAAATTCACTTTGGTCTACATAAGATGTCTATATTACCCACCTCAGAAATTATGAAACAATAAATTTTAGAAAACCCAATCAATAAAATCATTAAATGTACATACTTAAAAAACATTCCCCATAACCTCACTCCATTGGGGTATTGTCCAATCCCTACCCATGGGTTCTGCAATAAATCTCTTAAACAATTCATATTTTATTCATATGAGGACGACCTAAATCCTTCAATATTTATAATTTTTTATATGATTGAGTCATTGCATCAAAGTACATATATTGTTCTTATGTATGATTCTATGTCCAAATCCCATATCCACTCTTATAAAATCCTATCCACTACTTGAATGAAATTATATTAACCTCTTCATGATTTTATAAAAATGATATTAAATTTATTTAAGCAATAATTCTATTTCATTAATTCATATAACATGTAAGATTTGAGGTTTATTTGACTGAATATATTGATTATTATATAATATCAAAAAAATTCCATCATGACATTGTTTTTTTTAATTCATTTTATAAAATCTATCCTAATTTTTATTCTTATATAATAAATTATTTTGTTACCAATTATTTTAATTTATGGGATTAATCACGTGAATATTTAGGAGTTTAATGTTCATTAATATATATTAATATTAAGATAATTAGTATTTATTTTTTGAAGATTATTTTTATATATAACAACATATGTTAATGTTCTTATTCCAAATATATGTATATATATATATAATAAAAATTCATTATATTATATAACTAGAAGTGTTTTTGAATATCAATAAAGTTTAATGTCCATAATTAACTCATATATGAGATTTATAATTCTAATCATGTTCTATATAGGGAATATTAGCAATGCAAAAAATCATATTCAATTTTAAATTATTCATACATGATGTGTTCATGATTTTGAAAATTCATACACTTTGGAAATTTTAAAAAGTGAAATTTCATACATATAAAAATATATATAGAATTTAACCTTATATGTAGAAAATTATATAATCATTTATGATTGGAAACATATATATATATATACTAACTTTAGGATTGTGTATTTATTTTTTTAAAAATTACCTATTTTAATATTTATAATATATAAAGACAGAAGTTGAAGTTACTTATCTATATTTAAAAAAATGTATTATTTATAGATTTTTATTGGGACTAAATTAAATTAGACGTATTTATTAAAAAATTGATTTTTTAATAATTATATGATTTTTAAACAATATTGATAGTGTTTATAATGGAAAATACTATTGTAATACTAAATCTATATTTAAATGGTTTGGGGTACCTATTTTTAAAGATATGTACTAAGGAAATACATCTACCAAATCTAATTATACATACCATTATATATTTCATGGATAGAGTGATAATATTTTTACTAATATGTTATATTTATCTATATATATATTTAATTTTTTTAAATTTATTGTCCTGAAAAATAATATATGTGCGACTAAATTTCTATAAGTATTTTTAAAAAATCCCCATTTAATTTATACCTAGATTATAATGGAAATAATTAATGGCTAAGAATGGTATAATTCATTTTTATGTATTACTGAAAATCAGTATCTGTATATTATCTATAAAATTTAGATAAATAAATCATATATACAAGGACATATTATTATGTATCCATTAATGATAGGTTAATACATAACTATAGGAATAGTTATATGGATATATTTACAAGGGAAAATAATGGGAATAATTATCACTTATGCAAAGAGGTATCATATCATATATTCTCACAAGTGACATAATGACCAATAAGAGATATATTCATTCGAAAATTCGATAGGATGATCATCCACACTATGTGGAACCACAACCTAATTTTCCGAAACAACACCCTAGTGGAGATGCTAGAAAACCTCATTCATATATCCCTATATGCAAGAGGTTATTTAATAGTTGTGATGTTATATGAATGAAATTGATAGATAATACAATCAGTAATCATAGATATAATTAATAAATAGAAATATAATATAACCACCAATATTATCATGCACGAAGATAAATTAAAAATTATGAAACAAAAAATTCTCCCATGTCACAAACAAAAATTAAAAATGATATGAAATTTGAATACCATCAAAAAGAAGAAAATGTGTATGAATACAAATAAAGAAACACCATAGAATAATCTAGAGTCAATTTTTATACCACTCATAGCTCCACACTCGAATGTTCGGATATCTATCATAGGTCCATTACCCTTATCTGGATCCCAAATGATGATGTTTGAATATGAATTGAGATTATGGTGTAAATTATGTGTAATAAAATCGCATATGATCCCACCAAAACAAATTTATCATGGATGTAATGGTATATAAATTTTATGGGATTATAACAATAACTTTGAAATCATTACATTTAAAAAATATTTTGAATGTTCATGTTCTATGTAACATACCACGATCCTTGGTAGTATATACATTAGATCTGTGTAAATAGATTGTCATAGAGGATGTTATAAGTGACCAATTGTATCCATTATTTGGCTTAAAATTCAAATATATTTCTCAAGGAAACAAGTCAAATCAGGATACGACATAATCACATGTCACCCACATCAGAAGTCAGGTGCCAAGACACTCAAACCTCATATCAGTCATTGGTTGGTCCTGAAGGTCTTCTTTTTCTATCAATGCCTTTGAAAAGGCTACAAGGTCCTCATACCCCCAATTATACTATAATAGGTCTATCCTCAATAAATTCATTCCATTACTTTATTATCAAGTCCATCACCACATGTCTTTTTCACTCCCCATGTAAGGGATAACCATATAGTGACGATATACTTGTTTCAATTACCAAAAGTAACACCTACAAAGGAAACATATTTAAACATAAAATTAGAGATAATATAAGGTAAGAATAATAAATATTATCATTGGAATATATAGAAAAATTCATCTAAATTTGATAAATATTAATCGTAAGCTAATATGACACATAATCATACTCATATAATCAACATCACATATTGTTCCCATATTCCACACACACATTCTATTACATTAAATAATGATCATGTTATTCCAAAAAAGGATCCCATAATAGAATAAATAGTATATAAGGAATCTATAATCTATAAGACATTATAAATAAATATTGCAGATTAAAATATCTATCATATATCATATTATGGTTTCATGGATCACACCCGAGCCCTAATTTATTTAACATCACACCCCAAAAATCCATATAAACAACATAAACACAATCACCCCAAGGATATATAAGGATATTCATGTAGATAAAAAATAAATGGTTTGGATTCTATACCAAAAACCACTCATTATTCTCCAAAGATGCTAGGAATTCAATAAATAAAAGAATGTGATGATGGCACTCATCATCTAAAACCTTTCTAGATACAATCCATGAATTCTTAATTACAAGTGATATGAGTCTATAGATATTGAAATAGTATGTTTGGTCTATGATTTTAATATTTAATTAATTTTGTTACATAGTAGCATAATATATCTTATTTAAGTGGATGACATAACATAATTATGGCTCATCAAGAGACATAGATCAACTATAATCTCTCTTTGATTAAGTTAAAAATGTTGATGGTAGATAGTGGAGTGAAAAATTTAATGAATGATTTATTTATGAATACAAACATGAAAAAAATGAATATTAGTGGCCATTAAATAGTATTTTCAAAAAATTAATTCAAGGACAAATGGTTTTCTCACACGGTTTTCCAAATAGTACGATAATGATATAAATATTTTTTCCTCTTCTATGAACCCTCATGGTTTTGTCAAATGGATGTCCAAGTTACCCCATCAATTATTTTGGATATTGTAATGTGTTTCATAGTTTTATATTAATATCCTACATTGGATAAAAAATTAACATTAATTTTTCTACATCCCATGTGCTTATTGCACATGCCTATCATTTTCCTTGTGGGTTATGACATTATTAAAAAACCATGATCCGATCACGAGTACCCAAAAAATCCCATAAAACTCTCTGAATGTTATCAAAAACCCTCAAATCCAATCCCAAATAATTCTTAGATAAGAAATATGATTAAATACAATTATTAACAAGTTAAAAAAAATAATAATCCATTTAAATATTCGCATCTATAAACTTTTTATACACATGAAGAATCTATAAGACTCATTATCAAATGAAACATGCCACAAATTCTCAATTTCTGACTCCCCTCCCTATAATAATCCTCAATCAATCCATTTTTTCATTGGATCTAAATATATTTCGATGTTCTTCCCAATAACATTGTCTCACATTAGTCAGTAATCCACAACGGGGAATCCATATATTTTACACTAGGCTACACCTCATCATCCTCCATATTGATCATCTTCATATGATTGTGAAAGTATCACTAGAGATGAGAAACATGAAATATATAATGAATTCCTTAGTACCATGGTTGAAGTTACATAATAGAATCCAATGTTCAAACAAATTTTAAAATATCAAACTGTAACACCCCAAAATTATAAAATAAAGACGTTGAATTTGTTAGCATGAATGAAATCAAAAAGGGAGATTTGAAGAGAATATTACACCATGAGACTTTATGATAATTTATTTTTAAATAAATTTATTCCCTTGAAATATTCCACATTAGACACAACACTGATTTTAGCATGTTTTATATAAAATAATAGTTATCTTCACTCTATTGAGTTACACGTAGATATTTAGTTTTAGGGAACAAAAATATATTAATAAAATTCTATTATTGAATATAATAGTTATAAACTAGATATCACATTCAAGGTTATGATTATGATTATGAAATAATGGAATATTTAAATTTTACACACATTTCCTTATTACCATATTATTTATAATAAAATATGTATCATTTTAAAAAACGTTTTCTAAACCCTACTTTTCAATAAAAGACCGTTAAATCACACTTTGTGCATATTATTTAAAATTTATTTATGGAACTTTTAGATATTTATTTGGGAAAATAAATACAATTTTTTGATATATTTTTACAAAAATTATATTAGGTTGCTTTGTTTTGGATTTCTCAAAAAATTTACATTTTTCGATGGATACTGAGAAATAGTAAATTTTAATTGAAAACTACATTTTCACTAAAAATAATTTATTATATTGTATATTTAAATTTTTAAAAAGTGAAATTAGTTAAATTTTTTATAAATTAACAAAATATATATCACGGTAATATTTTTCAGTTTTGTTTTTTATTTAAAACCGTTATTAATGTTTGACAAAATCCACTTTATAGACCCAATTTCTAATCACGTGTGTGGGATTAATTTTAATATAAATATTTTCAATTATTAGAATTGTGTTTTCAAAAGATATTAAATATTTGGAATCCTCACAATTGAATTTGAAAAAAAACATATTTTTTTACCAAATTTAATATTTAATGCCTCAAACATTAATTATAGCAGTTAAGGTTAAATTTGGATTACTAGATGTTAAAAAAAATTGTTCTGTGTAAACATAACCATTAGTCTTGTATAAGAACTATTTATATCTTATATTTATACTATTAATCCTCCATGGTGAAATAATGTCCCATTATTTTACCCCATTGACAAATGAAAAATGTGGGGTCATGAAAATCATTTCACTAATACAAATTTTTTCATCTCCCCCACTAAAAAAGGAAACACATCTTCTCTCTTCTTCCAACCTCTACGCCAATTTGGATCATTCTATCCTAGAGAAAATAACGCCCCCAAATCCCTACCCTCATAAAATAACCCTTATATTTGGTTAATAACCATACATTTATAGACTTAGTGCTATCCTAAGGAGGATACCTAATGAAGATGAAATGATCTTCAACGAGCGTCATTATATAGCTTCTTTCTCAACCAAATAATTTTTTTAATAAGCGAAGATTATATAATAGCCTCAGTATTTTATATATACTGGTATGATCTTATAATAATTCAATGACCTAAAATGATTTCAACATTAATAAAATGTTTTATGAAATCATCATTGAAGTGTACAACGAACTATCACCTCGCAAACTGAGGTTAATTGTTTTTAAATTTCACCCTTTCATAGTCTGGTATAAGGATTGATTTAAAGTATATATATATATGATATTTATATCATATTTATACTTCTATAGTAACTATATCATATATATATTTTTAAATTCCATTCTAAATGTGATACCATAACAAAGCCAATGAGGATTATTTAATATTAAATTATATCAATTATACATATATTAAACCGATTTGGGTTCCTAGGGTCATATTTCTATGGTATTTAGATATAAAAACATATTAAATATTGAACATTTTCAGTTTAAAAACCTACATTTTCATTTAGTTTACGAGATTGAGTTAAAAATAATTTTTTATGACTCTATGATATGAATATGTAAAAATGGATTAAATATTTAAAATAATTATTTTTTTTAATTTCTAATAATTACATATTAAATTTATCACAAATATATTATTGAAAATAATAGCAATAAATTGCGATTATTATGAAAAAAATGAGTTCACTAATGGATAAAACTTTAAACATAAGTTGACAAATGACATGGAAACTTCTCCAAATACGATTGAATAGCAATATTTCTACCGTATGAACAGTTTTATAGAATATTGTTCATTATTTGAGGCACATTATGTATGTGATACCTCCAAATATTGTTTACATTTTTCTATTTACAAGAATGAACTCTTCCTCCACTATAAGAGGGCACTCACAATGCCTACATATTCCCATCACTCCATCAATTTGGATAATCCAAACCCTAAAAATACCATTTCCAAAATTATATACCCAAAACCTTTAATCCTTACATTGTGATGAAATGCAATGAAAGATATCATTTAGTTCATTCCAAAATGAGATACCCGAAGAAGAGGTAATGTTAATCAATGAACGTCTTTATCTTATTCCTTCTTTAAAACCATAAAATTATTTTCAAATATTGAATATATATTAATATCACAATCTTCTATATATTTATATTTTTAATCATAAGCATATGACATAAAACATCATACACATCCATCAAATGGGATACATATTATTTATTTATGTGTATGGAAGACTACCACCTTATGAAACAATGTCATTCGTTCTCCTATTACCACCATTCAAGTATGTGAATAAAAATTGATTTATAATTTATATATATAATATATGATATATATGATATTTTTCTTCTTCGTGAATTTTTATATTATATATTTCCTAATTCTTTCACTTTTGTGGCAATATAATAATGTTGCTTGTGTGTACGAAAAACTACAACCTCGTGAAGTGATTTTATTCATTATTCCTTTACATGAAATATATTAATGATGGGTTAAATTGATATTATATATTTATATATATTAGTTTAATTATTATTATATAATTATAATATATATATATATATATTATTTACATTCCATTTATTCAATATGATAAGAAAATGGAAGCTGGGTTCATGCATGCATACTACCTTTTATCTCCATAAATGGTGTATTTCATTTCATATCATTAAATTTTATGAATTATACTAAATACATATATAATGATTATTCATGATATTTATATCATTATTTACCTTATTCTGATTATAATTTCATGATTTATGTTAATGGGAAAAAATTATAACCAATAAAATCAAATGAGAAAAAGAGTATTGTTATTGACTGAATTTGACAAAGAATTATTAATAAACAAGTAATATGAAGTAATAATAATATAATATATCATATAATATATATGAATATGGTTAATATATTGATATATATTTATGTTATATTTATGACACATGAGGTCTGAATTTGTACGATAGAAGTCAAGACATAGGGTAATTGAATTTCGTTTCACTTTTTACATTTGTTAGTAACATGTCTTAATCATGACATAAATAATTTATTTGATGTCGATAAATCCCAAGAATTTATATTATTATTCTTATAATAACATTTATTGTGTAATAAATTTCCATTTTATGATTTCTGTTTCATGGGTTTTATAGTTAAAGAGTTAACAAACAGGTTAGGGGATTTCCACTCGCATTTTTATTTATAGGAGACTTGTTTATAATCACCAGTTTGTTCATTTCATTGGTGTATATACTAACCATTTAAATAAAATATCATTAATCTATCAAATTTCTATATATGAATATTTTCAATTTATTTTTTTCAAAACTGGGTCTTAAGATTCAAAATATACGATTGTAGTAAGGAATTTTTATCATAATTTCCATTGTCTGAAACGTATGTTTTGTTATACATCCATATTCATTCAGGAGATATATATAAGTAACATTTGAGATGTAATATCATCAAATTATTTATAATAATCATATTTTAGGTCACATATAATTTTATACTTTCATTTGGATTACCTTTCAATGATGACTAATGTGGTAAGAAATTTATATTAGTGACTCATTGTTTAATAGGGTCTTGTATGAGTAAAGTTCCAAAGATGAAATATTATAATCTATCTCCTAATATATATCATAAATATTATTATCATTTTTTGAATCATAATATAATCATGTAATTTTTCCATTTATCTAATCATTGTTAAATATGATATATATAAAAAATTATTTTATGAAAAATTAGACTTTATTTCTCTCTTAGGTCATAAATTCGTTTTCATCCAAAACAATGTTATCTAAAAAAAATTCAATTTTTTTTTTAAGATATTTTAAAATCATTTTTATGTAATATATTTTTTTAATATATTTTAAAAAATTATTTTATATTTAAATAGAAAATTAATTTATATTTTTCAAGGTTATATTCCATGAAAAAGGATTTCGAAATGTTTTATATTATAAATTGGTTTTTCAACATAGAGAGGTAATTTTCATCAATAAATGATTTAAATGGAAAGGGAAATTATTTTCCATAAATTATGAAATAATATTATTTAACTCGCACTATTCTAGCCATATAAACCAAGGATACAATTATTCTTCTATGTCTTAATGATTTATATTTTATTGGTATGTTATTTATGAAAATATTTTTTAATTGGTTATACCATGTTAAAATTTTTAGTAAACATGCTTATTTTACTAGGATATTATATTTTGAAATTATTATAAAACCTTTCACTTTATCATAGGTTATGATATGTTGATATATTTATCATAAAAATTTCATTTCATGGATTATGATATTTTTAACGTTTATGATATTTTAGAACACATAAATATTGTTTTTCATTTTGTAATCGGTGGGACCAATATCTCCCTCCAATGAAATTGGTAATGATAAATTTTATTTGAGTTGAATGGGTGCACGAGTGGTTAGCACATGCTTTATGTAAGAGGGTAAAAAGTTTTTTAGATAAATCCCAAAAATAAAAAGGTACATGGGTTATTTTCCCATGTCTGAAAATATATGGGTACATATATAGTTATGCCAACCCCAAATACAAGAGAGTACGCATGTTTATATCCCATGAAGGAAGTAGTTACATTAGTTTTCATCTCAAACCTAACATTTCATGAATGTCTTGGTGTATAACCATAAAATAATATTACAATTTCATATGTGTATTCAGAGAATTCAATGTCTTATACCAATGTTATCCTCTCATGTCTCATGTTATCTGATTTCATTAGGATTCATTTCTTATGATATGCCAATATTTTCTCCATCAATAATGTATATGATCATTAAAAATGTTGTATATGATCTTAAAATATTAATCTATTTGCCGCTTTCCCTTATATTCCTGATACAATTACGTGTATCCTTTATTTACCCTTACTAGGAATCTAAGGTCATCCTTTCAAATCATTCATTTCGCTCGGTAATGATTTTTTTTATCAGTATGAACAATATATTTTTCTGAATAATTGAAGATTTTTTACATTTTATAATATTGTTGTCTATGTTTTCAAATAAAATAATCTATTATGGTCCTCATGCATGTACTCATTTTATGTGATGAAAATTAATCTAAATTTATGAAATATCCTTGTTTGAGAAGAAGGGGTGGATATATTTGGTATCAAAAAATGATATAGAAAAAATTTATTAAATAATATGAGAATACTATGTGAGATCCCCATAGATATTAATAGTGATATACCTAGAGTTATATCAAATGATACATATAAAAATGATTTAATGTTTATGAAAACTTAATATTGATAATGGATTGAGTGAGAAATTTCCTACAAAAAAACCCCTCTTTGGATACTATAAGTCAATCAATCACTGGAGTAGACGTATATGGGGGTAAAAACCTCGAAAACACTGTTTTGAGCTTACCATCTAACACCGTATTGAGATTGACTCATCATGAAATGGTGCATGACAATGGGAATTGCTACATGCATAGTTTTACAGTTCCTTGGTATGTGCATTGGAAATTTTCAAATTCTTTATGATCCATCATAAAGATTTAAAATGGATTATAAAACAAAAGACTCATATATTAAAAATATATTGTCATGATTTATTTACCCAATTAGTTATTTTTTAGGATGATGTTGTTTTACACTATTATTTATGGTCTTAGTCAATGGATAAAAAATAATGAAAACATGTCAATAAAGATTGTAATGGATTATAGAACGATTTTCCCCATGAAAAGTAATTTTTTTATGGGATGTAGATTAAAAAACCTCATTTTTAGGACCAAACACCTTCAACATGTCATCAATCATGTTGAGCATCCCGATGATTAAAGGCAGTAGAAACGTTTTCTTGATTCCTTCATAAGGAAATGTTCACCTTCTTTTATTAGATTGACTGATCAACTTATTAATGAGAAATTCGTAAATACCATTGAAAATATATTTCCCTCTCTCTAGTTCTCAGAATATGAAAATGTTATTTTGGTCTCCTATCTCATGGAAGGTGAAGTGAATCAGTTGTGGAACTTTTTCAATAATATGAGGACCCATGATATAATTGACTCAATAAATTTGGATGAGTTCAAGATCTTATTTTTCAATAAGTACCTTGTACATCTTATTCACACGAATTGATAAATTCAAGTTTACCATAGATCTGATGGTTATGATATGTAAAGATAGATATAATTTAATAGAAACTCTAAAGACTATAGTGAGAAGATGATTAGGTTTATGTTATCCTCAAAGTGTGGAAGGTATCATGGAGGGAATTTATTTAGTGGAAGGCTAAATATTTTTTGTGTGGAAATAATGTTCATCGGGTAGAAGAATGGTGATATAATTGGATGGATCCATAAAATTCATCCCACAAACATCATTATTTAAATTACAAGGAGTTTGGGTATTATTTTAATGATTTAACCAATCAATGAACTAGTGTAGAAGACAAGTCACAACAACCTCTAAAGAAAACATAAAAAGGGGATATGTATTATAATTGATTAAGTGAATCAAGATAATTATGTTGAATATATACTCCACACTATCATTTGTAATTTCATGTATGACATTGCATGAATGATCCCAATGAAAATATTATTATGAAATTTCAAATTATTTTCTACCTCTATAGGGATTTTATAATAAAGGAATATTATTTTATATTATATCAATAGAAGAATTAACCTAGTAATTTAATTAATTTTTTTTCACAATCATGGAATATATTAGGAATATTGTAGAATTGAATTTTGTAATAGTATACATGATTATGAATGATTAACTGAATAATTATGGATACCATAATTGGTTTATGAGTTCAGCATCGATATTAAGTTAATCATAATTAACACCTCATTGGATAGATCATGTTATTTGAGTTTATGAAGAATAAAGATATTTTTAGTGACATTTATGGTATTATGACCCATTGATTTTTTCATTGTTTTTATGATTCAACTATTTAAGAGTGAGTTCACATACACATTGTTGGAATAATATTAAGGGAACTGGTAAATTTCATGAGTCACCGTATATTTTTGTTATGAGGAAAAAAATAAGTTGTCATCGATAACCATATAATGTTATCACACTTCATCACTATTGTAGAAGATTTATCTTCTGATATGACTTCTAGAATACACATTAAGAAATTGGTAGATTCCATGGACTTCCACATTCAACAAAATATGATCAGGATTATATTTTTACCTAAATGTTTTGGGAAGTCATCATATATATTTTTATATAAATTTTAGTTCCATCGTTGCATGTAAAAATCAAACCCTATGGGGTGATATAAAATATTATTCGATACATTTCGAAGGTGTTTGGGATAAAAACATCCTCTAGATGTGTTTTCATAAAAAAATATCATTCACTCATGAATTAAAAGTGATCCCTATGAAACCATTTGTGGAATGTTTTGTAGAACCCAAACGTAGTGGAATGATATTTTCAAAAGAAATATATTGTGTCGTGAGAATGATTATTGGACAAAACATAAGGTTAGATTCATTCAAAAACCTATTATGACTAAAAATATATAAAAATAATTTTTTAATTATAATATTCAATAGGATCTAGAATTTGAATTTATTAAGAAGTAATTTCTATAAGTTTATCCATGGAAGAAATAAGGGTTAACTAATCGCCATATATATATCATTCACATTTATATTCATGATAATTTAAGGATATGAGCATATTATTTGGTTCTTCTAACAGACCTATCAAATTTTCAAAATGTGTTCCATTTTTCAGTCCAGAAAAACTAAATACCTGATCAATCACATCTACTCAACTCAATTTTCATACCATTAGAAAATAATATTTCTTATGAGAAACAACCATAAGAAATTTTGAATCATAAAGGGAATGTGCTACAATACAATTCCGCAAACCTGGTAAATGTTTTGTTATGAAACCACCATCTTCAAGAATACATGTGGAATCCCTAAAATGTAATGAGGTAAAATGATCCTTAATTATTGATACCACATTGATTAATTTAACGGAATAAACTCATTTTAAGGGGGTATAATGTGGCACCATTATATTTTTGAAAATAATTTTATAGAATTATTTTATTTTTTTCATTATTCTGAATTTCATGTATCAATGGGCCAAGATTTTGTTACAAAAAATCACTATGTTATTATCTTATTAATAAAAATATATAGTTAATAATTTCATCTATAAAACACAATTTTTTTCTTTCGCTACACAGAAAACTGGCCTGATCAAGTTACATGAATAACTGTGTCTATCTGGGGTTATATGAAACACTGAGTATAAATAAAAATTGTCATATTCTTAAAATGTTATAATTTAATATGATAATGTTCCCCTATAAATAGAAATGAAATTTATGAATATTATTAACATAATTAGTAAAATAAATTTTACACATGTATATAAGATGAATTATTTTGTGACTAATTATTTTGAAATTAAAATAAAACCATTTCAAAATTACTAGAAATCATATTCGGGAAAATACTATTATCAAACACGTTTTAACTAAATAAATTAAAAAACCCACTATATTGAATTATTTTATTGAAAATAATATTTAATATATTTAATAATTTATTTAATATTCGAAATTTGTGTTTTTTAGACATGATGTAAGAATAATCAAATTTTATACTTATAATTATATTTGTTTAAAAAAATAGTGTTGTCACATTTTTTTAGATAACCCATTTTAAAAATGATTTTTTACAACACTAGAAACACTATTTCCAAAAATAAAATGAGTATTTTTTATTGTAGTTTTGAAATTATCATAGGGTGGTATTTTTGGAATTTGGTAAGAAGTTTCACTTATTGATTAATAGTTAAAAATATGGAATTTAAATTCATAACTAAACTTCTATCTAAATAATTTGTAATGATAAATTATATCATATATAGGTTTTGAAGAAAGATAATATCAATTATACATCTTTTCATACAATTTTTTAAATTTTAATCGTTTTAATATTGAATTTATATTTAAAAACATAGTAAATTTCTCAATATTATCAGTTCAAAAATCCACTTTATTATTCCGATTGTGGGATTAATATTAAATGAATACATTCAAATTATGGGAAGAAAATTGTAAATAATAAATTTCATATTTTGAATCTAAATAATTTTTTATTTATAAGAAATATATATTAATTTTTAATTAAATTTTTTATTGAAAATAGTTAAAATAAATAACTGTGATTAAGAGAAAAAGTGAGCACTAAGGGAATAAACATTTAACTGAATAGAAAAAATGACATTGGATATTTCACCTAACCAATTTTTGTGACATATATATACCATATAATCTATATTATATAAATTTTATCATTATTTGGGTCACATGATATATGTCAAACCACCCAAAAACGTTTACCTATTCTATTTATAAAAGTTGAACCACATGTCCAATTTAAAAGGTAACTCGCCCCCTTATTTAGCCTCACATATAAAGGATTTATTCTTATACAATCCCTTCCCAAATAAACTCCCAATATTCCTACCTTAAATATAGAAGAATTAGTTTTATTATAAATACAACAAATTAGAACCTTTTGTGAATTCCAAAATGTGATACCCGAAGAAGAGGTATCATTCATCAACAGACGCCTCTGTTTTATTTCATTGATAAATACCATATTTTTTATTTATTGACTATATAATATCATATCTAATGTATATATAATCATATTTTGTTATTTAATGGTTTCCTCATACAACTTCACAGACTTCATCAATTGGGGTATGCAATCATCGTTCGTGTGGGTGGAAGAGTACCACCTCTTGAACCAATGTCTTTCGTTCATCCATTAACAATATTAATGGTTTGGAATAATGATGGATTTATAATTTATATATGATATATATTAATTTTTTATGATTATATAATTATTATATTACCCATACCTTTATGATTTATATTTTATGAGAATACGATAATGTCGCATGTGTGTGTGTCAGACTATTGCCTCACGAAGGGATGTGATTCATTCACATATTACATAGAGTGTATTAAGGAAGTGTTAAATTGATTTATGTGATACATATAAAATAATAACTATATTATAAATAATATATACATATATATATATATATATACATAATTTAAATTATATAAATAATATATAAAACATGATGTATCATTCATGTGTACGTACGACCCGCCGTATCAATAAACAATATATTTTGTTTACTGTCATTAAATATTATAGAATACTCAAATTAAATATATAATGACTATATGATATTAATATCATGTTATAAATTATGGATATCATGATTTCATTATTTCTGTAATATGGCCAAAAGTATAACAAATAAAATCCCATGCGAAAAACAAAGAGGTTATTACACAAAATGTAACATTAAAATAAGATTATCAATAAATAGTCATTAAAAATTAATAAAAATATAATACATTGTAGAATATATATGTATATATTTTTTTGGTTGATCTAGAATGAACATATATTTATTATACAATAGGTTTTCATGTGTTTGATGAATATCAAGACAAAAGATAACGAAATTCCATCTCACTTTTTACATTTATGAGAAACATGAATTATTCACATCCTAATGACTTTATGTTATATATAAACATTCCATGAAATTATATTATGATTATTATCCTTAACAATATTTATTTATATGTATTTATTTTATTATTTCATTTTTTGGGTTTTTGGTTCAACAGTAAACAAATTGGTATGAGGATTTCTAGTCTCCCTTTATATGAAATCGATATATGAAATATGAACCACTCTTTCCATTTCTATGATGTTTATAATTCCCAATGAAATAATTTATCATTAATTTTCCACATTTATTTACAAATTATTTTGCAACTAATTTTATTCATTCATGGGTCTTATAATTCAAAAAATTCTCATGTTGTAAGGGAATTGTTTTCTCAATTTCCCTTCACTGATATTTATGTTATGTCACACACACATATTCGATCATTAGGTGTACATATAACCAATTTTAAAAGGAACATAATGAATTTAGTCATCCAATTTTTATTTCATGACTTGTTTAACATCATTCCTTATGTTTGGTTATTTATCCATGTTTACCAATGTGGTTAGAGTTCTATGTAACAATCACATCATTTATCAGGATTATTTATGAGTATAAATCCAACAATGAAATATTATGATCTATGTGTAAATAAATATCCTCTATTTTCTAATTCTATGGTTATCCATGATATCTTTATGTAATTATATCATTTTTCCACTCATTGGTACTGAATATATTTACAAAAATGGTTTACTAAATATTCAAATTTGTTTATATCTTCAGTTGACCATATATTTTTAATCCAAAATAATGTTTTATTCAAGAGTTTAAATAAATTTATTGAAAATATATTTTGAAATAATTTACAAGGGAAAAAATTGTGAATTTTTTTTATTTTTTAATAAATGTTTTAAATAAATAACTCTACATCCCTTATAATTTTTCATTGTTAGTTTCTACGAAAATGGATATCAAAATATCAACTTTTTTTAAGTGTATTTAAAATTTGAAAGGATATTTTCATCATGAAATATTTTTAATGTACATTAATAATTATTTTCCATCTATAATGATTTCATTTTTCATAAATCATTATATTCTAAGTGTATAAACCATGAAAACTATTATTATTTTTTCTATGGATGGTTTATATTTTAATAGAATGTAGTTTATAAAAAATCTCTCCCTTCCTCGGGTTGACCCATGATAAAAGGATTAAAATCCCCACTTCATTTTAGAGTTTATTAGATGATGAAATTATTATGAGACCTATATATTTTCCCAATTTTATTATATTCATAGAATTTTATGATACACATTTCTTTTAATATTTTATGATCTGATTAATATTTATAACAATGTGGTATGTATAAATTTTCATTCTATTATGTTATATGTAGGACCTATATATCCCTCCAATGCAGTAGTTAAAGATTAATATTAGATGAGTTCAGAGTGTTTTAGGGTTTTAACCCAATAATAAAAATAATCGCATAGATAGGTTGTTATCCCAAGAATAAAACATGAGGGTATCCCATGCTAGAAAATAATATATTACACTAGTTGTTATCACATGACTAAAAACAAGAGGGTACACAAGTTATTAGGCTATTCTGGAAACAAGAGAGTACATATGTTCTTAGAGAAAACATTAAAAAAGACGGTACATAGGTTTTTATCCCAATGGAAAACTCAAGATGATTACAATTTTATTAAACCAATTATAAAGTAAGTATATGTGTAGTAATCCCAATACTTTTATTTTTTGAATTTCTTGGTGCCTTTCCTTGATATAATATTTTTTATTTTTATTTTTATTCCAAAAATATCATGTATTCTTCCAATTTTGTTCACTCATTCATCGTGATATTTTATTTCTTTATGATTCATGTCTTATGATATTCCAATATTTATCACATGACACAGGTATTTGATATTTCATATAATTTTTATGATCATTAAATGTTATGTTCATATTCACATACAGTTATGTTCATGTAATTATTATGTATCTCCATTATTTACTGTTAATAATCATATGATATCACTCTTTATTATGTATCATTTCCATGGTTTTTGATGAATTATATTGAGGAGTAATAAATGGGATGATATTTATTGGAATCATTGATGATATTTCTCTATGTTATATGTTTCTCTTCTAGGAATCCAAAGAAACTAAACTATTATGATCATCGGGTGTTTAATCTAGTATTTTTTGAATATTTATCTAAAATGATGTTGTATCCATGAATGAGAATCACGAGTCTCTATTCAAAGGGTATTAAATATAAAAATCGAAAATCAGTCTTGACATAATCATCACCTGGTGAACTTTAAAGAGCCTTACAATGCACTATGTTTTAAACTATTGGGTTATATGATTAGGATAATTCAAATTTTTATTACAAAATAATTATGATGTATTTGAAAAAGAAATTACCCCAAAGAAAACTGGTTTGTGATGTAGAGGTTAGTAATTCATAAAATATAATTTATGCTAACAACTACACCATATTTTTAATATTACATTGTGATTTAAAATTAATATTTTTCTGATATGATACATTATATTCCATCACTTAGAGTTTGAAAATAGGATACGGAATGAGACACACATCAATTCAAATAATCCAATACGTATGAATAATAATTTATTTTATTGGTTTAATACATTATTTCAAAGAAACTAGTCTCTCAAAAATTCATATCATTTGAGTCATTTAATCCAATGTTAAAAAGATATAAAAATGATTTGTTATGTATTATATCTTCAGAGGGAAGCATAATAACCAAATGAAAATTGTGTTAAATATTGATAAAAGAAATAACTAGAATTGTATGATTCCCACAACTCATAATTGTAGAACAAAACCCCCTAGTACATTTTTAAATGGAATGGAAGTTTACTACATTTATGTATATTAGGGGAATTTTCCTATTGATTGAATGTTTAATAAAAAATTTCAAATATTTAATGATTCAATTATATGGTGATGGGGTAATACACAATTAAAATCCTCGAGCATCAAGGAAATACACCTTAGAAAAATATTAGGGATCAAGGTAAGTATTATGACACTAATACAAATAACATTGAATGACCAATATGCTTCAGTAGTGGTATATAATATAAGTGTTGTAAAATAATTTTATAAATGATATTCTCATAATAAGTGTTAGGAAATATATATGGATTGTATTTTCACACTATTTCATTAAGTATTTGAGTGAGTATGTTTAATAGTATTGATGATTAAGAAAAACTATTTAGTAGAAATTTGGAAATTGTAAAAAAAATAACATTTTATGAAAGATAACATTTAATATGTTTTTGATTTTGAGATAATTATGTTAGGATGAAGAGATAAATAATTATAATAATATAAATTTTATTGTATAGATTTCCTTCATACTGATTAATGATTTGTTGAAATATTTTTTTTTCTATCATTGAAAAAAATAACCGTCTTTTTGTATTCAATTGAAATATCAAATAATATGTGTGTTATTTAAGGAATATGGATCAATGAAAATTTTCAATATTGTTTTATGATAATTAATATTATTTCTATGCTTCCATAGAATACATGATGAATTTATTCACAAGTTTGGTATGCTATAATTAATGGTTACAACATGTTTTTCAGAGATCAATGATATTTAAATATTCGAAATTTAGTTTACCTTTTTATAATGTTTTGGAACTTATTTTTTTTAATATATGAAGAGGTTTATTTTGAAAAATTAATGTATTTTTTGTTTTTAATTTATTTCATCATAATATGTAGATTTATGCATATTGGATAACAGTTTCTAACCATATTCCTTTTAGAAAATAGATAATAATTTAATAAAAGACATGTAACTATTTTAGGGACATTATGATCAATTAAAACAAAATTTAATTTCCATAGGAATAAAAATCGTAATTTTGGATATTCAGTAGAAATTAATCAAAGCACGACGAACGGATTAAATTATGATTATGAAATATAAATTTATAATTTATGTTTATTTCAATATATTAGAGAAGAATAAAATAATTCCTTAAATTTCTTTAAATTATCATGAAAGAGATGTTTTATCCTATCACATTCATATCATATGAAATAGATAGTCTTTTAAATGGTAAAATATTTATAGTTTTCATCCCCTTAATTTTAAATTAGTTATTCTCAATCTTATGATCAATGAAATCTGTCACTCTCTATTAATATTTTTGTTTTTCATCCTTGGATATATATTCACATTCCAAAAAGGTTCTTTTACATAGATACTATGTTAATTGTTAGTCTATATGACATTGGTACCTCGCTATGTCTCTTATTTTTTTGATTATTTTTTTAACCCATATTTGATGTTGGTTCTTCCATAATTTTATTTCAAAATTTCAAAAAATTTAATACAATGATAAAGTTAAAATTTAGAATATGTAATTTATTTATGGTGGGGAAACAGTAACATAATGATATTCTAAAATAAGGAAATTGTATTGAATAACATGTATCACAAGAGAAACCATGTGAAAAAGGGAATATAAAACCCTAAGACCCTTATATATATATTTTAAATAAATATAATATCTTCAATATATTTCATTATTATCAATATAGAATTTAGTATTCATTACTACAAGTCCACTTGAATTAAAATTTTCATAATCATAAAATTAGTCAATAATTTGACATTATTTATCATTGGGTATCTCTTCAGGTTTTGTGGTTTAGAGAATTAGTCCATAACTATTATATAAAAAATAAAAAATTAAATATTAGACAATTCGACTCACTATTAATTTTTTCATAAAATAAAAAAAAAATTAAAAATAATCAAGGTTTCATTTGTTGTTAATAATCATAAATTTTATGTGATCCATTCCATGACTCTATTATATTTTAAATCCTATGATTTTTTTGAAAATTTTGGGATGGGAAAAATATGATTAGTAAGGGATGCAGAAAAAAAACTATTAGCCATGAAAAAACATGAAAACCATGAATACATTATAAAAAAATTTACACTGTTATCCTTCAAGAAGTAATAAATACTATTTACTGAATATAATCTCATTGCGTACCATTTTTTTGAATAAAAATATTACCATAAAACCCATATAAATCACATATAACATATAATAGAAACATCAGACATAATCATACTTAAATGGAATAACCATACGGTTTACATCCACACTTGTGAGTAAATGTAATTTTTATAATGACGTATTCAATACCCAATACATTGGTTATCGGTAATGGGTACAACCATTCTTTTAAGCTATATCGGGCTCACCCATGAAATATAATTGGGGATAACTCTTCGTGCAAGCTATATCAAGATCACCCATGAGCTATAATGCTGCTCAACCTTTCGTATAATCTAAATCGGGTTCACCTATGATCTATAATGGGGCTCAACGGTTCGTGTAAGTTGTATCGGGCTCACTCGTGAAATGTCCATATACCATTATAAAACCATAACAAATAAAAGAATAAAATTTTAATCTTTTCAGTCATAAAATATTATTTTCAATCATAATAAAACATTTCACATTGCAGAATTGACCACTGCATCCTCAAAACCCAATTTAAATAATTTTAAAATATATAATCTTGAATCAAGGTGTCCCAAACCAATTTGAAAAATTTAAAAAAAATTATATAATTAAAAATTTAAATAATTTATGTCCATAAAAATATATTCGTAAAATCATTTTGAAAACATTGACATGATTGTGATTGATTTATAATAATAAATCATTAAAAAACATAAAACAATGTTTTAGATAAAGAGTTGCATACCACATTTTACATTTAAATTATATACCAAATAAAAGTATAAATTTTTTTTAAAAATTAAATAAAATGATTATAGATAAATTTTGGATATAAAATTTAAAATTAGATGTATATACACATTATAATAGAATAAAGGTGCATATCATCAAGAAATGCCATAATTGAAGGATATTTAGACGAAATCCCTTATTGTGGGTCTGAATCGACACGTAAAATATTTATATTCATGAATAATAAACCTAGGTTATTATATTCCCAATTTATCACCTTTTCAATTTTAATTATTCATTTTATATCACTTATTACCATGTGAAAACAATTACATAATTATTTAAATCCATATCAGACATTTTGTCGATATTAGGCACTTCAGTCAAAAATAAACATGGTAAGATGTTAATAGTCCATGTGTTCCTAGATAAGTCATATATATAATAATAATAATGATATTATTATCTTGTTTATACATAAATTATATTTTTATATCAAACCACTATGTATTGTTAGGAAAAATGAACAACGTTATAATCATGGAGATGGTAGGTCGTACGTACACCTGAGTAACGTTTTTCATTATTAATTGATCACTATGGAAAGAAGGTATGAATTATTTCATCTTTATATAATGATAATAAAATCATTAATTACAATTAAATATACTTATATCTATCATAAAACCAATTAGGTGAATAAAAAATAATCACATTACATCATGGAGGTGATAGTTCACATGTATGCATGAACAACGTTATCATTTTTTTGTGCATGGAAATTGAGAACATAATTGATATATTATTATATTATAATTATTAATATGTCATTTAAATGACATATTTACATTAATTCCATTATTATAACTATTCTTCATATATGATAGTGAAAAATTACATATTTTAGTTTGCGATGCAGTAGTCTGCCATACACAAGAATTAAAAGTTCATTTCCAACTTTATGAAATTAAATATGGATTTGGGTGATGATGATAACAAAATGAAATCTAATTATATTTATTATATTGGATTTATTATTTTATCATGGTTTGGGGAGTCTTTATGGAAGTGGATGAAGAAATAAAATAGAAATAAAAAAATAAAAACATTACATTTCAATTAGATGATCACCTTTCATAAAACATTAACACCTCTAAGGAGGTTATTATACCTAAACTAAGGCTTAAATAATGTGGGTAGGGATTATTTAAAGTGACTTTACAAAGATTATATAAACTAAAATGTTTTGGAAGTGTGTGTAACAGAGAAGAATGAGATTCTTTTTATAGGGGATAGGAGGGGCACCTTTGGAATTACAAAATGTATTAAATTTATATAAAGTCAATTTCGAATAAAAATTTAACCAAAAACGATTTAATTAGAATATTGAATGAATTTTTAAAATAATTTTTATCTAATTAAAATTATACACGTTTTGAATTTTTCAAAAATTACCTTTTTGTTTTTACCCCATTTATCTCTTACCGTTTTATTACGAAATTTTAAAATTTAGAGTTAAAATAGTTTCCAAATCATGGTAAATGACTAATTAATGATTTATTAAATTAATTTTATAAATTATCTAAAAAATTTTGTCTGATAATGTATTTTTATATATTTTATATCATTTAATTAGATATTTTATATTTTAAGTTATGAATTCTGTCAAATTTCACAATATTCATTACATGGCTTTTTTTAAAAATCAAATAAAATTTATTCCTTTGAATAAAATAAATTAAATCATATATTGAATGTATAATTTATCTATTAAATTAGAGTATGGAATTAAATATATCAAATTATATTTACTTTTATATTATTAATATCATTTCTTTGATTCTTTCTTTAATAAATCAATTATTGCAACATCATTGTGACATAATTAAATTTAAATATATAATAAGTAAATATTATAAATAAGTCAACATTTTTTAGGTAATAATTATTTATTTCTAATTATGATTTATAGTTTAATACATCCCATGTATGATTCCGTATTAAAATACTTTACTTTTTAAAAACAAAAGTTTAACAAAACCGACTATTCACTAAATATAATATTATAAATGCATTAAAGGCAACCAAGTGGCTCCATGGTGTCATATAATATACCCATGGATGATGATGGTTATAATACACTCGTACAATTAAATTAGGAAAACTATTTGGGTTTATTTATATTATTGTAATATTAGTTTTACCATTAATTTCCTGAACTACTATTTATCTTGGTAATAAAATATATTAGTAAAGTCCGTATTCATAATGTCCAAAAATAAAAGGACAAATTTACATAATTAGTACCTTATAAATAAATATATGGAATAATTTTCTTCATATTCAAAAGACATAATCAAATGAAATTAATAAAAACTTAATCTCATTGATGGAATAGGAAAACATGTTTTTAATGTAAAATGTTCAAATGTTTATATAGTTTTTATATACGACTTCAAAGTGAAATTTATTACCATGATAAAAATTAGATTCTCTGATAAGGAAATAATATAAATATACTTTAAAACCAATTAAAATAACATTCTATATATATATATATATTTTACTTAAAAGAAAATGTTTTTTTGAATTAAAATGAATTATTTTCCACTATTCAATAAAAATTGAATATTATCAGAAAAATATCAAAAATTAGTCTAATATAAAATATTATGTCCCACGTCCAAAGAAGATGTTTATTTTTTTCAAATAGATCATATAAATGTGTCATAAAAATGATTTAAATTTAATTCTATATCAAAAGGTGGTAAACATTATTTTGATAAAAAATACATCTTTTCTCTGAAAAAATGAATTTTTTCATATATCGTGAATTGAAAAAATATAATATGAAAAATTTAGTATAGTAGAATTATATTTCATTAATAAAACACATCAATAAATATTTTTTTTATTTTATAAACTCATTTATCTTTATTGAAATAGTTTTTCATAATAACATTTCCTTTTACTGGAAAATGGTTTTTTCTTTTATAATTAACTGTTCACAAAATAATTTACTGTATACATGTGTAAAGAATCTATTTTTAAATAAATTATAATTGATCATTTATTCTATTTTAACAGCTAAGTTATAAGGTAACATAATAATAATTAGTTGTTCACTAGAATTTGATGTGGTGTATTATGTACACTATCGAACATAATATCTCTTTTCTAAAAACATAAGATGTTACATTCTCCCCCATTTTGGAAATTGAACCTTAGAAATTTGAATTTGGAGTTTGTAAATAAGGTATGAAATTTCAAAATACCTTTATTGCAATCCCACATTAGTAAAATGATTAACAAAATTATAACTTTAATAGAAACAAACGATAGTATAATGGTCATAGGAGATAACATATACTAGGATTACATATGGGAAAACATGGATACAGAAGGAAAACTGGATATCATTTTCTAATAGGTAGTGATAGAAAACACGATCTGATGAATGTTAACAACCAAGAAAACATTAATTTGTGATTGGGTAAATGTAAATTCATTTCCAATAAGAAAATTAAAAGAAATTTTATTGTTTAAATATACGTTTCATGATGTTGAGGAATTATTTTTGTATAAACCTTAAGAACATAAGGTAATATACCTACATGAAAAGTTGAGTTTTCATCCATTAATCAAATTCCAACAAAAACACATCCTTTTCAAAAATTGATGAGTATTCAAGATGAATCAAATTCATTATAATCACATAAGCCACAAAATATTAACTGTCTATTTCTCATGTCTTAAGTCATTAACCAAAAACTATATGGTTAGGAAAAGATAATTCACCAAAATTAAAAAAAATTATATGATAAAAAACTACATTAATCTCTAAAATTCAACATTGATACACAATGTTCAATATAGACAAATCAAAAAACAACTACCCTTAAAATTCCATAAAATAATCCAAACTAGGTTTGAAACAAAAAAAACAGAAGAATTTTATCACATAAACTACCAAGATAAATTTTATCATTTATCTCCAAATAACATAAACCACTCTTAATGTATCAAACCAAAAATTATTTAACCTAATCACATATTCTCCAAGATAGGTTAATCATTGCAATAAATTACTAATTCAACATAATTTAATAGTGAAAATAAATTATTATTCTAAACTATAAATAACCCTTAAATTATCAAATGTAATTCCATATTATTCTATTTAACATGATCATATAAAGTTCCCATAATAGTGAACGTCTATCAAGACCCGACCCTACCTGGGCTCGAGCCACAACTACCCCAAGCCCGCCTCCGTAGGCCAGGGGCTGGCGACTAGTGCCGAAGGCAGAATTACTAGGGAAGGCCTTTGCCTAAGTTCCTGGACACACACACGCATTACACTCAATGGAAAAGTGCAGAGTAAAAAGAAAAGAAAAGGGAAACCGCTATAAATAACCACAAGAGTGCATCAACCTCTAAACTGTACAAAGTACAAGCTAAAGGTAAAATGAAAAGAAAAGGGGAAAACACGGGCCCAACCAAAAAGTGCCACAACCCGGAAACAGGTAAACAAAAGAAAACAACTAGTAGGGTCCCCCACCTGCAACCCGACTCCGACCACCGCACGTGGTCCAAGCTCCCAAGCTCCTAAGCTCCTCTAACGTCATGACCATCCTTTCTGTCGTCTACAAGGTCACACCAAGTGCGGGCAAAGCCCAAGTAGGGGTGAGTATAAAAATATTTAGTAGGATACCCTGAAGGCTCGGGGGAGCAACAAAGGAGGTACCGAAGGGTGTACAACAGAGAAAACAGGAAAAGTAATGGAGTACAACAAGGGGTGTAGTGGAGTAATAGTAGAGATTCCAGATCAACCCAACAAGAGAATGGAGGTAGACTCGTCCAGACACAAGGAGATGGAAAGGGTGAAAAAATGATCTTCTTGTCGATTCTTCGCTACCTATAGCAGGAGAGTAGACTCATCCAACCACGAGAAGATAGACACGGAAATCACGTGGCATACCCCACGCGTCTTCGCCTCTCCTGGAAGGAGAGTAACCAAACCCAAGAAGTGGGTACTGGAACAAGGTATATACATATTCTTATGATCAACAAGACGCCCGAACAACATCGTAAGAGGATCTCTATCCCGTAGCTCAGCCCAAGAAAATGAGTAGCCAACAGTCCCAGAAGTTAACACCATCGATGCCCAGCATCCCGCACATCTGCCCCGAACCGCAAGCCAAGGGGCTCAGTCACCAAACCTCAACACTATCCGCTTTGGGCGGCACTAACTCACCTGTACGGTTTTAGGTCGCATCACAAAGATGTGTGTCAGTGGGGGAAAGCGCTCCTCATACTTGAGAGTTCTGGGGGAACGTCAAACCACAACTCGTCACTGCCCCGTAGTCGAGAGGTCTGCCCAAAGTCGATAGGCGATCCCCTGCCCAGCCCCGCTGGAGGGTCCCTGGAAGTCAACAAGTTCCCACTATAGGGAGACCTGACAAGAGTCGACGGGTGCCACACTGCCCAGTCCTGTAACAGGGTAATCCACAGGAGGGCGACCTGGCTAAAGTCTGCGACAGGACCACTGCCCAGCCCAGCTGGAGGTGACCCGGCATCGGGGACCACTGCCCAGCCCAGCTGGAGGTAAGACCGACATCGGGGACCACTGCCCAGCCCCGCTGGAGGTAAGCCTGGCATCGGGGACCACTGCCTAGCCTAGCTGGAGGTATACCCAGCATCGGGGACCACTGCCCAACCCAGCTGGATGTAAACCCAGAACATCTCTGGCCATCGCTACTGGATGGTATTGTTCGGTGAACACCGTTGTACTGGCCATCCCTGCTAGATGGTAACCCACTGGCGAGCCCTGCTCGAAACAACCTCAGCCCTACTGGAAACCACCTCTTCCCTACTGGTAACAACCTCAGCCCTGCTGGAAACAAACTCAACCCTGCTGGTAGAAACCTCCTGGGTAGAGGATAGGTGCCCGTGTAAAGTGTTGGTCACACCAAATCTACAAGAACTCCACCAGAGAACACAATACAATGGGAGAAACTCCCTAGGCCTCTCAAGGTGATCATGCTCCAATCCGCTGAGTCACTATCGAAGCGGACTGAGACAACTCATCCCAAAAGATAGGAAAACACCCACGCAGTATGAGTACACGTAGTCGCAAACGGTGCAACAGTCCGGTAAAAGGGAATTGTACTGAAACCCCTCACAGCTGAAGAAACAGAGTAAATGAACCATATTTTTCGGAAAAACCATCGAGAACGTAACCAGGGGGAGACCACTCAACCCTGCTGGTCAAACAAAAGAGCACCAGACTAGGGGAAACTCCACCCTGCTAGTCAAAAAAACGAGCATATAGGGACCCTCTACGTCGCAAGAGGTCAAAGTACATAAAGCAGAACACAACATGCACATGGGGCCCACACAACGTGTGGCCCCATCTCAACCCCAACCAAGCGCACAAACATTTTCAGGTACAAACTACCATATGTACCACCAAGAATTCCTGTATACTCCCAGAGCATACCACGTTCCAGCCCAAAGGCTATCATGCAAACGACACCCAACGTCAACGCGAAGGCGTGATTTAATAACTCCAACCTACCACCTCAACGGCTAGGGCACAACCAACCACATCTCTTCACTCACACGGGAGTGCACACGATCACACGCCAAGGGTTCTCTATAAACACGGAGAGAAGAACCACCATCAGGGAACCTTTCACATTTCCACATTTAATAAGATCACGCAAGAGGATATGCACAACCAAACGGTTAGAACCATTGTAATCCTCGCAGAAAAACATTCAAGATCGACTACTTACTCGCTCCAAACGGGTATCTGACGTAAAAGTCACCAACACCACCTCACGCCCGAACGATGTCCCTTGATCCGGAGCCTCGGCCCCGAAAACAGTCAGGCGCATCACAGCATTGCGATCCCCTCGAGAAAACACATAAAAAAGACTACTCACATGAGTGAAACAGATAACTGGAAAAAAATATACGTTCCGGCTCCCCGCGCATGAGCGGTACCATGCAGTTCCTGCACCCCAGTCCCGAAGCGCTGGCAACGGATCGCACCATTTCTATCCTCTCGAAAAAGCCAATGAGATGGACTAATCACTTGTCCAAAATGGAAATTAAGTTATGAAGATAAAAAATCACCGGCAATGCCCAAAGGTCCCTCACAGGGCCGACAAAATCATGCGTAATTACAACGGACAGACTGCACCAACGCGATGCCCTCAGAAAAACACCCAACATTGACTGCTCGCACGCCCCGAACGGATGTCAGATTAAAAAGTTACAAAACGCTGCACGTAGCTCAAAAGACAGGCCATGGAGCCTGTGCCTAAACTCTGGATTCAATGCCCAAAACCACCCTAGAAAGCTCCCCCCTCGGTGCCAGGGTCCCAACGCCACTAACGGTGCTCAAAACGGATGTCGGACGCGTCTGTGCCGTCCAAAACAAAATCCCCCGGAAAAATGTCAAAACACTTAAAGACGGGTCATACCTCCGAGTCCCCACATTTCGTGAATTAAAAAATTCTCGAAACCATCTCAAAACATTCCCGTTGACACGAGCTCTGCGTTGCCAGAGACGATGTGAAAAACGGACATCCGTTGTAAAATTTACGGGCGTCCGAGGTTTTTTAAAAGGTGATTTACCCCTGGGCCGGACCGGCCAGTCAGGCCGGTCCGCCCTGCCCCGGCTGGCTAGCTGGGACTGCAGCCCAGCCACCTCCCATGGGACCCGCACTGCGCGCAGGTCGCTCCATCGACCGGCCAGTTGGCCGGTCGTGTCCACGCGGAGACCCTCCATTGGCGGGTCTCTGTCTCCGCACAGGGGTCGCGCGTCGTGACCCCGCCTCGCCCTCGCGTTGGCCAGTGTCGATGGCACCTCACGGCCCCTTCACCCATGACCGCCTTGCCTCAGCTAACGCTTCCTCTCGCCCACATGGAGAATCCACCGTGCCGCGTTGGTCTGCCGCCGTGCCGCCTTGGAAGCTCGCCGGACCACTGGAAAAACACCCCAAAACCCACAAACTTTGACGAGCTGTTGCGGCCTCCTCCAAACACCGATTTCAATTCCGAAAGAAGTGATTGAAAGAACAGAAACTCTAATACGTATTCATGTAGTTCTTTTGAAAATCTAAAAACAATTCGAGCATATAATTTAGGTTCAACGGAGGTGCGAGAAAGAAAAATGCAAAAAAACCCTACCTCGACAGCCTTCGCCCGAAGCTTCGCCGCGATCTGTCGGAGTCGCGCCTTGCCGGCGAGGAGGAGGTGTTAGAGGAGAACTTCCTCATTTGTTGTTGTGAGTTGTTGGCACTAGGGGAGAAGGGGGAGAGGAGAGGGGTGAGTTATGTGTTTAAATAGAAAACACTTAACCACCTGTCCGTCGGCCCGAACCCAAACGCCCGATGGGGTCAGGATTAAGCCTCCCCTAGGGTAAACACCACCGCCCGAGCACAACGGAGGTCTCAAAATTTTAATCTGAGACCCCATTCTAATGTTATTAAACTTCGCGCCCGAGGCCACCAAATTATAAAAATGCCCTTGGGCCATTTTTCACTGACGGTCTGCGCCCGCAAAACTTACACCCCTCCTAGGGTAAACGGTACGCTCCGAACTCAACGGCGCCCTCAGTTTTCCAATCTGAGCCACCATTTAATAGATACATGCATTTCAACATTAAACGAATAAATTAAATAATTAATTTATCCGTTTAACGTTCTGAAAGCGAGCGAGGGGTCCAAACATCCTGTGCTGACATGTTTTATGTCATTCTTAGGGTAATCACCCCATTCCTGACCCATCTGTACACTCGGATCATTGATCTGAAGCACTGTTTAGGAGTTATCCTTATAATTTGGCGTTTCCAGTGTGAACACACTGAAAATTTATTTCCGGCCACTCCGGGGCTTGGAATTGCATGCCGTCTGATGGCGCTGCTCTAGAATATCATCAATAATGTTCCAAAGTCTTTCGTAGAAAAAACAGGGTTCTTACAACATCATCGAAAATATCATTTATTTTCTAATCCACAAATCATTTTACAATCCTACGGATATCCTTTTTATAAAACATAAGCCCAAAATATCAGCTTATTCTAATTCAAACAACATATTTAACTAAAACGAAAAAGTTATACTAAGTAGGGACATCACATTGGATATTGGTAGGTGATACACCCATATCACCCTTCAGTAGTGTGTTTTATTCCTACAAAATTTCCTAACGTGAGGGGTTATCACCTATCCTATGGATTTTCCATTTTCAAAAAAATGTATTTAATATAATATTACCAAAATTTTATAACAACCTCAAAAATAACCATACCTTTTTTTAACCTCAATGTTTATTTCATACCTCACATTTTTCATCCCAAAAACTAATAATCCACAATTTCCTCAAATGTGAATGTCTAAAATAATACCATTAGTCACATTATTATTTTTGAACATAAATCCTAAAATGGTTTCTCCAAGACATTGAACATTTGATCAACATTAATATTATAAACCCATAATGATATCCATAACTCATAATAAAATATCATAATCTCCAATGATGTCTAAAACATCCTCTAATAGAAACTATATGGCCTCTGCCTTAAACATTACATAATCTTGAGTTATTTCAATAATTTGAATTTATTTCGCACTGATGGTCTTTTTAGTTTTATCGTTTTAGATAATTAGGCTATGAATATTACATAACAAATAAAAAATTACAAATTATAAACTTCTATTCACTTTTAATTTTATTATAAAACAAAAAATTAGAAATAAAAATTCTTTAATTTCCTTTTTAAACATTATAACTTTCCCATGATCCCATCCATGACTCTAGTATTCATTAAATCTTATGAAAAACATTTTAAAAATTTTGGATGATAAAAAAATATCCATAACAGATGCAAAAAAACTATTAGCTTTACGGAAACATGTAAACCCTAAAATCCTTATAATGAAGTAATAGTTTTCACATTCATGAAGTTGTTAAATTTATTCACTAAATATAATCTAATTTATTACCACTGTGGTATTTAAAATATTACCATAAAATCTATAAAATCACTTAGAACATTTAATGGTAACTTGGGATATAATCATACTTAAATGGAATAACCATACGGTCCACTTCCACACATATCAGTAAATGGAATAACCATATGATCGACTTCTATACCCAATGCAATGGGGATCTATAATGGTGATCCCCCTTAATATAATCTATATCTGGATCTCCCGTGAAATATGATGGGGATCAACCCTTCGTATAGATATATTGGCCTCACTGGTGAGCATAAATGGGGCTCAGCCCATTGTATAAGCTATATCGGGTGCACCCGTGAGATATAATGGTGGTCAACCCTTTATATAAGATGTATCAGTCTCACCCATGAAATTTCCATGTGCTCAACCCTACATATAAGCTTTATCGGTCTCATATGTGACCTATAATGGGGCTTAACCATTGTTATAAGCTATATCGAGGTCACTTGTGAAATTTCCAAGAACCATTATAAAATCATAACACATAATCGATTATAATTTTAAACATGTCACTCATAAAATTTCATTTTTACCTATTAGAAAAAAATTCATGTTATTGAAATAACCATTCCATTTTCAAAACCCAATTTAAAACATCTATAAAATACTTTTTTTAAAAAAGTGTCCCATAGCACATTAAATTATTTAAAAAATATTCTAGAATTAATAATATAAAGAATTTTTTTCCATATAAATAAACCCAAAGAAGAATTTTGGAAACAAGTAAATGAATGATTAATATTTATCAAAACAAATCATTAAAACAACTAAAACAATGTTCTAGTAAAAGAGTCTCATACCACATTGAACATTCAAATTATAAGCCAAATTAAAGTATAAGAGTTGAGAAAATATTAAATAACATGATTATAGAGAACATATGGATATAGAATGTCAATGTTTTTGTGTATACACATTATAATAGAATTTGTTTTATAACATCTAGAAATGTCTCAATTGAAAGGTGATTGAGAAAAAATCTCAAAGAGTGAGTCCGAAACATCACATACAATATTAAAATTCCTAAACAACAAACATAAGATAATTTAAACATGATTTAGAACCTTTTTATTGATTATTATTCCTTTTATGTCCCTCATTACCATGTTATAATAATTACATAAATAATTAAGTTAATATCATATGTTTTTTCGATATTCGGTACTTGAGACAAAAATGACCATGGTAAGATATAAATTGTCCATGTGGTCATAATTCCACCACCTCTATAATAATATTATTGACATTATAATCAATTTTATAAATAAATTAAACTTTTAAATCAATCCATTAATTATTATTATGAAATATGGACAATGTTATAATCATGGAGACGGTATGCCATACATATGCATGAGTATCGTTTTACATTATTCATTGATCCTTATGGAATGAAGGAAATAATTATTTAATCGTTATATAACATTACTAACACCATTAAAATCATTTATATGTATATATATATTTATCGTACAGGTGATGTAGTGAATAAAAATGAATCACATCGCTTTGTGTAGGTGATATTTCACACTAACGAACGAACGACTTTATCATTTTTTGTGCATTGAATGTAAAAATAGAGTGATTTACTATTATTATATAGTGATTAATATGTCATGAATATCACATATTAACATTAATTCATTAATTATAACCATTCTTGATAGAATATAAGGAAAAAATAACTACATCGGATCGTGAGGCGGTAGTCCACCGTACACACAAAAGAAATGTTCATTTCCCATTTAATGAATTTGGAGAAGGATTTTGATGATTATAATAAAAAAATAAAAACTAAGTATATGGAGTATACTTGAGATATTATTTAAAAATGGTTGGGGGATATTTTAAGTAAGTGGAAGAAGAAATAAAATTCAAACAGTTAAATAAAAACACTACCTTTCTTTAGGATGACCACTTTTTTTAATACCTTATCACCTAATAGAACTGTGCTCTTAAAAAACTAAGGCATCAAGAATTTGGGGAATGATTATGGATGGAATTTGGAATAATATTGGCTGAACCAGAAGGTTTTGGATGTGTGATTAATAAAGCAGAATGTGCTCCTTTTTATAGGAGAAGGGAGGAGCACCCTTGAAATTATTAAAACTATTAAATTATTATAAATTGAATTTCGATTTAAAATGGTCCCAAAATGACTTATTTATAATATAGACATATTTTGGTTATAATTATCATCAGAAAACTAAATTGATAGTGTTTTTCATATTTTTTAATCCTTATCTTTTTTAACTCATTTTATCTCTTACAATTTTATTAAGTAAATTACAATTTTGATTGGAAAACTTGTTACCAAATCATACCAAATGAATAGTGAATTTGTCATTAATGAAATTATATGGATTATTTCAACTTATTGTACAATTATTGGTTTTTTAGAAATTTTATATCATTTAATTATAAATATTATATTTTATGTTATGAACTAGTTCAATTTTAACACTATTCATTACTTGAGTTTTTTTTAAATCATAAAAAATTGATTCCATCGATGAAAATAAAATAAATCACCAATAAAATGTTAAATTATTCTTTTAATTTTTTTTACGGAATTAATTATATCATATTATATTTATTTTAATATAATTTATATCATTTATTTTATCATTTAATTAATTAATATATTACCTCAACATCTTTATGTCAAACATATATTTAATTATTTAATTCTTAAAAATTATAAATAAATTACCATCTTATAGGTAATGAATTTATATTTGTAAATAATATTTATAGTTTAAGATATCCCCTATATAACTAAAAATTAAAATACTTTACTTTTTTTTAAAAGTGTAACCAAAATGAGTATTATTCAATTATAATATTTAAAAGCATTAATTTCATCCAAGTGGCCCCAAGTGGTCCTAAAATCGACCCAAAGACTATCATGGTTCTAATACACTCAGAGAATTAAATTCAGGAATTTTTAGTTTAGTTTTATATTATTATAATATTATTCTTACATTGAATTACATGTTTTACTTTTAACTAGGTTAATAAAATTTATTACTTAGTTTACTATTCATAATGTATTCAAATAAAAGGCATTTATTAACATAATTTTGAACTTATAATTCCATATATGGAATCCATCATTCCAAATTTGATTCACATAATTATCATATATTAATTAAAAATTAATCATGTTGACGGTATAAGAAAATAGATTATTTAAGTAAAACATTAAAATGTTCACATAGTTTTTATATCAAATTGGAATGTGAAATTGATTCCAATGAAAAACTTTAGATTAAATGATAAAAAAAATAATGTAAATGTACTTTAAAATAAATTAATATAACTATATAACATTTTTTTTCTTATAAGAAAAATAAGTTTCGATTTGAATTGAAATAATTATCACATTCCATTAAAAAATGAATATTATTAGAAAAATACCAAAAATTTATCCAAAGTAAACTTTTATGTTCTGATTCTAAATAAGAATTTGATTTTTTCAAATATATATTATAAAATTATAAAAAAATATTTTTAATGGGTTCTCTATCAAAAGGTGATAAAACATCATTTTTCTTGAACAATACATCTTTAATCCAAAACATTTAATTTGTTATTATAACATGAATATAAAAAATCTAAGATGAATTTTAAACATTACATAGAATATATTATATATATATTTCATCAATATAATCCATCAAGATTTATTTTATTATTTTATGGAATCACTTATTTTAATTTAAAATGTTCTTCAAAAACTTGTTTTCTTTTATTTAAAAAGGGTTTTATTTTCAATGATAATTAAATTTCCCATAATAAATATTTATATACAAGGGTAAAAACTATTTTCATAAATCAATTAATACTATTCATTACCCCCACTTTAATTTCTAGGTTATAATGTAACATAATAATATTTAGTAGTTCACTTATGTTCGATGTGGCTTATTATGTGTTCTATCAAACATGGTGTCTCTTTTTAAAACACCTATGATGGTACCCTTACAGAAAACAATGAGTTTCTTCCATAGATTCTGTTACACACAAAGACCAATTTTTATAGAACAATATTATATTATTAAAATATTATAATTTATTATAATAGTCATAATCATGTTATTAAATCAGATGTTATGAATTGGATTAAATAAATTTTAAAAATATATATTTTAAATATATTTATTAGTTATCTATTGATTAGAAATAATATTAGTATAATTTTAATAGAATGTAAATGTTTTCAAAAAATTATATTTCTAAAGAATTCTTTTTAATCGTTATTTTCAAACATATTTTAAAATTAATTTTTACCATTATAGGAAATATATTTGAATAAAAAATATTTTTTTCTGTAATAATAATACAAAAATTAGTTTCGGTTGATTTGTTAAGTTGTCTAAATAGTTTCATTTTATGATGAATAAGGAAAAACAATGATTTTTAATCGAAAATAGACTTATTTATTAAATAATATTTAAATTTATAATTAATATTGAATTGGATATAAGGTAATTTTTTTAAAAAATATTATATAATTTAATACATCTTATTTCACAGTAATCATTTTCAGATTCATTTTTTATATAAAAACATCATTAAAATTGTGACCATTTTATCTTTCAGAAACCGCTTTCTTGTCATGTCTGTAGAGTTAATCATAAATCATGATTTTCCATGTTAGTGAATTTATGTTTGATAAATGGAATCAATATTAATAATTTTAATAATTTATAATTTCTAATATGGGAAAAATAATATTTTTACAAAATTATTACCGAATGTAGTAAAAATCAATTATCATGGTTTTGGTAAAAGTGGCTTTATCTAGGGTTAAATTAAAAATTTGACTATAAATATTTCCTATAAAATGTTTTTAAAAACTATTATATTAATATATTTCAATTAATAAACATATATGTTTCTAAAATTGTCCATTTTGGACCCTTGCAACATATGAAAAATTTGATAGCACTCAAATTATTTAAAAAAGTGCAATTATGTCCTCTTTCCTACTTATAGAAGGACACCCCATCTCATTTCATCATCACAATATTACACCGCATTGTTTCTTCTAATACCTACTCAAATATCATACCAAATACCCTCCCCTAATCATATAATCCATTTTTGGCATAAGTAAAACCGTTAAACACTTTAGTGAAATCCTATAAATTGTATCCAAAAATAAGTAATGTCCATCAATGAGAATAATTATATTGCATCCTTCTCAACCTCATTAAATTTTAACTAAATCATTATGAAATAATATACATAGTATCTTCCATATATTGGTATGTTAATAAAATAATTTAATTACCCAAATCCAAATCCACTTCAATCAAATGTGTTATGAAATTATTGTCGATGTGTACAAAAGACTACCACATCGCAAACTAATGTAGTTTGTTACCATTTCCACCACTCAAGAATGGGTATAATGATGGAAATAAATTATATATATACATATATATATCTGTGTGTGTGTGTGTGTTTGATATATATAAAATTTTTATACCACAAGATTAAAAATATCAACTATATCTTTCTACCTTATACTCTAAATGAGATATTATAACACCACTCGTGTTTATGAAGGACTAATGCATTATGATGCATTGTGATTACTCTTTAACTATTAATTCACATACAAGGTGATAAATATAAAGTTAATGATTTTATGTTATATACATGAAATAATTATGATACTCATTAAATATTTATCATTCTGTTAAGATAATATATAACATTCGAAGTCCTTTCATTTCACTCACATAAATATTATAAAATTGTTTGTGTATCTATGGACTAACCCATTCTGGATGTCATGTGATTCAAAATTCCTGAAAACACCAATGGGAAGATATTTATAAGTATATAATATTAATCTAATGATATTATGATAATTATAAAATAGTAATGTATTACTTACCTTGTGTCGAAAATAACCAGTGAAAAAATTGAAATGTTACTAATGCCTATGTAAGACCTAACATATCCTTTATCGTAAATGTATTCATTCATCATAACCAAAATTCATAATTGGATTAAAAATAAAATTTGATGTAAAATTGTGATAATTATTTCATTATTGATATTATCGACATGATATATCTTTATAATATATGTATAAACCAGGTATTTAATTATAACAACTCATGTTTTTCTATACTGGATATTTGAGCTGAAATATGAATTGTTTATTGAAAATTATTTTAATGGTTAAGATTATAATTTTATCCTAATAGATAATACAAATAAATTTTTCTAACCACCATTTTTTTCTAGAATCTGTTTTTTACCATAAGACATGATTTTGGTTGATTTCTTAGCAATTAGAATTTTACCAGAATATTTAATAATTAATCATTATAAAATTAAATAAATAATAACTTATTCAGATAGGATATCATATTCAAGTATTTTAGAAGATATTTCAATTGAGATTCATCTTGATCCATGGATTCTATAACCTATATTTTTTCTTTTTTGAGGTATAAACTTAGGCGAGGTGTAAGGGCTGGGCCTGACCCTTTTTTTCATATCATTTCTTTTGGACCTCTTATTTTAAATCGCTTATTTTCATTCATCTTGGTATTCTATCCCAAGACCTTGGGGGTTATTCATCACATAAATGAGAGATAAAATGTTAGAGGGATATATATATATATATTGTAATAGGAATGAAGGTACAACAACTAATGTCGGGACGAGCCGGATCAGTAAGTGATGAATAAGGAAAGCGAAAATGGGTAAAGCATTAGAGGATTCCTCCCAAAGGTAGGATGTTTTAATGTTATTCTATAATACCCCTAGAAATTTCAATTTTCTTGGTGTAAACCCTTATTATGAATGTTTAGGACCCATTATGATTTTATCTGTTTTTTTGGGGAAATATTGGTTATGGGATATTTGGGAGGCTTCCCATTTGGAAATCACTACACATGATGTGTTGATTCAGTAACACATGTCATGTGATATTATTATTTTATGAATATTTTAATTTAGATATTAACTCCATTTATGGGATATACACACCATGTACTGGGACTTAGGTGTGTATCAAAATACCTAACTAGACATTCTGTGTATGGGAAAATGGCCATGTAGATTACATGACTTGACCCTATGTGTGTTGAACACCATAAATAGGTACACATCAAGGAAAAAAAAATTCATTTGAGTAAAGATTATAGGTTCCTTATGTAGGTTATATTCTATGTACATAATTAAAATTATGTGATCTAGGAATTTACAAACCATGACCATCTAGAGTACATGCATATGTCTGGATATGGGGGTACACACCATGTACGAGGTATACGCGTCAGGAACTACCCCTTGTAACCATTTTATGGTTTGTTAATATGTTTAACCCTATAATTTGTTTTCAGAAACATCATTAGTCTATTATGAGTTTCATTCCATGTATATTCCTATGGTGAAACCATTTAGGTTATTTGGGGAATTCTTTGTGCTGTTTAAGCAATTTATAAAAATGGAGATGTTATTAGTCTAGTAATTTTATCTAATTATCACATAAGAGTGAGACCCTAAGAAATTTGAAAATATATGAACATTCTCTATGGATCGATAATATTTTAGATTTTCCCTTGAGGATTTTTAACTTGGTAGATGTGCACATCTGACCTAGTTTGCAATGAGGTTTTTTGTTTCCAAGGATCAACTATAGGATTACCAAGGATATCACCTAAAATGAATCTATCATATCACAATTACTTAGGGTACCCTATTGGATTCAATCACTTATATAATTAAATAGATAATCCCTTAAGGATTTTAGTACAACAAAATAACCCTTCAATGATGCTAGAAATGTTTATTATCAGTGCTAAAAAAGTATTGAATACATGAGTGAGGTTAAAGTCCCTAGTTTTTCATCATTACCAAAAATGTTATGAAAAATTATCCATATATCAGATATTTAATTAAGAAACTATAAAGAAACCATTTATCTGTTCTTGTTGATTATTGATAAAATTAACCTTTAACAGCACTTCTATAAAGCACTAATAAAAGGCCACACAATAGTTCGATGTTACAACACTCTATAGCACTAGAAACACACTTGATATCAACAATTGTTTTTGCCAATATATAATTTAAATGAGATGAAATTTAAAACAAAAAAAGAATTATAAATTATAGACATTTCAAGCATTTGTTGATACAATTACATAAATAAAAATTATTACACACATTTAAAAAAATAAATGTTCCATTATCATTTAATCCTGACCCGACTCATCCTATTGCCTAATAAACCACCCCATCTCGAGAAAAAAATTTAGTTCCCCCAGTTTTGGGTATGTAATCCTTAATTAATGCTTTTAATTGTTATAAAGTGTAAGGGTGAAGGTTGGAAGAGTTGGGAGAACATATGATGTGTTTTGGGGTGAGTTTCAAGTCGCACGAGAGGCGCACAGTTTGTCTATCCATGCGTAGTAGGCACTTTTTTGGCAGTGGATCCCACACAGTTGGAGAACTGTTCATGAGACCATGCGAGGGGGACGACTGAGGGTTTTCTGAGGCAGTGGAAAACGCAAGGCTAGCGCACGGTTTGTCTAACCGTGCGAAATAACTATGTGGGAACTTTATTGAGATCCTAAAAAATTGGATCTCATATGTTTTTGCCTATAAATGGATCATTTTACCTCCCATGCGGCCATAACATCGGATAACTCTCCCTCTAAGGTTGGAGAACCAATCCCAAGTGTTTTGCAGGTGATCAGAAGGCATTACCTAGAGAATCAATGCATGATTCTTGAGGTATGTGACTATTCATCATCGTTCTTGATCAGTTTCTTAGATCTACTTCTCATATTCTATTGGTTTCTTAGATCTACGCCAGTTATGGGTAGATATAACTATATGGATGAAAAAAATGATTAGATTTGTTCATGGTATGGCAAGTAAATAGATCTAAGGTGGGTTCATGATGAATCAACTGGGTTTTCTTGAGCGTTCTTCGTTCTTTGTGGTTTTAGTCAAAACCATTTAGGTAGGAGTCTTCTTTCTGGACTCAACTTTGTATAACTGATTCAATTACATTTAAATTGTATGTGTGGTATTGAATTGATATTTATTTAGTTGTTGAAAACTTGTTGAAAACCATATTGAGTGATGGTTGTGAAATCTGGAAAATTCGATATTTTGAATGAGTGCTTTGGTTCTTAATTTTAAAATGTGTATTTTAAAATGGGGATTTTCCTCGATTAGTGGTACATGATTGGGATTAGATTTATTCAATAAAATAGGAATGTTTTCATGAAATTAAATTTTTCTTTTAAATAGGTTGTGCTATGGTTTTCAATAAAAGTTTAGTTTTATTGAAATGGTTTTGATGGAAATGGTTTTCAACAAAAAGGTGTTTTTATTAAAAGAATTTTTTTGGAATGATCATTGGGAATATGTGTTGTGTGTTAATATTTCTTATATGGGGCTTGGTTGGAATATGAACTTGTGCTCAGTGCCAAATGGTTAATGGAACAAGTGAATTGCATACACCGGTCTTGGTGGAAATATGACACTGTGCTCTGTGCCAAAGAGTTAATGGAACATGGGAAATAATTACCTTGTGACGACCTGGTTGATTGATGAGAAACCACTCATAAGTAGAGAACTTCCATAATGTAGCCAACATGGTTGGTTTCATGGGTTTTCGGAATGGTTGGTTATGCTGATAAAGGAATATTTGTAAATGGTTGTAAAGATTTTTTAGTTAATTTTTTGGAATGATATCTTGATGGGAAAATTGGTTTCAATTGTACATGTATGTTTTTGGTATAAATGGTTAGGAAACTTGTTTATATTTGGTTATAAACTATTTTGGTAAATTTTTTATATAAACTATTTGATATAAATGTGACTAACTTTTCTATTCTAGTGGCGTGAGTAGGGAAATCATTGGGGAAAACCTACTCGGTTTTATATTCAACCCTACTTTGGCCCTTTTGTACTTTTGCAGATGCAATTTTCAGGGATAGGGGAAAAGGTAACGTTTCCCATGTTTTTAGAACTACCACATGATGATTTGGTTCGTTCGTTGATTTTGGAGCTTGGAGCTTGTGGAGGATGGAGTCTTGGTGTCCTTTGAGAGTCCAGAGTTGTTTTTCCACTATGTACTTTGATACTTGGTTTGGTGTTCTGTTGTTGTGTAATTTGATGTGGTTTGACACAAATGAAGTTTTTTAGCTATCTTTAATTTTTTCATGCATCGTATAGTGAATTTTTGGTTATGGTTGGTTGGTTTATTGGTTTATTTTATAAATGATAAATCATCCCCAACATGTATTCGAAACCCTTCGGCATTTATTACGAATTGTTGGCATCTTGGGGATGTTGCATAAAGCCTAGTAATGACTCGTTGTACTCTCAAACCAATGAGAATTGGTGGGTCATTACAAAAATTCACCTATATAGGAATACATTTCTTATGATAGTAATAATATAATGAATTAAATTAACATAAAGTGGTAATTTTACTAAAAATGATGTCAATTTAAAAAAAAGAGGCACTTTGAGTCATAGCGGTCCCACCATGCAATATATTGAGGTGTGACTGCTTCCAGTATTTCTCAAATAACGTTTGTATTATTGTACAATATTATCAAGACAATATTAATGTGTTTGATCATATTTGAGTATGTTAGTTGTCTTTTTTTACTAAAATATCATTTTGAAAAGGAGACACACACTTTTAACTCATTATGATCACATCATGTATAGGTTTAATGTCAAACAGATTCCTACACATCCCAAATGAATTATGAATCATTATCATAAAATATAAAGATAATCCAAGAATGTTTTATCGTTTTTCAATGAGTGATACTTTTTGAACTGAAATGTCATATTCAAACTGATAATGGACACTTTGGGTGATAATGGGCACATCATCTATCAGATTGAGGTGTGGTTGATTCCTACATGTAACAAATTATGTATGGATAGTTTTGAAAAGTATAAAAACAATTATAATGTGTTTTCTCTATTTTGAGTAGTAATATTGTCCATTTTACTAAAATTGATGAAAATTTAAATAAAAAGATGCACTTTGAGTCAAATCGGTAACAATGTGCTTTGAATTGAGGTGGGGATGATTCCTACATGTCCCAAAAGACTTATGGATCATTGTAAAATATTATTGAAACTATTTGAATGTTTTTTATCAGTATTCAGTATGTCACTTGTATTATTTTTATAAAATGTCATTTTAAAATTGAAACATTCAATTAGACTCTTACAAATCACATTGTCTATCAGATTGAGGTGAGTCTAATTCTTACACGTAAAAATTTTCTTATGGATCATTTTACTATAGTATTTAATCAATTTAAATGTGTTTTAATAGTTTTTATTAGTTCAGTTGGACTTTTTACTAACATTGATGTTAATTTTAAATAAATACACACACATGGAGTCATATCTGTCACACCGTGCATCAGATTTAGGTATGGTTGATTCATGCACGTCTCAAATCACTTACGAATGAATTTTATCATTAATTAAAATAATACAATATTGTTTTTTTAGTTTTATTAGGACACTTTATTATTTAAGAAACATTATCTCATATTTAAATAAAGACGAACATAGAGTCATACCAGTCACACCGTGGATCAGATTTGAGGTGTGATCGATTCCTACATGTTCAAAATAACATCTGTATTTCTATACTATAGTATTAAAACAATATGAATTTGTTTTATATGGATTGAGTTCTCCACTTCCCTTTTCTACTAACATAACATTTTAAACATGAAACACACACTTTTAATCATACAGATCACATTGTGTATCAGATTATTTTGAGACTGATACCCACACATCACAAATGATTTATGAATAATTCCCCAAATTGTAAAGAAAATAGAAACAAATTTTCCTAAATTCTATTGAGTGTAATTTTTTAAATTCAAATATCAAATTTAATTAAATAACTGACATATTGAGTCAGCTGTAATTTCTACAAAAATTAATTTGAATTTAAAAATAAAAATAAGTACTTAGTGTCAAACCGGTCACACCATGTATCAGATTGAGGTGAAACTAAATCCCCCGTATCCCAAATCCTCAAAATAGAACTAACTATTAATGTTACCATGATATCGATTGACTTTATTTATGAAACATCCAACACTCCATGATCTGATTTAAACAAACCACATCAACTTGAAAAAAGGATTCAACCAATATAATAAAATTATTATTATGAGTATTTCTAAAAAGAAACAAATTAAACATAAATATTAAACTATACATTAATTCTATGGATAATGATTTTAAATTGAAAATTTCAATTGTACTTTTTTCACTGATTAGTGAAGGGAACATGAAGTAAATTGAAACATTTGAACAGAACTGGGGTGAAAGGATTTGAGATAGATTAAGTATGTGGATGTTTTGGTGCAAAAAGGTATGAAAGATGGAAAATCACCACATCTCGAAAAAAATAATCTACCTATATAAGAAAAATATTCTTAAGTGAGCAATATAAAAATGAAATAAATTCTATATTAAAATAATAAAATACATTAATTATATGGACAATGATTTTACTATGAAAACAACACGATTACCATAATAATTGAGCAGATGATGTGACATTTATCTTCCTACAAATGAAGTCGATAGAAAATAAAATTAATTTATAAGAAACATTAATGGGGTGAAAAGGTTTTGAGGGAGAAGAAGATGAAAGTAGGACATAACACCCTAACTCGAACAAAATAATACACCATAATAAGAAATAAATTATTATGTAAGTAATACTAAAAAGAAATAAATTAACCATAAAAATGAAATAATAAAATAATTCAATGAACAATTAGTTTACTATGAAAACTTGAAGATTACCTTTGTAATTGAGAAAGGGTAGTGTCATTTACCTTCCTACAAAGGTAGTCGGGAAAACATGAAAGACTGTGATAAATGCAATAGTTCATTTTGAATAAGGTTTTGAGGGGGAAGAATTATGTGAAGGTTTTTCTACAAAAAGGCATGAAAGATAGATAGTGCACCATAACTAAAACAAATGAATACACACATATATATAAATAATTAATATTTGAGTAATCCAATAATGAAATCAATTAAAAATAAAGATTAAAAAATACATTAATTATATGGACAATGATTTTATTATGAAAAGAACATGATTAACTCTGACATTGAGTAGATTCAATATCATTTCTCATCCTACAAAGGCATGACCCAGAGACATAAATCTTGAGAAATAAATTAAATCATTTATGAATAAAAAATTTAATTCACATTTAATTATTTTATTAGTAAAATAGAGATAGTATGTCATAACATTACCTTTATCTTTCTAAATAGTTTATTTGGCCTAGATATAATCTAGTAACACAATTATAGATTTATGTGCAGTCCATTACAGTTTAGAAGATAATGTGGATGTCAGGATACCATTAGACAATTAATTATATTAATGTATATTTGGATCCATTGATAAATGGAGTTAAAACAAGGATTGGTTGCCCATCACTGACAATGTTTATAACAAAACTAATGATGCTTTATGTAGTTCACTATTATTTGTTTGATACCACTTAGTATACTTTCTGACCGGAAATTCCTACTCGGTATCCCCATGATGGCATCATCCCACTCATTCCTTCCACCATTCCTATACTTTCACCTTTCAACATTCACTTTTCCTTCTTTTCCTTGCAATATTATTCATTATTTAAAAAAGAGGGAATATTTTAATTTCATGTCGTTTTTATTTTCTCATGATTCTTGTTCAATCATATGTGTTTTCTTGAAAACATATACCCAATGAATTAGCTTATTCTGTGAAATTTTATATCTATCTTAAAGATTCTAATTAATTTATTTATCTCAATATGTGAAATCATAGCATCATGGGGATTCCGGGTTGGATGTTCATGTAAGATGATATGTTAAGTGGTAGTTAACCAATAGTAATGTAGTGAATAGAGAATCCATAGTTTTTCTATTAGTTTTTAATGTGATTAAAAACCAATCATTATTTTTCTCCATTGATCAATGGATCCAAAGAGACAACAATATTATTCAAACACTTCTAGACTTCTATATCTTGAAAAAAAACAAAACATACAGGGACATATGAATTTAATAGGGTAATATGTATGCCCTCTAACAACCTTGCTGAACTCTTTAAATGCATCATCATATTCATTAGACAAACAATTAGCATGCATCTAGTTTCTGTTTATATAACTCCTATTGGGTTCATAAAAGATTAATTTCATACCAATTATAAATTAATGCACATATAATTTTCATTATAAAAAGTGAGTGTTGTACACAATTTTAGTAAAATAAACTCATCATTTTATTGTTTAAAATAATTTTGGTATGTCAAAAAAACGTGTAATTTAATATAAGAAAATAATTACTCCACATCAAGTCTTTCTTAAACCTTCTAAACAATTGAAAATATAATATATGGGATTAAGGAGTAATAAGAAAATCAAATACGATAAACAAGAATAATAAACTCTCATTCAATCAACTAGATCCGTGTTTTTATGGAACGATGAATAACTCTAATGATAAAAGGGATAGAACTATCATTTATTTTGTAGAATTTGGGTGCATTTGGAATGAATACAACAAGTCTTAATTCAATGGGATTAATTCCTCGATGAAGGGGAATATGGATCATTTCTATTACAATATCCGAGCACCTAGATATTCCAAAAACAACAATAAGGGTTCTTGGGGTTTGAGAAAATAGTGTGACATATAATACAATCATTAATAGCATAACAATAATTAATCATTAAAATTTAAAAAATATTATATGAATTTTGTAGATGATGGAAAATTACATGACTACATCTCATTATTTATTATCTAAATTAGAAAAAAAGAATCTCATATCTATTGAAAACTTCTAGAAGTGGTATAAACACGAAAAAATTAAATTATACCATGAATAGTAGTAAAGCATTTTTGAATCCCTTATAAATGATTATCAACCATGTAGACAATGTGAGGGTGATAAGCATGCCTATAGAAGGCACATAGGGGATGCATCATATTTTTGATGAATCATGTTATTAGTTATGTATCTGATATGAGGATACATAATAAGGGAAATTGATGGATACACGATGTTCAATCATCTCGGAGGATATGATAATGAATGGACGGTAAATAAAGATAATAAATGATATTATTAATAAACATTATAGATATAAACAGGAAGATGGATAGTGTAATGACCATGGACTGAATTTCCCAAAAAACTATAGTTCAGTTCATCGTATGACCACTAACACACCTCAATGTCACTGAAGTATGGTTTAAACATTGTTTATAAAAAACCATAAATGGAAGGATCTAACCCCGAAATGGAAACAATTAGTAATAGAGGTCCAACAAAGTTATATCATGACCCTTGGTGTCAAAGGACATGTAGATCGTAAATCATCATTACTTGATATAAGAATACATGTTAGACAATCATCTGTGGAAATAAATAATGCAATATATATATAGACACACTTATATGTCACACCAGTATAAAAACTCACTTATAGTCTATAAAATTTATAAAATAGATAAAAACCTAATATTCAAAAATAAGGTGAACTAAATGCACCATAATTATTCAATGGAGAATGATTGATGTGATAAAACACAAGTAAATAACTGGGGAAACCCCCTTTAAATATACTGCCTATGAGAAATAAGGACCATAGTAAATTCCAAGACAAACTAGATCCTTTGATACATATAACCAATATAGGAACATACATAAATCCACTAACAGGGTTCCTAAAAAAATTGCATCTGAAGTTGTATGTCCACTATGGTTTTCATGATAACTGTCAGCATATATATAATCATTAGGGAACCACCTATGTCCCTCAAATAATTATTCATTAAAAAAGAATATACATGAAAATTTTTACACATTTATATAAATATTTGAAAAATTATTTACTAATAACATATAAAACATATTAGTAATACAATAATGAATAAATCCAAGGATTAGTGTTACATATAACTAACATCTCTATATATCATGAGGGTCCATACATTGGTAGTCAATAAAACAACGGATCATTAGAAAGTAATTCTATTCATAATGTAAAATCAAAATATTGTACAATCACCAAGAAATATATAACAACGTCATCGAATAAGTAGTCAAAAATGAAACAAAAAACACACAAAGAAGAGGAAATTCATTACTATTTAGGTTTGGGTCCCCTTACATTAAATTAATCCAAACCACAAACCATCCCAAGATTTTTGCCCATGGTTTTTGGCAAAGGGAAGAGGAAAACAATATTTTATAAGGCCCAAGTCCGAACTTCTTAAATTAATAAGGTTGCTTATGTGGAGGTGAGTCACACTCCCATGGAAATTAATTTAAAAAGGCAAAGTGTTGAATATGTCTTGAGGGGTCCATTAATGCTTTGAAAAGTAAGTCAAAAAAAACCCAAAATCACATTATTTTAATGATAAAACATATATTGGCCGAAAATAAGGATTATGGTATTTTATTACATCACCATTGGGTCATTATCATGTCATAAAACACATTATATATTTAAACGGTATTTAATTTTTACCCAAAAAGTTTACTATCTCAGAAAATTATGAAAAATTGAACATTGGATAATTTCGACTTCCTGATTCCAGAAATGACATTTATTTTAACTAAAAATATTTCTAAATATTATAATTATCACTATTAAAATAAAAACCGACATTTATCGAAAATTCACGGGTTTTGGAAAAAATGGATTCCAAACCTTAATAAAAATTTATAATTTCATTCATAAAATTATAAGATCATTTTTATTTAATAAAAAATTAATTTAATAATAATATTATTATTTTATTAAAAATATTATTTAATTCAAATATCCCTCAATTTAGTAAAATATATGTCTTAATTAAATAATAACTAAAAACACCATTTGTACATTTAAAAACTATTTACAATGTATCAAAAATGACTAGAAATTATATTCATTATTATATACAAAAATAATGTACATGAACATAGTACTACTTATTTTTTACATAACCCCTTAAAACAGTCGCATAAGACCTAAGGGTAAGGTGTGCGATGGTGACAGACTCTTGGGGTGGCTCGGATAACATCGCTCGAGTGGTAATCTCTATCAACTTCAACTTTTCTCGTAGATGGTCATGTTCGAGCTTGACACAGTGAAGCTCAGCATAGGATTTGTCAAGGGAGAATCCCAAGGATGCCACCTCTTTTCTGATCTCCGACAAAGGGGCTTTGTATGGAGCAATTCTACTGGATGAAGCCATCACTTCTTTTGTCTGAGTAAATTGGATTTGTTAAAGTCCTATATTTATACTAATCATGTGATCACTGTTCAACGACTATAATAAAAATAGTCAAAATTCTTTACATAAAACCAAAGAAGTTGACATCTTATAAAAACTTCTTTCATAAAGATACATTTAACTAGATCAAGAGGGATTTCCATTAATGAAACTTTGGGTCGTTACAATATTCCCCCCTTAAGAAATTTCGCCCTCTAAATTTTTCCTTTTCCCACAATAAAAAAAATGTGGGTAACTCAACTTCATCATATCCTCTGATTCCCAAGTCGCTTCTTCAAACTTGTGGTTTCTCCACAACACCTTGACGAGGGGCATTGTCTTATTTTGTAGAACTTTTTCTCTACGATCTATGATCTTCACTGGTTGCTCCTCATAAGAAAGATCATCGTCCAATTGTACCACCTCAGAAGAGAGTACATGTGAAGGGTCTGTTATGTACTTCCTTAATAGGTATACATGAAATACATCATGTACTTTGGCCATAGTAGGTGGAAGTACTAGTCGATAGGCCACAGCCCCGACACGATTAAGAATCTCGAAGGGGCCGATGTACCTTAGACTTGACATCCCTTTCTTTCCAAACCTCATGACCTTCTTCTATGGAGATATGCGTAGAAAAACCATGTCTCCAACTTTAAACTCAAGGTCTCATCGACGTTTATCTGTATAACTCTTCTATCAACTCTGAGCTGCCTTGATATGTTGCTGAATGGTTTTCACCTTCTCCACCATTTCCTTGACCATTTCTGGTCCATGAATCTTACGTTCACCGACCTCATCCTAACATTCTAGTGTTCTGCATCTTTTCCCACATAGGGCTTCATATGGTGCCATTTGGATGCTTGAGTGGAAACTGTTATTATAAGAGAACTCAACCAGAGGAAGATGTTGATTCCATCCTCCTTTAAAGTCCATTGATCACACTCTCAACATATCCTCAAGTGTTTGGATAGTCCGCTCGGATTGGCCATCAGTTTGAGGATGATAGTCCATACTGAAGATCAGTTCAGTATTCAGAGCATGTTGAAAACTATTCCAAAACGTAGAGGTGAATCTTAGATCTCGGTCAGACACAATAGATAGTGGAACTCCATGCAACCATACCACTTCCATGATATATATCCATGCCAGTTAATCCAATGTGAAATCCTCCCGAATAGCAATGAAGTGTGCAACCTTTGTAAGACGATCCACAACAACCCAAATTGCATTGTTTCCCCTGGATGTCCGTAGAATTCTGGTGACAAAGTCCATGGTGATGTTCTCCTATTTCAATTCCGGTATGGGAAATGGTTCCATCATCCCCTTAGACTTCTACCTCTCTTCCTTTACATGCTGACACACCAGGCCCTTTGATGTATATTCGGCGATCTCCTTTTTCATATTATCCCACCAAATGTTTTCTCGGAGATCTTGATACATCTTTGTGCTCCCTGGGTGAATAGAGAAATTTGAACTATGTGCATCATCTAAAAGTTCCTTCTTCAGCTTCGGACTTGATGGAACACATATTCTTTTCCCAAACCGCACAACTCCTTCTTCATTAACATTAAACTCTATGGATTTCCCCTTTTTTATAGCTTCCACTTTTTCTTGAATTCCCACATCATCCTTTTGGGCATCCTTTTACATTTCCAAAAGAGATGGTTGAGCAATCATTTGTTAAAGGATTTATGATGTTCCCTTCTTTATGATTCCCACGTCCATCTTTATCATGTCTATGAATGTTGGATCCTTCTCAATTCTCATCATTGATAGAATCGCTGGATCCTTTCTACATAGGAAATACGCCACCTTGTTCACTTTCCCAGGGTGGTAATGTATTGAACAATCATAATACATGATGAACTCTATCCATCTTCTCTGGCGCATATTAAGCTCTTTATGCGTGAATATATATTTTAGACTCTTGTGGTCAGTATATATTTCACATTTCTCTCCATAGAGATAATGCCGCCAGATTTTCAAGGAAAAGATCACAGCTGCAAACTCCAGATCATGCGTTGGATAGTTTCGCCCATGGAATTTCTACTGTCTTTAGGCATAGGATATCACTTTATCATTCTGCATCAGCACAAAACCTAAGAGCTTCTTTGAATCATCACTGAATACCACAAAAAGTTCCCCACTTATGGGTAAAGTGAGCACGGGTGTAGTGATAAGCCTCCTTTTCGACACCTTGAAGCTTTCTTCGCATTCATCTCTCCAAGAAAACATTACTTCATTTCTAGTTAGCTTGGTAAGAGGGTTGGACAATCGTGAGAAATTTCTCACAAATCATAGATAATATCCAGCTAACCCCAAGAAGCTATGGATATCCGTTACCAATGTTGGCCTCGACCATCCCTCAATTGCATTTGTTTTGGAGGGGTCCATATATATTCCATTGCTTGTGATGATATGGCCCAAGAATGAGACCTCCTTCAACCAGAACTCACACTTTCTATACATTTCATAGAGCTTCTCCTTGCGCAATATCTTTAGTATAGTTTTTTAATGCTCCTCATGATCCTCCTTGAGTTTGGAGTATATTAGAATATCATCTATAAAGACTACCACAAATTTTTCAAGGTAATCTCTAAAGTCTCTATTCATCAAGTCCATGAATATTAATGGAGCATTGGTGAGTCCGAAAGGCATTAATATGAATTCATAGTGCCCGTACCTTTTACGAAAAGCAGTCTTGGGGACTTATTCCTTCTTCACCCTTACATGATAATATCCCGACCGCAAATCCACCTTGGAGATGTATTGTGCTCCACGCAGCTGATCAAACAAGTCATCGATTTTTCGGAGAGGATACTTTTTCTTTATCGTGATTTTGTTAAGTTCACGATAATCGATGAAAAGCCACATTGTCCCATCCTTATTCATAATGAAGAGGACTGGTGCACCCCATGGTGAAGCACTTGGGCGTATAAAACCTGTATTCAGATTCTCCTGTAGTGGTTTCTTCAACTCATCAAGCTCAAAAACATCCATTCTATATGGAGTCTTGGATATTGGTAGCACCCCAGGTATAAGTTCAATTTAGAACTCAACATCTCTTCTAGGAGGAAGACTAGGAAGTTCCTCAGAAACACATCAGCGAATTCCCTCACAATAGGCATTTCTTCAAGGATGGTTTCTTCTTTGGACTCCATCATCTTTGCCAGATACGCGTGCTTATAAGGCATTAAAAACCATGCTTGAGGTGATGGAGCTAAAATAGATTCATCTTCCTCCCGACAATTGTAAATAATCGAGGGTCGATTCTCCATATGGAGTGTGATTTCCCTCTCCCAACAATTTATATTGAATCTATATAAGGAAAGCCAATCCATGCCACGAATTGCATCAAATTCCACCAGAGGGAGTATGAAGAGGTTTTATGGGAAATTCAATCCACATATTATAACAGGGGAGGACTTATATTCATGGGATGCAATTATTGCCCCATTTGACGTACTCACCGACATCTTTACTTCCAAGATTTGTGGTGGTGCTGGGATTGTTCTACTAAACATTCGAGATATAAAAGAATGCTTAGAACCTCAATCAAAAAGTATGTTCGATATTCATGAATGAATAACTAGAGTACATGTCACCACCTCACTGTCGGGGTTCACTTCAACAGAAGTGATGGAAAAAGATCTTCCTTGTTGTCTTGGAGGATTTTGGTTGCCTCCGATAACCCTTGGATTGGAGCACTGATTTGAAAAATGACCCGGTTCTTTGCATTTGTAGCATTGAACAACGCGTTGAGGTTCGAACGGAGCATTCCTCTCCTCTATCGTAGCCGTGGGTCCTTCTTGCCGACAGTTAACATCTAGGTGCCCTTCTCTTCCACACCTGAAGCATTTTCTCGTCCCCTTAAGGCAATTTCTAGGGTTCTTCGTTCCGCACTTCTGGAAAGTGGGGTGATGGATCTTCTCAGCACTGTTGGATTTATCCATCGGACCACCAGCATTGAAGTCCACCTTACGCTTCTTGTCCCCATGATAACCATGTGATTCCCGGATCTCCATTTCGACATTGAGGGCACATCAGACAATTTCCTCATAGATTTTGAAGTCATGGATCACTAATGCTTTCTGCAAGCAAGGCTTTAGCCAACCAAAGAAGCGGTCAACTTTTAATTCGGGGGTAACGAAAAATATGGAAGTGTATCATGAAAGCCTGGTGATGCTTGCCTCGTACGCGCCCACAGATTCTTCATTTTTTGCTTGAGGGAAAGGAAGTCCCTTTCCATCTTTAGTCGGAGGGTGCACAGAAAATATTTATCAAAAAACATCTTCCGGAAATCCTTCCATTCCAATGCCTCGATATCCTCCTCAGGCTTCGTATTTTTGATCAATGTCCACCATTGATCAGCTTCACCCTCCATACGATAAGCCGCCAGGAGAACCTTCTCATGTTCAGAACATTAGAGGATGGAGAATATCTTTTCAATGGAGTTGATCAATTGTTCAGCGATCATGGGATCAGATGATCCACCAAAAGTAGGTGGCCTTTGTATCATGAAGCTCTCGATAGCGTCTTTTTCTTTCCTGGGGGGGGGGTTGAATGTTCCACTGGACCCGTGTTTCTATTCAAAACTTGAGTTAGCTGAGAGAGAAGCGTGACAAAGTTCATGATTCCCGCTCCCATAGTATCTGGCATCTCATTAGTCCAATCATTACACTGATCTTCACAATGGTTGTTAGCCCAAGTCCTCCTATTACTGGACATTGGCTAGAATAAAAGGAATGTTAGGGGTAACACATAAAGGGTAATCCAAAGACAAAAGTTGATGACTCAAAAATAAACTTTTATTTCCTTAACACATGAGTCTATAGGCTTCAATCTAGGCTTTTCATGATCTACTTTCTAACATATATTCTTTGGGGAATTTTTCCCTTAATAAGGGTTCATACTAAGACTGTGAATTTTTCAAAACATATCCCCCAGGAGTGTCATAACCAAGAGTGCAGCAAGGCCCGTTGTCGTGCACCAGTTCCCGTTCGAGTCTATCTCAAAGCGGTGTTTTCAGGTTTTACCCCTAGGATACATTTGTGCTAGAGCCGCCTCTACCTGCTCGTATCCAGACATGGATGTATTTGTTTGATAAACCACTTAATTAGTATTTACCAAAACATAGGGATGTTATTATTATACATAGTCTTGTATCTAAGGCTTTACTAGGGTTTTCCTAATCCCAAAAATAACTAAACCTATCCTCTGATAACAACTATGACAACCCTTCTTTTTTATTACAACTTAAACATGATTTATTACATAAAACTTCACTTGATACAACAAAGAAGATCGAGAGGTTTAGTGGCTCTGGGTCTTAGGATCATTACATAAAAACTTAAAACATTAAATACAACATCTTTTTTGAAAAATTCCTTTACATGACCACTACATTCCCTCATACTTATCATTGCATGGGATAACCTGAGGACATGCATAAGAAAAGGGTGAGCTATAAAGACTAGTAAGGGAGTACAAATGGAATAACATGAGGAGTACAATACATTTTAGACAATGGGAATATCAATATATAATAAAAAAACATGAACATATAGGCATGATAAAGCATGATAATCATAACATGGAAATGTGGCAACAACACTTAACATGGAATTAGCATGAGCCAAGGCTCATTGCACATAAAGCATGAGTAAACCCTCATTGCACATGAAGCACGAGTAAACCCCCAATGAACTTTAATTAGAATGATTCAACACTAATTTAACATGACGTATCATGACACTATACTTTACCCAATGCATTGGAACTCTATAAGGGCGCACACTTCTTAAACATTTAATTTCATGCATAAGTGTGCCACATGGATCATAAAACATGGATTCATAAAACATAATAATTTATTACATGATGAAGGAATGTGGAATTAATAAATGAAACTTTATAATCAATATTTAAATGTTCATAAAGGTGAGTACACTTGATGTATAAATGGGAATGGTATTCACTACACAATGGAATTGGCTTAGAAAATCGGTGTGATTTCAGCAGCGTAATGGCGTGACATAAGAATTCATAAAAAAATTGATGATAGAGAAAAGGGTTCCTCATAATATATAAATGTAATATAAAATATTTAGGTCATATATATACATATCCCAAAAATTTTAGTGGAATTTAGATTCATGATACAAAATTATTGCTTGAATGTAAAAGAGGAGGGAGAAGTTCCTTTCAGAATTTCTGCGTAGTAACGGGTGTACATGGGAGACATTTAATGAGAGATAAAGGGGTCTCCCGTCATTCAAACATAAATAGGGAAGTATGAGGGAGGTCATAAACCATACCCCAATACTCATAATTGAAATTAAATGGAAAAACAACTTAAATAAAATTGGACAAAAATGAAAAAGGAAGAAAAAAACCCTTACTTGGATGTATGCTTCCAAAGGCTGGAGAGTGGCTTGTGAGAGGATTATTTGGAGCTTGGGGAACCATGGAAGGATTATAGAGAGATTAGGGCAGTTGGAAGAACTACAAGGGATTTTAGTGAGGAGAAAGTGGGATCTTGGGTGGGTTTATATAGGAAAGGTGGGGGAATTCTTTATTATTTAGGTTTGGGTCCCCTTATAATAAATTAATCCAAACCACAAACCATCCCATGGAATTTGCCCTTGGTTTTTGGAAAAGGGAAGAGGAAAAAAATATTTTATAAGTCCCAAGTCCGAACTTCTTAAAATAATAAGGTTGCTTATGTGGAGGTGAGTCACACTCCCATGAAAATTAATTTAAAAAGGCAAAGTGTTGAATATGTCTTGAGGGGTCCATTAATGCTTTCAAAAGTAAGTAAAACAAACCCAAAATCACATTATTTTAATGATAAAACATATATTGGCCGATCATAAGTATTATGGTATTTTATTACATCACCATTGGGTCATTATGATGTCATAAAACACATTAAATATTTAAATGGAATTTAATTTTTACCCAAAAATTTAACTATCTCAGAAAATTATGAAAAATTCACCGTTGGATAATTTCGACGTCCTGATTCCAGAAATGAAATTTATTTTATCTAAAAAAATTTATAAATATGTTAATTTTCAATTTTAAAATAAAAACCGATATTTATCGAAAATTCAATGGTTTTGACAAAAATGGCTTTCAAACCTTAATAAAAAAAATTAATTGCATTCATAAAATTATAAGATCATTTATATTTTAAAAAAAAAATCATTTAATAATAATATTATTATTTTATTAAAATATTATTTAATTCAAAAATCCCTTAATTTAATAAAATATATTTCTAATTAAATAATAACTTAAAAACACCATTTGTACTTTTAAAAACTATTTACAATGTATCAAAAATGACTAGAAATTATATTCATTATTATATACAAAAATAATGTACATGAACATAGTAATACTTATTTGTTGCATAACCCCTTAAAACAGCAGCATAAGTCCTAAGGGTAAGGTGTGCGATGGTGACTGACTCTTGGGGTGGCTCAGATAACACCGCTCGAGTGTTAATCTCTATCAACTTCCACTTTTCCTGTAGACGGTCCCGTTCGAGCTTGACATGCTGAAGCTCAGCTTGGGCTTGGTCAAGGGAGAAGCCCAAGGATTCCACCTCTTTTCCGAGCTCCGACAATGGGACTTCGTATGGAGAAATTCTACTGGATGAGGCCATCACTTCTTTTTTCTGAGTAAATTGGATTTGTTAAGGTACTATATTTATACTGATCATGTGATCACTGTTCAACGGCTATAATAACAACGGTCAAAATTCTTTACATAAAACCAAATAAGGTGAAATATAATAAAAACATTTTTCTTAAAGAGATATTTAACTAGATCAAGAGGGATTTCCATTAATGAATCTTTGGGTCGTTACAATAATGCTGATAAATATTTGCTTTATCAGTTCTTTTTATAGAGCTGATAAAGCCACATTTTTATCACCGTGAAAAAAGAACTAATAAATATTCTTTTTAGGGTTTGTTACTTAAGCATTGTTAAAGTATTAAAATATTAATAATTAGTAAAAAAATTGTAAATATTTATATATAATTAATAAGTATATATAAATATAAATATATCCATTTTTATATATCATTGTTATAATTTTATAATTATTTACTAATATTTATAGAAATAAGTTTTAAAAATAATCTTTATATCATTATATATATTCACATAATTGTAAATATATGTATTTAATAAATATATTTAAATATAGAAAATATATTCATTATTTATGAAAACTGAATAAAAATTTAATAAATATTAACATATATATACATATTTACTTATAATTATTTAAATACTTTTAAATAATATATATATTTATTTATAATTATAAATATATAATTTTATAAATATAGAAAATGTGAATTTATAAATATATTACTTATTAATATTTTTTAAAATTATATTTTTAAAATTAATAATGAATTTTTAATTGTATGTGCATGCGTAAATGATAAAAACGGGTGAAATTGAATAAATTTTGAATAAGTACTCTAACAATATTGAAAAAATTGATAATATTTATTAGTTTTCATTAAATATATAAATAAAATAATTACATATATTTGAATTCAATATTAAATAGATTTGATCTATGTTAAATTTATAAATCAAACAACATTCAATTAAATGTTGAGTACTATGCAATTAGTCAATATTTTTAATGCATATTAATTTTTAATTATAAATAATTATTCAATAAATATATGAATATTTAATATAATTTTCATAAATATTTTTTAATATAATAATCATATTTAGATGCATTAATATATATCTATATATTTAATATAAGCAATTTAATAACATTAATTAATATAATTATCTAATTAAAAAAATTCTTAATATTTAATAATGTATAATCAATTTATTAATTTTTATAAATATTGTCTTAATTAATAAATTTATTAATATTATTTTAATATTATAAATTTTTATTCTGATATTATTTAATTATTTCATTTTATTTATTCTGATCTTTATTAGCGCTAATAATATGCTGATGAAATAAATATTTATCTGTGCTAAAAATAAAGCACTGATAAAGTGTACAATTGATCAGTGTTAAAAATAAATCACTGATAAATGTTACCCTTTATCAGCACTAAAAATTAATTCCTAATAATTGAAACCCTTTATCCGTGATACAAATAACCCATTGATAACGATTTCCATTATCAGTGCTAAAAAAGAACTGATAAAATGTTAAATTTATTAGAACCTTCCTTAGCAATGATAAATATTCAATTTGTCATCATTTCTTATCGCTGATAAATACCAACACTGTTAATGTCCAGTACTATAGTAGGGTTTCCTCTTCCTTTTTAGCATTCTGATGATCCCATGTAGGTTTCCTCTTCAAAATTAAAATGTAAATAATGGTACCCTCTAGGATGCCTTCATATAAATGTTTTCCTAAGGACCATAAGAATGATCCTGACACAATATGCCAATTTTAGTCCCCTTGAATAATCCCTTTTTCAATGTGTAGTTCTAATATTCTCATGTAGAATGCTTTTATTTAATTACGATTAGAAAAATTCATGTTGGATTCCTCCATTTTACATTTTCTCATGAGGAACCTAAGATTGATTACTCTCATGTGTCATGACTTAAGTTACATAGTGGGTTCCCTAATGTCTGACTGACCTTATTATAGTACATTGAGATTTGGTATAGATGGTGGTGGGTGTCGCCTTATAACATGAGCAGATTAAGTAATCCATGAGGTTGTGGAATTATTGCTGGCATTGGGCATTCTTCCACCCTAACACTTTTATTTATTCATTCACAAGGTTACTAATGATGCATCTACAATAGAACGATGTGATTCATAGTTTTTGGATGATGTGAAAAACTCAATGTGTTTTTTTACTGGGATACCCAAATATATTTCATAGGATACGACATCTGAACCTAATAATTTCTATTCATATTCCCATAAGTATACTTCAAGGTATATATTTTTATCCAACGATTATTATATTTTTCAATTGCATCCATGTCCTTATGATTTTGTGTGTTGCATCCCTTTATTGTGATTCATGGTCATTTCATTCCCTACTGATGATATGTATGGTTTATTATAGATTCTCATGTAATAGAAATGATTACACATTCCCGGATTGATTACTAGATTGAGGAGGTGGACAAGGAAATTCTCTTAATTGATGTGACATATACTCATGGATTATTTTCCTCTCTTGGGTTATGTGAATGATTACACTCTTCAAGATCGATTAGTAGAAAACATTGGCGGACATGGTGCTCATCATACTTTATGTGACATAAAATAGTGAAGGATTTCTTTTCCCATGTTATGTGGATGATGAAACCCCCCTGATCCATTACTAGATCACAGTGGGGGACATGGACCTCAAAAATAATGATGTTACTCATGGATTATTCTTCTCTTGTGAGTTGTATGGTTGATTATGGTCTCCCTAATCAATTACATAATCATGGTGTTGGAAATGGAGTTCCACATAATTGATATGTACTTATAAATGATTTCTCTCTCCAAGGTGATGTTCCTAATTACTCACTACATGAATGGATACCATGTAGGGTTTCCATGATGTATCACTATTGAGCTCTCATTATACATCATATAAGGTATGGAAACCTAGGTATTATTTGATTCAAAATATTATGACAACAAATAGACTAGGATATAGGGATAAAAAATTGGACTAGAATTATATGGAAATCATGCCATGACATCTAACTCAGTAAAATATTTAAAGGAGTGTATATTAATATACAAAATCCTTCTATATTGTAATTAGAGGTGAGTATGGGTGATACTAGATTGATTACATGTATCCATCGGTGGTGACATAGTTTTCTCAATGAAATTTATAAGGCTATCCAAAAAAGGTACTCTTGATTTGGATTACAGACATTCAGATCTAGATAATGATAAAGGGTTTTATAACATCCAACACAATTCCCTTTTTATAGGATGGCCCAAAAATTTGGATTATAGACTCAAGGATCGACTACTACATTATTTGTAACCATTCAGCTAAAACATTTATATTAATATTTATGTATATATATAATTATATGGTTATAATAATATATACACTTAAAAATATAAATATACATGATGTCACATTACCTAGTTAACCGGGATTATGGGCCTAGGGATCTATTTTTGATTCATGAAATTTGTTATATTACTTAATGCATTTTTGTCTTTGCTTTGCAATGCATATTTCATACAAATTCACTTATAACTAGTGATTTATAGGTTCATCATTAGGGTTGTGTAGTGAAATTATGTCTCACCCAAGTATGTTTAGATCTATGTGCATGCACAACATATGTCTTCATTTTAGGATGAGCATTGATGTATGAAGGATATGTGTTTTTCCCTCGGTTGAATGATTGAGAAAATTTTCTCCCGCATATTCATATGATTAGGTTGGCGCATCTTGTCAGTGTCTCAGAGACTAGGTATGTCATCTATCTCAACATTAGTAGTATATCCTTGTACTTTAATTTCAATTTCCATTATGAACACATTCATGTATGGTTATAAAAAAGGGTTAAAGGTGTTGTATCTATGATATAGATGTTCATTCATTTATTGAAAACCATTTATTATTACAACATGTTCTATTTTATTTTATATTTTCTTCTACACTCTATTTTATTTTTATTTTTGATGATGTCTATTTATTTTATCTTTTCCCTCCCTATTAAGTTTGAATAACCTCTCCATGAAAAAAACATGGTACCTTGATTCAAGTCAGCGGCCATTGGCCTATGGAGAGGTTGATGTGAGGACATGTGGAGAAACATCTCCAGGAACCATTATGACTCATGTCTAGAAAAGTTAAGAGGCATATAATGCAACATATTTTTCACATAAATTTTACAAGTAATATACATTGTAGTGTGTTATTTTATTGAAGATAGAGTCCAATTGATTAATCTTTTAAAAAACCTAAATGGGTTTTTCTCATATATTTTTGTGATTTAATTGTACTCAATTGATCATACATTCATATATATTTCTCTAGGATGAAAGGTGATAGGGATCTACACTGAGATGTTTACTAGGGAGGAAAATGATTCAATCCTATTTAACAAGTGGTATAGTGTACCTAGAGGGTAAATAAGGAAAATCATTCCCAAATGTTGGGCACTATGTAGGGTTTTTATTGTTAGGTTCTATTTTTTAAAGTGTTGGTAACAAATCTATATAGTTTTTCCATCATATATTTTAATTAAATTCTTATTAACAGATCATCCCTTATGTTTACGTATTCGGACCACTGAGTATGATGTCAATATGTACCAAGATGGTATTTATGAACTACAACTATAAGGGACTTTACCATATATGGATTCTTAATGACTATCAATTTAGTATATATTCTATGTTAAATTCTGACATCCAAATAGTAGTTCCTTTTGACGATTTACAAAGAGGATCTAGACCTAGGTGGATGATGATGATAATTTTGATCCTCTTATGTCATTTTGAACGTTACATTATTGATTTTTTATATTTTGGGATATGTGGTAAGATATTGTGACTTGGTTTTATGACATGATCTACATGGATAGGTGGGAGATATAGAGGAACTTAGATTTTACATTGACACAAGATATCTAAGTGCCCTTAGATTTGAAACAAGCCCTGGTAGATAAATGATCAATTATTCTTGGAAAATATTTTTAGAGAAGTTTTACTATGTTTATGTATTCCTTTTTTATAGTCATCTTGGTTTCCTACGCTCTTTTTGAGATTGTTTAACATTAGGTGCTAGTGTTTCTAAATATAGGCATGTTGATTCACTTTTCATTAGACAAATAACATATGGTTCTTGATTCACAACAATGGATATTATAAGAAATAGAATTCAGGTTCCTACCTTAGTCATATTGTCTTTCAAAATTGGCTAATGTAGACAAAGTGTGGGTGGATTAATAGGATAGAAATGGGGTTAAAATGATGGGTTGTTACTGAATAAGTCATGGGACATGTGAGGTGACTTATTTTGGAGAGGATTTCAAAGGTAGTTTCTAGATTAATGAGATAGATGCACAATAAATCATGGTCATAATAGCATTTTGATGGATGAATTGGAAAAGTTTTCATCCGGTGATAAGTTATATGATGTTTTCACATTATTCTATTTAAATTTTAATTCTATGAGTGGTCGTATGCGATCCAAGGACTATGTTTTTGATATGGTAATGGTTACATGGATGTTCAATTTAAAATGACCTATATATTTATAGGGTAGAGGATAAATCAATAATGAATTAATTTTTATGAGAGTTGTTCCCCACGGTTGGACCTAGAAATTCAATTTTGGTAGACATGGTGTTTGGTACTAGTTAAATGATTCATAACATGATAGATGTTAGTGTGGAAAGAATAAATTTGTAAATTTATTTTTATAGCATCATTGTTTACTCCATGTAAGAGGTGATCATGATCTGTATTATCATAATATTGAGTATAATAGGAGAGCGTCAAATCAAAAATAGCTTCATTTGTTAGCTAATATAACTCATTTTCATCGTAGGAACCTGTTGAGGTTCTTATTGAGGAGTGTTATTAGGAAGGTCATATGGTGGGGGTTTCATTATTAGCTGTTTGGGGGAGTTGGCACTATTTTTTATTTGAAATTCAATTATGGGTGATCATGGATTCTTGATATTGATGCCAGCTATTGAGGCAATGATATAGTTATTCCATTGATATGAGTATAAGACCAGTCACAGTTATGTATCTCCCATTCAGGATATTAGTTCACGTTGTGAGACTAGTTGTAAGAATTTTGATGTAGTGTAGTCGAGTAGATTCTCGGGATTCACATGTGGAAAATATTATACCACTAATGATCCTCTAAGATGATATTGTTTATGTGTGGAGGCTATAATAACCTCTATTTTTTCATAATGGATATTTGAGAGAAAATTTTAATTATTTTCATCATAGGCTTTCAAGGTGTAAATTTGTAAAATTCATATAGATGTGGATCTCAAATAATTTATCTAACCATTCTATTTTCACAAGAAATGTTCTCTTACCATTAAACATGTGTTTTGTTAATTCTGAGATGTTCAATGTTTATCATGGTAATTAATAATTAATATATAATTAATTAAATAAATTAAAAAATAATTGTGCATGTCATATGGGCCATATAATTTAATTGGAGGGGTTTATTTAGACTAATATTCTATTTTTGTGTAATGAATGGGAAGTTTTACCTAGGAGTGACAAAAAATTACTAAGGTGATGGGGTCAGGCCCAACCCTAGATTCATTTTCTTTTATTTTTCAACATTCTTTCCTCTTATCAATTCATTTTCATGTGGATTATCACATAAACCCCTAGGGATTCTACATTGAAGGAACATGAGAGATATTTGGATAGGTTGGGATAGAGTAATAGAGGCATAGAAAGGTATGTACCACCACAATTCTTTGGAGGAGCCGAATCATCATGTGGTGTCCATGGATCATGGAAATGTGTGAATCTTCAGTGGATTCATCCTAATGGAGGTAATTTTTATGTTTTTATCATATACACTCATATGTTTTATTTTTTCTAGTATTTAACATCTATTATGGATACATATGACCCATTTTCGTAAATATTTTGTTTTTTGTGGATAACCGGGTTTTCATGTGTATTGAGGGTTTTCCCATTCTAAAATCCTGAAAACACAACAGGTAAATTATAGAACTCAAACCATATATTCTTAATTTTTATGGAATATTGTATTCTACAGGTATATTTTATATATGGTTCATATAAACTACGTACTAGGACATTTCCATGTAGCTGAATACCATGCTAGATAACATGTTCATGTCCTCATTGCTGTGTAGAGTACACAAAAAGACCCTATATTTTATGCACACCATGTAGTGGAATTTGACATTGAAAAGTACCTACATTGGTCTTGTAATGTACATGAACTATTACCTCATGTATGGTAAACTAAATTTACATGATCAACATGCCTAGACTTTTGTCTTTTATAAGACATGTTTGTCGAGAGTATACACCCAAATGGGGATTTGGTGGAATACACCATGTATTGGGAATACACACCTTATACATAAGCATTACATCAATTTTAGGGGGTTTCATGACATTACACCAAGGAGTTAGAATTGGAAATGTGGTTGGTCCATTCAATGTATGATTCTTTATATATCGGAATGGTGAAATCCCTTAGGTTATTTTTTCAAACTTTATGGATTTTTACGCTTTTACCTAAAAGGATAGGTTCTTCCAGTGGTAATTGAGCCCATATATCACGTATGTGTGAGACCCCTAGACCTGAGATGAGAAATGAGATAAATCATAGATTGATGATTTTTTAGATTCCCCCTCAAGGATGTGTCATGATGTATATGTTAGTTTCTTTCCATTTTGATGATCACATACAACATGCCCCGACCAATGTACTAAACTACCATTTGTCCCCTGTGAGATGAAATTTCTTACATAGTAGCCGTGGTAATCCCTTGTTGGACCCATTTACTAGTTTGCAGTATTGATGGACCCTTGCTAGCCTCATTTTCTTATATACCCATCTGAGGATCCCTTATAGGAATTTTCTATTGACTAATCCTTATAGTACTCCATTTAGAATTTATCTATTATACATTTCTACCACAGATACTAAGTATGATGCATTTCATGTCTTATAACATGATGAGGCCAATGGGTTCTCTGATGTATGACTGAACCTGACCAAGTATGTCAGGTTCGGTTATAAATGGGAGTGGGAGTCACTATACAACCCATTCCAAACATGTAAGATTTTAGGTTACTGATTTAGTGATGGGTTTAGGAACACGGCCTCCCTCACTCTATTGTTGATTCATTATCATGGTCACTAATTATGCAGTTGTTATATCCAGATGTGGTTATAGGTTTGTGGCCTATCTGATTTCTCTAATATTTTTTCTTATTTGGATGGCCACATGTATTTCATGGGATTTAAAATACAATCCATACCTTTTATATCAGGATACCTCAACGTACTACATCAGTTCTACCTTTTTATCCAATTATTATGATATTTGGGAATTACATCCCTATCTTTGTAATGTTGGTCATAGGGTCCCTTGATTTTGATACACATGCATGGAATAATTGATGATGATACTCATTGTTGATTATTCTCTCCTATGTGATTTTGATGATTATGTTATCCTGTACCGATTAATTGATATTGTTGTTGGAAATTAGTCACCGTTGATTTCACATTTACTCATGGTTTATTAATATCTCTCAAGTTATAGGGATGATTATGATCTCCTAAATCGATAACTAGATCATGGTGGAAGAAATGGAACTCCTCAGAATTGATGTGACATATACTCATGGATGATTACATACTCCAAAGTGATGTATATGATTATCCTTCCCTTGAGATATTACTGGATCATGGTGGTGGAAATGGAACACCTCAACATTAATTTGACATATTCTAGATCATGAATAAAATATTCATGGTGATAGGGATTATTATGGTCTCCTAGATTAATTAAATGATAGTTGTGTTAGATGTGTAATTCCACATCATTGAAAAATAATCAATGATTATTTTTCTCTCCAAGGTTATAATGATGATTATTCTCTCCCAAATCAGAGACCTTGAGGGTCGTCCATGACATCTCACTTGGGAGTTCTCATTATTTATTGCATAAGGGTCATCCCTAAGAGATTATCTAAGTCCAAATATCAAGACCGCCAATAAAAAATGACCTTGAGATCATTTATGGGGATGGATTTACATGGTGATATTGGAATAACTTCAATATCAATACCATATTTACTAGAGTGTTTGTTGATACAAGTCATTCTTCAATATAGTTATTGGAGGAAGGTATGGGTGATCCTCAAAATAGGACATGTATCTCGGTTTATTATCACAGCATTATCATAGGTTTTTTTTCACTCATAAAACATGAATTTTTTATTGGGACTATAGATATAGATATGGACTTCATGGAGCATAGGCTGAGTGGTACGACATCCAATTAAGTGCCCTTTTCACTATATGTATAGACAATTGAGATTACAGTGGGCCTAAGCATCGGCTAATGTTGTTTATGTTACATCTCACCTTGATCATTTTTATTATATATATATTGATATATATATATTGATATATATAGAAAAACATATAGATTTATTTGATGGAACATTTCATAGTTTACCAGGATTATGGCCCCTGGGTAATATTTTTGTTTGATGTTATTTATTCTCTTATTCTTTTTCAGATTTTTGTCAGAAAGGATGAGAAAATTACATGAGAACGATGTTATGGTAGAATTATAATATAATTTTTTTAGTGCCCTAATGAGGTTATTACTCACTCTTATACATCCACCTTAGTGTGTTTGCGGGCCTTATTTATTCGTTTTCAAGTTGTGCATAGATGAATTATTGATATGGATTTTTCCTAGGGATGTATAATTGAGTGGAGATGACTATATGGATTCATATTATTAGGATAGATAATATTTATAGTTTCATTAATGCCAATTATGTGTTCTTGTTCAGATATAGTATTAGATCCTTGTACTTTTATTTGAGTTTCCTTTATATACTCCTCTATGTATGATCAAACTAATGGGAGACAAGTGTTGTATGTATGACTTGGCTATTATAGATTATATATAATTTTATTTATTATTATATAATGTTATATTTTATATTTAATTATTTATAATACATTATGTTTATTTACTATCATGGATGATATATAGTTATTTTAGTTGTTTTTATATTGAACTTAGGGTACAGTCTCTCCATGGACAGACCCTAGTTACTCAGTGGTATTAGAAATCCTCTGGAATATGGATAGTAATTATTGAGTCCTTGAGGAAAAAAATGGGGACACAACTTTAGTGGCTCTTGATTCAGGATGTTATATACATGATGATAAATACATGATGAAATAAGGTATTTCAAACTCAGAAAATGGAAACAGTGAAGGATTATTAATGAACAGGTAATTTGATGTTATAGAAGGATCATATATAATATTATAATTATTAATATGGATATTTTTTAAGATAAAAACATGTTTAAAACCAATAAATATGATGTTAAGGAATGTTATATCAAAAGTAATCTTGTGGTAAGGGATTTTTTCCTAATTTACCTCCCTTTGAGATATATTTATTATTATGATCCAATTCACTCTTATGTTGTGTATATTCTACCCCTTTGAAATATAATATCATTATTAATTCATTATTAATTGTATTATAATATTAAATTATCATTATTCCTTTGAAAGTGATTTTACATAAAAATTACCATGTCTTAAATGTTTTAAACTAACATTCTTGAGTGATTTCTAAATTTCTATTCATAAATTCTCTTTAATGAAATAATTTTTCATTGTAAATTACTTATCTCTTAAAAATAGTTATTATTGTACAATGGATTTTATTATTTCATAAACTATATATCATTTTTACATACATTCATTCTATTTGATACTTATTTGATAATCTAGGGAAATATTGACAAATCATTATCCTTTATTTAGTTCAGATATTTGATCAAAAGAATATTGGTCAGGAATAAAATATATTATTTGAAATATTTGGAATACATTTGATATGGAATACTTGGTTTGGGTTATGTTTAATGAAAACCCCTCGATGCATTGGTATTATTATGAGATGAATCACTTGAAAAAATATTATTGGTTTTTACCGAATATGATTCAATATTTCATGAGGATGTATATTTATATTGAATGTATCATGTTACTAAAAAATATGACATATTTTAATTATGAAATTACATTTTTAATATTTATTTATTATTATCCATGTGATTTTGATGATGAAAAAATCATCAGATGCATTTCATTCTCATTTTATTCAATAACTAGAATGCATTTTAGTTATTTACATTTCCATATTGATTATTCCATATCTTGTTATGAAATATAGTTTTTTTATTAAATGAAATATTTTTTAGATATACACCTCTCCATTTATTATGCTAATCAATTATTTAAATGGAATGTGTGTTAATATATTTTCCATTCCATATTATTCATTCCTTAAGGACTATGATTCATTAATTCATGATAGATTCATCTATACATACCCCTTAATGAGAATTTGATCTCACACTTATTTTGATTGATTTATTAGTTATCCATAAATTTTACTATATTTGATATGATGGGCTATGGAATGTGGAATAATGATATCTGTAGAAGAATTTTTTTTTCATTTGAATTTTAAAATGGAATCAATTGGTCAAGTATGAATCTATTTTACCATGACTAGTAATAAATTTAGTCCTTCCATATGAGATTCATTTTATCTTATTCCAATTTAATAGTCTATGGTACAAGATCTAGATTTATGGGGATGAGTCTGTTACATGACGTTATAAAAAATCATTCCAGGTGCATTTCTTATTTCTAAATCCATCAATTCACCTAACAAGGAGTCACCCACTGGGATACCCCGTCCCTAGCAATAAATATGAAAGGTCGTATCCTGCTATTGGGATGACCCCTATTTATATATTGAGTCTTATTAATCTTATTCATGATTATATACACACTCTAAATTGTATCTTATTCAATTCTAAACCCCATGAAAACATCCTCACATTCCTCACAAAAACAATGTGGTCAATGACATGATCAACTTTATAGATCCTCAATAGAATCCATCAAAATACAATTCTAGAAACTATAATTTAACAGTAAGTAATACTTGTCTATTTTATTATAAAAGATCCTCCATAATCTAGAAATTATTCCCATAGTATACCATCATTTATTGAGATCATCATCCTTGAAAAACTATTAGTCTTTAGATGATTCACCGCACTCATTTTAATCTTACTACAAAAATAATCCATAAGCCCTTCAAAAACATGATAAGTTATATAATCATCTATCTTATTCAATTATTATGGAAACTCTATGAAATAATAGATTCAAAAAAATACACAACCTATATTCTTAACGTTTTACGAGAATTTAATGTAAATGAGAAACATTCTTCACCAAAAATTTTATCTTTGAAAACACATTACATCTCTTCATAGTTAGTGGTAAACCCATTAAAAATTCAATCATCATTTAATACCATTTCAAAGTTTTTTATAGAACTAGATGTTTCAATCCAAAATGATTTAGATGATTGATATTTTCTTTCTATTAGGTATATAATCATGAAAGGATGTACGAAATGTCCATCTTCATATATGGACACATGAATTGACATCAAATTTCAGGGAACTTTTTTTCAAGCCTTGATGCACCATATATTTTGATTCCTAATATTTTATCATTAATTAATCTCTCGTGGATGATGGAATTATAAACCACCCATGCACATTTATCACTTATTCATCATCTAATGACCACCCATGGATGTTTTGACATCTTTATAGAAGATATATCACCACTTCCCTCTTGGGATATAACTCTTGGACACTCCTCAACAATCCCAAAAATAATGATTTTATTACTAATGTAGTAAATATTAAGTTTCCATCTTTATCAATTTCATTCATATTTCATTACACTATAAAACATGTTAGAAAACATTCCTATAGTGAATACCACTCACGAACGATCGGAATCACTAGTGATTTCCTACTAAGAGAATCCATAATAAATTTCCTTTTACATGTTAATAGGTAATCTCATAGTCAATTTTTTTGTAGATTATAAACCAAATTCATATATCCCAAACTAATATACCACCAATAAAAGAAATATCAGTACTCATAGTAGACCATGTAAACAAAAAACCTCTATCAAATGAGAAAATGTTCCCAATATTACAGAACATGGATCCAAAATTCTATATAAAATTAATGTGATGGTTAGTTCATCTCATTGGGTAAATGGAGATGTAAGGCATTATAAAAAAATACTAATCCATCATTATATGAACTACTCCTCACCAATATCATAAAGAATTATTGTACACTGACCAATGTACTAATGTATTTTATCTGGAAAACAACTTGAACTTACTATAAGAACATCTCAAAATATAATGAAATTCAACGATCCATTGGGTAGGTCATGTGGATAATTACCCAAACCTACCATCTAAAATAATCATGGAGATAGATCTTAAATATCTAAACCTTTTTACATTATTTATAGGTAAGATGAATCAAATTTATGTGTAATTGTTAACAACAAGATTAATTAGATACTGATATTTATCCCTTCTATTTCTCTATGAATTTCTATACATAATAAAAATTCAATGAGTCAGAAAATAAATAACTGAATAATTTTTTTATAATTTCTCCTAAGAAAGATCCTCTCAACCCAATTCTTGTCACATGCCACCCCACATATTTTGAGAGGTCACTTCTGGATGAATTTTAATAGTATAACTCTTTGTTCCTCTGATGTCTATACCAATTAGAATATTTCCACTATGATTTGAATTTAGTTCTCAAAATCATGTTCTCCTCTAGCACATTGATTAACTGGTAGATTTTTTGTCATGAATTCATGGTAATTGTGAACCATGGTCTATCTTATATCTTTTATATGCATTAGAAAAATCAAGATGAATCAGGGGTAGAGTGTCTCTAATTCTTAATCCACTTGAGTAGGTGTTAGAGCTTCCTCAAGTATAAAAAACATGGTACAACCCTCCGAGTTCTAGCTAAGAATGAATCCTGGATATTAAATCAACACATTTGTCTCAATAATATAAATATATATATATATATATAAAGTGAAAGATAAATTTTCATCTAAATAATTACAATATAGGTATATCAAAATCTAAAGAAATAATCAAGGAATTTAATAAAATAATTAGTATGGATTGATATATATGTGTATATTTGTACATGAAATGTTATCCCAAACTCCAAAAATGTATGAATAAAAAGCCATAATAGCATAAAATTATTATAGTAATCATATCACTTTTATATTTATGATATTTTACACATGAGCTAGATTGTAACATGGAATTTCCCCTACTTGATTCCCCCAATGACTATCACTTTTATAATCTATCACAAAATATCCAACATGATAATAATGAAATCTCAGCTATGAAACCATTTTATAATTACTCAATTCGGTTTTCCCAAAAAACACATGAGTGAAGTCTCCGTAATTCCTCTTTTGTGGCCCCACATATAAGAGACATTGATGACTAGTCATGAGGTTATAAGAGTAGATTGTGAAGACTCTAGCCTCTAAAATCATACACATGAAACATAATCATAAATACAATTTCACATCAAAATTTATTCCAATGGAAGATAAAATAAAAATAATGTAATATCAAATGTCACCCATGTCACACATATAAATAAACTAGGAACCCAATGTGGAATGCCAAACATGAGTATAAAATTTATAAGAATACTTATAAAGAAAAATCATTGAATTCACTAGAGTCCATACCTATATCACTTCTAGACCGCATCTATATAGATCATTTATATGTTATTACTCCCAAAAAATTTACACTAATCTAGAAGAATTAATTCCTCATTTTCATTTAGATTCCCAATATTATATTATTTAATAAAATCTAATAAGACCGCATAAATGAATCCTTTACATGAATGAATAACTATTAAAGATTCATATATTGATAATAATAAATACACAATAAATAAGAACAAATAATATGTCGGTCCTTCATGTGATAATAATCATCAAATTATCTTTATCCATACCTACATTTACTCTGTAGTGGAAGGGAACTCATAATGTATGTCAGATTTGACTAAATCATTACAAAATAGTTGTTAACATGTCTCTTGGAGTATGAAGGAATCATGTCATATTGGGCCATATATTCCTTGCATAATAATTACATAATATGTTAGGCATCATTGCCATCAAACCCCATCTTGGTCAATGATCAGGCTTCAAGGACATTATATTTTATGGATGCCTTGGTTCTAGCCTCATTATCATCATACACCAAATACCACTTCCTCAAATTAGTCCTCCGAACCATAATGTACTTACCCTTTGTTTATTTCAATCTTTTTCATCATCTTATATCTTGCACCATCACCTTTATAGGAAAACTATATAATGATTGTCCACATATTCAATGTTCCATAACTATAAACAGTAAATACATTTTATAGAAATATAATGTGATATATTATATGAATAAATAAAAGAACAAGTCATAATGAGGATAAAAACAAGAATAAATGTACATGTGATCAAAATAAAAATTGTGGTAACAAGATGCATAAAAATACTCATTGAATCAACATCATATATGGTTTTAATGCATTAAACACTTAAAAAATATCACTAGAAATAATGCTGAAACAATGTATTATAAGAGAAGTTTCAATTCAATGAAATAATTCTATATGAGGATCCCAATATATAAGAAACATCCTACCTCAAAAATATTTATCTGAAACTATGAAAACAGTTGAGAGACAATTCCATATATCACAATTGAGATATAAACAAATTAAATCCATATTCAAAGATTCCATGGACTGTATCACAAATAAAATACATTATGTTTATTGATTTATATCAACAAGTTACTAACTAAACATTATAGTGTCTAAACAAACATACAACATGCAATCCACATAAAATGATTGAATTTTGGATGATAAAATAATTTTTCACAGAAAATCTAGATCACCCACCATTTAAGAAAATATCCTTGAATCCATCCTCAGATTTTATGAAATTCCTTTGATCTAGAAACAACATGCTAAATCTATGAATCAACACAATGGATTAATTATGGATATATAAGAAAACTACAGAGTGGAGGTTCATGGATCCAAAACTGTATGTCCTGATTAAAAACACATATGGAGACAATAAAATTAATATATTATTTATTTTAAAACATTGTGGGAAAACCATGGTGTCTCTAAATTTGAGGGCAAAATATTGAGGATGATTAATGGGAAAAATAGGAAATTTTTGGTCATTAATGATGTTAATTGATCAACAATCCATATCCAGATGGTTTATTGACAAAGAACTATAAATTATAGACAAACCATGAAAGGAAATTTAATCCTCATGGCTACCCACATGGTTTTATTGAATGGATCTTCAAATAATGCATATACCATCCTTTTGGCTACTACAACATGTTTCAGGGTTTATAAGGTGCGACCACAATGATTGATATACTATGTCTAATAATCATACTCCCACTATTTATCCAACTATTTTCCATACTGTTTCCTAGTTATTAAGAATGTTTTTTAAAATATTTCATAAAATGTGAAGTTTTATAATGTCTTATCATACTATCTAAATCAAAAAAACACATAAAATTAGCACAAATAAATCAATTATCTAAAAATATTGATAAAATGAGAAAATTAAATTATAATGTACATGACCTTTTTGAGCTGGTTACACCATGGGAATATGAAAATGACCTAAATCAGGGAAATTTAGTAACAGTATAAAGAGGATTGATCTGTTCTCAAATATTTTTTTATAAAAAATTCAAATTATATAAAAAATTCAAAGGTTTTCTTTGTTTTTTATATAATACAATTATGATTAAGAGATTATTGTTTTCCTTTTAAAAGTGATCAATCTAAAAGATACGTGGTAAATGATATTTTTTCTTTTCATATATTTAACTTTAATCACCTTCTCTTAGATTTGATGATTCTGAGTAAACGAATCATAATGAAATCAAAAAACCATTATTGGGTGATGTTATAGAGGACTATTGAATTATCATGGAATTATTAAACCACTATAAAATTAAACTTATTCTCAACAATTAAAAATTAAATATAATATATTCAAAATAATATTTTATAATTATTTTTATTTAATGAATTAAATGAAGTTAAATATTATAGTATTTAGCTTATGAATTTAATGAATAGAATTTTTTTTCATAGATTTCTCCCATAATTAATGAAATTGAATAGATTTAATGCACATATAAATTATTTCAAAAATGATAGAAATTATAAACTATGAAATGGAGAGTAATATATAATTTTTGGAAGTGTTTTTCCATTTTCATGATTGATTTCAATGGTTTGCATGATTTTATTGGGATCATATAATTGGTATCCAAGGAGGTATTAAATTGTATAAGTATTATAATAAATTTTTAATAACTACATAATATTATACTATAAGACCCCCAATGGGGTAATTAATTTCATTTTCCACTACATAGATATGCAGTATAAGATAAAAGATTTTATATTTTTCGATACAATCATCATTACTTTTAAAAGAAATAGTAAGAAACTCATATTTATTTATTATTAAAAATTAAAATGAGTGGTATAATTTCATTAAGGTTTATATTTTCCCATTCATTAGAAAATCATAATCTTATTCATTTATTTACTATTTAAGCATTCAATTAATGGAAATTTTCCCTAATTTCTCATTACATCCCCTCTACTTTTATCATTTTAGGTTCATATTGTATAATTTTATTTCATATATGGTTCAATTAATATTTTTAAATTTTATTATCACGGAAAAACCCTCCCTCCTACCATATGAAGTAAATGTCCTATTTATTTTCTTCTATTAGGGAAGAAAATATTTTCTCAACCTCTTTTTATCCTTATTTTTCAATAGTGTTGTTGTTTTGATGATTTAATTTTTGTGACTCAATCTATGAAAAATAATAATTTTAAAATCATTCAATGGTTTTTTTCATGAATGAAATATAGGGATATTTTAAGGGAATCTAAATTATAAACCCGAAGAATTAATTTTCACAAATTTTTTGTGTTTATAAATATATATACAATGAATTTTATAATAATTTTTTTTCCAATATTTGTTTTTTATTGAAAAATTAAATCTTAATTTACTTATTCATGTTTTCCATGGATTAATTCATACACTAGATTTGTGTTTTCCAAGTATTAACCCATAAATAGTCATTATTGATCATTTTTTATATAATGGTTAATCATTATAAAAAATATTTATATATTTATTAGATATTATATCGTCAAAATCTTCCTTATGACCGTCTATGATATCCAGATGATGAAAAATAATTATATCATTTCATGATGGTGTTAGTTCATATGTACGTATGAATAATGACTCTGTTAAAAAAATGAAATGAAATGAAATTAGAAGAGATTTTACCATTAAATATTTATAATTATATCATAATTATTATTTTTATTCATCTAATTAATCTTCATAACCATCCATGTAGGTGAAAAATTGAATATTAAATACACCATTCAGGGAAATGGTATTCCATACATCTGTAGAATAATCTTTTAATTTCCCAATGAAATAAAGATGTATGACAATAAGAAATATATATTTACATTATATTAGATTAATTATAGATTAATATATTATATAAAAAATATACATAAAATTAACAACCATAAGTTCATGTGATTGAAAATGAAATACTCTCTTTTTAGATGTGGTAGTTTTCATGTATATACAAGCAATACTTTCATTTCCCATTTCTTAGAAAAGGATATTAATAAGGGTTATAAAATTTAAATAATAGCATTATAATGTATTTTATACATTTATTATTATATATCATCTAGGATACATACTCATTTATAAGGTTGAAAATATGAAATGAAAAACATAGTAAGGAGTTATAGCTCTTCTTTTTGAGGAATCTATTGGGTTAAACATTATTCATTAATATAACGGTCTTACCAAATGAAATAAAGAAATAGGATATGGTTAAGGAATATTGAAATAAATTAGAGTAGGTTATGAAAACTTAAATTGATCAATATACATGAGTGAGAGTGGTTATTTGGTTCACTTTTATAAGTGAGGTGGTTGGATATCTTGTAAATATCATGTATATTTATATAATAAAATGTCATTTACATGAAAATGGATCAATGGTTAAAAAAAATAAATTATATGAAGGATGAGGTCAATATATAATAATTATATAGGATATAGATACACTCTAAGATATTTTATCCCTTATCACATTAGGTTAACAGCATATAAATACCATATAACATATACAGTGGTAATAAATGTTTACATTAATTATTATATATTATAAAAAACGTTAAATTGACCTATTTAATTAATTATGAAATAATAAATTAAAATATTAAAATCATATTATTAAATTCAATTCTAATATTTTCATGAATTGTATTTAAAATGCAGACACATCTAATTTGAGTATTTTCTTTTGACAAATCCAATTTCATTTTTGATAATATAAAAAATTAATTGTTCTCCTATTAATAATAATTATATGAATTAATTTTATTTACATTTATATATAATCAATAAATTTAATTAGGAATTTTAATCATAAGAGATTATTTTTATCATTTAAAATGGAAATATATATATTTTTAAAAAAGTTTAATAAAAAGTGTCATCATTTACCTTCAAAAGTAACATTAAAATTGGTTCATTAAAAAGATTATCAATAAATTATATATTATATATATTTTTAAAAATTATTATCAATAAAATATTATAATTTAAAATAAAAAATATTTATATATTTGTAATATTTTATTTATAATGGAATTTTTTATAAATTAATTTATTGATTATTTAGATATATTATGTTTAAAATCAATATTCAACCAATAAAATTAATAATTATGTTATTTTGAATATTAAAATTAAAATTTTTCTTTTGTTTGATGATATTAAAATTTTAACTTAATATATTTGATATTTTTGTGTTACCTTCTTCTTCTCTTATAAAACATTAACCTAAAAATTTTAATGGATATGACATCCTAAAAAATTATGGGTAGTTTGTCACCCTAATATCATATACTTCCAAAAATAAATTATATATTTTCAGACTTCTCAATATATCTATTACTATTTGTGTTTTCTAATTTTGTAATAATTTTTCTCTACCTTCAGTAGTTCTGATTTGTAATTCATCTTGATTTTGATAAGGTTAAAATTCAATTTCATTATATATGATCACATTAAATGGCTATATAATATAAATTCCCAAAAATGGGATATTGAACAAATAATATTCTTTGTTAAGGTTTGGGGAAATATCTAAATAACATGAAACTATTCCATTTCATTATATAATTTCAAAATATCTGATATACCAAGGGATCATTTTTTCAATCTTTTCGAACCATATAATAACCTGACATGGAAAAACCATTAATAAAATTTGACATATTAACTGGAATTAAAAATTCGTAATTCTGTTTCTAACATAGGAATTTTATCTACATCGATATTCATTGATATAAGACTATGTAATATTTACATTCACTATATTAGACATTACTTCTTTTTTCACCATAATTGATCCATTCACAAAATTACTGCCAACAAGATGGTCTGACAAAAATACTTCCATAAAATACTCCTACGAATACATTTTTATAAATTATATGAAACTATTTATATAGGGTAATTTTAAATAATATAAAAATTTATCCCACAAAAGATGAATGTCATGTGATAAATCCTATGTATGAACTCAAATGCTTAATAGTCATTTCATACTACCCATAAGATTGAATATGTAAGGTATTTCTTAATAATATATCTTCATTTACATCCTACAAAAGACTCATATAGAATTTTATTTCAATTTTTGGTAACAATTAGGTTCAACTGAAATAGGATCATTATGATGTCTCACAAATTCATTAATATAGGTCTGTATGAGGAACTACAGTTGTAGGTCTTCCCCTGTATAAATTAATATTTTGGGAAATGTAATGTCAATCAATAGTAACCCATACGAAATTATTCTTTCTATGATTATTTTTCAATTTCATCATAATGTCTATAATGATACTTCTTTATTTCCATAAATTCATGATGATTACTTATTAAACCTATTTGATTTTTTTTCTCATCCTTTATAAATAGAAACAAATATGTATCATATTTTATAGTATAGAATTTCCCACTTCATTGTAACAAATAAAAAATGATCCATTAAATCATTATAGATTTTGGAACTATAGGGGTTTATAATGAAATTGGAGTTATGATGTTCATATAATAATTCTCTTTTCATATAAGGAACTAATTGAATACATAAAATCAATCCATATTATAATAATCCAACTTTATAGGTGATGTTAACAAAAATTCCATCATTAAAAACATTAATTATCTTTTGAAAATACTTATAAAAAAGATGGTAGTAATTTAATATTTTCAATAATGATGTTCTAGAAATCAATTGTAATTGGAATGACAGTTATCATTCCATAACGAGTATCGTATCCTTAATTGCTAATTTCTTGAATATATGATCATGATCCATCATCATTTAAATCACAAATCCATCATCATTCCCACTAAACACTTCATCCACCTTATTTTCATTCCCATGGTGGTAATGTAATGTTAAATCATCATCCTTGAGTTGTTACGACCATCACCATTACTGAATATTGTGATATTTTTTGAGAAGGTTTATTTTCAACGTTTATGATTTAAAAATACTCTTTACCTTTCATTATAGATTTAATACCTCCATATCATTAGTGAATTAATTATTTCTCCCTAATAAATATCACAAACTAGTTAAGTTACTTTATTAATTTTTAACATAATTGATTCATGTGAAAAAACACAATAATTATATATATGATCAAATCCATTTACCTTATTTTATGCATCAGTATATATAATAAATATTTCCATTCCTAATGGGAAAATAAAATAATAGATATTTAACCCAAGACCACATAAGTTGTTTAAATCATTCGTGACAAATATAAATCCATATTTACATAACTCATTTATATGTAAATACGGTTAATTATTTAGCTAATATAGATACATTTTGGAAAAAAGTCAATAGTAAAAAACTATTCTATGAAAACATCACACCTTATTTATTTTAAATAGTTTTTCCATTCATGAACTATGATTATCATAGAATAATCCATTAATAATATATTATTATGGAAAATATTACAAAAAACATGCAACCTAAAGCCAGAAATTTTGCGATTGAGTTTTCTAATCATATTAATGTTGTCTAAGATTATCAGGAATGATTTTTTAAATGAATTTTATTCTATTAATATATTTTATATTATAAACAATTATTCTTAATGTATATAAAAATAAATTATTTAAATAATATTTACATAAAAATTTAATTATACCCAAGAAAAATGGTTTATCGGGGAATCTAAGGATAATTGAAATAACATTGTAATACCCAAACTTGAATCGAATGTTTTATTTGAAATATAATTAAATTTCCTAATAATGATTATGATTCCAAGAACAAAAACCAATTCTTTAAAAATATTTAGCTCTTAGAATTTGGTCTAATAAGTACTCATTGCATGGTAGATGATACATGTTCAATTTAAAAATTGTATTGATTTCATTATAATCAATTCCTGAAAACATGGACACATTATTATTCATAAAAACAATAATAATGGCGCCTTAAGGTCAAACAGAATGTAAAATGAACCCCTTATGACACAAAATAATGAATTATTCTCCAAATTCAACTAACTTCCCAATGGGTATCATATAGGGATTCTTAAATATGCATTCTTTATCAGGGTTATGGTCAGTAAAATATTCAAATTCATCATTAGGAGTATGTCTAGTTAATTCATAAGTTAAAAAATTCATGCAGTAGTGTACGAAAGGTACATATTCTATTTTAAGGATAACATTCTAATCCATAAAATTCTTTTTTTATTATTCCATTATAATTTCATTAAGGGGAGATATTATAGTTTGAAACATTCAAAACATATATTATGAAGTACCCCATCTTAATTTAAGTGATTTAATATCCCCCTCAGGAATAATAATATTTATTACATTTAAATAAATATTCTAATTATAATTTTAAATCCAATAAATATTTAGGATTAAATAAAAAAGAACCATATGTATTACAACCAAAAAAATGAATAAATATATTTATATTAATCATAATGGGAAATTGATATCAGGAAATTATATAAAAAAGAATCAAAAAGGGTGTTTGGATAGATTAAATGTTTTATAATGTGAGTAATGATGATGTAATATTATTTGGAAACATGGAATATATAAAAAAGACAGAACATATAGAATCCAATTGAGAAATAACTAGCAATGAGTTTATGAAAAATATTCTTACTACCATATATCTAGGAACAGCAACCTCAACTATAGTAATTGAATAATCTTGAGTTTCTCCCATAGGAATCTTCAATGAATGGTTCCCATAATTCTTGAGACATTATATTGAATTATTAGACAAATCATTATAGCTAAAATATGGAGTAATATTATATTAAGTAATTTAATTTTATTTTTGTGGATTTTCTCCCATTTAATTGAAAATTAATATACTCATATTCCAAAAATCATGTTCTATGTTGTTTTTTCATTATTTTTCATATGTTGTAAATCTAATTGTTACACTGTTCTACATTCAAAAATTTATTTTCACATATTCCTAGACCAAAAAAGCATTATATTAATATCCATTAATGTTCAATGGACATTATAATTATTTCCAAATTTATATGGAACATAATAATATATCATCCTATTTAAAAAAATTAAGAGACCAATGACATTCAAATACTTGTCATAATACCATATAATTAATTATCACTCATGTTTTCTAGATAAATTTGTTAGTCTACAACATGTGTGACTAATATTGTAGAGTTTTCATTATACACTATAATATTTTATTCTTCCTTGTTTCTCCTTGTACGGAACATCCTCCAAAATTTAGTCCTATTACCTAAATGAAATTATTTCTCAAACAACTTCACTTTAAAATATATCCATTAAATATATCATATTTCCTCTTCCTCTATAATATCATGAGTCCAAAGACACATTTATATGGATATCCCAATATTTAATAAATCACCGATAATCATCCCCCATTCATATAACCATAATGCCAAAAATATATATTTTAGGTCATGGATTTATTCCTTAGCTTCTAATTCATTTTTATTTCTAATAAATTATAAATGATTCATCTGTATAATGAGATAAAAAATGTGTGAAATTTGATTATGAAAAATATTATTCTCTATATAATAAATTATATTTATTATTACATGAGTTATTTTCACTGATATATTCATTATCTAATCAATTACCACACTATTTTTGTTGAATATCTCAAGAATTCATTCCCTATATTGTCTATGGGTGTCAATTCCCATATTTTCAACAAAAACCATATATAATAAATTGTACACACAAAATATAATCATAGTCATGATGAATATTAAGCCCATAAAATACCTAAAATATATAAAATAGTAAATAGGATTTCCATATTTTATGTTTATAAAATACATAAGTTCAAATTATTCATGCTTAATATTATCTACTACCAACTATTGAAACCCAAATTTCTGAATAAAATATAATGTTTACATTAATTCATGGGTAAAATAAAAACATTATAATATTTCCAAGGGTCAATCATTTTTGTTTTATTGGAGACTAAATATAAACATCATTCCAATATTACATATAAAGTATGATAAATGTCACATAATAAAAATTTCAATAATCCTTCAATCTTATTCTAGATTCCACTTCCTATCACATAGATAGTCAAACCAATAAATTGTGATCTCATATTCTCAATAAGGGTTACAAATAGTGGAAGTTATCTCGAGTAAAAAAGGAAAACCCATTATTTCATGATAGAAAATCTAAATACCTTTCATTTAATCATCATATTGAAGTTATTTTATATCAATAACTAAAATTAATATAAAAATCAAATAGATAATACTAAATAAATTTTATACATTATAGATTGTTATTTTGAGAGATTCGTTATGATGCCATCGAGGCCAATTCCACAATAACATAAATATTACCATCATCACCTTGGCCAATAAAAATTTAATTAATTGGTAGTTATATACCAAATAAGTTTAAATATTTCATGATATAAATTTTTACCAGCATACCCATCACTACTTCAATTTTCTATTAATAAATAATCCCACCCCTAATATTAACATAAAATTGTTTTATTATATATTTAATGATCAAATAAATTCCTTAATAATATGAAATTAAAAAATTTATTATTGAATTATGAATTAAAAATAACATATCTTCAAAAGTGAATTAAATAAAATAAAACTCAACATTCATTAAAAAAACTATATATATTATTGGAATGTGGTTTATAAAATAATCTTATTAGTGATAGAGAATAATATAGAGTTGATGAAAAATATATGATCTAATGTAATGAAGGAGTGTAATAGGGAATATGAATATCAAAAAACTAATGAGAAAATATCAATAATTAAATAATTGATGAAATTTGATAAACATTTTATTATAAACAAGTCTATAATTGAAATTTTTCTTCTAGAAATTATATTTGAAATTTTATGTAAATTATTAAAAATTCGTTCATTGTAATACTGATTATGAATGATGTTATAAATCACATCAAAAATACATTTCATTCATTAACGAAATCATTAACCTTTCATTATCAAGTAAAAATTAATATAAAATTAATTTCATTGAAATATAAGAAATTTACTTTAGTGGAATTTAACTATTGAATAACAGTTATGGTTAATGAAAACATTAGAAAACATTTATATTAAAATATCATTACATAGAGACATTATTAAATAATGTAAAAAATTAATCTTAAATAAAATTAATGATTTTTTTAAATTGAAAATAATGTAAAAGGTAGTTTATAATGAAATTTATAAATCATTTAATTTAATAATAATCTATATGTTAAACACTTATGATGAATAAGGTCATGGAGGAAAACAATTTTTAACAATAATTAAGTATTATGCTCAGTATCCCATAAAATTTATTCACATAGTGATTAATCATCCAATAAGAGAAAAAATTAAAATTAATATATATAATACAATCATAGAAATAAAATAAGAAAATATATGGGGATTAACATAGTGAGATCATATAATTTTCCCAATTGAAATCCAAATATAAAAAATCCTGAAATAAATTGATATTGTAAAATAAATGCCTTACCTAAAACATCTACATATTTGAGCAAGATTAAATATATTATAATATTATTATTAACATTTCATTAATATATTACATATATATTCCTATTTTTCATAGCTATTTTAATTCCGTTATAACATTTCATTACATATTCTATTCCAATTTAATAAAATAACCTATCATCAAAAGTTAATTTGTTTTTATTCTCATCTATGATTTGGATTAGTTGTTCCAATTCATAACCATATTTTATATATTCATTATATATTGAATATTATTCATATTTTTATTCATTATAGACATTTTTAGAACCATTCATGTATCAAAGTAATACATATTGGATCATGTCACTCATTGAGGTGGTAGTCTTCATGTTTGTAAGAAGAGGATTTATTTTTTAAATTGTATGAATGGAATGAATATGAATTACGGTAAATAATTATATAATAAAATTTGGTTCATTTTTATAAAATAATATCTACAAATCCATCCTTATTAAAATCCATGATATTCCGATGATGAAAAATAAACACATTGTTCCAGGGTTTTAGTCATCTATATTTGAACATGACAGATGTATCATTTTTTATATTTTTGGGATGAAAAAAATTATATATTAAATGAAATATAGAGACTAAAAATTATGTATACTATATTATATTTTCTCATTATGTTTTTGTATAATTAAAAATTAAATATTTCACTTTTGGATATAGTAGCATGTACGCCGGCACGAAAATGATTTTATTTAGAATTAGAATAGAAGAGTATGATGTAATCATATATATAATTATTCTAGAGTATTAAATACATTAAATATATATTTTATAAAATATATATTAATCATAATATCCAACTAGGAATGGTGGGGTTATAAAATGAAATAAATATCATAATGGGGGTGATAGTCCACAAAAACGTACGTGTGATGCCTTTATTTCCCACTTGATTCTAATGGGGATAATTATTTCCTATAATAATTATATAATAACATTACAGATGAATCTAGACACGGATTTCTTTATATCACCATGGTTATAACATATTTAATGAATATTGAAAATTATGTTAGATTAATGAACACAGTTAAGTGTTACCCCTCATTGTTATGAGAACATATTTGGATAACCGCATAAACCTTCATTGAATGATTAAAATTGAAGAATAAAATCTATAAGAATTTTTGAATTAATCTATTATGTCATTTGGGTATATCTTGTGTGGGCCAAATGTGTCACTTCCCAACCCTATGCACTACAAAACCATAAGTGGGACAGTTTCCAGATCACCCCAAGCATATATCCCCATACAATAGAGGTTGGAGACTAGAATATAGATTCTAATGGTTGTATGGTGGGGAGACTATACCCTCATTACTAGAGTATAGAACATTTATAATAATAATAAATAATATAAAACAATGGATGAAGTATTTATAATAGTGATGTGGAAGATAAATATAATAACTACTAAAATTAAGATATGGCCAACGCTAGTATAACGATGCCTGAATTTTCATAAGAAGATATAAAGAAGGTGAAATTTATTAGGAGGTATAATAAACTATGAAAGAAAGTAAAAATTACACAATGCTTCCCCCATTATAATTACGAACTCCAAGTCATTCATGTGATCATCACTCCAAGATGCTTTCATGACAATACATATAATAGTCTAATGGTCCTGTGAACATGATGTATCCTCTGAAACCCCTTCATATTTGGTGCCCGAGTAAGTTATGAGATATACTTATTATACTACCACTAGTTGTGTATAATTAATAATCAAATATGTGAGTATAAAATACAAAAATGTTTAGGTATGAAAATTAAGTAGATAAGAAAAAATATATAAAACTGTAAACATATCATCTTAGGTTCCTAAGGGGACATGACCGAAACTACCTACTTCAGCCTGTCCTATTATGTCTCTGAGAAAACATATTAATATATATATACTATATATGAACTATATATGTAGTGATTATTATATTCATATATACATATACCAAGTATTATCAAATATCTAGGAGTAAATCAGGAATCCATGAAAAATAGTACTAACAATATTATAATAGTAGAATTGCAATAAAAATTTGTAATGGAATTCATGACAAAAGAATATATGAAATTATTGGATAAAGGGATACTCTAATACATTATAATCAAGAAGATATATCATTTCTTGTATCCTAAATAAACATTTTGTGGGCCATACCCAACCTCCGAATCCAGGGGGTCCTAGAATATCATTCCAAATAACCCATGTTATGTGGATGTCTTGCAATTATCCTCATCTAAGGTGGTGTGACATGTCCTCGCCAATGAGCCAACAGAATTTCCCATTAATCATTAAGAGATATATAGTAATCAACTATCCATATTGTCTGATAGACCAACGTTCTATAAATAATGAACCTAAATATCTCAAGGCGTAGTGGATCCCTTTATATAAAATTAGTTTAACATGTAGAAAATTTCAATGTGTCATCCATCCCATAATGAAATTCTATTTTGTAAATAATAATATAAGACATGACTATGTCAATCCATTTAGACATATTATTTTCATTAAAAAATATTTCCATACCAATAGGAATGAAATTTACAATTTATGTATACACTAGGAGGGAAATGTTTATTTTTCATTTCAAATAAAGAAAAGGGTTCCATGAACATAAACCTAATATCAAATCATCTAACATGAATAAAGGGCATGGAGACACCCATAACATCAATCTATACATACAAAAAGACAATAATAATCTCCCTTTTATTTTATATTAATGAACACCTCAATGATGAGTTTTATTAGAAGACATAGAATTCCCATCAACAATTATCTCAACTACATTTAACCATCACATTCAAGTAGAATAGTATGGAAGGGCTAAAATGTGGTTCAAATAATAATCCAATATTTTAATACAAATTATTTAAATTAACACACCCCAAGTGTTGTTTAATCATTAGGTAGACAAAAATAATCTAGTATAAGTAATGAAGTGAACCCACACTAAAGGTGGGGGGGATTAGTTGAGTTCAACACCTCCAATCGATTTATTTAAAGATAAATGCAAATCTAAATTAAGGATTTTGGCTCTACAAAATTAACTTCATGTTTACGAGGCGTTTCATTGAAACTATGGCTTGTAGCACAATTGTGAAATTTTATTAAATGATGTAACTAAATAGAAAAACATTAGACCACCTAACTGTTACTAAGGAAGATCTGTTGGTCCAACATAAATTATTGAATTGAGTCGGTTAGAGAGAAAACAATGAAATAGAAAAATTCCCTAAAAATATGGCATATGATATCATACCAAAAGAGCATAGAATACAAAAAGATAAATTAAGAACATAAGGAATATGATTAAAGACCTTACTGTAAGCTATCCCACACAGCTTATTGTGGGAGAAATGGATTCTAGATAATGGATAGGAATCATTGACAAATGATAGGAGGAGGAGAGAACCTAGGATAAGTGTTGCATATAGGTGATATGATAAGAGTGGGATAGATCAAAGAAATAGGTTTCATTGGAAAAGTGTAATAATTCCCCATTAAATGAATTATGCTTTTAGGACACATGTTTTCACAAACCATGCACCAAAAACTATGGAAGATCCATTTTCATGGAAGGGGAACAGAGAGTTCATGAATAAAATTTTGGAAACAATGTGAAGACCATGACTTTTTCCACAATAAAATTGTCTGCAGAACCCACATGACCATAAAGGTCCTCTATCATGGTTAGAAGAAACAATGTGAGACCACCAAATCCCATAGATCATCTACATGGTTTTATCCTGGTGGGCATCATGGTTTTACAAAAACTATTTTCCATTAATAGTTCTTCCAAATTTGTAGTATTCCATTAAGGCTAATCTTGAATCTTTATGGAACATTCGAGGAACCTCTTGGGACATTAAAAATAATAAAAACAATACTTTTAAGTGTACCAACACTTTTATGTGTACCGACACATTGGATTTATTACCAATTCATGGTTTATATAATGAAACCTATACTAAACACTAAAATGTAAAATGCGCTATAAATTTTAACTTGGTCCAAAAAATGGGTACTTACCCTCTCCCCACATTATAAAATCTCATCTATTGGAAGATTTTTTAAAAAGAATACAACATAACTTATCCTACATGGGTCATGAAGTTTTATTTAAATGTGTTTATTTAATTCCCAATTCCCAATGCACATATAATAATTACTCTATGCATACATAATGTTATCTATAAATGCTCGAGTTCATTGTTGAAATTATAATTTATACATGGAATCAAATATTACAAGAGGATATAAAACTATAGGCATGATTAGATCAGCATCTCTATAAAAATCCATCCCATTTAACTTCCCAACATATGTTATTGAATTAAATGGATAATTCTAAGTCATATTATCTCAACCATTTCATTTATCCAATGAAAAATCCTTTTAGAATTATGTTGACTCTTTATAAAGTAATCCAAACATGGTGAAATAGATGAATCCTAATCCAACACAAATATGTTTGCCACGCCATATTTTCATGAAAATCATCTGATGTCCCACACTGCATCCATCTACTCTAATGACATTCCATGAATGGTTCCTTGGTAACTACATTTAATGAAACATGAGGAATCATGTCGAGCCACCTCTAGCTATGTGTTCCTAAAAACATGGATTATATGGACCACGTATTTCTAAAACTATATCCTTATAACATTAATATATGTTTTCTATATATTTTCATTGGGAACACTCACTGAATCCCACAACCGGAAACTGGTTATTTTTATTCCAAAAATATCAATTATGATGACATTCCACTACATTAATGGTTGATCATACTCGATTCAGCACACTAGGATTGAAATGATTTAAGAAAATCACATTTGATACCAACGATAACTCTATGGTTACATGTTAATCATCAACCAAAACTTATGAAGTCCATCAATGTTGGTACATACTCTGTTGTTTACATGTGATATATTTCTACACAACAAAACATCCACATATCAAGAACACTGCCTATTCCCAATGTAGAGTAAATATAATGTAGTGTAAGACCAACACTCTCCCAGTTGATCCAAGATGAGATTATGTTTGGGTATGTGAGAACCTCTAATACTAGACTACACTATGGTGATTCAATTGATATCAAAAAGTACCCATGACACACCCTCTATAATAATGAAAAAGTGATCTGCATGGGTTCAATCCAATTATTCCCATAACCAAGGATTTGAATATAATAATCATTTATAGTCACATATTTTTTTGAAATTCATCTTCACCTACTGAAACATACTCACTACCCAACCGTGACTCTTTAGCACTGAAGGAATTCCATGATCACTCAATCACAAAAACCATATATCATCTTGGATTGATGATGTTTTAAAAAAAATTGTACATATCCAACCACTCACTATCATGCTTCCATGAAAACAAAACACATTGAAAACTAATCATATATATGGGAAATAAAATGTATCATTGACCATCATCAAATGGTCTACCATGGTTGTGTTCCTTCCATGTAAGGACATTGTTTTCCCTGGTCGATGTGACACTATCCACATATGAGTTTCCATGATATCTAAAGAAGTTAAATTATTTCCACCAATAGAAATGTAATCCAAAAATACTTTTCCATACATATGAAAATCCTCCCGAGTTACATCGACACACCTTATAGCATGAAGCCTAACATCAAAATCTAACAGCTCGACATGTAAAATCGCCAAATGATCGGGGAATGTCATCCAAATAATTGGGAAAACGTGATTTCCTTAATTCTAAAGTCACACTAATCTGGAGATCATCCAGGAGTAAAATCAATAGCTTGAGGCTCAATGATTGCTACTAATAAAAAGGGTTCTCAATACCATTTAGTTACATGATAGATAAAACCTACATCAATTCATACTACCCCAAAATTCATTTTCTCAATTAAACATCATTTGACATTGTTAATTATATTTCCATCCTTATGAAACAATTGAAGATGTCCTATAATGAAAAACATATCCTAGAGTCACATAATCCCAAGTGACTATCAAATAGGTTGATGACCTCTTGAGTCATCCATTGAATATAAAGAGACGGAATATGACCTATTAGGTGGTCATACATGATCAATTAATTTATAACCCACTCAAACTGATCACTATATTATTATCACACCCATAACATAGTCATAGAATAAAATTAAAACCTATCCATACTGAGTGTCACATTAAGAATGTAGGAGTCCAAATATGGACAATATGTCCTCAACTGTACCATCCATCTAAAACATCTCATAGGCATGGAGCATGATAATAATTTTTAAGGGAAGAACTATATCTAGGATATACCCTTACTAATGAATATGTGTTTAAAATATATCTAGGTGATTCCAAGTGGTTACTAGGTTTTAGTACATAATTTTTCAGTTCATGCAATATAAGAAGCCTATGGAAAACACTCATAACATGGTTTCATGGAATGCTTTAGAAAAAATTTAAATTACCTTTACATTACGGTTTAAGTAGAAAAACAAATTTATTGTCTTGTTTGAGTTCATTCACTTATTTTCATTTGATTATTAATAATTTTATCTGATTATTTAAAATAGAAGGTATTATTTATTTGGAAAACTGCACTTCGATCTATTAATTTTCAGATTCCACATGGTATATTGGCATATTTTATGAATCATAAGTTAGGAATTATTCATTTAACCAACATCATGTCATAACCATGTATTTTATCTTAAAAATTCCAATTTATCAATTTTATTTATCCAAAAAATTATCAAAATTGGACATATGAAAAGAAAATATCACTTCTAGTCTATAAGGGAAAACACTCTTTAGGTTGGAATTTTCACTTCATATTACCAAAATTTCATTTAAATATAGATGAAAAGTATTTATCCGGGTTTTAAAATATTTAAGAGGGTACTAGTAATGTAATATTTTATTATAAGTCTATATATGAACACATATACTAGCTATAGGAACATTAAATGACCATCCAATTATAGCACAAACAATTCATGATGGGGTTATGCACTAAGGAATAAAAGACAAGGTGAACTATGAGGATCCCATTAAATCCAACCAGGGTGTATAACCCACATCTTGTGTTTTATTTATTTATATATTTCAAAAACCCTTATTGGGTTTATCTGATAATAAACATTCCCTAACTAGCCTACATGGTTCATGGTGTTCATTTTGGAAAACATTAACATGGATAGACAAGACCAAGTTATTGTTGTACGAACCTTTATAATGTTTCCAATTCATTTCAGTTCAACAACTAACATCATTTTTGTTTAGAAAATGGTATTTATGAATATTAATCCCAAAAATTATGGTTTTATTATATTGGATAATATTTCTAGAATTAAAATACTCACATTCATTTTTACGATTGATAATTGGATCTCAATTATTCACAACCATTATGTTTGATCCTATTTCTACAATGGTTCCTGGGAGAAAAATGTTAGCATTTATTAGTTTAGGTAAAACCATCAATATATATTGGAAAACATCATTTATTATAATTATGACATATTTATTACTAATATTATATCAAAATTATAACTTAACATGAAATCACATGTAGGAAATACAAGAAAAAATTTAAGAAATGTATTTAATAAAGATAAATAGATAAAAATGATAAAAAGCATACAGCATGGATTAATAATTACATAAATGAGTCATATTGGTAATAATACTAGAAGAGTCAGTGAAAAATTAAATAATGAAAAAGAATGCTACACAAATAAACATGATAAACAAATAAATATTTCCATAGTAACATGATATATCACAAAACATTCTAATAAAAAACCCACCACATCTTTAAAAAAATATGATGAATTAATCAGCTAATGAAAATCATTCAGTTAAACTACATAGATTATCATACAAATGGAATATAGATCTTCATGTTCGTATAATTATGTATGAAATTATATTTCCTTTCCAATCCTAGCCAGTGCTTAATTACAATAAATCTCATAAATCTGTTTGTTGTATAAGGTTAGTTAATAAATAAAGGTGTAATCATAATCATCTATGATAATACAATGAATGAACATAACTCCCATCCCTTTTTATTTTCAGTTTTCACCATTTGTGGGTTTATCACTCCATACACGACTCGTTACTATGCAATGACATATTCGTAGACTCCTATCTACGAAAAAATAGTAATCCATATGAAATTAGATATATATAATATGACATTGTCAAATCCCAGTCTGAATGATTTTGAAACAAGTTGTATTCCCATTCTCCACATGGCCTCAAGAACACCTCCACACATGATAGAGGATGCTGAATAAAATAAAATGTCTAATGGTGGTACAATAGTATGACTATACCATAATTTTGAGATTAGGATATTAGTATAATAAAAACATATAAAAAAAAGATAAATAATAATAAAAAATAGATGTGTAAGATAAATATAATAATTGATATTATTATGAGATTTAAATTGAAAGTAAAACCATCAATGAATTCAAATAAGAAGATAAAACAAAAAATTAAGTAAACAATAGATGGAAATACAATAAATTTGAATCAAATATAAAATTCCATAAGGCTAACTTAATGTAAAAATTATGTAGCAGCTCAGTCCTGTGATCCTAATATAGAAGTACTAGAATTAAATCATATGTAATAGTCCATAGAATTGTGATAACAAGGACTGCATGGGTACCCTAGTGCAATGATGTCCCATGAAAGGATTGAGATACACAAAATAGGACACGACTTACTATCTAAAAAAACTATCCAGTCCCAATGTATAAAATATAACACCATGAAAAAATAACAAATAAGTAGAGAAGGAACAATACATAAAACTATAAACATGTTGGTTAAGGTTCCTAAGGGACACCTAGACAATGCTACATTTATCTTCTTAAGCCGGTAGGTCTCTAAGAATGTATATATATACATATATGTACATGTATATGAACTATATATATAGATAAAATCATATAAATATATATAGATACATATTATTAAATAGGACCTGAGGCGTAAATTTGACATCCATGCTTAAAACAACTAATAAACATACAATAATAGAAATATCACAACAATGAGTATGTGGAATGATGCATATGGATCATGTGTAATGATAGGGAAAAAGGATGCACTAATAGTTGTTAATAAATATAGGATTCCATGTCAGGTATAATAAATAATCATTTGGGTCATATGAAACCACTTAATCCTGGGGATGTGTATTTTATGCCTATAAACCATGGTGGTGGGAAATCATGTCATCATCCCTGACTGAGGGGGTTTGATGCATCATATAAAATTACCTTACTGAGGGCCCCAATAATCATTATGTGATATATGATAATCACCATTCCCTACATGCCCTTATCGTGATTTTCTATAAATAAGTATTCCAAATATCCCGAGGCATGGTGGATCCAATTTAATACAATTCATTTAAAATTTAGAAGTTATGAACATGTCAAAATTCAATTAATACATTAAATTTATAAATAATAAGTATTTTACATGACCATATAATTTCACTTAATCAAATTATTATAAATAATAACGAACTCTCTTGTAATAAACATGCCATGTAAAATTTAATTATAAATAAGGATGGAAATGTGCATGTTTCATTTCAAATAACGAAATCATGTCCATGTACCTAGACATGACATTACATCAATCATCATCTATAAAGTTAAAGGATAAATCCACTCCATTTATGGGTTTCCAAATCTTCAGTTATCGACATCGGAGTTCACAGAAACATCAGATCTTCTCAACCTCACCTTGGTGGCCCGGTTCAGTCAGAGGCAACCGCCGGTTGATTCCTTTGATCGTTTCATATTTGACTCATGGAACATGTAAGAGAGGGCGACGGTGGGCCTGTTGTATTGTCTTCAAATCATGGTTCGATTTTCATCAGAGGAGGACCTCATCCGTGCCTGGTAGAGTGCTCCTCGCTTCTTCAAGGTATTTCAGTTCATCCTATTTCGTTGGAAATTCAATTTCCCTATGAAGCGTGACCCGCCTTCTGCGGTGATCTGGGTGAGTTTTCCAAATTTACCTTTTCTGTTTCAAAATCCGTTTGTCATTAGGTTTCTTGGTAACCTTGTGGGTAGGTTCCGCTGCACTGATAGTCGAACTGAAGCAGTATGCCACCCAATCAACCCGAGGGTTTGTGTGGAAATGGATCTTTCAAGGAATCCGTTCGATTTTGTCTAGGTTACCATTAGAGAAGATTATGGGTGAAAACAACAGGTCCTCTATAAGTAATGGATGGGCTATTTCTCTACCTGTCATCGACTGGGCCATTCTATAGTTAATTTCCATCGGGGAGATGTTGATCGTCGCCGTACGAGAGGACGAAGTAGTGGAATGGTTACAGAGAATTGGGATGTATCTGAATTGAATGCACAGGTGGTTAGAGGGTTGGAAGGTACTAGGAAAGGGGACACTGATTTCAACTTGGATGGGGCGGCTGTGTCTCCAACATTGCCACATGTGGTGGAGGAGGATCTTGACTGTCATTCGGTGGTTTCCAAGGGGAATTTGGAGGCTAAGCTAGGTGAAACATTGGGGGAGAATACACTAGAAATGGGGGGCAATTTGCAGGTTTCAGAAGTTTCTAACAAACATCAGCAGGATCATGCAGATCCTTCTTATGGTAAGGAACCAAGTCCTTTTGAGGGTGTAGGAGTAGGGGAGGCTTTGGATCAGTATAAGGTTGTTCATGTGGCTACACCATCGGGTGGGGATTTACCTGTTATAGAGAAGAAGGAAAGTGGAGATGTGGATAAGACAGTTGATCCTTATGTGGGGGTCCTGAGGCCGGGCAAGGAGGCTGCAAATAAAGGGAAATAGAATTTGGATTTTCAGGTCAGTTCTGAGTGGACAGGGGGTGAGGCTTTAGGATCTCTAAACCCAGTTATGATGTCAAACAGTTTTGAAGCACTTACAGAGGCTGGCCCGGTTGCTGAACTCAGCAGCCCAATTGATGTTGATGGAGAACACATGGTTGAAACAAAGGGAAATGATCATTCTCTCTTGGTCGGTGAAGATTCAAGACCGAGGAGAGACATAAGAAATATGAGGAGGAGAAGTAAGAAGGACTATTCCTCATTACCTCCTCCTTTGGAGACTCAGTCTGGAAGGTCTACAAAAAAGATAAATTCCATGAGACCAGAATCAGAGGTTAGTGATACTCAAAATCTGGAATTACTGCTAAGCTCAGAAGAAGAGGTGGTCAAACAGGTTTTGTTTTTGAATGTGACAGAATAAGAGGTATCTAAGATGATGGAGAGACTGTTAAATGTGTCACTAAATGAGGAACAATACGCATGGGTTGATAAACATGATTTAATTCTTGTCGAAGGCTTCAAAAATGGAAGATTAGTCTTGAGGAATACTTACAAACCTGGGACCATCTGGCTTGTGATCATGAAAACTTGTTGTTATCTGTCCCAAGCACCCATTTATCCTCCATTTATTGGATATTGTCTATGTATTTGGTTACAGGTAAGCTCAAATTGTACTTCAATGATTCTGATGGAAGGTATGGAACTTGTTAAGTGATTTGGAAGCATGTTGGTATGGCATGTGTAAATTTTGGAGAAGATTATGGTTTTGCAGGTGGCTTGGCGATGTTCCCATCATTCTTGAGGGGCCACTCCAGATGAGGGTCAGAGTACAACCTTCACCTATTCATACCATTGGGAAGCTTGAGAGGGTATGGCCATGCCATCTAGTCCGGACCCATGTATTCGTACGTGGGACAGCTTGTGGAATGGTCAGGTACGGGTGAGGGTTTTTATCATTCTTCATTGGCTAGGGAGGAGTGGTTCTTATTGTTTGGTTCTGGTTTTTGGTTTCATGAACATGTTATTCGGATTTGGGGTGTCTCACTTTTCCCTCAAAAGTGTTTTGGCTCTCTAATAAAAAAATTAATTGTCAGTATAGAACAAACGATGAAACAAAAAAAACTCCCAAATAAGGGAATATTATCTCACAAAATAATAGAATCAAATATGTAGAGGTAATTGAATAATGGAAGTATAGAGATTAAAATAGATACCATTAGTTATCAAACTTTTCTGACAGTGGAAGAAACAGAGTCTGGATGAAGGAGAGGTAGTTTTTACTACATGATATGTGAATGAGATCTCAAAGGGGGGGGGGGTGATATGCATGGTGAGGGGAGAATATAGAGGTTAAATAATGTACTAGAGAGAGATAGAAAATAAGTTATTTTACCACATAAAATAAATAACATATTTTTGGTGTACAATTTTCCAAACTATGTGCCATCCATGCAAGAAGCACTAAATAATAAGGTGGATCACATGGTTCTATGGAACGGTTTGGTAAACTATGAAAAACCCTTTCAATTCAATATTTCAAAATGACTGCATCACCCACATTATTGGTTGAATCCTTTAACATAGTTTGACCATAAAATTAGATACCATTAACTCCACTATATTTTCCACTCAGTTTCACGTAGTGGGCCACATTATTTTAGAAAAACACTATGTACCCAAACCAGATATTACCAATTATATGTTTTAGAATCCAATGCTATATAAACTCTACAGAAAACACGAGGCACCTATTGGGACCTTAAACAAGTCAAAAACCAACACTTTTATGTGTTACAACTATCAGAATTTTGTTTCAAAACATGGTTTAGAGAATGTCCCATGAATCAAACACTAAAATTTCGAATTACCTTTACATACAAACTTGGTCCAAAACATGGGACCTAAAAAATAGATCAAATGGTGTGAGTGAGGGAGGATATATAGTTCCATTTTAAATGTGTGGTGTCTGGAAATCTATTGTACTTTCTACATTTTAAAATAATATTATTTTTATTTACTGAAAAAATTCATCCAAAGTATAAAAATTATAATCCCATAATGATATGGTCAAAATATCATCATCCAATAGGTTTCATACATGTATTTAGGTCGTTGACCTCTTTTCAATTTGGTTTTACTCTTCATTGAACCCTTTTTACATTTACTAGTCTAGGAAATGATTACCTTAATAGTTATTCATTATGATAGAACACATAATTGGGATTATTTAAAAAATATTCATACAATAATATAAAATTTTGATACATTTTTATCATATTTTATTCTTATAAGTGGAATATTAAATGTTAAATAATAAATATAGATAACGTGATAGAAATTATTTTAATACAAATTCATTTCAAACATGAAAAGAACATTTATAAATTCATTTTAATTTTATAATAATTATATGAATGATAATTTAAATAATTCAATATATAATATATAAATTTCATTAAAATAAATCATCAATAGGTATTATATTATTTTAGAAGAATAGATATTTATGATTCACATAATGAATGCTTTTTGAAAAAAAAATCCCTTTCACCTTCAAATGATTTGGTCATTTTTAAACCAAATAGATAATAATTGTATAATTAAATTCCCATCATGAACAAATAATTATAAATAAAATGAGATTATATGAGTACCACATTGTTGATTATTTATAAATGTTTACTTCAACGGTAAAATTTAAAAAATCATTTGTAGGGTTATTTTGAAATAGTATGTTCCAAATTGATTTCCATCCTATAAAATTTTAATTTTTTTAATATTTAATATATTTTATTCATTGAACAAAAAAAATCATTTAAATATAATTTTAAATAACTATAATTGATGATTTAGTGTTACCAAATAAATAAACATTTCCTATTTAAATATAAACATTATACAAAAGAAAACATGCTTTAAAATATTTTGTAAAATATTAGGAACGTATCACACCAAATTGTTAGTTGGTTTAATTAATAAATGCTACTACACATGAAAACAAGGTGAAAATTTCTTTTTGGATCATACCTGATTAGAACTCCATTGTTATGAAATCTTATCTTTTCATTCATTATTGTTGGTGACCTATAGGGATATTTTCCGGGATCATTGTGAGTGTTGACAAAACACACTGAATGGACATGTGTTTCTAAAAATGAATATTCATTAGTCTAATGAACCAATAAATAACATTTATAGGCCATCGTGTGGGGAAACTATATTTTTGGGGTAAATTAGGATTCATGTGGGGCCTAATTATTTTATATGTATTAGAGGACGAACATGATAATATATGCATTTGAACATTAAATAATATAGTTCAATATTAGTTTTTTATAGGTGGTTTACAATTCCACAAAAAAATAATATTCAAATATTTCAGTAGATTTTTTCATAACTACCACTCTAAATTACCAAAAAATAAAAAACCCAATTTTCAGCAAAATAGAATTCATTTATCCTTTGACCCATCACAACTATCCTAGGCCATTTTAATTGATCCACATGATCCCATTACACCCCAATACCTTGATTTCAATAACATTTCACCAAACCACTGAGCCTTCAGAAATATTTCTATATCCCTATCTCAAGAACTAACATCCCCCCATGTCCCACTTTCACCAAATGAACCCCACACCCTATCGTGAAACCATCACCACCCTTAAGCCCATGTTGTCGATCCAACATTACTGAGCGAAAAATCCCATCCATCGTCACTGAACCCATTTCTATATACCATATTTTCTCCCTACCTCACTTTTTGAATGTGTAGCACATATCCCCTAGTGTCATAGCACATAATTAGACCTTTTGTAAACTAGTAATGGGTTATTTTCATAATATATCAGTTTTCATTTAATATTGTTTTACAGTAAAAGTGTTTTTTGTCATTATTATAAAATTTCAATTCCTTCTTAAAAAACTATAATGATGGTATATTTTTGTCATTTTTTATAATATGTAATAATACAGAATAGTTCAAGGTTTCAATTGTCCAAATATCTCATGATTTTAAAATAATACTTCATATTGGATTGTAAGGTTATTAAATTATTTGGTAATGTTAACATCATACAATCATGTCTAATTTCTATAATTAAAAAATTAATCTTGGTTATAGTAATGTTTTAGTTTTTATGCATTATATTAATTTCAATATAAATCAAATAAAATATTTTTATTCAAAAATATTATCAAATAAACCCACATATCATATTTAAAAGTATTTCTTAGCATTACGGTATTTCTTTTATATAATTAAATTGAAATATTTTTCCATCATGGTATCAAAAATATTACTCATGAAAGGGTGGATATTGTTGATGATGTAATAATAGTGTGTTACAACAACATGATATAATGATAAAATGAATGTATGCACAATCATCTATTTATATATACAATTACATATGTAAAATATTTTTAATTTCTATTAATGTTGATTTATTATCATATTTAAATTGATTTCAATGGGTGATTGGATTATTTTTGGAAAATGAAATTTTTTATTTTATTTTGAGTTCATTCATTCATTTAAATATAAATTTATATAATTTTTTCTAGTATTTTTAATATGTTTCCTTTTCCAAATATCATTTGATTATTTATTCCATCTAAATATATGTTTTGAAGGAGTTTGTACTTGTTTAAATAATAAGAATTAAAATTGAGAAGTGATTATATTTTTCCAGTTGACTCCCCATTGACATTCCCCAACCAAAAAAGCATCATTAGAATTATTGAATTATCACCCAGTCTATATCCTAATAATTTCTTTGATTCCCTTTAACCACATACCATTAACATCTACTACACCTACTGGCTCCCTACCATCAGAATCTACCACACCCCCATCTACCTCTGATCGATATCTGGCACATTGCATACTAGTTCATTAGGATCATCATGTGGAAACTTGAAGATAAGGGAACATGTGGTAACTTGTGTTTCTTCATGAGGATATTCATCTGTGATAGTTATAGGAATACATTTTAATGTGAATAGTGTTATTTCACCTTTTTTCTTAAATTTTGTTTTTGAAAAAATTAATATTTTACAATTGAGAAAGATATTAAAATTTTAAATTTGTAGGATCTAAATGTATTATAGTTAGTTTCCCCAGTCAATTTATATGTAGACCCCTTATATGATTCTAGGGGAATATTTGTCTAGAATCTAGGCCAGATGGAAGATGAACACTTTTACCTTCTAATTATATATATTCATAAGAGGCATTTGCCTCATTATTAGAATAATGAATTATTTTAATCACAAATATAGTTAATTTATTAAAATATAGAGCATTTCAATATGATTAAGTTTATAAATTTTATTATTTTAAAATTTATTCTATTTATAAATATTCTATTATACATTACCCTCAGAGATATTATACCAAAAAAGTGGAGTTTTAATGTTTTGGTTAAAAATAGAATGATTCTAAAAGGTGATTATTGATTAAATTCAATAGCTCATCATTTAAAACCTTATTTTAGTATTATAGGGTTCCTCAAGGGTTATTAATAGAGTGGGGGAAAATATTTTGTATGAACAACTACATGAGAAGAAAAGTATATTGAAGAATATATTTTGACCTTAATATAATTATATATATATATGAATATGAATATGAGATAACATTGAAAACATTACAACTAAATATTATGTCATTTTCATTAGTATATTTCTTGAGAAAATGTATCATGCTTTGCAAATCAAATCATCCCCCACACTATCATTTCCGAGATTTTTTCTTGAAAAAGAACCACTATGATAATATATTCCTCATTTCCAATATATATTTGGTAATATTATATGTTTCATATAATATATTATGGATTTATATCTGTTTAATATATAAAATGATTTTTTTTCTCCAAGTCTCATGGATGAAATATTTTTTGTATGTTTATATTAAATCTGAAGGGAGTTAATCGAATGGTCTTTTATAAAAATTGAGGTTGTGAATTCATTTTTCATTGAAATTGTTCATGCTAAAAATATTAAACAATACTATATGCCCTATTCCATAGGAAGACACATTTTTCTAGTTATTACTTTGTTAATATGGATTAATTATATGTTTAATTATAATTGTTTAATAGGTAAAAATAAAAGAACTATATGATTCGAATGTCATGAAGCCCTTGGTCTACCAAGATAACCTAATTTTTCATTTCCATTGGAATGAAAATCCTTGTCACATGCATGGAATTTCATCAAGGCCATTACCTTTTCTGGTCTTTTTTAGGTCACCAGGGATTGCAACAACATCTATATCATCATGTTTTTACTCCATACCGCTAGTTTCTCAAAGGTAGTTCCCTGTAATGTATAAAAGCACTCAAAATAGTGTAGAATAATATACAAAAATGGGGAACTTTTATAGCTATAGGATTTGAAGTAAATATCTCTATAGATTTCATTTTTATAATTATATAAGATATTGGATGGAGGATTCCCTGGTGAAATTACATAAATTGGTTGTTTGAGGGAGTAGTTAAATCAAAAAAATTGTTATTCATTTAGTAAAAATACCATCAATGTTTTTTAGTTGAAATTTAATTGTTCATCAAATTTTGATTTTCAGGAACATAATCATATATGCTACAAGTGGAAGGAGGGAATACGGAGATAAAGACATAGATGGATGAAATCAAACATCATCTAGTGGTGATGATGTTAAATTTTCATTTATTGGTGGTTTTAAGCAACTAATCTCATAATAAACCAACCCAACAATATAGTGAATAAGAAACCATATTTTGGTTTTTTAGGGGATATATATATATTTCTCATTCATTACATGAAATTAATATGATTGGTTGATTTTCTACATTTTTATGCAATGTAAAATCTATACTAATAATTTATAATATCCATTGGGTTATTTTTAAATTTATTACCTGTAAAGTATTACATTATAGATTGAAGTAATTTTTAATTTTCTTGTATTTTAGTAAATGGATTGGAATAGTCTTTTGGAGTCATTATTTAGTGTGTAATTTTTTACGGATAGAAGGTACCTCTTCTTTAGTGTATAAGATGGTATGTTTTTTTATCATTTTATTAATCTATTGTGACTAATAATTTTAATTGAGGTTGTTATATCATAATAAAGTTTAATAGTGTTGTGAAATAGTTAAATATGTGGTGGTTGGTATCTTATTAATGTGATTTTTTATTGTCAAGAGGATATTCTTTTGATAGGGGATGTAAGATAAGGTGTCATCATTATATCATTTTAACAAATGACATATTTTATCTTGGATTAGTAGAATATGATTACATATATTAATTTTGGATTTAAAGTAGGATCCTATTATGAGTGGTGTGATTAGGAACATAACGAGGCTAATATTAAATTTTTATATTTTAATATTCATGAATTACAAAATCCATAAAAAACAGTTTTATAGTATTTTATTATTTGAACCTCATATATCTTAATTATAAAATTCATACTTAAAAGGTGTGAATTTCGGCCCAATAAATCATAATCATGTAGATAAAAGTATTTTAATTTTTTTAATTATAAATTTTGTGATATTATTTATCATAATTTTTTCAATATTTCTTTTTTTATGATCGATGGAATATTCAAAATGTAATGTAGCAATTTTTTCTATGGACGCTTAAATTTTTTGGACCAAGATGAATAACCCTTTGGCCAATAAAAAATATGTGGAGAAAATAATGATATCCAGGTGATGTTATTTTTTTGATGAATAGAGAAAATTATAGAGTACATTTCATTAAACTATGAAAAGAACTATTTTATATTATTCCATGATGATCCACATAGCTGAATTTTAATTTTAAATTATGGTCCATATTTCAAGGCCGATAATGTTAGTCCAAAATTTTGAGATTAAAATATGAATGGATTATCCAATTGGAATGAAATTTCTATCAATATTTTAGGAATCCTTGATGAAAATATTTTTTATCAATGATCTTCAGAATACTTTCCATATTCAATGTAAAATTTTATTGTAAACATAGATCATGAATCATGATCTATTTTTTTGGAAAAAGATGAAAATATGACCTTCCATTTTCTCTATATAACAATTTAATATATAAAATAATTAGGAAGAAATTTAAAGGTGTGGGATAGACCTTTAGACCATAGAAAACATTTCAAGGTTATTATCGTAATGTAATTTAGGGTCTACTGATTTTATATTAAGTTGTATTGTTACACACTCATTTTATAATCCCATGTTCTTTTATTCTCATGTACATTTTCTCAACTAAATTAGCTTCTTAATAAAATATATTCTTTTTATCTTTTTCTAGACTTTCTTAACACTTTGAATCCATTGAATTATGGTGAGAATTTAGCTTCATCAACAATTGTGAAATTCCTCACACAATGATTGAATGGTCGTTATGTCATTGTTTTCTCTTCGTTAATCCCACTTCATTATGTAAAATTCCATCTTATGTTGTGATAATTGAATCAATGAAATGATATCCTCATAATTTGTTGATAATATAGAGTTATATGGGACTTAATTTAATTATATCGCTTGGTCATTAATATTTTAATTGGTTCATTATTTTACGTCTTATATTCCATGCATTATTGTCGTATTGATCTTTTTCAACTTTAAGGATGACACATTCTGAGTGATAGTTAGATACAATTCTTTGGATATGTAATTTATTTTTTCAATTAATATAAATTCGATAGTGTATTTCTAATTGATTTTTTAAATTTTTGAATTATGTTGTGGAATTATAACAATGTTGTCATACATCATGTATTAATTATCTTAAATTTTTTAATAAAAAAATAAATCTATTTCAGCCTAACAAAAACCTAGGGTTGACTCATATTAATAAAATGTTTCCTTTAATATCATTATGTGTTAAATTCCTAAAAAACCATAATCATAGGTACTTTAGTAATATATTTCCACATTTTAAATCAATACCATTATTATACACTTCATAGAAAGTAATCCACAGTAGGGATGTGTATATAGGTTCATTCTTAGGCATTTGTGTATTGAATCCCTATCCGTACAATAATTACTACTTCTTCAAATATGGTAATTTTCTGTGTTCATAAATGTTTGAATTGTTAATGTGCCTGAAAACCTTGTTCGGTACTGATATTATTTTATATTATTTTATTCTGTGAGTTTTTTTGTATTTTTGTTAAGGAAACCCCCATTGGGTATCCAATGTCTTCTAATGTCTCTTGTATTTACGATTTAGTAGATGGAGTATTTTAGAATTTCCAAATGAATCACATGACTACCATAATTAAAATATAACATCAATCAGCCCCATGTATTCTACTTGTGACATGGAATGAAAGTGATCAAATTCTTAGTAATGGTCTATTAACATCAAAAAAGTTTTTTTTGTTCTATTTTTCCATTACAAATCACATCTCCCCCTATTTCATCCCAATCCTAGTCAATTTATTCTATTCTATTTCAATATTGAGGGTTGATTCATTCAATTTTGGGGGATGTGAAAATATGATATTTTGAAAGAAAAAAACTTTCATTTAATATTTTTAATAATTGTCCTTGAATGTGTTCATATAAATTGTCAAACATGAAAATAGAATGTAAAATGATTCATAATTACCTCATTATTGTCTCTATGATAATTTATGAACACAAGAATAAATTTCAGAAGGTATAGATTTAAAATGATATTTCTTCACCATTTAAATTTTCATCCATGTAATGAATTTGTTATAATACACACCTATTACATTTTTTCTATATTTTTGAGGTATTGAGTCCATTTCATAATAGCATTGGTTTATGAGACACTTTTATTTTAATTTGAGCATGAACAAATACCACATAAAGAAACAGTTTATTCCAAAAGCGAGTTGTCTAAAACTCCTAGAAAATTACTCTATAGTATTCTTTATAATAGTTAGTCTTTACATATATATTGAAGATCATGGAATTTAAAAAAAATTGTGGTGTTCGACACATTGGGAACATGAAAATATAGATTTCATTCCTAGAGTTGGTCAAATCAACTCATTTATGGTTTAAAAAACAAAAAAAATGGAAAATAGAAAAATAATATGATACACATCATAAGGATTAATTTGATTCCCACCAAGCTATAAATGTTTTCCCATGAACATGAAAATTGTCCCATTTTCATTTCCTTATTGTAACACATCATCATACTTAATATGAATTAGATGAATTATTGTGATAATTTTTAAAAAATGATTTTTTTGGATTGGGATATTCTTGTGAAAGTATCCTTTGTTAAATGATTTTGATAGGAATCATGACTGTTTTGCATAATTTATTTTTATTAACATTGTATGATGACATGTTTTTGAAAAATGGAGTTCAATTTTTATATTTTTTCGATGCATTTTTCTTGAGATTTGAATAAATAATGTTAGGTATGGTCATCATCTAAAAAAGGGAATTACATTTTGGATACACCTAGATGAACCACCCACATTGACAAATGAAATTCTCATATAAAATCCTCTCATATGTTCATAGGAATAGAAACTTATTTCCTTCAAAAGTTTATCTCATCCTCATCTATAATACAATATGAATGTGTGTCCCCACATTCAAGGATTTATCTATTGGTAAAACAATCAGTATCTTTATACCTCCTATCTTGGATCCATATAGAATGTTTAGACTCCACTGAAATATATATTATAGTTATTTTTCCCATGTTTTCAAAATCTAGCAAATAAATCTATGCCAAAAATGTCATCTGAATCCACTCAACTCTATTGTCTTATACCACCTGATTTTTAGATATCCTACTCAATATTCCAGCGAATCTATTTCCCTCCTATCATATATTCTAGATTAACATAAAACCACATCATATAATCAAACCATATTCACTACTGGAGATAAAAAAATCCATGTGAGAAGTTATACCTTAATCTCTTATGATTATTAAACAATGTAAATTTCTCTCCCAATAGGTAATTACACTAACACATCAGAGCATATAACCCTACTAATAACTCGAGGTCATGTGTTGGGTAGTTACTTTCATGGGGCCTAAGCTTTCAAGACCCATATTCCATAACTCAATATACATGCATTAAAAATTTCTATGTATGGCCCTAGAAGAATCACAAATCATTGTCTACTCCTCACCTAGCTCGGCTAGGAACAAGATCAGTGTTGATGTCAAACACTACATTAACCCCAAAAATCCATTCTCGCATGATTATGACAAAGAAAAAATTATCCATTTTTTGAAACCTTAATGAAGCACTCAAAAATCATAAAATCCCTATATTAATCTCTGATAATATCTATTTCACCCCAGAAGGCTATGGATATCACAAACGTACATAGAATTCTCCCAAGACACCAATGATTGTATTTTTCTAGGTCAACTAACGTGATATACTCCAAGATTATGTTTCCTACAAACATTACCTAATCAATTAAAATATAACACATAGATATGTGTTCGTATATATTATTCCCTCTCAACATACTCAAAATGATTTCAAGATGTTGGGAATGATCATCATGAGTCTTGGAGTACAATAAGATCTCGTCATCAAACACCCCCAAAAACTGATCCAGGTATTGTTGGAATATTCTGTTCCTCATGGAAATAATTTTGTTTGTATCATTCTTCATCCCAAATGGAATTACAAAGAACTCATAGAGGGAATAAATACTTCTAAAATAAGTCATTGGTATATCAGATGTCCGAACATTCAAATGATGATACCCCGATCTTGATCCTTTCTTCAGAAACACAGAATCTCCTCCCAGCTAGTAAAATCGATCATTCATTTATGGATGATGATATTGGTCCTCCATATTTATCTTTCTCAACTTATAGTAATGAACACACAAGCGTAGAGTCCCATAATCCTTCTTTTAAAACAACACTTGTAAACCCCAAGGAAACGAACTCGGACATATGAATCCATTATCCTCCAACTCTTCAGGCTAAGTCTTGAGGCCTTGATGCTATTTAGATTCCATTATATATGTTCGAATATATACTGTCTCAGCCCTGAAAATGAGTTATATAGTGAATTCCACATCTCTTTTAAATGGTATACAAGATATTTTTTATTAAAAACATCCTATGACTATTCCACCTCTAGTATAATGTTATCATGCTTTACCCATCTATGTTCCAAAGATAATCTAGTATTCTAGGATTTGATATTTCCCAGTTACTGAGTAATTGGACATTCTCTACTTACTTGGATATCCCACTCTCCAATGTGAATATAGTTTTCACCCTTTGGAGAAATTAAAGTCACTCTCCTCCAGGAAAAATCAATGTAGACTCATTATGAAACTAGCATGTCCATTCCCCCTTTTCGGTCTATGCTTGACATGTCAAGAATATAGATATCCCAGAAAAGATGGTAGTCATTAATCTCAACAGATCAACTCTTGCACAAAAATATTCCTCTATAATGTTCTCCCGATGGATTATCTATCTTCATAACCTCACATATGAACTCAGCCAATAGGCTTAAACCATTAACGTTTTTTTGCAGATTAAAAGGATCTAGAGGCAGCAGTATCAAATAAGGAAATTGATAATGAAGAATATATTATTATATTAAATCTCACTATTAATGGTCTAACATCTCTATCTACAAGTTTATGATACACTAAATGAAGTTTTCCAAGATCTCTTTCCATTGATGTAGTCAGAATCCACTATGTTACACTACTCTGTAGTTATGGATTCCCATTCCTATAATGAATAATTATACCAACTCTACCACCTCTTCTAGAAGAACGCCAAAATCCAATATTATAAATTTTATAAGAACATCATTCCACACTATAACCGTATCTAGCGGCACCATCACATACCATCTATGTCTATTTCAAACATAATTTATATAGATTACCCATATTTCCAATTTAACTACACCCTAATCATGTTTGGGGTATGTTTCTACCAAAATGGAATAACCTAACAAACTAACGATATATCACATTAGTATAGTTCTATGGAATTTACAATATAGTGTTACTACTCAAATTTCCACTAATGAGGATAAAGGTTACATAATGGTGTTTTAGTCTCTCAGACGTCACACCACATTTTCATATATTATAAATAATATTTTAAACACTGAAGGCCTCTTTCATGTCCCAAATAGATATGAAACCTTGATCCATCACCTCAGAAAACATCATTAACTGAAAGAGGAAATTTTTTGAATTAATCTCACACTTATGTCTATCTTTAAAGAGTCTCACAGTAGCTCACTCATATCATTCCAATGCTGGAGTAAAGTAGTGTTGGTCAATAAAGAATCAAGAAAAGTCCATCACAATAATAATAACTTGATTCAGTTGCATGAATTACACCTTCCCCTAGAGACTCAGGGTCTCTATATAGAAGTTCTCCAAGAAATAGTATATGAAGACCTTCAATAAAATACTGTATGTCTGTCGATTCTGTGAATGAACATCCCACTAGATATCTTCTGATCATTATATAATATTAGTAGTCATCATGATGCTCCTCTCAGCAGGAGTCTCTATATATTGAGGTATTCTCTCAATGGACTCAACCAAGAACTCAACTTCCACATCTCCACCATCTCCAGTAAAAGTTGGACAGTAATGTAAAGAAAATAATTCTTTTTTAGGTCAAACATTATATTCTAAACCCTCCCTGGCACTCTTACATTGAATTGAATGATGTGAGGAATGTTCTCTCAGAACTTCTCCACTTCTTAATCAGAAGACATAATTAGTTTCTTAGGATCCACTTAAATTAAATAATTTCCATCCATAACCTCATTCCATCATAATAAAAGAGTTGTTATGGAGGAAAATCACTACAATTCGAAACACACATGTGAGGACTCATAAATCTACATTATCACTTTTGATTAAGACGGAAATAAAAAAAATCACCTTTCCCAAACCTCACCACACAGTCAATACTAAGGAACTATTACCACCCTAAACCATCCTAGACACATGATTTGGTTCCTAAAGTGTATTATCATTAATCATTTTTCTCATTTAGGAACACAATTATTAAACGTATTTCATCATTATTAAACATCCATGTTCATATTATGCACCATTTATTATTCAATTTCACAAGTAAGGAAAAATATTTTATGTTCAAAAATTAACCCAAAATCCAGTTTCCAGTGATTTCCTAAAATGATTCATTTCACAAAATAATACTGAGTAATTTGAATGATTCATGCAGACACAAATCTCTTGCAATATCGTGGAACTATTAAATTATGAAAAAACCTAAAAAAAATAATTACATCACAGCACAAGTTCATTGATAAAAGTGAAATAATAATAAACTGTAACAATGAAAAAAATAACAATAATCCCACCTTAGGTACTTGGGTTTTTCCCAAAATGGGGTTGAAACTACCATGCACAAGATCATTATGAAGGCTGGACAGTTCATATTATCTGATCGACCATTCTGAAATAGTAAGGGAAACTAAAATGAAATAGAAAATGGGTTGTGATACCCCTTCTTTATGTTTGGGCTCAGGTTCCATCCACTATTGCCCGAAGTCGGTCAATGAGGTGACCTCATGTGTGCCTCCCCATATTCCAAAGGCTACCGACTAGATGATATTCTCAAAAAATACATTCATGGGGAGACTATATGCTCTTGATTATAGTAACACACAAGTGTGAATAATAAAACAATAGAAAAATAATATATATATCCATAAAAAATTCCAATATCTCACATGTAATGCCCCGACCCTAGATACCCAGAGTCGGTGCATTATTATATAACATTGGCATGATCACAAGATAGATCAAGTCTCGAAAGATTGGTTAGTTTAATAGCCATGGAAACACTAGATATATTCATAAAGTTTACATTACATCAACAAGTGAAAAACTACAACAACATATTGTCTTCATATCCCCTCATACTATCCTTGCAGGTCATTCATAAAATACTTCATCATATCCTGGGAAAAATAAATCATTGAAAGGGGTGAGCTCAGATGCTCAGTAAGGATAACAATATAGCGGAAACTTTCATAAATAAACATAAAAATTTAGGCAATGTATAACTAAAAAAGTGACTTTTAAACTTGAACTTCAGCATAATATGGCATGGATAAAATTAAATAATTCCATTTACTTTTTTCACATGGATATTCTACTAGTCTAATAATCACATAAAAATATTAATAACCACTTTCATAATGACAGAATACATAATGCCAGCCCATCATAACCACGTAGCCAAGGCCTCGTGCCAAGACTACAAATAAGATTTTGTCAATGCCTCGTGCCAAGACACTAGTTTGTCTCATGAGACCTACCGATGCATCGAGGAGCTATAGAGGGCTCCACCCGTCACTTACTATGTCTAATGCATTCCTCATGTGAACAGGTTTAAACATAACATAAACATTCGTATTAAAACTAGCATACAAAATGTCAATACATTATCCACACACCATGAATGGTACAAAAATAACACATCCACAGTCAAACTAAACTCATTCAATACAATATGGAAGATTGTATTGTAATAGATTAACCTCAATCAAGAATAATGAAGGATATTGACATAGATGAAAATAATCATCAAAACTATTTGAGAGAAATATCCCCTTTTTCTTTAAATCATTTAAAAGTCACACTATTTGTCAAGAAGCCATTTAAAAATATATTTTTGAATCAAAGTGTCCCATGCCACTTTGAAACTGTTAAAAGGAATTTTAATTTTAAAACATTAATGTCCATATAAATAAATCCTTAAATCCATTTTTAAAACATGGACATTAATGAGATAGATTTAGAATAATAAATCTCTAAAACATTTAAAATGATATTTTAGTTAGAATTACTAACCAAAAGAGAGACACTTGAATACAAAAAATTAAGGTAATCAAAACATTGTAATATCATGAGAATAAAGGGATTCATGATATACTATATCAAAGTGAATTATATACACCATTTAAAAGTGAATTGATTTATAACAACGACGAAGTCTCAATGGAATGTAAATTGAGATGAAATTTATTATAAGGACCGTATCCTTATGTTAAGGATAAATAAATGACATAATTATGTGTGACAAATCTAAAAAGACTCAATATGATTGGATATTCAGTGTAATTAAATCAGAGGACATTCACACATATTCCTGATAAAACAACACAAATCGATTGGATATTTAACTCAACAAATAAAGATTGAGTTAAAAATTACTCTTATCATGTTCATACCGATCACATGAGAATTTATCAATCTGGGGATTATGTGTATCAAAAGTATATCCACAGAAATAGTAGTGGAAATTATGACATAATCAAATGAATAGTGATTCCACACATAATCTTGTAGTAAAATAATCAATGAAGTATGCATAAAGTCGAATGAGTGGAAATTGAAATATCAAATTCCCTTAACGATTTGGTAACATACGAAACATACACCCATGAAACAAGGATCATAAAATGATGATGTTGATATACACCAATTAAATTACATTACACAATTAATACAATCATGGGCAGTACACACACCACATGCAATAAATAAGTGGTGAACAATGGAAATATCACGGAATTAAAAGTGAGACAAGAAACCCCTTACTTTGTACTTTTTCCTTGGTCGATTGTAGGTTAACCTCCTGTATAATGGTGAAATAATTGTTATTTAATTATACAATAATAAATTATATTAATATGATATCATATAAGATCTTTTAACATTGATTTGTTAATAATATCTTAGTATTATCGTTATTTCGGGTGTTAACTTACTCGTTTTCCATTATATTATTTGCTACGTAAGCTGTATTTGTTATGGATAGGTTGTATCTTATTCATATACAGAATTATATGAATTTCTTAACCATTAATCTTAATCCTCAAATTAGAATTATACTTGAATGGATACGATGGAGAATGAATCTCATCGCGTTCGTGGAGACGGTATTCCGTATGTACGCACGAGCGACAATATCATTCTTTTGATGTTAAAATAATATATAATTGGATGGTATATCATATAGACAGAATAATTATCATGTTATATTTATTATTTACTTGAATTACACATCATTATTATACCCATCCAAATAATAATTTATTGAATGACAATTACACCACGACGTGGAGACGGTAAGCCGTACGTACGCACGTATGGTGACATTCCATTCAAAGGATGGATAGAATAATGAATATGGATGTACCATATTTATAATAACAGCACAATATATAGATTATAATGGAGTTATTATTTTAGAATAGAAATAACAATGAAAGAAGAAGTTGAATAAGAAAGGAACTTGAAAGAGGGTGGTGAAAACATTACCTCTTCTTCAGGTTCTTCCTTTTGATTTGATCAAAAGGGCTCCATAAGATGGATTTCTGATCAAAATAATGCCTCTAAGTTGTAGTGAGGGAATTTGAGAGAGTATTTGGGCAGGGTTTGGCCGATCCAAAAGGATTTGAATGTGTGAATTTGTGAGAAGGGGGACTGCCCTTTTATAAGTGGGGTGAGGGGTACCTTAGGAAAAGCTAAAAATATTATTTTATAATAAATTCATATTCGGGTTCTAATGGCTCCAAAGTAGATTATTTAAAGTATAAGGTGGGGATGGGTCACAAACCACTCATCTAGTATAATTTAGACAGGTTTGGGTCATTATATTAACCTTATCTTTATGTATTAACTCTTAGTTAATTAGTTTCACTTTTACAACGTCTCTTTGTATTTTTATATTATATGGTTAATAAACATACTATATACATCCAAAAGACCCCCATGTGGTCCATTAATGATAAACCTATCATGATTTAATTCTCTTGGCCGATCCTTAGATTTTTATGAATTGAATATAAATTAATAATATAATATTTGATTAAAAAACCCTTTTATTTCAATTTTGACACTATTGGGTGTTTTGTTTTTGATAAATTCATAACAGAATTATTACAAAGAAAAAAAATTATATAATCAATTTCTATATGTCATATTAACCTAGAAAATTAGTGGAATTTATAAAAAGTCTCAAATTACATTTATTTTGAAATTATATTATCAATTATTTTATTATTTCATTAATTAGGTAATTACTCCATCACCATTGTGTCATAAATAAATTAGATTATTTAATGTCTAAAAATTATATATAAAATACCATTATTTATGAATTATTTTTAGCTTTCTAATGAATATTTAAAATCTAATTAATATAATGTACAACCCTATATTAAAAATGTTTTAGTAAATAAACATTGATTTTAACTCTTTTAAATCTTCTTTGAATTAAATAATAATAAATGTACTAATCTAATAAAAGTGGACCTAAATGATAATATTTTACACCTAAGGTTGTTTTTGTTCAATATACACTTGTCCAATAGAATTCGGACAAGTGTTAGGGTAATATTAATTTCATTTTTACCCTTAATTACCCTATTTAGTTTTAACCGTGGTAAATAAAAGTAAAAAGTTATTATTCACCGAAAATTATTTTCATCTCATTGAACCACATTTTACTCCTTGATATTGACCGTGTCTCTCGGATTTTCGAAATTCCACTCACAGAAGCGGTAAAATTATGTTTTATGAAAAATTCAGTTTTTTAACTACACTTAGTGGTTTCACTATTCATCAAAAAATGAAAGTTTCCAGAAAAAATACCAAAAATTAGGCCTAAGCTATAATTGATATTATGATTGCAAAAATGATGTCTATTTTACCAAATTCAAAACTTATCAGGTTCATTAATTAATTTAAAAGTTAATTCCCGTCTTCAAAACAAATGGTGTGTTTTTAAGAGATAATAACTATCAGAAGATTGAAACTTGTTTATGTCTGGCTTAAATGTGAATTTACATCCAATGACCAACATTGTATTAAATTGTAAAAATATATTCTAAATATACATTAAATCCACTCAAATTATTAATTTATCACTATTAATTATTTCGATTAAAAAAGTTGTTTTTAATTAAAATTTAGTAATTTTCACTATTCATCAAAATATGAAAGTTTTCCGAAAAGTACAAAAATTTCACCCTAAGCTATTTTCAAAATTAAAAATCCAAAAATAAAGTCCATTTCAAAAGTTGAAATTTATAAAATTTCAAAAAGTTGGTATTACTATTCATAACGGCAAGTTCGATTGGTTGTGGTGTGTTAGAATCTCGAAGTTGCGTACAATGCACGCCATTGCATTATTCAAAGGGAAATGTATCGTGGAATCTTGGGATGTTACATTCTCCCCTCCTTCAATAAATTGCGTCCTCACAATTTTTTTAAAAATTAGGCTTGAGAATATAATGGAAAGTCCCACATCATAAAAAGAGTCAATAAAACTATCACTTTAAAAGAAAGTAAGAGAGGTATAAAGGTCACCCAAGATAACCCATACTAGGATTCCATGTAGGAAAACATGGATATGGACGATAAAATAAGTGTTATGTTATGAAGGAGAGGGATAGAAAACATGATCAGGACAAAGTTAACAATAAGAAAATCACAAACTTGTGTTGGGACAAATGGTCATTATTCTCCTAGTAGAAAAGTAAACATACATCATTTTTTGTTTTTAGTTACATTACATAAGGACAAGGAATTCTTTTATGATATTGACAAAGAACATAAAGAGATATACTTAATTTTTAAGTAGAGTTTCATTATTTAATAAATTTTTACAACTAACTCAATTTTTTTGAACAATGAGTATTCAAGAAGACTTGGTCACAATGGAAGAGCGACAATAAACTTCTATAGAAATACATGATCCACGTAGGATAAAAAATATATTTACCTTGTCTATAGAGATTAATAAAAACCAAAATGGTTAGTATAATATCTGATGATCCCCAAAATGGATATTCCATTAGTGAAAAAAAACACTAATCTTAATTTCTAAAATTAAACCATCAATACCCTATAGTTAAATAAATACCATTCAATAATCAATTGTCCTTAAAATCCTTCAATATAATCCAAACTAATTTTGAAACCCAAAACTTATATGAATGTAGTCTTCCATGTTAAACTGTATCTCCAAATGACATTAATTACTCTTAAAGTGACATACTTAAAAGTAATTAACCTAATAATTTCCATAAATAACCCAAATCACTATAAATCCACAATAAAAACATAGATAAAAATCCACCATTACTCATCAAATGAAATACCATAATATTCTATTTTCCTTGGGCATATTGTGTTCACAACAAAGTGAAGAACCTACAAAATAACATTTATCACTTAATCACCAAATCAGTTTCCTATACTAAGGGTATTAATTTCATAGGACATAAGATCCAAAATCAAATTATATTGATCAATAAAATAATTTAACTAAAAATAATAGTCACACTAACCAGAGACTTCACGTAGTCTAGTGGTAGGCGATAAATCTCAATTTAACTTTGGTTGTGGGTTCAATTCCCACATCTTTGTCCGATGTGACATGTTATCACACAGTCTGCATGTTGTACTTTTTCAAAAACAATATTTTATAACATTACCAAAATGAGATATATTCCTCAAAATAATCATAACATAATTTAACCAAAAATCTTATCTCATACCTTGTATTTTCATCCCAAATTATAATAACTTATAATTACCTCAAACCCAATGATCATATAAATCACAATGGTTATTTATAACTATATCCACAAGAGAAAAGATAATTATTCCTCAAATATCATTCTCACATGGAAAACTGCAGGGTTAAAAATACAAGAGAAAATTATTCCAAAGTAAACCCATCAATAAGGAGCATTAATACTTTTTAAACATTTCTCCAACCATTTATTTCATAATAGATTATTCTTGGACCAATAAAATATACTATTGAATAAGGTATTCACTCGAGTAATGGACAGGTCCCCTACATTTATGCAAAATGACTGTAAATGGATTCTTGGGACTATTTTTTTCTTCTTCCATAGTACTCTTCATTTTTCATCGGAAATTCCTCACTTTATGTCCTTCCTTCCCACACATAAATCATTTCATTGTCCCATTGAGACACTTTCCTGGGTGTCTCCTTCCACATTTCCGGCATGATGGAAATTGAGGATTATTTTCTCCATGGTCTGTAACGACCCAAAATTTCATTAATGGAAAATCCCTCTTGATCCAGTTAAATGTTTCTTTATGTTTTTATAAGATGTCAACTTCTTTAGTTTAACGTTAAGATTTGTGACCGTTACTTTTATAGCCGTTGAACAGTGATCATCTGGGTAGTTTAAATATAAGGATTTAACGAACCAATTTTTCTACTCAGACAAAGGAAGCGATGGCCTCATCCAGTAGAATTGCCCCTTACGAAGCCCATTTGTCGGAGCTCGGTAAAGAGGTGGCGTCTTTGGGCTTTGCCCTTGACCAAGCCCAAGATGAGCTTCATCAAGTCAAGCTCGAACGTGATCGTCTACGGGAAAAATGGAAGTTGATAGAGATTACCACTCGAGCGATGTTATCCGAGCAGCCCCAAGAGTCTGTCACCATCGCGCACCTTACCCTTAGGTCTTATGCGGCTATTTTAAGGGGTTATGTAACAAATAAGTAGAACCATGTTCATGTACATTATTTTTTATATATATAATAATGAATATAATTTCTAGTCATTTTTGATACATTGTAATTAGTTTTTAAAGTACAAATGGTGTTTTTAGTTATTATTTAATTAAGAATTATATTTTATTAAATTAGAGGATTTTTGAATTAAATAATATTTTAATAAAATATTATTATTAATATTAAATTAATTGTCATTAAATATAAATGATCTTATAATTTTATGAATGCAATTAAAATGTTTATTAAGGTTTGAAAGCCATTTCTGTCAAAACCCGTGAATTTCTTTATAAATGTCGGTTTTTATTTTAAAAGTGAAAATTCACATATTTAGAAAATTATTTAGATAAAATAAATATTATTTTTGGAATCAGGACGTCGAAATTATCCAACGGTGAATTTTTTCATAATTTTCTGAGACAGTCAAATTTTTGGGTAAAAATTAAATACCATTTAAATATATAATGTGTTTTATGACATCATAATGACCCAATGGTGATGTAATAAAATACCATAATCCTTAGTTTCGGCCAATATATGTTTTATCATTAAAATAATGAGGTTTTGGGTTTGTTTGACTCACTTTTCAAAGCATTAATGGAGCCCTCAAGACTTATTCAACACTTTGCCTTTTTAAATTAATTTCCATGGGAGTGTGACTCACCTCCACATAAGCAACCCTAATTTTTTAATAAGTTCGGACCTTGGCCTTATAAAATATTATTTTCCTCTCTCCTTTTCCAGAAACCATGGGCAAATACCATGGGATGGTTTGTGGTTTGGATTATTTTAATATAAGGGGTCTCAAACCTAAATAATAAAGAATTCTCTCACCTTTCCTATATAAACCCACCCAAACTCCCACTTCCTCCTCACTCAAAGCCCTTGAAGTTCGTCCAACCTCTGCCCTACTCTCTCTAGAATCCTCTCAAGGTGCCCCAAGCTCCCAAGAAGCCTCTCACAAGCCTCTCTCTAGCCTTTGGAAGCACACTTCCAAGTAAGGGTTTTTCTTCCTTTCTCATTTTTGTCAATTTTCTTTAAGTTGTATTGCCTTTTTAATTTCAATTATGAATGTTGGGGTATGGTTTCGCACCTCCCCCATACTGCCCTCTTATTGTTTGAATGATGGGAGACCCCTTTCTCTCTCATTAAATGCCTCCCATGTACACCCGTTACTATGCCGAAATTCCGAAAGGAACCTTTTTCTCCTCTTCTATATTCAAGCAATACTTTTGTATCATGAATCTAAATTCCTTTTCAATTGTTGGGACATGTATCTATATGACCTTCTTACTGTCCATTACATGTAAATATGATGAGGAACCCCTTTCTCTCTCATCAGCTTTTTTTTATGAATTCTTATGTCACGCCGTTACGCTGCCGAAATCACACCGATTTTTTTTAAGCTATTATCATTGTGTAGTGAATACCATGCCCATTTCTCCATCAAGGGTATTCACCTTTATGCACGTTTACTTATTGATTGTAAAGTTTTATGTATGAATTCCACATTCCTTTATCGTGGAATAAATGATTATGTTTTATGAATCCATGTTTTATGATCCATGTGGCACACTTATGCATGAAATGAAATGTTTAAGAAGGGTGCGCCCTGATAGCGCTCCAATGCATTGGGTAAAGTATAGTATCATGATACGTCATGTGGAATGAGTGTTGACTCATGCTAATTCAAGTGCAACGATGGTTTACTCGTGCTACAAGTGCAATGAGGGTTTACTCATGCTCCATGTGCAATGAGCCTTGGCTCATGCTAATTCAATGTTAAGTGTTGTTGCCACATTTCCATGCTATGATTATCATGCTTTATCATGCCTTTATGTTCATGTTTCTCTTATGCTCTATTGATATGCCTATTGCCTAACATGTATTGTACTCCTCATGTTATTCATTGTGTACTCCCTTACTGGGCTTTATAGCTCACCCTTTTCTTATGCATGTCCTCAGGTTATCCCATGCAATGCTAAGTACGAAGGAATGTAGTGGTCATGTAAAGGAAGTTTTCAATAAAGATGTTGTATTTCAAGTTTAATGTTTTTATGTAATGATCCTAAGCCCCAAAGACACTAAACCTCTCGATCTTCTTTGTTGGATCAAGTGAAGTTTTATGTAATGAAGCATGTTTAAGTTGTAATAAAAACCAGGGTTGTCATAGTTGGTATCAGAGGATAGGTTTAGTTATTTTTGGGATTAGGAAACCCTAGTAAAGCCTTAGATACAAGACTAATCATAATAAAAACATCCCTAAGTTTTGGTAAATACTAAGTAAGTGGTTTATCAAAAAAATACATCCCTGTCTGGATACGAGCAGGTAGAGGCGGCTCTGGCACAGATGTATCCTAGGGGTAAAACCCGAAAACACCGCTTTGAGCTAGACTCGAACGGGAACTGGTGCACGACAACGGGCCTTGCTGCACTCTTGGTTACGACACTCCCGGGGGATATGTTTTGATAAATTCGCAATCTTAGTATGAACCCTTATTAAGGGAAAAATGCCCCTAAGAATATATGTTAGAAGGAAGATCATGAAAAGCCTGGATTGAATCCTATAGACTCATGAGTTAAAGAGATTAAAGTTTATTTATAAGTCATCAACTTTTGTCTTTGGATTACCCTTTATGTGTTACCCCTAACTTTCCTTTTATTCCAGCCAATGGCCGGTAATAGGAGAACTCGGGCTAACAACCGTTGTGAAGATCAGTGTGAGGATTGTACTAATGAGATGCCCAATCCGATGGGAGCGGGAATCGCGAACTTTGTCACGCTTCTCTCTCAGCTAACTCAAGTTTTGAATAGAAACACTGGTCAAGAGGAACGTTCAACCCCCCCTAAGAAAGAACAAGTCGCTATTGAAAGCTTCATGAGACAAAGGCCTCCTACTTTTAGTGGATCATCTGATCCCACGATCGCTGAACAATGGATCAACTCCATTGAGAAGATATTCTCCATCCTCCAATGCTCTGAAAAAGAGAAGGTTCTCCTGGCGGCTTATCGTATGGAGGGTGAAGCTGATCAATGGTGGACATTGATCAAAAATACGAAGCCTGAGGAGGAGATCGAGGCTTTGGAATGGAAGGTATTCCGGAAGATGTTTTTCGATAAATATTTTCCACGCACCCTCCGTCTTAAGATGGAAAGGGACTTCCTTTCCCTCAAGCAGAAAGATGAAGAATCTGTGGGAGCGTACGAGGCAAACTTCACAAGGCTTGCACGATACGCTTCTGGCTTTGTCGTTACCCCCGAATGCAAAGTTGACCGCTTCTTTGGTGGGCTGAAGCCTAGCTTGCGGAAAGCATTAGCGATCCGTGACTTTGACAGCTATGAGGAGATTGTCCGATTAGCCCTTAAGGTTGAAATGGAGATCGGAGAATCACAGGGGTATCATGGGGACAAGAAGCGGAAGGTGGACTTCAATGCTGGTGGTCCGATGGATAAATCCAACGGCGCTAAGAAATTCCAGCACCCCACTTGCCAAAAGTGTGGAAAGAAGCACCCTGGGAATTGCCTTAGGGGGACAAGAAAATGCTTCAAGTGTGGAAGAGAAGGGCACCTAGCTGTTAACTGTCGGCAAGAAGGACCCGCGGCTGCGACGGAGGGGAGGAACGCTCTGTTCGAACCTCAACGCGTTGTTCAATGCTTCAAATGCAAAGAACCGGGTCATTTTGCGAATCAGTGCCCTAATCCAAGGGTTATCGGAGGCAATCAACAACCTCCAAGACAGCAAGGAAGAGCTTTTGCCATCACTTCTGCCGAAGTGAACCCCGACAACGAAGTGGTGACAGGTACGCTAGTTATTCATTCAAGAATAGCGAACGTACTTTTTGATTCAGGTTCTACGCATTCTTTTATATCTAAAAAGTTTAGTAGAACAATCCCTGCACCACCACAAATCATGGAAGTAAAGATGTCGGTGAGTACGGCAAATGGGGCAATCATTGCATCCCATGAGTATAAGTCCTCCCCTGTTATATTATGTGGATTGAATTTCCCGGCGAACCTCGTCATACTTCCTTTGGTGGAATTTGATGCAATTCTTGGCATGGATTGGCTTTCCTTATATAGAGCCAACATAAATTGTCGGGAGAGGTAAATCACACTCCATATGGAGAATCGACCCCCGATTCTTTACAAGTGTCAGGAGGAAGATGAATCTCCTTTAGCTCCATCATCTCAAGCATGGATATTACTGCCTTATGAGCACGCATATCTGGCTCAGATGATTGAGTCCAAGGAAGAAACCACCCTTGAAGAAATGCCTATTGTGAGGGAATTCGCTGAAGTATTTCCCGAGGAACTTCCTGGTCTTCCTCCTAGAAGAGATGTTGAGTTCTCAATTGAACTTATACCTGGGGCGCTACCAATATCCAAGACTCCATATAGAATGGCTGTGGTTGAGCTTGAAGAACTGAAAAAACAACTACAGGAGAATCTGGATAAAGGGTTTATACGCCCAAGTGCATCACCATGGGGTGCACCAGTCCTCTTCGTCAAGAAGAAGGATGGGTCAATGCGGCTTTGCATCGATTATCGTGAACTTAACAAAATCACGATAAAGAACAAGTATCCTCTCCCAAGAATCGATGACTTGTTTGATCAGCTGCGTGGAGCACAATACTTCTCCAAGGTCGACTTGCGGTCGGGATATTATCAAGTAAGGGTGAAGAAGGAAGATATCCCCAAGACTGCTTTTCGTACAAGGTACGGGCACTATGAATTCATAGTAATGCCTTTTGGACTCACCAATGCTCAAGCAATATTCATGGACTTGATGAATAGAGTCTTTAGAGATTACCTAGATAAATTTGTGGTAGTCTTTATAGATGATATTCTAATATACTCCAAAACCAAGGAGGACCATGAGGAGCATTTAAGAACTGTACTGGAGACTTTGCGCAAGGAGAAGCTCTATGCCAAGTACAGCAAGTGTGAGTTCTGGTTGAAGGAGGTCTCATTCTTGGGCCATATCATCACAAGCAATGGGATATCTGTGGACCCCTCCAAAACAGATGCAATTGAGGGATGGCCGAGGCCAACATCGGTAACTGATATCCGTAGCTTCTTGGGGTTAGCTGGATATTATCGACGATTTGTGAGAAACTTCTCACGATTGTCCAACCCTCTTACCAAGCTAACTCGAAAGGGAGTAAAGTTTGCTTGGAGTGATGAATGTGAAGAAAGCTTCAAGGAGTTGAAAAGGAGGCTTATCACTGCACCTGTGCTCACTTTACCCACAAGTGGGGAGCTTTTTGTGGTATTCAGTGATGCTTCGAAGAAGGGCTTAGGATGTGTGCTGATGCAGAATGATAAAGTGATATCCTATGCCTCAAGACAGTTGAAAATCCATGAGCGAAACTATCCAACGCATGATCTGGAGTTGGCGGCGGTGATCTTTGCCTTGAAAATCTGGCGGCATTATCTCTATGGAGAGAAATGTGAGATATATACTGACCACAAGAGTCTTAAATATATATTCACACAGAAAGAGCTTAATATGCGCCAGAGAAGATGGATAGAGCTCATAAAGGATTATGACTGTTCAATACATTACCACCCTGGGAAGGCGAACAAGGTGGCGGATGCCCTAAGTAGAAAGGATCCAGCAATTCTATCAATGATGAGAATTGAGAAGGATCCAATCTTCTTAGACTTGATGAAGATGGATGTGGGAATCATAAAGAAGGGAACATCATCAATCCTTTCACAAATGATTGCTCAACCATCTCTTTTGGAAAGGTTAAAGGATGCTCAAAAGGATGATGCAAGAATCCAAGAAAAAGTGGAAGCTATCAAAAAGGTAAAATCCTCAGAGTTTAATGTTAATGAAGAAGGAATTGTGAGGTTTGGGAAAAGACTATGTGTCCCATCAAGTTCGGAGCTGAAGAAGGAACTTTTGGATGATGCACATAGTTCAAATTTCTCTATTCACCCAGGGAGCACAAAGATGTATCGAGATCTCCGAGAAAACTTTTGGTGGGATAATATGAAGAAGGAGATCGCCGAATATACATCAAAGTGCCTGGTGTGTCAGCAAGTGAAGGCAGAGAGGCAGAAGTCTAAGGGGATGATGCAACCATTGCCCATACCAGAATGGAAATGGGAGAACATCACCATGGACTTCGTCACTGGACTTCCAAGGACATCCAAAAGCAACAATGCAATCTGGGTTATTGTGGATCGTCTTACAAAGACTGCACACTTCATTGCTATTCGAGAGGATTTCTCTTTGGATCAACTGGCACGGATATATATCAAGGAAGTGGTACGGTTGCATGGAGTACCACTATCTATTGTGTCTGACCGAGATCCAAGATTTACCTCTAAGTTTTGGAAGAGTCTTCAACATGCTCTGAATACTGAACTGAACTTCAGTACGGCCTATCATCCTCAAACTGATGGCCAATCCGAGCGGACTATCCAAACACTTGAGGATATGTTGAGAGCGTGCTCAATGGACTTTAAAGGAGGATGGGATCAACATCTTCCTCTAGTTGAGTTCTCTTATAATAATAGTTTCCACTCGAGCATCCAAATGGCACCATATGAAGCCCTATATGGGAAAAGGTGCAGAACACCGGCATGTTGGGATGAGGTCGGTGAACGTAAGCTGCTTGGACCAGAAATGGTCGAAGAAATGGTGGAGAAGGTGAAAACCATTCAGCAGCATATCAAGGCAGCCCAAAGTCGACAGAAGAGTTATGCAGATAATCGTCGACGAGACCTTGAGTTTAAAGTCGGAGACATGGTGTTTTTACGCATATCTCCGTGGAAGAAGGTCATGAGGTTTGGGAAGAAAGGGAAGTTAAGTCCAAGGTACATCGGCCCCTTCGAGATTCTTGATCGTGTTGGGGCTGTGGCCTATCGACTAGCACTTCCACCTACTATGGCCAAGGTGCATGATGTCTTCCATGTATCCCTCTTAAGGAAGTACATACCAGACCCTTCACATGTACTCTCTTCCGAGGTGGTACAATTAGAAGACGATCTTTCTTATGAGGAGCAACCAGTGAAGATCTTAGATCGTAGAGAAAAAGTTCTACGAAATAAGACAATGCCCCTCGTCAAGGTGTTGTGGAGAAACCACAAGTTTGAAGAAGCAACTTGGGAGTCGGAGGATATGATGAAGCTAAGTTACCCACGTTTGTTTTAGTGTGGGAAAAGGAAAATTTCGAGGGCGAAATTTCTTAAGGGGGGAATGTTGTAACGACCCAAAATTTCATTAATGGAAAATCCCTCTTGATCCAGTTAAATGTTTCTTTATGTTTTTATAAGATGTCAACTTCTTTAGTTTAACGTTAAGATTTGTGACCGTTACTTTTATAGCCGTTGAACAGTGATCATCTGGGTAGTTTAAATATAAGGATTTAACGAACCAATTTTTCTACTCAGACAAAGGAAGCGATGGCCTCATCCAGTAGAATTGCCCCTTACGAAGCCCATTTGTCGGAGCTCGGTAAAGAGGTGGCGTCTTTGGGCTTTGCCCTTGACCAAGCCCAAGCTGAGCTTCATCAAGTCAAGCTCGAACGTGATCGTCTACGGGAAAAATGGAAGTTGATAGAGATTACCACTCGAGCGATGTTATCCGAGCAGCCCCAAGAGTCTGTCACCATCGCGCACCTTACCCTTAGGTCTTATGCGGCTATTTTAAGGGGTTATGTAACAAATAAGTAGAACCATGTTCATGTACATTATTTTTTTTATATATAATAATGAATATAATTTCTAGTCATTTTTGATACATTGTAATTAGTTTTTAAAGTACAAATGGTGTTTTTAGTTATTATTTAATTAAGAATTATATTTTATTAAATTAGAGGATTTTTGAATTAAATAATATTTTAATAAAATATTATTATTAATATTAAATTAATTGTCATTAAATATAAATGATCTTATAATTTTATGAATGCAATTAAAATGTTTATTAAGGTTTGAAAGCCATTTCTGTCAAAACCCGTGAATTTCTTTATAAATGTCGGTTTTTATTTTAAAAGTGAAAATTCACATATTTAGAAAATTATTTAGATAAAATAAATATTATTTTTGGAATCAGGATGTCGAAATTATCCAACGGTGAATTTTTTCATAATTTTTTGAGACAGTCAAATTTTTGGGTAAAAATTAAATACCATTTAAATATATAATGTGTTTTATGACATCATAATGACCCAATGGTGATGTAATAAAATACCATAATCCTTAGTTTCGGCCAATATATGTTTTATCATTAAAATAATGAGGTTTTGGGTTTGTTTGACTCACTTTTCAAAGCATTAATGGAGCCCTCAAGACTTATTCAACACTTTGCCTTTTTAAATTAATTTCCATGGGAGTGTGACTCACCTCCACATAAGCAACCCTAATTTTTTAATAAGTTCGGACCTTGGCCTTATAAAATATTATTTTCCTCTCTCCTTTTCCAGAAACCATGGGCAAATACCATGGGATGGTTTGTGGTTTGGATTATTTTAATATAAGGGGTCCCAAACCTAAATAATAAAGAATTCTCTCACCTTTCCTATATAAACCCACCCAAACTCCCACTTCCTCCTCACTCAAAGCCCTTGAAGTTCGTCCAACCTATGCCCTACTCTCTCTAGAATCCTCTCAAGGTGCCCCAAGCTCCCAAGAAGCCTCTCACAAGCCTCTCTCTAGCCTTTGGAAGCACACTTCCAAGTAAGTGTTTTTCTTCCTTTCTCATTTTTTTCAATTTTCTTTAAGTTGTATTGCCTTTTTAATTTCAATTATGAATGTTGGGGTATGGTTTCGCACCTCCCCCATACTGCCCTCTTATTGTTTTAATGATGGGAGACCCCTTTCTCTCTCATTAAATGCCTCCCATGTACACCCGTTACTATGCCGAAATTCCGAGAGGAACCTTTTTCTCCTCTTCTATATTCAAGCAATACTTTTGTATCATGAATCTAAATTCCTTTTCAATTGTTGGGACATGTATCTATATGACCTTCTTACTGTCCATTACATGTAAATATGATGAGGAACCCCTTTCTCTCTCATCAGCTTTTTTTTATGAATTCTTATGTCACGCCGTTACGCTGCCGAAATCACACCGATTTTTTTTAAGCTATTATCATTGTGTAGTGAATACCATGCCCATTTCTCCATCAAGGGTATTCACCTTTATGCACGTTTACTTATTGATTGTAAAGTTTCATGTATGAATTCCACATTCCTTTATCGTGGAATAAATGATTATGTTTTATGAATCCATGTTTTATGATCCATGTGGCACACTTATGCATGAAATGAAATGTTTAAGAAGGGTGCGCCCTGATAGCGCTCCAATGCATTGGGTAAAGTATAGTATCATGATACGTTATGTGCAATGAGTGTTGACTCATGCTAATTCAAGTGCAACGAGGGTTTACTCGTGCTACAAGTGCAATGAGGGTTTACTCATGCTCCATGTGCAATGAGCCTTGGCTCATGCTAATTCAATGTTAAGTGTTGTTGCCACATTTCCATGCTATGATTATCATGCTTTATCATGCCTTTATGTTCATGTTTCTCTTATGCTCTATTGATATGCCTATTTCCTAACATGTATTGTACTCCTCATGTTATTCATTGTGTACTCCCTTACTGGGCTTTATAGCTCACCCTTTTCTTATGCATGTCCTCAGGTTATCCCATGCAATGCTAAGTACGAAGGAATGTAGTGGTCATGTAAAGGAAGTTTTCAATAAAGATGTTGTATTTCAAGTTTAAAGTTTTTCTGTAATGATCCTAAGCCCCAAAGACACTAAACCTCTCGATCTTCTTTGTTGGATCAAGTGAAGTTTTATGTAATGAAGCATGTTTAAGTTGTAATAAAAACCAGGGTTGTCATATGGTCTCTACAGCTGGAGCTCTTATCATTCATCACCTTTCTCTTCTTTGCTGAGTCTGGGAATTGGTTAATATATATATTGTTGATCATATTTTTGGAAAATTCATTTGGCATAAAGACGATATCTTTTACTCCTATCTACATTCGATTTTTTTCTCATTTCCACCATCGGTCCCACCTTGTATATCATTCTCAATGTCACTATGACTTCCTTGGAATCGATCCATTGACTAAAACCCAAAAGCATTGTGTGAGAAATAGTAGTCATAAAATCATTTATAGATTAACATGTCACCATATTCTCAATTTGAAACACTTTAGGATTAACCAAGGTCATTTACTCTCATCTTATATATATAATTCTTCAAATCGGTTTGCAAAGAAAATGTAAAATATCCTAAGCATATCCCCCGGGAATTTCTTAACCAATAGTGCAGCAAGGCCAGTTTGCGTGAACCAGTTCTCATTCGAGTCTAGCTTAAAGCGGTGTCTCTGGGTTTTACACCTAGGTACATATATGCCAGAGCCGCCTCTACCTGCCTGTATCAAGACAGGGATGTATTGCTTGGAAAACTCACAAATTCTCTACAATACCAAAATTCTTGTAAGTTCATCTGTACTAATCCTCAATGTTCATCTTAGGTCTACATGATCTAATCAGAGTTTATCTAAATCTAGCTTCCATGGTTTGTACTAAACATCCTCTGATACCAACTGTAACACCCCGACCCTAGATACCCAGCGTCGGTGCATTATTACATAATATTGGCATGATCACAAGAAAGTTCAAGTCTCGAATGACTGATTAGTTTACTAGCCTTGGAAACACTAGATATATTCATAAAGTTTACATTACATCAATAAGTGAAAAGCTACAACAACATATTGTCTTCATATCCCCTAATACTATCCCTGATGTTCATTCATAAAATACATCTTCACATCCAGAGAAAAATAAAACATTGAAAGGGGTGAGCTCAGATGCTCAGTAAGGATAACAATATAGCAGAAACATTCATAAATAAACAGAAAAATTTAAGGCAATGTATAACTAAAACAAAAGCCTTTTAAACATGAACTTCAGCATTATATGGAAAGGATAAAATGAAATAATTCCATTTACTTATTCACATGGATATTCTACTAGTCAAATAATCACATTAAAATATTAATAACCACTTTCATAATGACGGAATGCATAATGACAGACTATCATAACCACGTAGCCAAGGCCTCGTGCCAAAACTACAAATAATATTTTTTCAAGGCCTCGTTCCAAGATAGTAGTTTGTCTCGTGAGACCTACCGATGCATCGAGTAGCTATAACGGGCTCCTCCCATCACTTCCTAATCCAATGCATTCCTCATATGAACAGGTTTAAACATAACATAAACATTCATATTAAAAATATCATACGAAATGTCAATACATTACCCACAAACCATGAATGGTATAAAAATAACACATCCATAGTCAAAAATAGCTCATTAAATAAAATATGGGATATTGTATTGTAATAGATTAACCTCAATTGAGAATAATGAAGGATATTAACATTGATGAAAATAATCGTCAAATTTATTTGAGAGAAATATTCCTTTTTTCTTGAAATCATTTAAAAGTCACACTATTTGTCAAGAATCCATTTAAAATAGAATTTTGAGTCAATGTTTCCCATACCACTTTGAAACTTTTAAAAGGAATTTTAATTTTAAAACATTAATGTCCATATAAATAAATCCTTAAAACCATTATTAATACATGGACATTAATGAGATAGATTTAGAATAATAAATATTTAAAACATTTAAAATGATATTTTAGTTAGAGTTACTAACCAAAAGAGAGACTGTTGAATACAAATATTTAGGGTAATCAAAAATTTGTAATATCATGAGAATAAATGGATTCATGATATACTATATCAAAGTGCATTATATACACCATGTAAAAGTGAATTGGCTTATAACAACAAAGAAGTCTCGATGGAATGTAAATTGAGATTAAATTACTTATAAAAACTATATCCTTAGGTTAAGGATAAATCAACGACAAAATTATGTGTGAAAAATATAAATACACTCAATATGACTGGATATTCAGTGTAATTCAATCAGAGGTCATTCACACATATTCTTGTAAAAACAACAGCAATGGATTGGATATTTAACTCAACAAATAGAGATTGAGTTAAAAATTACTCTTATCAAGTTCATACCGATCACTTGAGAATTTATCAATGGAGTGATTATGTTTATCAAAAGTATATCCAAAGAAAGGGGCGTGGAAATTATGACATAATCAAATGAATAGTGATTCCACACATAATCTTGGAGTAAAATAATCAATGAAGGATGTGTAAAGCCGAATGATTGGAAATTGAAAAATCAAATTCCCTTAAAGATTCAGTAACATACGAAACATAAACCCCTGAAAGAAAGATCATACAATGATGATGTAGATATACACAAAATAAATTATATTACACAATTAATACAATCATGGGTAGTACACACACCACATGTAATAAATAATTGGCGAACAATGGAAATCTCACAGAATTAATAGTGAGATATGAAACCCCTTACATTGTAATTTTTCCTTGGTCGACGGTAGGTTATCCTCCTATATAATGTTGAAATAATTGTTATTTAATTATACATGAAAAAATTACATTAATATTATATCATATATTATCTTTTAACATTGATTTGTTAATAATATCATAGTATTATCGTCATTTCGGGTGTTAACTTGATCGTTTTCCTTTATATTCTTTGTTACGTAGGACGTGTTTGTTATGGATAGGCTGTATATTATTAATATCCATAATTATATCAAGACATTAAACATTATTTTTAACCATCAAATGAGAATTATACATTAATGGATACGATGGAGAATGAATCTCATCGCGTTCGTGGGGATGGTAGTCCGTACGTACGCACGAGCGAAAATATCGTTCTTTTGATTTTAAAATAATATATAATTGGATGGTATATCATATAGAAAGAGTAATTATCATTTTATGTTTATTATTACATGAATTACACATCATTATTATACCCATAAAAATAATAATTTATTGAATGAGAATTACACCCCGACGTGGAGACAGTAAGCCGTACGTACGCACGTGTGGTGACATTCCATTCAAAGGATGGATGGAATACTGAATATGGTAGTATAATATTTATAATAACATCACAGTATATAGAATATAATGGAGTTATTATTTTAGAATAGAAATAACAATGAAATAAGAAGTTGAAGAAGAAAGGAACTTGAAAGACGGTGGTGAAAACATTACCTCTTCTTCGTTTTCTTCCTTTTTATTTGTTCAAAAGGGCTCCATAGGTTGGCTTTCTGATCAAAATAAGGCCTCTAGGTTGTAGTGAGGGAAGTTTAGAGAGTATTTGGGTAGGGTTTGTCCGGGCCAAAAGGCTTTTAATGTGTGAATTTGTGAGAAGGGGGATTTCCCTTTTATAAGAGGGGTGAGGGGCACCTTTGGAAGAGCTAAAAATATTATTTTATAATAAATTCATATTCAGTTTCTGATGGCTCCAAAGTTGATTATTTAAAGGTTAAGGTGCGGATTGGTCGATAACCACTCAACCAATAGAATTTAGACAGGTTTGGGGTATTATATTAACCTTATCATTAAGTATTAACTCTTAGTTAATTAGTTTCACTTTTACAATGTCACTTTGTATTTTTATATTATATGGTTAATAAACATACTATATACATCCAACCAACCCCGAAGTGGTCCATTAATGATACACCTATCATGATATAAGTCTCTTGGACGAACCTTAGATTTTTAAGAATTGAATATAAATTAATAATATAATATTTGTTTTAAAAACTCCTTTATATCAATTTTGACACTATTGGGTATTTTGTTTTTGATAAATTCATAAAATCTTTATTACTTAGAAAACAATTTATATAATCAATACTAATATGTAATATTAACCTATAAAATTAGTTGAATTCATAAAAAGTCTCAAATTACATCTATTTTGATATTTATAATATCACTTATTTTAATATTTCATTAATTATATAATTACTGCATCACCATTTTGTCAAAAATAAAATAAATTATTTACTGCCTAAAAATTATAAATAAAATACCATTATGTATGAAATCGTTTTATATTTCTAATGAATAATTAAAATCGAATTTATCTTATGTATAACCCTATATTAAAAATGTTTTAGTAAATAAACTTTGATTTTAGCTCTTTTAACTCTTATTTGAATTAAATAATAATAAATGTCCTAATCTAATAGAAGTAGACCTAAATGATAATATTTTACTCCTAAGGTTTTTTTGGTTAATATAAAATTTTCCAATAGAATTAGGACATGTGTTAGGGTAATATTAATATCATTTTTACCCTTAATTTTCCTATTTACTATTAACCGTGGTAAATAAAAGTAAAAGGTTACTATTCAACAAAAATTATTTTCATCTCATTGAACCACATTTTACTCCTTTATATTAACCATGTCTCTCAGATTTTCGAAATTTCACTCATAGTAGCGGTAAAATTATGTTTTATGAAATATTCAGTTTTTTAACAACCACTTAGTGGTTTCACTATTCATCAAAAAATGAATGTTTCCAGAAAAATACCAAAAATTATGCGTAAGCTATATTTGATATTATGAATTCAAAAATGATTTATATTTTACCAAATTTAAAACATATCAGTTGCATTTATTAATTTAAAATTTAATTCTCGTCGTCAAAACAAATAGCGTGTTTTTAAGAGATAATAACTATCAAAAGATTGACACTTGTTTATGTCTGGTTTAAATGTGAAATTACATCCAATACCCAACATTGTATTGAATAGTAAAAATATATTCTAAATATACTTTTGAACCACTAAAATAAGAAATGAAGTCCATTTAGAATGATAAAATTTATAAAATTTCAAAAGGTAGGTATTACTATTCATAATGGCTAGTTTGATTGGTTGTGGTGTGTTAGAATCTTGAAGTTGTGTACAATGCACGCCATTGCATTATTCAAAGGTAAACATACCGTGTAAGCTCGGGGTGTTACATCACGCTTATTCATGAAAGAAATACAATATCCAACTGAAGAAGAAAAGATTCATTGGTAAAGTAAGTGTTAGGTGTCTATAATGAAATCTAAAAATAAAGACATTGCGGACTCCCAAATGGGTCACAAACCATGTGTTCTTCCCTTATCCATTAACCATAACCATATTAGACATCTAACATTGATAAATTACCCATAACATGTCCTATAACAATAAATTCACTTTGGGAACCTATTTAAATGTATGAGTATGGTGTGAGTGAAACTCAATAGCAAGCCATGAATGGTGTATAAAACAATATACAATCATATAATTGTATATCCAGGTTTATATATAAATATGTATCATTCACAAGTAAACAGTTACCCCATTATCATTTATTCTTTACAAAACCACATTAACTCTCGAGTTCCCGGGGAATCTCATACCTCAATGCCTTCATCGGCTCACGCTAGAGCCCATTGTTTTCATATGTAATATAATATCTTAATAACTTCATTGGCTCATTCCATATCCTGAAATATTCTAAGGTGATGTCATATCTCAATACCTTCTTTGAGTAATGTCAGATCCTAATGTATTAACAAATGAAGTCATATCTTAGAGTACATTGGCTTCCATTATTTTAGTCATACTATAGATTGTCCGTGTTCCCATTATTTAACTCATATCAGAATTACAAGGTTTCTATTTATACTTCACACATTAGAATGTCTGTGTCGGAATATTTTAATTCACCATAGAGTAACCATGTTCCATTTCTTATTCCACATATTAGAATGACAATGTTTCCAATTACACATCACACATTAGAATGACCACGATAAAATTTTATAACTAACAATATAATGACCATGTTATCATTCATCAACACATAATTAAATCAATGTCTAATTTCCCACATTAATTCCATTATTACATTGAAAATTAGTTTTTGCATAAAACCACAATTAATTAAAAAACTAATTATATTTTCAAACTAATTAAATAATTTAACAACTATTTAATCAATATTATCCACCAAATACCCATAGATAATTTTAAGAATTTATAATCACATTCTCAACCTCAACTTATAATAATTAATTCAATGATGAAATATCTCAATCTGTAATATCAATATAACATAATCAATCTCACAATTAAATATATCCTTTCATAATATCTACTACGTATAATAAATTAAAAAATTTATTATCAAAATTCAAAAAATTAAATATCTAATAATTTATCAAAAAATTTATTATCTAAATCAATGTCCTCAATTAAAATAATTAATCCTTCACTTAATGATTTGATTCAAAAATACTTCAATTAACAAATGTCCTATATTTGGTAAACAAATTTATTAGATATTACTGCTAAATAATGATATAAATTATAAAATTTTCCTACATATTTAAAAATCCATATTATGGAATTTGAATATTATAACAACTACCTAAATTCGTTGGAGAAAATCACCTACTGAAATTCAAATTAATTTAGCAGTATAATGAAATTAAATGAGATCTGAAACTCAAAAACCTAAATTAATAATAATGAAACTAAAATCATGTAAATATAAATGTATATCTTGAATAATAGATCTACATATCAACAAATAGATATACATATGTACTTAAAACTGGATTACATTGCAAAAAACTTAGAAAGAATGGGGGACACAAAAGAGATGAACCAGGGGATGATTCACTAACCAGGAGTGATGTTTCCTTCTATCTGAGATTAAATTCATGATGAATGGTGGACGTGAGATTTGGAATTTTTTTAATTGCTCAAAAATGTGAATGACTATGAAGGGACTAATGGGTGTCAAAATAGGTGTGTTTTAGGGGTTTGGGGAATCTGTAAAATTATTTTCGTGCTTATTTAATTCTAGTTCATGGTTTGCTAGGAATGGATCATGGTTTTACCTAAGTATATATTGAATGCGCACCATTTCTATTGGGCTGGTGGTACCTACTTTTGGGTGCATTGTTTTCGAAACCATGTTCCATCCTTGTGATTCCCCTCATCTTGGGTTCACATGGTTACCTCATTTGGGGCGCACAGTTTTCCCTAACCATGCACCAACCATACACAACCCATTTTCTTTATATTTTCTAAATATTCAATCCAAACACATGTCAATAAAAACCAAATAAAAAATAAAACAAACAAGGAAAATTAATTTCCTGAAATATTTTCTGAGTCATCTGTAGAAAATGCCAGGATCATACACACCCCAACATGTGTTTTTATCTCCTTGAGCAAGAAGTTTCTAAAAAATATGAATTTTATTTAACAATTAAAATAAAATTTTAACATATATTTCCCATAAAAATATATCATTCCAAATAATCTTTAAACCTATCAAAATAATCTATTTCAAGATAGGATCGCAAGAATATAACATGCCTAAGACAATTATTATGTTTAAATTCATCAGCACATTTCATCAAAAGACAATTATATATGATGATGTTTTATGAATCTCTAAGGACATGGGGCCCATTTTCAAATTAAATGGACCAAATGGATTCTCTAGGTGGTCATCTTATAAAACCATGTGATGAATTATTTTTTTAAATTTATAGGTTTTTTGAATCATGTTTGAGGTGAGAATTCCAACTCTAGGAATGAAAACTATGGAGTAATTATCCCCTATTGATGAACAAAAAAAAATTATTAATCTCTATATATAATTTAGTGATGTAGTTCCTAAATATAGGAAAGAAAACTATATAATTACAATACCCATTTGTAAGACACCACACATACCGATGAAACATTTCTCAATTTGGTTTCTTTTTATTTTTATTGATGGATAAACAAATTAAACTAAAAGTGACCCAAACCCTATGATATGATGACAGGGTCCCATGAACTTGATAATATACACAAAATGCATTGGAATTTCATTTTTAAATTTTCATTAAATTGATTAAAATTTAAATGTTGAAAAATCACATTTGAGACCCACTCATTACAAAATTTGTAACACCCTGAGATTTTATGAAAAATATTCTTTTTAATTTCATTGATGTCTTGTGTTGTACGTATCATGCACAACATGTATCCCTGACTTGGATTTCATTACACTCAATTGCGACCTTCCACAATAGCGTGTGTTGTACGCAATACCGAGTTTCGCTAAAGAATGATATGTTATATAAACTAGCCGTTATGAATAGTAATTCCCACTTTTTGAAATTTTATAAATTTTATCTTTTGATATGGACTTCATTTTTGTATTAATAATATCAAAATTATCCAAGGGTTATTTTTTTGTATTTTTCTGAAAAATTTCAATTTTTGATGAATAGTGAAAACAATAGGTTACTATTTAAAACCCACTTTTTATTTAAATAATAATTTTTTTTATTTGAAATTATTTTTGGTCAAAATTGATACATAATACATATATAAGTTCAATTTAATTAATTGGAGTCAATTTAAAATAATTTTAGATGTATAAAGATTTTATTGAACTTTTCATCGTATTTTACCCACCTCCTAGGAGAATTTGAAAATTTACATAAAACATAATTTTACCACTTATGTGCGTGGAATTTTAAAAATCTGAGAAACACGGTTAATATCAATGAGTAAAAAGTGGTTCAATAAGAAAAAAATAATTTTTGGTGATTATTAACTTTTTACTTTTATTTTCCACGGTTAAAAGTAAATCGAGTAATTATGGGTAAAAATAATATTATTATTACCCCATAACACGTTATAATTCTATTGGATAATTATAATTAGAACAAAAAAAGCCATAGGAATATAATATTATCATTTAGGTCCACATGGATTAGATTAGGACATTTATTATTATTTTATTTAAAAAAGAGTTAAAATAGTTAAAATCAAAGCTTAATAACAAAAACATTTTAATATAGGGTTATACATAATATAAATTCGACTATAAATATTCATAAGAATGATACATAAAATTTCCTACCTAATTGTATTTTATTTATAATTTTTATACATTAAATAATTTAATTTATTTATGACACAATGGTGATGCAGTAATTACCTAAATAATGAAATATTAAAAAAATTGATATTATAAATACCCAAATAAATATAATTTGAGACTTTTTATGAGTTACAGTAATTTTATAGGATAATATGACATGTTTTTATTGATTTAATTAACTTTTTCAAACTAATAATTCTTTTATGATTTTCACAAAAATTATTTACCAAATAGTTTCAAAATTGAAATAAAATAGTTTTTAAAACAAATATTATATTATTAATTGTTATTATATTCCTAAAAATCCATGGATCGGCCATATGACATAGATAAGATTATATATATTAATAATGAACCACTTGGGGTTCATTTCTCTAGTTATTGTACGTTTATTAACCATATAGTGTAAGAAAACAAGAAGACATGGTAAAAGTTAAATTATTTACCTTTGAGTTAAATCTAAAAGATAAGGTTAAAATAGTTACAAAAACTTGTCTAAAACCTATAGTATGAGATTATTTTGACCCATACCCACTTTAGATTCAAAATAAATCAATTTGGAGCTATTATAAAATGAATATGACTTTATTATAAAATTACATTTTATGTTTTTCCAAAGGTGCCCCTGTCCTCCCTTATAAAAAGGGCACCCATTCCCTCTTCTCTTCACACCCTTTTGAGACTTGAATCTCGACCAACCCCTTCAAATTCCTCTTCTAATCTTCTCTAGTTACATCATAGAGGTTCTGGTCTTCTCAAAAGACCAACTTTAGTTCCCTAAGAAGAAGTTTAAAGGAGGTGCGTCAAGGAGGAGGAGGTTCGTATACGTATGAAGCATATCAGACATAAGGTAAGGGATAACTATTCCAATATCGCACTTATCCGAGATTGTTTATTTGTAAGTATTTACTGGGGGTTTTTTAATCATCCAAGTCCATGTTTTCTAAAAAAATCATGTATTTTTAATTACCTTTTTACCAATTTTTGAATTTTACCACATGTTATAAAAGGAATCTAACTTTTGTTTACCAAACAAGGATCTTTTTGAATTTTTTGACAAAAGTACGAGGAGAATGTTATTTTTAACTGATACGGTGTGAAAGGATTTTTACGGTTTCATAATGTCTCATTTTCATGAAGATTCCTCTACAAGATTGCATGATTATTTTAAATATAACCCCTTTCTTTTAAAATTCCATGGCATTTTGTGAAAAGAAAATGATTTTGAATAAGAAATGATATTTTCCTAAAGAATCCATTTCAAGTATTTTATCAAAACCATTTTCCATCTGAAATGACATTATTTAATTTGTTTATGTTGCAATTATAATTTCTCCATTATTTACATGGTTTGATTTTTCTTATGATGAAATGATATCCATTTTTTTATATGGATTATGTTATGATGGAATGATGTTTAAGAATCACATTATATTACATGGGTTATGCTATGATGTATGATTTATGATTTTGTGGCACACAAAAGAATGTTTTTATTATGATATGGGTGGGAGCTATATCTCCATCCAATGAATTCGGTAAAGATTTATATCTCAGGAGATAGACATGGCTGAAATGGTAAGTTAATCCAGTTCAGTGATATGTGACTGGAACGAGGAGTGAACTTGATTCAGAAATGGAATTTTTCCACTAAGATGGTCATGGAATCAATGCCTTTGCTACTATGGAAATCATATCATGTGATTAATGTTTTTCCACAATTAAATGTTTTATTACAATGTTATTTTATCATGATTGATGTTCCTTTATGATCTATGCCTTACGTACTGCCAAGATTTATTTCACAGCTCAAGATTTTGATGTTTAAACATTATGTTCATGTTTTGAAGTTAAAATGTATATGGTTTGTTTTTTTTATGATTACTCTTTCTGAGAATTTGAGCTAACTCATTATATGTTTTCTTTTCCCTAGTATATAATGAATGGTTTTAGGTAAGAAAAAAAGGGAAGAACTTTATGGGATATGTTGAAGATCTTTCACCAATATTAGAATATTATGTTCCATGTTTCCAAAGACACAAAACTATTACGGTACTCTGGTGTCTTTTTTTGTTATGTATTAAGTATTCTACAATAGTAATGTAATTTCCATGTAATTCATGCTTTGGTTCTTTACATTTGGTATCAGAGGAAAGGATTAGTTAACCTTTGGAAACTAGGATTCAAAAACATTAGTGAGATACCTAGATATATTTGTAAGTTATGTCTAGGAGTGTCCATAAGGTTAAGTATATGTATTGTTTATAGTTCTATAATTATGGTGAAAATATTAGAATTAACTCTATGATGTTATATATTGAAGGTACTCCCCCTTTATTATGTTGTTTTCTCTAGCAATATTTTTTCCTCTCACACTATTCTTTTTGGGTTTTAGAGGATGGCTGGAACCCGAAGGAACAATGTTGATCAATGTAATGGACAATGCAATGATTGTCATCTTGAAAAACCCAATGTGATGGGAGATGGAGTGAACAATAATATTTCTATACATACACAAGCTATAAATCATTCTAGAGATCCAAATTATTAGAGAAGGGAACAATATTCTATTGAGTCCTTCATGATGCAACGTCCACCTTCTTTCAATGGGTCTTCTGATCCACTTGTTTCTGAGCAATGGATCAGTACCATTGAAAAGATATTTTCCATACTTCTCTGTTTAGAACATGATAAAGTCATTCTAGTTGTTTACCATTTAGAAGATGAAGCAGACCATTGGTGGACTCTAATTAAGAATACAAGGACCCAAGATGAAATTGAATCCCTGGAATGGGACGAGTTCAAGAACTTGTTTTTCAGTAATTACTTCCCTCGTATTCTTCAAACAATGATTGAAAAGGAGTTCATTGAGCTTAAGTAGAAGGACGATGAATCTGTTGGTATATACGATGTGATTTTTAAAGGACTTGAAAGGTATGCATCTGGTTTTATCATCCAACCTGATAGTAATGTTGATCGATTTTTTAGTCGAATAAAACCAAGTCATCGAAGGGCATTAGCTATAAGAGACTTCAGTAGCTATGAAGAAATTGTGTCCTGTTCTATCATGGTAGAACTGGAAGTTGGTGTAACATATCCATCTCATGGTTTTGACATGAAACAAAATATGGAGTTCAAGGAGAAATCTCAGAATAATGGTGAAAAGAAAATGAATGTTTCTTTATGCTCAATGTTTGGAAAGAAGCATGGTGGAGATTGTCTTAAAGGGACTAGAAAATTATTTAAGTGTGGAAAATAAGGTCATCGAGCAGCTGAGTGTCGAAGTAATGGAAAAAGGGTTGCTAATGATGTGAATAAATAAAAGACTGCAGAGAACACACCACCAACATTTCAATGCTTCATGTTCAATGAAATGGGGCATTATTCTAATCATTGCCTTAATCCAAGGGTTAGTGATGATCAATTTGGGCAACCACTTAAGGCAAAGGAAAAAAGGGAATTCACATGTGATCACTATTTCTTGATGTTGTGTAATTATTAAGTGTTTACGTAATGGGATTTCAAAATAGTATCATGGAATCTCATTTATGGCATCATGGAATTTTGGAATATCTATATATTGGTTTTCAATAATTATATGGTACCAGTAACCATGAAAAGTGATTGTAATATTTTTGGAAAGTAGATGATATGCACATAATTAAGGGATAATGAGATAATGAGATGTTTGGTAGTATTATTGAGCTCATGTCTGATGTAAGGATAATGTGATATCATGGTTTGAGTATATAGAAATTGTTGGGATTTTGGTATGTGGAAAGAGTTAACATTGGATAGCATTCATGTTTTCACTAAGGTTCTATGGTATTTTATGATTCATGGGAATACATGATTAAGGTATTCACATGTTTGGAATGGGACCAACAAGATGTATCATATGATATATGGGGGATAAATGATGGTATTCACATGATCGGTAGATGAAATTTCTAGTAATTGTTTTCTTTATACTATGAGCTTGGACAGAAGTATTTTATATAATCCTAAAGATTGGAATGAATTATGTTGGACATAAGTTAGTATTGTTTATGGCTAGAACTATTTTCTAAATTATTGATGGAATGTTATAATAGTGTATTTTAAGAAAAGGACAACACGTAGAATGGGTGACAGCCCGTCACGTTGGACAAGGCTGTGGGAATCGAACCCACATCTGAAGTGCGACAAGCCATTATTACCTACCACTAACCTACTGGAAGTCTCTAATTAGTAGAATCTATTTTTATTATATTAAGCGGTATGATATATGATGTATAAGTCCATTTTAGGAACCATATATGATTAATCTCACTATATATGGACTTATGTATATTTAATAACTTTCACTATCCTTTTGTTTGAGAAAGATTGAATGAACTATCATTTTATCGCATGATCTGCTAACACTTTCCATAAGACAAATTCAACTTCATTTATTTAAGAGGTGATGTGTAAATTTTTCAAGGCATAATCAACAGTAAAATTGTACCAAAATCATGTAAGTATTTATTTTAATTCAATAATTCTTCAACTTTAGGGAAATGATCTTGAATACAAAAAAAATGTTGTCCTAGTGTCCTTATATCTGATGAATCAGATGGTACCTCAAATCATCACAGATTTATGGATTTGTGATTGTTGGATTTTTCATATCCATGTTCTCTACCACTCTCCATCAGAACATGATTGTTAGATTTCTCTTCCATATCCATATTTTCACCTCTATTCGCCTATGTGGAAACCTAGTGATTAGTTGATTTGGGTAACCGTTATGTTTCATACTTTAGTTTTTAAAGATATGTTTTGGTATTACTATTTACGATGTGGGTTTCTATTAAAGAAACTTTCAAGTAGTAAACCATTTATAACCCCGACGAATTTCGAGGGCGAAATTCATTTTAAATGGGGTAGAAAGTAACACCCCAAGATTTTATAAAAAAATATTCATTTTAATTTCACTGATGTCTTGTGTTGTACGCTACACAAAATGGAGCATGCACTACATGCATCCCTGACTTGGCTTGTATTACACATAATCACGACCTTCCAAGATAGAGTGTGTTGTACGCAATACCGAGTTTTGTTAAACAACAATATGTGATATAAACTAGCCGTAATGAATAGCGATACCCACTTTTTTAAATTTTATAAATTTTAACATTAGAAATAGACTTAATTTTTGTATTTGGAATATCGAAATTATCCTAGGGTGAATATTTGGTATTTTTCTGAAAACGTTAAATTTTTTATGAATAGTGAAAACACTGGGTTACTATTTAAAAACCAACTTTTTATTTAAATAATTATTTATTTTATTTAAATTTATTTTAGGTCAAAATTGATATATAATACCTATATTTGTTCAATTTAATTCATTAGAGTCATTTTATAATAATTTTAGACATATAAAAATTTTATTGAACTTTTCACCGTCTTTTACCCACCTCCTAGGAGAATTTGAAAATTAACATTAAACATAATTTTACTGCTTCTGTGAGTTGAATTTCAAAAATATGAGAGACACAGTTAATATGAAGGAGTAAAATGTAGTTCAATAAGATAAAAATAATTTTTTTGTGAATAGTAACTTTTTACTTTTATTTACCACGGTTAAAGTAAATAGTGTAATTAAGGGTTAAAATGATATTATTATTACCCTAACCCATTTTCTAATTATATTGGATAAGTATAATTCAAACAAAAACAACCTTATGAATATAATATTATCATTCAGGTCCACTTGGATGAGATTTGGACATTTATTATTATTTTATTTTAAAAAAAGTTAAAATAGTTAAAATGAAAGTTTAATAACTAAAACATTTTTAATATTGGGTTATACATAATATAAATTCGAACATAAATTTTTATTATAAAGATAAAAAGATTTACTGCCTAATGGTATTTTATTTATAATTTTTAGACATTAAATAGTTTAATTTATTTATGACACAATGGTGATGCAGTAATTACCTAAATAATGAAATATTAAAATAAATGATATTATAAATACACAAATAAATGTAATTGGAGACTTTTTATGAATTCCAATAATTTTCTAGGTTAATATGACATATGAGTATTGATTTAATTAAATTTGTTCGTACTAATCATTCTGTTATAATTTTCACAAAAATAAATTACCAAATAGTGTCAAAGTTGACATAAAATATTTTTTCAAACATATATTATATTATTAATTGTTATTATATTCATAAAATTCTATGGTTCTTCAAAATGACTTATATAAGGTTATATATATTAACAATGAACCACTTGGGGTTCGTTTGGCTTGTTATAGTATGTTTATTAACCATATAGTGTAAGAAAACAAGAATACCGGGTAAAAGTTAAATTATTTAACATAGAGTTAAATCTAAAAGATAAGGTTAAAATCGTAACCTATACTTTTCTAAAACCGATTGGTTGAGAGTATTTCAACCCATACCCACATTAGCTTCTAAATAAATCAATTTGGAGATATTATTAACCGAATATGACAATTATAAAATAATATTTTATGATTTTCCAAAGGTGCCCCTCTCATCCCTTATAAAAAGGGCACTCATTCCCTCCTCTCTTCACACCCTTTTGAACCTTGAAGATCGACCAAACCCTACCAATTCCTCTTCTCGACCTCACTAGTTACATCATAGAGGTTCTGGTCTTCTCAAAAGATCCACTCTAGTGCCCTAAGAAGAAGTGTGCGTCGAGGAAGAGGAGGTTATGATACATACGAAGCATATAAGGCCTATGATAAGGGATAACTATTCCAATCTCTCTCTTATCCAATATTGTTTATTCGTAAGTACTTACTAGGGTTTTTGTTATTATCCATGTCTATGTTTTCTAAATAAAATTCATGTATGTTTAATGTCCTTCTTACCCATTTTTGAATTTTACCACATGTTATAAAAGGAATCATACCATTGTTTAACACACGAGGAACATTTTGACTTTACCAAAAAAAGTACGACGAGAATGTTATTATTATAAGGCGTGAATGGATTTCTACGGTTTCATAAAACCTCATTTTTATGAAGCTTCCTGTACAATATTTCATGATTATTTTCAACAAAACCATTTTCTTTTAAAATTCCATGGCATTTTGTGAAAAGAAAGTGATTTTGATGAAGAATGGATATTTTACTTAGGAATTCATTTCAAGTGTTTCATCAAAACTATTTTCCATCTAAAATTAAATTATTTAATATGTCTATGTTGCAATTAAAATTTCTCCATTATTTAAATTTTTTGATTTTTCTTTTTATGAAATGATATACATTTTTTATATGGATTATGTTATGATGGCATGATGTTTAAGAATCCCATTCTATTACATAGGTTATGCTATGATGTATGATTTATGAATTTGTGGCACACAAAATAATGATTTCATTATAAGATGGGTGGGACCTATATCTCCCTCCAATGCATTAGGTAGTGATTTATATCTCATGAGATAGACATGGATTAAACAGTAAGTAAAGCTATTTCAGTGATACAGGACTGGAACGAGGAGTGAACTCGATTCAGAAAGGGACTTCGTCCACTAAGATTGTCATTGTAGCAATTCCTTGGCTACTATGGAAATCATATCATGTGCTAAATGTTTTTCCACAATTAAATGTTTTATTCCCATGTTATTTTATCATGATTGATTTTCCTTTATGATCTATGCCTTACATACTGCCAAGATTTATTTCAAAACTCAAGATTTTGATGTTTAAACATTATGTTCATTTTTTGAAGTTCAAATGTATATGGTTTGTTTTTTTCCATGCTTAGCCTTACTGCGAATGTGAGCTCACCCTTTATATGTTTTGTTTTCCTCAGGATATAAAGAAAGGTTTTAGGTAAGAAAAAATAAGGGAAGATATTTATGGGAGATGTTGAAGATCATTCACCAAGAGTAGAAGATTATGTTCCATGTTTCCAATGACACTAAACTATTACGACCCTTTGGTGTCTTTTTTTGTTATGTATTGTGTATTCCGTAAAATTAATGTAATTTCAATGTACGTCAAGCTTTGAGTCTTTACAAAATTAATGCACGTCAATAAGAACATGTATAAAGACTAGAATCAAGGCATTCATAATCATTTGAAATTAGATTTTCATGTTTCACAATACATATTAAAAAATGAAAAATTAATGAATAAATTTTATTCATTAAACCAATTTTTTCACAATTTTCAGAATTTCACTACCCAAATATATAGCGACACTTCCCTCAATGATGAAATTAAATAGAAAGGAGTTTCAGAATTTGAATAAAAAAAGGAGAAATGTGATATTAAACGAAATCAATGAAAAGAATCACTTGGTTATTAATTTTATGATGCACCAATAATAAATTGATCTCCTTGGTTTCATGTCCCGATTTGACTCATACCATATAATTGAATTTATCTTTGAATTTTGGAAGGCATGTATTACATTTAGAAATAATAAAATGCTTCAGAAGATAAATATCACACCCAAACGTAAATAAATCTCTTTTCAAACCACAAGGGAATTCCTGTAAGAAATAAAAAACACAAAATGAAATAAAATAAAATAATAAAAAGAAAAAAACTGCATTTCCACATGGAATGTGTTATTTTAAAGTCATTATCTCATCTTGGTCCTCTAAACATACCTAAAGAAATATTTCAAACACATAACAAATATATTTTTCCCCACATCCATTAGATAGTTATTGAGTATCCATTCTGGATTGTGGGATGGTTTGGTAATAGATTAAAAAAAATTATATGTATTAGTGAATGGTATTTTCCCATCAATATAGGAAATGATACATTCAGTTTTGTTCCCAATATTGGATAACACATCGAAGATAAATTTCACCATATTAGATTCAAGATAGGATGAAAAGATGAAAATTGTGTTTTATTTCCCCTTAATACTGAAGACATAATAGAGTATGTATAAACCATAAATTCAAGCTCAGGTTGTGTAATGACCCAATCATTCATTAATAAAAATTCCACTTGATCTAATTAAATGTATTATGATGTGAAATTATCAAATAAAATGTATTCACATCCCTGGTTTTATGTCTTTGGATTTTAAAATACCATTTGGAATTATTACCATTTATAATATAGATGTTGAAGAGTGATAACATGGTTAGTATAAATAACTGGCTTTAACAAATCCAATTTACACAAAAAAAGAAATTGATTGCCTCATCTAGTAGAATTTCTCTATATGAAGCCCATTTATTGGAGCTCAGAATAGTGGTGGCTTCATTGGCCTTCTCACATGACCCATCCTAAGATGATCTTGAAACTGTTAAGTTTGAGAGGAATTTCCTATTGGAGAAGTGGATGTTAATAGAGATTACCACCAGTGCAATGTTATCCGAGCCACCCCAAGAATCTGTCACCATCACACACCTTAACCATGTGTCTTATTAGCGTGTTATAAGGTGTTATGTGACAATACAATGTAACTACCATTAGTTTAATTATTTTTTTATAGAATAAATTATTGAAATTCATTTCTTATTTTTATGTTGTAAATTTTATTATTATTCATTAAATTTTATTAAATATAAATTATCATAAATTTTTTATGAATACAATAGTAATTTTTATTAAGGTTTGAAAGCTGTTTTAGTCAAGCCCCATGAATTTTTGATAAATGTTGTTTTTTATCTTCAATGTAAAAATTCAAATATTTATAAAATTGTATATATTAAATGATTATTATTTTTTAACCATGATTTTGAAATTATCTAATGGTTAATTTTTCATTATTTTTTGAGATAGTCGATTTTTTTTTCCGAAAATTAAATACCCTTTAAATATATAATGTGTTTTATGACATCATAATGACCCAATAGTTATGTAATAAAATAAAATAAATCATGTGTTCGGAAAAATATATGTTATATCCTTAATATAATTTTATTTTATATTTGTTTGAATAATTTTAGGGTGCCTTAGCTGATCCTCCAAGACATATAAAACATTTTAAATTTTTAAATTTTTTTCCTTGAGAGTGTGAATCACCTCCACATTAGAAAGACTAATATTTTAAGAAGTTCGGCCATTGTCCTTATAAAATATTTTTTTCCACTCCCCTTTGGAAAAACACTGGGAAAACTCCTGGGATTGTTTTTGGTTTTGATTAGTTTAAGGTGTAGGGTCCAAATCCTTAATAATAAAGAATTCCCTCTCCTTTCCTATATAAACCCACCAATGCTCCAACTTCCTCTTCAATGAAATACTTTGTAGTTCGTCCAAACTCTTCTCTCCCCTCTATAGAATCATCCCAAGTTGCCCCAAGCTCCCATGTATACCCTCTATAGCCTCTCCCATGCCTTTGGGGTCATAGTTTCATGTAAGGGATTTCTTCCTTTCTATTTTATGCCCAAATTTCATTAGATTGATATACACTTCTGTTTAAAATTAAAAATGTCGGGTTATGATATTGAAACACCCCGTAAATCCCTATTTATGTTTTAATTATTATGGAAACATTTATATATCATATATTCCTCCCATGTACACCTGTTACCAAACTGAAATTCTATAAGTAATTTCTCTCTCCTCATTCACATTCAAGCAATTATTTTGTATTATGAATCTAAATTACATTATATATATTGAGAAATGTATCTATATTTCACAAATACTGTTTATTTCATGTACATATGATTTGAAATACCTTTCTCTCTCGTCAACTATTTTTATGAATTCATATAACACATTGTTATGCTGCCAAAATTGCACCGCGAATTTCCAAGCCAAAGTCATTGTGTAGTGAATACCATGTCCATTTATCTATCAAAGGTATTCACCTTTATTAACATTTACATATTTATTATGTATTTTCATGTATTAATTCCACATTCCTTTACTGTGGAATTAATTATGATGTTTAATAAATCCATGTTATATTAATCATGTGGAACATGTATGCATGAAATGAAATGTTTATGAAGGGTGCGCACTGATAGCGCTTCAATGCATTGGGTAAAGGTTAGTATCATGATACACCTAGTGAAATGAGATATTACTCATTCTATTTCAAGTGAAATGAGGGTTTACTCATCCTATATGTAAAATTATCCTTGATTCATTCTAATATCATGTTAAATGTTGATGCCACATTTCCATGTTACGTTAATCACGTTATATCATGCCTTTATGTTCGTGTTTTTGTTTTTCTATATTGATATTTCTATTTCATAAAACTTATTTTATTATTTATGTTATTCCTTGTTTACTCCCTTACTGGGCTTTATATATCACCCTTTTCTTATCCATGTCCTCAGGTTATCCAGTGCAATGTTATGTACAAGAGAATATAGTGGTCATGTCAAGGATGTTTTTAATAAAGATGTTGTGTTTTATATTGAAAGTTTTTATGTAATGTTCTTAAGCCCCAAAGACACTAGACCTCTCTATCCACATAGTTTTATTATGTTCATGATTATGTAATAAATAATTCTTATGTGTGTAATAATGAGAAGTGTTGTTATAGTGTGTATCAAAGGATAGGTTTATCAATTTTTGGGATTAGGATTATAAAACCCAAGTCAAACCCTTAGGGATAAGACTACGTATAAAAAAAAAATCCCAAATTTTTTGTGAGTATTGAGTCTATGTTTTATCATGAAAATACATCCCTATCTTAATATGAGTAGGTAGAGGTAGCTCTAGCACAGATGTACCTAGGAGTTAAAACTCTGACAAAGAGTTTCAGGCTTGACTTGGGGTATCCTTGTACACGATAATGGGCCTTACTGCACTATTGGTTCTAAATATTCTGGGGAATATGCTTTGGTAAATTAATAATCTTATTATAGAACATTATTAATGGATTAAAAAAATGCCCAAAAGAATAAATTTTGGGAAGTAGATCATGGATAACATAGATTGAATCCTATAAATTCATCGATTAAGGAAATAAAATAAATTTATAAGTCATTCTATTTTGTATTTGGAAAACCCTTTTATGTGTTACCACTAAAATTCCTTTTATTCCATCTAATTGAAATTAATAGGAGGACTTTGGATAAAAGTCGATGCGAAGATCAATGTGATGATAGTTCTAATGAGAGGCCCAATCCGATGGGAGAAGGAATCACAAACTTTGTCACGATACATTCTTAGTTAACTCAAGTCTTGAATAGAAGTTTGGGTAAAGAGGAACGTTTAACCCCCACCCCCAGAAAGAACAAGTCACTATCGAGAGCATCATGAGACAATGGAATCCCACTTTTAATGGATCATCTGATCCCTCAATTGCAAAACAATGGATCAAATCCATTGAAAAGATCATATCCATCCTTCAATATTCCGAACAAGATAATGTTCTTATAGCTACTTATTGTATAGAGGGTGAAGCTGATCAATGGTGGACATTGATCAAAATTATGATTACTGAGGAGAAGATCGAGGTGTTGTAATGGAAGTATTTCTTGAAAATATTTTTCCTCAAATATTTTCTTCGCACCCTCCATTATAAAAGGAAAGGGACTTACTTTCCATCATGAAAACAAGATGACGAATCCATCAGCGCATATAAGTAAAAACATCACAAGGCTTGCACAATATGCCTCCGGCTTTTTTGTCACCCATGATTTCAAGGTTTACAGATTATTTGGTGGGATAAAACCTTGCCTATGGAAATACCTATCAATCTGTGAATTCAAGAGCTACGAGGAAATTGTCGGATGTTCCCTCAAAGTTGAAATGGAGATCGGAGAATCTCTGGGGTATCATTGGGATAAGAAGCATAAGATGGAATTCAATTCTGGTTTTCTGATTTATAAACCCAATGGTGTTATGAAAATCAATCACCCCAAATGCCAATGGTGCAGAAAGAAGCACCCCATAAATTTATTTAACGGGACGAGGAAATTCTTCAGCTGTAGAAGAGAAGGGAACCTAGCCATTCACTATAAGAAATAAAAACTTGTTGTTGCATCAGAGGAGAGGAATTCTCCATTTGAACCTTTTTTTTGTTCATTTCTTCAACTCCAAAGAACCAGAGAACTTTGCAAACAAGTTCCCAAATTCATGGTTTTTTCTATGGAAACGAACCACCTCTAAGGCAGCAAGGGGGAGATTTTCCATCATTACCGCAAAAGTGATCCTCAAAAACAAAGTGTTGACATGTTTTCTAGTTATTCATACAAGAATAGTGAAGGTATTTTTTTCATTCTCGTTATACACATTATTTTATATCCCTAAATATTAGTAAAACAATCCTAACACCACCACAAACAATGGATGTGAAGATGTCAGTTAGAATAGAAAATTGGAAAATCATTACATACCATGAATATGACAACTCCCATGTCATAATTTGTGGATTGAACTTCCCGGAGAACCTCTTCATACCCCCTTGGTTGAATTTGATGCCATTATTAGCATGGATTGACTTTCCTTATATATAGAAAACCTAAATTTCCGTGAGAGGGAAATCACTCTCCATATGGAGAATCGACCCCCTGATTCTGTACAAATTCATGGAGGAGGAGAAATCATCCTTAGAACCATGGTATCACGAATAGATATTACTTCCCTATGTGCACACCTATCTAGATTATATGATTGAGTCCAAAGAAGCAACCATCTTTGAATACATGCCTATTGTGAGAGAATTGGCCGATGTGTTTCGCGACGAATTGTATTCTCTTCCTCCTAGAAGAGATATAGAATTCTCAATTGATCATGTACTTGGGGAATTCCCAATATCCAAGATTTCATATAGAATGACTATTTTGGAGCATGAGGAGCAGAAGAAACAACTAGAGTAGAATTTGGAAAAAGGGTTTATATGCCCATGTGCCTCACCATGGTGTGCACCAGTCCTCTTCGTCTAGAATAAGGACGGGTCAACGCACCTTTGCATCGATTATCATGAGCTCCAAAAAATCCCGATAAAGAACAAGTATCCACTACCCCGAAATGATGAATTGTTCTTTCAGCTACCTGAAGCACAATACTTCTCTAAGGTAGATCTATGGTTGGGATATTATAAACTAAGGATGATGAAAGAAGATATCCCCAAGACTGCTGTTCGTACATGATATGGGCACTAGAAATTCATTGTAATGCATTTTGGACTTACTAATGCTCCAGAATATTTATGGAATTGATGAATAGTGTATTTACAGATTACCTTGACAAATTTTTGGTAGTATTTATAAATGATATTATAATATACTCCAAGAAAAAGGAGGATCTTGAGGAGAATCTATGAACTATAATAGAGAGCTTGCAAAAGGATAATCTCTATGCAATGTACATCAAGTGTGAGTTCTGGTTGAAAGAGGTCTCATTCATGGGTCAAATCATCACAAGAAATGGGATATCTATGGATACCTCCAAGAATTATGCAATTGAGGGATGAACAAGGCCAACACCGGTAATGGATATCCATATCATCTTGGGGTTAGTCAGATATTATTGTCAATTTGTGAGACATTTATCATGATAGTTCAGCCCTCTTACTAGGAAAACTCGGAAGGGAGTCAAGTTTTCTTCGAGTGATGAATGCGAAGAGACATTCAAGGAGTTGAAAAGGGGTATTATCAATGATCTCATGCTAACTTCACCCATTAGTGGATAAACTTTTGTGGTATTTTGTGATGCTTCGATGTTGGTCCTGGGATATGTGTTGATGAAAAATGACAACATCATTGCCTATGCTTCAAGGAACTTGAATGTTCATGAGAAAAATTATCCAACACATGATCTGGAGCTCGCAGTAGTGATCTTCACTTTATAATTTTGGTGACATTACCTCTTTGGGGAGAAATGTAAAAAATATACAGATCAAAAAATCTTCAAGTATATATTCACATAGAAAGAGTTGAATATGTGCAAAAAAAGATGGTTAGAGCTGATCAAATACTATGACTTCAGAATCCATTACCACCATGGGAAACTGAACAAGGTGGAAAATTCTCTATGAAGAAAGGGACCAATATTTCTATAATTGATGAGAATTGAAAAGGACACAATGTTCTTATATTTTATGAATATAGACATGGTAATAATAATGAATGGAACATTATCAATTCTTTCAAAAATGATTACTCAACCATATATTTTTAAAAGGGTAAAGGATGTTCAAAAGGATTATTTGGGAATTCAGAATAAATTGGAAACTATCTGAAAAGGGAAATCCTCAGTGTTCAATTTCAATGAAGATGGAATTGTGAGATTTAGGGAAATACTATGTCTTTCATCGAATCCGGTGTAAAAAATGAACTTTTGGATGATTCACGTAGTCCGAATTTCTCTATTCACCCATGAAACACAAAGATGTATCAAGATCTCTGAGAGAATTATTGGTGGGATAACATGAAGATGGAGATCATTGTGTATTAATCAATGTGCCTGCTATGTTAGCAAGTGAAGGCTGAGAGGCAGAAGTACAAGGGGATGATACAACCATTAACTATACAAACATGGAAACGCGAGAACATCACCAGGGACTTTGTCAATAGACTTTGGAATACATGAATAGAAAACAATGCTACCTGGGATGTTTTATATTGTCTTATAAAAACTCCACACATCATTGGAATTTGGGAGTATTTATCATTGGATCAACAGACACAAATATATATCAAATAAGTGGAAAGGATGCATGGAGTACCGAAATCAATTGTATCCGATAAAGATTCAAGATTCACCTCTAAGTAATGAAAGGGTCTTCAACATGCTCTTGATACTGAGATAAACTTCAGTATGACTTATCATCCTCAAATTAATGGCCAATCTGAGTGGACTATCTATACACTAGAGGACATGTTGAGAGCATGCTCAATGGAATTCAATGGAGGATAGGATCAACATCTTCCTATAGTTGAGAACAATTGTAATAACAATTTCCAATCATGAATCCAAATGGATCATTATGATGACCTTTACGGGAAGAGGTGTAGAACCTCAAAATTTTGCGATGATGTTGGGGAGAGAAAACAGCTAGGTCTGGAAATGGTCTAGGAAGTGGTGGAGAAGTTTAAGACCGTCAAGCATCACATTAAAGTTTATAGGAGTCGAAAAAAGAGCTATGATGATAATCGTCGATGAGACCAAGAATTGGATGTTGGATACATGGTATTCATCTGCATATCACTATGGAAAAAAGTTATGAGATTTGGAAAGAAGTTAAAGATTAATCAAAGGTACATTGGCCCTTTTGAGACCATTTATCACATTGAAGGAGTGGCCTATCGACTAGCACTCGCACCAAAACTATATTAAGTACATGATGTATTCCATGTATAACTCTTGAGGAAGTACATGCCTGAAAAATCACATGTACTCAATCTAGAGGAGTTACCATTGGAGAATGACCTCCCCCATGAAGAAAAGTTGGTGATGATCATAGATCGTGGGGAAAAATTTCTATGAAATAGGATAATTCCCCTCGTCAAGGTGTTGTGGTGAAACTAAATGTTTCAATAAGAAACATGGGAATAATAGGAAGTGATGAAGGAGAGTTACCCTTGTCTCTTTAGTGTGGAAAAATTAATGTTCTATGGAGAAATTTCATAAGGGGGGAAGATTATAATGACCCAAAATTTCATTAATGAAAATTCTCCTCGATCTATTTACTTGTCTTATTATGAGAAATTACCTTATAAAATGCATGCAATTACATAGTTTTATGTTTTTGGATTTTAAAATATAGTAATGAATTTTTACCATTGCTAATATAGCCATTGAAATGTTATCATATTATTAGTATAAATATACGGCTTTAACAAATCCAATTTACTAAGACAAATGAAGTGATGCCCTCATCCAGTAGAATTTCTCCATATGAAGCCTATTTTTGGGAGCTCAAAAAGGATGTGTAATCATTAGGCTTCACACTTGAACAATCAAAAATAGAGCTTGTACATGTTAAGCTTTACCAGAACCAAACATAAGAGAAGTGGAAGTTAATATAGATTACCACTCATGAAATGTTCTTTTAGCCACACCATGAATCTGTCACCATCGCACACCATACCTTTAGGTCTTATGCATGTGTTATAAGGGGTTATGTAAAAATACCCTATCACTATTATTATTTGAACTATTTTCATATAGAATAAATAATAGAAATTCATTTTTTATTTTTGTTACGTTCTAAACAGTTTTTAAATCAAAAATAGTATTTTTTTTAGTTAATAGTCAATTATGAAATAAATTTTGATGAATCAAGGGATTTTTGAATTACATAATATTTTAATAAAATATTAATATTAATTAATTACTTTTTATTAAATATAAATGATCATATAAGTTTTATTAATACAATTGTAATTTTTATTAATTTTGAAAGATATTTTTGTGAAAACCCATGAATTTTCTATAAATGTCAATTTTTATTTTAAAAGTTAAAATTAACATATTTAGAAAATTATTTAGATAAAATTAATATTATTTTTGGAATAGGGACATCAAAGTTATCCAACATTTAATTTTTCATAATTTTCTAAGATAGTAGATTTTTTGGGAAAATATTAAATACTGTTTAAATTTATAAAGTGGTTTATGACATTATAATGACATAATAGTGATGTAATAAAAAAATAAATCAGATTTTCGGTAAATATTTGATTTATAATTAAAATAATGTTATTTTAGATTTGTTTGATTAATTTTATTGTGTCTTAGTGGACCCTCAAAGACTTATAAAAAAATTTATATTTTTAAATTGTTTTCTTTGGAATTGTGACTCACCTCCACATAAGCAAGGCTAATATTTTTAGAAGGTCAGCCATTGGACATATCAAATATTTTTTCCACTACCCTATGGAATAAAACATGGGAAAAAACCATGGGATGGTTTGTGTTTTTTATTATTTTAAGGTGTAGGGTCTAAATCCTATATAATAAAGAACTCCTTCTCATTTCCTATATAAAACCACCCAAGATCCCAATTCCTCTTCAATCATAGCCTTTTTAGTTCCCCAAAAAACATCCATAATCTCTCTAGTATCCTCCCAAGGTTTCCAAAGCATCCAATAATCCTCTCTAAAGCCTCTCCCATGCCTTTGGAATCACACTTCCTAGTAAGGGATTTCTTCCTTTCTATTTCATGTCCAAATTTCATTTTGTTGTTATACCAATTTTTTCAATTTAAAATGTCGTGTTATGATTTCACACCTCCCCCATACTTCCCTATTTTTGTTTTAATGATGTAATCCCCCTTTCTCTCTCATTAATTTCTCCCATGTACACCCATTACCATGTCGAAATTCTTTAAGTAATTTCTTTCTCCTCATTCGCATTCATGTAATTCTTCTATATTATGAATCTAAATTCCATTACATATGTTAGTACATGTATATATATGACCACATTACTATCCATTTCATTCACATATGATGATACATACCTTTCTCTCTCATTAACCATTTTTTTTAAGTTTTATTTTTCATCTTTATGCTACTGAAATAGCACCGCTATTTTCCAAGCCAATGTAATTGTGTAGTGAATAGCATGCCCGTTTCTCTATCAAGGGTATTTACCTTTATGAAAATATAATTATTTATTATAGAGGTTCATGTATTAATTACACATTCATTTACCATGGAATAAATTATTGTTTTTAATGTATCCATTTATATGATCCATGTGGAACATTTATGCATGAAATGAAATGTTTAAGAAGGGTGCACCCTGATAGCGCTCAAATGCATTGGTTAAACATTAGTATCAGGATAAATCATGTGAAATTAAAGTTTAATTATGATAATTCAAGTCAAAATGAGGTTTTACTCATGATATAAGTTCAATGAACCTTGGTTAATTCAAATATCATGTTAAATGATGATGCCACATTTTCACGTTTTGTTAATTATGCTATATCATGCCATTATGTTCATGTTTCTATTATGCTCCATTGATATTCCTATTTCCTAAAATTTATTGTATTCTCCATGTTATGACTTGTTTACTCCCATACTGTGATTTATATCTCACCCTTTTCTTATCCATTTCCTTAGGTTATCTCATGCAATGATACGTACAAGATAATGTATTGGTCATGTCAAGGATGTTTTCAATAAAGATGTTGTGTTTTATGTTCTAAGGTATTGTGTAATATTCCTAAGCCCCAAAGACACTAGACCTATCAATCCTCAAAAGTTGTCTTAAGTGAATTATTATGTAATATATCATGTTTATTTGTGTAATAAAGAGCAGGGTTGTTATAGTTTGTATCAAAGGATAGGATTAGTTATTTTTGGGATTAGGACTTGAAAACCCTTGTGAAATGCATGGGGATAAGACTAAGTATAATAAAAAATTCCCTAATTTTTTGTGAGTATTGATTGATTGTTTTATCATGAAAATAAATCCTTCTCTAGATACGAGTAGGTATAGGAAGATCTATCACAGGTATACCTAGCAGAGAAAACTATGACAATGAGTTTCAGGCTTGATCTAGGGTATCCTAGTACACGAAAATGAGCCTTGATGCACTCTTGGATATGACACACTCGAGAGATATACATTGGTAAAATCATAAGCTTAGTGTGAACCATTAATAAGGGAATAAAAATTCCCCAAAGAATATATATTGGGATGTTTATAATGAATAACATAGATTAAAGCCTATAAATTCATTGTTTAAGGAAATAGAAGTAATTGATATTTCATCCTCTTATGACATTGGATTACCATTTTATGTGTTACCCCTAATGTTGGTTTCATTCCATCCAATGGCTGGTAAAAGGAGGAAATGGGCTAACAACTGATGTGAAGATCAATGTGATTATTATTCTAATGAGATACCCAACCTGATGGGAGAGGGAATCGCAAATATTGTCACGATACTCTCTCAGTTAACTCAAGTCTTTAATAGAAGTGTGGGTCATGAAGAATGTTAAAACCCCCCTAATAAATAACAAGTCGTAGTTGAGATCTTCATGAGAAAAAGGACTCCCACTTTTAATAGATCATCTGATCCCTCAATTTATGAACAATGGATCAAATCCATTAAAAAGATCTTCTCCATCCTTCAATGTTCCGAACATGAAATGGTTCTTCTGGCTGTTTATCGTATGGATGGTGAAGCTGATCAATGGTGGAAATTGATCAAAAATACCAATCATGAGGAGGAGATCGAGGCATTGTAATGGAAGGATTTCCAGAAAAAAAAAATTGACATATATTTTCCCTGCACCCTCTAACTAAATATGGAAAGGGACTTCCTTTCCCCCAAGAAAAAAGACGACGAATACATTGGAGCGTATGATGAAAACATCACAAGGCTTGCACGATATGACTATGGCATTTTCGTTAACCCCTAATTCATGTTTGACCACATCATTGGTTCCCTAAAACCTAGCCAAAGGAAAGTTCTAGCGATCTGTGACTTCATGATCTATGAGGAAATTTTCTGATGTTCCCTTAAATTAGAAATAGAGATTAGATAATATAAGGGGTATCATGGGGATAAGAATCATAAGGTGGAATTCATTTCTGGTGGTCCGCTGGATAAATCCAATGGTTCTATGAAAATATAGCACCCCCCTGGACAAAGGTGTGAAAAGAAGAACGTTAGAAATTGACAAAATGGGATGAGGAAATGCTTCAGGTGTGGAAGAGAAGGAATTTTAGCCATTAACTATCGGCAAGAAAATCCCATGGATTCAACTAAAGAGTTGAAATGTACATTCAAACCTCAATGATAAATTAATTTCTTCAACTAAAATGAAATAGGGAACTTTGAAAACTAGTTCCCTAAGACAAGGGTGTTCGAAGGAAACCAACAACCTCCATGGCAGCAAGGGTGAGCTTTTTCCATCACTACTGCAGAAGAGAACCCCGACAACGATGTGGTGACAAGTATGCTAGTTATTCCTTCATGAATAGAGAAAATACTTATTGATTTTGGTTATACACATTATTTTATATCCCAAAATTTTAGTAGAACAATGCCAACAACACCACAAACAATGGAAGTGAAGGTATCAGTGAGAACGGAAAATGGGCCAATCATTGCATCTCATGAATATGACACCACCCTGGTCATAATCTATGGATTTACCTTCCTAGAAAACTTCATCGTTCAACCTATTGTGTAAGATGATTCAATTATTGTCATGGATTAGCTTTCCGAATATAGAGCCAAAATAAATTGTTGTGAGAGTGAAATCACTCTCTATATTGAGAATAAACCCCCGATTTTGTACAAATACAAGGAGGAGGATGAGTATTACATAGTACCATCATATCATGAATGGATATTATTGTCACGACCCGACCCTACCCGGGATCGAGCCGCAACTACCCCAGGTCCGCCTCCATAGGCCAGGGGCTGGATATCAGCGCCGAATGCACAACAACTTGGGGAGGCCTTTGCCTAAGTACCTGTACACACGCACGCAACAAACTCAATGCAAAAGTGCAGAGTAAAAAAGGAAAATCAAAGGGAAACTGATATAAATAATCCATAGTGTGCATCGACCTCTAACAGTACAAAGTACAGTGCTGATAGGAAAAAGGGGCAAAACACACGCCCAACAAGAAAAGGTTCCACAACCCGGCTACAGGTAAGCGAAAAGAAACAGCTGACGGGTCTGCCACCTGGATCCCGGCCACGACCACCGCACGCGGTCCAAGCTCCCAATCTCCTACGCTCCACTGAAGTCACGCTCCACATGTCTGTCGTCTGCAAGGTCACACCAAGTGCGGCCAAAGCCCAAGCAGAGGTGAGTATAAAAATACTCAGTAGGATACCCCAAAGGCTCGAGGGAGAAACAAAATGAGGTACTGAAGGGTGAGCAGTAGAGCGAAGAGAAAGGTAGAGGAGTACAAATGAAAGTGTATTAAGAGTCCAGCTCAACCCAACAAGAGGAAAGAAGGTAGACTCGTCCAGACACAAGGAGCTGGAAACGGTGAGAAGATGAACTTCTCTTCGAGTCTTCGCTACCTATAGTAGGAGAGTAGACTCGTCCAACCATGAGAAGCTAGACACGTAAATCATGTGGCATACCCCGCGCGTCTTCACCTCTCCTGGAAGGAGAGTATCCAAACCCAAGAAGTGGGTGCCAGAAACAGGGTATATACATATCCTTATGCTCTTCCAAGAATCCCGAACAAACTCATAAGGGGATATCCGTCCTGTAGCTCAGCCCAAGAAAATGAGTCGCCAACAGTCCCAGACATAACCATCATCGTCGCCCAGCAACCCACACGTCTGCCCTGAACCGCAAGCCAAGGGGCTCAATCACCACACCTCGACACTATCCGCTTTGGGCGGCACTGACTCGCCCGCACAGTTTTAGATCGCGTCACAAGAACACGTCTCGGTGGGGAATGTGCCCCTCGAACTTGAGAGTTCTAGGGAATGTCAAAATACACCTCGTCACTGCCCCGAAGTCGAGAGGTCTCCTCAAAGTCATGTCATCACAACACTGACCCGTACAACCAAGGGTCCCGCTCCGGTAATCACGGATGTAAGCCACAGACTAGCCTAGTCGAGAGGACTGATTCTGGAATGTTAACAGGTGTCCCACTGCCCAGCCCCGTTTGAGGGTAATTCATCACCAAATGTCGGGTTACACACTGCCCAACCCTACTAGAGGGTAAACCCTAATACATCATCAGGTGACCCACTACCCAGCCCTGCTGGAGGGTAAACCATATTCAGATATCGGGTGACCCACTGCCCAGCCCTGCTGGAGGGTAAACCCTTATACATCATCCGGCGACCCACTACCCAGCCCCGCTAGAGGGTAGACCATAATACATCATCAGGCGAACCACTGCCCAGCCCCGCTGTAGGGTAAACCCTAATACCGCATCCGGTGACCCACTACCCAGCCCCGCTGGAGGGTAGACCATAATACGTCATCAAGCGACCCACTGCCCAGCCCCGTTGGAGGGTAGACCTGGAATAAGTCGACAGACGACCCACTGCCCAGCTGTGCTGGATGGTAGACCTGGAACTAGACGAAGGGCGTCCCACTGCCCAGCCCTACTGGAGGGTAGACCCTAAGAGGTCGTCGGGTGACCCCCTGCCCAGTCACTCCTGGAGGGTAGACCCTAAGTGCATCAGGTGACCCACTGCCCAGCCCCGCTGGAGGGTAGACCCTAAGAGCGTCGGGTGACCCACTGCCCAGCCCCACTGGAGGGTAAACCCTAGAAGTCAGTGAGAAACCCACTGCCCAGCCCTGCTGGAGGGTAAGCCCGAGGAAGTCAATGAGTAACCCACTGCCCAGCCCCGTTGGAGGGTAGAACTCAGAACCGCTCTGCCATATCTATAGGAGGGTACAACACTGGCCGATCGAACATGGAGTGGGTGTCGTGCATCCACCCAACTCTAGAACAGCTCTCCCAAAAGAGGTGCAGCGTCTGCCCCAGCACTGGGTGTCACTAGCACCGCTACCGGCCAATCCATTCAGAACGGAACCAGGGGGAGACCACTCAACCCTGCTGGTCAAAAAACGAGCACCGAGTCAGGGGAAAAACTCTACCCTGCTGGTCAAACAAACACATAGAGGGACCCTTTACGTCGCGAGGGGTCGAAGTACGCAAAGCAGAACATGACACGCACATGGGGCCCACACGACGTGTGTCCCCAAGCCAACCCCAACAGCGTGCACAAACATCCTCAGGTACAAACAACCACACGTACCTCCAAGTGCTCCCATATACTCACAGAGTATACCTCATTCCAGCCCAAAGGCTATCGTGCACACGACACCCAACGTCAACGCGAAGGCATGACGTAACAACTCCACCTCAAAGGCCCAGGCATGGCCAACCACGTCACCTCAAGCATTTACATCACTCACACGGGAGTGCACGCGATCACTCGCCAAAGGTCCGCTACAAGAAAAGTAGGGCGAACCACCACTAGAGCATCTTTCATGCTTCCACATTACTCAAGATCGTGCCAGAGGCTCCGTACAGCCAAACGGATCGCACTGTTGTAATCCTTGCAGAAAAACACGCGAGTTAGACTACTCACTCGCCCGAAACAGTCAACAGGTGGAAAAGGTACTATTCACCATGAACAAACCCGTGTGGGGCCCACCCCAATATCCTGAAACTGAACCAACGGATCACACCACTACGATCCCCTCGGAAAAACTCACGGGATTGAGTACTCAATCGCCCAAAACGGACACCTGGTGAAAAGGGCACTATTCACCGTAGCCGGGTCGGGTGGGACCCACACCACATCTCCGAAAAAGGTCGGGCAAACAGCACCACTACAATCCCCTCGGAAAAACATCCAGAAACGACTGCTCGCACGCCCCGAACGGACGTCTGGTGAAAAAGGCGTGAAATGCTGCACGTAGCTCGAAAGACGAGTCGTGGGGCCCGCGCCTCAGTCCCAGTCCCAATACCTGAAACCGCCCTGGAAACCTCTGCCCCAGTGCCAGGGTCGCAACGCCACTAACAGTGCTCAAAACGGACATCGGGCGCGTCCACGCCGTCCAAAACTAGATTCCCGGAAAAACGCTCGTCCACTAAAGGACACGTCGCACCTCCGTGGCCCCTCGTTTCGGGAATTAAAAATTCCTGAAACTATCTCAACATGACAGTCTCATCAATACGGTTCCACCGCCGCAGACGGCACTCAAAACGGACACCCGTAGCGGAAGGTACGTGTGTCTGAACACCGAGGGGGCAAAACCCCTAAGGCTGGACCGGCCTGGAACGGCCGGTCCGCTCGGCCGGTCCGCTCGGCCTGGGTCAGCCCGCGGCTTAGCCACACGGCCGATCGCGGCCGCCGCATGAAGACCCGCGCGACGTGGGTCATTTTCGCCACACAGGGGTCGCGCAACGTGGCCCCGCGGTCGCCGGTCCCTGGCGACCGCCGTCTCGCCGGGAGCTCCGCCAGACGCCCCCGCCAGACGCCCGAGCGCCCCGCTGCCGCGCCCATTGCCTTCCCCGGACACCCACCCCGACGCCGCGGACACCCCGCCAGACACCCGCGATGACACCTCTGTCGCCCCCAGCACCTCCACCGGACACCCGCGGACACCCCTGCCGCCCCATCCGCCCTCGCCGCGCCGCCGCTCGATCCCACCGGAATCCAAAAACCCGCCATGTTCGGTGGACGATTGTGAACGCCTCTGATCTCCTATTCCAAATCCGAAACAAGCGTCAGAAAGATAAAATTGTATACTCCGCGTTCATGGGCTTCATTTGAAAATCCGACAGAGTTTCAATAAAATTAATCAAGTTCGAAGTAGGTGCGGTGAATGAAAACGCAAACGACAAATCCTACCTCGCGGGGCTTCACCCGAAGCTTCGCGACAATCCGCCGGCCACCATGCCTCGCCGGAGCTGTCTCACCGGAGTGGATAAAGAGGGGGGGGGGAGCTCCTCCTTGCTTCTATCTAGGTGAGGGGGCGGAAGAGGGTGTGGGTGACTTAAGCGTTTAAATAGAAAACGCTTAACCACCCGCCCGTCTGCCCGAACCCGAACTCCCGATGGGGTCGAGGTTAAGCCTCCCCTAGGGTAAACAACACCTCCCGAGCACAACGGCGGTCTCGGAATTTTAATCTGATACCCCGTTCAAAATTTATAAAATTTAACGTCTGAAGCCTCTAAATTACGAAAACACCCCTGGGGCCATTTTTCACAAACGGCCCGCGCCCGTGAAACTTATACCACTCCTAGGGTAAACAACACATTCCGAACTCAACGGTGCCCTCATCTTTCTAATATGTGCCACCGTTTAAGAGATACTACCGTTTCACCCATAAACGAATAAATTAATTAATTTATTTATCTGTTTAACGTTCCGGGAGAGGGCGAGGGGTCCAAACATCTCGCGCCGACAAGTTTTATGTCGTTCCTAGGGTAAACACCACATTCCGGACCCATCCGTACACTCGGATCTCTAATCCGGAACTCCGTTTAGGAGTTATCCCATTTATTTAACATTTATAGTGTGAACGCACTGAAAATTTAATTCCGGCCACTTTGGGGATCGGAATTGCATGCCGTCTGAAGGCGCTGCTCTAGAATATCATCAAGAATATTCCAAAGTCTTTCACAGAAAAAACCGGGTTCTTAAATTATTCCCTCCTTCAAGATTTTTGTCCTCAAAAAGCCAAACTAGGGAGCAACACAGGGTACTAAACCCACACTTGGCTTTCCCATACCGAGAAGAACCCATGCACAGCTCTGTGCCACCGCACACAGAACAAAGTATTGATCTATTCATGCGAGGTCGACCCTTGCTGACGTCGTGCACCCACTCCAGATTTTGGGTTTAGGGCAAGGCGGTAGGGTACCTCCCCATCCCTTTACACGGTCCCAAACGGCCCGAAGGCCCTCGGGGGTAGCTCACCTCCCCGGTCAAACCTCGACATCGCACGCCGCGACTGGAATCACCGCCCGCACCTGGAACAAGGCCCGGTGATTCCCTCATTCAGAATATCCATATAGTGAAACACCGAAGGATATCTGGTCACACTAGGCTCCACAGTCGATGCTCTCTTACACGCTCAAAAGGCGAAGGAGTCAACACCATCGACTAAAGGAAAAGGTCTCGTGCCTTTCTCCTTACAACCACAGGGTTACACCCGACGCCCTGCGTCACCCTGGTAACACCTCAAACAAGGAGCAGGGAGAATGCCCTTCACACGCAGAGCCTAACAATTCTACTGCAGAAAGTGGAAGAGTCGCAAGGGGGTACCTCTCACCATCCCGTGCTCTGCAGGATCGTAGACATCCAAAGCTCGCGGCTGTCCGTGGTCCCAACCGTCACCTCCCGGAGCCTGATGTGGACTACCTAGTGGTGATGGGGAGATCTTGTAACGTCGTCCCCCACCTCCAGCTCCTCTCGCTCCTCTGCTAGAACCACCTCGCTGGGCGCTACTCCGATCACGGCGCTGCCTCTGCCATGGTGGTGCGCCTGCTACCTGCCCAAGGCTCCCAGCAACTCGGGTCGGGCGATCTCGTGCCAAGTGACCTTGCCCATCACAAGTATAGCACCGGCGCTCTCTGGGCCACCCTGGTTCCCTCCGGCGCCACTGTGGTGTACGACCACTGCCCGGGATCCCCTCTCGGAAGGGCATCCTTGGCTGAGGCCCTGCGCCTTTTCTCCATAGTGGTATACGACCACGTCTCCGGAGCCGGCAGTGGGAAGGCCACCTGTATCGAGGTCCTGTCCTCCGGCGCCTGCTAGCTACGACAGACGTCCCGGCTCCATCGCGCCCACTGCCACTACCAACCGCAAAACATGACAGGAATCCCCCTGTCACCAACGCATGCTCTGGCACCCTGGAATATGTGGAAATTCCCGAGGGTACTTTGACACCACGAATCTCTCAGCGGAGACCCTGCTCAAACTTCCGCGCTCAGATGTTTTCATCACGGACCAAGTCCGGGTAAAAGCGCGCACGATCTGCAAAACTAGCCGTGTACTTGGCCACCGTCATTCCTCCCTGCTGAAGCTTCAGGAGCTCCTGAATCCGAACGGAGCACAAGCAGGAGGGGAAAAACTCCTCACGGAGCAACAACTGAAAGTCGTCCATCGAAAGCGACAGCTCCTCAAGAAACTGAGTCACCAGACTCCACCAACGCCATGTTACTCCACGAAAAAAGGGTGGGTGTCAAAGCCACTCTCTGATCTGTCGGCGTCTGCACAAGCCTGAAAAGGTGAACTACAGCCTCAAGCCAAACCTCTGCTGCCTGAGGGTTGGGCTCACCACTGAACCTCAGCGGTCCCTGCCACTGGAACTCACTGGGCGCGCTCAACCTATGCTCAAGCTCAGCCTGCTCTGCTGAAACTGTCTACTACTCAACAGGTGGTGGTGCTGCTACCGGCCCACCCGAAGAAAGGGTCTCGCATGATGGGTCCTAGATTGTGGCCTCATAGCTCACAGGGTCGTCGTCACGCACCCAAAGCTGGTATCTGGGCTGGCTGTCTTCGCGAAGACATCCTGAATATTATCAAGGAGTGTCGCGGTCTGATGAGCATATATGTATATACAACAACAACAACGATGGGGAGTTGACTCAAGAAGGACAGTCAAGACTCAGTCCTATGTGATGCACAAAAAAAATTCCCTACAACAAGTGTCTCAGCATGCCGAGTTGACAAGCGGGTTATCAAGGTCCTGGTGAATGGATACGTCGGCCGCCGCACCATCACTGGACTCCCTAGCCTGAGAGCCACTCTCGAGACACGTTAACACTGTTGCCCTATATCCCAACCAATTCCTCTTTTAGGGACGTCCGCACAACGTCCCAAGGAACGAACCACCTTTGATACCACTTTGTCACGAGCCGACCCTACCCGGGCTCGAGCCGCAACTATCCTAGGACCGCCTCCATAGGCCAGGGGCTGGCGACCAGCGCCGAAGGCACAACAACTCGGGGAGGCCTTTGCCTAACTACCTATACACACGCACGCAACAATCTCAATGCAAAAGTGCAGAGTAAAAAAGGAAAAGCAAAGGGAAAATGCTAAAAATATACCACAGTGTGCATCGACCTCTAACAGTACAAAGTACAGTGATGAAAACAAAAAGGGGAAAAACACGCGCCTAACCAGAAAAGGTGCCACAACCTGGAAACAGGTAAACGAAAAGAAACAGCTGATGGGTCTGCCACCTGGATCCCGACCATGACCACAGCACGCGGTCCAAGCTCCCAAGCTTCTACGCTCCACTGAAGTCACGCTCCACTTGTCCGTCATCTGCAAGTGCACACCAAGTGCGGGAAAAGCCCAAGCAGGGGTGAGTATAAAAATACTCAGTAGGATACCCTGAAGTCTCGAGGGAGCAACAAAAAGAGGTACCAAAGGGTGAGAAGTTGAGTGAACAGAAAGGAATAGGAGTACAACTGCAAGTGAAGTAAGAGACCCGCTCAACCCAACAAGAGGAAAGAAGGTAGACTCATCCAGACACAAGGAGCTGGAAACGGTGAGAAGATGAACTTCTCGTCGAGTCTTCGCTACCTATAGTAGGAGAGTAGACTTGTCCAACCATGAGAATCTAGACACGGAAAGCACGTGGCATACCCAGCGCATCTTCACCTCTCCTGGAAGGAGAGTAGCCAAACCCAAGAAGTGGGTGCCGGAAACAAGGTATATAGATATCCTTATGCTCTGCCAAGAAGCCCGAACAAACTCATAAGGGGATCTCTGTCCCGTAGCTCAGCCCAAGAAAATGAGTTGCCAATAGTCCCAGACATAACCAACATCGTTTCCCAGCAACCCGCACGCCTTCCCTGAACCGCAAGCCAAGGGGAACAATCATCGCACCTCGACACCATCCGCTTTGGGCGGAACTGACTCGAACGCACGTTTTTAGATCGCGTCACAAGAATGCGTCTCGGTGGGGAAAGTGTCACTCGAACATGAGAGTTCTAGGGAAAGTCAAACTACACCTCATCACTGCCCCGCATTCGAGAGGTCTCCTCAAAGTCAAGCTGTCACAACACTGACCCATACAACCAAGGGTCCCGCTCCGGTAATCACGGAGGTAAGCCACAGACTAGCCTAGTTGAGAGGATTGAGTCTGGAATGCTAACAGGTGTCCCACTACCCATCCCCGCTGGAGGGTAATTCATAACCAAATGTCGGGTGACCCACTGCCCAGCCCTGCTGGAGGGCAAACCCTAATACATCGTCAGGTGACCCACTACCCAGTCCCACTGGAGGGTAAACCATATTCAGATATCGGGTGACCCACTGCCCATCCCTGCTGGAGGGTAAACCCTAATACATCATTCGGCGACTCACTGCCCAGCCCCGCTAGAGGGTAGACCATAATACGTCATTAGGAAACCCACTGCCCAGCCCTGCTGGAGGGTAAACCCTAATACATCATCCGCAGACCCACTACCCAGCCCTGATGGACGGTAGACCATAATACGTTATCTGGCGACCCACTGCCCAGCCCCGCTGGAGGGTAGACCTGGAATAAGTCGACAGGCGACCCACTGCCCAGCCTTACTGGAGGGTAGACCTGGAACTAGACGACGGGGGACCCACTTCCCAGCCCTGCTGGAGGGTAGACCCTAAAAGGTTTTCGGGTGACCCACTGCCCAATCTCTGCTGGAGGGTAGACCCTAAGTACGTCGGGTGACCCACTGCCCAGCCCCGCTGGAGGGTAGACCCTAAGAGCGTCGGGTGACCCACTGCCCAGCTCCGCTAGAGGGTAAACCCTAGAAGTCAGTGAGCAACCCACTGCCCAGCCCTGCTGGAGGGTATGCCCGAGGAAGTCGATGAGTAACCCACTGCCCAGCCCCGCTGGAGGGTAGAACTCAGAACCGCTCTGCCATCTCTACAGGAGAGTACAACACTGGCCGACCGAACACGGAGTGGGTGTCACGCAACCACCCAACTCCAGAACAGATCTCCCAAAATAGGTGCAGCGTCTGCCCCAGAATTGGGTGTCACTAGCACCGCTACCGGCCAATCCATCGAGAACGGAACCAGGGGGAGACCACTCAACCCTGCTGGTCAACAAACGAGCACCGAGTCAGGGGAAAATCTCCACCCTGCTGGTCAAACAAACACACAGAGGGACCCTCTACGTCACAAGGGGTCGAAGTACGCAAAGCAGAACACGGAACGCATGTGGGGCCCACACGACATGTGGCCCCAAGCCAACCCCAACTACGCGCACAAACATCCTCAGGTACAAACAACCACACGTACCTCCAAGTGCTCCCGTATACTCCCAGAGTATACCTCATTCCAGCCAAAAGGCTATCGTGCACACGACACCCAACGTCAACGCAAAGGCGTGACGTAACAACTCCACCTCAAAGGACTAGGCACGGCCAACCACGTCACCTCAAGCATTTACATCACTCACATTGGAGTGCACGCGATCACTCGCCAAAGTTCCGCTACAAGCAATGTAGGGAGAACCACCACTGGGGCATCTTTCATGCTTCCACATTTCTCAAGATCGCACAAGAGGCTCCGTATAGCCAAACAGATCAAATCGTTGTAATCCTTGCAGAAAAACACGCGAGTTAGACTACTCACTCGCCCGAAACGGTCAACAGGTGGAAAAGGTACTATTCATCGTGAACAAACCCATGTGGGGCCCACCCCGTGATCCCGAAACTGAACCAACAGATCATGCCACTGCGATCCCCTCGGAAAAACTCACGGGATTGAGTACTCAATCGCCCAAAACGGACACCCGGTGAAAAGGGAACTATTCACCGTAGCCGGGTCAGGTGGGACCCACACCACATCTCTGAAAAAGGTCGGGCGAACTGCACCACTACAATACCCTTGGAAAAACATCCAGAAACGACTGCTCGCACGCCCCGAACGGACGTCCGGTGAAAAAGGCGTGAAACGCTGCATGCAGCTCGAAAGACGGGTCGTGGGGCCCGCGCCTCAGACCCAGTCCCAATACCCGAAACTGCCCTGTAAACCTCCGCCACAGTTCCAGGGTCGCAACGCCACTGACGGTGCTCAAAACCGACATCGGACGCGTCCGTGCCGTCCAAAACAAGATTCCTGGAAAAACGCTCATCCACTAAAGGGCACGTCGCACCTCCGCGGCCCCTCATTTCGGGAATTAAAAATTCCCGAAACTATCTCAACCCGGCCGTCTCATCAATACAGTTCCACCGCCACAGACGGCACTCAAAACGGACGCCCGTAGCGGAAAGTACGGGTGTCCGAACACCGAGGGGGCAAAACCCCTGGGGCTGGACCGGCCTGGACCGGCCGGTCCGCCCGGCCTGGTTCGGCCCGTGGATTAGCCGCACGGCCGGTCGCGGCCGCCGCGTGAAGACCCACGCGGCGCGGGACTTTGTCGCCGCACAGGGGTCGCGCGACGTGACCCCGCGGTCGTCGCTCCCTGGCGACCGCCGTCTCGTCGGGAGCTCCGCCGGACGCCCCCGCCAGACGCCCGAGCGCCCAGCTGCCGTGCCCACCGCCTTCCCCGGACACCCGCACCGACGCCACGGATACCCCACCATACACCCGCGCTGACACCTCTGTCGCGCCCAGCACCTCCACCGGACACCCGCGGACACCCCTGTCGCGCCGTCCACCGTCGCCGCGCCACCGCTCGATCCCGCCGGAAACCGAAAACCCGCCAACTTCGGCGGCCGATTGCGAACGCCTCCGATCTCCGATTCCAAATCTGAAACAAGCATCAGATAGAGAAAATTTTATACTACGCGTTCATGGGCTTCGTTCAAAAATCTGACAGAGTTTCAATAAAATTAATCAAGTTCGAAGTAGGTACAGTGAATGAAAATGCAAACGACAAATCCTACCTCACGGGGCTTCACCCGAAGATTCGCGACGATCCGCCGGCCACCACGCCTCGCTGGAGCTGTCTCACTGGAGTGGAGAAGGAGGGGGGGGAGAGCCTCTCCTTGCAGCTGTCCAGGTGAGGGAGCAGAATAGGGTGTGGGTGACTTAAGCGTTTAAATAGAAAACGCTTAACCACCCGCCCGTCAGCCCAAACCCGAACTCCCGACAGGGTCGAGGTTAAGCCTCCCCTAGGGTAAACGAAACCTCCTGAGCACAATGGCAGTATCGGAATTTTACTCTGAGACCTCGTTCAAAAGTTATCAAATTTAACGTCTGAAGCCGCTAAATTACGAAAACGCCCCTGGGGCCATTTTTCAGAAACGGCCCACGCTCGCGAAACATATACCCCTCCTAGGGTAAAAAACACATTCCAAACTCAACGGTGCCCTCAGTTTTCCAATCCGAGCCACCGTTTAAGAGATACTAGAGTTTCGCCCATAAACGAATAAATTAATTAATTTATTTATCTGTTTAACGTTCTGGGAGCAGTCGAGGGGTCCAAACTTCCCGCGCCGACATGTTTTATGTCGTTCCTAGGGTAAACACCCCATTATGGACCCATCCGTACACTCGGATCCCTGATCCGGAACTCCGTTTAGGATTTATCCTATTTATTTAACATTTACAGTGTGAATGCACTGAAAATTTAATTTCGGCCACTCCGGGGCTCGGAATCGCACGCCGTCTGAAGGCGCTGCTCTGGAATATCATCAAGAATATTCCAAAGTCTTTCACAGCAAAAACCAGGTTCTTAAAATTATCACCCTATGAGAACATGTATATGGATGTGATTATTGAGTCCAAGGATGCAACCATCCTTGAAGGCATGCCTGTTGTGATGGAATTTGCTGGTGTGTTTCCTGAGGAATTTTCTGGTCTTGCTCTTAGAAGAGCTGTTAAATTCTAAATTGATCTTATACCTGGGGCATTTCCAATATCCAAGACTCTGTATATAATGGATATTATGGGGCTTGAATAGATAATGAAACAACTACAAGAGAATCTAGATAAAGGGTTTATACACCCAAGTGCTTCTCCTTTGGGTGAAACAGTCCTCTTCATCAAGAAGAATGATGTGTCAATGCACATTTCCATCGATTATCGTGAGCTCAAAAAATCAAAAAAAAAGAACAAGTATCCTCTACCCCAAATTTATGAAATATTCGATCAGCTATATGGAGCACAATACTTCTCCATGGTATATCTGCGGTTAGGATATTATCACGTAATGGTGAAAGCTGAGGATATCCCCAAGACTGCTTTTTGTACAAGATATGGGCTCTATGAATTCACATTAATGCCTTTCTGACTCACTAATTCTCCAGAAATAATCATGGACATGATGAATAGATTCACTCAAAATTACCATTGCAAATTTGTGTTAGTCTTTATAGATGATATTATAATATAATCCAAATCCAAGGAGGATCATGATGAGCATCAGAGAACTATAATAGAGACCTAGAAAAATGAGAAGCTCTATGAATAGTAAAGAAAATGTGAGTTTTGTTTGAAGGAGGTCACATTCTTGGGTCATATCATCACAAGCAATGGGATTTCTGGGGATCCCTCCATGACTACTGCAATTAAGGGATGGCCGAGGCCAAAATCGGTAACGAATATCCATAGCTTATTGGGGTTAGCTGGACATTACCACTGATTTGTGAGAAATTTCTCATGATTGTCCAACCCTCTAACCAAACTAACTCATAAGGGAGTCAAGTTTTTATGGAGTGATTAATGTGAAGAGAGATTCAATGAGTTGAAAAGGAGGCTTATCACTGTGCCCTTGCTCACATTACCCACAAGTGGAGAACTTTTTGGGGTATTTAGTGATTCTTCAGGGAAGGGCATCGGCTGTGTGTTGATTCAAATTGAAAAAGTCATTGCCTATAATTCAAGGAAATTTAATTTTCATTAGAAGAACTATCCAACACATGATATGGAGTTGGTTGTGGTGATCATCACATTAAAAATTTGGCGACATTACCTCTTTGGGGCGAAGTCTGAAATATATATGGATCACAAAATCCTCATGTACATATTCACAAAGAAAGAGTTAAAAATGCACAAAAGTAGATGGTTAGAGCTGGTCAAAGACTATGACTACTCAATTAATTACCCCCTGGGAAAGAGAACAAGGTGGAAGATGCTCTAAGTAAAAAAGATGCAGTGATTCTATCATTGATGATAATTGAAAAGGAACAAATCTTCATAGATTTGATGAATATGGACATGGGAATCATAAAGAAGGGAATATCATTAATCCTTTCACAAATGATTTCTCAACCATATATTTTGTAAATGATAAAGGATTCTCAAAAGGATGATGTTGGAATTCATAAGATTGTGGAAACTATGTGAAAATGGAATTCAATAGAGTTCAACGTCAATGAAGAAGGAATTGAGAGATTTGGTAAATACTATGTGTTCCATCAAATCCAGAGTTAAACAAAGAACTTTTGGAGGATGCACATAGTTCGAATTTCTCTGTTCACCCACGAAACACAAAGATGAATCAAGATCTCTGAGAGAATTATTGGTGGGTTAAATTGAAGAAGGACATCACTGAGTATACATCAATGTTCCTAGTATGTCATCAAATAAAGGATGAGAGGCCTAAGTCTAAGGGGACGACTCAACCATTACCCATACCAACATGGAAATGGGAGAACATCACCATGGACTTTGTAACTGGACTTCTGAAGTCATCCAAAGGAAACAATGTTATCTGGTCTGTTGTGGATCATCTTACAAAGACTACATACTTAATTTCAATTTGGGAGGATTTCTCATTGGATCAAATCGAACTAATATATATCAGAGAAGTGTTAAAGCTGCATGGAGTACCGCTGTCTATTATATCTGTTCAAGATACAAGATTCACCTATATGTTTTGGAAGAGTCTTAAACATGATCTAGATACTGAGCTAAACTTTAGTATTGTTTATCATCATCAAACTGATTTCCAATCTTAGCGGACTATCCAGAAAATAGAGGGCATGTTTTGAGCATGCTCAATGGACTTCAAATGTGGATGAGATCAACATCTTCCTCTGGTTGAGTTCTCTGACAATAATAGTTTCTACTCAAGCATCCTAATGGATCCTTATGAAGCCCTTTATGGAAAGAGGTGCAGAACACCAACATTTTGGGATGAATTTGGGGAGAGAAAACTCTTAGGTTCCAAAATGGTTGAGGAAATGGCAGAGAAGGTTTAGACCATTGAACAACACATTAAAGCTACTTAGAGTCGACAAAAGAGATATGCTGATAATCTTCTACGAGACATAGAGTTTGATGTTCGAGACATCGTATTCCTCTGCATATATCCATGTAAGAGAGTTATGAGATTTGGAAATATGGTAAATCTTTTTCCAATGTACATTGGCCCTTTTGAGATCCTTGATCTCATTGCAATAGTGGCCTATCGACTAGCACTCCCACCGAACCTATCTCATGTAGATGATATATTCTGTGTATCACATTTAAGGAAGTACATACCTAACCCATCACACGTCCCCAATACAGAGGTGATACCATTAGAGAATGAACTCTCCTACGAATAAAATCTGGTGAAGATATTAGATCGTAGGGAAAAAGTTATACAAAATAATCTAATTCCCCTTGCCAAGGTTTTGTGGCACATCCACAAGATTGAAGAAGAAATGTGGGAATCAGAGGAACTGATAAAGAATAGTTACCCTCGTCTTTTTAGTATGGGAAAAGAAATTTTTGAGTTTGAAATTTCTTAAGGATGAAAGATTGTAACAACCCAAACATTCATTAATGAAAATTCCTCTTGATCGAATGGAATGTCTTATTATGTGAAATAATCACATAAAACGTATGAACTACGTTGGTTTTATATTTTATGATTTTAAAATACCATTATGAATTGTTACCATTGCTAATATAGCCGTTGAATTATGATCACATGATTAGTATAAATATAGGGCTTTAACAAATCCAATTTACTCAGAAAAATGAAGCGATGACCTCATCCAGTAGAATTTCTCCATAGGAAGCCCTTTTTTAAATCTCGAAAAGGATGTGGCTTCATTGGGATTATCTCTAGACCAAGCCCAATCTATTCTTGAACATGTTAATCTTGAGAGGAACCACCTAATAGAGAATTAGATGTTAATAGTGATTACCCCCGTGCAATGTTATCCAAGCCACCCCATGAATATGTCACCATCACACACTATACCCTTAGGTATTATAGAGGTGTTATAAGGGGTAATGTAACAAGACCCTAGAACTATTATTATGTGAATTATTTTTTATATAATGATGAATATCCATTTATTTTATTATTATTGTTATATTGTAAATAGATTATAAATAACAACTATTATTTTTTAGGAAATATTCAATAACGAAATATATTATGATGAATCAATGGATTTCTAAATTAAAAAATATTTTCATAAAATTTTATTATCAATTAATTAATTTTTATTAAATATAAATGAACATATAAATTTTATGAATACAATTGTAATTTTTATTGCGGTTTGAAAGCTATTTTTGTAAAAACCCTTGAATATTCTATAAATGGAAGTTTATATTTTAAAAGTAGAAAATTAACATATTTAGAAAATTATTTAGATAAAATGAATATTAGTTTTGGAATCTTGATGTTAAAATTATCCAACAGCGAATTTTTAATAATTTTCTAAGACAGTCGAATTTTTGGGTAAAAGTTTAATACTGTGAATATATATAATGTGTTTTATGACATCTTAATGACCCAATATTGATGCAATAAAATATAATAAATGAGATTTTCTCCCAATATATTATTTATCTTTAATTTAATGCAATTCTTTATTTTTCTGATTAATTTTATGTTTCCTTACTAGACCCTCCAAGACTTATAAAACATTTTATCTCTTTAAATTTGTATTCCTTTTGAGTGTGATTCACCTCCACATAAACAAGACTAATATTTTAAGAAGTTATACCATTGGCCTTATAAAATATTGTTTTCAACTAACATTTTCTAAAAACCATTGGAAAAAACAATGGAATGGTTTGTGGGTTTTATTATTTTAATGTGTAGGGTCGAAATCCTAAATAATAAATATTTCCCTCTCCTTTCCTATATAAACCCACCCAAACTCCCACTTCCTCTAGAGTAAAAGCCATTGTAGTTCGTAAAACCTCTCCCCTACTCTCTCGATAATCCTCCCAAGGTTCCCCAATCTCCAAATGAGCCTCCCTTAAGCCTCTCTCATGACTTTGGGATCACACTTTAATGTAAGGGATTTCTTCATTTCTATTTTATATCCAAATTTCATTATATTGTCATACCGTTTTTTTCAATTAAAAATGTTGGGTTATGATTTCTAACCTCCTCCATATTTTCCTTTTTATGTTTTAATGATTAGATACCCCTTTATGTCTCATTAATTCCTCCCATCTACACCTGTTACAATGCTGATATTTCATAAGAAATTTCTCTCTCCTCATTCACATTCAAGCAGCTCTTTGTATTATGAACTTAATTACATTACTTATGTTAGGAAATGTATATATGTGACCCCCTTACTATCCATTTCATTTATATATGATGATACATCCATTTATCTCCATGTTTAATAATTCTTATGTCACCCTGTTATGCTACTGGAATTGCACCGCGATTTTCCAAGCCAATGTCATTGTGTAGTGAATACCATAACCATTTCTCTATAAAGGGTATTCACCTTTATAAACCTTTACATATTTATTATATAGTTTAATTTACTAATTCCACATTCCATTACTGTGGAATAAATTATTTTGTTTAATGAATCCATGTTATAGGATCCATGTGGCACATTTATGCATGAAATGAAACGTTCAAGAGGGATGCACCCTGATAGAACTCCAATGCATTGTGTAATGGTTAGTATAATGATACACCAAGTGAAATAAATATTTTCTCATGATAATCACATTGAAATGATGTTTTACTCATTATCCATGTGCAATGTGCCTTGGCTCATGCTAATATCATGTTAAATGTTGATGCCACTTTTCCATGTTATGTTTATCATGTTATATCATTCCACTATGTTCATGTTTCTCTTATGCTCCATTGATATGCCTATTTCCAAACATGTTTTGTATTATTCATGTTATGCCTTGATTACTCCTCTAGTGGGATTTATAGATCACCCTTTTATTATGCATGTTATCTATTTATCCAATGCAATGATATGTACAAGGGAATGTATAGGCCATGTCAAGCAATTTTTCAATAAAGATGTTTTGTTTTATGTTATAAGTTGATATGTAATGTTCCAATGCCCCAAATACACTAGAATTATCAATCCTCAGAGTTTTCGTAAGTTAAATATTATGTATTAAATCATATATTTTTTAATAAAGAACCGGGTTGTTATAGGTTGGCTAACACTTTCAGAAATAGGTAGAAATGTAGAATTGTACTTTGTTTTATTTTAAACATTTGTCAGAATATTCGGGTCATTATGAATAGTTGAATCATCCACCAAATTGGATAGATGTATTCAGGAATGTGTATGGACTAGATGATTGTGATATTTCTGATTGTATTAGGGATTGGTGGTATCAAAATGTCATCAATGGACCATATTCATAATATTTATCCCATGGATTGAAATCTCCCACTTGTGAATATAGAAAATTTATTTCATCAATATTTAGAAACCCTTCTAAAATTCCCTCTATATGATTGTGGGATATCCTAGGTAATGAGAAAATATATACGTGTCATATTTATTAATTTTTATGAAATACATCATAACATTATAATAAAATGGATGCTATGTCTCAAAACATGCTGACACACCATAATGCGTTTCTTCAAAATCCTATGTCGCACGTAAGACTGAGTTATGCCGAAAAATAATATACTGTTAATTTAATTATTTTAAATTGTAGTTATGGACTAGAATTTATATGATCAAGAATGAATAATACTAACTATATTATGTTGACTCTTTTATATTTAATGTTTTTACCTTCATCCAATATGTTTTATAGGATTAAAATATCAATAATTCCAATTTTCAGCATAATGAGTAGTTTTTAAAACCTATTTTAATGCCTTTTAATAGAGAAATAATTTTAAATAAAATATTTAATCATATATTAAATTTAATATGAAAAAATAAATTCCATTTATGAAATATATGTATTAATATATAATATTGATTTTTTGTTCTATTTTTCTGCGATTATTCATATTTTGATAAATAGTTAATAATATATAAATGTAGTAAAAAAATATTTATCTAATAATTTATTTATATAGTTATAATGTGTTATTATTCAGTTTAAATTATAATTAGATAAATTTTATATAAATTAAAATAATTATGGTCTTGGGAACAATTTTACTTTGAATAGGATATGATAATATAGAAATATTTTGAACATTTTTTACACTAATAACCTTGTTTTGTTGTCTCATACGCGAGATTAATTTTAAATTAATTTGTTCCAATTAAATGATTTGAATTTGGAAAAATGGATTCCATGTCTATAATAATCACAATTTATAATTTATTTTAATTTCATCTTTTTTACCAATATTTTTATATTTTTGTTATTAAACATAATTACACGAATTATGGTAACAATGTTGTTACATAATGGTTAAAATTTAATACTAGCCATCTAAATGACTTAGAATCTGGTAAAAACAAATTTGGTTTTCAAGTATATAATATATAAACTATTTTATGGAATTTGTTCTAATAATTCATTCACATGATTTATAGGAGACCTCACAATATTGTTTACCTTTGTGTATTTAAAAGAATGAAACTCACCATCCACTATAAAAATGAATTCAAACTCCTCATTTACTCACACATATCATTCCATTTGGATCTTAGAAACCCATTAAAAAAATTATATAATTCAAACCCTCACCCTTTTGGCCTCAAATTTGGAATAAATCCCACCATTAAGCCTTTTGGTTAAAACCATATGGAGTTACCCAAAAAACGAGTTAATGTTATTCAATGTGAATTTATGTTTTATTTCAATATAAAACACTTCAATTATTATTTATACAATATTATATAATTAAAAAATTATATGAAATATACTTATATTTTCTTATGTTATGGGTTCAATATACACCTACACACAATGCCCGCAAATGGGTATCATAATTAATGTTCATCTATCGAAAATTATCACCTCATGAGTCATTAATTTTTCATTTTCCACCTATAATGCATATGAAATATGATATAGATAATTTTTTTCAATGGTATATATTATATTTATTATTTATTAATACTTCTATAATTTTTATATTACACATACATTCATGATTTCAATTTTGTGTAAATACAAAAATATCGTTCTCTGATGTGTGGACTATCACTTCCTAAAATAGAAGTAATACATTCAAAATTTACATGGAATTTATTAGGGTTATTTTTTATTAATAATACTTTACATACATAAAATATTTATTAAATTCATTACACAATTACCTATCTATAAATATAATATATCATTTTCAATACTACACTTTTCACACATAGAGAAAGTTATATTGTCATTCCTGGACGTGAGAACTACCACCTCAACGACGTTATTTGATTCCTATTAGATCAAAATAATTTTATATATAAGTTGATAAAATTAAATAACATTGTATATATATTATAATAATCATTATATAATGATAGAATATTCTTACCTTATTTTAATTGCGATCATTGAAAAATTGAAACATTACACATGTGTGCGTACGATGTACCATCTCCATGAATGTAAAATTGGTTCATTTTTCATAAACATCCTTCACAACTGGTTATAAAAGTATAATTTATTTATAGATATGATATTTATTTCATGACTGTTATTTTGGTGATGTTGGTTTAATGGTCTCATTTATGATAGAAAACTAATCATAGTCATTTTGATACATAAACCAAATCTAGTCAAAACACTCAATGTCGATATAATTGATAATTTAGTTTTTTATGAAAATTATATTAAGTGAAATAAAAGTGATAATAAAGATTATAATGTTTCTTAATAATTTAAATAATTAACTTAGATTTATTATTCATGAATATAATGATACATGTGATAATTTGGACTCATGGTTAGGAATACTGTCTAAATATCATTTCATTAAAGCATTTCATGATAAAATGTGCCATTATTATTTTTTACAATTTATATAAACACCCATTGAAATTAAATATCCAGATTTAATCTATTCTCATTTTATTTAATGTTTCCATTTATCTCTAATGTGGAATATGATTTAAATGCTGAAAGTCGTATGCAATCTTAAAAATTTTAATGATTTAATCATTTCCTCCATTTCAAAATTATTGATATTATTTTAAATATTTATTTATATGGTTATAAAATTGTTATTAATTATATTTTATTTCACTTTTTAATTTCATTAAAATTTCTTCAAAATAATTCATTTTATGTGTATTAAAATGAAGGTTTTTACAAATGGGAAATTACATATCCTATATTTAATGTATATAGATTATTACTATTAACAACATAATGAATTTTATTTGATTTCTAGATTCTAATTAATGATTAAATGTATTATTAAATTGAAAACACTCTTTCATTTTATTTCGTTATTTATTAATGAAAATGTTTTTTCAAATAATAGGTTTTTTATAGAAAATTTGTTTTGAAAATTGATTGATTATTTCAATATCAAGTATTTTTTTCATCATATTTCATGTAATAATTTATGATTTAAAAGACAAAAATTTAAATATTTCATGTATTATGACTATATAATGGTACTTGTAAATTAAGTGGTTGGTTCCATGATAAACCAATGATGTGTGGTTTCGTTATAAAACAATGATGGGATATTCTACGATATCCATTAAATTCATTGGGTATTGATGTCAGTCATTTTGATATTCCATTTGAATGTGATAAACTTATGGAAGTCAACCATATGTTTATTCAATTTATAAGTGTGACAAGTATAATTAAGTCCCATTATATCGATATGTTTTACGTATTCTTTCTTTTGATTTTATGTAAATATTTTGATTACCACAAAGGAAATAAATGAGAATATATTTAAATTGAATATATTTACTACTATATAAGGGTGAAAAGTATAACTTTATGATAATTTTTTCGTTGGTTTTAATTTTTATCCATAGACTAATGGTTTTCTTCTTTTTATATCCCTTACTCAGAATTTTTTTCTCTTTATGAGTTTTAAAAGGTCTTTAATCAGATTTATTGATGACTATGGTATTTAAAGAAATCTAGTTGAAATTTTTGATAAATTTTCATAAAATTGATCATGATTTTCTTATATGATTTAAAAACATAGATACTTATCAGAAGTGTCCACATTTTATATCATGGTTTTTTATGTATGAGTTATGGACTATTTATCAATAAAACAAAATCTAAAATGATCCTCAGTGTGAATGAACATAATATATTGACTATCAAAAATGTTATGTATGGATTATGGATGAGTCATTATAAATTAGGTTTTAATTCAAGATTCCCTTACAAATTTACTTCATTTTCCAACTCTAATGTTTTACCTTCAGTAATATCTTGTTATATAGATGTCTCTGATACTTTGAGAATCAAATTTTTCAAATTTTTCATTATAATTACTACTATTATAAATCGTCACATGAAGGATTTTTTTTATAATAGGTTTGTGTGTAATAATATTTTTATATCATTGATTTGGAAGGGAAAACCTATGTGGTCTTGGGTTCGGAAATTGATTCATTCTTTTTATTGACACTCATAGCAACGAATGTTCCTAATATATTTTAATGATTTCGTTATAAAATTATTCTAGTAGTTTTTTGGGGATTGTGCTGGATATGAGAATAAACATCATGGAATTCCAAATGATTGATCTCATAAACCATCCTTGATAGGGATTGAAATTTATCCTTTAAACACTCATCATCATAATGATTTTACATGTAACTAGGTGTAAAGTAATCATACATTGGTTGAACAATGAAATTAACTTTGTTAGGGGATTTTCTATATATATTTCCCATTTTATTCCAGCTTAGGATTATTATGGGTTAATTTTGGTGATAATATGTTGGATTAGAATGATATTTTGGTATAGAGTGAAGAAAATTTAAATGGATGCGAGGAAAGGGAATTTATCGAGATATCAAAAGAGTGGAATATGAACAGAATTTGAGTGTAAAATATAAGTTACATAGGGTCCTGACAATGTTGTCAAAAATTTTGATGCCCATATTAACCCTATAGATTGAAGAGGTTATTATATTATAGTTAGGAATCAAATCCAGTGAGTCTTATTGACACACCTATAAACACATAAATTCTTTGGGGGATTGTAAGGAAGTGGATAACATTGGTGTTGGTTTCAATTGTGAAACTAAAATTCTTAATCAACTAAAAGAATGTGTTTTATTTAATAATGAAACACCTAATAATTTTAATAGAAACAATTAATGACGGTGAGTTGATATTAGGTTGTTTTTGGATATATTTGAATTATTTGGTTTCTTATAAAACATTAATTCACTAATTAAATATGTATATAAAAATGAGATAATTCCAAAATATCATTAAAAAATTTAATTGAAAAAAAATTCCAAGGATAATGAAAAATACACATAGAGGATTACAGTAATTATCACTCTAATGAATTGGATCATTCTACCAGTAATAATTTTTCATTTTCAATGCTGACAGAGATGATGAATAGAGTACTCAATTAATGGAACTATTAAAAAATGACCTTATTTATATATTAAATAAAATTAAATACATAACAACATAAATCTCTATGATCAACCCATAATCTGATATATATCCATTTATTTTATGTTGTTAATGGATGAAGGACAGTGACTAAAAGAAGCGGTATTAAAAAAGAGAAACAATGAAATAATGACCACTCAACCATCCTACAAGGAATTTCAAAATTTAGGATGTAAATATATTCCAACCATGACTCAATGGAATTATGATTTTAAAAAGGATATAATATGTGAATAATATGGTATTATAATAGGAAACAATTGTGATTGAAATAAATCTTCATGATAAAAAATGAATATGCAATTACAAAATGAGAGTGTAACATTACAGTTAAAAAAACATATATCAATAATTACATCACAATGACCACATTAAATAGGAAACAATATCCATTTTTATATTACCCCATCAATATATATCATCCCTAATAATAAGGATACTGAAACAATGGAAATGAAAAAAGGAAACCAGATTATTCAATGTTGACTACAAAATTTGGATCATGCTTCGTTCCCCATGATGAAGAAAAAATTTGACATTGAATTATGACTATTTTTGTGTGTTCATAAGAGGAAAATATTTTCTTCCTGGTGTCCTATAAAATTTTTCCAAATTTTATTCCAATTTTATCATCCATAGACATTTTATGCCCGATATAGTGGGACGAAATTATGGGCATTGAAATAAGGAACAACATTTAATTATTATATAGGGATATGTAGATCATAATTGATCCTATTAATTATATCTTATAATAGATTAATGATGTTTTTCCGATAAATTTTTATATCTATAGTTAAAATATCATCTTTATTGGGCTCTAATTATTATATACACATTTTTTATGGGCCTAATGCCCATTATTCTTCCTCCAAATAATTATTCATCCATAGAAAAAAGACATAAGTAAACCCCTATGAATTATCTATTGATCCTTAAAGAAAAATGTTTCACACATATTGATAAATCATATCACAAAATATAAATGTAAAATAATTAAAATTATTTAATCCAAATGAAAATGATTTATTGGGCCCATATTTAATAACAATTATCATAAATTTCCATGTGATGATAAATTCATTCAATTTAATAAAATTTAATAAAATTGGTGGTTGTGGACATTTAAACATGTTAATATTAAAATTTATATAACCAATTTATAAATTAACACTAGTGGTAGAATTGGTCACTATATTATAGGTAGGGATTCAGTCTATAAATCCATTAAAATAATCCTATAGATATGTGCATTATATGGTGGATTGGAAATGATGTGGAAAATGTTGGTATTGTCTTCAATTTTTAAAATAGAATACAAAATATTTTAATATAATGGATTATATTTATGGATGAAATAAATAATTCTTTTTTGGAAAAATAAATGAATATGAGTCAATCCTAGGTTTTTTTGTGATATAATCGACCTATTTTTTACTAGAAAATTTCAAATCACTAATTTATAATGTATCCAAACAAGGAGAAAAATCACAACATTATTTATCGATTTAATTCCTAAATAATTACAATTATAATCATCAATTTACATTTAGAATCACATTAGTGAGAACTCCGGGTAATCAAATTTCACTAGAATACAAAAAAAATTCAACATTAATGTTGAAAAAAATGAATAATAATGTTAAATAATTAATAAAACTATTAAAATAATAAACTGATTTAAATATTAAAGAAAAGGAAATAGAATTCAATAGTGATAAAAAATATCCTAGTATAATCCTATAAATGTTATATCCTTCCAACTATGCTATGTTATCAATGGAAGTTGGATAATGACTTTTAGAATTATGATTAGTGGAGTGAAAAAAAGAAATAATGAACACACAACCATTGTGTGAGGAATTTCACAATTTATTATGTAAATATATTCACCCAATGATTCCGCGGAATTACGTTTTTATGAATTTATGGAAAATGTGAATAATATGAACTATTATTAATAAACTAATGTGATTGATAAAAATATACATGTGAAAAAAATAACATGTTATTAAAAAATAATAGGGTAACATGACAATTGAAAGACCAAAACATCTATCAAACATTACCTCATCACTACCACCTTGAAATGGAAAAATATTATCCATATGTTAATACAACACTTATTAAAATCTATACAATTACTCAAGATATCCAAAATTAGGGAAAGAAACAATGAAAGCGGGTTTTTTAATTATCAAGTAAATTTTGATCAAGATTATATCACCATGTGGATTCAAAAATAAGAGATTGAATAAAGCTGATTTTTGGATGTTCATAGAAGAACAATATTTTCATCCCTATTTTATCTAATTTTTATGAAGATTTCATTCCCATTGAATCATCCATCCTAATTTGGTGATTTAAATGTTGGGATGATGATATGTGTTCTGAAATCTGGCAGAAATTTTAATTTTCATCTTGGGCTGCCTAGATCACGGTCAGAAACTCTAAATTACCTCTAGTAACTATTTATGGAAATATTCCCCTTATAATTATCTCTATCCAATTAAAATTTTATATTCATTGGGATACAATTGTGGGATTCACATTTATATTATGGGAATAAGACCCATTATCTTATGCCTATAACTTTCTATATCCATGACAAAAAAAATATTCATATTACCATTTGAATTATCCATTGATACTGAAATATAAAATATTCCCTAAAAGTGATCAGTAATATCCCAAAATATAAAATTCATATAATGAAAACAATTTAATCTATAATCTCATGATTTATTGGGCTCAAATTGGCATACTATAAACATGAATTTCACATGTGATGGGAAATTATTTTCAATAAATAAAATAAACCAAAGGAGGTGTTTATGGACATTGAAAAACATGAATATTAAAATATAAAATATTAACATTATCCTCCATTTTTATCTAATCACACACCCCAACATTATTTTTTATAGTCCCTATAAAAAATATCTGAAATGTATTAAATTCAATTCTATTTTCAAAATATTTTGACATAAATTTCCCATGAAAAACATTATTCCTCAAAATCAAGAAACCTATCAAATTAAATTAAAAAAATATAAGTTCACAAGAAAATCCCAATTCTAAGATCTTTCCTCTATTAAAATTTATCTCTAAATTTCATCCAATTTCAATTAAGTATGATGATGTTCTTTCAATCGCAAAAGACATGGCACCGATTTTCTTGTCCAAGGCGGACAATTGAAGCATTGTATGGGAATCAAGTTAATCCTTAAGATGAGTATCCCAATTTATATTAATTTTTTCAATTTTTATTCTTTCTTCTAAACATTATTGATATATAATGACCATATCTTGTAAGAGAATAAGGAATTTATGATCCCTATGTGTTGACACCGCAAAGTTTTTCACTTAAATTGTATAATGTAGAGATGTAAAGACTAACTTTGGGTAAGGAAAATATGGAGTCACAATCCCAAGTGTCTAACACTATGCATTTGAAAACACATTACTCTATGATGTGTTTTTCATCATTTTTTGGATACTCAAATTAATCCAAATGAATACCGAAAACATTTTCTATGATGGATGTGACACATGAAGTCAAACATAGGCACAAAATAAAATTGATGTGCATTGTAAAATTTGGATTAAATGGATGCAAATGTAAGTAGTGAAACATAACATTAGAGAATAAAACCTTAATAAATATCTTCTCATGAGCATAGAATTGTATAAATACCATAATCAAGGAATTAAAAATAATTTGGCATTCAGTTTTAGTTTTTTCAAAATGAAAATTATTGCATGAAAGTATAGTTGATTGATAACTTCCTTAAAAACCATTTTTATCATATTTTCTGATTTTCACTCCCCCATAAATTCAAGGACTCCACCTTTAGTGTTGAAATAGAAGAGATGAAAGAGTTTTGAATTGAGAAAATAATGGTGTAAGGTGATTTTAAATGAAATAATGGAACAAAATCACATGGTTTAATGTTAATGACTCCTCAATAAAAATTTTATCACTTTGGTTTCATTTCACTGGTAGATTTATGTAGTTTTATTGATTTTAGGTTATAATTATTTAAGTCAGGAGGTTCATTTTGAAATACTAAAATTATTTAGCTACTAAATATCACACAAAATAGACATTTTATCATGTTGGAACCCTCAAGGGTGTTCCCATGACAAAATAAACCAAAATACAAAAAATATATAATAAAAAATGATGATGCCACATTTCCTATTGTAAAGAACTGATTTTAAATTCATTATATTTACATTACCTACATAACATACCCAATACCAACATTCATCATCTTAATGATTATATTATTCATCATGTCCCTTATTTATTTATTGAGTATCCATTGGGGTTGGAGAGATGTTTAGTAAATTAAATAAATAAAAAATTTGTCCTTGTGAATGGACTAAAACCATGAATATTGAATTGGACTCATTTAATTAATTTCCTAAAATTTCATTAGACACCATGATTAATTTCATCATTATTATTATAAATAGATATTGTGATCATGATTTTTTTAAATTATACATTATGAATGAATTGTTTGGGCTTTATGTACGAACCTTGAAGTCGATCTTGGGTTGGCTACCACTTTCAGACAAAGGTTGAGACTTATAATTAAACTAGGTTTCATTTTCAAAATTTATTATTTTTTCTACAAGGTCATATTACTGGAGAGGTGGGGTGAATCAGGGTATGACAGATTAAAACTATTTCCCCTTACGAAATTGTTTCATCAATAAACTGAAAAAATCTATCTTTCTATCATTGTAATATATTAATAGATATTAGATAATGCATAGGAAACAATGATTATACATGTTTTACCATCATTGGGAAATGTTCAAGGACCATAAAATGGTGAACTATCGGTTTAAAAATCCACTAAAGATCCATTCTAATTACAAGACATCAGATAGATCACTAATATTCCTTGTCTCACTGAATTTACAAGGGTTTAGGTCAGATCACTAGTTTATCAAGGGTCACAATCTATGACACTTTCTCTGGATCACTACTGGTTGAAAAGACATCCAGCTTTCTATACCTTTTCTCACTTCTCTTGGATGGGATCCACTCCTAGTGTATGGACTTGTATATCCCATAATTTTTAGGAAATAAGATATTCTTAAGTATATCTTGATGATATGTTGAAGTCTCACTTTCACCCATATATAAAATTGACTTTTTTGTATACTGTTAGTTTCTGTAAATTGCTCTCGTGAACTATTTTAGTGTATTTTCATGTTTACTATTATCATACCTGAACAACCTTTCTTCCTCCATGAACTATACTACACCACATGAATCGTGTTCTTCAGGGACCACTACTAACCCCACATACCATCCCTACTTCTATATAATGTGTCTCCTTCCACATACAACCTCTACTTTTTTGGAAGACATCCACTTCCACATAATTTTTTCTCCTCCTCATACCTCCAATATTTCTTCAAACCATCAACTATTTAGAAAATAATCTCCCGTTCGTAGAAATATTTCATTTCGGTTCATCATATCCCAACATATCTAATTTCATTAATTTTCCCAGGAAACAATTCACCCACCTCGAAATCCTCCCTCTAAAACTCTTCTCCTTCACAAAATATCTTACAAAAATGTTTTGTATTTATAAAAATTTCTTCACCGAGTGATGATTTTATCAAATGGAAGTCAATATAACTTAATGATCTGGTTAGAATTCCTATTTTAGGAAAAAATATATGAAAATTTCACTAATCAGATTTACCCAAATCATCAATACATTACATCCTTCAATGTGTACTATGCTCCTCCCGTGATCCGTTTCTTCCTTCACGGTCCACACATTTCTTTGATCCTCTATGGTATGTGATATTTTCCACAAAAGAACAAATTCATATCATCCATAAACTAAATTCCTATCAGGAACCAATTTCCTACCACAAACTGTTTTCCTCCCACGAACATCGAACATCCTGTGAACCATTTCATTACACTAATTATGTACTGTGCTTCGTTGTAATATGGATTTATCAACAAACACAATCACACCCAAAAACACTGAGTGGGAATCTTGAAGTATTTTTTCAAAATATTTATTAAAATAATTTTTCTATTTTTAATTGATTATTTATCCCACAAATTTACTATTTTAATTCCTAGGAAGGCTATAAACCATAAGTTTAGGATTTCTCCCAATGGTTCATCGACTGGTGGTCTGAAAAAGTCATAACTTATTCTATATTCAGTTTATTTACTCCATTATGTCATTTTTCACTATTATGAAAATTGGAACATAGTGTAATAATTATTTAGACACCCTTAAATAATTACCTATCACTCATGTGGTTGACATTCAATATTCCCTATCAAATTCACAACATTTTGAAGATCTGATTTCTTATATTGTAAGGTTATCCATTAATATTTCCAAATGATTTTGTAGACTCTAATGGTTTATTAATAAATGGATCAATTTTATCAATATATTTACCAATCATGGATATGTTCGTAGAATGTATTTTTATCATAGTTTTGTGTGAAACAAGATTATTCTATCAATTTTGGGGAAGGGGATACCTAAGGGGGAATGAGATATATTTTTTTTCATTACATGTTATCCCTAGTCTAGATTATAAAAAAATTTAATTGTTTTTCTCCATTTTTTCAAACAATTTTATATGTATTTTCTGTGGGATTGGGCTGGATATGAGTTTGTAAATCATGGAATTATTTATGATTGGTCTCCATATTCATCAATTATAGGGCATGGAATTTATCCTTTAAATATTCTTAATTATAATGATTTTACATTTCACCAATTGTGCGGTCTTAATTTAAGGGGTTATCAATTAAAATACTTATGTTATTGTATTTAAAATATGCATTTAACATTTTATTGTAGGACATGTTTATGATGGGTGAATTTTGACAATACTCCATAATAGATTATTTAAATTATGATTCAAAGTGAATAAAACTGAAATGTGGGTGTGGAAAGATAATGTTTTGTGAGGATAGATAAGTGGGTTGAGAATAAAATGTGAGTCTGAAAGAGAAAATAATTATGTCCTCGAAAATGGTGCCAAAATGTTATGGCACTAAAAGTTACCATAATGTTAGAATCAATCATTATAGTACATGTTGCAATTGAATAAATAGATAGATAAGAATAAAATTACAGACATGTGCATTCTAAGGAGGATTGTCAATGAATTGTCAAACATTGTTGGTGATTTAAATTTTGAAACTAAAATACTAAAGTTCTATGATAATGGTTGTTATTCAATAATTAAACATGTAATGATTTGAATTGAAAAAATTATTTAAGATGATTCGATCCATGGTTGTTTTTAAGGAAATAATGCATGTATCTATTTTATTATGAAATAGTAGAACACTAATTCATGATTTATCCAAATAATGATATTATTCATCAAATACATTAAATAATTTAATTTCCAAAAAATTCCAAGGATAATCGCTAATTCAGTTTGAGTATTATATTTGTGAGGACACAATGGAATTTGATCATACTATTAATCAAAATGAGTCATTATTGATGTTGATAATGATGAATAAGATAGTAACTCATTGAATGGAAATATTAATATAATGAGCTGATTTAAATATAAAATATCATGAAATAAAAATAAAACCATAACAAAAACACTCCCAATGATCAACCCATAAAAGGGATATCCATACATTTTTTTCGATTTTTCCAATGGAAGGTGGAAGATGATTTATTAATGTGGGATTAATGATAAGAAAACAATAAAATAGTGAATAATCCACCATTATGTGAGTAATTTTACAATTTTTGATGAAAATAAATTTACACCAAGATTCAGTGGTGTCAATGTGTTACTAAAGGATATAGAAAGATAAGTGGAATAAATTTTATAAAAAAAATGTGATTTAAGATGACATACATGAGAAAAAATAAACATGTGATTACAAGATTATATCATAACATTATAATTGAGAGAAAAAAAATTATATCCCTATTTACATCAACATATACATATTAAATACGAAAAATATTATACTTATGTAGAGTAATAATAAATTAATATAATCTTTATTAATTTGAATAGTCCAAAATTGGGATTGAAGGAACTGAATTTCACTTTTCAATGTTGATAATAAAATTCTGTTCAATATTATTTCAAAATATATATATACGAATTTATCTTTGTATTCGGTCCATTGTGGGATTTTCATAGATGAAAAATATTTTCTTATATGCCTCCTAATTTTTTTCCTAAATTTTATTCCAATTGGAGCATCTTTTCAGATCATATGCTTAAAATGGTTGGATTACGTTATGGCCACGAATTATAGCCCCTAAATTAATATTCAAATTAGGCGGCCTATATCACTATGAAAAGATCTGAATTAGCTCTAGTTATAGTCAAATGAAATATTTTCCATAATATTCAATATCAACATTAAATTTTTCATCTTAATTCGGATAAAATTTTGGGATCCTTACTTATTTTATTGATGTAGGGCCCATTATGCTTTGTCTGGAAATTTCTACACCCATCGAAAAAATGAAATTATCCCCTTGAGAAAAATTATTTGATCCTAGATAGAAAAATGTTCTATATAAAGTGATAAATAATATTAGAAAATATGAAATTCAAATAAATTAATTAAATTAATCCATTATCTTATAATGGATTTGGACTAATTTATCACACTATAAACATGAATTCCATTGTGATGAGAAATGAAGTTCAATTTAATAAAAATCACTAAAATGGTGTTTATATACTTTTAAACACATTATTATTAAAATTTTAACAATTATTTTTCTTTACTAAACATACACATAGAGGTAGTCATTATTGTACATTTAGGGATAAAACCCATAGATAAATAAGAAGAAACATACATAGAAATATATTCTCAGGAGGATTGGCTATATAGTGGCCAACTATGTTGTTGACATAAATTGTGAAACTAAAATACTAAAGTATCTAGGAGAATTATTTTTAGTTAATAATGATTCACATGATGATTTTAATGTAAACTATTAAGGAGGTTGAGTCAATCCAATGCTATTGGTAGGGATAGAATTGATGGAATTTCATTCTTATGTTAGGACCAACCTGAAGGAAGATATGGTTTGTATGAATTTTTTTGTTGATCTTGAGAACGTTTTCATAAAGGAAAGATACCTTGGATTTGGAAGCTGGATGTTAGAAGTTCGGAGCCATTGAATTCCGAAGCTGGAAGTTAGACTTTCGGAACCAATGAATTCGGAAGCTGGAAGTTAGAAGTTCGGAACCATTGAATTCAAAAGCTGGAAGTTAGACGTTCGGAACCAATGAATTCAGAAGCTAGAAGTTAGAAGTTCAAAACCATTGAATTCAGAAGCCAGAAGTTAGAAGTTCAGAACCAAGTATATTTAACTTTCGAAGTTTGGAATTTGAGAAGTTAGGAAGCAAGAATATTGAACATTCAGAATCTGGTGTTCGAAAGAATTTGGTGTCTGGGATTTGAAAAGTTCGAAACCTAAGCAGGCTGATAAGAGATGAGGATACATTAATTGTGATGATTCTTTGTTGTTTTTTAACTCACAAATTGTGAGTATATGCAGGTAATCATGATTCATGCAAAATATGGGTGGAGAAGGTGTTTCAAGAATCGGTGAAGTCGCAACGAGAACCAGATGTGCGAAGTCGATGTTCGGAGTCAAGATTTCAGAGTCTTCCTCCTGAACAGAACTTACGGAGTCGACTTCGAGGACCATAAGTTGGTAGCGAGAAGTTCGGAGTCAACTTGCTGGCATGAAGAAGGTCTGAGTTGACTTCCTGAATCAGAAGATCATAGCGAGAAGTTCGGAGTCAACTTGCTGGCGTGAAGAAGGTCTGAGTCGACTTCTTGAATCAGAAGTTTGTAGCGAGAAGTTTGGAGTCGACTTCCTGAGTTTAAAGTTCGTAGCCAAAAGTGTGGAGTATACTCTGAGAATTGCTGAATCCGAAAACCAAAAGTTGAACCAAGTTGTGATGAAGGGTCACACTGTGAATAGAAGTGATGTCATGCAGGAAAGGCGTTGATGAGTCATGCCAAGACTTGAAGTGATGATGAAGACTCAAGATGGATGGATCTGAGAAGGTGATACCAAAAAATTTTAGTAACAATGTCAGATCCGGAAAAGGCCAAAGTTCCAAAACAAGAAAATTAGAAGATGATTTGAGAAGATTCTAGAAGCATTGAATGAGTCTTAATTGCTCCAAGATTTCAGGAGGAAATATGATTTGGGTGAATCTATGTGAGCGGGAAAATATTTTGGTTTCCCGCCTAAGCACACTTCGGAGATCCTATAAAAGGAGATCAGAGTACGGGATGAAATACGATGAAAATTTAGATAGAGAAGCTATGGTAGTCTAGAGAGAGGAGGAAGTGTTTGGTCGGTTGAGTTTTCATTGTAGTTCTAATCGTAACGAGAATTCGGAGTGGAGAATTCAGATTGGAGAATTCGAAGTGGAGAATTCGGATAGAATAAATAATGGAGTGGATACTTTGGAGTGGAGATTTTGGAGTGGAGATTTGGAATGAGTAATTTGTATGGGCTATCACTGTATTGAGTTTCTTAGACTGAGGAAGACTCGAATTGAAGAATTCGGAGTGAAGAAGAAATATCGGAGTGGATACATCAGAGTGGAGATTTCAGAGTGGAGAATTAGAATTCAAAGTTTGGACTGTAATTGATCTATCTCATGTCCATGGAATCTTTATCTCTCTTCTGGGTAAGGATGTGAAGATTTGTGCTGAACCTGCATACACTTGTATTCGAAAGGAAGTGCTGGTAACATAAGTTGTTATGAGAAAAGAAACTTTTCCCTATTGTGCTAAGAGGGTGCACGCGCACTGGAGTAATTGTTTCACAGTGCTTCACGAGTGTAAGGGTATGTCCTACTCGTTGTAATCCAAGGATTGTTTTCTTAGTGGATTGTATGGTGCTGTATTGTTTCCAACCATACCAAGGACGTAGCTATTCTTATTGAATAGTGAACCTTGTAAATCACTATGTTCCTTTTTGGATGTGTGCTTGTTTATTTCTCAGCAGGGAATTATATCTTTACCAGGAGACAAAGGTTGTTATCATTCCTAAGGGAACTTAAAAGAAGAAAAAGGGGTACCACTGATTCACCCCCCCCCCCTCTCAGTGGTTCATTACTCAAATCGGGTCCTTTCAATTGGTATCAGAGGCAGGTTCCCTATGATTTCCTTGCTGATGGAGAATCTGAATTGTGTGAATAGTAAATGCATTCTAGTATTTGATGGGAAAAACTATCACATCTGGAAGGATAGAATTCTACCGTATCTCATTTCTATTAGTTATGAAGTTCTTGAAGCTGCAACAGTTGGGTTTCTCCCCATTGAAGACAATGTTCCACATACACATGTTGACAAGGATTTTCTTTAGAATGATGGAAGAGACAAGAATGCTCTATTGTCTTCACTTTATGAAAGTGAATTCTTGAGAGTAAAAGGAGTGGTCACAGCCAAAGGTATATGGGACAAACTGAAAAACATATACGAAGGCAATACAAAAGTCCAGAAGAAAAAACATCAAATTTCGAGATTGAAGTATAAAGACATGAAGATGGGAGAGAATGAATCTGTTGGGGATTTATTCACCAGGGTGAAAGATATTGTCAGTCCCATCAAATGTCTTGGTGAAGAACTGAAAGAATCTACTGTGGTGGACAAGATCATAAGGATTCTTCCTGATAAATTTGATGCGAAGGTATCTTCATTAGAAGACAGAGACTCAGAGATTCTTTCTATTGATGATTTGCATAACACACTCATTAATTATGAGATGAGAAGGGAGAAGGCTATGAAGACCAAGACAAAGGTTGACAGAGAATTATCTTTCAAATCCATGAAGAAGGAAAAGTCTAAGAAGAACTTCATTGAAGAAGATGGTGGTGACTTTGACTTGGAAATCGAGGTATGTAAAAATCTTAACGATATTTTATATTTGTTTTGAAAAAATGTTAAAAGAGGAACATGTAAATACAAGGGAAAACATCCCTTAAAGGGTTTTGAATGTGGAGGCATTGGCCACTTTGTGGCTAACTTTCCTCGAAGGGAGAATGAAGAAGACAGTGATGAAGAAGAAAGAAAGCCAAGCAGGTTATGGAAGAAGCCGGGTGGTAAAGAAAAGTCGGGGAAAGAAAAGAAGTCCTTCAAATCAAAGAGAAAAATCCTTCTATCCGTAAATGAAGAAGATGAAGAAAGTGATGGTTAATCCGAAAAATCAGTTGATCATGGTGTTGAAAATACCATCATTGAAATAGTGAATGATGAAGATTTCGGAAGCAGCAGCTCGGAAGAAGAAGAAACTCAATTGGAGATGCATCTAAAAGAAGAATTGAAGGAATGTTTAAGGAAGGTCAAAAGGCTGGATAATCTTAACAAAAAGTTGGAAGATGAATGTTCCCCAGCATGAAATCATGTTAATGTTAATGTAGAACTTGAGAAAGATCATGAAGACTTGAAAACGTCTCTTGAAGATGAGAAAAATCAAAATGAGCACATGAATGTTAAGTTGAAGGCAAAAGAGGAAGAGTTAGAGGTGGTTCAAAATAAATTCTCAGAGGTCGAGTCAAGAAATATTTTTTTTCAATATTCAACTACTGATGTCGGTGAAAGTTCTCAACAAGCACATTCTGAGAAAATTCAACAAAGAATAAAGTCATTGCTATGAAAAAGAAAGCTGAGAAACCTACTTATGTGGTCAAGACCAACGTTGCTGGGAACTCTGAAGTTTCAAGGAAACCAAAGCCTAACACTGGTGAAAAACAAGAATAGTCAGAGAAGGAAGAATTCGAGCAAAACAATCTTGCTAACAAAAGAATGGTTGGTGGGGCTGAAGAAAGAGCAACAAAGAAGTACCAGAACAAAATCATTAGATAATGTACTCCTTATATGGGTACTGTTGGTATTGTGGTGGATTCGGGCATACATCGAATATGTGTTGGTTCAATCAACAATATTATCACCACCCCACAAGTTATGAAAGGATGAGATTAAGGGGGAGTCAATCTCCTTAAAGGAAGAAGAGTAAGAAGGTTCTCCTGATGAAAGCTGAGAAGAGTGAAGTCAAGATAAGAAATATGTCACGACCCGTCCTCGGGGCCCGTGCCGTGACTACCCCAAGCCCGCCTTCCATAGGCCAGGGGCTGGCGACTAGCACCAAAGGCGTAAATCCTGATAACTGGGAAGGCATTGCCTTTATAAAAGTAACAAAACACCACAGAGTACAAGCGGAAGTAAAACACTAAGTACAAAAAGAAGTGCTGAAAAGTAAATGGGCCAGAATACAAACCCAAAAGAAAGTACAACTACAACTGAACAAAGTACAACAGAAAAAGACAACAGCTGGAGGGACGGATGCGGCTCCTGGGTCGTCCTCCTCGGATCCTACCTGAAGGGTAGGTACAGATGGCGCAGCTCCTGGATCGTACACCACGAATCCTACCTGAAGGGTAGGTACAGATAGCCTCCACAGTGCTCTCGTCCGTCAACCTCCTCCGAGTGTCGTCTCGCTGTGAATTCCACCTCCGGACACTGACTTGTCGTGTAGTCCACCTCCGGGTACCGTCCAGTCCTCGAACACTCAGCCTCCGTCAGCACTGCCTGTCGTCTGCAACCAACACAATGAGGTGCGGGCATAGCCCGTGCAGGGGTGAGTATAACGATACTCAGTAGGGACCCCGAGACCCTCAAGGTCTCACTAAATCCAACAAGGATAACCACAATGAAGATCTCAACAAATAACCTCTACTTAGGTATATGCCCATACATATACCTAAGTTATCAAGTAACCCATCTCAATCATGAGGAAACACAAGGATCATGAGATCAGCGGATAACCACTACCCAGGTATATGGCCATACATATACCTAAGTTATCAAGTAACCCATCTCAATCATGAGGAAACACAAAGGTCAAAAGTCTCATCTCAAACCAGGATTTTCATTACCGAAACCGTAACTACTGAAGAGCTCCGTCTCTAGAGTGTACAGTGGTCCTGTCACGACTCTGAGGTACTGCTCACTAACCTAAGACTGCTGAGGTACCCCTCCTGTCGAGTACCGCGGGCCAGCCACCCAAACACAGTAGTGCTTCCCGCCGAGGTATGTTACTCAAACACAGTAGTGCACACCCCCTAGTAGCCTGCAGAGGTACTCCCCGGACGAGTACCGCGAGTCATCACTATCACACAGGTAGTGCTCCGTCCACCATGGGTCTGCACCCAAACAATGTAGTGCTCCGTCCACTGGGCTAGTCGACTCACTCCAAGTAGAGTCGGTCAAGCAGTCGTCAGGTCTCAGTCGGCTACACGGTCTCCGTACTCCGCACGCTCGTCTCTGGGAGGGTCCGCTCCACGAGCTGCAAGTCGATACTCCAAGTATCTCAAGGTCCCACGAAGAAGTAACTCAAAGGACCGCCTCGTCACAGGGGTCTCAACGCAACAGATGGCGCGTCGATCGGACACCCGGTCTGTGAGTTATTAGCCTTTTCGTCCCAGGGGCCCGGTTGGATTCATGAGCGAACCAAACCCAGCCGTATCTCAACTGTACCCCGAGCACTCATAAGGTATACTCATAGGGACCGTTTCTCAACGTGATCGCCAACGCCGCTGATGGTTCGTCAAACAGACGTCCTGTCTGAGAGTTATCAGCTTTTTCGTCCTAGGTGCCCGGTTGCTTTTTAAGGCAAAACCAACCCGACCGTACTCCACCTGCGCCCAAACCTCGGGAGGAGTGAGCCAAAAGATCCGTCTCACTAATAGGAAACTAACAAAGCTGATGGCACGTCAATCGGACGTCCGTAGCTCAAGATATGAGCGTTTCCGCTCCGAGGGCCCGGTTGGTTTCGTGTACGAACCAAACCGGCCGGACCCAAAGTATTCCGAAACTTTGAGTGCGATAAACCGAAACGACCGACTCGCTCGAAGGATTGTGTTGCCACTGACGGCGAGTCGTTTGGAGGCCCGTAGCTCAAGTTACGGGCGTTTGAACGAAAGTCGTCCGAAGACGGGGGGTCCGGGCCCGGGCCGACCCGGCCCGACCCCCCCTGGTTGGCCCGAACCGGGTCGGGTCCGACCCGGTTTGCCCGGCCCGGCCCGGCCAGGGCCGGTCCGGCTCGGCTCGGCCGAGCGGCCGAGCGGCCGTCGTGGGGGAAAGCCGCCGCCCCACGTGACACCCCCGCGGCACCCGCGGGGTGTCGGCCAGACAGCCGGACACGCCGCGTGACAACCCCGCGGCACCCGCGGGGTGTCACGCTGGACACCCACGGGGTTCCGCGCTGGACACCCGCGGGGTGCCGCCGCCACCGGCCGCCGGCGCCGCCGGCGCCGCCGCGCCGGCAACCCGCGCCGCCACCGGCATCCGCGGGCCGCCAGAGTCACTCTGGTGGCCCGTTTTCCTTCCCGTCTGCGCCGTTGTTCCTCCCGGGACTCGTCCTTCACTGCGGAAACATCAAACATCCGTTGTGGCACTTTCCACCGCCGCCCGTCAAATCCACACAAGAACGAAGAACGGCGGAGGGTTGTCGGGCCGTGTTCGTTTGGCCCGCAACCTCCGCGTTAGATATAAACAACGGGAGAAATTAAAGTTCAACACATGAACGCATATCTGAAACAATTTTTTTTAATGAAATAAAATTGTTTCATAAAAACAGGTTCCTTATTTGAACGGAAACAACAATTTTAATAATTTTAAAATTGTTCACAAATCCAGTTCTTTAACTTTTTTTAAGAAACAATTACGGGAATATAAAAAGAAAAGGGGGGTAATTCCCAAAATAAATCCCTACCTCGCCGTCGTTGTCGGATGCGAGGTCGTCGCGGAATTGACCGTCGCGGAAGGAGGTGATTGTCACACCGCGGAAGGGCGTCACGTCGACGATCTCCGAGGACCAAGAACATACAGATTTAATTAATAATAATTAAATCCATGTTGTTGTTGAAATCCAAAAAGAAAAATAAAAAGAAGCGCAACCCCCTACCTTGGTTGTTGTCGATCGAAGGCTGTCGCGGGGTTGGATCGTCGCGGAAGAAGCGTCGCGAAGGGAGATCCGTTGGCGTCGTGGTACAAGGCTTCGCGTCGTCGATCTCCGCAGGTTTGGCGTTCTTCGCGTTCTTCACGTTCTTCGCCGAAGAAGAACGCTTTCCTCCAAATCCTCTCCACGCCACAAGTTTCAACCCAAAATAAAATAAGCTTAAGCCTTATTTTATTTACACAACTAAACATTTGAATTTCAAAAGATAAGAAACGAACCATTAATTCGTACAATTAATTCAACGAAAGAAACAGCTCATTTAATTCATGAAAGAAACATCCCAATTAAATGGTCTGTTATGATTTTAAGAAACGCGTCAGTTGACTTTCATTAAGACGGGTTTTCACGGGTGCGTTTCTTAGCGGAAAGAAACGGCGGGGCTCGTGCGGGCCCCACCTCACAAATATCCTACCAAGGGGTAGGATATTTCTGGATAGCGTTCTATCCAGGTCAACTCAGTTCAATCCGCCTTTAAGTGGCTTCAAATTGCTTCGAAGTGGCTTAAGCGAAATAAAATAAAGTTGTAGCAAAATTATATTATTTCTTAACTTTAAGCCCGAAAATTAAAAACCACACCCGAGCAAACGCAACTCTGGAAGAGGCGTTTCTAAGTGAATACCGGCGCTGCGATTTCATCGGAGCCCTCAGAATTTGATTCCGGGCACCGGTTCAAAAGTTAGAAAAACCCGCTCGTCCGTTCACTGAACGTACCCGAGCCAAACTTCGGAAATTGATTCCGGGCACACCGGGCCTCGGAATCAAGCGTCGTCAGAAGCTGCGCTCTTGTAAAATTCCAAAGAAAATTAAGAAAAAAATTTCCATGAAATTTACGGGTCTTTACATTACTCACACCACAGGGCTTTACGTCCCCGTAAAGCTCTAACACAAACTTAGGGAAACAAAGGCGGTACTGAGCACGCATCTGAGCCTTCCACTCCCAAGTGCTCTCCTGGAGGTCCCCGAGCTGCCAATGAAAGTGCACAAGAGGAATCGACCATCCTCCTAGGATCCGCTACGGTCGATCCTCGATCCCCACAGGAAACTCCGTAAAAGTCACCTCATCACCAATGACCAGCTCCCCATGGTCAAAGATTTGTGTTGGGTCGTGCACGTATCTCCTCCGCTAAGATACGTGGAAACGTCGTGCACCTCGTGCAACTGAGGTGGATGGACCAAGTGGTAAACCATCCCGCCTACCCAGCTGAGGACCTAGAAAGGTCCGTTGAACCTCGGAGATAACTTGCCGCCTTGGACACATCTCCATAACCCTCGTCAAGGTGAGACCCGTATAAGGACGTGATCGTCATCCTCGAACTCCAGAGGTCTCCAATTCTTTCTGGAACTGAAACTCAAAACGACTGTTTCTATGAGGGTAAGGTTGACCGACTCAAGAGTGATCGGTCGCACCCTCCTGTGCAAGAGTTACCCTGCACTGCCTGGGGTTTCCTTTTCCGCCGACCAAGGAAAACCCATCCCAACGTTTTCCTAAAACCGTCAATTTGAGTATGAACTGTTATTGCCCATTCCATACTCAAACTAACGTCGTAAGGCCTCGACGCTGCCACCAAGAGATTCCAACCAGAACTCTCGCCTCGAGGGTCTGACCACACCGTCGGCGTAAGTGTGATTATCGAGTATCCTCCCAAGGTATCTCCAGACGTGAGGGTCAAGTCCACGGCTTACCGGAAACTCTAGGTCTGGAACAAGATTTGTGGAAGCGATGAATGATTAATATCGACGTCTGTTACTACAGCAGCTAGTAGTGGACATAGACTGTACCTTGAATCATTTCTAGAGCCATTGGGTCACACTCCTTGACCGCATGCAGCCGCACTCTTCCTCCGCCCTCCAGCTCCCTGAGCCTGGCGGGAATAACTAAGGCGGGTGGTTGTAGCATGTTAAGATGTACACCACCTCATGCTGCTCTCCTAGCTTTGCCTCCACGTATGCCGCTTCGCGGACTCATCTCTATTTAAAGCTACCTCTTCTTGAAACATTTAACATGCCCGAGTCTCTAAGACTGGCACTGGTTTCCTGTTTCTTACTGCACTGTGCAGTCTTCATCCACTCCTGGATGAACTACACCTCCTTTGCATACGATCTGGAAGAGCTGCTAAAATTTCTCCTTTGCCGAAAAGAAAAACCCGGTCTCATCCCCTCTCTAGATGAACCACGCCCATTTCCTAATACAGTCAATCCTGGCATGAAGGATGCATTCATGCCATGGATGACGTCGTAAGGCCTCGACGTAACTACTAAGAGATCCAACTGTCACTCTCGCCTCCAAGGGTCAAGTCACACTGTCGGCATCAGGGTGAGGTCATTGGGTCTCCTCGAGTAGGAATTTCGAAAGTGAGGGTCAAGTCAACAATCTTAACCAGGACCACTTAGTAACATCACAAAAGAGGACATGAAAGAAAACATCACAAGATAAGTGTCTTTATTTTATTGCAGCTCATGGTACAAAGACACAAAAAAACAACATCAACATGGAACTAGAAGTACAAGAGACGTATCCACTAGTTCCGCTCCTGTCCACCTGCTCCAGGAGCTCTACTGTTGCTCAAGAATTCGTCGCTGCCTCTGCCTCGGTGGCTCCTCAAAAGCCCATGGATCAACTGTACGAGGAGTCAGACAGTCACGTGCCAGGTGCCCCTTTCCACTGCACGAGTAACACAGTCTGCTTCTGGCACGCCTGGCTCTGACCCCACCCCGGGTGTCCCGCACCACCGGTCCTAAAACCCGAGATCGCCCAACTGCTGGTCTGGTCCTCCTGGACCTCTGCATCATCTGTCTACTGCCCACAGATGACTCGGCTTCTGATCGAAAAACACGCGGCAAAGGCAGCAGCTCCTGAACACGCTCGGGGTGTAGAGCTACTGGCACATACTCCACCCTGAAGAAGGTCTCGAAGTCTTCTCATGTGAAAGTCATCCCATCGCAAAACTGGAACAAGTGGCTCCACCACGTGCCTGCTGCTGCCTGAAGAAGGCTGGCAGCAAAGGTCACCATGAAGTCCGATGGCATCCCCACTAGACAGAAGACTCCCACCATAGCCTCCAGCCAATCCTCAGCCGCCTGCGGGTCCGTCTCTCCCCCGAACCTGGGTGGCCTCTGGCGCTGGAACTCATGCAGTGCGCGCAAGTAGCGGGCATCACCTACTGCTGGGGCTGGTGGCATCGGTGGCCAAACGTATGGTAGTACCGCTGGCGCCTCCGCTGGTGCCTCAACTGCAAGAGGGCCCTGTACCGAAGCCTCGTCACTCGATAGACTGTCAGCACGCACATCCCTCTGGGCTCTAACTGGTCGTTCGAGAAAAGGCATCCTGAAAGTAACAACGTAACTCGATCAAACGATTATACCTGGTGAGCTTACCTGGTTTGAGCTGTTTTAAGGGGGGAACCTTTGAAAACACACACGCAAACAGTGTTTTCGAGCACAAAGTCGAAAATCAGTTGCCAGGGTCCTGGTGTATGGATACGTTGGCCGCCTGCACCAACACTGGACTCCCTGAACTGAAAACCACACTCGGTACCCTTAACACTATTGCTTCACAGAAAGAAAGATCAGAGTCTACGGTAGAACCGACCACCTATGATACTAATTTGTCACGACCCGTCCTCGGGGCCCGTGCCGTGACTACCCCAAGCCCGCCTTCCATAGGCCAGGGGCTGGCGACTAGCACCAAAGGCATAAATCCCGATAACTGGGAAGGCATTGCCTTTATAAAAGTAACAAAACACCACAAAGTACAAGCCGAAGTAAAACACTATGTACAAAAAGAAGTGCTGAAAAGTAAATGGGCCAGAATACAAACCCAAAAGAATGTACAACTACAACTGAACAAAGTACAACAGAAAAAGACAATAGCTGGAGGGACGGAAGCGGCTCCTGGGTCGTCCTCCGCGGATCCTACCTGAAGGGTAGGTACAGATGGCGCAGCTCCTGGATCGTCCACCACGAATCCTACCTGAAGGGTAGGTACAGATAGCCTCCATAGTGCTCTCGTCCTTCAACCTCCTCTGAGTGTCGTCTCGCCGTGAATTCCACCTCCGGACACTGACTTGTCGTGTAGTCCACCTCCGGGTACCGTCCAGTCCTCGAACACTCGACCTCCGTCAGCACTGCCTGTCGTCTGCAACCAACACAACGAGGTGCGGGCATAGCCCGTTCAGGGGTGAGTATAACGATACTCAGTAGGGACCCCGAGACCCTCAAGGTCTCACTAAATCCAACAAGGATAACCACAAAGAAGATCTCAACAGATAACCTCTACTTAGGTATATGTCCATACATATACCTAAGTTATCAAGTAACCCATCTCAATCATGAGGAAACACAAGGATCATGAGATCAGCGGATAACCACTACCCAGGTATATGCCCATACATATACCTAAGTTATCAAGTAACCCATCTCAATCATGAGGAAACACAAAGGTCAAAAGTCTCATCTCAAACCAGGATTTTCATTACCGAAACCGTAACTACTCAAGAGCTCCGTCTCTAGAGTGTACAGTGGTCCTGTCACGACTCTGAGGTACTGCTCACTAACCTAAGACTGCTGAGGTACCCCTCATGTCAAGTACCGCGGGCCAGCCACCCAAACACAGTAGTGCTTCCCGCCGAGGTATATCACTCAAACACAGTAGTGCACACCCCCAAGTAGCCTGCAGAGGTACTCTCCGGACGAGTACCGCGGGTCTGCACTATCACAAAGGTAGTGCTCCGTCCGCCATGGGTCTGCACCCAAACAAAGTAGTGCTCCGTCCACTGGGCCAGTCGACTCACTCCAAGTCGAGTCAGTCAAGCAGCCGTCAAGTCTCAGTCGGCTACACGGTCTCCGTACTCTGCACGCTCGTCTCTGGGAGGGTCCGCTCCACGAGCTGCAAGTCGATACTCCAAGTATCTCAAGGTCCCACGAAGAAGTAACTCAAAGGACCGCCTCGTCATAGGGGTCTCAACGGAATAGACGGCGCGTCAATCGGACGCCCGGTCTGTGAGTTATTAGCCTTTTCGTCCCAGGGGCCCGGTTGGTTTCGTGAGCGAACCAAACCCCGCCGTATCTCAACTGTACCCCGAGCTCTCATAGGGTATACTAATAGGGACCGTTTCTCAACGTGATCGTCAACGCCGCTGACGGTTCGTCAAACGGAAGTCCTGTCTGAGAGTTATCAGCTTTTTCGTCCCAGGGGCCCGGTTGCTTTTTAAGGCATAACCAACCCGACCATACTCCACCTGCGCCCAAACCTCGGGCAGAGTGAGCCAAAAGATCCGTATCACTAAGAGGAAACTAACAAAGCTGACGGCACGCCAATCGGACGTCTGTAGCTCAAGATATGAGCGTTTCCGCTCCGAGGGCCCGGTTGGTTTCGTGTACGAACCAACCCGGCCGAACCCAAAGTATTCCGAAACATTGAGTGTGATAAACCGAAACGACCGACTCGCTCCAGGGATTGTGTTTCCGCTGATGGCGAGTCGTTTGGAGGCCCGTAGCTCAAGTTACGGGCGTTTGAACGAATGTCGTCCGAAGACGGGGGGTCTGGGCCCGGGCCGACCCGGCCCGACCCCCCTGGTTGGCCCAAACCGGGTCGGGTCCGACCCGGTTGGCTCGGCCCCGCCCGGCCAGGGCCGGTTCGGCTCGGCTCGGCCGAGCGGCCGAGCGGCCGTCGCGGGGGAAAGCCCCAACCCCACGTGACACCCCCGCGGCACCCGCGGGGTGTCGCCCTGGACACCCGCGGCACCCGCGGGGTGCCGCGCTGGACACCCGCGGGGTGCCGCGTGACAACCCCGCGGCACTCGCGGGGTGCCGCGCTGGACACCCGCTGGGTGCCGCGTGACAACCCCGCGGCACCCGCGGTGTGTCGCGCTGGACACCTGCGGGGTGCCGCGTGCCAACCCCACGGCACCCGCGGGGTGCCGCGTGACAACCCCGCGGCACCCGCGGGGTGCCGCCGCATCCAGCCGCCGGAGTCGCTCCGGTGGCCCGTTTTCCTTCCCGTCTGCGCCGTTGTTCCTCCCGGGACTCGTCCTTCACTGCGGAAACATCAAACATCCATTGCAGCACTTTCCGCCGTCGCCCGTCAAATCCGCACAAGAACGAAGAACGGAGGAGGGTTGTCGGGCCGTGTTCGTTTGGCCCTCACCCTCCGCGTTAGATATAAACAACGGGAGAAATTAAAGTTCAACACATGAACGCATATCTGAAACAATTTTTTTTTATGAAATAAAATTGTTTCATAAAAACGGGTTCCTTATTTGAACGGAAACAAAAATTTTAATAATTTTAAAATTGTTCACAAATCCAGTTCTTTAACTTTTTTTAAGAAACAATTACGGCAATATAAAAAGAAAAGGGGGGTAATTCCCAAAGTAAATCCCTACCTCGCCGTCACTGTCGGATGCAAGGTCGTCGCGGAATTGACCGTCGCGGAATGAGGTGATCGTCACACCGCGGAAGGGCGTCGCATCGACGATCACCGAGGACCAAGAACATACGGATTTAATTAATAATAATTAAATCCATGTTGTTGTTGAAATCCAAAAAGAAAAATAAAAAGAAGCGCAACCCCCTACCTTGGTTGTTGTCGATCGAAGGCTTTCGCGGGGTTGGATCGTCGCGAAAGAAGCGTCGCGAAGGGAGATCCGTTGGCGTCGCGGTACAAGGCTTCGCGTCGCTGATCTCCGCAGGTTTGGAGTTCTTCGCGTTCTTCGCGTTCTTCACGTTCTTCGCGTTCTTCGCGTTCTTCGCCGAAGAAGAACGCTTTCCTCCAAATCCTCTCCATGCCACAAGTTTCAACCCAAAATAAAATAAGCTTAAGCCTTATTTTATTTACAAAATTAAACATTTGAATTTCAAAAGATATGAAACGAACCATTAATTCGTAGAATTAATTCAACGAAAGAAACAGCTCATTTAATTCACGAAAGAAACAGCCTAATTAAATGGTCTATTAAGATTTTAAGAAACGCGTCAGTTGACTTTCATTAAGACGGGTTTTCACGGGTGCGTTTCTTAGCGGAAAGAAACGGCGGGGCTCGTGCGGGCCCCACCTCACAAATATCCTACCAAGTGGTAGGATATTTCTGGATAGCATCCTATCCAGTTCAACTCAGTTCATGCCGCCTTTATGTGGCTTCAAGTGGCTTCCAAGTGGCTTAAGGGAAATAAAATAAAGTTGTAGCAAAATTATTTTATTTCATAACTTTAAGCCCGAAAATTAAAAACCACACCCGAGCAAACGCAACTCCGGAAGAGGCGTTTCTAAGTGAATACCGGAGCTGCGATTTAATCGGAGCCCTCAGAATTTGATTCCGGGCACCGGTTCAAAAGTTAGAAAAACCCGCTCGTCCGTTCACTGAACGTACCCAAGCCAAACTTCGGAAATTGATTCCGGGCACACCGGGCCTCGGAATCAGGCGCCGTCAGAAGCTACGCTCTTGTAAAATTCCAAAGAAAATTAATAAAAAAATTTCCTTGAAATTTACGGGTCTTTACAAAATAGGTTCCAGACTCTGGAAACCATTTGTGAAAGATGTGAACAACCCGGACACCTTGCAAAAGGATGTCTTGTGCTGTTACCGGCTCAAAAAAAAGTTCATAATTATCAGAGACCGAAAGTGATGATAGAAGTGAAAGAAGAAAACGCTCTTGTTGTTGATTCTGCTTTAAAAGTTACAAAGGAAGAACGACCTTGGATACTTGAAAGTGGTTGTTATTCACATATAACAGGAGACTTGGAGTTGCTAAAAAATATGAAGAGGATTAAGGAAGGCACTGTGGAATTTGGCAATGATGAATCTTTAAAATCAAAGGAGTTGGATCAACCATATTTGGGAAAGAAAAATTGAAGTCTAAGAAAACTTTGTATGTTGATGGGCAGAAGCACAACTTGCTAAGTGTATCACAATTATGTGATGAGGGTAACAAAGTTATCTTCAAGAAATATGGATTTATTGTTAAAAGTGAAGAAGATGGGAATATTGTTACAAGAGGCCAACGAACCAAATGAAATTTTTTCTAGGTTGGTAATTCACAAAACTCTTGTTACATGAGCGTAGTGGAAGAAAATCAGTTGTGGCACAGAAGACATGGACACATGTGTCAGAGAAATATGATCAAGATATCTCAAAGGGATAGTGTTCGAGATATTCCAAATTCGACAAGAAGAAGAGATTGGTGTTTCACTACCTGTCAGAAAGGAAAGATTACAAGTGTTGTGCATAATAAGGTTGAAATTTGTTCAAAACAACCCCTTGAGCTGATACATTCTGATATATGTGGGCTGATGAGTAAACAATCAACAAATGGAGACAAGTACTTCATCACCTTCATTGATGACATTACTCGCATTACATGTGTTATGTTTATGAAAAACAAGTCAGACGCCATGAAAATGTGTAAGAGTTTCAGAAGAAAAGCTGAGAAAGAATGTGAATACACTATGAAGAAGTTGAGAACATATAATGGTGGTGAGTATAGAAGTAAAGAATTTGAAGACTATCTTGAGAAGCATGGGATTCAGCATGAATATAGTGCTCCATATACACCTCAAAAAAATGTGGTTACTGAAAGGAAGAACAGAAGCTTGGTAGAAATGGGAAGAACCATGTTGCTTGAACATGGCCTTACTCATTATTTTTGGAGGCAAGCTACAAGTACAACTGTATATATTCAAAATCGATGTTTCTACATACCTCAATCAAACACGACTCCATATGAACTTTTCTATGGCATTACACCAAGTATGAATCATGATAATTTTTTTGGGAGCCCATGCATTATAAAGAAGAAAGGAGGAAGTAGTGAAAAATTTGGGCAGAAAGGAGAAGATGGAATTTTTCTTGGTTATGCACCAGAAGGAAGTGGTTATAGGTGTTTTAACAAAGAAACAAGAAGAATTGTGGATATAGTTGATGTAAAATTTATTGAAAATCCATGGAAAGATAAGTATGTCCAGGCAGACAAGGAAGATACAGAAGATGAAGTTGATGATTCTGATAAGGATATAGTGTATTGCAACCCTAATCAAGGTGAAGAATCAGATTCAGCCATATCAAGTGATGAGGAAGACAGATGAAAAACTTATCCAAGGATGATGAAATAGGTGCAAGCTCATAATATCATTGGTGATCAACGTCACACTATTCAAACAAGAAGAATGAGTAATTCATTATCACATATTTCCTTGTATTCCAAAGTGGAACCAAATGACGTTAAAGAATCCTTTGAGCATCCGGAATGGGTTCAAGCCATGAATGAATAATTGGATCACATTGAAAAGAATGATACATGGGAACTTGTACCAAGGCCTAAAAGTAAAAATAATATAGGAACCAAATGGGTATTCCGGAACAATTTGAATGAAGAATGTGAAGTGATTAGAAATAAAGCAAGATTGGTTTGTAAAGGCTACTCTCAGATTGAAGGAATTGACATTGAAGAAACGTTTTCTCCAGTGGCTAGATTAGAAAATATTCGAAACTTTTTTCTATTGCTGCACAACGAGGCTACAAAATCATTCAAATGGATGTTAAATCCGCATTTCTTAATGGTGATCTCAAAGAATAAGTTTATTTTGAGCAACCATGTGTATTTATTGTTGGAAAAAATGAAAGTTATGTGTGCAGGTTGAAGAAATGCTTGTATGGACTTAAGCAAGATCCAAGAGCATGGTACTCCAAATTGGATGCTTGCATAAAGAAGATGAAATTCAAGAAAGGAAGAGTTGATAGTAATTTATACATCAAGGAAACTCAAGATCTTTCACTCATTGTTATTGTCTATGTTGATGACATTATTTTTGCTGGGAATGATGTAGGAATCTGTGAAAGGTTTTCTAAAGAAATGAAAAATGTATTTGAGATGTCCATGGTGGGTGAGATGAGATACTTCCTTGGGTTAAAAATCTTGCAACAGAAAGAATTCATTTTCCTCTCCCAAGAAAAGTATGCCAAGGAACTTCTCAAGAAGTTTGGCATGGAAAACTCAAAACCTGTATTAACTCCTATCTCAATGGGAACGAAGCTAAGCAATGATGATGAAGGAAAAGAAGTTGATCAGAAAGAATATCGAAAGCTGATTGGAAGTTTGTTATAACTGACTACATCAAGACCAGGTATTGTTTTTGCTGTTACCTTATGTGCAAGATTCCAGAGTGCTCCTAAAGAAACAAATCTTATTGCTGGAAAAAGAATTCTCAGATATATAAAAGGCACAACAGAATTCAGAATCAAATATAGTGGCTCAAATAACATTCATCTATTTGGCTATTCAGATACAGATTGGGCATGAAAAGTTGATTATAGATGATCCACATCCGGTGGAGTGTTCTTTATGGGAAAAAGTTGTGTTCGCTGGAACTCGAAGAAGAAAAATTCAGTGACACTTAGCACGGCTGAAGCTGAATATATTGTTGCAACCATGGCTGATACTCAACTTATCTTGATGAAAACACAGTTGGAAGATTTTTCAGTTGAAGTGAAGTTTCCCTTGCTCTTGGGCTGTGATAATCAAAGTACAATTAACCTTACCAAGAATCCAGTCCAACATTCACGCTCGAAGCATATTGACATCAAATATCATTTCATCAAAGAGCATGTGGAAAAGAATGAACTGAAACATGAATATGTTTCATCTGAGGAACAAGTTGCTGATATTTTCACAAAATCCTTGCCAAAGGAATCATTCTCAAGATTGAGGTTGAACATGGGTGTCCAACCTCATTCACTTCAAGGCTATGGTATGTTGTTCTGTCCCCTCTCTCCTCTTACCTTTGGATTGTTTTGTCAACGGGGAGAAGTTGCTTATATCAAAAATCTATTTTTTAAAGAGAGATATGTGGGTAAGTTGTGAACTCATCATTGTTTATGTATGTGAACTATTCTAACTATTTGTTTGAGTGGTTGTTGGAAATAACATGAAGTTGTTTACAGGGTGCATTAAGCTGAAGCTATATGAAGTTGACGATGTCATTTTCACTTCTTATGGACAGCATGGTTTTGCTGTCAATGATTCTTGTTTCCTACAATGAGTTATCTCACGTAGGCATATAATTATTGATAAATAATTCATTGGATGAGGTTACAACGTTTGATGATTTATGAAAACTTGGTTGACAACAAAATCCAAAGGTGGAGATTGTTAGGACCAACCTGAAGGAAGAGACGGTTTGTATGAATTGTTTTTTGTTGATCATGATAAAGTTTTCATAAAGGAAAGATACCTTGGATTCAGAAGCTGGAAGTTAGACGTTCGGAACCAATGAATTCGGAAGCTGGAAGTTAGAAGTTCGAAACCATTGAATTCGGAAGCTGGAAGTTAGACGTTCGGAACAAATGAATTTGGAACCTGGAAGTTAGAAGTTCGGAACCATTGAATTCAAAAGATGGAAGTTAGAAGTTCAGAACCAAGTATATTGAACTTTCGGAGTGTGTAGTTTGAGAAGTTCGGAACCAAGAATATTGAACATTCGGAATCTGGTGTTTGAAAGAATTCGGTGTCTGGGATTTGAAAAGTTCGGAACCTAAGCAGGCTGATAAGAGATGAGAAGACATTAATTGTGCTGATGATTTTCTATTTTGTAACTCAAATTTTTTGAGTATATGCAGGTACTCGTGATTCAAGAAAAATATGGGTAGATAAGGTATTTCAAGAATCGGTGAAGTCGTAATGAGAACTAGATGTGCGAAGTCGATGTTCGGAGTCAAGAGTTCAGAGTCAAACTCTTGAACAGAACTTACGGAGTCGACTTCCTGAATCAGAAGTTCATAGCGAGATGTTTGGAGTCAACTTTATGGCGTGAAAAAGTTCTATGTCGACTTCCGGAATCAGAAGTTCGTATCGAGAAGTTCGGAGTCAACTTGCTGGCGTGAAGAAGGTCTGACTCGACTTCCTGAATCAGAAGTTTGTAGCGAGAAGTTCAGAGTCGACTTCCTGAGTATAAAGTTCGTAGCCAAAAGTGCGGAGTCTACTCTGATAATTGCTAAAGCCAAAAACCAGAAGTCGCACCACGAAGTGATGAATGGTTACACTGTGAATAGAAGTGATGTCATGCTGGAAAGGCGTTGATGAGTCATTCCCAGACTTGATGTGATGCAGACGACTCAAGATGGATGGATCCGGGAAGGTGATACCGAGAAATTTGAGTAACAAAGTCTGATCTGGAAAAGGCCAAAGTTCCAAAACAAGAGAAGTAGAAGACGAATCAAGAAGATTCTGGAAGTATTGACTGAGTCTTAATTTCTCCGAGATTTGAGGAGGAATTATTATTTGGGTGAATCTAAGTGACCGGGAAAATATTTTGGATTCCCGCCTAAGCACACTTTGGAGCTCCTATAAAAGGAGATCAGAGTACGGGATGAAATACGATGAAAATTTTGAGAGAGAATCTCTGGTAATCTTGAGAGAGGAGGAAGTGTTTGGCCGACTGAGTTTTCAATGTAGTTCCAATTGTAACGGGAATTCGGAGTGGAGAATTCATATTGGAGAATTCGGAGTGGAGAATTCGGATAGAAGAAATATCGGAGTGGATACTTCGGAGTGGAGATTTCGGAGTGGAGATTCGGAATGAGGAATTTGTACTGGCTATCACCATATTGAGTTTCTCAGACTGAGGAAGACTCGAATTGAAGAATTCGGAGTGAAGAAGTAATATCGGAGTGGATACTTCAGAGTGGAGATTTTGGAGTGGAGAATCGGAATGGGAAGTTCATACTGTAATTGATCTATCTCAAGTCCAAGGAATCCTTATCTCTCTTCTGGTTATGGAAGTGAAGATTTTTGTTGATCCTACTTACACTTGTATTTGAAAGGAAGTGCTGGTAACATACGTTTTAAAAAAAAGAAACTTTGCCCTATCATGCTAAGAGGGTCCACACGCACTGGAGTAATTGTTTCACAGTGCTTCACGAGTGTAAGGGTATATCCTACTCGTGGTAATCCAAGGATTGTTTTATTAGTGGATTGTATGGTGCTGGATTATTTCCAACCATACCAAGGACGTAGCTATTCTTATTGAATAGTGAACCATGTAAATCACTGTGTTTCTTTTTGGATGTGTGCTTGTTTGTTTCTTAGCAGGGAATTTTATCTTTAACAAGAGACAAAGGTTGTTCTCATTCTTAAGGGAACTTAAAAGAAGAAAAAGGGGTACCACTGATTCACCCCCCCCCCCCCTCTCAGTGGTTCATTACTCAAATCAGGTCCTTTCATATTAGGAAATTTCATATTACTAGTTCACATTTTATCCAAAAAAATTTAATATTTCCACAAAATCATTCACCAATTTAACTTACAAAAAATTGCATGTCTAATTAACAATTCAAATATGGTGCCTATTTAATCATAACTCCTAGGGATTGGAAATTACTATAAATCAAAATTTTCATCATTAAAGTTGATGATGATGAAGAATAATGTAACTCATTAAATGGAACGTCAAAATAATGAACTTATTTAAATATAAAATTACATGAATGAAAATTAAATCTAGACCAAAAAACATCCTAGGATATACATATTAAATATAAATCATTTCATTACTATTATGTTGTCAATGTATGTGGGAAGATGACTTAATGAAGCAGTATTGAAGAAGAGAAAATAATAAAATAATAAACACTCCATGATTATGTGTAAAATTTCACAATTCATTATGTTAATAAATTCAAAACCTGATTTAATGGTATAAACAGGTTAAAAAAGTATTTAAAAATTTAAGTATAATTACATTTATTATGAAATTATTGTTATTGAAAAAATACATGTGAAAAAACAAACCGTCATTTACAAAAATAGAGTGTAATAATACAATTGAAAAATAAAACATCCACCATCAATTCCATCAAAAAATCCCACATATATAGTAATATTATTTTACTATATTAAATCCTATATTTATAAATTCCTTACCATATATTTTGAATAATAAATTTTGGGTGGTAGAAAATGGAAAGCACAATTTTCAACATTGACCTTAAAAATCAGATCAGGATCCCCTCTCCACGTTGGCCTGAAAATTTGAAATTGATGATGTCCCTGTGTTTGGATGATTTCAGAAATATATTTTTTTACCTGGTATCCTCTAAATGATTCAAAATTTTAATTCAATTACGTCATCCATAGAAAATTCTTGGTTGAATTGATGGGATGACTCTATGGGACTAGAAATCTAGAAAACAATGTAAACATTGAATTTGGCCGCCTAGATTACACTGAAAAACTATGAATTATATCATTTCTCATTTTATTGAAAATTTCAATATATTTTTCTATAACTCTAGATAAATTTTTATCTTCATTGGGATTAAATGGTGGGATCTAAATTTATTTCATGGGCCTATGTCCTCTTCCTCTTGGTCATAGAATTTCTCCTTCCTTGAACAAAATTGGTCTTCTTCCCATTGGAATATTCCATTGATCCTAAAAGAACAATTCTTCCCAAAAAGTGATAAATCTTGTTCCAGAATATAAAATTAGTGTAATAAGGTTAATTTATTCAACAATACGATTATTTATTTTTACCAAATTGTTACAATTTTAATATTAAGTACACAATGATGTGAAATGAGGTTCAAATAATAAAATTCACTAATAACATTGTCTATATTCATTGAAACATATGAATATTGAAATATAAAAAATTAATTTTATCCTCTTTATGTGTAAAATCACACCACACAGCATTATTTTTACTAGTTCTAAGTAAAAATTATTTGAAAAATATCATATCTAATTTTCTTATTGGAAAATATTAAAATATAAAATGATCACCAGAGGACATCATGGATAAATAATCTCTATACATATCAAAATCATTTCACTAAAGAGTGCTTCACAAGAATATCTCATAAACATTCCCATTACTTCTTTTGAAATTAAATTCCATAATACAATCATTTTCATTAATCTTGATGATGTTTTTTTCATCATAAAATATATTGGACCACTTTATTGTTCAAGGGGAAAAACTGAAGAGAAGTCGAAATCATATAAAAAGATAAGATGACAATATTTTGTTTTTTTACTTTACTTTTTTACCTTAATAGAGATTAAAAGACTTAATCAGGGAATGAAAAATATGGATTCATGAACCCCAAGTGTTGAACACAACATAGTTTTTTCATGTTTTGGTTCTATAGTAGATATTTAATTACTAACATTGGGAAAGTCAAAAATTTATTCCTGATCCCCAAGTTCTTAAAGCCACAAATTTGGAAGAAAAACATTTCTCTATGCTGTAAATTTTTTTCACACTAAAATTAAACCAAAAGTGTCCAAACCCCCAATGATATGATTAAGGGTCCCACCAACTCATACATACTAAAAAAATCCAATAGATGTGTATTGTGGAATTTTGATTAAAATGATGAAAATATTTTAATTTGAAATTCACATCATACAACCATACCATATATAAACCAATGGACAAAAAACATCATTTAAAGTAATAAACAATGAACGACTTTTTTGAGATTATCAATAATTTTTAAAAAAATATTATTATTATGTTAATGATTAAATAATTATATTTCCCAATTATATATACTATTTTTTTCCATGGACACACATATACCAAAATAGCTTTTACAAGTGAAAAAATTAAATCATTTCACCACCCCAAAAGAGAATAAAATTGTACCTAGCATTTAAGATAAATAAAATTTAGAAGTGGGAAAAATAATATGTGATGAGTGAAAATAATATTTGAACTATGGTATAATGTCAACAGAAATATTGATGAAAATGTATTTATTGAATGATAATGATAATTTTACCTCTATGTGACGTACAGATGTCTCACTAATGATGGGTTATTATGTTTCCATTCATGGAAAAATAATTGTTTTTTATAAAAACAGATCAACCTCATAAGACCCTCTATCTTATACACCACCATAATTATAGAACAGTGAAACCCCAAGGGGGCTGCATAACTAAAAAACATGAGAAAATGAAGGAAAAAAATTTAAAAATTTAGGAGTTTCCTTGTTGAAAGTGATTAGTTTATATTCTTTATCTCACCATTAACCCCCCAAATTACCCAATACCCACATTATTAATTTTTCGTAAAATAATTTTCTCCACATAAACTAGATTTAGATTGAATATTTTTAATAATATATTTCATGTAAAAAAATTTTCTCTAAAATTATTAGTAAAATCTGAGAAATATCATAAATGTTATATCTAGTTACTTCTATATTCATTCATAATACATCAAAAATCATTACCCTTTTGTGGGAATAATGTGAAGGATGAATAAAAACTATAATTTCATGGTTTTATGCTATGAATTTTAAAATTGTTCAGGAAGGATGTACAATATTTTTTAATTTTAGATGATTGAAATTTCATAATGAAGTTTGGAAATTTGAAACAAAATTTGTTTCCTATCAATAAATTTTTAGAAAGAATTTTTTCCCTATGAAAATATTTTTCTACCATCAAATTGTACATTTTAGTTGTAGGTTTTGGTATATAATGAATGTTCATTATGAATATGCCAATTATTTATGTGTTTTTTAGTTCTGAAAAATAATCAATGGAAAAATTCTTTGGGCACTCAATCCAGGATGTGAAATTTCCATTTTTTATAAAAAGAAAATAAATTTTGTCTTCATTTATACTGACTCGATTTTTTTATTTCAAACAATTTTTAGGGAAAAATTGAGAGACCAAGAATCAACCAAAACAAGAGAGATCATAGTCATTAAAACAAAATTTAAGCCCATGAGAAACCTTTTACCTAAACAAGTTCTAGTAGTTGGAGGTTACCGGATTTCGTGGCTCTTCCATTTACAGCTCTTCAAAAGTATATTTCGTCTTATCCTAGGAATATATATACTCTTTAATATTGATCATACCCTTGTTAAATTCCCAAACCAAAATCATTTCATGGTTATCAATTTGGGTGTATTTCTCCTCAGTAAGAACCATTTTTATTGACCACCCCATCATTTTGGCCGCTTCCTCTTCAAATGCACTGAGTAACAGGACCTAGTAAACCATTTTTTCTTCTGAACTAATAATCAGATCCATGTGTGGGTCACCCAAACCTCCTGATTGTCATTGACTAATGACCTCACCGTCTCTATTCTTTTCATTTTACTTTTTAGGTCTCCTTAAATTGATGATTTTTTTCAATAGTTATATGGGTTTATCATGATTCTTATACGAGTAATAGGGAAATTGAAATCTAAGGGGTAGTGGGTTCTATAACTAATAGAATATTATCTATTTCAACAATAAATTATAAAAAATCATATTTCATTCACTTCATATTTTTGATATTTTCTCCCATCTTATGGTTTTTTATCAATATGCACAAGTGGAAGATCCATACGGACTATTCCGGTATGAGAACTATATGAAAATTTTTTCATAGGAGGATTTTTAGATTGGCCTTAATGGGTTGTAAATAATTATTAGGTGGATTTTTCTATGAATTATATGAGTTAAAATTATTTTTCATTTGGTTCATTATTTTACCACATTAGTATCTAGGATGGTTATTATAAAACACAATTAGTTTTGGGAAATCAATATAGGGAGAGTTAATATGTGTTTTATTTTTTTTCAGAATGGCCATCCATTGGAATGAAATTGGTAGTAAGAATATAGAACTGGGTTGAGAATGGGATGCTTGTGACTATGATAACATATTTAGGTCCGAGAAATAGTTCAAAAAATGGGTGACACCAAAATTTACCATTTACATATAATCTATCATTGTATTATAGTTATGGATCAAATCCATAGAAACCAAAGTAGAAACATTCATACCGATGAATTCTATGGAGGATTGGTTGTGAAGTGGCGAACACTAGTGTTGATTTTACATGTAAAAAAATAATACTAATGTGACTAATGTAATTGGTTTAATTTGATAATGAAACTCAAAATTATTTTAATGGAGTTATTTAAATAATATGAGTCCATAAAATATTGTTTTTATAGATAAAATGTATCTATATGTTTTTCTAGAAAAAATTAGAGCATTAGTTCATGATATAAACAAATAATGAGATAATTTGACAAGATCATTCAACAATTTAGTTCCCTATAAATTCCAATACTAATTAAAAAATTATATATAGGATAACTTTAAGTATCACTCTAAGTAAATGTATTGTAATTTAACTCAAGATGAGTCGTTATTAAATTTGAAGAAGATAAAGAATAGAGTGACTCATTGAATGAAACTAGTAAAATTATAAAATAACATTAATATTAAACAATAAGAAATAAAATTAACTCCAGTCCCACCAATGTCCCTTTAATAATCCCAAAAAATAGATATCCTTCAATTGATTCTATGTTGTCAATGGAAGTGGGATGTTGACTTAATGAAGCAGGATTGAAGAATAGAAAACAATTAAATAATGTACAACCCACCTTAATGTGAGGAATATCACAATTTTTGGTGTAAATAAATTCAAACCATGATTTAATGGGATCATAATTTTAATAAAGTATAATAAATGTGAATTATTATAACATTTATTAATCAACTAAGGTGATTGAAAAAAATGTGAGAGAAAAAAACTTGCGATTACAAAATGAGGGTGTAACAATATAATTGACTGAATAAAATATACACCATTAATTACATATCCAACACCAAATAAATAGAAATTTTAGAGTCATATGGATGATCCAATATCATTCCATTCCTTCCCATTAAATTTGAATACAAAAAAATGCGTGGGGGAAAAAGAAACTAGACTTTTCGATGCTGGAATGAAATATTGGGTGAATATTATTCCACCTTATTGAACTAAAAATGGGACATTATATATGTCATAATTTGGGATGTTAATTTAAGAAAATAAATTTATTCATTGTTTTTTGAAAATGATGAAAAATTTTATGTCATTTAGATCATTCATTCAAACATTATGCTTGAAATGGTTGGATGACTTATTAGAATATGAAATCAGGACAACAATTAAAACATCAACAATTCCCATGTAGATCAGTATCATAACCTATGAATTATCTATTTCAATGTTTAATGAAATTTTCAACATAAAATTCTATATTACTATATAGTGTTTGAAAATCATTTGGAATTATTTGTGGGATCCACATTTATTTCATGGTTATAAGGCCCATTCTTCTTTTCCATAAATTTCTGTATCAATTTCCCAAAACATTGAATCCTCCCATAAGAATCATCCATTGATCCTGATGGAACTAATTATAAAAAATAATTGATGAATAAAATCAAAAATATATAAAATTAAAATAATAAAATTTAATAATTCAAATTATTGTTGGTTAATTGGGCCAATATTGAAACACATTAAACAAAAATTGCATAATGTTGTGAAATTCTATTCAAAAAACAAAATCCCATAAACCTATGTCTGTAGACACAAAAAGACATGAATATTAAAATATAAACAATTAATATTAGCTTGATTCAATGTATAATCATAGGAAGAGTTAGTTTGGTCCATATAACATGGAGTGTATATGTATGTCACATGTGTATTTTTTTTGGATTTATCCAGTTTTTATCATGTTCTCATTGTTATTCATCATGGATTTGTGGTGTTATGTGGTTTCTAAAATGAAATTTCGGTTATAGTAAATTTTTATTGTCTTATACTAAGCTGTGTAATATTTTAATTTTCAATTAATAAATGGTCGTTGTTATTATGGGGGAGTATGTTATATCTTTATTGTTCTGAGGATGCTCTATTATTAGAAAATTATTATATTAATTGTCTTCTTCTTATTAATTGATTTTGTTTTTTTGGAAGTTGTTTTGTGATGATGTGGTAATTATTGTTGATGTTTTTTGGTGGAAATTGAAAAGGAGTTGTGAAATTACTATTTTGAGGTGTTGACGATGTGATATGAATTTTAGGGTTCAATATATATATAGTGGTGTTATGTGATTATGTGGAAGTATGAAGTGGTGTTGTAATATTGTGTGATGTGGTTGTATTTAAGAATTGGTCAAATTGAATCATGATGAGGTTGTTGTGTGTTAATTATATATGAACTTATTTTTTATTGATTTTATTGGTGGATTTTAGTGTTCTAATAATTACATTCAATGATTGATATTTGGTGTTTATTATGATAATTCTAACAAATTCATTTTATAATTTATTAAGGTTTTGTATTGATTTATTTAGTGAAAATTTTTTTGTATGAATATTATTTCTTATTTTATACACCTTTTCTTGTAGTTGATATTTTTATGGTATTGGAATGAGATTCATTGATTATGTTTTGTGCAATGGTTGGAATTTTCCCAGTTTATCTTCTTTTTTGGATTAGGGGGTGTCATGTAGCAACCCCAATTTTCAAGATGGTATAGATCATTATTTTTTAAATTAAAATTCATATTATACTACATAATAATGTTGTTTATTCAAGTAGATGGGGTATATGGTTTTTCTAGGGATCATTCAAATCCTAGAGCCCAAAAATGAGATGAAATGAATAGGCCACACATTTAGAGGAAACTGTGTTGCCCTAACTGTAAGGTTTCACTTATGGGTATGGGGAGTAACATAGGTACATCGGGATTTTTATAGGTTTTATAAAACTATAAGACATCATGATCACAAACATGGATGATTGAAAATATTCTTAATAGTGGGCTTCAAAAATCATTGTTCATGGTAAAGTAAACAATGAGGCTTAACCATGCGGGGCAATTCGTTAAGCAGTGGCTTATGCACAGTTTGTACACGGTATAGAAATACATTCACTTAAACCCTAAAAATTTAATTTTTTGGTGAAAATTCAATTTCCATCACTCAAATTATTGACCTATTTCTACATCCCTCATTCATTCTGAAGTTGATCATTTCAGTTTTCTACTCCAATCAACTTAAGAACCTCTCAGCGTAGGTATCCAAGTATCTCCCTCATCTATTGTCCGATCCAAAATTAGTCAATGTTATGGATTCCATAATGTGATATCTAGAAAGAACAATATTAATATCTCTGATTCATTCCAATTTCATCATGTTATTTAGTTGAAAGATAATTTTTCCCTATATTTAGGGAGTTGGGCCATTTCTTAGATATCTTCAAACCTACTCGGAATCGGAGGCCGATATCGAGTGAGGGGTCTTCTACGAACTTGAGGTAGGTTGGTGAATCAAATTTAAAATATGTTTTGATGGTATATAGCTATGTAATAGTTCTAAATACTGGATTTTTCTAGTGACTCCATTAAACAGACTTTGTCATGGTAAATTGGCCCTTTCACCTGTATATATTTCTATTGACTCATGTTCAGTAGTTTAAAGGACGTTCACCACTTATATGGGCACCCCATGGGGGTTCCATTTTAAATTTCTCCTTATGGATAATTGAATTATATTCCTGGGATGCCAATTTGACTTTCATCTAATATTTTTAATTGAATCACCCTTGTGATGTAATTGATTAGTGGAACCAAGGCACCCCTGAGGTTTTTGGGCCCACTTATACATTGAATTTACCAAGTTAAAAATTTTGATCTATGAACATGTCGTCTCTTATTTAAATTTTAGATACTTATGAATTGAATTTACTAGTTATAATGAATTTAATGGATTGAATTAAATATAATATCATATAAATGATGGTTTCCATTCATTAAATTTATTAAATAGATTGAATGGAATGGTATCAATTTAATGGGTTCCTATTATTAAATGAACTAACTAGTTTTATAGGATGAATTTTTTTGGGATGCATATTTTTATTAAATAAAATGAATTCTTTAAATTGTTTCTTGAAATGGTATAAGGGTGAAGAGGCCATCCATATTATGGAATCACTTACCAATTTCTCTATTTGAACTATTATACATTATTTATTGATATAGAATAGACTATTGAGAACCATGAGAGGTATTGGATAATTGTTATATTTATAATTTCATACACAATTACATGGATTGTTTTACAATGGAACATGTTATGTTATGAATGTATGAATTGCAATCCCATTCATCAAGTGTTTATTATGACATCGTGCACCACTGATACTAGTTGGACAATATGCATGACGCTTTACATTCCATGTTTTGTGTGTTGACATGATGCAGCACTCACCATCTTATGTTAAGGGATTTATGTATCCCACCCATTATGAGATGAGGTATTGTATGATAATTATTGAGATTATTGTCTAGTTTAGACTACTTATGGATTTCTGGTATAAGCCCTTGTCTGGCTAGCAACAACTATTCTAGGTATATGGCCATATATGACCACACTAATTGGTTCATATAGGTTTCTGAAAAAAATTAATTTTACTATATACATATACATTATTAATATATATATATATCTATGGTGACAATTCAAACATTCCTCTCTCCAATGAGATGAATCATGTAGACCCACAATGTATCCTTCAAGAACCATTGTAGGCTAGATATTTATTAACTTAGATTTATTAATTAATTACTATTACCTACACATTATTTAGTAAATAGAACTTCTTGGATTACTTCTAGTAAATGTTGGTGGTTGAATTATAATATTTTTATCTCACACCCTACTAGGGATACCCTTTATACCCAAGAATATTATATGGCTCCATGTTTGAATAAGGGAAAAACCCATACTACAGGTTGTCAATATGCTTTTCTTTTGGATTGGACTTTTGAGGGAAGGATCGAGCATTCTATTGAGATTAAATTGGAGTAGTTCTTCTACTATTTAAATTTATTCATATGCATACTAGTATGTTCAGTTTTTTATATTATCATTCCATGTATAAATTATATTTTTTAAACTACTATTGTATGTTATTTAATATTTTTGTTGTTCCTGTTAGATAATAGGGTATAGTCGTCCCATTGTACTACCTTTATTCCCCCATTACTAGATGACAACCTCTAGAACATAAGGAGGAACACTTGAGGCCATGGGACCCAGCGGCTTAGGGAATGGGTAATGTGGATCCTGGGCCAGGATGTCACAAAGTTATATCAGAGTAATTTATTTTCATTTTTTGATATGTTTTTTTAAATTGATAAGAGACTAGGAGTTGATGGAATATAGAATTTACCTTATTCAATGACTTATATGACCCATGTACAAGGTAAATCCAATTTACCACGAATGGGTAATTTTACTGATTGGTTTTTCACTTTACAGTTGATACAACTTCAACATTGGGTTAAAAAATTGTTTATGGTGTTATTATTAATGTTGTGATTGAAGTAAGATTTCCTTAAATTGTACAGATGAAATAGGGGAAATTAATTACACATATTATAACATAATTGGATAAATATTCAATGTATTTTTCCATTACACATCTATTTTTAGCCTACATTTTCTTCTTTCATATTTCTTATGCAATGAATATGTATTTAATTGCCATGACCCTTCTTGCAGGGATTAGAAAGCCTAATTGTTACATAAAGTTCCTACCTTAACCAAATATTTTTTCCTTAAATAGGATAATGAATATACCTTAATAATCCAATTATGGCACATAGCCTCAAGGATCATTGGTCTCATGCATTGGAAAATTCAATGGTATAGGTCAAGTTGATTCCATGTTTTGGTTTATATGAAGTCTGGGACCTTATATACCAGTTAATGGTAAACCTTCTATTTCAACCGTTATTCAAATACATGAAAAAGAACAAATTTAAAATTAAAATGAATTTCAAAGTGAGAAAAACCATATTATTTTTTTGTTCGAAATAGTGACATAGACCTGAACCTAGCCATTCTAGCAGGTAGTGGGGTATCACACATGTTATTACTATATTTGCAGACTATTTTACATCCAATACGTGGATATTGAAGTAAGAAGAGAGGTGTGATGGTTTCTAGAGGATGGATTCATAAAAATTATAGTTTTCTATCTGCAATCATAATAATTTATTAAATCACCTCTGAGGAATGTGTTTGAAATTGAATCATTTTATTCCATAATTTCCATTGGGACCACAACCTGAAGGTGTTAATGACCAATATTTAGAGGTGGAGGTCCCAAAGCAACTAGTGATCCCTCCCACAGTTCGACTTGTAGAAGATATTCTTATACCTGATATGAAACTGATTCCGAGTTTCAAGATGAATTCATACTTATGAAATATAAAATTCAATGTGTAGTTTGACCTACCATAGGTATGGAAGAGTTGACTCAAGAATTAATAAATCCAAATAATCCCACCTATTTTAGTTTTTGGAAGACCTCGTGAAGATGAGTCATGGATTGAAGAAATAATATCAATATTTTAGAATATGGGGACACCTCTAAAGGGGATGATCAAACACACTGCAAATATTCTATGAGATTCTGCTATGAAATTTTTTGAGGTTGTCACCCATGTGGATCAGGATATATATATTATCTAGGAGGACATCCAGATGATCTAATATAAATATTTCAGTCCCAAACTCTATGGTATGAGAGTACCTAAGAATTAATGATCCTGCATCAGGGTAGTATGTTAATTATGAAATAGTCTTCCCTTTATTAAAAGCATCTACAAATCGATCCTACTATAGATGTTGATGATCTTATGTCGATATGATGATTCATGTATAGGATGGATTACTCCATCAGATCATAGGTCCATGATTTCTTGTTGAAATCTATTTCTGAAATCATCAACCAAGCCCTCATTATAGAGAGAAATTTTTGGGAAGCTGATGGTGTGAGTAATCAAATCTTAGAACCTAGATCTATTAATAATTATTCTTATAGAAAAAAAAGGTTATTTGCGGAAACTTATGGTGGTAGAATATGTTAGGCTCCTCATGGAGACAATTTTTTGATGAATCACCAGTGTAGGTAGTCAGTGCATATAAAAAAATTCTTATGTCAACCTCTGTAATTTCATGTTTTTTAAAGGATTTCCCACATTAAATTATTTTGAATGAATTTTCCATTAGTACCTAACATGTGGGGATCTACACCCACACCATGATCAGGAGTAGATCCAGTAGGATCACATCAGGTGCGTAACAGGGATACCACTAGTTGTTCAGGCCAAGGTGGTAGTCGAGTTAATGTTAGTCAAAATCATGATTCTCATCACCAACGAAGCAGTCTTTCTCATCGTATATATTCTTTGACTATAGCCACGATATCGACAATTTACATGAAGTAAATACAATATTTGAGGAGAAGTGCATCGATCATTATATAGTATGAGGTACTCATCTTTTAGACTCCACTTTAGTGTCTAATTAATTTGACACATGCATGAATAAATCATAATATCAAAGGAAATCGCTGAGAATATAGGTCATATGATTGAGAACATTTATAGTGTTTTGATTCTATATACACTTTTTGGTATTTAATTATTGTGTGTTCACCATTTTAAGTATTTTACTATTCAAATAAGTGTTTACCATTGAATATGGAATATTTTCAAGCTCAACATGATGGGATTTGATGTAATCATATTTATGGATTGGTTAACTCCCTAACAATTCCATATTGACTGTTATCGTCTAATGGTGACATTTACATCACTAGTGGGTGTTACCCCTGTGAAAAATGGAGGTATGGACGTCAATGTGACTACATTAGGTCCCAAGATGTAGAGGTTGTGTAGTGTGACAATGAATATATCTAGTCATTATCTGGATGAATAAGGCTTACAACTCGTTGTTTTCTCTCAGGTAATGGAGTATTTCATAGACTTATTTCCCAAATACTTCTATGGCCTAACTCTAGTGTTAAAGGTAGAGTTCACTATTTATCTAGTCCTTTGAGTATCACCAGTGACCATTCTGATTTATAGGATGAAACATAAAGAGCTTCTATAATGTATGAAATAGTTGGAGGATCTAGATTAAAATGGTATTAAATTCTCCTAAACTTCTACTTCAGGTTAATGTATCTTTTTTGCATTAATGCAGGCAGGAACCTCATGCTCTGTTTGTATTAAATTCGTTTGAACAATCTCTCAATATTTAATCGGTATCCACTACCTAGAACAGATGAACATTTATATTATCTCCAAGGATAAATTGTTTTCTCCATGATAGAAATGAGGTCAAGATAACACCAGGTTTTTTTCACATCCTCAGAGATAACATAAACAACCCTCAAGAGTAGGTATAGTCTATAAGATCATCTGTTTATGATGTTCGGACTCAGGAATTCACTAGTAGTATTTCAATATCTCATGAACTATATTTTCTACATGTATCTAGATTCATGCATGAATGTCTTTATTAATGATATCTTATTTTATTAATTCTCAAGAAAATACCATGAAAATATACTTGAGATAGTGTTCAATAAAACTAGCAATCATTAAATCTATGCTGAGCATAGTACATGCCACTTTTGGATCTAAATGTCCATTTCATTGGTCATATGTTCATAGATACAAGTGTTTTAGTAGAAATATAGAAAATGAGATATTTAGTTTCTCAAGATAATATGAATAATTTCGTAACAATTTGTATTATATTGGGAATAGACATATATTTCAGATGCTTCATCCTGGATTTCTCACACCTTGAAGCACTGCTTACAGTCTTGAAAATAAGGGGTTTGAAATCTGTGTGCTAAGAATATTTGGATGAATCATTTCAGGAGGTGAAGGGTACATTGACTTCCGTGATGATATTGATTCTTCTGAATCCATGCAGGATCCATAAACTAAACTGTGATGAATCTATTATCATGAAATTAGAGGTTTTAATTCTAGATGTGTGACTCATTTCATATGGGTATTGTCAATTGAGAACTCATTAGAGGAATTACCTAACACATTACACTGAGTTAACTACAATAGACCACGATCTATATTATTGGATACACTATCTACTTGGATATCATTTTTCAGTATTCACATATCAAAAAATCCTCAACTACATCTTTACAGGGTCTTATCTAAGTATCAGACATCGCAGGTTGGTAGACTAGTAGCGTTTGTTGATATTAAACTTGCCAAGAAACCTAGTATTTGAAATTTAATGTATGATCATCAGATCGAGAATACCTAGACTCAAGTAATTCATGAGGTTAGAGGAAAATTGTAGGTCATGGATTTATTTTAACATATTTTCATTGAGGTTCATAAGGATCATGCTCAGACCATCATCTCAGCCTTAGAAGTGACTTTTAATCTTATGGAACATGTACAAATGAGGTAGTTATCTAGTCCTAAAGGATTACTCCTAAGGGAAATAATTTTAAATGATGGAACATATTTAGGTTGGATTTTAAATGAAGATAATAATGTATTATTCCAAGATGTGTAAGGGTCGTAGTATACATCAAAGAAGAGATGATGTATGAATTACATGCCTCAGCGTGGGTCGTCCACCTAGGATTCACAGTGTTGTATCAAGATATATAATTCCATTAGTGGTGGCGTGGTATGAATTTAGTGGCTGAAATATTTATTAGTCATGGTTCATCATGTTAATAGGTGAATTTAGATCATCAGTGACCGATAGGGAAATTATAATGGTTTTCAATTCTTGTAAGATCATAGTCATTTCTAGTGGTGACTTAGGCTATTTTATATGTGTACCATTTAAGGCATGATGATTTCTTGGGTGAAATTTGAAAAAATTGAAAGGGATAAGTGTAGTTTATGGTTTTTTCTAACCATGAACCCCATCCCATCAAACCATGAAAGCCATTAAATAGGGAAATCCAATTCTTCAAACACAATTTCCCTACATGTATGCCCTATTATAAGAAAATGTGTAGCCCAATAGAAGAGGTGCACAATTTTCGAACACTGTAAGTGGAAATCATGCACCCATGCCCAGAGTACCGTGTGAGGCTATTAAGATAACACAAAAATTAGTTTTTAAATTTACTGAACACTTGATACTCACCAAAATAAAACCCCACTAAATCGCTGAATTTTTTTCATGATTTCAAAGCCTCTAAAAAAATTAAAATCTGTCCCGATATTCATTCGTAGTGATTCGTAACCTAGAACAAATTTATGCACCCCTCTTGGTAAGAGTATCTCTTGATGTTTTGTTTCCCATTAATCTTACTGTATTCTTACTTTCTAGAAATTGTTTGTTCATCCGTCTTTGATTAGATCTAAAGCTAGTTTTATGGATTTAAATATATGATTTTATATTTTTTTTATTTAAGGGATGTAATATTATTTGATCATTGTTTAGGGATTATGATACAGATTTCATTCATCATTATTACTCAAATTAAATTGGGTATTTCTTCTCGGAGATCACTCATCATTAAATCATAGAAGGTGGTTTATAATTCAAATTCATTTTTTTATTTATACTATTTTTATATCATTTTAGATAATCTATTTGGTGATTATAAACTGAGATCATGATTGGATTAATTATTTTGATGAAATAATTAATTATGGAAAATTTGAAATTGGGATATCAGTATTATCGAAGACAAATAATTAATTGTTCAATTTATTATGAGATATTGAGATAGTTAGACTAAGATAATAAATTAATAAATTAAATATGATATATTGAGATAACTAATTTGATATATTTAATTGATTTATTAATAACGAGATACTATCATAATCAATTGATATAACTAATTGGAGAATTTTTATTTTTCTATAGATTAATTAATTGAAAGAGTAAAATTATGAAATTCATGTGCTTAATTTATTGGGAAATTAATTAAGGGGAATAATTTCCTGACTAATTGAATATTTTTTATAGATATTAAGATGATTAATGAATTTTTGAATTAATTAATGGGATTCATATGTTATCTAATTATTGAATAATTAATGGAATTGACGTGGACAACTAATTGTTGAAATAATTATGTGATGATGAATGGTAACATGGAAGTTTGGTTGTAATGTTATGAATGGTAATAGAGTCATTTATTTTTGAAATAAAAAATGTGATTGTGGTCATTCAATTGTATAAAGTTTGAATGGTAACATGGTCATTTATATATGAAATAATTATTGGGAACATGGGAATTCTAATGAGTGCTATTAAAATTGTAAAATGGAAATTCTTATATGAATAAAATAATTACACCATTTGAATAATAAGATATGAAATCACGTGGAAATAGTTCAAACACCGGCATGGGTCGAAGTAGGTATTAGGATTATGGGGTGTATGGGAATTCAATGGTTTATGTCGTTAAATTTAAAATAGTTGATTATGTGATGAATGTTTAATTATTTATTATGGTTAATTATTTAAACAACTCTATATTCTATTTTTTGACTGGTATAATTTTAGAATCTCTTGGTTGTGGCCTAAAATGTTGTAAACACAACTTACTCGGGCTATCATAATGATATACGAATATTTTACATGGTTTAATTACAGTATAAGGAAAATGGCCCTGTGTTATATAGCTGTGTTGGGATGGAGCTTTTATTAGGGAACTATATGTTCTTCAGGACCTATTTATGATTATTTAGTGTAATTAATTTTAAGTTGTTATTTATACTCGTGGCATGTACAATGACATTTCATGACTAATTTTCAGTTTTGATATTTTATTTCTAGTTTTGGTCATAATGTGATATTGGAATCCTTCTGTTTATAGTTACATATAGTTCATTATTGTTTATTTATTATCTACTGGTTTTTTACTATGAAAAAGTCGACATAGTCTCCCTATTACTATTATTAGAACCAAATTTCTAGTCAGAAACCTCTTGTGTATGGGGAGGCATGCATGAGTTCGTGTGACATATTTTCATGTGTAAATAGCATGTGGAACCTCGGTCGGGATGTTACAAAGTGGTATCGTAGGACCATTTTATTTTCTTATTATTTTTTCTTAAATTTTTGGGGAGTTATATAGGATACTAGGAATATTCAACCCTAGTATTTGAGGTCATGAATGTGAGTATCAAATATATGTAAATTTTTTAACCCAAGTACCCATGGTAGTAATTCTTGTTGTTGTTGTTGTCATCTATAATAGATTAAAATTTTCTTCCGTGGCTTATACGGATACGGTGTGATGTGATTATTATTGTTACGAATTTCTATGATTTTACATATGTCTTGGTATTGAATGAGAGTTTAGTTTTCATGCATCATTCTTGGAAATCATGATTATTTTTGTGACATGCATAATTTTGGAAGGCGCATGAAAAATGATTTTGGGATTGCTGATGAACATGAATAGTGTTTCATTGTTTGTTAAATTTAACAAAAACGGGTTCCTCACGTGAAATATAATTATTTAAAATGATAAAAAATGAGAATAAATGGGGTTTTAATGACAATTGTGAATAAATTGAACATGTTTACACTTTTTAACTAAGACCTAGGTGTATGGTGGTTAAAGGCGGTGATAGTGCCTATTTTTTTACCCTGTGGTGGGGTTTTTGAAAAAAATTATTGTGAATTTTTTTGATTCCCATAAATGTGTTGATGTTTTGAAATGTATCATAGGGTTCTTGTATGTCGTTGTAGTGGTATTCATCAATGATGATTCCTGTTGAGATGATTACATGACGCTATGGTTGGAGATGCTCTACCAGAAGTGGGACCTATGGAACTAAGTTTTCTATGTGAGTATTTAGGGATAAATTTCAAGATAACTTTGACTTCTTCATTCAATTCACGAGATGATACCTAGTGTGGGTGTGCAGAATATTTATGATCTAATGAGGGTGTTTGAATTACAAAACCATACAACTTTTACCCAAGAGGGTGGACCTGAGGGTACTGAGTCTTGGGATGAGTCCATCTATATGATACATGACCATTTAGATATTTATACAAAGTGAGTAGTTATGATTCCCTCTTATGATAGAGATGTTCCATTGGGGAATTTAGGCATATATGGTATATGATGATTTTATTTTGTGGAAGGACGTATTGGAGAGGTTCTTATAGAACTTATATCTAAAGATATTAAAAAGGAGAGAGAAACTGTGCTCATGAGGTTATATTTGGGGATTATGTCCTTGATGGAAGATTTTCTCCACTTTACACACTTTTAATTATTTTCTCCACCATTGGAATGGTATGAGATAGTTATGTTGAGTAATTTTCAGTATAGAAATAAATTTGTCATTAAGTCTCAAGGTGACATCATTGGTTAAAGAAGTTTACAAAGGTGTTAATCCACGCTATCATAGATGAGGGTACATGAAGAATGATTCTTGGGAAGGAAAGATAGTTGAATATAGACAATTAGGAGGTTTGTAGTTTGAGAGATGGGAGTGTCACTTCAACAGTGTTAGTCAGGGTTGTGTCAAACAGGGTCCATATACTGAGAGATTAATTTCTATGGATATTACTACAGTTATATGTTACCAATGTTGAAGTTCAGACCATTTTTTAAGATAGTTCACCTGACCATGAGTAGGGTTCGTGTGTTGAAGTAGGATTGGACTTCTATATATGTTACACAATACCCAGTGATTGATGAGTTGCAATTCATGAGCTAAACATGACCATTTTTCATAAAGGGGATTTTCTTCACCATATTAGTATGTGAGTAGGATTTTCACTATATGGGGAGTTAGAGGTAGTGGGCACTTTCATTTTTGGTATGACCTCCCATATCAGAAGAGTTTTGTATCTTAGGGGAGATATACTTCATAACTGGGAGTAGGGATAGGATAGTTTCAGGCCATTCATCCTAAATTTGTGGAGATCAAGACCGGACTATCGATGGTGATACTACTATTTGATAACATTATAAGATTTCTACATACATATTGGATACAGTTTCCTCTAATTATTTTAGTTATGCAAAATATGTGATCATTTTTATCCTAGAATCGGAGATTGTGAGTGGGGTGTTGATGATAGACACACCATTGAGAGTACGATCGAGAAACACATTCTAGTCTAAGGGGTGTTTTCCTATGGTTGGAGAATATCATTTTCTATGGGATATCAATATTCTTGACATGTAAGTATTAGACCAAATTATGGGTATGGATTGGTTAGTTTCATATAGGTACCACATTAATTATTATAGAAAAAGACTGATTTTTGTCTCTTAATGCTGACAAGTATATTCACCGTTGATAGTAAGATATCTTAGTAGGATGAGAAGTGCAAATTACTCAGAATATAGGGGATCTCATAGCCTAGATTCCTAGTCTATTATTGGACGATGAAGTTGTAAATAATGTTTTTATTCCTCCTATTGTGGATCAATTTTGGGATGTATTTCATGATATTATCTTAGGGATGCAACATTTCAGATAGTACGAATTTAAGATTGATCTAATCTCATGAGATGAGGAAGTCTCCATTCCACAGCCCAGAAAAACAATAATTGAGCTTGAAAAGATCTTTACATTTCTTTTGGAGTTGGAGGATAAATTATTTTTTCATTTGAGTATGTCACCATGGGGTTCCCTAATTCTATTTGATATGAGTAACATTAGAGTTATTCTTATGTGTTGATTACTAAAATTTAAATCAGATAATAATAAAAAAAAATATGTATCATCTTCCACGTATGGATGATATATTTGAATAATTAAGAAGATATTATGTCTTTTCCAAATATACATGTGATATGGGTAACATCAGTTGTGATTTTGGACTTCTAATTTACTAAGGAAAACTTCTAGAAAAATGTATGGCCTTTAAGAGTTCATTGTAATACCATTTTCATTAATTAATGTACCAACAATGTTTATAGCCTTGATGAACATGTTTTTTATTCAAACATGCATCAGTTGGTTGTGGGGTTTGCTTATGACATCATGTGGTACTCAAAAACACAATATTATCATTACTAACATCGTGATTATATCCTATGTACACTAAGAGGGAATAAGATATATGTAATTCAACTTATCTGTCAATTTTGAATTGATCACGTACACATTTTGGGTAACCTGATCTCGTAGGAGGGGAGTCTTAGTAACCTTTACAATGTTCAGGTAATGGTTTCTTCAGAGTAGCGAAAAAACATTTTGTATATATGTATCATTCTATGATTATCTGTATATTATTGGTGATTCATCTAGGAGGTTTCCTATTTGGCAGTTCCACTTTTGGACTTAACCTAAAATGGGATTATTTTTGAATAATTTGGGGCATGTGAGTATTCTTTCTAGTAGTTTAACAAGTGTTTGAAATCATCACTGATGTTTATCCCACCTGGTCCAAGTGAGTATTATACTTTTTATTGTGAATCTTATGGAATTGGGAATGAAAATGTTTTGATTCTTGGAGTCTGAGTTGTGCAATATGGGTATGAAATGTGGAGGTCCCATGAATTGAATTACGCCACACATGACCTCCAGTTGAATGTATTTTTTATTCGTTAATATTTATTTAGTATTATCATTTTCATGAAAATATTACTGTGTGTACAGATAACAATAGCATAAATATATCTTTCCATAGTGATATTTTAATCTATGGAAGTGTAGATGGTTTTGAGTATATCCAGTCATTTGATTTTGACTTGGAATATATTCTTGGGAAGGGAAATAGTTTTAATAACACTTTGAGTAAGAAAACATAGACATAAGATGTTTAGGATTATAGTGATGAGTAGAAGATGAGGACTCTACTATGTGAGATACATGATGTGGTTCTTAAGAGTCAAGAGTTGATTACTCTAGATTCAGTTTTAGTGGGTTCTAAACATTTGGGCAGGATCAAGGAAAAACAATATGAAGATACAAATTGATCAACCTTAAGGGAAATACTTTAATGTGGGGGGGGTCACCATCTGATTGGGGAATAGATGAGGATGAGATCAGCAATGTTAGAAATTGGGTTTTTTAACACTTAAACGAATGAGGATAATTTTCATGGGTTTCATTACATGATGTGGTTAGAACATCATGGTGTGAGTAAAATGTAATGTTGCCTATATCGATAGTTTTGGTAGATAGGAAAGAAATAGGAGATAGCGGGGTTCATTATATGATACTACAAATACCAACAGATGAAGGTTGAGCATCAATAACCAAGTGGTTTTCTACATCTGTTTCCCATTCCATAACGGATTTGGGATGAAGTTACCATGGATTTTTTGGTGGGTGTAGAAAGAAACCCAGGGAAGAATGATGATACCTGGGTGATAGTAGATGATTTGAAAATGGTAGAACACTTTTTTTACAATATGGAATGCTTTCTTAGCGGAGTATTTGAAATAAATTTACATTTTGGAGATAATTATTCTACATGGTGTGCCAAGGACTACTGTTTCAAGTAATGATTCACATTTTAATTTGATCTTACATAATGGATTACTTATGTTTTTGGGTATGTATATTTTTTTGAGTACAGATTTCCACCCAAAAACATATTGGAATTAGGAACATACTATACATGTGTTAGAGGAAATGTTGTGATTCTGTGTCCTTGACTATGGTAGGACATGGTGGAAACATATTTAAATATTGGAGTAGGCCAATATCAATAGTTATTAGGTGACTATTTAGATGGAACCACACTATGATCATTATGGTAGGCCATGAATTCAACCTCTATACAGGATGGATGCTAGTGAATCTGAGTAGTTGGGACCAAGTCTTGTGTAAGAGACATGAGAGCAGGTATATAAGATTCAGATTAGTATGGAAACAGAATTGAGTATAAATAAGTTGTATGATGATATGAATCAACCAACCCTAGAGTATCAATAGGGTTATCATGTATTCCTTTAGGTGTCCCAAAGGTTTGGTCACTGATGGATATGGAGACTGGGCATGTTCGCATCCATGTTCGTTGGACTATTTGAGGTTGTGGAGAGAATTGGGTCGATGGTGTACCGATTGTCTCTTCGATAGATATATAGTGTTATGAATTATTTTTTAATGTGTCACATATACAAAACTATCACCCTGGACCTTCTATTAGGATCTATGTGGATGATGTTTTGCTTCAGATAGATCCATTCTTTATGGACCATCTGATATAGGTGTTGGATGGAAGTGAGAAAGTGTTACAAGGAATGATTGTTCAGATAGTTCATGTATTGTATAAAAAAGGGTGTATTTAAGAGGATACATGGAAAGAGATGTTGATATATGGGCTTTGTGGTCTAGTCATTTTGACTCAGAATCGTTGAGATGCTTTGGAGTGTATCTCGAGGATGACATGTTATAAGGTGGGGGTATTGTTAGATCCCAAAACATTTTTAATATTTATCGAGCTCATTTATAGGTAATAATTTGTCTTTTTAATGTAATGTTTTTTTGGGTTATATCATGAAGAGTTTTCGGGTGAAATTTGAGAAAAATATAATGGAAAATTCATTGAACTTTTTGCACAATGTTTTCGCTAACTGGGCACCCATGCCCAGAAAACTATTCGACCATGGAGAGAGAGATGAATTGCATTAATGGGGAATGGGTTTTCATAAATTCTTCCTCGTTAAGAGTAACATTTCCCCATATAGTAGAGGTGCATGTTTTAAATGAACATTTAGGGAAAATTGTTCCCCTGGTATAGAAAACCATGTGTGTCTTTTTAAATCAACATAAAATCTGTTATTAATTAACCCGAACCTCTAAAACTCAGAAAAATCAATCCCAATTTGACCCATGATGTTATTTAATGATTTTAGAGCCTCCTAGATGAATTAAAATCCAAGATGATTTCTATTCATAGTGATTTGATGTGAGGAATGAAGTTTATCCGTCCACCAAGTAAAAGGTTCTCATCCTTTATGGTTTATCATTCCACCTCCTTTCTTATTCCATTATAAAAAGTCTGTGTTCATCCTATTATGATTAACTATTGACCATTTATTGTAGATATAAATCTTGTATTTAAGATCTTGTTCTAGATTTATGGGATCATTATTTATTGAATCATGATTTGGGGACTATTATCCAGATCTCATTCTATGTTATCACTCCACTAAAATTTGGCACTTCGGTTGGGTGATTGCACATCAACAAATCAATCTATGTGGTATCTTACTCAAATCACATAATATTGATTTCAGTTAAGTGTATGTAATTATATAATTTCTAGTTGGGGATTAACAATTTAGTTCATTATTGAGTTATTATTTTATTTAATTGATTAGTTATTGGGAATGAAAAATTTAGATTTAGGACTGTATAACATAAATAAATAATCATTAAATTAATTATGAGACTTTGAGACTAGTTTTTGAGATAATTAATTCATGAATTAATTATGAGATATTGATTTTTTTATATTTAATTGAAAATTAATTATGAGATATTGAGATTTTAAAATGGTATAATTAATTATTTAACTAGTTATGGGTTCGTCGTTAACTAATTAATTGAGTTAATTTAATAGATTGATGTACTAAATTTTTTGGGGAATTAACTAATTGGAATCATGTCGTGAATAATTTTTTAATTAGTATTTATATATAGTTGATTAATTAATTGGCGAATTAATTAATTGGATTTGTATGTTATCTAATTATTGAATTAGTAATGGAATTGTTGTTGGTAATTAATTGTTGAATTAATTATGTGTTGATGAATTATAACATTTCCATTCTATTAAGATGTTATTAATTGTGACATTTACATTTAGTAGTGATATAAATAATGGTAACATAGTCATTCAGTTGTATGGATTTTGAATTACAACTTGGGAATTCACATATGAAATAAACAAGAGGAACATGGTCGTTCTATTTCATGAATTATTATCGGTAACATAGGAATTATAATATGAAATTAACAATGGAATAAATGGTATTCTATGATATGATATCGCATGAAAATTGTCTAGTTTCCCGCATAGGCTGAAATATGTATTGACATACGGGTGTCTATGGGAACCAGTGAGTTTATGTGGTTAAATAATTAATATTTCATAATATGGTGACAATTTAATTATATAATGTGAATTACTATTTATATGATTTCATAAACTATGATTTGATAGTATAGTGCTTTAGATACATATTGTGGTGGGCTACTAAGTTTTACTCTCACCATACTCAGGCTTCTGGATCGCTACCCGAAAATATTTTATTTTTGTAGGATTAGATAAATGAAAATTCCTTGTGTGAGATTTCTTTGTTGGTATGTAGAATTGATGATGGAACCAAAGATGGTTCGAGACACACTATGTAGTTGTTAGCTTCAATAATTTTGATTTTACATTTTTCGACATGGAACCTTAATTATCATAGGATAACTACTGTTCAGTTTTGATAATATATTTTTATTTTTGGTGATCATGGGATATTGGAATCCTTCTGGTTTGGGTAATGTATAATTATTTTATTATTTATTAATTTTATTCTATTATTTTAATCTGGAAAAGATGGTATATTCTCCCCATGAATGAATCCAGACCCTCAGTGCTAGTCAGCAGCCTCTGGAATACGAGGAGGTGAACTTGAGGACATGAGAGTGACCTGTTCAGGGTAGCAGTGTGTGGCACACAGGCTAGTACATTACAATTCATGATATCCAACGGGATGTTTTTCCAATGGAATTTCTGAATTTTTATGTATATCACCACATAGAAGTTATACAATATTGTTTTTTGTTGATCATTTGATGAAGGTCACACTTTTCTTTCCAGAATGTGAGATTGTCTCTATAGAGAAGATACAAATCATGTACATCAGCATGGTTATACATCATCCTTGGATCCTCAATCTATCATTTATGATAGAGATAATAATTTTACCTCATTATGTATCATGGGTAGTAGAATTCCATGGGTAGATAAGGGCTTTTGAAAATGCCATATCACCCCACAGACTGATGGACAGATGTGGTGAATGATTTAGGTTCGACCTTACATTCTCCATGTGTTTGTCCATGATGTAGGGGGTTCCTAGGAAAAAACATCATGATAATTGAGTTATCTTATTGTATCAAATTTCAAGATATGATCGAGATGGATCCTTATGAATCCTTATATGGTATGCCTTTCTGGTCACCATTATGTTAGCTAGAGGCAGGGGTGAAAACTATTATTGGACCACGTCTCATGCAGGTGGATACATAGTCATCGACAACCCCCTGTGGTTGTGTCAGTTTCTAGATGGGAGGTTCCAAACGTGGTCGGACCCTCGGATCGACGATGAGATAATTTGGAGCACATGGAAATAGATAAGGTGACCCATGGACCCTGACACTACTCATTGTTTAGAAAATGCACCACCACAGTGAAGATGGAGACCCGCATAATGAGGGTCGGTGGATATGGTACACGACAGTGCTGACAGTTTCTCGTAGTAGTGAGACCACCTTGGAGTAGCTACCGCTTGCTTGACGGTTAGCGGAGGGATTAAATTAATGTGGTACGAAGACACAAGATTTTCTGAAAGGTGTAGGTCTAACAGACTATAGTGGGACCCATGTGGAAACCACTACATAGTGGTTCATGTGCCAGTCAACCATAATGAATGCGATAGTCGACTACGTTGAGTAGGTGGGGACGCAGAACTCACCACGTCCTGGGTGGACGAACTAGCCCGCTCATGCTGGTCAGGCTGGGGATGGTAGGATGGGGCCATCCATGCTAGTACAGACCAAGTGGGTTGGTTCATGCGAGACTCTGGTCGGGTGGCGTAACTGGGTCAGACTGGACCCAGACCCTACCTTCCCCATTTCACAAAAAACCCAATAACTCTAAAACCATGTGTTTTTTTGATGATTTGTTTATTGCATTGGGACCTTTGTAAGGAGTCGGTATAATTGAGATACTCTATTGGATTTTTCATAGAGTTTGGTTTATGACCTATTGACTCAAGGAGTTGGTTCTTCTAGAGTGATCACGCTTAGGACAAAGTCCTATGACTGGTTGTGCGAAGATAAGAAGTGTGTCTCCTACACAATTATGGAATATGTGTCCAATGTATATATGGATTTCTTATACTATTTTTAGTTGAAGTGTGTCTTTTAGGGATATAATAAGTATGTATCCTAGTGATATACAGAATGTGTCTCCTACAGTTACACAGATTGTGACTCCTACGAAGATGCATGGTGTGTATCCTATAAAGATGCAAAATGTGTCTCCTTGGATTTGATTATTCCATGACTATAATCTAGTAGCTAACTATTGGCTGTGATATCGATACTCTTTGTCATTGAGATACTGGATGTCTCAGGGAACTTCGTGACATATCGAGAGTAGATGTTCTCCCATATACTTTTGATAGAAATTCTCTACGTGCTTAGTTTCAGATAGCTTGAGGAATGAGATCTCATGCGATTGAGCATTCTAGGAGAGGAACCATATGGTAGAAAGTAGATGATACCTTGTGTCTGGGAATCCTTTATAATTATACCTTGATGTTTTATTAAGATATACCAATGTTGAGATAACTCTTTCTTGTCAGTGTTGTTTCCATTTTGGAGTTTTACATTCTATATTAGGGAGCCCTATTGAGTATTATTTTACTCAGCCTTCCTTGGTTTTTCCTGCACGTGTTGTGTCTTATGAATATGGTCAATAATTTCATAAATTCCATGGTGTATTGGGGCCATGAGGTGCTTATTGTGACCAAACATATGAGGTGTGCTTCTGCGGCTCCACAGAGTCATTTCTTTACCCACCCTTCAGATTGGGTTTTCTACAATGTAGATCCAAAGACTTGTAATTTTCCTTCTTGTTGGTCTTGTATGACAGCCTCGTTTACCTTTAGTTTTCTACTATTCTACCTTGATTTTTTTTACATGGTGTTTTCATATTCCAACCTTAGTGGCTTGGAGTTGGGAATCGTGTGTATAGGTACATAGGTAAATGCCTCCCTTTTTTGGGATATGCCTACTCATCACTAGTATTTTTCCATTTTCAAATGGGAGTAGGTCTTGGGGTAGTCACGACATGGGCCCCAGGGGGTGGGTCCTAAAATCTGAAATCATATTCCAACAGAAACAACAACTTCTCAAATTTGAGTTCAAAGACTGGGTTTTCATGAGATTCTTAGATAGCTTTTTCCATATACTGATTCATAAGTAGGGTAAGCTCTGGATAACATTCATTGGACCATTCGATAATGTGGAAAATATCCAACCAGTGGATTATATATAACACTTATTAATGTTTTAATTCTATGAATGATGTATTTCATGTATCTCAGCTTCACTAATACTATCTAGACACATCACATGTCGTTCATCTTGATGAGCTTGAGCTTGATATGGATGATTTATTTAGTGGGGTATCTAGTTTTTATTTTTTCTCATAGTGTGAAGAGACTATGAGGAAGGTCTATTAAATTTTTATCGTCTTTATGGGAGAACAATTGAGTAGAAGATGAGACATAGTAGTAGAATGAGGATATAAAATATTAGAGGGCATAATTCTTTGCTGACGATACAGCTTTACCCTCAGAAGTCTAACTCTAGGATGAGTTTCTTTATAGAGGGGTGGTAGTATTGACCCACATTACTTATGATACATATCATTTTTTTTATTTTAATTCATTTTAGTGTAGAAAATTTTCATTTCTAATAAATTAGTTGAGGTATCAGGTGTGTTAGGGGTTTGTTCGGAGCCCAGAGCCTTAAAATGAGAAGAAAAGACTGGCCCACACTATTAGAGGAATTTGTATCGCGCAACCCTAATAGTTTCCCCTAACCATGTTTGTTTAAATAGAGGTTCATCTGGAGATGCATAGTTATTTTGAAACCATTATAATCTAGGTTCATGGCCATGCAAGATTATAGACATCATTGAAAGTGGGTTGTTGGATGGTTCACGCATGGTTATGAAAACATTTCATATTAACAGTGTGGGGAAATTAGTTAATTAGTGGTATACACATGGTTTTCACACTTTTTGGAAAATAGATGTCTTAACTCATGATCCCTTAAATATAGAGGTGAATATACCTTTTTCACTCTCATAAAATTTTAAACTATTTCTCCTTTAACCATTCTTACTCTGGTGGATGATTTGGGTTTTCCCCTCCCATGAGCTCAAGAACCACCCAACCTAGGAATCCATGTATATCTCACATCTAGTTTTCATTTCAATATCGTTCTATGATGATAGAATCATTAAGGTGAGATAAATAATCATATCCCATCCTAAAAAATCGTCTTTCTGAATCTACTATTCAATTTGGGTTCATTGATGTTTTACCTATTTTTAGTGTGTCAGAAAATTTCATAAATCTATTGCAACCTACTCTGAATCGAAATATGAAATTAAGTGATGTGTATTCTATGACCTTAAGAAAATAGTTTTCTTCATTTTATTATATATTTTGATGTTTCAAAGCTACGACAGATTTTTGCTTTCTAGTTTTTTCTGATCACCCAATTTAAATCAAATTCATTATGTTTAATTGATCATTTCACCATGATCCAAGTCTATTGAATCATTTTTAGTACATTATAGGACTTTCCATTTTTATATGCACGCCCCATGGGTGTAACAGTTGAACTTTTCCCTTATATCTAATTGAATGAAATTACTTGGACACCTATATGGATTCCATCTCATATTCTAAATTTAATTAATAATTTGATGTAAACGACTAATAGAACCAAGGAACCCCTTAGGTTTTTCCTCACCTATACATTGAATTTCCCGACTAGGAAATTTCCAATTATGACAATGCCATCTCTTGTATGACTCTTGGAACCTTATGAATGGAATTTCCTTGTTAAAATGAATTGAATCATTTTTATTTTATAGAATCATATATACATGATAATTTTCATTCCATAAATTTATTAAATGTATTGAAAGGATTGGTATATATTTTATGGTTTCCATTATTTAAAAGATCTAATTTTTTTATAAAAAGGATTATTCAGGGACATAGCTTTTAATTAAAAAAAAATTCAGGCTTTAAATAGAATCATGAAATATTTTAATGGTGTGATGGTCATACCTTGTGTTTTATCACTTATAAATTTCACTATTCGAACAGTTATGTCTTATTTTAATATGTGGGATTTACTATTATTAATCATGAGATGTATTTCCTCATGAAAATATTTATAATTGTGATGTTACATAACATAGATTGTGATAAAATGGTATGGGCTCTTTTAAGAATGGGTGAGTCATGCTCCCCTATATTGGGTGTTGAGTTTTACATCTGTCACTATTGATACTATTTGTAAATAGGGATTGAGACATCACATTCAATGTTTATAGAGTTCAAATGATGTAACACTCACCATATCAGGAGATTGGATTGATATATCCCACTCATTATGAGAATAGGGAATGTACCCAACTTATTGATCATATAGGTTTATATAGACTAGTTATGGAAGTATGAGTTACATTGTTGTCCTTGCAGCAACTAGTATTCCATGCATGTGTAAACTTATGATTGCATGTACACAGTTCATATAGATTGATGAAATATATAGTTTTAATATATATATATATATATATTATTAATATATATATATATATTGAATTTTCATACATTCCTCCTGAAAATGCGAAGAAGAAGGTAGACTCATTTGGTTTACTTTGTGAACCTTAGACAATTTATTATATATTTATTAATCATTTTTATTCAATTATAATTACCTTTTTAATTATTAATTAAGAGAAGTACATGGATTACATCTCATTATCCCTGGTGGTGGGATACCTAGATTTGCATCTCACACCCTACTCAGGCCTCCTTTGGTACCCAAGAATATAATATGACTATAGTTATAAATTTTGGTAAGGGCCCTATTATAGGATCTTAATATGATTTTCTTATAGATGGTCATTATGAGAAGAGGAAAAATCATTTTCTCAAGATTCTATTGGAGTATCTTTTATAATTTATGTAGTTTTTTATATACATTATACAAAGTTCACTTTATGAATTTTAGAATGAAATACATACGTGTATTAAACACTACCATCATGGTTCTTTTGTATTTTTATAAGTTGTTCAGTTATTTACGCTTCTACACTTTATTTTTTTTTATATTTTTATATATGTTTCGGATACAGTTATATTATTATTGATAGTTCAGATAATATAGTCGGATAAGAGGGTATAATGTCCCCACCATACCACCCTTACAGTATCGCATATAGTTGGAAGCCTCTGGCATATGCTGAGGTGCACATGAGGTCACGTGACACACCAAATTATGGCACATGTTAACTGCATAATGGGATGAGACATTTTATCTCAATATGTTGTTTTATTTTTTTAATATCAATATATATGTATTCTTTAGACCACCATTATATATGAAAAAAATATTTTTTTTAGATCTTTCAACTACCAATATATTTTAATAAAAATAACGGTTCATGAAACCACCACAAAAGCCTCAAATGTTTTGGAAGAAAAATCCATTCAAAAAAATTTAAATAAATGCTCATAAGTTGTTTTTTAAACATACTAAGAATAATATCTAAATGGTTTAGATCAATTCTAGTTGCTTGTCTACCACAACGTTATCGGTAATTTTTAAGACATAACTAGGAAAAAAAAATTTATCAGTTAAAATCACATATAGTACAGTAATATATTGTAGTGTTTCAACATCTGGGTTTATATGCATTTTCCACAACAAGTTTGTTGTCCCCAAAAGATTATTTGAATGTAAAACCTCATAATTGTAACCGGATAAAAGTAAAAAAGTTACTATCTATGTAAAAATGGTGTACAATTCATTCTCAGAGCCTAGAAGATTAGAACATTATTGTTATGTGTGTATGGATTGGAGTAAAATCATGATTGATGACCTCATGGAATGTTACACATGGTGTGTGTGTGTGTGAGGATTAAAAACAATTATTTAATTTTTATTGGTCTTTGGGTATAACTATTGGTCTACAGAGTCATTTGGGTACTTCAGAAGGCCCCATAGAGGAGAAAAAGATGTCTGTGTTTCATTTATGGTGCCTATAGTCCCAAAAAAATAGATGGAAAATTACAAGTTCCATATCATTTAACGAAAAATGAAACATAATATGAACTAAAAAATGTGTGATTACAATAATATTTTAAAGAAATTTAATTATTCCAATCTCTAAAATTTATAAATATAAATTTTTTTGATACATTATCGTTAATTATTTTATAACCAGGAATCAAGGGAAAATACCACAACTTGCTAGATAAATATATTTTAGGATCCTAACAACAATATAGTAAAAATAATTATCACTTGTCAATATAAAATATATATTGTTATTTCCATTATAAAAGTCCTAGAAGGTTACCACATGGGATATTGGATCCCCTTGTCAAGCCTATGTTTATTCAATGTTAATTATTAACTCTCTAAATGGAAGCTTAAAAACATCCTCAAATTCTTACCATATCATTCACACATAATAACCCAAGAACCCACCCATGGTCAAAATTCCATTATAATAACATGTTTTTTGGGTTATTTTGTCCATCACATTTAGTTAATAGTTAATAAATTAAATATCCATAAATAATTGAAAATATTTCCTTAATTTTTTAAAAAACATTAGTGCCGTTGGCATGGACATTCAGTTCAATTCATTCCCATAATTAAAAAAAAGATCAAGGAAAAAAAATTCGTTAATAATAACTCATAAATCCAAGATTACATTTCCTTAGAATGAAATATCATGGTGAAATTTATTCTTATGAATCAACATACATTCATGGTCATCGATATCAAACAAACATAGATGATCTAGATTGATATTGTATTTATCACTCCATATATAGCTTTCAAAATTTGATATATAAAAACACCCATGATATAATCTCTATAGTCATTGATGATGTAATAGTATCTGATATTTATTATTCAATTCATTGTTGGAAGATGAAATCTATAAATGAAGAAAATAACTAATTTTTAATTATACATACCTTCAAATATCACATTATTTTCTCTAGAAACAAAATAAACAGACTATGTAAGTTAGATTATTACTGAATTAGATTATTAGGGAGATTTAGTATTAGGTACTTAACTAATAGAGGAATATTGTATTTTTTGGGAGGTTCATACTTTAACCATTAAATTTTCATCACATTAAATAACATCCAGTTTGTTATGAAACATATTTTTATTAATTTATGTTCTTATCCAACTGTAGACACCACCATTACAATTGACTCATACATCTTTTTTCTACATGATTAGATAATCATTGTTCCAATCACTGTAAATTTTATTATTGAAAATTTCATGGAGTCCTAGGTAGTGACACTTAGATAGATCAAATTGTGTTGAACCAGTGCACCGCACCTTGGTATTCTCTACCTAGTGAACTAATTCCTTTGGAAAAATGATTTTCTCAAAAATATGATTGAATAGTGAAAATTCCCAAACACTTAAATAATTTCCTAGAAACCCCAAAATTCTGATCTTAATATATAAATAAATGGTAGTCCAAATGATTAATTATATTTCCCAAAATATGATATTTTGATGAACTCAATTAAATGATTATGCTCCCAACCATCATAAGATGCTATTCTAAATCAAGATCATCCCAAAAAAGATGTTAGAAGGATCCAAATGATCCATATTGAATTAGATTACATGGAACATAGCATGGATCAATTTCATTGAGGTTATAGATCCAAATGGAATGCCACCTCCGTAATTTGGCCAACAATATCAAAATTACTCACACATTGTGGAAATAACATTACATGTTTCCCCAACAATATGTGATCTAATTGAGCAGAAAATTTCAAAAACAAATTGTAATAAATTATACACACTATTAGTTAGCATTTATTTTATTAAGATAATTCATACTGACTATGACTTGAAAACATTCGTATGTATAAAATCATGATCATTAACGATATATCCAAGATGATTCATGACCCCCCACCCCGTTGAAGATTCAACCGTCATCGAAAAGAAAATGACTGGTTTAAATGGAAGGTCACAAAATTAATCAAAGGAATACATTATGATATATTATTGATAAATATTGACATACACAAACACAACTAATTCAAAATGGTTCCCGCATGATTATCTTAAGACTATGATGCAATCAAGAAATATATACTCAAAAATAGAATATCCCAGTATATATTTCCATACTTCATAGGATAATATTCCATGTTCAATATAATAAACATATCATCACCTTTCGAAAAATCATTCTGGAATATGGGTGTAAATAGAATGTCACAGTCAAAAGATATAGTCAATGGAACCCTATATGACATCCCAATTTACATCTTGTAAAAAATCCCCAACTACACAACCTTTTAGAGGTATTTATCCAATACGAAATGAAGTAACTTTTTTAGTTTTTAAGTCACCAAATATATATCTTCTATTCCATGGGGACTATTGTTAATTCCTATGATAAAATCTTGGGACAACTCACCAAATTTCCATACCAGTATACAAATATCTTAAGAAAAACCATTAAGTATATTTCATTATTATTTAATCTACTATAATGTGATGAAATATTAAAAAAATCAGTTATTTAAATCATCATTCATGGATACCAAAATTGATTTTTCAAGTAATAGAAAATCATCAAGGGACCTAGGTGAATGGCCATTGAAAAAAATGAAATGTCTATGGCACAACCCCTATTACTAGAAATATAACTATATAAGGATGTCCAAAGGAGGAAAAACATTTTTATAATGGTATAAATTCTATTCTAGTAGGATGATAATATATTGAATTTATTATATTCTATAATTACACATCTGATAGCTACTCTATGAGAATCATCCGAAGAAGTAAATATGTGATCTGATTTCTTCTAATAAAAATACTCCTCCTTACATCCATATAGTTTAAGAACATATGAGCCAATAGACCAATGAGATCCCATTTATCCTTTGATTACCTAATAAACTAAGGTTGATTCCTCATACTAATAAAATCTTTGAATTTTCCCCGCATGTTTCATAGGTGATTTTTATGTCATGAAACTAGTGGTAATTATAAAAACCCTTGTCATTAAAATATAATAATTCATGAATTATAAAATAATGATGCACTAAATTCATCCCTAGAAGATCATGAAGCCTCATGTAGTTGGGTCATTTACTGTATATCAAAAAAATATAAAATAGTCAAATAACATGAATGATAAACAATTCCATATCAAACTATTAAATTCCATTGGTGTTTTAAAACATCATGGGATAAATTCAGACATTCAAAAGAATGGGATGATCTATAACTCCAATTAAGGGAATAATAAAATAATAATAATATAGAAGAAATTCATGTTAGGAAATTTTGAAATAATGGTTTCATAAGTGGTTTGGGAATAATAAACATGTTCACTTGAGAAATATATAATATAATAACATATAGGAGACACCTAAATTTGGAAACAACATAAAACATGACAATGAAAACATTATAAAAGGATTAACACTATTACATCATAATATATTATGATTAGGATAACCTATCAGGCACCATACATGTCATCTCATGAGAATAAAAAATTTCCCAATCCAGTAGAGAGAAATTATATTCTATGACCACCCATCATATTCATATCATTTTATTACATAAGTGTGTCACATCGATCATACAAAATAATGGTGTATTTCATAAATTGTAATCCTATGAATAATGAGTTGAGGTTATATAAATGGAATTACCTAATTATTTATGGATTAGAAAATATAGCAGAATAACATTTCATAGAAATGGGAATAGGGAATCAGAATATAAAAGACTGGAATTAAAAATCAAATGTTGATATCTACATCTTAACCAAGGTATGAAATTATTCAAGGTTTTTCTTAATGAGAGTTAATCGGTTGTGTAATTACATTAAAATAAAATGATAAGTTAGAAATATATGGAAAAAATATACCATAATGAACAATTCAAAATAAAATGACATAATATAGTGAAGGTTCATGAATAAAGATGAGAATGATAGGATCCCTAAACCAGAGAGGGGTGTTCCAAAAGCATGAGAGTATATTCTAAAGATGTTTTTTGGGATATTGGAGGGAACTATTGAGGGATATGATGATTATGTTAATTATTAAAGGTATTTTAGGGAGTATTAATGAACGGATGGATTGGTTAAATATAAAAAGAGTGTGGAATTTTTTACTATGTTGAAAAAAATTATATTGGACTCCATATGGTAAATAATTCCAAAATAAAAAATATCCCATGGTCTATAACCATTGTGAATAACATAGATGACTGCATTTACTTATTTTATATGTCCATAAATCGAGATCATTAATATAATACTATTATTGATGTTCCAGTGAGTCATGTTTATTGAGAAATAATATTAAGACATTATAAATAATATTCAGTTTGAATGAATAATATTGGAATTATATAATTAATAAATTTACATAAAAAAAATTTATATGGGGAAACATATTTTTCTTTTTTGATTCTATTTCTATTAATTGTTAGATAACATTTGGGATTTTATGATATAATAATAAATAGGGTATATTTATACAGCATTACTTTTTACCCAAATATTCAATTATCATTGAATGTTATGAAAAATTCTCTATTTTGTGACATCTAAGTGTTTACATCAAAAATATTATTATTTTTATGAAAATATATCACTAAATATGTGAAAATACACTATTAAAATAAAAAAACCTATTTATTGTGGGATGATGGTTTTTTATAATAATAAATTTGTAACGCTTATAAAAATTAATTTGAAATAAAAATTTATATTATAATTTAAAATGATATAAATGTTTTTATTATTAAAATTTTATTAAAATATCATTTTTTCATAACTAATGAAGTCATTAATGTGTGTGTCATCTTTAAAACTATATATTTCCAAAAATATAATTTTTATTTCACCATATCCAAATACCATTTTTGTAAAAAAAAATTATTTAACCAAAATTATATAACAAAAAAATTGAATTAAATACAATGAAGCAAAAAACACTAGAAAAAATAATACTATTATGGTTTATATACATAACCTCATTTTACACCAACATATTCTCTAAGTGAAGGGTGAGAAATTGAAATATTTTTCTACGGTGGTTCAACAAACAAGGGTTGTGTATTTATTATGATGAGCATGAATTTCTCCCTTGACAAGTTCATCTCATTCTTTATTTTTGGAATCATAACTTGGTCATGTTAAAGGGAAAATCACAGTGAGGTAATCACACTTATACGATATGGTAAATTTTCTTTATAGGGTGTTATTCTACATGATGATAAAATTTAATCAACCTTCTATATCAAATAAACATTATCATAACCCAAAATATACTAATTTTAATTATTGTTATAAAAAAATATATTTTATCTCGTTATGATGCATAATTTTCCATCAAATATGATAGTTTATGACATATATTTGTCCAAGATAACCAATTTTGTTCTTGTATTTTCTATAAACAATGTACATAATATGGAATATATTTTATTTAACATTGGAATGTTATTTTTAAAATTTTGGTTCATTAAAATCCCCCCCCCCTCATTAATTTTTCTCTAATATTTTTTCATTTCACTCAAGAAATCAAATTACGGTACTTTTGTTTCCCCTATTATTACTGTAACAATGTTGGTTCAACTAGAACGTAATTCCACCACATAACATTGGCTATGTGAGTTGTCTTGTTTCACAGAAATTTGTCTCTAAAATCATATAAATCTAAAGACTACTACTCATATGAAATATTATTCTCCAATTTCCCCAAATTTCTATTCAGTACATGTGAGGGGAATTATATGTACTTATCTAAGATGGATACAAGTAAGATATACCATATTTAAGATACAATTTGTGGAATTTCATGTCAATAAACTACAACTCAGATTTGATCAAGGATCTCAAAAGGGATGAGGTATGTTGGACTAATAATTATCTTCTACTCAAACCCCATGACATTAATTTACGTAGATATAATATGGAACACATTATCACTGACTATAAACTCCATGTATCTTCAAAAATTGAATGCATATCTCATAAATATTCATTAGTAAAATTCATATGAAGTAGAATGGTTCGAAACTTATATTTTTTCTCCAGTGTAGATCTAGTCACATTAGCTTCTTCTCTAAAAATTCATCTGATAATGTCAAATTATGACACCTCACCACATAGATATCCTCACAAGGAATCATTTTAATTTTATAATGAAATCTATTCTTATATGATAACTCTACATGGGGAATGGGACAATACAAATACCCAAGGAAATATATTAAACATGATCTCATTTTATCTTATATAGTTAGAATGGTCCTTTTAGAATGACCATCTATATAAGGGTGGTAAGTAGTGAAAACTACGTGTTCTGTATTAAATTCATAGTGAATGTTTCTCCCAATCCATAGTGTAGAAATCAAATATAAATTAGATAAAATTATGTGTGAATATCCTTGTTTCCATAATACTTATCTTATGTATTTCAGGGATTATTGGTTTAGAGAAAAATATTTCTTGAGTGAAATGAAATGTCCTACCATTTTAAATAAGCCAAATACTTCCAAAATGGGGTTATTTCTAATATATTTTCGAGAGATTCATATAAAAAACCATGGTTACGTTTCCTCATTTTCATAGAGGTATGAGAAATAGTTTCATAATACCCGTATAATTCTATTGATCATCCAGGACTTATAGTTACTCCAATAATTGATATGAAAAATTTATAAAATCACTCTTTATATTATGTAACAATTTTTTTCCAAATCACAATCATTATTTTTGGTTCTCAGATGAAAATGGAAAGAAAAATATTTGTGCATTTTGAAAAATATCCATATTTAAATTTAGATTTGATGGGACACTTATTTGGATTTTAAAAAATTTAAATTCATATTTAGAAAATATGAACAATAGAATATATAGTGTCCTTGGCAAAATATGCGTGGATATTAAATATTTTTATATGAATCTTTAATAAATTGGAAATGAGTATAGGGGAACCGAATAATATTGTCCCTTTGGAAACCTAGATTCATATCCTTCTGTCTTAGTCATGGTCTTCAACATTTCCCTTAAATATCATCCCCTTTAGTAATCATACATAAAAAATATTCATAAACTATTGAAAGAAAACATAGGAAAGGGTGATCACATATATTCTGTAAGGAAACATATTGGAGATTCATATATATAACATGAGAATAAGTGTATTGGAACATTAGCATAAAAATTTAGAATGAGTAACCTGCTTGTGAAAGATTATACATGAGTAAATACATCTTCATGTGTTTTTAACAATACATGACTCATAATACAATACTATAAAATGAGTGAAGATAGAATAAAATATTATTAAGAAATGTATTTGTGAAAACCACATAACATATAAAATCTTATGTCAACGGTAGACACCAAGACATTCATAACATGAAATGATTAGGATGACCACCCATGTACCTGCTATGAGCTTGGGATGAAACCCATGTAATGTATTATTTTTGGATTGGGATTACCTACCTGGTACCCTCTTGTTCAAGACTTGTAATGATCTTCGGTGTACCCTCTTGTTTTAGGAATGGACAAGGCACACATCTAAGACCATCATAAAGGACCAAGTCCTTTACTGTACTAATTACACTCCATATTCCTTCCATGTATTACTATACCATGTTCACTCCACATTCTAGGACTTTATTACAATACCAAGACCACTACCCATTCTATAAATTTCTATTTCATGATATATGAAAAACATTACCCTCATAATTTTAGGGATATATTCATCTTACCGATGAAATAATGAAATCATACTTATGTTTCCCAAAATATCCAAAATATTCATCATATCATTACACATGAAATGAAATTGGTATCATTATAATTTCACTATATCATAAACTATGGAAAATAGATTCATTTTATAAATATTTAATCATAGAATATCCCTTGAAATAAAATTGGTTTCATAAAGTACAAATCATGGAATACTAGATGGACGAGAAACCAGTTTCATAAACAACTTTTCATCATAATCATATACCATTCAATTAATGAATAAGAATGGTCCACATGGTTCATATCCCCAGAAAATCATAAACTAAATTTAAGGATGTTATCATGTATTGGGAAGGATTCGGAATGATAAAATGGGTAACTTTTTCTGGATAATATCATTTCTATAAGAATTTATAATTAAAATATAAAATAATTAAAAATTCCATTTCATTGAAAACCTCTTGGAAATATTATAGAGTAATATTTAAATATTATTCATACACACTATAAAAAAAATTGAAATCATTTTCAATGAAAATTATAAAGAAATATATTTTGAAAACATTTTTTGAAACACTTTTATAGGGAACATTGTTTTGGAATAATATGGATTTACGACCGAAGATAGAAATAATTTTGTATTTTTATAAAAAAAAATCATTATAATAAGTAAAAAAGAGTGTAAAATCATAGTAGTACTAGATAATATCATGAATTAACAGAGTACAAGATAATTATTTATAATTATTAATATACATATCATATGTTCTCATAATTTAAAGAATAATCATAAACAATATAGATAAAAGATGATATTCTAACATAAAACACTTACCACATTGGTAATCATTGATTTATATGCCTCATAAAGGAATAACTTTAAATTTAATATAAAATATCTTGAGGATAAATTAAATTAATTAAATTAAATTTCAATTGGGTTGTATATACACCTCTTGAGATAATATAGGTGTATAAAATAATGTAAGTCTCAAAGGTTTCTAGTTGAGACAAAGATCTAGTATTGCATCTGTGACTTTTGAATCGTAGTACATGTAAATTAGGAACATTAATAGAAAAATTAATTATCCTTTATTTAGTTGGATTCAAGATATATCATTTCATTTTTTAGAATGTACCCCACATAAGAGTAATATCTTGTGAACATGTCATGTTCCCCATAAATGAAAAAAGTAAGAAATATATCCCATGGTACATGATTTAATTTTTAATCTTGAGCCCCATAAAAGAATAAAATCAATTGAAACATTTAATATCATGATATAATGTATGTACATGATTTAACATAAAATGTGATTTTATTTAAACAAAAAAATTAAATTAGAGGTGAATATCACATATGTCTCGCAAAAATAAATGTGAGACTGGAGATCCCATTATTAATTTTTCAACATCGAACCCTAAAACATATGAAAAGATATACTAAATTGTATATTTAAACATCATTATATTTCATGATAATAATTATAATATAAATTATTTGGAAGTAGATACAACACATAAAATAAATAATTAGTGATTATGTCATAGGTTTCATTTAAGTAAAAAGAGAGACAAAATTCCTTTACCATAAGACTTACGTTCCTTCACAAATGTTCAATAATCATTTATATTTAATATAAGTTTTTATAAATAAATTAATGGAAAATATTAATATTTTTAATACCATATATAGTATCATTGTGACTTTTTATTACCATTTATTAACAATACCATGTCAAAATCATGTTTCAGGTAATAATAACTTTGATTTTTGTATATGTTTTGACTAGTTATTTGTAGTCCACATACATTTACCCTGATTTATTCAATTAAAGAATGAATAAAATGATAAAAATATCAAATATATTCTTTCTATAGGTGTTATTAGTAACACATAGAATATTCAAACTAGAAATGGAATACATCATTCCATGAAACAGTTGGTCGTACGTACGCATGAACGATGGTTCCATTTTTTAGAAGTATTGAAAAAAGAAAGAAAATATTATATAATTATATATATTATCATTTAAATATTATTTTATTATAAAATTTATTAAATAATTTTAATAAATAGATCCTTAATTAATGTCTTGTATAGAACAAACGAATCACATGGCTATATGAGACGGTAGTCCTCCAATCACATGGGTGATAATATCTTTTTATGAAAAAATGAAAATCACAAATGAATGTTTGGTATAATAAATAAATAAGATGAATAATATCATATTTATAATTTATATACTATCATTACATTATTATTTCAAACCTCTAGTGGTGATAATGGTAGACCAAACGACACCAGTTCACGAGGCGATACTTCGTCGTACACACAAACGATGAATATTTTACCAATTTGATGGAACTGTGTGAAGTTGTAGTTAATAAAAATAACATGAAAAATATTATAATATTTATGATACAGAGATTATTAAATATTCATTATATAATATAAATTTTTGTAGTTGGAGAGGTGTGTAAAATAAAAACACTTTTATAAGAATATTACCATTTATTTGGGTATCCTCATTAGGTTTTCACCAAAACATTCAAAGGAATCCTTATAATAATGAAAATGATTTTAATATAATGGTATTGAAGTGAATAAGTTATTTGTAAATTCCTTATCAAGACTATTTAGTCATTAAGGTGTGATGAGAGGGGGAGAGTTGGTGGACATTTATAAGTGGGGTTATGATACACATAGCATTTTTCAAAGAAATAATTGGTATACCAATTTTTTTCCTACCAAAGGACTAAATAATTAATAGAACTAGATAATAGGGTAGTTTTGGTAGAAATATATGAATGAATTTGGGTTTTTACATGTTTCAATGTAATTTTCCCTTGAATATTAATGTTTAGTTGATTTGTAATCATGTTTTTCTCTTAATCGTAGTGATTATTTTTAACTACATCAACTAGTATTTTTGATCTACAATTATGATTGACATATTATAAATTATAAATTACTCTCCTTAAAAATATGGAATACTTTTTTCAACTTTAAATTCACATAATGGAATGAAATTAATTTTTAAATTTATCTAAATGATGGGACGAATCAACTTGTTTTTTAGAGTGGAAAATATTCAAAAGATTAAAATGTTTTTATATAAAATATAATTGTGAAATTAATTAAAATTAAAAATATTTCATTTACTTAATTATAATTGACCAATCAATTTTTGTAAAAACAATTTATTATATAATTAAATTTATAAATTTTCTAACAAAAAGCAGTATTCATTTAAAATTTAGTATTTTTTACTTTTCATTAAAAAATGATTCTTCTTAGAAAAAAATACAAATTCACGATAATATAATAATGACTATTAGAATTACAAATTATGTATATATTATGTCATTATTTTAATAACCATTTCATAAGTAATTTTTAAAATTTGTCTTCAATATAAAGGAAATAATATTTTTTAAAAAAATATATTTTTAAATTGTAATGTTGGATTTTTTCTTATTTTTTATAGTGAAAATACAGATTGTAATGTTAAATGGATGTTTGTATATATATAATAATTATTTCATTAAAGAAGTTATGTAAATGTTATTTAATTAATTTATTTATATAAAATCTTATTGATTTCATAAAAACCAATTTCATTAAAATATTATTCTATCTTTTTAAAAAGGGTTTTATTATAATTTATAGTTAATTGGTAACCATAGAATTAATATTGAATACATGTGTCAACAAATATTATCCTAGTTTTGTTAACACTATTCTTAACAACCATTCAAATGGTAGGTGATATTTAACATATTAGTTAATCAAATTTTAAAAATAATTCATGATTCATTTAAACTCATTTTTGGGTATAACTCAAGATAAATTTAATGTTTTATGTAACTTGATAAAAGCAACTGTTTCATGCCGAAAAAGATTAATAAGATGTGTCATGTAAAAAAATATTAACATGGTTTTTATATAATAGATGAAAATATCATTTTTTTACCCAATCTATAATCAGTTTACATGAAATGTAAAATATTTAAATGACAAAATTAATTGGATTTTTTTTAATCTTATTGTGTTAAATTATAACACAAATAAAATTAATTTCAAAAAAAAATTTATCACTTTGGTAGAAAAAATGAGGACATATATTCTTTATTATTTCATCAGGTTCACACAAATCCTCCTTAAGATAATGGTTCCATCCAAAAACATTGACCGAGTTAATGATGTCAATAAAAAAAAAATCCATATTAAATCCTGATTTTCTTCCTATAGTTCCACAAAAAAAATATCGTGTTCCATTGGTATGACCTCTCCATTAAGTGAAACTGATGCATAAGGTACATATCTAATCAGGAGTGAAATATGTAACACATTGGGAACCTGGGAGGGGTTTGGGTGAAGGTAAAAATGATAAACTATTATCCCCATATGATCTTGTTTTTAGGGACATATTCCTATATCTCAGTTTTCCCTTCATTCTTCAATGGAGATATTTGTAGAAAGACCCTCATACAAGCATCAAATCCTAGATATTGTTGATGATTATCAATATACTATTTCTATAAACATGATTTCTTTTCTATCTTGTTCCTAAATATCTCTAAACTCTTCTACCATATCATTTTCTAGATCTTTTCCGAATAATGTTATTTGGAAAACATTATTACACTACATATAATTGGTTTCATATGGGGACTGAAGAATTATGAATCGAAATATAATGTTGCACCAAACTCATGTTCTGGAAGTTGTTAATACCAATTAACTTTTGAATCTATAGAAGAATTTAATAACATATCCTCTTGGTTTGTGTAACAACCCGAGAGTTCATGTTTTGTGTAATGATATGTTTCCCTTTTAGTTGGACCATCTTGCTTTAAAAAGAAAATGAAAATAAATGAAAAACGTAACAACAAGCATGAATGGAACACTCCTTTATTAAGAAACATGACGTTTACATCTTCCCACAATCAAAACATCACTAACCGAGGATTCCAACCAAGAATCCGATTACAATGACAGGAAGACTGCTTAGAACCACTAGGAGCCCGAGTATGCGGTAAGGATTTCGAGCATTCATCATAAGGAACGTAAGAATGGCTGACGCCACCGCGACCGTGCTCAACACCAAGGGGATCATACGAACCATCCTTGCTTCTCCTTCAGCCACTTGAGGTAAGGGTCACCGAGACCCAATCCTTTTATAAGCACCATATATGACCGTTGGACCTCAAACGGTCATAAATCCGACCGTTGATTCCCAAAGAATCCAATGATCCTTTTTGACCGTTGGGGATAAAATGACCGAAATGATAAGTGGGTAGTTTTTCTTTAATTTTTTTTTTAAAAATGACCTCAATGTTAATTATCCTTGTTTTCCAAAATAAGAATTTTATTTTATGTTTTAAAAGGAAATAATTAATATTATTGTGTTCTTCCATTATTTGTTATATATATATATGTAATTTGAGCAAGTAATTATTTGTTTAATTTATTTTCTCTTTTAAAATGGTGGACTAATGTTTCTGGTGAGGTTTTACCTCTTTCACAAATATAAATGTGCACACACTCGGTTTGTAGATGTACATATATTTATGTTGTGATAAACTATATGTAAAATGAATTATACCTATTTTTTCTAAATTATATATATAAGTAATAATAATACCAATGTTCGCAACTTGCTTTTATAATTAATACTTTTTTTGAAATTATGTTGATGTTTCGGTTTCTTGCTTTACAAATTCTTGTAGTTTAATGTTGAAATTTATGTTAAAACACTTTTAATGGGGTAGTTTATTTAATGTTTTGTATTGAATGTTAACGTTGTAAACAATGTTAATGTAAAATAGGGTGGAATGAACTAATTAATGTACAATTATATTAAATGACCCATGACGTTTTAAATAATAAAGGTTAAAAATAATTGAAGATTAAATAAGAATGGTTTAATAATAAAAATATAAATTAGGCTTGATTAAATTAATTGACAACAGAATTATTATTAAAATAATTAAAGTTGTAAATAATTGAATGTTAAATAATGATAACGTTTTATAAAAAAAATAAAAAGATTTCAAAAGGAAACAAATCGCGGGTAGGGGAGGCCCGTGTTTCCTCTTGCTTTTGCGCCGCGTCTTACCTCAGCTGTTGGATCGGGACGATTAAATCCCAGCCGTCCCTTCTTTTAAAATCGCAACACCCCTCAGCCGTCCGATCCCTCCCTCATTTAATCCCAGCCGTTCGTCGCGTTTCGCGTTTTTCTTCTCCACGTCGCACTCCTCCTTCTCACGTCGAACCAGCAGTGCTGCTGCATCCTTTTTTCTTTCTTCTTCGCCGTGTAGACCCAGCGACGCCTTCTTTCCACACAGCTTGACACTGACCCCGGCCTTGGATCCCCGTCGCCTCCCTTGCACGATTTTCCCTCCGGCTTTAAGACCAGGTTGCACCGCAGGCAAGGGGGATGGTTCTTGCACCGGTTGGGAAGGTTTTGCACCGAGGACCGAAGTCTCTCCGACCTTCAGGCGACGCTCCGGCCTTTCTCCTCTCCTCCTCCTCTTCATCGAGTTCAGGTAAGGGTTGTTTTTTTTCTCCAGTTTGTGTAAACACCGGTTGTGTAAATAGTTATATACACATTTTCACTTGATATATATAAACATATATATATATATTCTATGCCCTCGGCTTCTAGATCTGGTTTGCTGCACCTTGCTCCTCCTCCTTCCCGTCGAGTACAGGTAAGGGTTAGTCGGGTATTGAGTTTGTTTAAAATATTCTTATATAGGTATATATGTGAAACCAACCATTTCGGTTTTCTTTTATAATTTACAATTGATGCGTTTTACTTTTATAATTTACAATGGATGGTAGCCAGTGGATGAAAGGAGTCCTAAGGTGATTATTTTTCTTCGGTTCAATGTGCGAACCCCTTTTCTTTTCTCAACTTGGTGTTTCACGGTTATACATATATATATAATTTGACATAACTTTCAATCCTTTGTTTTTGGGTTTCTAAAATATGATTTTTAGTTCTAAACTAATGTTTTAATGTGTTAAATACTTGAAAGGGGACAAGTGTGCTTTTGTGTTTTCTTCTACTTCGAAATATAAACAAGTATATACATGTTTATATAAACACAAACCCATTTGCATGTACGCATTATGTGTGTAATGTATACATACGTCCTGAGGCTATGCACCTGATTCCGCTGGCTTCGTTGTCTTCCTCTCCTCTTCGCCGTACTGGTAAGGGTGATATTTTGAAACTCGGTTTGGGTTCATGTTTGTTTTTTGTTTTATGTTATTTTATATTTTTCATATATATATAAATATACATGTTTTATGTTTTGAAATATATTCGAGGAAGATCAAATTTTAAGTTATGTTTTTATTACAATTCGACTTATATATATACATGTTTTTCTTTTGTATGAAACCTCTTCCAAATCAGAACTGTTTTTGTGTACATCAAATTAAGACAAGATTTGTGGGAATCCAAAGTATGAATAAAACTGAATTCCTTCACAAGTGATAAGTTGATTTCCTTGTGTGCTTTTATAAAACCCTATCTACCCCTTTTGTTAGAAAATTTATGTTCTTAAGAATATGTGAATCATGTAATGAATCAATTGAGTATTATTTAATTAACTAAACCACTGAGACACATAGACACAATACACGGCTTCGTGTGTTACATATATACATAACTGTGGACTGATTGACAGTATTTTTTGGCAAACGAAAGTTAACATTGTTTGGTGATTGTTTTAATTCTTATCCATTTCTAGAACTCCGAATAGTTACAAGAAATGACACTTGCCTTGTTTTTAATTTTCTAGCACATTATGGTTCCAAAAGGAGATGTTTTAAAGATATCCTAGCCCTTAGTAATAATGTAATTCTACATGACAAACCAATACATTGAGTGTTTAAGTTATTATTTCTTGTGTAATAAGCTTGTTGTTTCCAGCTCTGATTCTTTATTTATGCTCATGACATGATCTGCTTCAAATGGTGAATATGTAAGAGAGACTTCGACTATGAATATATGAATGAAACCTAATGAACGTATGACCATGTCTAAATATGAGAGGGAAGTATTAGACTTATATGTTATGAACGGGTGCGCCCGGAGTTATACAGCGCTCCAATGCATTGGGTAAAGGATGAGTCTCATGAGACGTTATGTGCTACAGTCTTGGCGGTTAGCCTCGGCTTGTGCTGCTATGGAAACGGGATTGGCGGTTAGCCTTGGCCCGTATTAAGTTATGTTTTTATGGTCTTGACACAAGGTCTTGACAAGGTCCGACATTATACTTTCCCTCCACATATGAAGATTAATGGTGATCCAGGGGATGGTTCAACTAACAGGACATCCCTAACTGGGTAAATTCCCCAAGACTATGAGAAAGGAAACATGTGATAAGAACTGAAAAACATATGTTTGGTATCATAAGAACTTTACGTGTCCTTGTCTTGTTTAATGTAATGTTTTATCACTTTCTAAAATGTCTGCCTTAAAATGCTCCCTTGATCATGAAACCGTACTTAACGTGACAAGAACTGTTTTCTTATGGTGAACTGTTAAATGAACTGCATTCTTCTCACGAACCATGATATGCATGTTTTCCTACCTAGCCATAGTAATTCCCTTGGAATTGAAGTAACCTTGTTTTAACTTTATGTATTGCTTATTTTGCGCACTCTGACCATGTTTACATTAAGGCTTATTGCAAGTACGTGCCTCTTTTTGCAAGTGGTTTTCAAAGAAAGTTGGATTTCATGTTTTTAATAAATGATAATGTTTTAGAAAAGTATTTGTATTCTTTTCAAAGGATTTATGTATGAAAGGATTTTCCTAAAAATGGTTTTTAAACCCCTTACTAGGCATTATTGCTCACCCTACATTTTGTTTAAAATTTTTCAGGTACGGTTGATATTAATGAAGCTAAACAAAAGCAGCTGGTTTCCCAGAATCCCGAGCCTCACGATCCTCTGTTGTGATGAGACATGATATTTTGTTTGTAATGATGTAGTGTTAAGTGTATCATGTCTCATTAAGCACCCCGGTATTTGGGGGTCGCTACAGTTGGTATCAGAGGATGGGTTCAGGAAACTCTGGAAAACCAGGTGATATAAATATATTGCTAAGACTAATTAAGTAAAAACGTTATGATTTTCAGATGGCTGATGTACCTACTGACCTTTTGTCACTCCCCACCGAGGCCCTAGAGAACATTATATCTCTAGTTAGCCGTGAAAACTTCTTGAACTACGCTCACATTCGCATGACGTGTAAGCACCTATACGATGTGTCGAACTCATCTAGGGTGCTTTGTCTCCACCGGGGAATAGGGATGGATTATCTCCTAATGATGATGACCCATTTTCCCTCGTATGCACGTCGAGGAAGGTATCATGAAGGACTCTTCCGAGTGTTTACTGCAGGCACGGAGTTTGGCACAATGCTAGATAACCGTTTCCAAGAAGCTGCTGCTGCCGGAGATCTTCGAGCGGCTTATCTGTGTCAGGTCCTGCACTATGGCTTCTGGGGCCAGTTAATGGACTTCGAAGCGTTGGAGAACGAGTCCACTCATGTGTCTCTTAGGCAAGAAGTGTACACCGACGTTTCCCAACTCCACACCCCTCACGCGAAACTCAAGAGGCGTTATAAATGTCCCCATGACTTCAGTTCTGTTTGTTCATCCTGTGTTTGGTTTGTGGAGTTAGAGAGTTTCGCCTCTCTTTGTAGTGTCCGTTTGGAAAACTCAGACTTTAATGTGTAAACATTCTTAATTAAAAAGTTTATGATCTCTTCCTTCTCAGTGTTGTAAGTGACCTCTCTTGTTTACCTTTTTCTTCCAGATGGCAGGTCAGATGAACCTCTCGTCTCTGCCTGACGAGTTAATAGAGGTTGTCTTGATCAGAACTTGTATGGAGGACTTTCCCTCCTTTCTCCACCTACGAGGGTCCTGTCAACGTCTTCTGGACATAGCAAACAGTCCAGAAATTCTCCGCGCATGTCAGGAGAATGAACATGTGATCCACCTCCTTGTCACCACCCAGCTCCCCTGCTATAGGCGAAGGGGGAGATACCAGGAAGGGTTGTTTCAGTGTTTCTCTATGACACGGAACTTCTCCGCCAGAGCTTGCTTTCTCGTAGCAGCTCAAGACGGCAACCTCAGAGCCGCCTACATGTTTCAGATCCTGAACGTCAGCCTTCTCAATCGCGTTGTACCCCTCAACTACCTCGAGCGTGATGAAGTTCGAAGGGTTACTAGGGGACTCGTCCGCTCGGACGTCTCAGAGCTGTTTATTGCACGAGCCTCCCTGTGGAAGCCTGTGTGTAGTGCCCATGAGCAGGAGTACAAGTCTTATTGCTCGAAGTGTATCTGGGTCAGGGAAACAGAGGAGCTGTGTACCAGTTTAGGGGTACCGTTAACTGAGCCAGGCCTTCAGTTTTGGTGATGTTGTACGACTGAAGTCTTTCTCTTGTCTTTTTATGAATAGAATTGCGAGGACGCAATTATTTTAAGGGGGAGATAATGTAACAACCCGAGAGTTCATGTTTTGTGTAATGATATGTTTCCCTTTTAGTTGGACCATCTTGCTTTAAAAAGAAAATGAAAATAAATGAAAAACGTAACAACAAGCATGAATAGAACACTCCTTTATTAAGAAACATGACGTTTACGTCTTCCCACAATCAAAACATCACTAACCGAGGATTCCAACCAAGAATCCGATTACAATGACAGGAAGACTGCTTAGAACCACTAGGATCCCGAGTATGCGGTAAGGATTTCGAGCATCCATCATAAGGAACGTAAGAATGGCTGACGCCACCGCGACCGTGCTCATCACCAAGGGGATCATACGAACCATCCTTGCTTCTCCTTCAGCCACTTGAGGTAAGGGTCACCGAGACCCAATCCTTTTATAAGCACCATATATGACTGTTGGACCTCAAACGGTCATAAATCCGACCGTTGATTCCCAATGAATCCAATGATCCTTTTTGACCGTTGGGGATAAAATGACCGAAATGATAAGTGGGTAGTTTTTCTTTAATTTTTTTTTTAAATTACCTCAATGTTAATTATCCTTGTTTTCCAAAATAAGAATTTTATTTTATGTTTTAAAAGGAAATAATTAATATTATTGTGTTCTTCCATTATTTGTTATATATATATATGTAATTTGATCAAGTAATTATTTGTTTAATTTATTTTCTCTTTTAAAATGGTGGACTAATGTTTCTGGTGAGGTTTTACCTCTTTCACAAATATAAATGTGCACACACTCGGTTTGTAGATGTACATATATTTATGTTGTGATAAACTGTATGTAAAATGAATTATACCTATTTTTTCTAAATTATATATATAAGTAATAATAATACCAATGTTCGCAACTTGCTTTTATAATTAATAATTTTTTTGAAATTATGTTGATGTTTCGGTTTCTTTCTTTACAAATTCTTGTGGTTTAATGTTGAAATTTATGTTAAAACACTTTTAATGGGGTAGTTTATTTAATGTTTTGTATTGAATGTTAACGGTGTAAACAATGTTAATGTAAAATAGGGTGGAATGAACTAATTAATGTACAATTATATTAAATGACCCATGAAGTTTTAAATAATAAAGGTTAAAAATAATTGAAGATTAAATAAGAATGGTTTAATAATAAAAATATAAATTAGGCTTGATTAAATTAATTGACAACAGAATTATTATTAAAATAATTAAATTTGTAAATAATTGAATGTTAAATAATGATAAAGTTTTATAAAAAAAAAATAAAAAGATTTCAAAAGGAAACAAATCGCGGGTAGGGGAGGCCCGTGTTTCCTCTTGCTTTTGCGCCGCGTCTTACCTCAGCTGTTGGATCGGGACGATTAAATCCCAGCCGTCCCTTCTTTTAAAACCGCAACACCCCTCAGCCGTCCGATCCCTCCCTCATTTAATCCCAGCCGTTCGTCGCGTTTCGCGTTTTTCTTCTCCACGTCGCACTCCTCCTTCTCACGTCGAACCAGCAGTGCTGCTGCATCCTTTTTTCTTTCTTCTTTGCCGTGTAGACCCAGCGACGCCTTCTTTCCACACAGCTTGACACTGACCCCGGCCTTGGATCCCCGTCGCCTCCCTTGCACGATTTTCCCTCCGGCTTTAAGACCAGGTTGCACCGCAGGCAAGGGGGATGGTTCTTGCACCGGTTGGGAAGGTTTTGCACCGAGGACCGAAGTCTCTCCGACCTTCAGGCGACGCTCCGGCATTTCTCCTCTCCTCCTCCTCTTCATCGAGTTCAGGTAAGGGTTGTTTTTTTTCCAGTTTGTGTAAACACCGGTTGTGTAAATAGTTATATACACGTTTTCACTTGATATATATAAACATATATATATATATATTCTATGCCCTCGGCTTCTAGATCTGGTTTGATGCACCTTTCTCCTCCTCCTTCCCGTTGAGTACAGGTAAGGGTTAGTCGGGTATTGTGTTTGTTTAAAATGTTCTTATATAGGTATATATGTGAAACCAACCATTTCGGTTTTCATTTATAATTTACAATTGATGCGTTTTACTTTTATAATTTACAATGGATGGTAGCCAGTGGATGAAAGGAGTCCTAAGGTGATTATTTTTCTTCGGTTCAATGTGCGAACCCCTTTTCATTTCTCAACATGGTGTTTCACGGTTATACATATATATATAATTTGACATAACTTTCAATCCTTTGTTTTTGGGTTTCTAAAATATGATTTTTAGTTCTAAACTAATGTTTTAATGTGTTAAATACTTGAAAGGGGACAAGTGTGCTTTTGTGTTTTCTTCTACTTCGAAATATAAACCAGTATATACATGTTTATATAAACACAAACCCATTTTCATGTACGCATTATGTGTGTAATGTATACATACGTCCTGAGGCTATGCACCTGATTCCGCTGGCTTCGTTGTCTTCCTCTCCACTTCGCCGTACTGGTAAGGGTGATATTTTGAAACTCGGTTTGGGTTCATGTTTGTTTTTTGTTTTATGTTATTTTATATTTTTCATATATATATAAATATACATGTTTTATCTTTTGAAATATAATCGAGGAAGATCAAATTTTAAGTTATGTTTTTATTACAATTCGACTTATATATATACATGTTTTTCTTTTGTATGAAACCTCTTCCAAATCAGAACTGTTTTTGTGTACATCAAATTAAGACAAGATTTTTGGGAATCCAAAGTATGAATAAAACTGAATTCCTTCACAAGTGATAAGTTTATTTCCTTGTGTGCTTTTATAAAACCCTATCTACCCCTTTTGTTAGAAAATTTATGTTCTTAAGAATATGTGAATCATGTAATGAATCAATTGAGTATTATTTAATTAACTAAACCACTGAGACACATAGACACAATACACGGCTTCGTGTGTTACATATATACATAACTGTGGACTGATTGACAGTATTTTTTGGCAAACGAAAGTTAACATTGTTTGGTGATTGTTTTAATTCTTATCCATTTCTAGAACTCCGAATAGTTACAAGAAATGACACTTGCCTTGTTTTTAATTTTCTAGCACATTATGGTTCCAAAAGGAGATGTTTTAAAGATATCATGGCCCTTAGTAATAATGTAATTCTACATGACAAACCAATACATTGAGTGTTTAAGTTATTATTTCTTGTGTAATAAGCTTGTTGTTTCCAGCTCTGATTCTTTATTTATGCTCATGACATGATCTGCTTCAAATGGTGAATATGTAAGAGAGACTTCGACTATGAATATATGAATGAAACCTAATGAACGTATGACCATGTCTAAATATGAGAGGGAAGTATTGGACTTATATGTTATGAACGGGTGCGCCCGGAGTTATACAGCGCTCCAATGCATTGGGAAAAGGATGAGTCTCATGAGACGTTATGTGCTACAGTCTTGGCGGTTAGCCTCGGCTTGTGCTGCTATGGAAACGGGATTGGCGGTTAGCCTTGGCCCGTATTAAGTTATGTTTTTATGGTCTTGACACAAGGTCTTGACAAGGTCCGACATTATACTTTCCCTCCACATATGAAGATTAATGGTGATACAGGGGATGGTTCAACTAACAGGACATCCCTAACTGGGTAAATTCCCCTAGACTATGAGAAAGGAAACATGTGATAAGAACTGAAAAACATATGTTTGGTATCATAAGAACTTTACGTGTCCTTGTCTTGTTTAATGTAATGTTTTATCACTTTCTAAAATGTCTGCCTTAAAATGCTCCCTTGATCATGAAACCGTACTTAACGTGACAAGAACTGTTTTCTTATGGTGAACTGTTAAATGAACTGCATTCTTCTCACGAACCATGATATGCATGTTTTCCTACCTAGCCATAGTAATTCCCTTGGAATTGAAGTAACCTTGTTTTAACTTTATGTATTGCTTATTTTGCGCACTCTGACCATGTTTACATTAAGGCTTATTGCAAGTACGTGCCTCTTTGTGCAAGTGGTTTTCAATGAAAGTTGGATTTCATGTTTTTAATAAATGATAATGTTTTAGAAAAGTATTTGTATTCTTTTCAAAGGATTTATGTATGAAAGGATTTTCCTAAAAATGGTTTTTAAACCCCTTACTGGGCATTATTGCTCACCCTACGTTTTGTTTAAAATTTTTCAGGTACGGTTGATATTAATGAAGCTAAACAAAAGCAGTTGGTTTCCCAGAATCCCGAGCCTCACGATCCTCTGTTGTGATGAGACATGATATTTTGTTTGTAATGATGTAGTGTTAAGTGTATCATGTCTCATTAAGCACCCCGGTATTTGGGGGTCGCTACAGTTTGGGAATATGATCTCAGACTATAAATCATTTTGGGGAAAAAATTAAATGATATAACTCAAATCAATATCAATACATTGCTAAATAATTTTCCAAAACATTTATGTAAGCATCGTATTCGAATCAGATAAATTTGAATTTTTAATACATATACCGTTACCAATTCAATAATTTATATTCTTTCAGGCATATCCAAAAATGAATTCTTCTCTGATAGTGATGATGTCTGCTGACTTATTGAGGCGTTCAACTACAACCAATAAATATATCATTATCAAAGATAATTAAGAGAAAATTATTTACAAGTACCATTAATATAATTCCCATAATTTGTAAAAATACTTCTAGAAATAATATTTCCATTAAAAATTGAAATACCCAAAGGGTTTTTTACCAATATCTCATGAAATATCCGTAATCATTATAAACTATCATTATATGACTCTTCATAAGGGGTTTTAATGAAAATGAATATTTTAATATCCATAAAATCTTAAATAAGTGATGGTATCCTTAATTATTATTATAATTTGACATGGATACATAAACTTCTATAATATATAATTCCCTTTTATTCCTATCAAAATCTCTCATATTTTAAAAATAATTTTTTTTTAAATCATGGGATTCTATGTCTTCTAATAAGTATCATATGTGCTTTTACTATTAAAAAATCTATATTGAGGGAGATAATCACATGTAATTTCATAATAATATTTTTATAGGGCTCATTCATATAAATCAGAGATGTGATATCGAACTAAGGAGGGGAAGATAATATTTCTCTACTGATCATGATTCAATTAATTCATGATGATCATAAAAGATTTCACTTTGTCCATTTTCATACTTTTTCTCAGATTATAATACACATTGGCACATGGATTGGAGAATTTTACCATTATAGTCCACAAACATCATGCACATGAAACACTAATGTGGGGGAGGTTAATTCTATAAACCTATCTCTTTATTCATATTTTTAACTATCTTATTTTTATTACATTGGAAATGATTTTCCCTAGGACCACCCCTCACATACTTAAAACATTTTGTAGTCCACTTAATAAAATTTCCTCAATGCTTATTCACAGACATTGATAATACTGAAATTTTTTTCATCTTCTCCACATACCCTTTATATTTTCCATCAAAAAAAATCTTGTTTTTCTTTTCTAATCCATGAGATTCATATTTAAATACAACATCATTTACCACCTTTATATCAAATAGAAAAATATCTTCAATACTAGTGATGTCTCTTATGGATAATACCCCTGGGAAACATGGTTTTATGACAATGAATAATTTATAAACCATAAATTTAGGTTTGGTGATACTACAAGAAGAGTATATCACAATCCTTGAAAAATATTCATCATATTTACCAGCAGATTTATCATTCTCTTATTTTTACTCATATAACTCTTTCTTCATCATTATATGAACAATTTGAGTAATTTATATTTTAAAAAATATTTTCCTAAACTCATCCCAATACAAAGATTAAATTTCATCATGTTTCCTCATATTCCATAAAATGGTACATCATTGATCTAATTCCCCTTCCAAAAAGACAAATGTAAAAATGAAATTTTCATATATTGATCAATTGATAAGGGAAAATATATCTTTAGTGTTTAAATAAATTATTCAACAATATGTGGATTTATTAATACACTGAAAGAAGTTGGATGTTGTCTCATGATGGTCTATACATAATATATCTATCTTCTTTTTTCATTTAGAATTACAACATGATTCATATCATGAGAATTATTTGTGAGAAAATTAACTGGATATTTCATCCATATCCTATAATGTTTGGTTTCTGAAGAGTAAAATCATTGAATTATATGTTACACTCAATATTAAGACGGTTCTTTTGGGTTATATCTATCAACTCAAACTAAAATCACAATGTGAGTAACAGAAATTATTTTTGAAAATCACATAATATAAAAAATTTAATAGGAGGTGTAAATCATCAGAATTTATTTTTAATATATGACCATTAAGGTTTATCATATGCCATTAATAGTTATTATACACATAAATCAATTTTTATGTTTCATCAATAGTTTGTGAATTTCCCAACCATATCCCTTTGGGAGTTTCAAACTTGGTGTATAGTAAGGCCCATTGTCATGAACAAGTTCCTAATAAATTGTATCCCAATGAGGTGTTTTTATGTAGTTAGCCCTAAATAAATTTGTGATAGAGAAACATCCACTATTAAAATCCATAAATGGATCTAATTTTTTGGCAACCACTCACTCTATCCTTTATAAAAATTATAATAAATTTTAATAATCATTGAATTGTCCTTATATTTATCATTATACATATCCATTGATATGTCCGAACAAATAACAACAACAATATCCCTAGGGATATTATTTTCGTTATTTGTTCGTATATATCTATGGATATGTCATAAAATATTTTCATCCTACATTCAAAAGGATAATTAAATCTTTCTTCTAATACAAACAATTGTGACCCAAGATTTATAGACATGTATATTAAATTATTTCATATGAATATTAATCACATCACTGAAACATATGATCGGGGAACATAATATAATAATGTTTCTAGAAACATAGAAAAATAATCACCTATCCTCAGGAAAGATTATCAACATCACCATTAAATATATCCCTTTTAGTATTCCTACTTAATACCTTTCTTTAAAACTAGGGAAAGGGGAACCTAAGAAAGGATGGGGTCAGATGATTAGTAATGGTATCCAATAGATTGAAATAATAATAACACGAACATACGTGTATTAGGGAATGATCATAACATTTGAAAAGAATACCATTTGATATCGAAGACCATTATCGTCAATAAATACATAAAAATGGTCATTCATAAGATAATAATCATTAGATATTCGAAGAACATGATCCATTGTTGAATAAAATAGAAATGATACAGAGAGTTTTAAAACATATTATCAAAGAAAATTTTATATCAAGGTTATCCATCAAGACATTAATAAAATATTGGAGTTGGGAAGACCACCCATGTACCAACAATGGGACTGGAATGACCACTCAAGTGTCATCTAGTTTTAGGTTTGGGGAAAAATAACATTTAACATATTTTTCTGGGATTATGATGAACTCCCATGTACCATCCTATTTTTGTCTTGGAAAATTCTCTTTGTCAAAACTATCATATAGGATAGTGTCCTTTACTATAGTGAGTTCACTCCTCGTTATAGACCAGTAATACTATACTAAATCCCCATGTATTCTAACCATGTATTACTATATAGTGTTATATCCCTATTATATCCATTTTTATCTCATGATATATATAAATATAACCTATTCCATTGAGAGAGATATAGGCCACACCCATCACATAAATCAATCAAACATATGTGTTCCAAAATATCATAAAAATTCATCAAATTATTATCCATGAAATTAAATTTGTATCATAAACAGTTTATCATTTATTAACCTATGGAAAATATATAGTGTCACTAATCGTTTTTTCAAAGAACAACCAATGAAATGAAATGGGTTTCATAATTGTTTAATCATTGTATAAATTGTGGAAGAGTATTAGGTTACATGGAAAAATGTTCATTTTAATCATAAACCATTAAATGAAAGAAAGATAATGATGAGCATGGATCATATCCTTGGTAAATAATAATCTATATAAAAGTTTTTTATCATGTTTTTTAAGAATTCTGAATGATCACATGATACATTTTTTAGGTAAAATTACACATGTTTTAAAATATATTTTTTTATCATAAAACATTATCAAAATACATTTCATTGAAAAACACTTTGAAAACATATAACGTATGATTTAAATATAAATTTATAAATATTTTCATACATAAATAATTTTATTAATACAGTTATCTTTAAATTATCTCAAAAGTTAATTTGAATATATTTTTTGAAACATTTTTTTTGTAAAAAACATTGTTTTAGTAGAAAAAAACCATCTGATTGAAGAGTTTTATAATGTCTTAATTCATTAAAAACATTTTATTAATTATAAAAAAATAACAATTAGTATAAAAATGGAACAACTAAATGAATATTTCATTAATTTCTCAACTATAATAATATTTTTGATAATTTTAATGATACAGATCATAATATTTCATCTTTAGAGGTATAATAATAAGCAATCTCAATAAATTATTAGATCCTAACATAATACTATTACCAATTTGAGTAATTTTTGTGACATAATCCCTGTAAATGAATAAAATTAAATTATACCTAAAATATCACAAGGATAAATAAATTCATGAAATTACAAGTTAATGGGGACGTATATTCACCTTTTCCAAAATTATGGGTGCATAAAATAATTCATATATCCAAGAATTAAAATTGAGAAAAAAATCCATTATTTATTAAGTAACATTTGAATCGTAATACCCAAGAATGAGTAATGAAAATGGGAAAATTAATTATTATGAAAATAGGTAATGTTGTGATAAATCATTTCAAAGGATAGTATACAAACCAATCAATGAAATTGTAGGTGAACATGGAATGTTCCTCATGAAATTAAAAAAAAGGAGATAGAGATACATTACTACATGATTACCTTTTGAATCGTTTTCCCCGTAAAAGAAAAAAAATCATCTGAAACTTTTAATATAATTAAAAAATGAAATTAAAGATATAACATGCCATATGGTAGTATATACCCCAAAAAATTAATTGAGTGTTGAATATGATATAATTAATTAATTAATAAATGAGAGTCTAGAAATCACCTAACCAGTTTTTCTACCTTTGAACCCTAACACACATCAAAATAATTCCTCAAATTTATATCAAATATCAATTACATTTCAAGATAATAATAATAATATATTTTCATGTGAAATATTTAATAGACATAAATGAATTAGGTGGTGATTATGTAAAATAACTTATGGAATTAAAAAGCATGAAATATAATTCCCATACATTATGTCTTGGTGGTGATTAAGGCATATATCATTTGGAAGTAAATGAGTTAGATAGAATTACCTTACCATATGTCTTGACATCCATCACATATGTTCAAAACTCCTTTATTATAAATATATTTTTACTAAAAATATATTAGAAACATATTCATATATAACACACTATATAAGGTATTTACATGAAATTCTATTACGTATTTGTTAATACCTTCTTAAAGTTGCGTTTTGGGTAATAAAAACTTTTTTCGTATATTATTTTACTTTTTATATATATTCTAAATACATTGATGATGTTTTCATCATTTACATAATAAAATCCATGATATAAATATAATATATATTAATTACATATGTATTTAAATTAACCCATAAAATTTAGTAATATGAAATGAAATACACTATTCGTGGAGACAGTAGGCCATATGTACGAATGAAGGATGTTTTAGTTTTCTTATCATATTGAAATAAATAAAGTATAATATATTTAAATTATCAATACAATATAATTTTAATTACATATATATATCTCATATTTATATTAAACAAATTATTAATATAATCCTTGTATAGTGTGAATGAATGACATCACTTTGTAAGGTGGTAGTTTGTCATAAACATGGGTGATGTTATCGTATTCCCGCAAAATAGAAATAATGGAGAAATGTGTGATATAAAAATTTAAAAACAATTATAGTATCTTAAATATCATAGATATAATATATAAACTATAAGAAAATATTTATTCCCAACCTTGAAAGGTTGTAATGGAATAACAAATGTAATCAAGTCACGAGGCATTAGTTATTCATATAGATGAGCGATGATTATTTATCCCATCAGATATATGAGTATGATGTTTTAGGTCATAATAGAAAAATTAAAATGTCACATTATATGATATAAAGTTATTTTATTATATATTCATTATATAATATAAATTTAATGTGGTGGATGAGGAAATAAAATGAAAACACTTTTAGACAAACATTACCCCATCATTGGGTATCCTCCAAGGGTTTTCACTAAAACATTCAAATTTATTGTTTATACATAAGATAAGTCTTCAATGATGATATTATGGTTGGGTAGAATAGATTTGGTATGATATCGGATCATAAAATAGTTTTTTAAATTTTTAAATAGAGGGGGGGGAGGTTGTGGCCTTTTATAGATAGGGAAGATGACACAATTGGTCTTTTTGAAAAAAAGTTGGGTGTCCCCATGTTATTAAGAAAAAATATTAATTAAATAACTAAAAATGATAAATGTTTGTGTGTGGTAAAAATATGTATAAGGCCACAACCATAAACCTTACTTAATCTTGAGTTATTACATGATTACACATTGAGGATCTTTTCAGGTTTAGAGTTTTAGAGAATTAGATCATGAAACTTGCATTACATTCCACATTTAAACAAAGTGGTTGCATAAAAGACAATATTCATTCTTCCCATCAACGAAAACATATTTATAATAAAACATGGATTCTTTCATGACACATCCTTGACACTATCATCACATCATGTACCCTTCCCTTGACCGATGAAAAACATTTCAAAAACTTGGTATGAGCATAAAAATCTCAGTAAGGGATATAAAAATATGGAAAGGAAACATGAGTACATGTATACATAAGAATGAAATAATACTTTACCCATAAAACATAAGCACTTTAACATGCCTCATAAATTCATGAATAAATCATAGAAATCATAAGACATAAAATGAAACATGAGGCATTCATAACATTCTTACGTAGGGAGTAACCCTCTTAGTTACATTTGGAATACCCATCACAGTATATTCCCTAAATCTCTTCGGAGAAACCTTAACGTTTCACTCCTTCGTGTTACCCAATGCATTAGAGAGATATATCGGGCTCACCCGCCCTTAGTTAATCATGGAACCACACTTTCTTCATAACAATGCCCAAGAACCATAACATAATCGTATCACATAAAACATGCATAAATGAAACATAACATTTCCACATTTCAATCACAAGATATCAATAAATCACATTGATATAAAAAACCATATGAAAACCATTTTCAATACCAAAATAAAATAAAGGTAAAACATGGTAATTATTATTCTTTTAAAAATAAGGTATGGCTTGTAGAGGAAGCCGAAACTCAAATAATGGTCACGGCGGCGGAGAAGTCATTGTCGCCGCATACGTTTGAAAAAAACATTCCCTTTTGTCATTTTGTAAAAATTTTCGTATAAAAAGATTCCTTTTGGATAATCGTAAAAGTAAAAGGGGTTTATACACCATATAAAAGAATGTTTTTTATAAAACAAAATATGCCTCAATGGAAGGAGATTGAGACGAATTCCCTTACAAAGACGGTATCATTGGTTTAAGCATAAATCAATTACATAATTATGTGTGACAATCGAATACACAAAATATAAGTGGATATTAAGTGTAAAAAAATAAAAGTATATTCACACATATTCATATAACGACATATTTAAGGACTACATTTTTATCCCAAAAAATCAAATTTGGGATAAGAAGTTCCCTTTCATAAATTTGACAGCCTAACGACGTCACTACAAAATTAAAAAAATGAGTTGATGAGAGATAAAAAGGTTATCATCACATGGACATAAAATTTAAATCAATAAGGATATAGAAGTACATATCCCAACATAATATTATGTGAATTAAAATACATAACAAAAGAAGTCTTTTAAAAAGAGGAGGGTGAAAGGATCCCTTACCGACATGGGTATCTTTTGAAACATATGCCCCGTGAAAGAAGGACAATAGAAAATTGATGTAAATACTCATAAATGAAATTATATTACACAATGAGTAAAATAATGGGCAGTACATACACCAATCAAAGGAAATTGTGGCAAAAGTAGCATAAATCTCACGGGAATAAACATGAGTTGAAAAATCCCTTACGAAAACTCGGCGGCCTAACGGCGCCACTTAAAACTTCCAAAATGGATTGATGAGAGGAAATAGGGTCTCTCATCATATCAACATAAAGTTTAAAAAAATAGGAATATAAAAGAAAAACCCACATCATAACAAATATGAGCTTAAAATAACTGACATAAAGGAGAGTACTTACAAAGAAAGAGAGAGGTTAGATCTCTTACGAAACTTCGGCAGCCTAACGGCGCCACTCAAAACTTACAAAATGGATTGATGAGAGAGAATATGTTCTCTCATCATATTAACATAAAAATTACAGTATGATTAATATAAAATAACATCCCAATAACAATAAAGATGAGATTTAAATGGAATGACATAAAAGAGTGTACTTTAAAAGAAACACAGGAGTCAGATCCCTTACCTCAAGCCCAACTTGTCTTGTTCGTTTCATTATATTCCTGAATAATAAACTTTGGTCAATAAATAATTTCCAAATTACCTCCTTTAGAGATTATTATTCAGTTCAAATCACATATTCTAATGTTATAATAATTGTTTAATAATGTTAGTTCATATCAGACGTTTTTGCCGATGTTTGGTACATGAGTCAAAAATGAACTTGTTCGAAAAAAGATTGCCCATGTAGTTATATGTAAATAATTTCCAGAATAGTAATAATGATTAACATTTCATATATATCTATTAAATATTCATTTTATACTATTCCATATCATTTTGAGATAGAAAACTAAAAGCATCGTTCATAGAGACGGTAGGTCGTACGTACACATGAATGCTACTTTCATTTTTTTTTCATATTAATGGAATTAAAAAAATTAAAGAGATATATATATGTTATAATTATAGAATGTTATCCATAATTTAGATGTAATATATTACATATATATCCATTATATATATGCACATATAATATTACATAACATTTTGAGATAAGAAATGAAATGTACCGTTCATGGAGACGGTAAGCCGTACGTACGCTTGAACGCTACTTCCATTTCTATTTCATATTTAATGTAATAAAACATAATGATACATAATAGTATTTTAATTCCAGTATGGAATCATATATAATATAATTAAATATATCCTTTATACATACCACATATGGTATTAACGAATCAAATCACTTTGAGGGGGCGGTAGTCCACACTTCCTTAAATGAAGATATCGCGTTTACCCATAATGGAAACCATAAAGGTATGACATAAATGAAAAATACAGAAGCTTAAGTAAAACATAAACATATTAGATATCATATATAAATATAGTGTCATCTTAATGGCCACCTTTGAAGGTGTTAGAAGAATGTTGAACAATCATCGTTTCGAGAGGCAGAAATTCGCCATCCACGGAAACAGTATGTTCTTTAACCATTAGATGTAGGTGTGTGTGAGTGTAGCTCGAATCCTTCTTATAAAAACATCCTAGTATATTGATTATACTGGAGTTGTTACAAAAGAAAAGAATAAAAAGAGTTTATGGGGTTGGAGAAGTAAAATAAAACAAAATGACTCAAGTGAAGACATTACATTAAAATCGGGTAACTCCCTTTGGTTTGAGCTCAAAGGCTTCCTTGGGAAGACTTATGCCCAAAGTGAGGCTTCAAGGAGTAAGAGAGGGAAGTGGAGAGATAAAATGTGCAGGTTTGGCCGAGACAAAGGCTTTAGGAGTGTGGGTAAGGTGGTAGAGGTGGGGGCCTTTTATAAGAGGAGAGGAGGGGGACTCTTATAAAGTTACAAAATGTTACTTTATTTTAAAAAGAGTTTCGGATTTTAAAGGTCCCACATTGATTTATTTCAAGGTTAAGGTGATAAGGGTTCTAAATCCACTCATCCAATAGGTTTTGTACATGTGTAGGTCTTAGATATTACATTATCTTTCCATTTTATTTAAATCGTTAATAATGAGGTCATCGCTGCATCATCATGATGTCAAAAATAATTTAATTTATTTAATGTCTAAAAATTATAAAAAAATACTATGATGTAGTTAATATTTTTATCTTTCCAATTATTATTTATAGTCAAATATATGGCTTGTATAACCCCATGTAAAAATTGTTTTAGTAAAACATCTCATGTTTGTGTCATTTTTACTTTAACATTAAATAAAAAAATATTTGTGTCATTTCCCAACCAAAGTGGTTCCATGGGGTCCCCAAGTTGACCCATGGATTTTCATGGTCTGACATGACACATCCAATGAGAGTAGGACATGTTTATAGGTCATTTAATTTTATTAAGGCATTATTCTTACCATAAACCACACTAATTACCTCTAATCGCGATTAAAAACATAATAAGTTACTATTCACCAAAAAATTATTTTTATCCGATTGAACCAAATTTTACTTCTTAATGACAAACATGTATGTAAGATTTTTTAAATTCAAAACACAAAGATGGAAAAATTTCATTTAAACGGAAAAATCAGTTTTTATAAGTACCACTTAGTGGTGTCACTATTTATCAAATATTGAAGTTTTTCAGAAAAATCCCAAAAATTCACCCTAAGATAAATTTGATATTCTGAATTCAAAAATGAAGTATATTTTACAAAATTCAAAACCTATAAGTCACATTAATTAATTTAATAATTAATTCCCACTGTTAGAGCAAATAGTGTGTTTTTATGAAACAATAAGTATCAACAGATTGACACTAGTTTAAGTCTGATTTCAAAGAGAAATTAATTCCAACGACCACTATTGGATTTAATGGTAAAAATATATTCTAATTTCACTTTAAAACCAATTCAAAAGATAATATAATCATATAAATAAATTAGATTAAAAAGAGGTTTTGAATTAAAATACAACACTTTATACTATTCATTAAAAAATGAACTTTATCGGAAAGATACCAAAAATTTACACAAAGTAAATTTTGATGTCCCAATTATTAAGAAGAGTTTTATTTGGCCCAATAGAATGAATAAGAGTAAAAAAAAGAACTATATTTAATGATGGTCCGCCATCAATAGGCGATAAGTGAACTTTTAGTGAAAACTAGGGCATATACTCCTAAAATTGAATTCTATCCGTATTTTAAGCCTTTATCTTTTATTGGAAAAATTTAAAAACATTTAAAAACATTTATAATCATATTTTAGTTATTTCTATCCATTCCCGCCAATACAACGGCTACATGTTAACTACCATTTAAAATAATAGTATTTTATTATTAGAGTGCAATATAAGATTCCCAAGAAACTCGTTGTTGCGTGTTGGGTACGCCATCAAGCATAGCGTCCCCTTTAAAGTCATATTAATATTTTATTCACAATTAAGGATACATATAAATATGTCATATTCTTTATTTACCAGGGGTGTTACATCCTTCCCCCCTTTTGGGAATTGCATCCTCGCAATCTTTAAAATTGAGTATGGAAACATCCTTGAAATCCCCACATCGGAACAAGAGTCGGTAAAACAATCACTTTAAAATAAAGAAACATAAGTACAGAGGTCACCCGAGTTAACCCATACGAAGATTCCATGTAGAAAAACATGGAAATGGAAGAAAAATCAAAGGGTCATGTTCTTGAGGGAGAGTGATAGTAAACATGTCTAGTAGAAAGTTAACCATAAGAAAATAACAAACTTGTGATGGGTTAAACGATATTTGATTCCCTAGTAGGAAAAGTTAATAGACAAAATTTTTGTTTTAAGTTACTTTTTATTGAGGAATTCATTCATAAGGAAACATAATCACTTATCATGTTGACTTTCAACTTTTACTAGATTCTTAATCAAACTCATATTTTTTTCCAAAAGACGAGTATTTAGGGAGACTTGTTCGCATTAAGAGTACTATAATCTACTTCTAGAGAGTCACCTAATATACAAAAGAGAACTATATACTTCCCATGTCTTTAGACATTAACCAAAACCAAATCCAAAAAGGTTAGTACAAGATCAGATAATCCAGAAAAGGATAACCCTTTATAAAAAGAAAATCTATTCTTAATCTCCCAAATTTTTCCAACAAAACACAAAGTTCAACAAGGACCATTCTATATTAAATTTGTCCATAAAATTATTCAAAGTAAACCAAAATAATATTGAAACCCAAATATTTGAAGGATTTAGTCATATAGTCTTCCATGTTAAATCGTAACATTTATCTCCAAACAACATCAGTTGCTCCTAAATTCTCATATTGAAAAGTAATTAACCTAATCACATATCCTCCATGATAGGTTAATAATTTTCATAAATAACCCAAAATCAACTTACTCATAATTCATAAAATCATATAACTAAAAATAATCAGTCAAACTAACCAGGGACTTCACGTAGTCCAGTGGTAGGCGATAAATACTAGCCGCACTTTGGTTGTGGGTTCGATTCCCGCAGCTTTGTCTGACGTGACGGGTTGTCACACGGTCTGCGTGTTGTACTTTTTCCAAAACTATATAGTTCTCAAAAAAATTCCCAAAACGAGATAAAATCTTCAAAAATAAACATAACATATTTTAAACTCAAGTTTATCTCATGCCTTTCATTTTCCATCATATCATATTATAACCCATAATTACCTCAAAAGTAAGGATCATATAAACTCTAATGGTTACCTTTATAATTATTACCTAAACTTCCACATCGATTGGTCATCTCGTACATGATGCATTACAGAACATACCAAGGTTCAAGTGGTTGATCATGACTCATTGATAGTTGGTTTAGAACAACCACGAGTTTCCTAATTGAATCCCCCATTTATCTAGTATCTTAAACAGAGAACCCCCACAGTTTCCTTTAAACCTGTTGTCTCTTTGGTGCCTGCTAGATCCATCCATTCATTAAAAACAGAAAGGTCAGTGTGAGTATATCAACAAAACCATCATATACTAATGAGGAAGATAAACACCAAGATATACTTACTCATTCACTTTATCTAAAACTAGGACTCTTTCTGAAATCCTATCCATTTTGGTACTGTCACTTATGCTTAGAGAATACCCTAACCTCTAAAGTTATCTAAACCAACCTATGATACCAACTATAAGGCCCTAGCCTTAAACCTTAATTAATCTTGAGTTATTACAAGATTACACATTGAGGATCTTTTTAGGTTTAGAGTTTTAGAGAATTAGTTCATGAAACTTGCATTACATTCCACATTTAAACAAAGTGGTTACATAAATGATAGTATTCATTCTTCCAATCAATGGAAACATATTTAAAATAAAACATGGATTCTTTCTTGACACATCCTTGAAACTAACATGGCATCATGTACCCTTCCCTTGTCCTGTGAAAAACATCTCAAAAACTTGGGATTGGTATAAAAAGCTCAGTAAGGGATATAAAAATATGTAAAGGAAACATGAGTACATGTACACATAAGAATGAAATCATACTTTACCCATAAAACATAATCACTTTAACATTCCTCATAAAATCATGAATAAATCATAGAAATCATAAGACATAAAAGGTAACTTGAGGCATTCATAACATTCTTACGTAGGTAGTAACCATCTTGGTTACATTTGGAATACCCATCATAGTATATTCCCTAAATCTCTTCGGAGAAACCTTAACATTTCACTCCATCGCGTTACCCAATGAATTGGAGAGCTATATCGGCCTCACCCGCCCTTAGTTTATCACAGAACCACCCGTTCTTCATAACAGTGCCCATGAACCATAACATAATCGTATCACATAAAACATTCATGAAGGAAACATAACATTTCCACATTTCGATCACAAGATATCAATAAAACACATTGATATAAAAAACCTTATGAAAACCATTTTCAATACCAAAATAAAATAAAGGTAAAACATGGTACTTATTTTTCTTTTAAAAAGAAGGTATGGATTGTAGAGGAAGCCGAAACTCAAATAATGGTCACGGCAGTGGAGAATTCATTGTCGCCGCATACGTATGACAAAAACATTCCCTTTTGTCATTTTGAAAAATGCTTCGTATAAAAAGATTCCTTTTGGATAAATGTAAAAGTCAAAGGGGTTTATACACCGTATAAAAGAAAGCTGTGTATAAAACAAAATATTCCTCAATGGAAGGATATTGAGACGAATTCCCTTACAAAGATGGTATCCTTGGTTTAAGGATAAATCAATTACATAATTATGTGTGACAAAAAAATACACAAAATATATGTGGATATTAAGTGTAAAACAATAAGAGGATATTCACACATATTCATAGAATGACATATTCAAGGACTAAATTTTTATCCCAAAGAATCAAATTTGGGATAAGAAGTTCCCTTGCAAAAATTTGACAGCCTAACGGCGTCACTACAAAATTCAGAAAATGAGTTGATGAGAGATAAAAAGGGTATCTCTTTACATGGACATAAAATTTAAATCAATAAGAATATAGAAGGACATATACCAAAATAATATTATGTTAATTAAGATACATAACAAAAGAAGTATTTTAAAAAGATGAGGGTGAAAGGTTCCCTTACAGACATGGGTATCTTTCGAAACATACGCCCCGTGAAAGAAGGAAAATACAAAATTGATGTAAATACTCATAAATGAAAGTATATTACAAAATGAGTTAAATAATGGGTAGTACATACACCAATCAATGGAAATTTTGGCAAATGTTGCATAAATCTCACGGGAATAAAAGTGAGATGACAAATCCCTTTGGAAAACTCGGCAGCCTAATGACGCCACTTAAAAATTCCAAAATGGATTGATGAGAGGAAATAGGGTCTCTCATCATATAAAAATAAAGTTTACAAAAAGAGTAATATAAAATAAAATCCGCCATCATAAAAAATAGGAGCTTAAAAGAAGTGACATAAAGGAGAGTACTTAAAAAGAAAGAGAGAGGTTAGATCTCTTACGAAAATTTGGCAGCCTAACGGCGCCACTCAAAACATCCAAAATGGGTTGATGAGAGAGAATAGGGTCTCTCATCATATGAAAATAAAAATTACAGTAAGAGTAATATAAAAGAACATCCCAATAACAAGAAATATGAGATTTAAAAGGAATGACATAAAAGAGTGTACTTTAAAAGAAAGAGAGGAGTCGGATCCCTTACCTCAAGTCCAACTTGTCTTGTTCGTTTCTTTATATTACTGAATAATAAACTTTGGTCAATTAATAATTTCCTAATTTCCTCCCTTATAGATTATTATTCAGTTTATATCACATATTATAATGTTATAATAATTTTGTAATAATGTTTGTTCATATCAGACGTTTTTGCCGATGTTTGGTACATGAGTCAAAAATGAACTTGTTCGAAAAAAGAATTCTCATGTAGTTATAAGTAAATAATTTCCAGAATTGTATTAATGATTAAAATATCATATATATCCAGTAAATATTCATTTTATACTATTACATATCATTTGGGGATAGAATACGAAAAGCACCATTCATGGAGACGGTAGGCCGTACGTACGCATGAACGCTACTTTCGTTATTTTGTCATATTAATGGAATTAAAAAATGAGAGATATATATATTTGTTATAATTCTAGAATGATATCCATAATTTAGATGTAATATATTACATATATATCCATTATATATATGTACTTATAATATTACATAACATTTTGAGATAAGAAATGAAATGTACAGTTCATGGAGACGGTAAGCCGTACGTACGCATGAACGCTACTTCCATATCTATTTCATATTTAATGGAATTAAAACATAATGATACATAATAGTATATTAATTCCAGTATGGTATCATATATAATATAATTATATATATCCTTTATACATACCACATATGGTATTAACGAATCAAATCACTTTGAGGGGGCGGTAGTCTGCACATCCTTAAATGAAGATATCGCGTTTACCCATAATGGAAACCATAAAGGTATGCCATAAATGAAAAATACAGAATCTTAAGTAAAACATAAACATATTATAAATCATATATATATATATATACTGTCATCTTAATGGCCACCTTTGAAGGTGTTATAAGAATGTTGAACAATCATCGTTTCGGGAGGTAGAAATTCGCCATCCACGGAAACAGTATGTTCATTAACCATTAGATGTAGGTGTGTGTAAGTGTAGCTCGAATACTTATTATAACAACATCCTAGAATATTGAATATACTGAAGTTGTTACAAAATAAAATAATAAAAAGAGTTTAGGGGGTTGGAGAAGTAAAGTAAAACAAAAGGACTCAAGTGAAGACATTACCTTAAAATCGGGTAACTCCCTTTGGTTTGAGCTCAAAGGCTTCCTTCGGAAGACTTCTGCCCAAAGTGAGGCTTCAAGGAGTAAGAGAGGGAAGTGGAGAAAGAAAATGTGCAGGGGATGGCCGAGCCAAAGGCTTTGGGAGTGTGGGTAAGGTGGTAGAGGTGGGAGCCTTTTATAAGAGGAGAGAAGGGGCACTCTTGTTAAGTTACAAATTGTTACTTTATTTTCAAAAGAGTTTCGGATTTTAAAGGTCCCACGTTGATGTATTTCGAGGATAAGGTGATAAGGGTTCGAAATCCACTCATACAATAGGTTTTGGACATGTGTAGGTCTTAGATATTACATTATATTTCCATTTTATTTAAATCGTTAAATAATGAGGTCATCGCTGCATCATCATGAGGTCATAAATAATTTAATTTATTTAATGTCTAGAAATTATAAAAAAAATACTATGATGTAGGAAAGCTTTTTATCATTCCAATTACTATTTATAGTAAAAAATATGACTTTTATAACCCCATGTAAAAATTGATTTAGTAAAACATCTCATGTTTGTGTCATTTTTACTTTAACATTAAATAAAAAGATATTTATGTCATTTCACAACCAAAGTGGCTTCATGGGGTCCCCAAGTTCACCCATGGATTTTCGTCGTCGGCCATGACACATCCAATGATGGTAGGACAAGTTTCTAGGTCATTTCATTTTATTAAAACATTATTCTTACCGTAAACTACACTAATTACCTCTAATAGCGATTAAAAGCTTAATAAGTTACTATTCACCAAAAACTTATTTTTATCCCATTGAACCACATTTTACATCTTAATGACAACCATTTATGTTGGATTTTTTAAATTTAAAACACAAATATGGAAAAATTTCATTTAAACGGAAAAATCAGTTTTTATACGTACCACTTAGTGGTTTCACTATTCATCAAAAATTAAAGTTTTTCAGAAAAATCCCAAAAATTCACCCTAAGATATATTTGATATTATTAATTCAAAAATGAAGTCTATTTTAAAAAATTCAAAACATATAAGTCACATTAATTAATTTAATAATTAATTCCCGATGTCAGAGAAAATATCGTGTTTTTATGAAACAATAAGTATCAACAGATTGACACTAGTTTAAGTATAATTTCAAAGGGAAATTAATTCCAACGACCACTATTGGATTTAATTGTAAAAATATAATCTAATTTAATTTTAAAACCAATTAAAAAGATAATATAATCATATAAATAAATTAGATTAAAAAGAGGATTTGAATTAAAATACAACACTTTACACTATTCATTAAAAAATGAACTTTATCGGAAAGATACCAAAAATTTACACAAAGTAAATTTTGATGTCCCAATTCATAAGAAGAGTTTTATTTGGTCCAATATAATGTATAAGATTGAACAAAACTATATTTAATGATGGTTCACCATCAAAAGGCGATAAGTGAACCTTTAGTGAAAACTAGGGCATATACGCCTAAAATTGAACTCTTTCTGTATTTTAAGCCTTTATCTTTTATTGGATAAATGTAAAAACATTTAAAAACATTTATAATCATATTTTAGTTATTTCTATCCATTCCCGCCAATACAACGGCTACATGATAACTACCATTTAAAATAATATTATTTTATTATTAGAGTGCAACATAAGATTCCCAAGAAACTCGTTCTTGCGTGTTGGGTACGCCATCGAGCATAGCGTCCCCTTTAAAGTCATATTAATATTTTATTCACAAATATGGATAAATATAAAGATGTCATATTCTTTATTTACCTGGGGTGTTACATCCTTCCCCCCTTTTTGGAATTGCGTCCTCGCAATCTTTAAAATTGAGCTTGGAAACATCCTTTAAAGTCCCACATCGGAACAAGAGTCGGTAAAACAATAAATTTAAAATAAAGGAAGATAAGTACAGAGGTCACCCGAGTTAACCCATACTAGGATTCCATGTAGAAAAACATGGACATGGAAGAAAAAGCAAAGGGTCATGTTCTTGAGGGAGAGTGATAGTAAACATGTCTAGGAGAAAGTTAACGATAAGAAAATCACAAACTTGTGATGGGTTAAACGGTATTCGATTCCCCAGTAGGAAAATATAATAGACAACATTTTTGTTTTAAGTTACTTTTTATGGAGGAATTTATTCATAAGGAAACATAATCACTTATCATGTTGACTTTCAACTTTTACTAGATTCCTTAATCAAACTCATATTTTTTTCCAAAAGACGAGTATTTAGGGGGACTTGTTCGCTTTAAGAGTACTATAATCAACTTCTAGAGAGTCACCTAATCCACAAAAGAGAACTATATACTTCCCATGTCTTTAGACTTTAACCAAAACCAAAACCAAAAAGGTTTGTACAAGATCAGATAATCCAAAAAAGGATAACCCTTTATAAAAATAAAATCTATTCTTAATCTCCAAAATTTGTCCATAAAACCCCAAAGTTCAACGAGGACCATTCTATAATAAATTTGTCCATAAAATTCTTCAAAGTAAACAAAAATAATATTGTAACCCAAATATTTGAAGGATTTAGTCACATAGTCTTCCAAGTTAAATCGTAACATTTATCTCCAAACAACATCAGTTGATCCTAAAGTCTCGTATTGAAAAGTAATTAACCTATTCACATATACTCCATGACAGGTTAATCATTTTCATAAATAACACAAAATAAACTTAATCTTAACTCATAAAATCATATAACTAAAAAGAATCAGTCAAACTAACCAGGGACTTCACGTAGTCCAGTGGTAGGTGATAAATACCGGTTGCACTTTGGTTGTGGGTTCGATTCCCGCAGCTTTGTCTGACGCGACGGGTTGTCACACGGTCTGCGTGTTGTCCTTTTTCCAAAACTATATAATTCTCAAAACATTTCCCAAAACGAGATAAAATCTTCAAAAATAAACATAACATATTTTAACCTCAAGTTTATCTCATGCCTTTCATTTTCCATCATATCATATAATAACCCATAATTACCTCAGAAGTAAGGATCATATAAACTCTAATGGTTACCTTTATAATTATTACCTGAACTTCCACATCGATTGGTCATCTCGTACATGATGCATTACAGAACATACCAAGGTTCAAGTGGTTGATCATGACCCTTTGATAGTTGGTTTAGAACAACCACGAGTTTCCTCATTGAATCCCCCATTTATCTATTATCTTAAACAGATAACCACCACAGTTTCCTTCAAACCTGTTGTCTCTTTGATGCCTGCTAGATCCATCCATTCACTAAAAACAGAAAGGTTAGTGTGAGTATATCAACAAAACCATCATATACAAATGAGGAAGATAAACACCAATATATACTTACACATTCACTTTATCTAAAACTAAGACTCTTTTTGAAATCCTATCCATTATGGTACTGTCACTTAGGCTTAGAGAATACCCTAACCTCTAAAGTTATCTAAATCGACCTCTGATACCAACTACAAGGCCCCATCCTTAAACCGTAATTAATCTTGAGTTATTACAAGATTACACATTGATGATCTTTTCAGGTTTAGAGTTTTAGAGAATTAGATCATGAAACTGGCATTACATTCCACATTTAAAAAAAGTAGTTACATAAAAGATAGTATTCATTCTTCCCATCAACGGAAATGTATTTAAAATAAAACATGGATTCTTTATTGACACATCCTTGACACTATCATCACATCATGTACCCTTCCCTTGACCTGTGAAAAACATTTCAAAAACATGGGTTGAGCATAAAAAGCTCAGTAAGGGATATAAAAATATGGAAAGGAAACATGAGTACATGTATACATAAGAATGAAATCATACTTTACCCATAAAACATAAGCACTTTAACATGCCTCATAAAATCATGAATAAATCATAGAAATCATAAGACATAAAAGATAACTTGAGGCATTCATAACATTATTACGTAGGGAGTAACCCTCTTGGTTACGTTTGGAATACCCATCACAGTATATTCCCTAAATCTATTCGGAGAAACCTTTACGTTTCACTCCTTCGCTTTACCCAATGCATTGGAGAGCTATATCGGGCTCACCCGCCCTTAGTTTATCACGGAACCACCCGTTCTTCATAACAATGCCCATGAACCATAATATAATCATATCACATAAAACATGCATAATGGAAACATAACATTTCCATATTTCAATCACAAGATATCAATAAAACGCATTGATATAAAAAACCTTATGAAAACCATTTTCAATACCAAAATAAAATAAAGGTAAAACATGGTATTTATTTTTCTTTTAAAAAGAAGGTATGGCTTGTAGAGGAAGCCAAAAATCAAATAATGGTCACGGCGGCGGAGAAGTCTTTGTCTCCGCATACGTATGACAAAAACATTCCCTTTTGTTGTTTTGTAAGACGCTTCGTATAAAAATATTCCTTTTAGACAAACGTAAAAGTCAAAGGGGTTTATACACCGTATAAAATAAAGTTGTGTATAAAACAAAATATGCCTCAATGAAAGGAGATTGAGACGAATTTTCTTACAAAGACGGTATCCTTGGTTTAAGGATAAGTCAATTACATAATTATGTGTGACAAATGAATACAAAAAATATATGTGGATATTAAGTGTAAAACAATAAGAGGATATTCACACATATTCATAGAACTACATATTCAAGGACTACAGTTTTATCCCAAAGAATCAAATTTGCGATAAGAAGTTCCCTTGGAAAAATATGATAGCCTAACGACGTCACTACAAAATTCAGAAAATGAGTTGATGAGAGATAAAAAGGTTATCTCATCACATGGACATAAAATTTAAATCAATAAGGATATAGAATGACATATCCCAACATAATAGTATGTTAATTAAAATACATAACAAAATAAGTCTTTTAAAAAGAAAAGGGTGAAAGGTTCCCTTGCCGACACGGGTATCTTTCGAAACATACGCCCCGTGAAAGAAGGACAATACAACATTGATGTAAATACTCATAAATGAAATTATATTACACAATGAGTAAAATAATGGGCAGTATATACACCAATAAAAGGAAATTTTGGAAAATGTAACATAAATCTAATGGGAATAAAAGTGAGATTAAAAATCCCTTACGAAAACTCGGCAGCCTAACGATGCCACTTAAAATGTCCAAAATGGATTGATGAGAGGAAATAGGGTCTCTCATCATATAAATATAAAGTTTAAAAAAAGTGGAATATAAAAGTAAATCCCCCATCATAAAAAATAGGAGGTTAAAAGATGTGACATAATGGAGAGTACTTAAAAAGAAAAAGAGAGGTTAGATCTCTTACGAAAATTCGGCAGACTAACGGCGCCACTCAAAACTTCCAAAATGGATTGATGAGAGAGAATAGGGTCTCTCATCACATGAAAATAAAAATTACAGTAAGTGTAATATAAAATAACATCCCAATAACAGGAAATATGAGATTTAATAGAAATGACATAAAAGAGTGTACTTTAAAAGATAGAGAGGAGTCAGATCCCTTACCTCAAGTCCAACTTGTCTTGTTCGTTTCTTTATATTCATGAATAATAACCATTGGTAAATTAATAATTGTCTAAGTAACTAATTTAGATATTATTATTCAGTTTATATCACATATTATAATGTTATAATAATTGTTTAATAATGTTAGTTCATATCAGACGTTTTTGCCGATGTTTGGTACATGAGTCAAAAATGAACTTGTTCGAAAAAAGATTGCCCATGTAGTTATAAGTAAATAATTTCCAGAATAGTATTAATGATTAAAATATCATACATATCCCGTAAATATTAATTTTATACAATTACATATCATTTGGTGATAGAAAACGAAAAGCACCGTTCATGGAGAAGGTAGGTCGTACGTACGCATGAACGCTACTTTCATTTTTTGTCATATTAATGGAATTAAAACAAAATGAGAGAGAGATATATATGTTATAATTCCAGAATGATATCCATAATTTATATGTAATATATTACTTATATATCCATTATATATATGTACTTATAATATTACATTACATTTTGAGATAATAAATGAAATGCATTGTTCATGGAAACGGTAAGCCGTATGTACGCATGAACGCTACTTCCATTTGTATTTCATATTTAATGGAATTAAAACATAATGATACATAATAGTTTTTTAATTCCATTATGGTATCATATATAATATAATTAAATATATCCTTTATACGTACCACATATGGTATTAACGAATCAAATCACTTTGAGGGGGCGGTAGTCTGCACTTCCTTAAATGAAGATATCACGTTTACCCATAATGGAAACCATAAAGGTATGACATAATTGAAAAATACAGAAGATTTAGTAAAACATAAACATATTAGATATCATATATAAATATAGTTCCTTATTAATGGCCACCTTTGAAGGTGTTAGAAGAATGTTGAACAACCATCGTTTCGGGAGGCAGAAATTCGCCATCCACAGAAACAGTATGTTCTTTAACCATTAGATGTAGGTGTGTGTAAGTGTAGCTCGAATCCTTCTTATAAATACATCCTAGTATATTTAATATACTATATTTGTTACAAAAGAAAATAATAAAAAGAGTTTATGGGGTTGGAGAAGTAAAATAAAACAAAAGGACTCATGTGAAGACATTACCTTAAAATCGGGTAACTCCCTTTGGTTTGAGCTCAAAGGCTTCCTTGGGAAAAATTATGCCGAAAGTGAGGCTTCAAGGGGTAAGATAAGGAAGTTTAGAGACAAAATGTGCAGGGTTTGGCCGAGCCAAAGGCTTTGGGAGTGTGGGTATGGAGGTAGAGGTGGGGGCCTTTTATAAGAGGAGAGGAGGGGCACTCTTGTAAAGTTACAAAATGTTACTTTATTTTCAAAAGCGTTTCAGATTTTAAAGGTACCAAATTGATGTATTTCGAGGATAAGGTGATAAGGATTCGAAATCCACTCATCCAATAGGTTTTTTACATGTTTCGGTCTTAGATATTATATTATCTTTCCATTTTATTTAAATCGTTAAATAATGAGGTCATCGCTGCATCATCATGATGTCATAAATAATTTAATTTATTTAATTTCTAAAAATTATAAAAAAAACTATGTTGTAGTAAATCTTTCTATCTTTCCAATGACTATTTATACTCAAAAATATGACTTGTATAACCCCATGTAAAAATTGTTTTAGTAAAACATTTTATGTTTGTGTCATTTTTTCTTTAACATTAAATAAAAAGATATTAATGTCATTTCCCATCCAAAGTGGCTCCATGGGGACCCCAGGTTGACCCATGGATTTTCTTGGTCGGCCATGACACATCCAATGAGGGTAGGACATCTTTCTAGGTCATTTCATTTTATTAAAACATTATTCTTACCATAAACTACACTAATTACCTCTAATCGCGATTAAAAACATAATAAGTTACTATTCACCAAAAAAATATTTTTATCCCATTGAACCAAATTTTACTTCTTAATGACAACCATGTATGTCGGATTTTTTAAATTGAAAACACACAGATGGAAAATTTTCATTTAATAGGAAAAATCAGTTTTTATAAGTACCACTTAGTGGTTTCACTATTCATCAAAAATTGATGTTTTTCAGAAAAATCCAAAAAATTCACCCTAAGCTATATTTGATATTATGAATTCAAAAATGAAGTATATTTTACAAAATTCAAAACATATAAGTCAAATTAATTAATTTAATAATTAATTCCCGCTGTCAGAGGAAATAGCGTGTTTTTATGAAACATTAAGTATCAACAGATTGACACTAGTTTAAGTCTGATTTCAAAGTGAAATTAATTCTAACGACCAATATTGGATTTAATGGTAAAAATATATTCTAATTTCACTTTTAAACCAATTAAAAAGATAATCTAGTCATATAAATAAATAAGATTAAAAAGAGGTTTTCAATTAAAATATAACACTTTACACTATTCATTAAAAAATGAACTTTATCGGAAGGATACCAAAAATTTACACAAAGTAAATTATGATGTCCCAATTTTTAAGAAGAGTTTTATTTGGTCCAATAGAATTTATAAGAGTGAAAAAAACTACATTTAATGATGGTTCGCCATTAAAAGGCGATAAGTGAACCTTTAGTGAAAACTAGGGCATATACGCCTAAAATTGAATTCTTTCCGTATTTTAGGCCTTTATCTTTTATTGGATAAATGTAAAAACATTTAAAAATATTTATAATCATATTTTAGTTATTTATATCCATTGACGCCAATACAACGGCTACATGTTAACTTCCATTTAAAATAATATTATTTTATTATTAGAGTGCAACAAAAGATTCCCAAGAAACATGTTGTTGCGTGTTGGGTACGCCATCGAGCATAGCATCCCTTTTAAAGTCATATTAATATTTTATTCTCAAATATGGATAAATATAAAGATTTCATATTCTTTATTTACCTGGGGTGTTACAATATGTCTAGAAAATGGGTTTTGGACAAGTTTATAGGTAATTTTTCACTTAAGTTTAATGATTATTCCCTTAGTAAACCTGTTTTTCTCTTATTCACATTGATTAAATTTAATTGTTTTGAATAATATTTTTTTAAAAAAATTAAGGGGGTATATTTACAGATTATAAATAATAATTATTTTAGATATGTAATATATTTTTTCAATTTAAATTCAAATAATTGGGTGTAAATAAATTTAAAATTAATCTGGTAGACTTGACGGGACAACATGTTTCTTAAAGTGAAAATGTTCAAATGATCGAGAAGTTTTTATAACCAATTTCAATTTTAAATTTATTCCAATGACTATAGTTATATGTATTTATTTATAATTAAATTTATCAAATTTTGAAACTAATTTAAATTGTAATTTAAAATATAAATAAATTAAAAAATATTGTTTCCTTGATTAATTTAGTAATTTTTACTATTTATCAAAAAATCAGACTTCTCTGAAAATACCAAAACATCTACCTAATATGGTATTCATATTATAACCTCAAAAATGAATTTTATTTTATCAAATTTATTATATAAATGTGTCAAAAATTATTTCTAAATACTTTGTTCCTTTAAAAGGTGACAAAACCACTTATTAGAACAATATAATTTTTAAGCATGATATTGGACTTATTATCATCACATATTCATGACACAAAAATTATAAATGTAAAATAGTAAATAGAATATTTACAATATCAATTCCACAAAAATATTTCTCAAAAATTGGTTTAAATAATTTATTGAGTTAAAAAAATTTACATAAAAGATATTTTTTCGTAAAATGATTGAATCTTTTTTTAAAAAGGGTTTTATATTAATTTAATTTTAATTGGTCACAGAATAATTAATCTTATATAAATTTGTAATCCATGTTATAAAAGTTTTATTAATTTTATTCATAACATTAATTCCAATATCATGTAGAAAAATATAATATTAGATAATAATATTTTAATAATATGTCATGTTTAATTTAAACTTAGTGTTGTTTACAACCAAATCTAAACATACTGTTTCATTAAAAAGTGATAATGCAGTGTTGTGTGTTTTATATGATTAAAATTGTGTGCTGTATAGATCGAGATAATTTTTTTTCATGTAATGCATTAAAATATTACTACTTTCATGTTACGTAAGAAATAATCAATGCTTTATCAAATAAAAAAAAATTAGAAATGATGAAATTATTTTGAAAATAATATTTCAAAAAATATATGGGGTTATAGAATATTCAATACATTATTATAAAGAACCTAATCATCTTCTTAGGCCTCATTGATCCTCTCAATAAAATATGGCTCTATAGTTATTTTAGTGTGGTATGATAAAGTTATTTTTATTATCCCAATTTCTATCCTATGGGTCTCAAAGAATATTGTGTCACTTCAAATAATTAGCATATAATGGTTTTTATGAACCTTTTTACTGATGTCTTCTTCTATATTTACTTGCATTATATTTTTTTAATTTAATAAACATTCATAATCCATGAACATTTGTAAGCACCGTTGTTGACACATATTAAGCGTCTTTTTTATGTATATATAATTGTGGATTATATGATAAATATATATTTCAAAATTTTCCAATATATATAATGTCTCAAACTCATAAACTCTAATATAAGAGTGTCTAGTTCAACATCAGGAGTTCTGTATTTATTCTAATAGTATTTTAACATATGGGAAGAATAGGATATCACTTTTTCAAATTACATGAGTACTAAATCCAACCATTTATTAAAAAAATATCTTATATCCAAAATTTATTCATAGTAGCGTGTAATGTGACTAGAGGAGCAATGATTTTCCTCTTCATCAAATCTATAAATCACTCTTCTCAATTATCATTCAAGAAAAAAAATCCCCCCCCTTCTTTGTTATCATAGTTTGTTCACAATAAATTCTTGAGATGTTTATCAATAATCGGTTATAATACCCTACTAATCAAAGGAAACTATTAATATACTTCATTAAAATAGGTCTCATATATTTTTAAATTTCTTTAGATTCTAAAGTATCCATAGACATCCATTTTTGGTTATAAAATTCAACTTGAATGTTACCTCCTCCAACAATAGCTCTCATTTACAATTCATTTCAGATATTTTTTCCCTAGAATGTATTCTGTATAGTATGACATACATCATTTTCTTCCACCCTGATTCTTTAGCTGATAAGAATATTGACTATAAATAACATCATAATTTTTTAAGGAAATCCCTAATTAATATATTAATTAAGTTTATAATTATTACTAGATAATTATTGATTCCAAATGGAATCTGTAACGACCAAAACAATCATTACTAAAAATTCCTCTTGATATGATTAAAATTTTAATTATGTAAAATTTTTATATAAATGTGAACATCATTGATTTTCTTTTTTTTTATTTTAAAATATCATTATGAATTGTTAATGTTGATAATATAGACGATGAAAAGTGATCACATGATTAGTTTAAATATAGGGCTTTAACAAATCCAATTTACTCCGACAAAGGAAGCGATGACCACATTTAGTATACTTTCCACAAATGAAGCCCATTTTCAAAGCTCAGAAAGTAGGTGGCATCATTGGGATTCACTCTTGACCAAGCCCAATCCAAGCATCAATATGTTAAGCTCGAATGAAACCTCCAATGATAGAAGTGGAAGTTGATAGAGATTACCACCCGAGCAATGTTATCTAAGCCACCTCAAGAGTATGTCACCATCGCACACCTTACCCTTTGGCCTTATGCAAGTGTAATAAGGGGTTATGTAACAATACCATACCACTATGATTATGTTGGTTATTTTTTTTATAAAAATGAATATAAATTAATTTTATTATTTTTACTTCATAAATAGTTTTTAAAACGCAAATAGTATTTTTAGTTAATATTCAACTAAGAATTATATTTTGATGAATTTATGGATTTTTTATTTAAATATTATTTTAATAAAATATTATTAACATTAAATTATTTTTTAATAAATATAAATGATCATATAATTTTATGAATTTAATTGTAATTTTTATTAAGGTTTGTAAGTCGTTTTTGTCAAAACCAATGAATTTTCGATAAATGATCATTCTTTTTAAAAGTAAAAATACAAATATGTAGAAAATTATTTAGATAAAATTAATATTAATTTTGGAATAAGGATGTGGAAATTAACCAATGGTTAATTTTTCATAATTTTGTGAGATAGTCTAATTTCAGGGTAAATTTTAAATTCTGTTTAAGTATATATTGTGATTTATGACATCATAATGACCCCATATTGATGTAATAAAATATTATAAATTATATTTTCGGCCAATATATGTCTTAAAATTAAAATAATTTCATATCAGATTTTTTTATCTATTTTTCAAAGCATCAGTCGACCCTTGAATACTTATAAAATATTTTTCCTTTCTAAATTGTTTTCCTTGAGAGTGTGACTCACCTCCACATAAGAAACCCAATTATTTTAATAATTTCTGCCATTTTACATATAAAATATTGTTTTCCTCTACAATTTGGCAAAAACCTGGGGAAAAAACCAAGGGATAGTTTTTGGTATTGATTAGTTCAATGTGTGGTGACCCAAACCTAAATAATAATGAATTAGCTCTCCTTTCGTATATAAACCCAACCATGCTCCCACTTCCTCTTCACTCAAAAAATTTAGGGTTCCTCTAAACTCTTACCTCCTCTATCAAAATTCATCACAAGGTTCCCCAAGCTCCCAATAAGTATCACTCAAGCCTCTCCCAAGTCTATGGTATCACACATCCAAGTAAAGGATTTCCACTTTTCTTATTTTTGATTCAATTTCATTACGCTGTTATAACATTTTATTTAAAATTATAAATGTTGGGGTATGATTTAGAACCTACCCGTTACTGCCCTATATATGTTCGAATGATGATATAACCCTTTCTATCTAATTAAATTCTTCCCATGTGCACCTGTTACCATGCCGAAATTTCGTAAGGAATATCTCTCTCCACATTTACATTCAAGAAATTATTTTGTATTGTGAATATAAATTCCGTTAATTATTTTGGGTCATGTATCTATATGAAACCTTTACTATCCATTTCATTTTCATATTATGAGACACCCATTTCTCTCTCATCATCAATTTTTTTAATTCTTGTGTCACATCATTACGCTATTGAAATTGAACCGCAATTTTCCAAGCCAATGTCCTTGTGTAGTGAATACCATGCCAATTTCTCTATCGAGGGTACTCACCATTATGCACATTTACGTATTGATTATACTGTTTAATGTATGAATTCCAAATTTCCATTATCATGGAATAAATGATGAGGTTTAATGAATCCATGTTATATGATCCATGTGGCACATATATGCATGAAATGAAATGTTTAAGAAGGATGCACCCTGATAACACTCCAATTCATTGGGTAATGATTATTATCATGATACGTCATGTTAAATTAGGGTTTACTCATTTTAATTCAATATTAATGAGGGTATAGTAATTATTCATGTTCAATGGCCATTTTATCATGCTAAAATCATGTTAAATGTTATTCCCACATTTCAGTGCCATGTTAATCGTGTTATATCATGACTTTATGTTCATGATTCTATTATGATCCATTTATATTCCTATTATCTAAAATGTATTGTATATTTCTTGTTATGAATTGTTAACTCTCTTACTAGGATTTATTTCTCACCTTTTTCTTATTCATGTCCTCAGGTTATCCCATTCAATGCTATGTAGGAGGGAATATAGTGGTCATGTAAATAAGTTTTCAATAAGATGTTGCTTCCTATATTTTAAGTTGTTATGTAATGTTACTAAGGCCCAAAGACACTAAACCTATTGTTATTCTATGTTGAATAAAGTGATGTTTAATATGTAATAAATCCAATTTATGTGAGTAATAAAATTTAGGGTTGTTATAGAATCATTTGGATCATATAGTAAAAATAAATTTAACAAAATGTAGTCTTGGGTATATCCCCTTCTTCTTCATTTCATGATAGTTTCTCGAACTAATATACATCATAGTGAAATAATAAGAACCACGGAACTGAATTAAAAATACATAATTCAATAGAATATTAAATTATTCATTATACAGATCTTTTTAACATCACAATAATCAATGAAGTGTTGCATTAACCCATCATTCTTCTTGAGGATGTGTACACATGCTTCCCAATGTGAAGTAGTCGAGCATATGAACCCTTTATCCAAATTCAGCCAACATGAATTCTTCACCACCAAAATTTTTAAAATTTCATTCTATACGGATTTTCTAATATCATTAATTCATTGGGTATAAGATAGATTTAAAATAAAATGTCGTTTCTATGATTAATACTATACAATTTCTTAGAAATAACATCAATGTATTTCCATAAAATGGGTGTGAGTTCAAGGATTATCATTTCCTAATTCTCAATCACTTGTTAAATATACACTTTATTATAATGAAATAATATAAATTCATGAGATGATGATAACAATTGAGTTTCATTATCCTCCATTAACATGTATAAAATAATATGATGGTTCACAGTATGTAGGGTGATTTCCTTCTATCAGCAATATCAGTTATCGGTATAAAAGGAAGAAAATACATTCCTAAATTAACATTGAATTCAATTATTTAAATTATCCGAAGGTTCCAATTATTATCATACCCAAAAATATAATTTTTATGAGATATTTATATATTATGAAATAATTTCCACCAATTTCATTTTTACCAATAGCACTATATCCAAGCTTTATAATTTTTTTGAAAAGATCTACTAAACATGAATCATATGAAAGAATTTATAGAACAAGTTTCACAAAGTTTATTCTAATGTTATTTAATGAATAACTAGTATACCTATCTTGAAATTCATTTCAGGATCCACTATATCATATGTGATGGTATAAGATCTCCCTCTCAATCTAGGGTGTCGAGGTTGTTGGTGTTGGTTTTCATTTAAATCCCATTATATAGGGAATTGGTTCACATTAATTCTTTATTTATTAGTTTTGAAAGATTATAAAATTGGTCTATGGTTTTTTTTAATCCATTACTTATTAAAAAATGGTTGGATTCTGCAATGAACAATCACAAAACATGCATCGTTGCATCCCACATCTAATGTATTTCCTTATCCCCTTCAAAAAAATCTTGAAAGCTACTTAATACAAATTTGACCAGTGGAATATTGATTTTTAGTTCTATGATGAGGGTTTTTTCATCATAAAATATTAATAAAACTCTCTTTACAACATTATATCACAATTGTATCCTTAATGTTCATTTTATCCATTTAAACATTGAGGGAACAATAGATAAATTCAATATTGGTGTCAATGTCCAAAGTGGCTTAGGATGTTCATATACATCAATTAACATGACTAAATATGTTGTAAAATTTACATTCATGGGATATTAAAATGGTAGAGGTGTATTAGGAATGTCCCCTAATGTTTTCCACATAGTAAAAAATGGATTCATCTTCCTTTTACATGATTATAAAGAAGTACCTCTATATATTATGTTAGATACTTTAAAGTATATATTTATAGAGAAAAAATTTTATGAATCTCATCCAATCCAACACTTAAATTTGTCCCTTGAGATTGTGATTTATGATTAGGGTGAAATATTGATCGAATTCATCCTGAATATTATAGGTGTCTCAAATAAACATCTATTTCATTGAGAATTAATGTATAGGCAAGATATTTTCAATACCTTATAGGAATAATTATACAATTATTGTATTAAAAGATACACTGATTGTTGGAGTCCTCGTTTTAATAAATATCTCAATTGAAACTATCTCACTTTATGGTTGATTAGGGCCTACCTCATAATTCAGGATTCTGTTACAATCCAAAATCAACTAAGAATTTATAGAAACGAATGTCTTGAATCCTAAACCCATTAGTTTGGGATACTTGTTTGGTTAATCGTCAAATTTCTCATAATATTGTTTTCTAACATAATTCCTCTTATGTCCATCCATTCACAATAATATTCTGAATATTTGTAATGATTATATAAAAACTATTAAATTCATAAACTATAAAACATGATCATTATACAGAAATATAATAAATGACATATATTTCATTATATATGAATTCAAATTCTACATTTTATGTTATCATTAATCTATTAGGTAACAACAAATATTATAGGATTTTTTATGCCATCAATAATTTTATTTAATGTGGATGTGAATTTACCAAATACTATTACCCAGTAGTGGAAAATAAGGTGCACATCAATGTTTTTTTCTTTGATCATGTGGTGATTGAGTCCAACAAAATGTATCATTTTAATTGATATTACAACTAGGTATATTTGTTCCAAAGAAACATCAAAATGTAGTATCTAGATAGGGATGTGTTTTCTCAAAAACCACATACTCTATAAATTACCAAGATTTAGATATGTTTTATTATGTTTAGTGTTATCCAAATGGATTTTACCAGAGTTTTACAAACCTAATCCCCCACAAAATTAAAAATTCCATTAATAGTAATTAACAAATTCCATATCAGTAATACACTATAATTCATGATATATTACATAAATACACTCTTAATTAGACCACCAAATATCATGTTGAATCTCTTTTTTTGGTTCCTAGGTACGTAGCATTTCAACTTAAAATAGAGAAAAAATTGAAATTTAACAAAACATCTATCACATGCTCAAAAATTAAATTTCACTTCAAAAATACCATATGGTAACTTTGGAATATACATAAAAATGGGTGAGATATAAAGTTACTTAAATTATTAAAAAAATAATAACATGATAAATGTAATAAATTTTGTGCATGAGGTAAATCATAGTGACATAAATGGTCTATAATCATAAAAATGATCATCAAAAAAATTATACAAGTTGATAACATAAAGGAAACATGTGAATGTTGTAAATATAAGAAACAAGATATCATTAACATAAGTAATGAACAATAGACAATGAATCGAAAATATTGTTCCTAAGATGATCTAATATGCACCATAAATGAAATCTCCTGAGATATAAAAACTACACAATGTATTGGAGGTTTACATAATTAATGGACCACTTGTCACATTCATATCATGTACATGAATATGTATTCAATATCAAGCAAACCACATAATAGTGTCTATCATCATATTTAATCCAATAAACCAGAGTGTGGGTTTCTTGAATGTTTGGAAGAAACATATTATGGATAGATACATATTCTTCTATACACATAAGTTGAAATGGGGATGGGTATTCATAAAAAAATATTATTGGCATGTAAAATTATATAATAATTTATTCATAATCACTGTAATACATAATAATTCTTGATAGGTATTAATTAGATTGAAAGGGATCTCTAATCACTTGGACATTGGAAGGTAGGTCAGAGGTATTTTGAAAAACATATCCCAACATATCAATTGTAAAAAAATTCCATAATTTAATAAAGGATTTGGACAAATATAAGAAGGATAGGATCACTAACAATGAGAGTGTTCATACAAAAGCATGTATAGTGCTTCATAAGAGATTGAGGGATCCTTGGATGTGATTAAAATGGTGAGTGGTAATGTAAATTTGTTCTACATGAATTTGGAGTGAATTGTAAATGGAGTTTCATTCCTATTATACATAAAAAGATTGGGGGATTCTATATAAATTTCTAAGCACATTGTTTCACACTATATGACAATGCAATAAAAACTGAAAACCATCCCATGGTTTTTGGCTATCACCTATATCATATTGGATATGATATCATTATAATATATGGTCATCAACCATGTACATAAAATTAATATACTTATAATTAATGTAATAAAAAATAATATAATATAATATAGGTTTTTGAGGATTCATATAGGGTAATTTTTATTATGAAATCACCTTAAAAAGCCATTACATTAATGTGGGTTTTATTTTTTGTTAATCATTATATTATCATTCATATAAAATTATGATTTTATAATACATATCTTATATTTGGAACATATTACATTTTTATTGAAATAATTAAAAATATCAAAAAATAATAAAAAAATTCACGACTTATTAATCTCAACATTTTGATTTTAAGAAAAATTAATTTTATCAAAATGATATTCTAAATATAATAATTTACACTGTTAAATAAAAAATCCTTTATTATCCAAGAATTACAAATTTTTCAACAATGACAATTTTATACACCTTTTCAAAATTACATTTCACATTGTTAAACTATATAATCATTTTTATTTAATAAATATTATTGAATAATGATATATTATTAATATATGATTGATTTAAAAAATTATGAAGTTTATTAAAAACAATATATAGATTGAAACTACATATTCCATAAAATAAAATAATTGTAACATTGTACCAGAATAAAATTATTACCAGAATCATTATTTATACATTATAAAGTAAGAATAAAAAATATATATATTTATAAAAATTAAAAAAATATAGATGCATACAGTTAGTATCGGGAAACATAACCCCATACTAAACTAGTGAAATACCTACGATTATGATGTGTGATTGGGAGATTCTTTTCAGATATTACACAAACATGGTTTGGTTCATTATGTCCGGGAGATATTACATCTCATGTAAATGGTTTTTATCATGATATAATTTATGAATCATGATTGGGCTTGATCAAGGGAAAAGCTTACTAATGTAATCTCATTCAGAGGCTATGATAAATGGGTTTTATTATGTATGGTCCAACTTGTTGAGTCATCACTTCATTCTATGGATTCAAAAGGAAATTCTCATAAAAAATAACATAATAATCATAATGGTTTAGGGATAATGTTAATTATGATTAATATTTTATTAAATTTGATAGTAACTAATTTATATTCATCCCTTATAATCATAGAAGTGTATCTGTATTATTTAAAAACATTAATTAATGATGCATTATTTTTATTTTAAATTTTAATTTCATTTATAAATGTTTGGGTTATTACAGTACGACACCCATACCTATTTTCATTATTCCAAGTCCTAATATGAAATGACAAAACCCATGCTCTAGAGATCATATTAAAAATTTATCCATTATAAGAAAATTTATTTTCTCCAAAACCTATTTCCATACATAACCATTACAATATCAAATTCTTGAGTGGGGGTAATTCTTATCATTTGACCGAATAATTCATAAACCATAGGCCACCGTGTAATCTATCAATAAAAGGACACACCCTAAACCTGAACTTGAACCATCATTTTAGACTACCGTAATCTCACAATCCTATAGGTCAAATACATCATGGGATTCAATCAATAACAATTTCAACTAATTAAAATAATTCTAACGCTTATAATTAGAAAATTACTTCATACCTGTTTTAGGAAATATCATTAAACGATGGTGTATGATTCAAATAAACATTCCTTAACCATTGGAAGTAGTCCGATATTCCCCTGAACCATTGAATCCCAATTAAATTTATTTTTCCCTCCCTTGAAATTAGACCCATTATTATTTAAAAAAAATATATTCCTTGTTAAAAAAACCATGTGTCCCATGGGAATAAATTCATTGATCATGAAATAAAATTTAAATAACATATAATGTTGGTGATTTTTCGTTAGAATTCACTTAACATCCCTATGAATAAAATAAATCCCCTACACAGTGCACATATAAACTATGATATAATTCATAAATAAAAAAACTATAGAGTCAATATATCAATTTAATATTCATTTATTGTACCCATGAAATGAAATGGGAATTATATTCACAAAATTTAGTGACATGATACATAATTTGGCCATAAAATTTAAGGTACTATCTGGACGATCAACATCATTATATCATAACATGTGATATCTTGATAAAATTTTTATTTTAGGGAAACCACATAATCCATTTATCCTATCAAAAAAAAATCATTGATATATGGAAATGGGTAAATAGTCATTGTTGCAACTTGATTGTGTATCCAATAAAAGACACAAAGACATATATTATCATAGGAATTCCTAGAAAAATGATTGTTTTATGCAAGAAGATTAACTCTGGTGAATAAAAATGATTTACAACCAATCACAAAACATTGTTTTCATCTCTATTATCTATTTCAGTGACATATGTTCGTAAGTAGTGATATAATATATGTCCACAACACTCGATTTATCCTGAATTAAATTTTTCATCTATGTGGTAGAAAAAAAAATTTATTGTGAATAAAATAGATAATTCCTCAACCTGAGGAGGAATACCAAGTATTAAATGTCCCTTTAGAAGTAGACTTTTATGTGAGGACAATGAGTTCAAATTTTTCACTATTGATGGGCTCGATTAACTACACCTCAAATATCACTCCCCTCGAGACACTAAACATAATACATTACAGAAATTAATGGATTTTCACAAATTCTAAAAACCAATCTGATCTATATAGAAAATAAACCAATCTGTATTGATGGTCCTAGTGAAAGGATATAGTTTGACATCACGGAGAATCCATATCATCTCGATTTTACATAATTAAATTCCATATCAGGGGTATAAAAATATTACATCTTCTTTTCACCAAGGAGTGAATATAGTTAAATGTTATAAGTTAGAATTTCTATAATATGATTTATAAATATTATAATTATGTTGATGTAAATTTTAGTGGAAACCTATATCAATAATGGAATACTCCATATATGACGTTATGAAAATATTACCCCTTATCATCGATGGTATTCCTTCTATATCTATTGGATAATTTTATATATCATGCAGATAATACGTATCCTTACATTTCTGTGTGCCCTTAATATTTATGGTCCATTTCATAATGTCCTTGAGCAAAATGCGAGATCCACACATCCTCCCAGTGATGATAACAATGTACCAATAGAAGGAGATGAGAGATCATGAATTATAATAAGTAAATATCATCAATGTCCATATGAGATTTATATTATAAAAAATATATTATGATGATGAATTTTTTACCCTTATTTCTACATTGGTATATCTGAATAGGTTTACTAATTTTTATAATGGAAAAATAGAGAAACATGTATATAAGGTGATTTTATTTCTTCTATGACTATTCTATCCCTATTTTTTATTCTATCCATTGGTCATTCAAAGACTACAACAATTAGTGGAATGAATTGTTTTGGGTACAATTTTTCCAAACCGGATAATATCTTCCATGAAATCCTGGTATACAGTCACATCATAGGTAGAAATCATAAGAATTAATGACCTCACATTGGATATCATATTGCAAGTTCAGTAATAACCACTATGATTACAGTTGACCAGTTGATTCTCCCTTATGTGGGGAACATATGAACCATTTATATGGAAGAAATAATCTGTATCTATTTGATAACCATATTGAATGGTACAGACCCAAATATAATTTTACTGAGAAAAAATCAATGAGAAAATTGTTTATAATGGTTAGTCATTATATATTTCCAATCGATGACCTAATGATTTTCCTGAAAAACAATTATGTCCCAGAATCATATACTCATGAAATGATGATTTAAAATGTAATATGTGACCTTATTTGGGAAACATTATTCAATGAAATTAATGATCCACTAAAAAATATCGAACTGCACCTATAACTATAATGGATCATTCATCCCTTGGAAGGGAAGAAACATTAGGTGGGGGGATCTTCTCTTTGATCTATTCCCAGACAAAAAAATTTGTTATAATACTATATAAAAAACAATGTTTAGGAGTGATTATTGGACCATATCTTGGGCCTAACAACATATCTTGAAAAAATATTTTTTTCAACTTCAAGATTCTTCTATTATTATCAATGTATGAAACTTGATATAGTTTTGGGAAATATATTTTCTGTGGCATGGTAGAAGGATATCGTGAAGAGTACAATAAATTTACAAACAATGAATCCAAAAATAAAAGCATAAAAAACCATAAAAATGGGTTTGAAAAAAATTTAAATTTATAAAAACCATATTAATATCAAGAAATACTTAAACCCACATTTTTCATGATAAACATATGTCATATATGCATCATTATAAAACATGTTCCATTGATCATTGAAAAATAATGTTTATCAACCAAGATCAATTAATGTTGATATTTTAGAATGATTCATCAATTAATGTTTCAATCATAGTGATGTAAAACTTGATTAAATTGGAATATATGACTATATTATAGATATATTAATAATGGACATTCCTAAAGAGTGGGATTTAAAGTATGGATGGAACAATTTTTCATACATCCCCTCTCATATGATAATGTAATGATTTAACTGACCTATAAGATTGAATTATTCCATTAATTTGGGATAACTTTTTTAAAAAATAATTCTAAAAAAAGAGTGAATTTCTCTAGTTATTCAATATATATTTATTCCAACCAATGTTTGTTTTTCTAAGAAAAATGAGAAAAATCAGATGTTATGAAATAAATTGTTTGAGGGTATATTTCATTCTAATTACATACTCAAAATTATATTGAAAATAAAGATATAATTATCTAATATTTAATAATTTATATGGTATAGAAGATTCATGATACTTCCCAATTGTGAGTGGTTTTGATTTGAGAAATATAAATTGATGTTTTCAATTTTCAAAAATGTTAAATAAGGTAACCATAATATCCTAGAACCAGAAAGCTAAGATCTGGAATAGAAATTATAAACATTACATTTCAAACATTGATACAGATAATTATAACCCAATTTTTTCTTTCTAAACAATAAAACATAAAAAGGAAATACAAGATCACTTTAATTATAAAATACCATTTATATTTAGTGTACTAGAGAATTAGGAAAACTCATACATAAATAATACATGTTCCATTAAATGATAATTTATCGAATATATCCAATATTTTATTATTTAACAAAAATCCATCAGCAACATCCATATGAAATACCTTCTAGACATAATTGGTTCAATAATATTAGTTATAACATTGGAGAAGGGAAAAATAATAATGTTGAGCTTGAATACATAGAAAGGGTAAACATAAGAATTAAAATTTTTGATATCGTCAGTGGGAATAACAATTGAATAACTGTATGGGTATATAGTTAGAGTTCATGAGAAATTCCAAAAAGAACTAATACCCATCAACAAAACAATAACCAATCTTGAATCATGGAATACAGATATAAAATGTCAAAGATTAATAAAAATCAATTTTCACGAGCCAAGTGATATTAATATTGATCAAGGGAACCATTACAAACCCTAGGAATGGTAAGATAAAATGTATTTGTGTCTTGGAACATCATCATCAAAAAACCCTTACGAAACCTTGTAATAGTTATAACCATAGAGATAACATCAAATATAATTCTCGGGATAACAAAGTTATTAACCAATGCCTTAGTTATCTATCTGGGAACACCCATTGTATAATCTATATTATGATGACCCAATTCTATGATTTAATACCCATTGTATAAGCCATAATGGGTTTAATATATGATATGAGGTTCTCCCCAATATGTAATCAATAAATTACTCACGCGGTGCCATCAAGGTATCTGCTTCATATAAGCTGTAATAGGCTCACCCAGTACTATATGATCCAGCCAATCATAAAATATATCTATGTACCATAATATGAATAGTTTACAAAGAGATTTTGTTTCATCATAAAACTAATAGAAAAAATAAGTATTCCTTTTATAACATTATTAACATATATAAAAGTAAAGGTTTTCATTTCAATATCATTCAAACAATTTATGTCATGGAAATGAAGGAGGGTCCCTAAAAACTCCACGAATGATGATTAAAATGCATCAAATAAATAGGTTAAATAATAATCTCTTTTAAATAATCATATTTCATCTATATTAATAATGCACGTGGCATCATTACAAAATATATTCATTGGGAAATATGTAACATCATCATTTTTAGATTATGATGAAAGGAAATAAAATCAATAGTCATTAAAATATATTTTTAGGAAATAAAATATTGATTTTGAAATTCACATTTTAGAACATAAAATTCACAAAATAGTTCAAAAATACTTTTCCATGAAAAAAATATTTGAAACATCTAAAATAATATTTAAAAATCGTATAAAAAATTTGGGGGAAAATATACATTCCATTTTAATTTTTTTTATAAATGTTTTAAAAAATTATAATAATATAATTAAAGAATATAATGGATGATTCAAATCGAAGAACTATCATGAAAGTAGAAAATATTTTCAATGCATTAAATGTAAAAATATTGATTCTTTCCACATTTTCAAAAAAATCCAAACAATAATTATTTGGAACGTGACATGAAGATTCATTTCAAAACATTTTTTAAAAAATAAATCTATATTAAAAAATTTATTTAACAATTCATGTTATAAATTTTAAAATCATTTTCTTGGCAAAATATTTTTGGATTAAAAATGGTTATCGAATGAAGTGACAAATAAATACAATTCTCATAAAAATATTCTTTGAAACTAAATAGTAAATAAATAGGGGGAAATTAAGGGAATACATGTATTCTCTATAATTAAACAGAAGAGAGAAAAATATTATGTTTCATGAGAAATATATCATGATATTTTATCATTGAATATATAATCATAAATAAGCTTGATAAATGATGAGATTGTATCATTAGACTTATACTACATTGGAAACATTTAATTATAATCCCCATAAAAGGATAAAATTAACTAAATCATAGAATATAAAAAACAATGTATATCCGTTATATAAAATAACAAGGGTCATATATATTCAGATCAGTATATAGGAGCATAACATATCATATGTTTCAAAGAGTAAAATCAGACCAAAATCCCTTCTCTCTTTGCTAATTTTGAACTATATACCCCATGAAATATAGATACTAAAATGGATATATAAATTATATTTATTTTATGTATAATAATATTAAAATAAATTTATGGTAAGTATAGACACAACCTAAAAGAAATAGGTTGTGAATTTGGTATGTGCCTCATAGATGTAATATGTGAGATAGAAATCCCATACATCATCCTTCTTTTTGTTGTAAATTAGTTATCCATATTTATAAGGGTTTTTACCATTTTATTAAATTGATAGAAAACCATATTAATAATTATAATATCATTTATATTCATTTTATAACATATTATAATCCATTTGTTAATAGTAATATATTATTTTCATTGATTCGGTTTCTAATCACAATGTTATCTCATCTATCAATTACTATGAAAGTCATAGTACTTTGGTAAATAATATTGCTCTATCATATCAATAATAATAAATACGAAATAATCAAAAAATTTATAAAAATATAATAATATTAAAACCAATAATTAATTATGGTTATGAAAAATGAAATATGTTATGATCATGGAGATTGTAGATCATACCAACGCATGAGTAACATTTCCATTATTCAATTAACATAATTGAATGGACGTATATGAAATTTTATATTCATATAATTTCAATAATATCATATATAACATATTATTTCCTTATATACACTTATATATATAATCCATGTGTTTTGTTGATGAAAAGAATAGTCACATCACATTGTGAAGGTGGTATTCCAGAAGTACATGAGTGATGATATCATCATTATAGTGTAATAATTTTTATATTAATATATATATATATATATATATATATTAATATTTAAAAATTTTAATTATTTGATGAATATAATTCTTTTTCCACTTATATAACATATAATCATGATATTTATTCATATTTCCATTGATTAAATTCATTTTTTTAAAACTCATATCTCTTCATGAGGCGACTACCCGTTGTACACATGAATGATATTATCGTATAATCTATGAAAAATAGTGTCAAACAGTATATATGATATAATATACACTAAAGGAATAATTTTTTTAAAATAGAATTTATATAATTTATATCTAACAGCATAGCCATCCGTGATAGATGGTAATAGAAAAATGAATGGCATTGGTTCGCGAGCCGGTAGTATTCAGTACAAAAGAATGATGATTTCATCACCCATGTGATGGAAGGGGATATGAATTTTTATTTTCTCCTTAATATACAAATTATTAGTATATCTAATATAATTTGGATATTATATAATATTGGTTTAATAAAAATTTATAAAGGTAGAGGAGGATATAATTTAAAAATGGTCATTGATGAACATTACCTCTTCCTCGGTAGCCTACTTATGATTGAACCATATTCCATACTAGGTAGGATTTATGAAAAAACAACAAGTATTTAAGAATTTTAGGAGGTACTTTTTGATTGGAATTGATCAGGCCTTGGATTAAACTAATTTTTTTGGAGGTGTGAGGAATAGTAGAGAGATGATGTCTTTTTATAAGTGAGGTGAGTGGCCCACGTGTACTTTTATGAAATAAAGAAGTTAACCCCTATTTATTCACGTCATAGGGATCCAATAATAGAACATTATAATAAATATAATAAATATTGTGGAAATATATATATATATAAAGGGTTTTAGATGCATTTTTGTAATTTTTAACACTTATATTTTGAGTTTAACGAACATGTAACATGATTTGTACCTTAATCGCTATGAATATTTATTTACTATTTTTACTATTCATTTTGGACAAAAAATAATTTCAAAATTATCATATATGATAAATTATTTTGACTCAGAAATTAGGGATATTTTTTTAAAATGACATTCAAATTAGTGTAAATATTTAATTTAAAAATAATCAGACCTATGTGACATGAAAAGATGCTTTTAAATATATGTTTTTCAACGATTTAAAAAAAAATTATATCAGAATACAATACGAAAATTATTTCAATGAAATTAATTGTATTAATGGATTAATAATTAAACTATTTTTACTTGATAAAATAATTTATATAATTTAACATTGTTAATAAATTCAATGAAAAAACAGTTTTCAATAAAAAATCAGTACATTTCTCTATTCATCAAAAAATAAGACATTTCTAAATAATTGAAAAATGTTATCCTTATAGAGTTTTGAAATAATGAGATAAAAAATTAAAGGTTATTTGTTTAGATAAATAATTTAAATCTGAAAACAAAAATTTAAATCAAAACCTATATACTCCAAAAAAATGAAAGTTTTCAAGATGTGTATTTTTTTATGAAAAAGATTATTTTATTTTAAATATATGAATAATAATAATAATTTTAATAATATAAATAAAACGTTAATGATCTATTTAATATCTATTTTATTTATATAATTACTCTTTATGTTTTATCTTAATTAATTAAAATGGAGAATAATTATTCAATTCAAATCATTTTTCATAAAAAACCCATTTTTACTCAAAAATATACATATTGTAAAAGCTAATATAATACTGAGTAAAAAGATATTAGGTGGGTTAAATTTAACTAAATAATATGTATGCTTCTTTGAAACATATTTGGGCATTTAAATTAATTATTTTATTGAACATAAATGAATTTTAAAATGAAATTCGAAATTTTCAGTTTTCACTAAAAAAATTATATTTTCATAAAATTTACAATTTTTAACCCATATTAAATGTTTATATAATGATTCGTAAAAATTAATGTAATTTTAAAAAATATTGTTTTTTAAATTTTAAAATAATTTATTATAATCTATTTTTTAGAAAATTTAATAAACAAATATTTTTGAAGAATATATATTAATTAAAAAAATGAAATTATGAAAAATATATTGTTTATTTACTAATTTTTTTTCAATATTTTATATATATTAGAATATATATATATATATATATATATATATATATTAGATGGTTTTATTATTTTTGATTTCATAAAATTTAACATTTTGGTTATAAATATTATATATTTTAGGGGTATTTCAGATCGTTGTTTCATGTTTAATACACTATAATGCTTAAAATCATGAGGTTTCATATACAAAAATATATTTAGATAATTATGTTTGTTATGAATGAAATATATCATAACATATCATGTAATTACATTCTTTTTCTAATATATGTTATTTTTTTTATGATATCAAACATAATTTTATGCTTTAAATATCATTGGTTGTCATACCCTCAAACCTTTAAAAAAATTATCCTCGCAATTTGATAATTATAAATGTAAAAAAAGGTTGGAGAATTTTAAATACTTTTTTTTAACACATAAAATAAAATAGGCTAAAAAATAATTTTTTATAAGAGTGAATGGGATGTACAACGGACATATTGAATATCACATAACTAATATTCTAAATAAGATATCATAGGATGGAAGTGAGGGAAAGAATAGCTAATTATGTAAGGAGATTGTGTTCATTATCCATAAGAAATATAATGATCAATTTAATGTTAAGGGCCCCAAAATCACAAATCCTTTATGATCTAAAAGGTCTTTAGATTCATTGGATTTGAATGTAATAGGATAACAATTTTCTTATATGATACTATTTAAAGAATTAAGAAATTTTTTAACTTTCCAGACCAAAAAAGTGAAATATAAATATATCTGTAGTATAATTCCATCCATCATCCTATTCCACCAAGAATCTCATCACATTCCTAAAATTATGAGTATTCATGATTAATTTAACTTTCTAATATCACTAAAATTAACCATTAAAATGATCACATTTCCATAAAATGGATAACAATTTATTCAACTTGTCATTTTTAAATTAACCAAAAACAAAAATTTTATAACATGGAAGACAAATTATAAAAATGAAAAACCCGATATCATTTTCAAATAATCCAAAATAAAACGATTTTTCAATTTCAAATTATACCCCATACCTTTCAGCTGTGAAGCCCAAACATATCAGGATATCTATTTTTTTGAAATTTCATTAATCACACTGTCACTAAGTCACATTTTAATATGATGGTAATAAATCAATAAAATATATTTACCCATTATTTTTCAATATCCAATAACATATAAATTGTAATGACTTGGACCTCCTTGGTCTAATACATTGAGTAATTCTAGTGTTTTAGGTGTTCTTGGACGCATTGGTTACTCATTTCAAGTGTTTTTTAAAATATACTTTTTATATTCACTACAAAAAAGTGTCCTCTACCAACATGAAATTACTGAAAAATAATATATTAGTAGGAAAAAATGATTAATTCCAATAATATTAATTTATGTGGTATTAACTATAGGTACCGACAGTTTTTTTACCAATATATATATATGTTTATATTAATAGTTCAATAACAACAAATCTTTTATAAACATTTAAATCGGTTTTATTTTTATAATAAAAACAACAATTCATTTACCTAAAAAGGAATATATTGTTATTAATTATTATTACCAACAAATCTTTTACCATTATAACTTTTTTTTGAATTTATTTATTCAATACTATCAAATATTCTACCAAAAAATGAATATATATATATATATATACATATTAGCAATTAAAAACATATCAAAATGTGATTAATTAAAGTATACATAATTATGTAATTATTATTGATAATATATATATATAATGATGAAATATATGAATATATACATATATAATATTTATATTTAAACACACACACACAAACCCATATATGAAAAAAAGTTATGCATATATATATACACAAACCCATATATGAAAAAATTTATGAACATATATATATAGACCCCCATTTATGAATAAAGTTATGAATTTCTATATATATATATAAACACAAACCCATATATTAAAAAAAGTTATGAATATACATATACAGACCCCTATATATGAAAAAAATGTAAAACACCTAAATACCCCACGTAAATGTGCCACGTCCAGTTCCCCGCGGCCCCCTTCCCCAACCCTAAGACCCAACCCCATCCCCCACCCCATAACCCTCATAGCCCATCCATTTCCCCATGATCCCCCTTCCCCAACCCTAAGTCTTTGTTCCCCACCCCACCCCCACCCATGCCCCATAACCCTCACCACCTCTGCGATCCCCCGATCGACCGCCTCCCCCACCACCGCTCAGCCTCCACCGCCTCCCCCACCTCCCCCACCACTGCTCAGCCTTTGAACCTCCCCATTTGGGAACCTCCCCCTCCCCCACTCAGCCTCTATACTTCCCTGGTCGGCCACCTCCCCTACCACTCCTCAGCCTCTACGCCTCCCAAATCGGCCTCCCCACTCCCCACATGCCAGTGTCCCCACTAGTTCCTCTCCCAAATCCACCTCTTCTTCCCCTGCTCAATGATCATCAACCCATGTCCATACATGGTTCTATAAGGACTTTACATTTTGATCCAATAAAAACATGTATGAATTTATGTATGTTTTCAACTATTTTCCCTAAATTTTTTATTTCCCACAACATAATGGGTGACATTTAGTTTCATCAACCAAATTCTCACACATACAACATAAATGGAACCATACCATTAAATTTCAATCAGACAACTGGGGGTGAATTGGGCCACTTTATTACTGATAAATAGTGTATATCCTGACTTGAGATGGATGCTTGTGGTAATCTCATGAATTTTAGCTTGTGTTGTTTAGCCTTTCTATGATTTTTCTTTTGAATCTTCACTCCTTTTCAAAGATAGCCATCATCTACACTTATTTTAGGGAACTCTCTTTATATTTTTGGTATTTTATAAAATTGTAATATTGATGGTCTTGGAAGGAGATTCCCAACATCAATGAACATAAATGTTTCTTTAGTCTTGTTCTCTTATGGTTTTCTACATTCTCTTGTGCCTTATAACATATGTAGTTTGTGGATGCTCCTATTGATAATTTGATCAGAAATCACTGATGCATCTATTGTTTCCATTGCTTCAACATATAAATTTTTAGAAATTATTGCTTTTAGTTGGTCTAGAATTAGTGGAAGTGGTATTATTATGATTGATACCATGTTATTTGATATATTTGAATGGACCTTCCATTCTCAATTCCATAAAATAACATGGAATTCTCTACAATTTTTCATTTCTCAATTGCTACTTTTTGAACTCTTGGTCTTTCTATTGTCCATATTTGATTCTAGGTCCCAAATCCCAATCTTTGAAAAATGTTATATACCTAGTAAATGAAACTCCCACTAGAAAATGGCATGTTATCTATCTTAAGCTAATAATCAAACATGATTGGTTGACAAATATTGAGTATACTGGGCTATTTTGGGTTAGATGTGAGTTTCCTCTATTCATGTGATTGGTTCGTTGTTCAAACACTCTTTGAGTACTGAACACGTGAATCTATTTTTTCAGCTCTATATTTAAATTTTCTGAAACTCATAATTGTATTTACTTGTGAATTTTTATCTAGTATTGATAATTATTTCCCTTCATGACAATGAAATGGCTCCTTAAAACATCTGTACATTATTAATGACATTGATTTGGAAGTATAATGACGCTAATAACTTTTATCGTCTTAGTGAGCTTGTTTCTCTAGTTTCCAAATTTGAAAATTGTTTCCAATTCTGTTTGATAACTGTCTTATGAAGCGAGGTAGGTATTGTGTGTTCTTTCCTTTTTAGATCTGATTCCATTAATAGTAGTGTGTCACAGACATATGATTTAGGATCAATTTTAATTATAAAGAATAATGATAACATAACAATCATTATATTTGTAGAGTAGATTTCCATTATGGTTGAGGAATTTTAACTTGTTGTGGATGTGGTGCATCTGATATAAGATATTGTTTTTCCAACTTCATTTTCCTTGTACTTGTAATTTATCTTCTTTAGATTGATGGTCATTAAAAAACTTATGCTGAATATGCTAATCCAGAAATCCTTAATATTAACTTATCTTTCATTTTTGGAAAACTCTGATATGATCGCTATCTCAAACAAATCATTTGGATGAACATGCCAACAAAATCAAAAGGGACAAATCAATCTTAATTCAATTCCAAATTCACTGAAAAAATAAGAAGGATAAATTTCTTAACATGGTCAAAATTGATTATTCCATTAAAAATCTTTTCAATATGCTCAGTGATGATAATAATACAAGAATGATTTAATTTTTTACTTGTTTTTTTACATGTAAATTACAATACTTCTTTTGGATGAAAATAATAATGTTGTTGGAGTTGTTAACATGTACATGTAATTTTTATTTAATGCCTTGATAATGTGTAGCATGAAGATCTGGAAGGAGTTACTTCGTCCATAGTTGGTCATGGAGTTTGTGGAGTAGTCAGGACCACATGTTTAAGGGAATATATTGATTCCTCATTACTGTTGTGGTGTTCTAACTAACATCATTCATTCCCTCACCACTTTATAATTCCCTGGTTTGAAATATGGAATCTTTTTTACTATTCTCACTAACGATTTATTGATGCCTCATTCATTTATGCAATATATGCTTCATCCGTGTCTGTAATCTATGTAGAATCTAGGTGTGTTTCTTATCATGTGTGAAATCTATAATCAACGTACTATTTGGTAAATATTGAATTATCGTTGCACGGAGAGGGTGAGCATTGACGTCCAGACCATGTGTAGAATCTATGTAGTATTTTTGAAATATGGAATTTTCATTATTGGGAGAGCGTGAGCATTGAAGGCTAGGCCCACATGGTCTTCCCTATGATGCAACATTACTAGCTTTGGAATAGGGGTATGAGACCATACATAAGAGGTTGTATGACCTACCCATTGGAATATACATGATTCTCATGTACCTACACGTTTTATTATATGGATGAAACAATATTGGATGAAACAATATTGGATGAAACTTTTCAACTAGGAGGTAAAGGGAAAATCCACCCAAGAAAAAAAGGAATATTCACCTCTCTTTCTCATAAATAATCAAATACCCTTCTAAAGAGGACCATTTATGAGATCAATTATGCACTAGTTCAATATGATGAGAGTAATTATAATTTATACAAAAATTATTGCAGAGATGGAATATTTTTAGACATGTAAATATTTTAATTTGGAATAAAACCAATGTGAAATGATGTCTATTAAATATATCACCTCACAAATTTTCATCTGTGTTTCGTAGTGTTCCACTATTCAAACACATTCTAGACTTTTCATAGATTTCACCAATAACCTTTGTGTGAGATATGGAATCTAGAATCTGTTTTAGAGGACTCATTTCATTCTCTTAGGAATATGGTGTCTATATTAGTTTTCTCATCATCATTACCAATACTTCATATGAATATGATGGTGATGTGTACTAGAGTGGGAATTCATATTCACGTTCCAGTTGATTTGATCGTCTTGGTTCGTGTACTAATGAGTGATGTGACCCCTCCTTGTAAGTCTCCTAGTATTTTCCATTATTTTCATGTTCTTTTTTGGAATTACTATTTCAAGGTGTGTAGGTACATATAATTTTATTTGAGGGAGGGTATCCCATTTATATTTTAGAATCTAACTGATATGTTCTAATCATCCCAGGATATTTTTAGTTTTTAATGTCTTTAATTGTTTTATGGAGGTGGATTTGAATCAGGGTTTGATATTCGGATGATTTTTTCCTACTCTTAATTTATTCACAGTTTTTATGTAGTCACATTTTTGTGCAAATTTAATTAAAAATAAATAACTAGTTTATTTTAATAATTAATAAATTTGGTTGATGGGATTCTCATTGAAATTAGAAGCAGTGAAATCAATTGGATAGAATGAAATTTAGTAAGAAAAATGGGCCTTCATAATAATAGGAATCAATATAAAAATGTATTTATAGAGGAAGGTCCTCCCCTAGGGGGTATAAAAGAGGTTGTTTGTTATAAATAGAACAGAGGAGAATTAAAATTAGATCATTATAATCTAGGTGGACAATTCCATTATCATTCCATTAAACATGTTAAACAAATAGAATGACAGGGAACTATGTATGTTGTTCTCTTGAGTATTCATGGGATGGATAATTTTATATATTTTGTGTCATGTTAATAGAGATGATCGTTGGAAGGAGGGATATTGATATTTTTAGGTCCACAGACTAGAAAAATAGGATATCATGGGTACTTTTCAAGTTATTATTTTAAAAATAATTCCAAATCAATATTTTTTTAAAATAAAAGTTTTTCTTTGAATGTTTATTTCCTTTTGCTTGTACCATTTTTGTTGAAAGTCAAAAGGAAGTTAAACACTCATGCATTAAGTTAAACAAAAATGTTTATTCATTTTTGTGAAGATGAAACTTTTATCCCAATCTTTTAAGTTTAATTTTTTCACTTTCTTTTATACCTACATAAATTCTATATGAGGTATTTAATCATATTTTATTGAATTAGACTAGATGTCACCTAGATGGGGTATATAATGGAGCTGGAATAGATGACCTAGAGATGGCATGGATGAGGCTAGAGCTGGATGAGCTGGAAAAGACTAGAGATGGCATTGATGAGGCTAGAGCTGGCTTGGATGGGCTGGGGATGGAGTTGACATGGATGATCTAGTTTTGATGGTTCTGGAGTCCCTTACGATGTTGGGTTGGAGTTTATTTAGTGTTTTCTCTTGTTTGGGGGGATCTAGTGGGGGGAGGGTTGTCCAGAATTGTTGAACAATCATAGTGGGTATCTAAGAGGTTTTGTTAGTAATAAATCTCATTATTGATATAATAAATTATTCTCTACTTTTGAACATGTTTTAAAATTGTCTTTTATTTAATAATTAAAACATATGTATTATATATATTAAATTGATAAATATAATATGAAATGATAATGGAAATAGAAATTTATATTTTTTATTTAAATGTAATTTGTAAACAAATATTATATATTGATAATATTATAATCAACAGATAAATTTTTCACTAGAACCTATTACTAAACACATTAACCAACATATATATTATGTAACACCCCATGATTTTATAGTTTGTTATTTCTTCAAAGTAATTCAATAACATTCACTACACACAACACTGAGTTCAAGCGCACCACGACATACAAAACATGCCATTCAAAAGCGTTTATGAATAGTATTAATTAAATTTTGAACTTTATATAATCCTTATAATTTTATAATCCATATTATGAGATTCTTAGACGTAATGTAAGAACAAATTAATTTTTTTAAGATAAAAGATGTATTTTTCATAAAAATACAATTTTACCACCTTTAAATGGAGAAGCCTTTTTAAATCCAATATTTGAAACTTTTATATATTCAATTTTAATAAAATATATTTCATCTTTATAATAGGGACATAAAAATTTAGTTTCAATAAATTTTTGGTGTTTTTCTGATAACATTCATATTTGGATGAATAGTGAAAAATACTATATTTTAACTGAAAACAAATTTTTTAATAAAAATAATATATACTGTTCATTTATAAATTTTAATGGTTTGGAAGTATAATTAGATTATATTTTTACCATTTAATCCAATTTTGGTCATTGGAAGTAATTTTACTTTAAAATTGGACATAAACAAGTGTCAATCTATTGATAGTTATTGTTTCATAAAAAAACACTTTTTGGTATAGACAATTGGAATTAATTTTAAATTAATTAATGCAACTTCTATGTTTTTAATTTTTTAAAATAGACTTATTTTTTAATTTTGAATATCAAAAATAGCTGAGGGTGAATTTTTGGTATTTTTCTGAAAACATTCAATTTTTAGTGAATAGTGAAAACCACTACGTTATTAGTTATAATTGACTTTTTATTTAAATAATTAGTTTTTTTATTTAAATTTATATTAGGTAGAAATAGATAAATAATACCTATATATGTTCAATAAAATCCATTGGATTCATTTTATAAAAATTTAGATATATAAAATTTTATTGAAATTTTTACCGTCTTTGACCCATCTCCTAGGAGAATTTGCAAATTTGCATAAACTTTAATTTTACCACTTATGTGAATTGAATTAAAAAATCTGAGATACACGGTTGATATCATTAAGTAAATTATTTTTCAATAAGATGAAAATAATTGTTGTTGAACAGTTCCTTTTTGCTTTTATTTACCACGGTTAAAAGTAAATAGGTTAATTAAAGGTAAAAATGATATTATTTTTACCTTAACACAGGTTATTACTATATTGGCTAAGTTTAATGCGACCTAAAACAACCGTAGGAATAAAATATTATCATTTAGGTCCACTTGGATTAGAATAATACATTTATTATTATTTAATTTAAAGAAGAGTTAAAATTGTTAAATACAAGTTTTCATAACTAAAACATTTTTAATATAGAGGTATACATAATATAAATTATACTATAAATGTTCATTAAAAATATAAAAATATTTCCTACATAATGGTATTTAATTTATAATTTTTAGATATTAAATAATTTAATTTATTTATGACACAATTATGATGCAGTAATTATCTTATTAATGAAAGAATCAAATAAATTGTATTATGAATATTAAAATAAATATAATTTCAATGTTTTAATGAAATAAACGAATTTTATAGGTGAATATAACATGTTAAGATTGATTAAATGTATCTTGTTTTAAGTAATAAAGTTGTGATGACTTTCACAAAAACCAAATCGTAAATAGTGTGGAAATTGACATAAAATAGTTTTTAAAACAAATATTATATTATTAACTGATATAATATTTCTAGAAATATAGAGCTCGGCCAATGGACTTATATAATGATATTTATTTCATTAAATAACCACTTGAGGTTCTCTTGGCAGTTTATAGTACGTTTATTAACCATATAATATAAAAATACAAAGAGACATGCTAAATGTCAAACTATTTACCATAGAGTTAAATATAAACGATAAAGTTAAAATGGTAACCTAAACATTTCTAACCCCTATTGGTTGAGAGTATTTCGATCCATACCCACCTTATCCTTTAAATAAATAATTTTGGAGCCATTATAAACCGAATATTAATTTATTATAAAATAATATTTTTTTTCTAAGGTGCCCCTCACCCCTCTTATAGAAGAGAACTCTTCCTTCTCTCAAATTCACACATCCAAAGCCTCCTGGATCGGACAATACCAGACCAAATACCCTCTCAACTATCCTCCCTTCATCCTAGATAACTTTCTTTGGCCAGAAAGCCATCCTATGGAGCCCTTTTGATCAAATCAAAAGTAAAAACTTGAAGAAGAGGTAAATATTTAATCACCTCTTTCATGTTATTTTCTTCTTCCACTTCCTATTTCATTGATGTTTCCATTCGAAAATAATTACCCCAGTATCTTCTATATACCGTAATGTTAATATAAATATGGAACAACAATATTCATTATTCTATCCAACCTATGAATGAAAATGTCACCATGTGTGCGTACGTACGACTTACCGTCTCCACGTCGTGGTGTAATTTATTATTCAACACTATGTTATTTAGATGGATATAATGATGAGTAATATGTATAAAAATAATGAAAATAACAAAATAATGTCGATGTAAAATTAATATACCATCCAATTCTACACCTTTTAATCATTAAGTAGTGGATATTGTCGCTCGTGCGTACGTACAAATTATCGTCTCCACAACACGATGAGATTCATTTCCACATTCACCATTCATTGATGATTATAAAAACATATATTATTAATAAGTTTGTAATATATGACTTAATAATGCTAATGGAGATCTACATATATATATATACTTAAATATATCTTATTAACTTACTTCTGTTCAATATGACATGAAAACAGAAACAACGTTTATGTGTAGGTATGGTCTACTATCTCTATAAATGGTGTTACACATTTCATATATCTATGTATTAAAAATATTTATATTATAAATATATATGATATATAAATCAAGGTTTATATTCTGGAAGTATTTAAATCATGAGCTAAATGATACGATCAAGAATAAAAAGTTAAAACACGTATGATAAATAAAGAGAGTATTACCCCAAACGTTAATTTAACATGAAAACAATTATTAAATGGGTATTATAAAGTCAGAAATGAATATTTTATGATATAATAAATATCTATATGGTTATTTTATAATTTAATAACATACAATGGTCCTTATAAAGGTGGTTAAACGTACCCTAAACCAAAGGAAAGTGAAAGGTAAGGGTTATTTCTTCAATCTTATTATTATCCGAGATTGTCATGTGTATGTATTTTCTGGGACATTCTTATTATCGATACCCATATTTCATAAAAATGTTTTAAAAAAGGAATATTTTAAGGTTTTTTGTGAGGGTATATTAAACTTGATCATAATTGTAAATGTTTTTAGGATTTATCTTTCTAAACCCTTTTAATTAACCTCCATGTTTTTTAAATGTTTTTAAGGATTTATTTATACGGACAAGAATATTTTTAAATAATAATTATTTTCAAAACATTAAAAGAGATATGGGACACTTTGATTCAAAAATAACTTTTAAATGACTTCCTTTAAAAAATGTTAGACTTTTAAATGATTTCAGGAAAAAGGGGTATTTCTCTCAAAGCATTTTACTGATCATTTTCATCTATGTCAACATCCTTTGATAGATTTTAAACATGTTTGAAGTTGATTTATTACGATAAAAATATTCCATATTGTATTGAAGGTTTTGTGATATGTTTGACTGTAGATGTGTTATTTTATATCATTCATGGATTATGGATAAGGTGTTAATATTTCGTATGCTGTTTTTAATATGATTGTTTATGTTATGTTTCAATATTTTCATATGAGGAATGTGGTGGACTTAGTATGTGACAGGTGGAGCCCGCTATAGATCCTGGATGCATTGGTATGTCTCATGAGACAAACTAGTGTCGTGGCATAAGGCCTTGGAATTAAATTTTTCTTTAGTCTCGGAACGAGGCCTTGACTATGTGGTAATGATGTCCGACATTAGGCATTCCCTCATTATGAAATTAGTTCTTACATGTGATTATTCTACTAGTATAATATCCATGTGAATTTTTATATGTATTTTTTATTTATTTTTTTCATATTATGTTCATGTTTATGTTAAAAATGCTTTGATTTTTATTACACATATTGCCTTAAAATTTTATATCTTCTGCTAAATAATTTACCCTTACTGAGCATCTGAGCTCACCCCTTTCTATGTTTTATTTTTCCTAGCATGTGAAGAAGTATTTTATGACTGACTTGTAGGGATAGTCTAAGGGGATATGAGTGTGTTATATGGAGACTATGTTGTTGTAGTTTTTCTCTTTATGATGTAATGTAAGACTTATGAATGTATCTAGTGTTTCTAAGGCTACTAAACTAATCGGTCATTCAAGACTTGATCTTATGTGATCATTCCATTGTTATGTAATAATGCACCAAATCATGGTAACTAGGGTTAGGGCGTTACAGATGGTATCATAGGAAATTTAGTAAAAACTATGAAAACTATATTTAGAGAAGCTATAATTAGATCACATTACCCTAAGATAATATTTGAGGATTAGTATAGTAGAACTTCCTAATCTTTTGTTAATGTAGTGATTTTGTGACTTTTCCGAGTAATATATCCATGTTTGGATACGAGCAGGTAGATGCGGCTCTCGTACAGATGTACCTAGGGGAAAAAACTGAAAACACTGCTTTGATCAAGACTCAAACGTGAACTAGTGAAAGACAATGGGCCTCACTGCACTCTTGGTTATGACACTCCTGGGGTATATGATTAGGATATTTCTCATTTTCCTTACAAACCATTATGAGGGGTTTATGAGTATATACTTCCTCAAAGAAAACATTTTTACGATTATGGATTATATCCATAAACTGTTCAATTTCTGTTCAGTATTTTACATGTTTGGAATTATGAATTGTGATTCATAAACAGACCAAATGTATGCCATTGTTCAAAAAAGGTGCCCAGTAGAAGGAATGAGAACTTCAACAATACGTATGATCGATCGATTAAGAAGGGTCATATATTTCATGGTATTAATCCAACATTTAGGAGGGAGATAGTCTCCCACGTATTCTCATCATATGAAGAAATATTATCAAGTGTTTAGAAGATCAGTAATGAATTTTATGAGTCCTATGGATTTTAAGGGAAGAAATAGAAGAAAAGGATGGAAGAGAAAATGATGGATAAAGGGAAGAGGGAAAAGAAGAATTTTACCATATGGGATAATTGTTGGAAGAAACACCCTGGAAATTTCATGAAGGGAATGGGAGTCTTTTATAAGTGTGGAGAAAAAGGACACCAAGTATGTGACTGTAAGGGTAAGGAAAGGGTTTCAAATGTACAATTCTTCATCTGTATGGAGCTAGGACACTACACGAACCAATGTCCAAATCATCAAAGTATGCACCAAATGTTGCTCTTGGATAATAATCAAGTTATGATACTACCACAACAGAAGAGGAATGATTAGTGTTCTTATGTTGTCATTTAATAATTATGCCATTTGAGTGTTGTATCGATAATATACTTGTTATATGAATTATGTAAATAAATAAGGATTGTACTGCAGTACTATTTCATTAAGGATTTGAGATTATATGGTACTATGAAAATTTACTCAATGGAAAGTTAATTTTTTTTTGAAAATACATAGTTTACGGAATGTTTGTCCTTAGTATGGTCCTGATACTAAGGTAGTAATTTGGGAATAAAAGATGGTTTATATTGACAAATTATATTGGATATTATTGACTACCTTGGAACTGATTAATGATTTGTATATTCCATCACTGTAGGAGTTGAAAAAGTTTTTGGATAGAAGGAGTATATCCAGTATTTTATAAGGAATAAGGGAGCATTAATGTAATCAATATGGTTTTATGGAAATTCAATGTGTTACCATGTTTTAAGAGAATGCATGATGAAGGTATTCACATGTAATTACGTTGAAAAAAGGATCTTTATTGTGTTTAAATTCCTTATAATTTTTGGAATTTGAGTTTAGAAAGAAGTATTTTAGATAAGTCTAATGTTTGGAATGGATTAATTTTGACATTGGATTCTATTGTTAAGGTAAAATCATTTCTTAAGATTATTGTTTTTTGGATTTTTATAAAAGGACACCACGGAGGATGGTTGACAACCCATCACGTCAGGAAAATCTGTGAGTCTTGAACCCACAATGGAAGGGCGACAAGGGTGCATCACCTACCGCTGGCCTACATATTATCCTAGTTTGTATAATGAAGTTTTTTTAAATAGTCTGACAAATGAATTATAAATTCATTATTTTGGAACCCTATACGATTAGGATAAATAGAATATTTTTGAAATCTTTTGGAATGAAAGATGACCTTATGGTAGGACATAGTTGAAGGATAAAAATATACTTGTCAGGTATGTATATTTTTTTTCTTATTCTATTCGTAAATTTTATGGAAGTAATCATTAAACCAATAATGTGTTATTCTAATACCTTATTTATAACTGATGATATTTTAAATCATCATAGATTGATGGATTTGAGGTCCTCAATTTTACACTTTTTTGTGATTGATGACCTTAATAACTCCTTATAAATATTTACTTTTTTCCTCCAATTTTGTGTCTCTAATTTCAATCAGTTTTCTTCTAATCGAGATCATAATTTGGTGGTGACCCTTTTATTTCTTTTTCTTTCTTCTTAAGACTAAATTTTATTAACCCAATTTCTGATGTGGCTTATCCACCACGAAATTTTCTATTTTCAAACATTTATTATCGAAGATCAATTTAAAATTGAGAGGACACAATTTATTGAAATATGGGAGAATGTGACACCCCAAGATTTCATAGTAAGTTATTTCTTCAAAGTAATTCAATAACATTCACTACCCGCAACATCGAGTTCAAGCAAACCACGACTTACCAAACTAGTTATTCAAAAGCAGTTATGAATAGTATTAACTGAATATTTAACTTTATATAATCTTTATAATTTTAGAATCCATATTATTAGATTCTTAGAGGTAATGTAAGAATAAATTCATTTTTTTAGATATAAGACGTATTTTTTAAAAAATGTAATTTTATCGCCTTTTAATGGTGAACCCTTTTTAAATATAATATTTGAATCTTTTATATATTGAATTTGAAAAAATAAACTTTGTCTTTATAATTGTGACATAAAAATTTAGTTTCAATAAATATTTTGTGTATTTCTGATAACTTTCATATTTGGGTGAATAGTGAAAAATACTATATTTTAACTGAAAACAACTTTTTTAATCAAAATAATTTGTAGTATTCAATTATCAATTTTAATGGGTTGGATGTATAATTATATTATATTTCTACCATATAATCCAATGTTGGTCATTGGAAGTAATTTTACTTTAAAATTGGACATAAACAAGTGTCAATCTTTTGATAGTTATTATTTCGTAAAAATGCGCTTTTTGGTTTTGACAATGGGAATTAATTTTAAATTAATTAATGAAACTTTGATGTTTTTAATTTTATAAAATAGACTTAATTTTTTAATTTATAATATCGAAATTATCTTAGGGTGAATTATTTGTATTTTTCTGAAAACATTCAATTTTTGTTGAATAGTGAAAAACACTACCTTATTGGTTAAAATTGACTTTTTATTTAATTAATTAGTTATTTTATTTAAATTTATATTAGGTAAAAATAGATAAATAATACATATATAAGTTCAATTTGATTCATTGGAGTCATTTTATAATAAGATTAGATATATAAAATTTTATTGAATGTTCTGCCGACTTTTACAAATTTCGTGGAGCATTTGAAAATTTGCATAAAAAATTATTTTAACTCTTCTATGAATTGAATTTCAAAAATCTGAGATAAATGGTTGATATCAGTAAGTAAAATTTTCTTCAATAAGAGGAAAACAATTTTTCGTGAATAGTATCTTTTACTTTAATTTACAACGGTTAAAGGTAAATTTGGTAATTAAAAGTAAAAATGATATTATTTTTACCCTAACACATGTCCTAATTATATTGGATAGGTGTAATGTGACCTAAAGCAACCTTAGGAATAAAATATTATCATTTAGGTCCACTTGGATTAGAATAGGTTATTTATTTTTATTTAATTTAATGAAGAGTTAAAAGTGTTAAATACATATTTTCATAACTAAAACATTTTTAATATAGCGGTATACATAAGATATATTCGACTATAAATATTCATTAGAAATATAAAAATATATCCTACATAATGGTATTTTATTAATAATTTTTATCTGTTATATAATTTAATTTATTTATGACACAATGATGATGTAGTAATTTCCTTACTAATGAAAGAATCAAAGAAATTGTATTATAATTATTAAAGAAAAATATAAATTCAATTTTTTTATGACATCCACGAATTTTATTGGTGAATATTAAATGTTAGGATTTATTAAATGTTTCTTTTTAGATGTAATCATGTTTTTATGACTTTCAAAAAAACCAAATACTAAATAGTGTCAAATTTGTCATAAAAGAGTTTTTAAAACAAATATTATATTATTAATTTATATAATATTCCTAACTATCTACGGATCTGAAAATGAACTTATATAATGATAGTTATATAATTAATGAACTAATTTGGGTTTTCTTGGAAGTTTATAGTATGTATATTAACCATATATTATAAAAATACAAAGAGACATGGTAAATGTCAAACTATTTAACTTAGATTTAAATTTAAAATATAAGGTTAAAATGGTAACCTAAACTTGTCTAAAACCCATTGGATGAGATTATTTGGACCTATAATCACCTTATACTATAAATAAATCATTCTGGAGCCATTATAAACCTAATTTTATTTTATTATAAAATATTATTTTATGTTTTTCTAAGGTGCCCCTCACCCCTCTTATAAAAGGGAACTCACCCTTTTCTCAAATTGACATCTCCAAAGCCTCTTGGATCAGACATCCCCTCCCCATATACCCTCTCATCTATCCTCCCTTCATCATAGAGTCCTTCCTTTGGTCATAAAGACAACCTATGGAGCCCTTTTGATCAAATGAAAAGGAGGAACCCAAAGAAGAGGTAAATATTTAATCACCTCTTTCATGTTCTTTTCTTTTTCCAATTCCTATTTCTTTTTTTGTTTCCATTATAAAATAATTAATCCAGTATATTCAATATACTGTGATGTTAATATAAATATTTCAATACTATATTCATTATTCTATCCATCCAATGAATGATAATGTCACCGTGCGTGCATACATAAGACTTACCGTATCTACGGCGTGGTGTACTTTATTATTCAACACTATGTTATTTTTATGGATATAATGCTGAGTAATATCTATAAAAATAATGAAAATAACATGATAATGTCTCTTTAAAATTAATATACTATCCAATTCTACACCTTTTAATCATTAAGTAATGGATATTTTCGCTCGTTCGTACGTACGGATTACCGTCTCCACGACACGATGAGATTCATTTCCACATTCACCATTCATCAATGATTATAAAAACATATATTATTAATAAGTTGGTAATATATGACACAATTATGATACTTGAGATATAAATATATATATATATATATATATACTTACATATATCTTATTCTCTTACATCCGTACAATCAGACATGAAAACAGAAACATCGTTTATGCGTACGTATGGTCTACCTTCTCTATAAACGGTGTTTCCCATTTCATATATGTATATATTATAAATATTTATATTATATATATATATGATATATAAATCAAGGTTTATATTATGGAAATATTGAAATCATGAGCTAAATGATACGATCAATAATAACATGTTAAAATACGTACGATTAAAAAAGCGATTATTACCCCAAACATTAATTTAACATGAAAACCATTATTAAATGGGTGTTATAAAGTAATAAATGAATCATTTATGATATAATAAATATTAATATGGTTCTGTTATAATTTAATATCATAAAATGGTCCTTATACAGGTTGTTAAATGTACCCTCAACCAAAGGAAAGTGCAAGGTAAGGGTTATTTTCTCAATCTCATTATTATCCAAGCTTGTTCATAGGTAAGTATTTTCTGGGACATACTTATTATCAATAGCCATATTTCATAAAAATGTTTTCAAAACAGAATCATTTAAGGTTTTACGTGAGGTTTTTCATTTAACTCGATCAAAATTTTAAATGTTTTATAGATTTATCTTTTTTAAACTCTTTTAATTAATCTCCATGTTTTCAAAATGTTATTATGGATTTATTTATAAGGACATGAATGTTCTGAAATAATAATTCTTTTCAAAATATTAAAAGTTGTATGGGTCACTTTTATTCAAAAAAACTCATTTAAATTACTTCCTTCATAAATTTTTAGACCTTTAAACAAATTCATAAAGTAGGGTATTTTTCTCGAAGCATTTTACTAATCATTTTAATTTATGTAAACATATTTTGATGGATTTTAAACATGTTTGAAGTTGATTTACTATGATAAAAATAATCCATTTTTTATTGAAGGTTTTATGATATTTTTAATTGTGGGTGTGTTATTTTATACCATTCAAGGTTTATGGATAAGTTATTAACATCTATTATGCTAGTTTAAATACGAATGATTATGTTATGTTTCAGCATTTTAATATGAGGAATGTAGTGGACTATTTATGTGACGGGTGGAGCCTGCTATAGGTCCTCAATGCACCGGGAGGACTCATGAGACAAACTAGTGACTTGGAACAAGGCCTTGGCAAAAAAATTTATTTGTCGTCTTGGCACGAGGCCTTGATTATGTGGTAATGATGTCCTGCGTTAGGAATTCTCTCATTATGAAATTTGTTATTACATGTGATTATTCTACTAGTAGAATATCCATGTGCATGTTCATATGGAATTTTTGATTTATTTTTTTCCATATTATGTTCAAGAATATGTTTAAGAGTATGTGGTTTTTGTTACACATATTGCCATAAAATTTTAAAGCTCCCGCTAAATTATTTACCCTTACTAAGCATATGAGCTCACCCCTTTCTATGTTTTATATTTCCAAGGATGTGAAGAAGTATTTTATGACTGAACTGAAGTGATAGTCTTAGGGAATATGAGTGTGGTATATGGATACTATGTTGTTTTTGTATTTCACTTTATGATGTAATGTAAGACTTATGAATGTATCTAGTGTTTCCACGGCTACTAAACTAATCGGTCTTTCATGACATGATCTTTTGTGATCATGCCAATGTTAAGTAATAATGCACCGACTCTGGGTAACTGGGGTTGGGGCATTACATATTATCTATTGGTATTATTATAATTGCAACCAAATAGTTTTATCTGTCACAAAAACATTTAATGACCGAGTTTTTACCAACAGTTTAGTGAAATTGACATATATGTTGGTAAAATGTTTAACCCAAATAAAATGAAAATTTATAAATAGATATGTCTCTATTGGAAAAATTGAAATATATTGTAGTGAATGGTAGCTCATCTAATAGTGGGTTGGACCGGTGAGATGCAACAATGACTCCCACTAGTAGGTGGCAATGGTTGGTCGTGACAATAAATCATGAAAATGACACCCAATTGTGAGTCATCCACTAGTAGCTGAGAATGGTGAATCGTGATGGTGACTCACTAATGATAGGTCACAAATAGTGAATCATCCAATGGTGATTCGTGAAGGTGACTCATCCAATTGTGACTCACGGCGGTTACTCATCCAATTGTGAAATGCGACAATGACTTGTCCAATAGTGACTCATGATAGTGACTCATTGTAACATCCAAATGAGACTTACCATCAAACCGGTGGTCAGACCAATCACCACAAGTCCTCAAGAATGTATCCTCATATTCCAGAGGATACTGACTAGAATAGAGGGTGTATAGATATCCATTTGGGAGACTATAACCCCATATCAAAGCTTTCACTATAGTATAACAATATATATTTTGATGACTACAACAGATGCAGTATAAATCATTAACTAATGCACCGTAAGTAAATTTTAATATCAACTCAATAAAGTAAATGTCCAATGAAATTTTATACAATGTATTCATGTCATGGTGTTACATTTATGAAAGGAGAAAAATAATCATCATGCTTTACATCTCATACAGAAAATAATGAAAATACCCAAATCTACAAGGGTGATCCCCATGAGCATCCCGACTTCCCACTCAGTCCTTTTATCCTAACTCCATGTTACATGAAAACATCAGTGTCAATATCCCATAGTCCCAGAAACATGTAGAGTCTACTTAGGTAACAATGGTACCTGAGTAGGGTGTGAGATGAAAATATCAGTAGTCCAACACCCACAATTGTCTTGCCTAAACCAGGGAGTGATTAACATTTCTACAGTGTGTAGATATACATAAGTAGTAAGATAATTGAATAAATAACCAAACACACATCTTGGTTTCTAAGGGACACATGAAGGTGATACCTACTTCATCGCATGACCGGTATGTCTGATCATGTCAATTAAGTGTGTGTATATTTATAGAGTAATAGTATATATATATATATAAAAATAGATAAAAATGCTTAGAATCCTCTTATATGAACCACATGCATACCAAATACATATGGGCATATACCCTAGATACAATTTCTAGACGGACCAAGACTTAAGGTATAGACATTCATTACTAGGGGAAGCGCTCATAGTATTTCTCCTGTTCCAAACTCCAAGAGCTCTCACGATCTCATGGAAGTCAACATGGAAGCTCACACGGTCTTCATACCCTAGGCTCTCCCGATCCTTTGGAAAACATTGTTGGATGGATTGGGATGTAATACAAAGACATCCATCACCAAGAGTAGTGCAAATGGTCTATCCCTGGGCTCAACTCCATGAGCTCTCATGGCCTCTAAAGGATCAGAAAAAAACTATCTTATTCTTTCCCCCCATGGGTTCTCAAGGTCCCTTGGATCCCTAGTCTATACAAGGTGTAACGATTGAAAAAATATAATTCATGAAGCATTAAACCTCTCATTAATTTATTTATCCCATTACAATTAAATATAACCAAGAATATAAATATTTATTCTTCAGTAAAAACATATAAAATATTTTAATTAAAAAATTAAAATGGGATTCACATGAAACTCTAAAACATGAGGCAAGTTCCTCTCAAACATCTCATCTTCGAGACTCAAATTCATTAGTTAAGTCAATAAAATACTAGGTACACAAATCATATTAAATAATTCATCAACTGATTAATCAATATCATAGTTTATATCTCATATATAATTTTATTGAATTAATTATAATATTATAACTCTCCACTCTATATAATCAATTCCATAATTAAAAATCTAGGTCTTAATATCAGAGGCACATAATTAATTCACAATTAATTATCTCAACTTGTCCAATTCAATAACTCATAATTAATACCACAATTAATTATCTAATTTAAATTATCAAAGTGTATAATTGATTCAAAATTAATTTTCTCATCATAACCAATTTAATATATATCATAATTAATCCAAAGATAAATTAACTCAATTAGAATTTCCATTATTATAAATTAATTCTCAATTAATTAACTCAATATATCCAATTTAACATCCCACAATTAATCCCCTGACTAATTATCTCAATTATAATTCTCAAAGTACATAATTAATTCAAAATTATTTATCTCAAATTAGCCAATTTTATATCTTATAAATATTCCCCAAATTAATTACCTCAATTATAAATCTCAAAACATAAAATTAATTCACAATTCATTATCTCAACATAACCAATATAACATCTCATAATTAATCCATCGATTAATTATCTAAGTTACAATTATCAAAGAAATTAATTAATTCACAATTAAATATCTAAATTAGCCAAAATAATATCTAATAATTAATCCCACCATTTTTTATCTTAATTACAATTCTCAAAGTAGATAATTAATTATCAAATAATTATCTCAACTTAGCCAATGTTATAACTCATAATCAAACCCCTGATTTATTATCTTAATTAAAAATCTCAAAACATAAAATTAATTCATAATTAGTCATTTCATTATATCTAGTCTAATATCTCATAATTTTTCCCTAGATTAATTATGTCCATTAAAATTCTCAAAGAACATAATTTATTCAAAATTTATTATATTAATATATCTGACACATTAATTCATAATTAATTATCAAAACATATCCCGCCCAATACACAAAATTACTATATAACACAATTACTTCAACATGTAATGAAATTAATAGAAAAACACATATCAACAAGCTAAATGAAAATATCAGTCTTACCATTATGTTTTTAGCTTGATGTCAGTACACCTATGTTGGAGGGGTTTTATTTCAAAAACATGATTTTTTATCTAATAATTTATTTTATACTAATAAACAATTCATTCAGAATTTGATGTCAAATTTCCCAAAAGTAGTAATTATAAAACTAATTAATTTCATTAATTAATAAAACATGAGGACCCTACCTCAATGAATGTCCAAACAATGCTTTCTAACTTAAATTCCCTGCTCACTCACACAAACCCACTTCAATATAAATGCTCTCTCACTTGAAAATGGATTGCGACACTCATCCAATAATACTATCACCCGAAATTAATGCGTCATGGACCAATGAAAACCCAATTAATTAACCACAACTCAACTAATCAACATACATTAATTTCAAGTGGTGAAAAACGTATTATCACTTATATACCGTTACTCGAAAATGATGTTGGTGAACCAAATCAAGATGAACCACTTCGCTATCAGTGGCAGTCATCAGAATATAGGACAATGGGTCGGGGAAATCATCCACACCACCTAGAACTTGAATAGAAGAAGAAACTAAATTAAACCAGAATATAGGGTTCCAGCCTAACAGAGACCATGCAATGGAGAGCCGAAACATCTGATGTGAACAAAAAAACGCATGGAGGAGGACTTATCTCGTCAAGATGAAAATATTCTGTGAATGAAACAGATGAATCTTGTATATAGAGAGGAGCCAAAATATGGGGGGTGTGGTTGGGTCGTGGATCACGTAGTAGAATATTGGGGTGCTCCTCCCTCATCTCACCTCCCTTCAATAATAAATTAAATTCATACATTTATTATATGAATTTATATAATAATAATAATAATAATAATAATCACAAATCTATTATTATTATTGTTAATTAATTAATACACCTCGTAGATATACCTCAAATCCTTATATAGACAAATAATTTATTGCACCTCTTAGATAAACCCAAACACCCCATTTAAAAACATTATTTATTACACTTATTTAATAAACCCCAACACCCCTTTTAAACAAACAATTTACTTAAAATCCATTAAAACAAAAGTAATTTAATAAAAATATCTAATTCATCAGAAATTAATTAAATTATAATAATCCAAAATTTAATTAAATCAGACCCTCATATAGCATCAATTAACTAAATTCCTATTAACCATGAATTTGATTAAATAAAAAAAAATTTAAAACCATTTAATTAAATCCATTTTTACCCGAAATTTAATTAAATAATTTAACCAAAAACTGAATATTAGGTAAACCACATGGTTTGAATAAAATGGTCTAATAGACCATGCATAAACTGTGCATCCTCTACTGGACAACTGCTTTATCATGCACAGTTGACCCACTTGGTTTGACACAACATGTGTAGCCTGTATGAACTTCACATCCTCATCTAGTTCTCTCGAAACCCATCAATCTATTCGATAACTCCTCGAGCCTTTACCCAAGATTGATATCAACATGTTTAAAAGATCCCAACTTGTGAAACCTCATCCCAGATCATGTTATTAAAACCAAACCATCGTTATTGTGAAATAGTTCAAAAAAATCGTGTTTTAACCAGATTAAAAAAATACAAGACTTTACAGTCTACCCACATTAAAAACATGTTGTCCTTGAGAATCAACCGGAACTACTACTATATCAAGAAACCAACCAAGGTGATGATGTCTCTTTTGAATTGTTAGATCACATTTCCAATTTCCAAACACACATTTAACCATATCACAAGCCTAATAGATCACGCCATTAGAAACCCAATCCACCACTTGGAAACCATCCCAAAAACATCAAAAGGGAACATATCCAAGCCATCACAACTAGAGTCATGATCTTATCATCATCTCCTCAACCTCCCACTCATTGGTGATTTCCACTAATGGTATTATCATTTAACGATCAAAATCATAAACCATTCTATTTTACTGGAAAGGTATCATCGCCCCAAAAAACCCACACTATTCCTTAAAACTAGATACATTCCATTAAATAATTTCATCACCAACCACATGTACACCATATTCCTTACTCGACCATCAATGAGATTCCTGAGTCATGCCATTACTAGGAAATTTTAAAACTGTCGTGCCCCATCTTGAAAAAAGGCATAAATAACCAAATGAACCATGTATCACACGTAGAACCCATGTAACAACCACTCATCAATACTGACAACATTTAAAACATTATCATGGTGTAAGACTTATGTTATCATAGTGTGTCCTGGATGAGGCCAAGATTTGGGACTTGATCATATCAATCAGTATAGATCACTAAGAGAAAACCCAGGTCACCAAGGATGCATTCGAACTATTACAGGTTGACTCTTTCCAAAAATCATGGCTTCATCTTATGACGCATCACTAATGAAAAATCAATGCCCATACCACCAAATAAATCCTTGATCTTTCAAAGAATACCAGTAAATCTCTTCCAAAAAACACTGATGTGGCACTACCCATCTTAGGAGTGTCCATGTCATTAAAAGAAAGACTACCCTCTCTCAAGAATTATTTTTTAGAAACATCAACAATTGAATATTTGAAATTACAAGAACCATGATAACCATGTCAACATATCACACGAAAGATGAATGATAACCTGACCAGCGTGTCAAGACACCTGAGTCCCAAAACATCCTCTCGTGTAGTAGGATGAACATTCTTTAATGCCCCAAACACTCTACTCTGGAGTTTACAAAATGACATCTTTTTATTTCTGATCATACTAGAGTCATGTCTAACCTAGTGAACAAAGAATTTCCCAATTCATATTCCCACATCAAGAGCCATGATACAATGAACACCCCTCAAAACAAAGGAGTCATTATTTAAAAAACAAAAGTCATACTAGGGACAAAAACACTCAAGTGGGACCAATAAAAAAAATCTCACATTGTAAAAAATTCATATCAAATTATAAGGGTAATACCTATCACGAGATAGTCCCTTATGAAGAATATGCATCAACCCTATTTCTTGGTCACGTAAAAAAAATTACTAGACTCAAAATCCCCAAATTAATTTACCAATTTCATTAATTCATTTCAAAATCTAAACATTTGAAATATTTTTTTAAAAATCCATGAGTAATATTTCACAACAAATAGCTTGGTTTTCAATCAATGCCCCACATGAAAAATAAGAAAACTAAAACAAACTCCCTCTTCCAACATCTATCATTCATTGTCATTTCATCGTAAAGAGGATATTTAGCATCTAAATTTCATTTCATAAAATGTGACCTCTGACAATCCCATTTATTCAATCCAGTATCATTATACAAAACCCCAAAAGTGATATGAGTGTCCACATAAAAATCCATAAAGCTTCCATAAACAATACAAGTGGTATTTAGCTCCCATTTAACCAAATCAAATTTCCATTTAAAATTTTATCTTAATTAACAACTTTTACAATTGTTTGAATACCTGGGTTAACATTTTTTATTCCACCAATATAGTTATTTACAAATCAAAAATATCTAGAATGTTATCATAAGTTGTAACATAGATATATTCTATAACAAAAAAGAAAATAATAATCAAAAAATGCTAAAATAATAGGAATCATGGCATATAAACAACCCAGAATGATAAATATATTACCAAAATATATTGTCTAATGATGCATGGTTAATAAGAGAAAAACATTGAATTCAAGACAAGTCACACAATCAATCTTAATAGGAATCCTTATAATGCCACTATATGGCATGTCACATGGATACCATGTTATTTATATGTGACTATATGATGCATGTAAGGAATCATCCTTGAAATATCAAGAAACAAAAAATTTCTTAAATTCCAAAATCAATAAGAAATGGAAAATACACTAGTCACCCAAGGTGAAATTACATAATCTATAATAAAAAACAACATAAAATTCAGTTCCCAACACTAACCACTTGGTTAGTTCCTGTACATGGAGTGATCAGTCCCAACCATGACTATTAACCGAGTGCTTACACTTTACTAGTATCTATTCTACCTACCCAAAATCAAAAAAAAAGAAGGAAAAAGAATGAAAAGACACACTATGATACCAATTTTTAACATCCAAACCCAACTTACCATCAAACTGATAGCTGAACCAGACACTAAATGACCCCATGCACACCTCCCCGTATGCTAGAGGCTTCCAACTAGCATCAAGGGTGTAATTATTCAGAGTGGGGAGTCTATAGCCACATATAAATTTTTTCACAATAGTATAACAATATATAAATATATGAAAAAAGTGGAAGCGGTATAAAGAAAAAACTAATGCAACAAAAGTCAATTGTAATATCATCCTAATAAATAAAATTTCCAATTCCAGTTTATACAATGTATGAATTTAATGGTGATATATATATGAAATTATAAACCACATTAGCGTTCCTTAAATCTTAGTAAAGAAAATAATGAAAATAACCAAATCCCCAAGGGATATTTCCATGATAATCCAAAGTTACTTCTCTGTTCATTTCTCCTAACTCCAAGGTATAAGGGAATGGCACAATCAAGAGCACATATTCCTATAAACAAGTAGAGACTACTCTGGAACAAATGGTACACGAGTCGGCTATGAGATGAAAATCACAGCAGGTCAGAACCCACCTGTGTCTAGCCAAAAATAGACAGTGAATAACATTTCAGAAGAGTGCATATATATCTAAATAATAACAAAATTAAATAAATAACCAACAACAAGTCTAGGTACCTAAGGGACTCATGATGATGATAACTACTTCATCACATTACTAGTATGTCTGATCATGTTAATAAAGTATATATATATATATATATATATAACAATGTGTATATATATATAATGATAGATATGCTTAGCATCCTATTATATAAACCAAGAACGTACCTACTCCAAATGGACATATACCCTGGATAATATTTCTAGATGGACCAAGTCATAATGAACCAACATTAATTAATAAGGGAAGTCGTTATAGTCATTTCCATGGTCCAAACAGCAAGAGCACTCATCGTCTCAGGGAAATATACATGGAATTTTACATGGTCTTTCTACCCTAGGCTCTCATAGCCCTTTGGAAAATGATGTTGGATGGATCATGGTGTAACACATAGATATCCATCACCAAGGGTAGAACACACAATGTATCTACTTGCTCAACTGCACAAGATTTCACAGAATTTAGAGATTCAGAATAAAAACTAACATATTATTTCCCCCATGTTCTCTCATGGTCCCTTGGCTCCCCTTTCTATACAGGGTGTAACCATTCACAAAAAATAATTCATGATTCATTTAACCTATCATACATTTTATTATCACATTTCAATTATATTTATGCAATAATATTCACATTTATACTAATGCAAAACCATCATATGTATTTCAATTAAAACATTAATACGAGCATCACATTCAACTCAAAAACATGAGGCAATGGCCTCTCATACATTTCATTGGCCATACTCAAATCTATTAGTGAACTCAATAATTAATTTGGTAAAAAATTACCATTAATTAATTCATCCATTAATTAATCAACAACACAATTCATATCTCAAAATTAATTTTCAAAAATTAATTATCTCATTATAAGTCTTAACTATCAATAATCAATTCCACAATTGAATATCTAGATCATAATATCAAAGGGAAAAATTAATTCATAATTAAATATATCAAATTAGACAATTAAATATCTCATAATTAATCCCCTAATTAATTATCTATATTAAAATATCAAATAATATATTTAATTCACAATTAATTATCTCAACTTAACCAATTTAATATATATCATAATTATTCACCTGATTTTTTTATCTCAAATATAATTTTCAAAGCACAAAATTTATTTACAATTAATTACCTCAACATAGACAATTTAATATATCATAATTAATCCCCTTATTTATTATATCAATTACAACACTCAAACCACATTATTAATTCACAATTAATTTTCTCAACAGAGTCAAGTATATATCATATAATTATTCCCCGAATTAATTATCTCATTTAAAAATCTAAATGAATAATATAAATTCAAAAATAATTATCTCAACTTATCCAATTTGATATCTCATAATTAATTCCATGATTAATTATCTCAATTAAAAATCTCAAAGAACAAAATTAATAAAAAATTAATTATCTCAACATAGACAATTTGATATCTCATAAAAAATCCCAAGATTTATTATCTAAGATATAATTTTCAGAGAAAATAAATTATTCACAATTAACTATCTCACCATATCCAATTTAATATCTAATAACTAATACCCCAATTATGTATCTCAATTACAATTCTCAAAGAACATAATTAATTCACAATTTATTATCTCAAATTAGGAAATTTTATTTCTCATAACTAATCCCCAATAAATTATCATTATTACCAATATTAAAACACAAAATTAATTCATAATTAATTATTTTAACATTACCAATTTAATATCACATAATTAATCCCCAAATAATAATCCTTATTACAATTCTCAAAGAACATAATTAATTCATAATTAATTTTCTCAACATATCCCACTCATTAATTCATAATAAATTATCTCACACAATACATGTAATTACCACTTTACCAAAGTGTGTCAATATGTAAGGGAAGTAATAAGAAAACACATATCAACATTCTAAATGATCATATCAGTCTAGTCATTTTTTTATATTGAAGGCATTGAACCTCCGTTGGAGTGGTTTTATTATAAAAACATGATTTTGTAATCTATTAAATTATTTTATACCAATAAACAATTCATTCAGTATTTTCAGTCAAATTTATCAACAATAGTAAATAAAAGACTACTGCATTTAATTAATTATGCAAAGTTGAGGACCCTTACTCAATGAATGGCTAATACATGCTTTCTAACTCAATTTCGGTTCGTTCTTGAACACTTGCACTTCAACATAAATGCTCGTTCACTTGAAAGTGGATCCCAACACCCTAACAACAATACTGGTACCCAAAAGTAGTGTGTTAGGGACCAAAACATACCCAAATAATTAACTAAAACTCAACTAAACCATAAGAACCTAATTCAAGGTGTGAAAAAGAAATTATTAGGTATCTAGCCTTACCGTAAAATGACAGTGGTGAACTGAATCTTGTCGAACCACTTCGAATTTGGTGAAATTCATCGAAATATAGACCAACAGGTCTTCATACATCTTCTACACCACTATGAACTGGAAGAAAATAAGAAATCCAATTAAACTTGAATATAGGGTTTTGGCATAATTTATACTAGAAGACAGATAGTCAAACAACTGATGTGTACAACGAAATTCATGGAGAAGGAATCAACTAACTTAGATGAACAACTTTCATGAAGGAACTAGTTGAAGCCGGCGTGTGGAGAGGAGAGGAGACATGGGGGTGGTGTGCCACAATCATAAGAGAGGGGGGGTTGCTTCATGTAGGATATGATTGGGGTGAACATCTCTCATCCCATCTCCCTAAAATAATAAATTAAATCCCAAAACTTATTAAAAGGATATATATAATAATAATATCAATATCAACAACAATAATAATCACAACTCTATTAATTTTATTTTCAATTAATTGTGTCACCTCTTAGCTAAGACCCAAATAATTATTTAAACACATCGTTTATTACATCTCATTGATAAACCCTAACTCCCTATTTAAACACATTTTTTAATACAACTTTTTAAAAAACCCCTAATCTATATTTAAACACATCATTTAATTAAAAATCTTTAAAAGAAAATTAATTTAATAAAATTCTCTAATTAATATTAATTTAATTAAATTATATCAACTTCAAATATAAATAAAATGAAACCACCATTTCACCTCAATAAATTAAATTCCTATTTACCTTGAATTTAATGAAATAAAACCCCATGTCACAACATTTAATTAAATACCTTTTTAACATGAAAATTAATTAAATAATTTGACACAAAAGACAAAATTGGGTAAACATCCATGTTTGACATTCATGGTCTGACAGACATTATGTATACCATGCATCTACTACTGGACACCTTTTTTATCACACATGACTTACCTACACGGTTTGACTAACTGTACACAACCCGTGAAAACGTCACTACCTGGTCTAGTGCTCTCAAAACCCATATAGACATACGAGAACTCCTTGAGCCTTTACCCAGGTATAATATAAACACTATAGAAGATCCTTACTCATGAAAATTTATCCCAACCCTTGGTGTTTAAATCAGCCCGTCATTTGAATGAAAAACTTCAAAAACATTCTTATTTTAACCCGATTAAAAAAATGCAAGACTTCATACTCATTTAACAATGAATCATGATGGTGAATCTTCTAACAATTGGTTACTCAAGTTTACCCTTCCAATAGTAGGTCACCAAATGGTTATTTTTCTAATGGAAGGTGCTCCACTAATGATTCATTACCAACAATTTTTCAAAATTCCAAAATTTCTCTAGTTGTACGTTTTGATGCAATTTTCCCCATTAACAATTTATTTCACATAAATTGAATTTAGTTCTATATTTAAGTGGTATTGAAGTCATTTCAATGTGCCTAAATAATATCATTGAATCCTAAAAAATCCTATGTCATTTAAATTTGCAAACTGTATGGTCATAGCCATGATAAGTCTTTAATGGCTTTTAAAACCGTTCCACCATCGATATAGGATCTGGACTTTATGAAGCTGAGAGCCTTTCATACATGTACATTTCCCTTTACCCATGGAAACAGGAATCCCCAATCCTTTATTATCTAATTATCCATGCGCTTTTGTTTCACCATTGGACCATGTTTCCTTGGATACTTGCACACCCCTTGTTTTATCTCAATAAGGTAGTGTTGATCTTCTATTCTTCGAGGTAGGGATGCCTCTATCTCTATTTTATTTCTGTGCCATGCGAGGTGGGTGTATGAATGAATCTCCTATGAAAATAGAGAAATTATTAATAGGTAATGATAATTTAATCCTTTTACTATCAATATACAATGTTTGGGGAAAAAAGACACAAGCATATGGCTTATTGTTTATGGGTATTGTGAATTGTATGGGCTATATGCCTAGAAAAAATCCAGGACATTGGTGGTCTTGTTTTCACATCTATTATGGATTATAAATAATTTTTGTCTATATTTTGTGAACATATATGTATATATGAAACTATTTAACAACATATATTCATTTAAATAAATTGATTTCATAGGATCGAACTTTCTTTGTGATAACCCCTAAATTATCAAAGTGGTATTAAGGATCGAGTGTTTACTAAATCTTAATACACCATTCATTGTTGGGTTTGGAAATGTGTTTAGGGTGGTTTTTTCTATATTGTTTCTATTGTGTTTATGTGGTGATGGGGTGGATAGAACGGTTGTGTGTGGGGTGGTGTGGGGGGGTTAATGGAATATTAGGTTGAGAGTTTTTTTGTTTCAAAAATGGTTGAGCAGTGTTGTGTTATGGGACTGCATCGGGTAGTGTCTTGTTGTGTTGCTGGATGTAATCGGTCTGATAGAGTTAAGAAGTAGTGCTGATGGGTTTGGTTATGATGTGATTTGTTGCTATTTTTGGGTATTGTTTTGGGGTTTTCTTTGTCGAGATGATAGTTTAGTTGGATTTTCTTGAATAATGATGGTGGAAGTGGTTGGAATGGGTTCTAAGTGAGGAGGATGTGGGGAGTGAGTCCTTTGTCATTGTTTTGTTCCTCTGTTTGGCTTGGATTTGTTTCCAATTTTGTGATGTGGTTGGTTGTTTCCCGAGATGGGTTGAAATGAATAAATTTTTTCTTAATAATGAGTGATAGTAGGTTAAATTATGTTTTTGGGGTTATGAGTTGATTTTAAACATGTAGTGTTATTCTACATTTTTAGGTAGCATAAAAGGTGGTTTTGTGGGCTAGTTATTTATCTGGTAAAACCCATTGGATGGGATTAGTGTTTGATACATATATATAGTTTTACCTCTTTATGATTTATATACGTACCCCACCCTAGTTGAGCACTCTGTTCTAAACACACCCATTTTCATGGGGGAGGTTTTATTTTCCCATCATCCTTGTGGGATGATGGATTGATGGTTATTGTCTCTTCCCTGCTCCCACTTCTAGGCATTGGTATCCCAAGACACATCAGGTTGGTTTTGGTTTCATAGTCAGGCCTTGGTGTTTATTAGAAAGGAGTTCTTTTCCAGATGTCTATGGGATGAGATGTAGTTTGATATCCCATGTTTCTTCAAGATGTTTTATGGTTATGGACCATGTTTTTCTGGGTGAGATGTGGAATGGTTGTGGCCTAGGTGTCAGCGAGTGAGATGTGGTATGGTTGTGTCCCATGTGTCTACAGGCTGGATGTGGTGAGCTTTTCCCCATGTTTTTGGACTATCTCTAAGGCCAAGGTGTTGTTCGGATGGGTTTTGACAAGGGTCTTGTGGAAGAGTGTGGAAGCGCAAGGACTTTTTCCATTAGGATATGAGCTGTTAACCAGTTTTAATTGGCGCAGGGCACCCAAACATCATTTTTCATATTATATTACTTTCATGGAAAATGTTATTTGGTGAGTGTTCCTTGGTGAGTATGGGATGACAAGAATTCCTTATTAGGTGTTGTTGGGTTCTACTATTTTTCCATAGGGTAATTTATATTCTTATCCCACTTGGGTACGAGAGAATTATGTCTTTCTTATTGAGTAAACATCAATGATCACCATATTTATATAAAACTAATTTTAGGATTCGATGACTATTTGGACCATCTTGGGGATTTGTATCTGGATCATTGGGACAGTTTCCCGGTCTCTTATTAACCTTTTTATGGTATTAAAATTGGAGACACATGTTTTATAAAATGTATATTTTCAATCATGCAATTGGAAATAGCTTTTCCTTTCACTAATATATATATATATATATATATTTATGAAATACAAAATCATTTCCATAATCATGTATGAAAATATAAATTATAGAAAACAAGAGTGTCCAAAGTAAATACCAAAAACAAAGATTATATATATATATGTCTTGGAGTTGTTTTTGGATGAACCATATTATCTCATGATATTTTTTTCATATAAAGGGTAATGCCTCCCATATTTTGGGATCATTGTACGGATGGTGCTAGTCACCAACCCAGGGCCTACTAGAGGCAGGACTCGGGGGGTTGTTATCTCTCTTCTTTCATTACCAGCTTATGAGGGTAATCATTATAGGGAGGGGTCATGAAAGAATGGTATTAATGTTTTATGGTCGAGATATTGGACGGAGTTTGGAGTTATACATAGTTATGATTTCATGGGTTGGTAAGGAAACCATGTCAGGTGACCACGCTGCATGACATAGGAAACGAAAGTGTAACACCCCGAGTTTTTATGAGATACATTCTCTTTAATTTCATTGATATCATATGTTGTATACAACACCAATATTATCGTGTACTATATGCAACACCATATTAGCTTGCAGTATACACAACACTATTCGTGGCTCGTGTTACACATAATTTCAAGTTCATTTGGTAGAAATTATTCTATGCAACATTGTGTATAGATTTTTTTCAAAGTATAAATGAATTTTTTTTTCATTATGTTATACAAAATACCAAAGGAATATTTTACTACATGCAACACTGACTTGTCTTGAGTTACACGCAAGAGCGACCTTCCTCAATAGCTTGTGTGCTATGCAATACTGAGTTTCACGAAACAATGATATATATCATAATATTATTAACTAGCCATTATGAATAGTATTAACCAAATTTTGAATTTTATAAAATTATAATTCATCTTACATATTTTCTAGAACATGTTATGAGAACAATATAAATTTTTTGGATAAAATAAGCATTTTTTAAATAATGTAGTTTTGTTGCCTTTTGATGGTGCACCAATTTTAAATCTAATTTTTGAAAAGTTTATAAGTTATATTTGACAAATTAAACTTCCAATTTTTAATCAGGATATAAAAATTTATGTTGGATTAATTTTTGACATTATTATGACATCCTTCATATTTTGATGAATAATAAAAATACGCTAAATTTTAATAAAAAACAACTTTTTTCAACAAGATAATTTATATGGTTAAGTTATAATATTTAATGTTTTTACAGTAAAAATAGAATTTATATTAACTAATTAATAAAATTTATGCCATTATCTTTAATTTTACACTGAATTCATAGGTAATATCTTTTCAATGTTCGACAATGTTTTAAATAAAAACCCATTTTTTCGACAAAGGGATTAATTTTAACTTAATTACTACATCTTATGTGTCCTGAATTTGGGAAAATGGATTCCATATTTGTAATTAGTAGGTTCAAATTATATTAATAGGATACTTTTTAATTTTGGGCATTATGAATAGAAACGATGTTAAATTTAATTTCCAACAGTCAAAGGTAAATCAGGTAATTAAGGGTATAAATAATATTATAAAATTACCCTAACACTTGTCTTAATATAATTGGATGATTATTTTTCATCTTAAAATATATTTGGGTCGAAATGGTATCTACTGGAACCCACTTTCATGGGATTAATACAGTTACTTTATTTTATTTTAAGGAAAGTGAAATATCTCTCACTCAAACATTATTAATTAAATTATTTTTAATATAATTCTATACATAATATAAATTTGACTATAAATACTATTATTAAATCTAAATTATTTTCCTTTATCATGGTAATTTATTTATGATTTTTAGGAAATATATAATTACCTTAATAGTTGGAGAAATTATTTATTTACTGAAAAATCAATAATATATTTTTTACCCAAATAATAATACCCATTAAAGTCCCAAAAACTTGACAAAAACTAATTGGTCGAGTATATCTAAACCATAAGAATCCATGTGGAGAATTTTGGGACATTTCAAGTCTTTTAAAACAGATTACGACATTTATATTATATTATTTTAAATGGTGTCAAAGTTGTCACCTTCATAATTTAATAATCATAACATTATAAAATTTTGGTGTTTTAGAAGATAAATTCTATTAAAAGTAATATTATGGAATCTAATATATTTATCTTCATCATAGTATTTTATTTTTAGTATTTATACAACAAATAAATATATTAAATAATTATAAAAAAATGTTTTACTAGTTATTTAATTATGAGAAATATTAAATAAATGGGTTTAAAAAATATTAAATACATATTATATGAAAAAATTAATGTGATAAATGAATGTTTTAGTTTAATATGACTTGTTAGGAATCTATTAAATATTTTTTTTCGAATATATATCTTGTGTGAATTTTATTTAAAATCAAATAATTGAATAGTGTCAAAATTGACAATATTGAGATTTTATAAAAATAACATATTATTAAATTGTTTAAAAATCACAAAAATATTAAAAATTTACAATTTGAAAATTATATGGTCTAAAATGTAATAATTTATATAATTATGGAAAATTCACAACACATTAGTATGTATTTATAACAATTTAAAAATTAGAATATTATTACCACAAATAAAATTAAATTTATTATATAAGGAAAAATCAAAATGATAAGGATTAAAATAAACTCAAAACATGTCTAAATTTAATTGGTTGATGATATTAAAACCATATATCATCTCGTATTCTATTTTTAGTCATTTCTGGTGGTTTTTAGGTGGGGTTTGAGTTTATTATAAATTAATATTTTCGAGGATTCCAGAAGATCCCATATCTTCTCTTATAAAAGGGAACCTCATCCCTATCCTCTCCACAGTATTTTGAGTCTTAACTCTTGGAGAACCCCTGACCATTACTCTTCAAAACTTCCTTAGTAATATTTTGGAAGTTCTGGTCTTCTCAAAAGACCATCTCTAGTCTCTTAAGAGGATGTTTAAAGGAGGTGAGTCAAGGAAGAGGTAATCTCTTCTACCGATTCTTTCAAGTTTCTTTATTCTTCTCCTTCTTTTTATTTAGTTGTTTCATTATAAAGTAATAACATAATTATAACTAATATACTGATATGTTATTATAAATATTCAAAAACCCTATTTCACCTTTTACCTATCCTACGAAAAACGAAATCACCGTGCATGTGTGCATACGACTTACTGTCTCCACGATGTGGTGTAATCTGTTTTTTCCACCACCACCATACATTGATGGGTATAACAGTGGAAATAATAACTATATATGATTATCATAACATCATAATAATTCATAGATATTATATCATCCACTCAAATTCCTTTTAATAATTATTGGTACGATATCATCGCTCGTGCGTACGTACGGCCTACCGTCTCCATGATGTGATGCGACTCGTTCGACATGATGTTTACTGAATAATGGTTATATAAAATAATTGAATTAATAAATATGATATATATTATACTAATACCATTCCATAAATTATATAGCTATAACCTAAAAATAGGAATAAGAATTTATTCAACAAAACACTTATAAGAACATAAAGTAGTGAACACCTGAATAACGAGTAACAATGAAATATTACTAATAAGAAGATAAGAATATGAAAATATATGATATCATAACAATGACTATGATTCTGGAATAATTCAATGACATTATTTAAATCATTATACAGGAGGATCAGATACGTACAAATCATATCAGACTTAAGTTAAGGGATAATTATTCCAATTTCATTCTTATCTGGGATTGTTTATTTGTCGGTATTTACTAGGTTTATGTTTATCATCCATGTCCATGATATATAAAAATGATTTCATAAAATGTTAACTATTATTCCATGTATCTTTAAAGTCATTTTTACCCTTTTATGAATTTTACTATGTGGTCTGGAAGGAATATTTATTTTTTTTACCGTACGAGGTACTTTTTGACTTTTCCGACAAAAGTACGAGAAGAATGTTTTTTAACTTATACCGAATTAATGGATTTTTACAGTTTCATAATGCATTATTTTCATGAAGCTTACTCTACAATATTTCATTATTATTTTCATCAAAATCATTTTCTTTTAAAATTTCATGGCATTTTGGGAAAAGAAAATGATTTTGAAGAAGAAAAGATATTTTCATCAAGAATTCATTTCATGTGTTTTATCAAAACTATTTTCCATATAAGATGAAAATATTTAATATGTTTATGTTTCAAGTATAGTGTATCTATTATTTTCATGGTTTTATTTTTATTATTATGAATTGATAATCATTTTTTTATATGGACTGTGTTATGATGGGATGATGTTTATGAAACCCATTTTATTCTTTGGGTTACGATGAGTTATTTATGTTTATTTTGTGGCACACGTAAGAATGATTTCATTATTAGATGTATAGGACCTATATCTCCCTCCAATTCATTGGGTAAAGATTTATATCTCATGATATAGATATGGATGGAATGACAAGTAAATCTGGTTCAGTAATACAGGGCTGTAACGACATGTAAACCCGGTTCAGTAATGGACTTTGTCCACTATAATGGTCTTGGAAACAATTCCATGGCTACTATATAAATCATATAATGTGATTTGTGTTTTTCCATAATTACATGTTTTATTATCATGCTATTTTATCATGATTAATGTTTCATTATGATCTATGCCTTATGTACTGCTAATATTTATGTCATGTTCATGTTTTTATGATCAAATGTTTATGGATTGTCTTATGTTCTCCATGTTTATCCTTAATGAGCATTTGAGAACACCATTTTTTTGTTTTCATTTCCCCATGATATAATGAATGGTTTTAGGTAAGAAAAAAATTGTAAGATCTTTATGAGAGATGTTAAAGATCTTTCACCATGATTAGAAGATTATGTCCCGAGTTTCCAAACACAGTAAACTAATACAGTCATTGGGCATCTGGTTTTGTTATCTTTTAAGAATTCCACAAAATTAATGTAATGTCCATGTACGTCATGCTTTCGGTCTCTATAGTTCTTATCAGGGTGATGGTTTAGTCAACCTTTGGAATGTAGGATGCGATAAATTTAGTGAGATCCCTAGAGTTATTTCGAAAGTATGTATAGGGATGTCCCTAAGGATAACTATAAGTATAGGTTAATGTCCCAGAATTATGATAATGATCATGAATAACCTAGGATTAAACCTAAGTTATTAGAGATTGAATGTACTCCCCCTTGATTATGTTGTTTTCCTAGTATGATTTTGGCCTCTCACACTATTCTTTTTGTGTTTTATAAAATGTATGGAAACAATAAGATTCATGTTAATGTAGAATATGATGAACAATGGAATGATATTCTTCATGAGATACCAAATTAAATGTGATTTTGAGGGAGAAACATCGTTATTATTCCTAATCATAAATCTCATAATATGATCAATAATCTCAACTTTGGTAAGATTCCTGACTCATCTAATAAGAGAAAGATGGAGTTTCATGATGATCATAGATGAAATAAAGTTCAATTTCCATCATGTAAACCATGTGGGAAGACAAGGAGAATGTATCAAAGGAACTGGAAGATGCTTTGGGTGTGGAAAAGAAGGACATAAAGAAAGTAATTTCAAAGGAAAAGGTTCAGTTAACCCAATGGACAAGGATAATCGTATTTCTAAGACATCAAAAATGGTTAAATTTTTTAAATGTGGAATGTATGGGAATTACGCAAATCAATTCCCTAAGAGAAAATATCATGAGGAGAATCAGCATGGTCGTATGGGTAGTTTTTATGTTTCTGATGATGAAGAGACTTCAAATGATATATGATATGAAAGAAGTGTTGAGTAATTACATGATGAAGCTCGGTCAGCGGGTTAAGAATGTTCAGGAATGATTTCATGTCTATCAAGAATAATGTTTTATACTATGATGTAAAGAGAAATATAATGATTGTTACACTATTTTTTTTCCTTGAGTATTTGAAAGTATATATTGAATGGTACCAGTAACCATGAAAACTGATTGAAATAATTTTGGAAAGTAGATGATATGCTCATAATTAAGGGATAAGGATAAAATAATATGTTTTATAGTATTAATGAGCTCATGACTGATATATGGTTAAAGTGAAATCATGGTTTGAGTATACATAAATTTTGGGATTCTCGTATGTGAAAAGAGTTATATTTTGATATCATTCATGTTTTCACTAAGGTTCTATGTTTATTCATGTTTCAAGAGAATACATGATTAAGGTATTCACATGTTTGGAATGCAATCAAAATGATATATCTTATGATATATGGGGGATAAATGATGGTATTCACATGCTTGTTATATGAATTTTCTAGTAATAATTTTCTTTGTATGATGAGATTGGATAGAATCATTTTGGATAAGTTTTGAATGGATTTAGTTGGACATCAAATAGTATTGTTTAAAGATAGAATTTTTTTTATTTCTGGAATGTAATAATAGTATAGTTTTTGAAAAAGGACAACCAGTAGGATGGGTGACAACCCGTCGTGTCGGACAGGGATGCCAGAATCGAACCCACAACCAAAGTGTGACATGCCTTTATCGCCTACCATTAGACTACAAGAAGTCCCTGGTTAGTAGAAAATAGTTTTATTATATTAAGCGGTATGATAGATGATGTATAAGTCCATTTTCGGAACCATATACGATTAATCCCACAATAGATGGACTTTTGTATATTTAATAACTTTTGATGACCTTATGTTTGAGACAGATGGAATGACCTAACATTCTATCGCATAATCTGCTAATACTTCACGAAAGAAAAATTCCACTTTATTTCTTTAAGAGATGAAGTGGAAATTGTTCAAGGCACGAACAACTATGAGATTTACCAAAATCAAGTTAGTGTATATTTTAATTCATAAAATCTCCAACATTAAGGAAATGATCCTGAAAACCAAAAAACGTTTTCCGAGTGCCCTCATATCTCACGAATCAGATGGTACCTTAGATCATCACAAATTTATGGCTTTGTGATTGTTGGCTATTTCATAGCAATGTTCTCTACCAATCTCCATCAGAACATGATTATTAGATTTCACTTATATATCCATGATTTCAACTATGTTCTCCTATATGGAAACCCAATGCTAAGTAAATCTGGGTAACTCTTCTGTTTCTTACTTTAATTTTTAAAATTATGTTTTATTAATCCACTTAACATTGTGGGTTTCTATGAAAGAAACATTCAAGTAGTAAACGATTTATAACTCTGACGAATTTCGAAGGTGAAATTCATTTTAAGGGGGGTAGAATGTAAATCCCTATGATCTTATGAGATATATTCCTTTTAATTTATTTGATATCTTTTTTTCTATGATACACCAAGATTAGCTTTCCCTATACACAACATCGTGTTAGCTTGCAGTATACATGACACTATTATTGGCTCATGTTACACACAATTTCAAGTTCGTTTGGTAGAAATTATTCTAGGAAACATTGAGTATTGATTTTGTACAAAGTATAAATAAAATTTGTTTGATTATGTTATACTCAATACCAAGGTAATCTTTTACTACACGCAACACCGACTTGGCATGCGTTACATGCAAGAGCGACCTTCCTCAATAGCTTGTGTGGTACGCAATACCGAGTTTGAATAAACAATGATATATAATTATAATAGTATGAACTATCTGTTATGAATATTACCAATTTTTTTTCATTTTATAACATTATAATTCATCTTACATATTTTTGAGAAAATATTATGAGAAGAAAATTAATTTTTTTGATAAAAGAAGTACTTTTCAAAAAATGCAGTTTTGTCGCCTATTGATGGTGAACCCATTTTATATCAAATTTTGACATGTTTATATGTTCAATTTGGAAAATTAAACTTCTTATTTGGAATCAAGATATACAAAATTATGTTGGATGAATTTTTGAAATTTTTATAATAACCTCTATATTTTGATGAAAAGTAAAAATACGCTACATTTTAATTAAAAACAACCTTTTTCATCAAGATAATTTATATGGTTAAATTATAATATTTAATGGTTTTATAGAAAAAATATAATATAATTTTACAATTTTATATAATTTATGTCATAATTATTAATTTTAAATTGAATTCATAGGTAAAATCATTTCAATCTTTTGCAATGATTTAAATAAAACCCCTTTTTTTATATGTGTTGAATTTTGAAAAATTGATTCCATATTTAGAAAAAGTAGGACCAAATTAGTTAATAGGCTAATTGTTATTTTTGCGCATTGTGAAGAAGAACTACGGTAAATTATATTTACCACAGTTAAAGGTAAATAAGGTAGTTAATGATAAAAATAATATTATAAAATTACCCTAACACTTGTCTTAATATAATTGGATGACTATATTTCATCCTAAAATATTCTTGGGTCTAAATGGTATCTATTAGAACCCACTTGCATGAGATTAAGACCTTTAATTAATTTTATTTAAAAGAAAGTGAAATATGTATCACTGAAACATTATAAATTAAAAATTTTAAATATAAGTTTATTCAGAATATAAATTCGATAATAAGTAATCTTATTAAAGATAATTTTTTTATTTATCATGATAATTTATTTGTAATTTTTATGAAATATATAATTACCATAATAGATGCAGAAATTATTTATTTAGTGAAAAATAAATAATTTAGTTTTTATTCAAATAATAATACCCATAAAAGGCCCAAACACTTGACCAAAACTAATTGGTCGAGTATATCTATACCATAAGCATCCATTTGGTGAATTGTGGACCATTTAGAGCCTTATAAAACAGATTATGACACTTATATTATTTTATTTTAAAAGACGTCAAAGTTGTCACCTACATAATTTAATTAACATATCATTTTAAAAGATAGGTTTTTAGAATATAAATTCGACTAAAAGTATTCTTATGGAATATATTATATTTATATGCCTCATAGTATTTTATTTTTAATTTTTATGAAACAAATAAATATATTAATAATTATACAAAAATGTTGTATATATTATTTTTTAAGAGAAATATCAAATAAATGGTTTTAAAAATACTAACATAAATATTATATGAACAAATTAATGTGCTAAATGAATTTTTTAGTTTAATATGACATGTTAGTAATCTATTAAATATTTATTTTTAATATATATTATTATTGGATTTTATTTAAAATATATTAAATGGATAGTGTCAAAATTGTCGCTATTTAGATTTTATTAAACTAACACATTGTTAAATTGTTTAAAAATCATAAAAATATTTAAAATTACCAATTAAAAATAATATGGTATAAAATGAAATAATTTATCTAATTAATTAAAATTCAAAACACATAAGTAATTATCTATAAGAATTTAAAAATTAGAATATTATTACCACAAATAAAATTAAATAGGTTAAATAAGGATAAATCAAAATGATAAGGTTTAAAATAAACTCAAAAAATGTCTAAATTTTATATTTTGATTTTATCAAAACCCTATATCATCTCATATTCTAATATGAGTAATTTATGGTTGTTTTCTAGGTGGTTTTTTATTTTATTATAAATTAACATTTTGGAGGATTCCAAAAGTGCCCCTCTCTTCTCTTATAAAAGGGCAGATCATCCCTCTCCTCTTAAATCCATTTTGAGCCTTAATACTCGTCCAAACCCTGGCCATTACTCTTCTCAACTTCCTGAGTAATATGCTTGAGGTTCTGGTATTCTAAAAAGACCAACTCTAGTGCCTTAAGAGGAAGTTTAAAGGAGGTACGTCGAGGAAGAGGTAATCTCTTCTATAGATTCTTTCATGTTTCATTATTACTATACATCCTATTCATTATTTGTTTCATTATAAAGTAATAAAAATATTATAAATAATATACTGATATGTTATTATAATTAAAAAACAACCCTATTTCACCTGCTACCCATTCTACGAAAAACGAAATCACCGCGCGTGCATACGTACGACTTACTATCTCCACGCCATGGTGTAATCTGTTTTTCCACCACCACCTTACTTGGATGGGTATAATAGTGTAAATAATAACTATATTTGATTATTATAACATCATACTAATTATGAGATATTATATCATTCACTCCAATTCCATTCAATAATTATGGGAACAATATCATCGCTCGTGCATATGTACGGCCTACAGTCTCCACGATGTGATGCGACTCATTTGCCATGATCCTCATTGAATAATGATTATATAAATGAATTGAATGAATAAATATGATATATATTATACTAATACCATTATGTAAATTATATATCTATAACATAAAAAGAGGAATACGAATTTATTCCACAATACACGCATAAGAACATAAAGTAGTGAACACCTGAATAACGAGAAACAATGAAATATTACTAATAAGGTGATAAAAATATGACAATATATGATATAATAACAATGAATATGATTCTATAATAAGTAAATTGCATTATTTAAAAAATTATATAGGAGGTTCAGATAGGTATAAATCATATCAGACCTAAGGTAAGGGATAATTATTCTAATCTCGTTCTTATCTGGGATTGTTTATTCATATGTATTTACTGGGGTTATGTTTATCATCCATGTCCATGATTTCTAAAAATTATTTCATAAAATGTTTACTATTATTACATGTATGTTTAATTTCATTTTTACCCATTTTTGAATTACTATGTGGTATGGAAGACATATTTATTTTGTTTACCATACGTGGTATTTTTTGACTTTTCTAACAAAAGTACGAGAATAATGTTTTTTTAACTTATACGGATTGAATGGATTCTTATGGTTACATAATGCCTTATTTCCATAAATATTCCTCTAGAATATATCATTATTATTTTAAAAAAATCATATTCTTTGAAAATTGCATGGCATTTTGGGAAAAGAAAATGATTTTAAAGAAGAAAAGGAAATTTTCTTCAAGAATTCATTTCAAGTGTTTTATCAAAACTATTTTATATATAAGATGAACTTATTTAATAGGTTTATTTTTCAAGTATAATTTATCTATTATTTACATGGTTTTAAATTTATTATGATGAAATTATATCCATTTGTTTTTATGGATTATGTTATGATGGGATGTTGTTTATGAAACTCGTTTTATTCTTTGGGTTAGGATGAATGATTTATATTTACTTTGTGGCATAAGTAATAATGATTTCATTATGAGATGTGTGGGACCTATATCTCCCTCCAATTCTCTGGGTAAATATTTATATCTCTTTAGAGAGACATGGATGGAACGACAGGTTAATCCGGTTATGTAATATCGGGCTAGAATGGTAATTAAACCCAGTTCAGTAATGGAATTTGTCCACTATGATGGTCTTGGAAACAATGCATTGGCTACTATGGAAATAATATCATGTGATTTATGGTTTTCCACAATTAAATGTTTTATTCCAATGCTATTTTATCATTATTAATGTTCTTTTATGATCTATGCCTTATTTACTGCTATGATTTATATCATGTTCATGTTTTTACTATCAAATGTTTTTGGATTGTTTTATGTTCTCCATTTTTACCCTTATTAAGCATTTGAGCTCACCCTTTTTATGTTTTCTTTTCCCCAGGGTATAAGTAAATGTTTTAGGTAAGAAATAAGGGAAGATCGTTAGGGGAGATGTTGAAGATCTTTCATCGTGATTAGAATATTATGTTTTATGTTTACAAAGACACTAAACTAATAAATTCATTGGGCATCTGTTTTTCTTATTTTTTAAGTATTCCGAATAAGTAATGTAATTTCAATGTATGTCAAGCTTTGGGTATCTAAAGAAAGACTGGCTCAGGCATAGGATTTTAGGCGTCGCTAATCCAATGCATTGAATCTAAGCTTACTAAATGACCATGTAAGGCTACATAGTTTAATGTGTAGAGACACTAGGAAAGGTAAATTCACCATAATGATTTGTGTTATTTTTTGGATTGGGTATTTTTTAGAAAAAAACAATGATTTAAATGAGTCCTAAATAAAATTCGATGCTAATATAGATTAAGAGTTAACTTTTTACCTTTTTCATCCATCCCATCCATTCATCCTCCAAATGTGGTTCAAGAATTCTAGGATCAATTGGTTGATCTGGTTAATGGGAGGAGGGTTGATCTAGTTGGGGAGGATGACCAGTGGAAGAAGATGCTAAATTTTTTTAGAAAAAGTATTTTGGAATGTATGAGAGAAGAATTTTGGACATTGATATGTAGTGTTGGATCGAGGGGCATGTGATGAATTTTAGCATTATCTAGGATCCGATGGACTACCATGTTCCATTGGTGGTGAGTCATATACAAGGAGTTCTGTGTTAGTGGTGGACACTGTACATGGATGAGAGGAAGGTGGCCACCATTCTATGTGTCTATTTTGAGAAGGAGTTCCAAGAATAATTCAATTCATCGACCTTGAATGCAATGAAGAGACAAGTGTTATTTTCCCTCTAGTATGGGAGTATTTTGGTATGGTAGTTGGGGATATAGATCATCAATATACATTGGTTTTCATTGAATATCTATCAAGATGAGGAGTCTCATTTGATATGTCTAGAGGAGGCACTTCGTTCTTCTCCCTAGTTTGTGATTACTCCCCTCACCTTACAGACCTACATGGTAGTCCATAAGAAGGTTGAGGTAGATGATCAAATGCACACACATGGAGGTCTATCGTGATAGGTGAACCAGTATGGTTCTTGTAAGGGAAATTCTACCTGAAGTAGTTATCAGGCACCAAGGAAATCCATGTTTTGGCCAGTGGGGATTTGACCTTAGTAGTTTTTGATTTGGACATCAGATCCCCGTTCTATTACAATGAATATTTGACTAAGGTATTTCATTTATGGATCCCATGGAAATCTTCAGATTCAATTCTAGATTGTAATTTTTTCCTAGCATGGTGTAGGTGGTAATGTTCAGTGGAAACCCCAGTAGTAGTTTCCGTTAGGGAAATTACCCTAGCATGGATAATAGGCTCAAGATCCACTAAGGGGAGATAGAGTAGGTAGAATCCAACCTCTGGGTGTTCCTTAGGGACCCAAAACTAGGCACGATCATGGGTGACATTGTCAGTAGTGGGGAAGTGGTTCGTTTCATGGTCGTTACATGCATCATATACATTAGTTCCATTAGGGCCAAATATTGTTCAAGGTATGATCAGCTTATTTAGTACAATTGCATGTTCTTTTTATTGATTCATGTGATGAGAACTATATTGTTTACCTAGTATATCCCATTATCTAGGGAAAGATGTAGAGAGTCTTTCTATGTGCCTGGTGTTCAGTTTGTTATTCGGAGGCAAGACCATCTTGTTTTGTGTGTTCCGGGGATGCAGATAGATGATGGGACCACATCATTCCTCTAGGTATCTTTTCATACCACATATACAACTATACAATGTAATTCTAGGCATGGACTGGTCTTATTATGTGCATGTTGTAATCAAATTCTTCTGGATAAGAATCACTTTTTCTGACATGGACGGTCAGCATGTGGTTTTCGTCGATGAGTGGAGCTCTCGGTTGGAAGTTGGCCTATAGAGGATCTTCATTCCTTGTTGGCTGATATGTTAGTAGGAGTAGTGTAAATTAATGTCCTTTGTGTTGTATGGTATTTCATGGATGTTTTTCCCAATTATGATGTGACTTTACCACCTTGACAGGATGTTGAGTTTGGTATAGACCTACAACCCAGTGCGTCTTCAATTCTGTTGGATGCTCATCATATGGAACCTTCTATGTTGTAGGAGTTGAAAATTTAGATAGATGATATGATGAGGATGGTTTTTATCCAACTCAGTGTGTCACAGTGGGGTGCTCTAGTGTTATTTACATGTTTGGTTGATGGTATACTAAGGTTGTACATAGACTACATGAGGCTGAATTGGGTGATATCCAAGATTCGTTTCACTCTCCCAAGGATATATTATCTTTTTGACTAGTTGAGGGACGAAATATGGTTTTCTATGACAGACATGTGGCTTGGATATCACTATCTAATGTTGAAGTAGGGTGATATCATGAAGACTACTTTCAAATGTAGGTATGGGAATATCACGTTCGTAGTAATTATTTTTTGTGTTATAAAGGAACCATCCATGTTCATGGTGCTTATGAACTCCATATCCATTGTGTTCCAAAACTGGTACTACATCATATATGTCGATGAAATCTTGATCTACTCAATGTCAGAGGAGGAGCATATGAAGCATCTTAAGAAAATCTTGTTGGTCCTTCGATGCCACCATCTCTATGAAAATATTTCATCATGCATGTTCTAGGCATAAGAGGTGAATTTCCTTTGGAATTTTGTGTCCAATAAGGGTGTATCAGTGAAACTCTTGAATATCGAGGTAGTTTATTCATTGGAAGCACTGAAGAATATTGGAGAGGTTTGTAGTTTTTTCGATCTGTTAAACTATTACTAGAAATTTGTACCTAATTTCTCTAGATTTGTATCTCCATTAAAAACCATATCCAGGATGGAAAATTATTTAGTGTGTAACGTGTATTTCCAATAATTTATCTACTATCTGAAGGGGAATGTTTTTGGCGCTCTAGTTTCAAAAGGAAGGGGTGATGTCCAAGGTCTTTTTTAATGCTTCCTGTCTGGGCATGAGATTCATGTCGATGAACAAAATAAGAGTGATCACTTATGGTTCTAGGAAGTTGTGTACACATGAATATATCTATTCCATCAATGACATGGATCTAGAAGCGGTCTTGTTTTCATATAAATTTTATCAAAATTACCTCATGGAGGAGGGATTTGTGGTCTTCACAAACCATATGATATTGTGGTATATATTTTCCTAGTGATATATGAACATGTGATAGTGGAGGTGGATAGAGTTTTTCCATTATTATGACATTAATATCACATAAAACTTGGGAAAGGGGAATGTCATGGCTGATTATTTGAGTACGACATCACAGAAGGAGGTTTTTCGAGAATCAGCAGATTATTGGAAGGAGGTGGAAGCGGTGGACGCCTTGCACTTAGACACAAGAATGGATGGTGGTAGAGGATTTCTATTTCATATGATAATATAGTCTTCTCTAATGAATAATGTGGAGTATTCTCAGTGGGGAGACTCATAGGTAGAGAAGTAGCATGAACAGATTGGCCATAGTGATGCATTATATGGATGGATAGAGGAAGGTAAGAATCAGATGATGTTTCGAGGAAGACTATATGTACTGCTTGCAATGCATGAGGATTTCCATCATGAATTTCATATCCCACCATTATTGGTACATATAGGATATTATTATATGTACCACGTCTAGATTATGAAGTTTGGAGAGCCCATGATGAGCATTTTAGTAGTGGAGATTGTGGAGAAGTGAACAGTGTGCTAGTAGGTGAAGGTTTCGAACCATGTTCTTAGGGGTTTTTTTGAATCCCTTATATGTCCTGGAGTGTAACTGGGATGATATCTTGATGGATTTTATCACAGTTTTACTACGATCTTAGGGATGGTGTGTTTCTCTCTGGGTCGTAGGGGACCTATTGATGAAATCATCTCACTTCTTAGAAAATAAGTATTCGAGCACAATGGATTCCTTGGCCAGGAGAAATATGGATGAGGTGGTGCAACTTTAGGGAGTTATGATATCCATTATTTTTTATCAGGATATATGTTTTTCCTCATGAGTTTGTAGGGGATATAAACATTATTTTGGAACTCAGTTACAGCTCAACACATCCTTCAACCCACAAATAGATGGGACGATATAATGGACTATCTGGATGATGGATGATATATTGTGGGCATGCATCTTGGACTCTGGATGATAATGGGAATGAAAACTGCACTTAGTAGTGCTTTCATAAAATAATATCTATCACACTACCTTTGGAATGGACCATTTAAATCCTTGTATTGAGGAACATGTCGTTTACTTATGTGTTGGATAGAGGGTGGGGAGATAGATTCTACTGGAACCAAAGTTGTGCAGAGCAAGACAGAGATGTTTTACCTTGTTTCTGAGAGGATAATAGAATTTCATTATCGGAATAAGTCATATACTGATCATAGGAGGAGGCCCTTGGAGGTTGAGGTTGGGGACCATGTTTTCTTGTTGTTTTACCCTCGATGTGGGAAGAATAGGATTGGATGAGGGTGTAATATTTCTATTAGGTTCATCAGACCCTTCGAGGTGTTGTGATGCATTGGTGAAATGGTGTAATAGTTTTCTTTTGCAAGTGCAGTTCGAGAGGATCCACAATTTCTTTCATGTCTCCCAAATTCTCGGGTATCTTTACAATTACTCCCTTTTCATCAACTAGGGAGATATGTATATTAAAGATTGAGAGATGTACATGGAGTGGATGATAGAAATTTAGGATAGTCGAGATAAGGTAATTCATGGATGGAAAATTCCCTTGGTTCATGTGTTGTGGAGCCATGGTGCCCTAGAGAAGAGTACATGGGAGTGAGAAACATAGATGTCTTCCTAGTACCTAGAGTTGTTCTGAGTTTTTTTTCATGTTCTATTTTCTGTGTGATGTAATGTTTGAACCATGTTTGTTATAAGATGAGTTGTTTTCTATTTTCATAATTGTGATAAAATCTTGAAGCATTAAGATGGTAGGACCTAACTCATAATCGAGAAAAATTAATTGCTATGTGATTAAACCCATGAGGGATATTCAATACTGCCCATAGCAGATAAAATCATGACATTGAGGTTGGAAATCATAGATTTTCACCATCGGACAATGTGGTTGTTGTTCTTGTGTGTTCTGTCTTCTTGTCGGTTGGGTTCATAGATGTTGGTGGAGGTGTTTTTGTATGAGGAGATTTTCCTGTCATGTTTTAAAAAATGTAGGGTGGTTGATTTTGATCTTTAATGTGTTTTTTTGGTAGCGGTGTTTCAAGTGTGGCATGATCCTTAATAGGTATCTCACTGGGTGGTTTTTCGGACACCTATTTCTTCTAGGATGGTTTTGGATTCTCTAGGATTATAATAGTTAGTGAGTTATCTGATGTAGTGGATCAGACCTCCATGATCAATTATGTTGCGAAAATCGAGTGTTTGAGGTGTTCTAAGAGGAAACAATTACACATTTCAAGAGTTTGTCAAAAATATTTTTTTTACAATGGTAGTGAATATTAAAATCGGCCAGACTTGTGACTCACCATATAGTCTCAAATCTATAGTTAGCGATGGTTGGTTGTGATAGTGAGTCATGACAATGACTCATGACAATGAATCCAAATGGCAAGTAATCCAATGGTAGCTCAGAACGATGAGTCACGAAGGTACGTCCTTGAATATAGGTCACCAAAAATGACATTTCCAACAATGAATCGTGATGGTGAATTTTCCAACGGTGAATTTCTACAGTTATTTTCCACCAATGACTCCCGATGGTGACCCGTCCAAAAGTGAGTCGCAATGGTTACTCGTCCATTCATTACTCATGATGGTGGTCCGTCCAGTGGTGGGTGGTCTAATGGTGAATCATCCAATTATAGGTCACCTATCTATGATTCATTGATTTGTCGCTCATCCATCAGTGAATCATTTCCAATAGTTTGTCAAAATTCAAAAATTTATACATTTTACCACTTTGCTACAGTTCCACCCCATTAACATTTTATTTGACATAATATGAATTTAATTCTATATTTAGGTGGTTTTGAAGTGGTATCAAAGTTCCTAAACCAAAAAAACTATTCTTTTGTATTATTGAAAATCCACTTTGAGGAAATGTTGAAACCTTACAGAAGTTTCACAGATCATGAAAAAATAAAATTCACAAAAAATATTATATAATTCTAAATATCCAAAGTGCCATATCACCAAGCCACAAACTGGCATACTTTCATATTTAAAAAAAGTTACATCTGGACCACCTCAAACCTACTGACACACGATGTGCACCCTGACACAAACTGAACCTCCTCGAAACAATCTCGCTGGTGATAAATGACCACTGAAAGCCATTATCACCACCGGATATACCTGGAGAACTAGGGAGACTTCCAGCATGTAATAGAACCATTGTCATCAACACTAAGAACCCACTTCCGCTCGCACATAAACTTCCCAAAAACCATTGTGGAATCCATATCACCCAACTGAACTATAAAGGAACACTTTACCTCGAAGCTATAGTGGCGTGAGAGTAAACATGGCATCCATAGCGATCCATGATGAATCCAACACCATCAATCCCACATAACACATCAACATCGGACCAACATAACCAAAAAACAAGAACAAGGATGAAGGAAATCACAAACAAAGGATTTTAAAGGTCTGAACCGCATGGTCTTAGTAAATATATGAATTTAATGGATTTTTAAACCATTACTCAGTTGATATAGGATCTGGAATTTCTAATGCTGAGACCCTTTCTTCCTTGTACATTTCCCTTTACCATTGCTACCGGAAATCCCAGAACCATTCATCTCCATGGATCTATGCACATGTATTTCACCGATGGATCACGTTTCACTAGATTATTGTGAACCCACTAATTTTTCTCAATTATTAAGTGATGATCGTCTATTATTTGACTCATGGATCCCTTCATATTGATTTTATTTGCATATCATGCATGGTTTTTTGATTAAATGTCTCTCCTGTGAAGATTACAGAATTACAAATAAATAATAATTATTGAATATGTTTAGAATAAATATATAGGGGTTGGGAAAAAGTAATTCATTATTATGTGTTATTTTTTACATATATTTATAATTGTATAACCTATATACCTTATGAATATCATTGCGATTGGTGGTATTGTTTGCGCATCTGTTATGGCTTTTGAATGCTTATTGTTGATCTTATGTGAATAGATGTGTATATATGAAATTTTTTAACCATGCATACTTAGTTAAATAAATTCATCCCTCATGATCATATTTTTTGCAATGATATCCCCTAATTTATCAAAGAGGAATTAAAGAACAAGTGTGTTCTAAATCTGAATACACCTTGATTTGTTTGGTGTGGTTGTGTTTTGTGTGTGGATTTCATCAATATTATGTCGTGTGTGGTCATGTGGTGATGGGTTAGAGATAATTGTTGTGTGTGGGTTGGTTCAGGTGGTTTAAGAGAATATTAGATTTAATGATGGTTTGTTTTTGAAATGTTTGAGTACTGTTTCAGATTGGGGCTACATCGGGTTACAGTTTATTGTGTTGATGGATTTGGCAAGTTTGATGGAGTTAAACAGCAAGGATATCAGGTTTGGTTGTGATGAGATGTGGTTCTGTGTGTGGATATTAGTTGCAGAGTTTTCTTTTTTGAGATGATTTATTTGGTGTAATTACATTGAATAGTGATGATGGTATTAGTTGGAATGGGTGATATGTGATGCAGAAGTGTGGAGTGAGTATTTTATCGTAGTTTTCTTTCGATGATTGGATTTTTTATGTTACTAGTTTTATGATATGGTTACCAGTCACTTAGGTAAGAATGAATGAATAAATGGATTTCTTAATAAAGAATGATAATTGGAAAAATGGGTTGGATGTGGTTTTGAATCGATCTACAACTTATTGTGTTGTTTAGAACATTGAGGTTGCAGCAAAGGCAGTATTGTGGGATGGTTGTTTATTTGAAAATAATCGAAGGTTGGGATGAGTCATTGATACATAAATATAGTTGTACATTAATGGGATTTCAATACACACCCCACCCTAGTTGATCAATATTTTCCAAACACCCCCATTGTAATGGGGGAGGGTGTCTTTTCCCAACATCCTAGTGGGAGGATGTCTTGCTGGTTATTGGATCTTCCATGCTCCCTCTTCATGGAATTGGTATCCAAAGACTATACTGGAAGGTTTGGGTGTGGTTCTGAGGCCCATTTGTCTATGGGGAGAGGTCTTCTTTCCCAGGTGTCTACAGGATGAGATGTGGTGTGCTTTATAATGTTCCTTTCAGATGAGATGTAGTTGAGGCCCAGGTCACTGCAGGTGGAATGTGGTATTGTTGTGGCCCGGGTGTCTATAGGTGGGATGTGGTATTGTTATGGCCTACCTGTCTATTGTAAGGATGGGGTGAGCTTTTTTTACAAGGTTGTTCGAATAGATTTGAGTCCATGGTGCATGCAGGAGGGTTGTGACATGGGGCTTGTAGAAGAGTGTGGAAATGTCAAGATGTTTATTGTTAGTGTATGACCCGTTAACTAGTACGACGTGGTCCGGGATACCTAATCATCGACATGATTATTATTTTATATTATATGACATCAATTATTTAGATAGTATTCCTTGGTTAGGTTGTGATGGCTATAATTCCTTGTTAGGTCTTATTGGTTTAAGTTTTTTTCATAGGGGTATTAGTATGCTTCTTCCTCTATTTCTTGAGAGAGATTGGAATTTACCACTTTATATACTTGTACGATAAACCTAGGTATATAAAACTACTTTCTGCTTTCTAAGAGGAAAATGTGGGCCGTACTTTTCATTACTATCTCAGACATTGATATTTTTGTCGTGTCACTGTTTAAATTTTTTCTATTTGATTTGGAGACTTCTGTTCTGTAACAGTTAATTTTTTAAACATGCATGTGGAAATGGTTTTGGATTTATTATATATATATATTTCCGGGTGTTGTTTAGAGATTAACCATACTATCTCTAGATCATGATTTTTTATAAAGGGCAATGCCTCCCATACTGTGATATCTTTGTACCCTTGGTGGAAATCACCACCACAGGGCCTGCTAGAGGCAAGACTCGAGGGTCATTATCCCTCTTCCTTCATTTCAAACTCTGAAGGGGATTCTTTAGAGGGAGGGGGTCATGAAAAATTCCATAATTGTTACCAATACCATAAAACATATTACCAAAAAATATAATGGGTAAAGTCAAATTAAATTGACTTATTAAATAGACACCAACCTAATAAGTCATCTCCAAAAGTGTCATTAATTACATTAATGACACATCACATGAAATCATAATGTGGTTTATAAGACAACTAACTAATGATAAACCTTATTTATATGTACCCAAGATAGTATCCATAACTCTTTATATGACCTCACATGATTTCAACGTAATCTATAAGTTTATCTAAATCGATGTATGATGTAAAATATAATATACCAAAACCCACACATCCAAATTTAGTGTTGAAATCATAAAATTTCAATTTCCATCATTGATATAGATAATTTTTAAGAATTTTTGCTTCCAAAAAACCATAAAACATGAAAATGAAAATATGGACCCCTTATATTCTCAAGGACCATTTAGTTTTATTGTTTTGGTTTAATAGGAAAAATACCAAAAATAATAATTCACATGTCATTAAAATTAAATTTCTCATTCTTAACGCAAAATTTATTATTTCAGAGTAATTATTCATCATCATCTGTATCAAATATCTTCTAGAAATATTTTTTTCAACCAAATGCATTAAAAACTGGGGAAATGAAATATTATAAAGGTGACATCAAATTCATAGCAAGTGTAAACATTATAAATAATAATAGAATGTCATCACGGAGCATAATAAGTGAATAAGGGTATGATAACATAATAAGAGGGCATTAATGGATTATAAAATGATTTATACCCGTCAATAATTGAATCATATATAATGAAACGTGAAATAATGGTTTAAAAAGGGAAAGTGGTTTAGAAGTAGACAATAATGAGCCATGTAAAATAAATCTAGATAAAAGTAAACATTATAATCCCATGGACTAAATAGATGAAACATGTTGTCATCAAGTAATAGCATCATCATATAATACTAATAGTTCCCTAATTATTGGGACAAACATATGAAGTCCAACTAATATAATTCATTGGATAACATAATCATTACCCATTGCATTGGGAAACTATATAGGGAAACGCTTCTTATAATCTATATCAGTATCACATAACACTATCTGGGTATCCACATCATATAAGATATAACATGCTCAATATTCACTATATAGAACACCCCATCATAAAATATGTAATGGGGTTAGTTAGTGCTATATTATCATACCCAACATTTTTACTGTAACATTCTCTCTCATATTTATCTAGTCCACCACCTCGTATCCGATGTCGAATATCCATGACATGAATAAAGTAAATAGAGTATTCATTTCATCATTAAACTATTAGAAACAATCATTAATCCTTTTATAACATGATTATACAAGGGTAATGAATAAGTTTTCATGTATACCTTTTTGAAACATGATTAACCAAGGGAAATGCAACTAGTTTCATAACAATATCCATGAATCATGAATAACCTATTAAAATGAAATAGGTTCCATAAAAATCTCATTAAATAATTATCATCCTATCTACAATAAGGATTGTATCATTGTAATATATTCAAATTATACGACAAGAATAAACAAGGGTTTTCAACATTGATAAATGAAAATACCATTAACGGATCATTAAATACATTTTGAGGAAAATAAAATTTTAAATTTGAGAATGTATTTTGAAAAACTAAATTCAATCCAAAATCTTGTGAGAATTATTTTCCTTAAAAAAAGCTTTTAAACATATAAACAATGCATTACAAATAAAATAAATCATTTACTAAGTAAAATAGCCTTCCCATTTTTAATAAATCATTTTAAACCATTTTCAAAATAATTTTATTTTAACATATCTGTAAATAATAAAAAATTAATCATCAAATAAAATATGGTTCATGATTGTTTAATATTCCTTAAAGAAACACATGTTAAAGAATATATTTCATTAACATTTTTAGTAAAATTAAAATGGACATTGTGTAGAAAATCATATGAAATTTAATTTAAACGTTTTTGAAAAAAAATTAAACAAGGTAAAAGAAATGTATTTAATAAATTATTTTACAAATTAAAAAAAAATAAAAATAAAAATAAAACGACACGGTTCTGGAAGAAAAATGGTATTCGACTGAAGAGAGAAATAAATATAATTTCCCAAAAAATATATTATTTTAAACTCTTGCATACATAATGTGAGAAAAATAAAATGAAATAATATATTCCTATGAAATAACTATATGGGATAAATATTCATTATCTTATGGAGAGAAAGACCGTGATATTTCATCATGAATAATATAATCATATACAATCCTCACAAATGACGTGATTATATCACAACATTCATAACTCTTTTGTAATATTTAATCATAATTAAACTGAAATAATAACATTAAATGAAAATTATAATATCAATAAAAAATGACATTCATGATATAACATGTCAATGGGTTTTTATAAACACCTCATAGAAAGGGATATTCTCATAATATTACATATGTTTCAATGAAGGAAAATTGATCTAAAACACACTTACCACTTCTGTAACAATGGAATTGTATACCACAAGAATGAAAGATCATAAATTGATAATGTAAATCTATATAATTTTATGGAGAGTAATCATAAAATTCATTCATGTGAATTATATAAACCATATAAATTAATTTGGTGGTTAATATGACATGTGTTTCACAGAAGTATACAATGCTGAAAAACACCTTACATCATGATTCATTTTGATTAAGTGTGCATTATAATTATGTATAGTGGTATTAAAAATTGTATTAACTTATTAAATAACCATTTTAAAATTAATATTATCATATATTTTCCATTTATATTAAAATTACGTATTATACTAAAATATAGCATTTTTTACTATTCGTCAAAAAAAAAAAGAAACCATTCATAAAATTATAAAAAAATAATCCTTACATAAAATTGAAATGGTAGTGTATAAAATCATGTTTAAATTTATAAATAATTTAAAAAACAAAAATATTTTAATCTAAATCAAAACCTGCAAATGAGGCGAAAAGGTGGGTTTTTAAGAAGTGTATTTTTATGCACAAGATGATTTTTGTGGACTCTATTTAAAATTATAAAAATTATATGAGTATAAATTAATAATTAATGATAATTATTTTATAAATATTATACATAAAATCCGTGATTGGAAATTTTTTTAATGAAACAGAATAGTGAAAAATTATTCACATTAAATCATTTTTTAATAGAAAAACTCTCCATAAAACCCAATAAAAACATATACTCAAATCCATTACAAAGAAGATTGAAACGAAATTATGTGTGTTAAATATAAATAAATAATACTTATGATATGTTAAAAAATAATTTTATATTTATGTTAACTAACTAGTTTAAATTAAAATATAGTTTTACAAAAATCATTATTTTTCATTATTCAATAAAAAATTAATGTTTTTAGAAAAATTAAAAATAATTTCCAAAATTAAATTCAGATATTATAATTCCAAAAAATGGTTTTAATTTTTTAAAAATAAATCAAATTTTATTTAAAAAATTACCTTTTTTTTCATAAAGGTTAATAAAAAATATTTTCGATGAAAAAATTTTTTTGTAGAATAATGTCACTTCACTAAAAAGTTATCAATTATATAGTAATCACATATAATTATTTAATTTTTAAAATGAAATATATATCATTAATTTGTTAATATTATTCATACCCTCAAAATTTATCATTATTTTATATTTGTTATATATGTCATGATTCGTTTAAGCTCATTCTTTCATGATGAATATTTTATCTAACATAACAATATCAATGTTTTTTGTACTATAATATATTTAAGAGATTTTATTTATGTTAGGAAAATACATATTAATGTATCAAGATGTTATATTACCTTTTATGGTCCATTTTTTGTGTCTTTAATGCTATCAAACATAATTTTCTTCAATTGAAATTTTAATGGGTCACAATAATTACTATTTTAGAATTTAATACTGATGTAAAAAATTTAATTAATTAATGATGTTGTATTTCATTCAAAAAATTTGAAAAAAAAATATTTAACATCATTTGAAAATTATTTAAGTACATTTGCGATGATTCATAATGTGTGTATATGTCTTAAAGTGGATCAATAATAATTTTGAGTAATTTTTAATATTAGATTTAATTTTTTTTCTTTAATGGTACTAAAATATTAGGAAAAAGGTAAACCGAACCTAAAATGTGTCAAATAACTTATGAAATTATAACTATGTACTGTAGAATGATGGAAAATTATAATGAAATATATTTCTATATGTATAATCCATGTTCAGAATGGAAATGATAGAGTTTTGAAAAGTAGTCAAATCTATTTGAGAAATACAATATTAGAAAATAAATCCTCAATATAAATTGGAATACCTAGAGACTATATGGGTAAATCCTTTGTCAAAAAGGTTAAAATTTATACTTTAATGGTATCCTTAAAACATATTGTTAATCTATATATATGGGTAACCATTCACTATTTAGTAACCTATCTTACAATGATAACATATCTCAATGGCTAACTTATATTATAAGGATGATCATCACTCTTAATAGTTTCCATGGTGTTGGAAGGGTAACTTAGCATCAATGAAGTGTAAATTTATCATTTATAATTGTACATATCCATTGTAAAATTGACATATTTTTATATAATAATATATATATTAATTTCATGGATATGTATTGTGAAAAAAGGAATATAAATAATTTCTCCATTATTCAATCCTTTGTTGATTTTAGATAAAAAATACTAAAAATATTATGATTCAATTATTGTTAAAAATAATTGATATTTCATCTGTAAATTAAAAACATATTTTTGAATATTTCATTGAAAAATGTTAAATGTTGCGAATTTCAAGAGAAACACCTATGAAATTTTTTAGAATATTATTGTGGTTATTTTTCCATTTTTTAATATACATAAAATAACATTCAACTACTCCTATAGAGAATATTTTTTTATTCTTGTTACATATTTATAATTTGTTATATATTGATGAGATTTTACATTATATGAATATTTTGAGAATATAAGAAATGTAATTATAATAATGGAATGAAGTGAATTTTCCGTAATTTGTATATGTTAAATTTGAAAATACATTTTTCTTAATTTCTTTCTGATTTTTTTTGTTTTTAGGAATAATTTAATCATAATATTTGGCATTTAAATAATTAAAAATTGTATTTGAAGAATTTATATGGTATTTTGGACGTTCATATATGTAATAATGTTAAATAAACATCACATGGGAGGTCATGGTTTAAGAAATTGATATGTGAATATGAATTTTCAAGGTACCATATAAATAAGTTAATTATTTGATATAAAATAATATTTTTAATCTTCCCTTAAATATAAAGGATCTATATCATAAAAAATTTACACAATGAAAATAATTGATATATATAAGATATAAAAAAATTATATAGTTCTCAATATGATAATAATAGAACATATACTATACTAAAATAATAAAATTAATCATATTGATTTAGAATATGAATTGTTTGAGGAAAAAGTTTGTTTAATATTATTAATTGATATAAATAAACTTCTTATGTATTAATTTATTATTATAATTTGATCATCAAGGGTCTATTATAGAGATCATGAACCAATATGAATCCATACTAATTTATCAATAAGTATTTTTTTCTATTAATGATATTAAATTGGTGTATATATCTATACTGAATATTTATAACGGATATATTTATATGATAATTACATATTTCTAGGTAATCATGAATCTATTATAAATCATTATCTATTTTATTTTATTTTTTATTCATTTTTTTCTAGTGATATTTCATATAAATCATGTACAACATGATGCTAAATTCCTTTTGAAGGATCATGCCTCCCTATCCATTTCAATGAGTTGGTTTGAATATTTTATAAAATAAATGTATTTGGAAAATGACATGTTGTATAAATGGGTCTTTTCTCATATTAAATACACACTACGTTAAAATTTTATATTCCTTTGATATTTTACTTTCAACATTTAACATGTGGGATGCCAATTTTTTTATATGGAAAGATCTGAATGATTCAATGTGTTTTCTCCAATGAAAATTAATTTTTATAATTATTATGTAACATAAATTAAACCCTCAACCCCCTTTTATCTGTGAAACATTTCATGGGGGTCAATCAAATATTTGTCGGTACATTTAATAATGGGTAAATGTGTTTCAGCTAGTTGTTGGTCTATATTAAAGTTATAAATAAAATAACTATTATGTATATATTATTTTATTATACTATTTTTTATTTAATTTGACTATATTATATATAAGTATTTTTAATAATCACATATTCCATTCTAGATTAATCAATTTCAATATCATGAATCATGTATTGTAAGGTAATTCCCAAAAAAGATGTATTTTTTAACGGATTATAAGAACTGATCATTAGTTAAAACCTATATTCACCGATGAAATATCTTCACATACATTTTACCTCATTAATATTGACTTGTTTTTATTTTAATATAAGTTAATTTATTTATTTGTTTATTTTCATAAAATATCATACATGTTTATTTATATATTTTATAACATTATACAAATCCAATGTATCCATTGTAATATATTATTTAAATAAACACTTATAAAAATATTTTTTTTCATTAAAAATCAATATCAATATATTATATTATTATTCACTTTTTTAAAATTTTACAATATGTTTGTCAATACATAAGGGTTTTTTATGGTAGTGAGTGATATTAATTTTGTTTTCTACTAACTGTGTAATATTAATTATTTTACATATATGTATAATTATTTTTATATATGTTGGTCGGAGTGGATACTCTAGAGGGGGGATGAATTGAGTTCCAATTAAAAATTTTGTTAAAATATTGTCTATTTAAAATCCCCCAATTTATAAAACAATTTAAACTGTAGTGAATTTATACAGATTTAAAATGTTCAATTAGCTTCTCAAATATTGATTAGGTCTCAGTTAGTTTAACCACAATATTAAACTATTTTTTGAAACTAACTTACTTATTTTAAATAAGTGTAAACACTTGATAATTTATCTATCAAGGTAACTTTAAACTGGTTTTATATTTCAATGTAACAGTAGAGGAATATTAAAGATATATGTAGTATACTTTAAACTTAATCTAAAGATGAATAGAAGATATAACAAGAGGTTCAGTCTCAATCCAAGACTTAGTCCTCTCAAATTTATATAAATTTTATCCACACCCTGGATCGGGGTTAAAAACAGTTTACAAAACTATCCAGGACATACAGGGACCTCTACCATAGTTCTTCGTGGGAAACAATACAAAGACCAGGCCACACAAGGACCTCTTCCATATTTGTCGTGGGTAAAAAAGAGTTAAGAGTTTTGAAGTGAGGATTTTGATATCCTCCAGTTCAGTGCAGGAGATAATGTGTGTGTATGATATACAAAGTACACCACACTACTCGAAAGGAAATAAAAAATCACATAGAGTGAACAGATAAGAGTTTATAAATCCCTAGTGATTAGCAATCTAGCTCTGGACTCGTTGGATTCAGCAGAACTTCTCCTGAGTCCTTCGCTGTTTTTTCTGTTGTAAAACAATTTGTCGTAGTTCAGGTTGTGTTATTGTGTTCTTCAGAGGTGTTGGATTGTACTCATGAGAGTTTTTTGTAATTCATTCAAGATCTCCTTCGTGCTCAGGATTGTTCTTCTAGATCAGCACAGTGCACTCGGGTTTCATGAGTTTTCGTGCGTATGTAAGTTCTTCTCGTTGTATATTCACGCACTTTCTCACATGTATTGCAGCTCAATATTCCTTATATTCCACGAGCTTTGGTAATAGGGAATGATTCCCTTTTCATAGGTATGAGATACTGGTTCTTGACATGCCTACAACTATCATTAAATAAAATTAATTTCATTAAAACCATCAATTATGACCGTTAGCATTATTTAAATAATATTTACAAATAGTTAATAAACGGTGTCACAGTGATTATGTAAACGGTGTCTTCTTCATGTTATATGCTTCACGGTATGTGATTCACTGTGTCTCCATGTCACAGTGTCTAGCTCACAGTGTCTGGGTCATGGTGTGTCCTTCACGGTGTCTGGGTCACGGTGTGTCCTTCACGGTGTCTGGGTCAAGGTGTGTCCTTCACGGTGTATGGGTCACGGTGTGTCCTTCACGGTGTCTAGGTCCCGGTTTGTCCTTCACGGTGTCTGGGTCACATTTTGTCCTTCACGGTGTTTGTCTAACTATGACTGTGTCATGTACACAGTCTGTCTTACTGTGTCAAACATCACAGTGTCTCTATACTTAGACAAATATATGTATTTTGACTTAAACAGTAATATGCAGAATATTGATTAAGCTTAATTATTAGAGAGTAAGAGATTTTAAAACAACAATATAATGGCTTGATAATATAAGTGAGATTTGTGATCATGCAGAAGACTTGTAAATAATAAAGTTAGTAATTAACATCAATAAGATTTGCTATCATTAAAACATGATGTGTAGTTATTATTGAGATGTGAGACCATTAGCAATATATTCAATTAATATTGATATTAATTAACAGTAATACGATTTTTGATCATTAAAATATGATTAATACATGAGGAGTCCAACGATATCCCCCTTTTTGATGATCACAAATCATGTATAGTCAGAATATAAATAAAATGCAACATTAATGAAACTAGAAAATTCGAAAAACAAAATTAGAGAATAATAGATTCGATAATAACATATCTCATTATAGTACTAATACATGTACTTTTACTTGGATTGTTTCTCCCCCTTTTCGGATTATCAAAAAGTAGATAAATTGATGTGAAGCACTGCATTTTTCATTAAAAATGATCAGAATAAAATATATAGGATAAAAACAAATAGTAAACAACAAAATTCATCCCATCAAGAAGAAAACAGTCCCTATAGTCTTCAGGGATCGACCTTTTCCTTGCCTTTATCAGCAGCAGGAGCTGGGGATGATTTAGAAGAAGGTATAGATGTGGTAGACAAAGAGGGTAAGGGTAGACCATCAAAAATGGATGGAGCCAAAGTAGGAGTAGTAGAAGATCTAGGCTATGGTTGGTCAAGAATGAATGACCGGATCTGAGAAAGAGCTTGACTGAATGACATGGAATTTGAGGCTAAGGAAGGTAGACCAAGTTTATGGGGTGCAACAGCTAGAGCAACAATAGCATTACTAGGAACATGAAGATATGGCTTCAATGATTGATGAAATAAGTAATGATTTCTCCACCATATTGCATAGCCTTTTCAAAATAGTCCTTATTCTCCATGAATTTGTCCAAAAAACTAGTGAACTCTATAAGCTTCTAAACATGAGCTTTAAAAGCTTGAGTTATATGGGGAATTTTTTGGTTTTCCACAAGATAATTAATGTGATTTGTCATGTCACTTTTGGAGAAAATCCAGTTGAGATAGACATAAATCTTCTTGGTGATCTCCTGTTGAGCATCATTGGCTTTCTTATAATTAATTCTGACCAAGTCCAATGCTTGATCACTTTTCTTAACCACTTCTGACAAAGAAGACAGATCCAAGCCACTAAAGGAATTCTGAAGTTCTTCCTTGATTATGGATCTCAGCAGAGAATCATCCAAAGTAGGAGCAGAAGGTTGACCAGAAGCAGGAGAATCCTTTACAGCTATGGATATAACATTGAGCTATTTCAAAACTTTTTGCAGGCACCCAGTGTACTCATCTGTGAGCTTATTCAAATTATCTATAAGCTCTCTCATGTGTTCCATAATTTTTGTGTGTCTTTTTCAATCCTCTCATCAAAAGACAGTAGATATGGATGCACTTGAGACACAATATCTCTAGAAAGGGTGGAATCAGTTGGTTCAGGAGAAGTAGCAACAGTTTCAGAAGTAAAAACAGGAGTAGGCACAGACTCTGATCTTAAAGACAGTTCTGATTGCATGTTTTCCACCAAACCATTCAAATTTTCAACATCAGCACTAAGAAACATATTTTCAACTCTGACTTCATGAACCTCATGGATCATCCTCATTTGAATATGAAAATAATGTTTTCTTGTAGAATTGAGTCATCTTCTTGACTTAATTGAGTCACATGACGAGGTTGAGTGGATAAAATCTTCTCAACACCTGCCAAGATAGTCTCTCCAAAGACTTTCAAATCATCCTTAGTTACAAAATAGTGTTTCTCATGTATGAGTGTAGGTAAATGTAGTGGAGCAGGTTCTTGTTGTGGTTCAGGGTCATCTTCAGACTCAAATTCTGATTCAGATTGAGGCTCTGGTTCTGGTTCGGGATGAGCTACAGACTTCAATTGAAACAATGAAGAAAGATCTATACCAGTTTCAGTCATTTGCTGTGACTCACTCATATCAAAAAAACATAGAAATTCATACTGAGTGTACATAGAATATGTGATTGTATGCGGAGAATATTTAGAAGATTGAGCTTGTATAATTTCAAGTTTTTGATGTTCCTCCCCATCAAAATGTGCATCCATTTCATATTCTTGAGGTTTTGGAATTTGGACATGATCCACTTCCTTATTTTTCAACAGGGAGATCCTCTTCAACAAGATCTATCTACCCCATTGCTTGCTTATCTAAATCAGGAAAAACTAATATTATTGCAGCCATAGTATGAGTTTCTGGATTGACATCCTCACTAGAATCAATAGATTCTTCTTCTCTAAAACCAATAGCAACTTCCTCTCTTGAAGGCATTTCAACACGAACATCAGTAGGGACAACAGTCCTTTCTTTCTCAATAGGAGATGCAAACTCATGAGGTATTTCAGCCACTTCTCAAGGTGGTACTTCAACTGCCACTTCCTCTTCTTCTTATTCTTCTTCTTCCGAATACTCAGCCACTTCATCAAGTTCCAAAGCAGGATCAGCTAGGTTCTTAGGTCTTCTTAGATAATCAATAGGATTGAACTTCTTTTACAATTGATCATTATTCTCAACCAACTGCTTCATCCAGGGGTTCCAACTAATCTTCATCCTTCTGATGATAGGCTTGGATAAGCAGAAATAAAAGTCCTCTAACTTTTGTTCATTTGGTCCAACCATTCCATTGGCAACTAGCATAGATGAAATCATCCTTGAGTAAAACAAGGAGGTGGATTTCGAAGTGTCTTTAATCAGCTCACATATATGGTTAATAACATACTTGAATATGTTGATTTTATATCCATTCTTCGACAGGTGAACCAGGAACACATCCTGATACATTATTACAGAAAAATCTCCTTTTCTCGGGCTAATCAAGTTTTGAACAAACTTGAACAGCAGTCTTGTCTCCCCATCTAATTCAGTAGTTATGGCCCTTCACATGGTGCCATTTCTAGTAAGGATTTCCAAAGCATTATCTAGGCCAAAGATTTCGGTTGTTGGAGGAGGGTCTCTCTGGTAATCCTAACAAACTCCTTCATGTTCAATCCTTAGGCATGTATCCCACAACCTCGAAGAGAAAGAACACTTCTGACCATTGATACAGCTGGTCCACATAATGCTTTCTCCAAAATCAAAGGAAAACATCACATATTAGTATAATTGAGATACGAATCTCGGGTAAATCAATCTATATTTTCTAGAGAACCATTCAATATATCTTTTTTCCCTTTGGATTTTTAGGATTAAAGACTTACTAGACAGCAGCCACTCAGGGAAAACATCTTTTTCCGGAACTACAGTACGGTTAACAAGGTTTGGGTTCAGGGGTCCTTCAGCTGCTATCCTCAGTAGCCTATTCTTTTTATTAGAGTGGCGATTCTCAGATGAGGGTAAAGACTGGTGCTTCATCCTAGGCATCCACTGAAGGTTCATGGGAGAGAGGAGAAGGTTTTCAAGGTAAATAGTGTTGGAGAGAGAGACCAGGAGAGAGTTCAGGTGAGAGATCGGGTGAGAGATCGGGTGAAACCTTTATGTTTTATCATTTGGGAATGTCAATCGGCATAAATAAAAAACTCGTGAAATCAAATAGTGTTGAAATAAAAATTTCCGCGATACGGGTTAAAATAAGAGTATAAATAATTTTCATGGTGAGACCATGAGTAGGCATTACGGTGTGAGGAAAAAAAATCATCACGGTGAGATAGTTGTTGATCGTCACGGTGAGACAGTGAGCATGAAACCATAAAGTGAAATACAGTAAAGTATTAATCATTAAGATCAGTAAGATATCTATTTACGATTAATAATACCAAGATCATTTATGATGTAGTCTAATCTTTCATAATTTAATGGTTTTGTGAATATATCAGCAAGTTTATATTCAGTACAAATGAATTCCAATGTGATATCACGTTTTTGATAATTATCCCTCAAAAAGTGATGTCTTACATCAATATGTTTTGTCCTAGAATGTGAAACATTATTCTTAGAAATATTAATAGAACTTGTGTTATCACAATTTATTGGGACATGTTTGAATTGATATCCATAGACTAGTAATGTGTGTTTCATCCACAAAATTTGTGCACAACAACTTCTAGCAGCTATGTATTCAGCTTCTACAGTCGATAATGCAACAAAAATTTGTTTCTTAATACACTATGATACTAGTGACTTTCTTAAAAGGTGAAATGTTCCAGAGGTGCTTTTTTTATCTAACGTAGATCCAGAAAAATCAACATCAGAATAACTAACTAGTTCAAATGATTGTTCTATTGGATAAAACAGTCCTAAATTGGGAGTATTCTTGAGGTATTTGAAAATTCTTTTTAGAGCATTTAAATGTGACTCCTTAGGGTTTTCTTGAAAACGAGCACACATACATACACTAAACATAATATCAGGACGACTAGCAGTCATGTAGAGTAGGCATCCAATAATTCCTCTATAAGTGATTTGATCAACAGATTTACCATCTTCTTCAAGACCCAACTTATAGGTGGTACCCATGGGAGTGTCACTACTTTTTGTGTTGTCCAATAGAAAAAATTTTAAAAGATCTCTAGTATATTTACTTTGAGTTATAAAAATTCCATCATCATTTTGAAGGATTTGAAATCCAAGAAAGAATTTTTATTCACCCATTAAACTAATTTCAAATTCATTTTGCAAAATTTTAGAAAAATTAGTACATAGGGAATTTCTTGAAGATCCAAAAATATTATCATCTAAATAAATTTGTACGACTAAAACATCTTTAGAAATTCATTTTATAAAAAGATTAGGATTAGCTATTCCTTTTTTAAAAACATTGGAAATTAGAAAAGTACTTAATCTGTCATACCATGCTCTTGGAGCTTGTTTTAAACCATATAAAGCTTTTGATAATTCGAAAATATGATTTTGAAAATGGGGGTTTGAAAATTCAGGTGGTTGTTCAACAAAAACATCCCCAGCAATAAAACCATTTAATAATGCACTCTTGACATCCATTTGATATACTTTGAAATTTAGATGTGCAACATAAGCAAGTAAAATTCTAATGGCTTCTAATCTGGCTACAGGAGAAAAAGTCTCCCCATAGTCAATTCCTTCTTCTTGACTATAGAATTGTGCAGCTAATCTATCCTTGTTTCTAACTATATTTCCAGATTCATCTACTTTATTTCTAAACACCCATTTAGTGACTATGGTAAAGGTGTCCATAGATCTTTCTACTAGTTTCCAATCTTTATTTCTTTCAAACTGATTGAGTTAATCTCGCATAGAAATTACCCAAAATTCATCATTAATAGAATCACCAATGTTTTTGGGTTCAAGTTGTGACAAGAAGGCTTGATGTTCAAACTGATTTCTAAGAGAATATCTAGTCTGTGTCCAATTATCCAGATTTCCTAAAACAACATCTAAAGGATGATTCTTTAGAAATCTAGTTGATCTAGTAAAGGTTGGACTAGAAATTTCAGGTTCATATATAGGTTCGGGTTCATTAGGAAAAGATTCTGAAATATTTTCAAAACTAGTTGTCTTTATAGCAGGTTCTTTAGATTTTTTATTAAGGTCCAGAACACTCAAATCTTCTTCAACATTTTGAAGAGAGGTTTTAGGCTCATGTGGATCAATTTCATCGAACGTGATGTGAACATTTGGTTCCACACACTTGGTTTTCTTATTGAAAACTCTATAGGCTTCTCTGGTTATAGAATATCCTAAAAAGATTCCTTCATCACTCTTAGAAGAAAACTTGTCCATATTATCCTTTGTATTGAGAATAAATACCTTATAGCCAAAACTCTAAAGTAACTAACTTTAGGTTTTCTATTGTTCCAAAGTTCATAAGGGTTATTTTTTAGAATAGATCAGACTAAGACTCTATTTATTATACAACAAGTTGTATTCACAGCTTCATCCCAAAAGTAAATAGGCATGTCATATTCATTAAGCATAGTTCTAGCAATTTATTGCAGGGTTATATTTTATCTTTCTACTACACCATTCTGCTGAGGTGTCCTAGGAGAAGAAAATTTATGACTATAGACATTGTGTGAGAAATAAGATTCAAAGTATTGATTTTCAAACTCATGACCATTGATCACTTCTTAAATATTTAATCTTTAGTCCACTAAGGTTTCTTACATATTTTGAGTATTTAACAAAATAAGAACAAGAATTACTTTTGTGAGCTAAGAAGTATACCAAAGTATATCTAGAAAAGTCGTATACTAAGACATAGACATAGTGATTCCCATTTAATATATAAACTCTAGATGGTCCAAAAAAAATCCATGTGAACCAACTCGAGAGGTTGAGATGTTGAGACTTTATTCTTTTATTTAAAAGAAACTTTATGTTTCTTTCCCTTTTGACAGGGATTACACACTTTGTCATTAGGAAACTCAAGTTTGAGTAAGTCTCTAACTAAGTTATTACTAGTCAGTTTTCTAAGTGAGTGTATATTGCAGTGTCCTAATCTTCTATGCCAAAACCAAGACTCTTTATGAAAATCATTTAAACAAGTAACATTTTTCTTAGCTAAAGAAATTAAATCAACAGCATAAACATTTTCTTTCCTTAACACAGAGAATACTAAAAAAAATTTAGAATTAAAAACATTACAAGAATAATTTTCAAACATGACATTAAAACCATCATCACATAATTGAGAAATACTTAACAGATTATATTTCAGTCCATCAACAAATAAGACTTTAGAGATTAAAACTAAGTCAGTGTTACCAATTTGGCATAGGCGGATGATCTTTCCTTTAGAATTATCACCAAAGGTGACATAGCCTCTATCAAACTTTATTAAACTCTTAAAGCATGAGTAATCCCCATACATATGCCTTGAACATCCACTTTCCAAATACCATGTCTTCTTGTGGGAACTCTTCAAGCAAGTTTCCTAAAAAATAGATTTAGATAGAATATGATTTTGGTACCCAGATCTTCTTGGGTCCAAACAGGTTAGAAATCCATGATTTTGGTACCCAAATTTGTCTTATGGGTCTCATATAATTTAAAAAATCAAAATAGTTTGATAGATAAACTCTATTTGATTTATAACTATGTGAATAACTAGTTGAAGCATATGAATGTCCAGAACAAGAACGCGTAGTATTCTGTCTAGATTTAGAAATAAATATATTCATATTAATCTGTCTCGGTCCAGGTTTGTAGCCTATTCCAGTAGTGTATTTAAGTGCAACTTGTTTTCTTAGCATTTGAGTTAGAGTGTTCTTTCCATTTGTGAACTTCTATAATTCCTTTCAAAGTTGTTCATTTGAATTTTTCAGTTCAGTTTTTTCCTTTAACAGTTGGTCGTTTTCTCCTTTTCAATAGTAAGTTCATTTTTAATAGTTGTAGTGAGAGCATGCTATTTCTTCAATAATTTGTATTTATCCTTCAGTTCATTTCATGTCTCTCCCAGCATATTACAATATTCCAATAATTCCTCACTAGTCATGTTGTCAAAATCTTAATCAGATTCAGTTCCAGAATAATAGGAATTTAAAGCAGGAGTATCTAAGGTTACCTCAGATGTTTTTTTCATGAAACACATGTTGGCATGATTCTTTTCAGAATTAGACATTTCAGATTCACTTGTACTATCTTCAGAATCACTCCTCGTATCCTTCATAGATTTCTTGTACATAATGTTCTTTAATCATATTTCTTCTTGAATTTTAGCTATGGTCAGTCTATATTAATGTTTTCTTTTCTTTTGCACTCGTATAAAACAACTTCATCACTTTTATCTGCACTTTTACAGTCCTTCTTACATTGTCCCTTATTGTCATACATTCCCTTGTTATTTGATTTTCTAAAGAATTTATTCTTCCTATAAAATTTCTTAAACCATCTGGCTATTTGACCCATTTCAGCATCACTATCAGAATCTGAACATTCACTTGTTGAACTTTTAGTTTGTATTTGAGCTTTTTCTTTGTCCTTTTTCTTTGAAGGAGTATTCTTGAAAGCCACTGATTTCCATTTTTGTTCATCATCTTCCTCTTTATTCACCTTGAGTTCTTCCTCATACATCATAAGCTTACCAATCCGCTCATTGACAGGTAGAGCTCCAATGTCACATGACTCTCTAATTGAAACAGATGTGCCTCTCCATCGGTCTGGTAGACACCTCAATATCCTCATAATTTGTCCCTTTGCTGGAACATCCTTTCCGAGTGAATTCATTGTATTGCCTATATCATTTAACCTAAGATACATATCAGAAATAGGTTCATCAGTCTTCATTTTAAAATTGTCATATTTAATAGTATATATATTCAATATCATTTCATTAACATTGGTTTTTCCCTCATGAGAAACACCTAAAGTATCCCAAATTTCATAACCAGTTTTTCAAGTAGATATTCTATTAAATTCCTCATCTCCTAATTCATAATACAAATCATTCATAGATTTACATTTATTATTGTAATCAGTCTTTGTAACTTCATCCCATGTTGTTCTTTCAGTTTCTGGAAGTTTATATTTTGATTCTATAGCAGTGCATATATCAAAACCCATACTCTCTAAATGAATTTTAATTTTAAGCTTCCACTGAGAATAGTATGTACCATTGAAGAAAGGTGGTCTATTGGTAGCAACAACTTCTAGTCTATTATCCATAACTATATTTTAGAAAGTAAATTAAAAGAGATAAAATTTAGAACTGACAGAAATTTAAGATCTTTAAAGATGAAACTAAAATCACAGTTGAAAAACAGAGTATTTAAAAAATCCCTTAACAAAAACAATCCTCTGATACCAAATGTTGGTCGGAGTGGATACTCATGAGGGGGGTGAATTTAGTTCCAATTAAAATTTCTGTTAAATATTGTCTATTTAAAATCCTCCAATTTATAAAACATGTTAAACTAGAGTGAATTTATAGAGATTGAAAATGTTCAATTTTCTTCTCAAATATTAATTAGGTCTTAGTTAGTTTAAACACAAGATTAAACTAAATTTTGAAACTAACATACTGATTTACAATAAGTGTAAACACTTTCTAATTTGTCTATCAATGTAACATTAAAAAGGATTTGTTTTTCAAATTAATAGCATCAGAATATAAAATATATATGTAGTATACTTTAAAATTAATCTAAATATGCACTCCAGATATAACAAGAGGTTCAGTCTCAAGCCGAGACTTAGTCCTCTAAAATTTATATAAATTTGATCCAAACCCTGGATCAGGGTTAACATCAGTTTACAAAACTTTTCAAGCCATGCAAGGACCACTACCATAGTTCTTCATGTGAAACAAAACTAAGACCAGGCCACACAAGGACCTCTTCCACAGTTGTCGTGGGTAAACAAGAGTTAAGAGTTTTGGAGTGAGGATTTTGATATCCTCCAGTTTAGTGCAGGATATAGTGTGTGTGTAAGATATACAGAGTACAACACGCTGCTCAAAATTAAATACACAAATCACTTAGAGAGAACATATAAGATTTTATAAAGCTCTAGTGATTAGAAATGCAGCTTCGGACTCATTGGATTCAGCAGAACTGCTTCTGAGTCCTTCTCTGGTTCTTCTATTGAAAAATAGTGTGTCGTAGTTCAGATTGTGTTCTTCTATTCTTCAGAGGTGTTGGATTGTACTCATGAGAGTTCTTTTTAAGTCTTGCAATCTCTCCTTCATGCCCAGGATTGTTCTTCTAGTTCACCATAGTGCACTTGGGTTTCTTGAGTTATCATGCGTATGTAAGTTCTTCTCGTTATATATTCATGCACTTTCTCACATGTACTGAAGCTTAATCTTCCTTATATTCCGCAATCTTTGGATGTAGAGAATGATTACCTTTTCGTAAGTATGAGATATGGGTTACCGACATGCCAAAAACTATCATTAAATAACATTAATTGCATTAAAACCATCAAATTTGACATTTAGAATTATTTAAATAATATTGACAAAAAGTTAAGAAACGGTGTCACAATGATTATGTAAATGGTGTCTTTTTCAAGGTATATGCTTCACGGTATGTGATTTACTATGTCTCCATGTCACAGTGTCTAACTCACGGTGTCTGGGTCATGGTGTGTCCATCACGGTGTATGGTTCACGGTGTGTCCTTCACGGTGTCTGGGTCACGGTGTGTCCTTCATGGTGTCTTGGTCACGGTGTGTCCTTCACAGTGTCTGGGTCACGGTCTGTCCTTCATGGGGTCTGGGTCATAGTTTGTCCTTCACGGTGTCTGTATGACTGTGATTGTGTCTTGTACACAGTCTTTCTTACTGTGTCAAACATCACGGTGTCTCTATACTTAGACAAATATCCATACTTATACTTAAACAGTGATATGAAGAAGATGGATTATGCTTAATTATTAGAGAGTAAGATAAGTTAAAACATAAATATAAAGGATTGATAATATAAGTGAGATTTGTGATCATGCATATTACTTTTAAATAATAAAGAGAGTAATCAACATCAATAGGATTTTCTATCATTAAAACATGATGTGTAGTTATTATTGTGATGTGAGATCACTATCAAGATGTTCAATTAATATTGAGATTAATTAATACTAATAGGATTTGTGATCATTGAAACATGATTAATACATGAGGAGTCCCACAATATATACTTGTTTTTTAGAATAATTCTAATAATTTGTGTATCATTCATTTAATTTGATAATGTTTAATATTGATTTCTCTATACGTTGATATCATAAACAATTTATAACATTGATCATTATCAATATATTTGAAACACTCTTATCATAAACTATCATTCCCAAATCCAAACCATATCCAATATTCCATACATGATTTTTGAAATGTGTATGATAAAAAATTCAAAAATTGATCTATTATATGCCTCTAAAAAAGAAAATAACAATTCTGATAGAAAGATATTACTTGGTATGGCTATAAATATTTAATGTTTTAATATCATGATTTTTTCATAAATAATTCCTTTCAAATCCAAATGTATGGATTTTTATGTTATCACATTGAGGTGTAATATATCTATAAATATTTTATAATAGAGTTTTATAAAAAAACTGAATATTTTTAAAAGTACATAGGGTTTATAAATCAATTTATAATAAAAAAAAGTTTTATTTAATTTAATTGATCCTTATAATACTTTTTAATTTCCAATATATAGAGGGTTTATTTTTATAAATTATTTCATGGGATAATTTTGAGATCAATGTTATTAATATAATGTTTCTTTAATTTTTATGGATAGCGGAGACTCTGGACCATCATCTTAGTTCCTTTAAATTTATAAATAGCCTATGGGTTATCACTCAGTAGGATTTTGGCATGAATTTTTCAACATTAATCCATTTTCATAACCTTATGTAATCTATTACTTAAGGAACATGTATAGATTAGGTATACAACACGCCTTTAGTGTCTACCACTTCTATGGTAGATTTCCACTAGAATTCAATGAATAACATGGTCATTATATAGTGAATCGTGATTAAATTCATAATGATCCAATTTTATGTATGGATATCCAGTACATTTCATAAACACATGTCGAATGACCATAATTGATTAGTTTTTATAGAAACTAGAAACACAGTCTTCTTATTTCATTAAATATCATAACCATCTCCCAAAAATATCATATTATATAGATATGCCAATATCCAAACTCTAAATAAACATTTATTGATAACCTTTTGAAGGAAAAAAAATAAATAGTGACCTCATATGAAATGTAATAGTAAAAATTCAGGATATCAATATATGATCATAAGAGATCATAAGATATGTATAAGTGTATTTGAACATGGAAATATGTGAGGACTTTCATATCGAACATATCATAGATCATAAACATTATTCATTGAATAAAATATTATTATTACTAAAAAAATTTGTTAAGAGTTTAAAATCAACATAAATCAATCATTAGAAATAATAAAATTTCATAACAGTGTGGAACAATTAGAAATGTTGAAAAACAATTTTATATGACACTGTTAACTACCATGACCATTTTCATAGTTGATTATGAATTATAAAATGTTTCTCATTGTTGAGCAGGATTCACAAGTTTCCCATAGTTGATCAAGACTCACCAACTTACCATAGTTGATCAATCCCATATACATGTTTCACATTATAATCTCATGAGATATAATGTGTTACCAAATGAATTAGAGAGAGGTATTAGTCCCACCTATCTCAAAATTAAAAAAATACTTATATGTGCCATAAAATCATAAAACATTAATTGTATCGTTAAATCATAACACGTTTAATGAAAACAGGTATCAAAAACACTTTCTAAATTTACTATATCCTTAGCCGTGGAAAATAATTAGGAATCAAGAAAATTACAAAACATAAATATTAACCATTTAAATAATGAATTATCATTGTTTTATTTAATATTAGACAAAATAGGGAATAATTTTCTTCAAAGGATATCATCTTAGACGTAAAATTATTTTAAAATATCATGTGAATAATTAAACAAAGAATATAGTGTCTCCCCTTTGAAGAATACTTTTTGAAACACAGATCATATAAAAAATAATTTTATTTAAAAATAACCACTAAAACTTGTAACATAATGATTAAAAATAATTTAAAACATTTCCTATGTAATATATCTTTTCAATTTTTGAAATAACTTTATAAAATTGATAATTATTAAATAATTTTAATAATTTTTCTCCTAATAAATAAACATTTAAATAGAAAATTGAATCATTATGGAATTTATTTGGTCATGAGGTTGTAAAATGACCCTGATGTCTTACATGTTAAAATAATGATTCATTTTACATTTTAATTAAATGCCAAAAGATAATTGATTGGAAGAAGATATAAAGAAACATTTCAAACAATATTTTATAAATGTAACAAAATTGTAAATATGCCTTTAATGAATCATTCATATGATTTTAATACATTTTCTAATATTTTTTATAAATTTTTAGAAGATAAATGATTTTCAATTGAAGTGAAAAATAATTTTTTTTTTCATTAATAAAATTATTATTAACATTTAATTACCTAAAGAATGGAAAATGAAGGGAAACCATCTATTTTCATGACATAACCAGATGAAAATTGATGAAATGATTTTTATACTACAACAATCATAAGATTTCATGATAAGTAATATAATCATAAACTATCTCGATAAATTAATGATATTATTTCATAAATCCAATACCAATTTGGTATATTATTTACGATAAACCCCATGAAGTAGAGATGATTAATTAGATATATAATTAAAATTAATATTTATCTAAATAAAATTAATATTTATCTTAATAATCATAATATTCATCAATGGTTTGTATATACACCAAATAAATAAATTGGATTGAATATTTCATGTGTCTTGCAGATGTCAAAAGTGAGACATGAATCTATTTCCATAGGTCTCCAATAACATTGTACATGTTAGAACCACATGTAAAATTAAAATATTTTTTATTATAAATATTATAAATAAATATATTTCATATATATCAATATATTATTTATTTACGACCTTTTATTATCTGTTTACTTACAATTCTATGTTAAAGTCATGTTTTGGGAAATAAATGCATTGTTTTTCTTGTATGTTTGGAGTTGTCATTTCTCCTCCACATTCAATGATAATTTCTTATAATTTACTGACATATCACATTGAAATAAATATCATATATATTAATTATATATGAATTTATAGTGATTGGTAAAATTTAGAGATAAAAATAAAACGCGTCGTTCGAGGAGGCGGTTGGTCATATGTATGCATGAATATTATTTCCATTTTTCTGAAGGAATGAAGTATAAAATAACATATAATATAATATTGTTCTATAATTATTTTTATGAAATATATATGAAATTTTTTCATTTAACAAATCCTTATTATCTTTTAGTTAAATCATGAACAAATCATAGTTCTCCGTGAGGTTTTATTCTGTCGTATAAAAGAAACATGCAATCATATTTTCAAAGAATAAATGGAAAGATGAAACATATGATATCATGATTCAAAAATAATATAAATTTAATTAATTTCATATCTAATAAATAAATTCAAATATATATCTATATTTGAGTGGTGGTGATGGATGGAATATAATATATCTCTGTGAGGCTTAGTTTACCATATATACGGATGATGATTTCAATACCCATTTTATAGAATATGAAAAGGATTTGGGTAATCCTTCAACATAATTATATAAAAGTATTTATAAAATATTTTTTTTATTTTTTATTCAATTTTTAATTTTAATTGATGATGTTAGAGTATAAAAATATAATACAAGTCTCAATGTGTGACATTACCTCTTCTTTATAAGACTACTTTTTATTTCCACCAAAAGGAATATTTGGTTGGAATTAAAGACAAAAATTGTATTTCGGAATGATATCATAGAATTATAGATGTTATTTTTAAAGGTATTAGATGAACCAAAGGGTTCTGGTTGTGTTAAGAGGAGATGATAGGGGTGTCCTTTTATAGGTGAGGTGACTAGAACACATTTAATTTTGAAAAGAAAAAGGTTTCCCACATTATTCACAAGAAAAAGGAACCAAAAATTGTTTATTCAAGACACTAGAAGTGATTAGGATTAAATAAGTCCATACATTGGGATTTAATTTTTTTTAATTTATAAAAATTATATTTTAACTTTAACCCTGCTAAATAGTTTTCTTCCATAACCGTGGTAAATAATTTTTATAATTTTTATTATTAATTATGGTAAAAAATGATGTTCACATTATTAGGTAATATAAATTATTTTTGATTAAAATTTGGAATCCATTTTTGAAAAATACAATTGACATATGTTTAATATTTTAATTAAAAAAATTTCCTTCAAATGAGATAAGAAATCAATTTTCCAATGAGAAAATGTTCATATGTTAAAATAGATTCAATATGAAAGTTAAATATTAGATTTATTAGAATGTCTTAAATTAGAATAATATATATATAATTGAATTAATATTTTTAAAAACCATCCTATAATATTTGGATATTTTAAAATTAATTAAAATATATTATTATTCCTAATAAATACATATATTTTACCAATTCAATGAAAAAATTATATTTTTATAAAATTATCAAAAAATCACTGTATGATAATTTTGAAATAAAATTTCAAAAAATTCTTTTGATTTTGTATAAATTTTTATCTAAAGGTGGTAAAAATTAATCTTAATATTTGTTCAAAAAATCTACAAGATAGTATTTTAGAAAAATAATATTTTTATTTGTCAAAATGGATTTATTGTTATCCCTTGTCTATAAAACACTTAAGATAATTTTTATTTTTAAAAAATATAAAATAGATGTCTTTTTTTTAAATAATTAATAATATTTATTTAATTTAATGATAGAAATATTGTTTTTTTTCTCATTTTTTTTCATAAATTGATTTTATTTATTTTCAAATGTTTTTTATTTTAATTTATTTTAATCTTTTTAAAAGATATTCATTATATATACAGGTTAAATCCCTCTATATTAATTATTTTTGGAATTCTCTTCATACCCTCCATTGCAATATCTATATGTTAACTATCATATTAAAAAAATATTTTCATAGTATGCCATTGTCTATTTATAATCAGTGTTGCGTGTAAAAAATGATAAAATTAGTATTGTATGTAACTCAAGAAAATAGCAGTGTTTTGGGTAATTAATGAAAATTATTATGTTGTGTTCAATGAAAATTAATCATGATGTTGTGTTTATTGGAAAATAACAAAAAAATCATTTTTTTAAAATGTAAACCTTTCACAAAATCATTATGTGTTACTATTTGAATGTTATCCCAACTATACATAGGGAGTCATCATTTACATTTATATAGATTTAAAAAAATAATTTCACATCCAAACATGTATAATGACGATTCAAATTTCTCATTTAAATATGTTACCTGTGCTCGGTGTGCCAATAAGAATTAAAATTCTCTAGTGAGGAATTCCATGAATTGGATCTGACCAATCCAAAAGTAGGTCAATGTCAATATAGATAGTGTGTCTCTAGGTTACCATGTATGTGGTGTGTAGATAATTATTCTATACACCTTATATATTGTTCATGGTTCCATTTATTTAAACATTATAATGAATAGGTTTTGTAACAATTGTTGATGATTCAGGAAAAATATATATGTTTTCCACTATGGATGGAAAAATAAATCGGATGAATTATATTCATTACATGACATTCTATCCTTTAATAACATGTCTAGATAGATACCAAGATAATTATTAAACACTATATAAGATTCAATAATGTTATAGAGGATTTATATTTAAATTTAAATCATGCATACTAGGATCCAAATAAAATGATTGATGCACTATCAATGGAATTGATATTGGAGACCAGTATTATATGATATTTTTTATTACATATTTCTAAAAATCCTTATTAGACAAATATTTTACTGGTGAAATTCATACATGTGTATTTAAATAATTCTTGAAAATTCCCCTACATACCATTATGCTTTGTATTATCTAGGAATGGACTCACCCAACTCATGATATCACCATATATATGATCTTAAATGGTAATCTTGTTAAACCTGCATTGAATATAATCATTGTGATGGATAAATATTCCCATGTAAAACATGTACTTCATTTTTAATACTATAGAATAATTCTTATATATATTTTAGAAAATTGTTTAATTAGATGTTGAAATCGTATCAATGTACCATCATCAAAAAAATAATTCAACTAATGTATTGATGAATAAATGATTAATATTAAGTGCCTATTAAGGAAATATGAATACTTTTTAATAAATATTATGATAATACATATTTTTATGGTGTCATAGTTGTCCTTACATAATTTTAGGGGAATTCTATTTTTAAGGACCCATCCTTAAAACAATGAATAATATTGAATTAAATGAATAATTCACATTGAGGATCTTTTATGGTTCATAGTTTTAGATAATTAGGCCATAACTATTACATTACATCTCATAAATTACAAATCGGGTACTTCTACTCAGTTTCTATTTTTTCATAAAATAAAAAATCTTGAAAAAAAGTGTTTTTCTAGTTCCATGTTTTATACAGCATCGATTTTCCTTGATCCCATACTTCACCCTATTCATCTTTAAGTCGTATTAAATACATTTCAAAACATGGGATGGGCATAAAAAAGTCAGTAAGGATTATAAAACAAATAATGAAAACATTATTTCATTAAAAAATACATAATATAATATCTTTAAAACACCTCATGAAATCATAAGATTTATGAATAACACATTGTAATCAAAAATCATTAAAGTAATATCTAGAATCCATATCATACTTACGTAGTATCTTTCACAGCTACATAGGGAGTTACATTTGGAAAACCCATCACATTATATTCTCTAAATATCATAGAAAAAACATTATCTTCTACCTCTTTAACATTACCCAATTTATTAGAGAGCTATCTCAGGATCACCCACCCTAGGTTTATCACGGAACCACCCATATACGTAAACAATTCCCAAGAATAATAAAATAATCATAAAACATAACATAAGTGTAAAGGAAATATAACATCCCCATATTGCAATCAAAATATATAATTTCACGATATTGTCATAATAACTCTATTCTAAAAACCATTTTCAATACCAAAATATATAAAAGTTTATAAGGTATTTATTTTCCTTTTGAAAACAATACAGCTTATTAAGGAAGCCACAGATCAAACAATACTCGTGGCGGCAGAAAAGGTCACTGTCACTGCTTACGTTAAAAGGAAACGTTATTTTTTTCAGTTAGTAAAATGCTTCGTAGATAATAGATTTCCTTTGAATGAAATTAAAATATAGATACATTTATACACCGTATAAAATAACGTCCTATATGAATCAAAATATGCTTCAATGAAAGGAGATTGAGATGAAGTCCCTTACCTCGTGTCCGAGATTACCCGTTCTTTCTTTAATCACCTGAATAATAGAATAAAGTTTATTTATACGTTCTTAAGAACCTTTTTCCAGTTTATTATTAATTTAATATATCTTATTACCAGTTTATAAACATTATTTAATCATTTAAGTTAATAATGATCATTTTGTTAATATTTGGTACTTCAGTCAAAAATGATCTTCTTTTAGTTACAAGTTGTTCATGTGGTCAAAATTACATTATTTCTAGATAGATATTAATTATGTAGATATAATATATATCATACATATCTTGTATATATATGTATTTATAACAGCACATAACATTTGGAGATAAGAAATGAAATGCACCGTTTATGGAGACGGTAATTCGTACGTACGCAAGAACGATACTTCCATTTATATTTTGTTTATTAATGGAATGAAAACATAATGATACATAGGTATTTTACAATTCTAGTATTATATCATATATTATTTCAGTAACTCCATCCTTTATACATTCCATGTATGGATGGAATGAGTAATATCACTTTGAGGGTGCGGTAGTCCACACATCCTCAAATAAAATTATCGTATTTACCAATTATGGAAACCATAAAGGTGTGATATAAATGAAAAACACATAATAATAGAGAAAATATAAATATAATATATATTACATATAAATACAGGTCCATCATAATGACAACCATGAGAGGCAGTTGGAGATATTTGAACAATCATTGTTTCGTGAGGTTTTAGTTCGTCTTCCATAGAAACAGTATGTTCCTTACCCATTCGATGGGGGTGTTTGTAAGTTTAGTTCCAAAAAATCTCATAAAAACATCCTAGTATATTGAGTATACTGTTGTTGTTATAATATAATTTAATAAAAAGTGTTTAGGGGGTTGAAAAAGTAAAATAAACGAAAAGAACTTAATAGAATACGTTACATTTAAATCAGATAACTCCCTTTGGTTTGAACAAAAAGGATTTTTTAAAGTGCCTCCTGCCTATGGTAAGGATTATATGTGGATGAGAGGGATTATGAGAACTTATTTTGCCAAAGGATGGCTGAGCCAAGGGGCTTGAGAGGTGTGAGTAATGGGTTATATGTGATTGCTTTTTATAACGGGGGGTTCTCTTTATGAAAATTTGAAAATATTATTTGATTATATAATTATTTTTTGTTTATAGAGGTCCACGAATTATTAAATTATAATATAAGAGGAATATATTCTAAATAAAATCATCCAATAATAAATATATAGGTTTTGTATTGTTTTTAAATTTTATAATCTCATTTATTAAAATCATTAATTAATGAGGTAAACATTCTATCATTATTGTGTCATAAATAATTTTATTTATTTTATGTCTAAAAATTATAAATAAAATAACATGATTTAGTAATTATTTTTATATTTCTAATGAAAATTTATAGTAAAAAAGATAACCTGTATAAAACCTGGTAAACATAGATTTACTAAAATATTTATATTTATGTCATTTTTGTCATTACATAAAATTAATTAATATAAAGTGTCATTATCACTCTTAAGTGGATCGATGGGGTCTCGAAATCAACCCAACGATGACCATGGTTGGACATTTATTATCTAATAGGATTAGGAAATGTATTATGGTAATTTTCTATTATTATTATATTTCTTTTTTACCCATATTTACCGAATTTTCCCTTTAACCATGGTAAATAAAATATTTACTGAAGTAAATATTCATAATGTCTAAAAATAAAAGTTACCTATTTACACAATTTGGACCTCATGATTCCAAATATGGAATAAATTTTAGAAATTCAAAACATAGAAGTGGAAAAAATAATTTAAAATTAATTACCATTGTCAAAACAAAAAGCGTGTTTTTAAGAAATAACAACAATTAAAAGAGTGACACGTGTTTATGTCCAATATCAAAATGGAATTATGTCCAATGACCAAAATTAAATTAAATGGAAAAAATGATCTAATTAATCTTTAAAACTAATAAAAAATTTAATATAACCATATAAATAAATTAGATTAAAAGGAAGTTTTGAATTAAAATACATTATTTTTCACTATTCATTAAATAGTGAATTTTATCAGAAAAATTCCAAAAAAATTACCCAAAAAAAATTTTGATGTCCCAATTCTAAAGAAGAATTTTATTTTGTCAAATAGAACATATAAGAGTTAGAAATTCTAGATTTAAAAACATTTCTCCATAAAATGGTCGTAAATTGACCTTTAAAAAATTATTAGAGTATTTATGCTTAAATTCTGATTCTTTCTTATTTTAAGCCTCTTAAATATATTGGATAAATGTAAAACCATTTAAAAACATGTATAATCATTTTGTAGTTAGTACTGTTCATTACCATGATTATAAAGGCTAGGCGTTGACTATCATTTAAAATAATAATATAATATTATTAATTTTCAGTATAACTCATCATTTTCTACAACGTAAGATTTCAATGTAACCATTGTTGTGTATCAGGTATGAAATCAAACATATCATGTCATATAATGTAAAATTAATATTTAATTAACAAATATTAATAAACATGAAATTGCCTTATTTTTTATTTACCCAGGATGTTACAACCTTCCCCCATTTTGGAAATTGCATCCTCACAATTTTATTCACTTATCAAATAAATGGTGGTATTTATCCCTCATGGAATTTTCAGATTCCCACGTCGCCTTTTCAACCATATGGTTTTTCTAGAAAACCATCACCCGATGAAATACCTTATTCTACAACACTTTCTCTCTTCGATTAAGAATCTGGACTTGTTGTTCTTAATAAGAGAGATTCTCTTACAACTAAACTACCGCTGGGCTCAATACATGATATAGATATGACATACACTTTCTGAATATTGAATCAAGAAAAACATTGTGTGCCTGGGATAAACTTGGAGGTAAATCAACTCTGTACACAACTGATCCAACTTTCTCCCATATTTCATAAGGTTCAATGAACCTTTGACTCAACATTCTATTCTTAATAAAACACATCACACTTTTCTGGGGAGAAACATTGAGAAATACATGATCACCTACCTCAAAAAATGATCCTTCCTCTGGTTATTCGTAGAACATTTCTACCTTTTGTGAGTTGTTGTAATGTTCTTCTGAATCAACTAATCTTTTTCTTCCATACATTCTACCAATTCTGACCCCATCAACTTCCTTTCTCCTACTTCATCCCAAAACACTATAGTTCGACACTGCTTCCCATATAATTCCTCAAATGGATCAATCTGTATAATGAAATGAAAAATGTTATTATATGAAAAATATTCCAAATAAAGATGTTTTTCCCGACATCCCTGTTAATCTAGTGAACAAGAACATAACATATCTTCTAAGGTATGAATTGTGAATTCTAACTTCAAAACTGATTGAGGATGAAAAGCTATAAAAAAATTATTTCAGTACCCAACGACTTCTGAAAGCCTTTCCAAAAGTCAGAAGTAATCATTGGATCACGATCAGATAAAATAGAGAGGGGAACTCCATGCAACATGACTATTTATTTAACATACAATAAAAAAATTTGATCTAGAGACAATGTATCTTGAATAGGAAGAAAATGAGAATATTTATTCAATCAATCATCAATAACCCAAATTACATTGTTACTATAAGATTCCTTCAGTAATCCCACAACGAAGTCCATTTATATATTTTCCCATTTCATCTTTGGCACTGGTAAAGGTTGAAGTATCCCTTTTGGTAATTGACTCTCTGCTTTAACCTTCAAACAAGTCAAACAGTTCATAGTAAAATCAATAATATCTCTTTTCATTCCATCCCATGAGTAATACTCTTGAAGATCTTTGTACAAATTAGTACTTCCAAGATGAACTGAAAACGGAGAACTATGAGCTTCACATATTAACTATTTCTTCACCTGAAAACCATATGGAACACATAATCTATTCCCAAACCTCAAAACATAATCATTATCAATGTTAAAATAAGGAAACATACCCTTATGAACCAACTCTACAATTTTATGCAACTCACTGTCATTCTTTTGCGCTTGCTTAATTCCGTCGGATAGAGATGATTTCACTAACAGTAGAAACAAAAAAGAGGAATTTCCTACACAAATATCATCTATTACAAAGTTCATCAAATCATTAATCAAAGAATGTTGTCCCAAAAGTAACAAGGATAATGTATAATTACTTTTTCGACTCAAATAATCAGCCAATTTATTTTCCTTTACTAGATGGAAATGAATCATGAAATCATAATCCTTGATTAATTATTTCCATCTATTCGGTCTCATGTTCAATTCATTTTAATTGAATATATACTTCAATATTTTGTGACCATTAAATATTTCGCACTTTACTCCATACAAATGATGCCTCTATATTTTTAAAGAAAAAACAATAGCAGCTAATTCTAAATCTTGTGTATGGTCATTTAACTCATGAGGTTTAAATGGATGTGAGACATAAGTAATTACATTATCATTATTCGTAAGGGAACAACCAAGTCCATTCATTGAATAATCACTATAGATAACAAACTCACCATTTCTGGAAGGCAGTAGTGACAAAACAATAGCATTCACCAATCTTCTTTTAAATTCCTGAAAAAAAATCATGACATTTTTTTATCTAGATGAACATAACACATTTTCAAGTTAACTTAGTCATTGGACTAGACAATAATGAAAAATTATCAACAAACCTCTCGTAATAACCTTCTAAACAATGAAAACTACAGATCTTGGTTATTTTTGTGTGTCTTTTCCATTCTTCAACATCTATTATTTTACAGGATCAATAGTTATGCAATTTTTGGAAACAATGTGACCATGGAAAGAAATTTATTGTAACTGACACTCACACTTTCTGAATTTCCCAAATAGTTTCTTTTCATTTAATATTTGAAGAAAACCCTAAAATTACAGTCATATTACACCTTACATTTGGAATAACCCAAAACATCATCAATGAATACTACAACAAAATTTTCCATGAACTCACAGAAAATTCTATTCATAACATCAATGAATACAGCAGGTGCATTGTTTAACCCAAACACCATAACTAAAAATTCATAATATCCATATCTAGTATGAAAACCAGTCATCCGAATGTCAACTTCCTTTACATTCTACTTATATTACCACAACCTCAAATCAATCTTCAAAAAATTTTGAGCCCCCTGAAGATAATCAGATAAGGCATTGATATGCGGAAAATAATACTTGTTCGTAACAATAATTTTATTCAATGCTCTATAATCAATGAAAATTATCATAGAACCATCTTTCATTTTAACAAAAAATATTGGATCACCCCATGGTGATGTGCTAGGTTGACTGAAAACTTTATCTAATAACTCATGCAATTGCTTCTTTAACTCTAAAAGTTAAATTTGAGCAATTGAATAAGGGGGTTTTAAAATTTGGCTTAGCATTAGAAAGTAGGTCAACAGTAAATTCAACTTCCCAATTGGGTATAATACCAGGAAACTCATCAGGAAAATAATCAAGGTACTCATTTACCATTGACACATAATTATTCGGAAAAATTCCTTTATTTTCAAAATTATGTGCAAGGTAACATTCATTTCCATCTTTTACTAGTTTATCAGCTTCCCGATATGTTATCAAAATTAAGGGTTCATTCTTGTACACAAATTGAATATATTTCTAAAAAGAAACATCTCTAGATCTACATTCAATCTTATCATGATAAACAGAAATCAAATCCATAACTAAAATAAAAAAAACTCTACTAGAGGAAGAAAATATGGTTTTCAGGTAGATTCATTCCACACACAAGGATAGAAAGGTTCTTATAATTTCATCTGGTCTCAAAATTTCCTCCAGGTGTATTTACATATGTTTAGGATTAATATCTTAAGATGGAATTCCCAATTTACTAGAAAATTTCTCTGAAATGAAATAATATGTAGAACCTAAATCAAAAAACTAATATTCATAATCTGAAAAAACAAAAAGTGTACCTGAAGCTACTTCATTTGATGGCCCAACATCTATTAAAGTAGTTTCAAAGGATTCTGCCACCCCGTTCAACTTGTAGTCTGGATTCTTTCTCTCAGTCAAGTTCTTCACTAGACACTCATTTTCATAATGATCCATTTCATTGCACATAAAAAATCTTATCACTGTATATTCATTGCCTACTTGATCATTTTACTTACAGTTACGAGCAATATGACCGGACTTACCACCTCATAATCACTTTATAGACCATGATAAACAATCTACAGGATGCTTCTTACCACACTTTTCACAAGATGGACATTTATTTTTCATACCTCCTAGATTATTTGATTAATTGTTTCCCTTTCCCTGCCAACTAGATATCTTCTTTTGTTGTCTCTCTGGGAACACCTGATCATCAGAAAACTCAATTTCTACCTTCTTTTCACATCGAACAACTTTTTCATTACTTTTGATATCTCGATAACCTAAAGCCCATAGATTCTTTGGATTTAATCCTGAGTAAAAATGGTTTATATTAATATCAAGATCTCGTATGAAATTCGGAGCATAATTTTCCAGTCGAGTGAATTTTCCTTCATAAGAAGCCATTGATTCATCCTCCTACCTCAATTCTAGGAATTGTTTTTGTATCCTAAGAAAAAACACCATTGGAAAATATTGCTCAAGAAACATACCTTTGAATTCATCCCAATCAAGAGTATTAATGTCCTCACTATCCATGATATTTTTCACCATCGAACACCACTGATTGACTTATCCTTTAAATTGGTAAAGAACAAGACTAAAGTTTTAATCTCCGGAACACCCCATGACATCAAAAATCAACTTCAGTTCATTAATCCAGCCTTCTGATAGCATAGGGTTAGATGATCCTATGAATGATGGGGGATGATGCCTCATGAAATGCTCCACTAATAACATGTTATTCTGTAGTCGATCTGGAAGATCTCATGCATGGAAAACACCACCATTTGTAGCCTAATTCAATTGTTCCATCACTGCGAGAAACTGTTCAGTTTCAATTATGACCATCTCAGGTTACTAATTTGGATGGTTATTCTCCTCTGTAGGCTTCCCCAACATATAGTTCATGTTTCCTCTGTGGGAAACCATTATGATCATTGAAATATATTAGGCGAAGCAACATGGTAATCTATAAATGCTATATCATTTTAATATTACCATAATTTAATTTATGGACATTAATTTTAACAATATTCTAACTGTAAAAGTTTTCCATACCATCCTCTGATACCAACTATAAGGACCCAGCATTAAATCCTTACAAAATCTTAAATTAAATGAATAATTCACATTGAGGATCTTTTAATGTTTAGAGTTTTTGAGAATTAGGCCAAAATATTACATTACATCTCAAAAATTACCAAGTAGTAACTTCTACTCAGTTTCCATTTTTTTAATAAAATAAAAAAACTTGAAAAAAAGAGTTTGTCTAGTTAAATGTTTTAGATAGCATGAATTTTCCATGATCCCATCCATGACCCTATTCATCATTAAGTCCTGTGAAAAACATTTCAAAACTTTTTATGAGCATAAAAAGCTCTGTAAGAGTTATAAAACAAATAAAGAAAACATTAGTTCATCAATACATACATAACATAAGATCTTTAACATACCTCATGAAATAATAATATTTATGAATAACAAATAGTAATCACAAATGTTAATGGTAACTTGTGGAATCCATAACATTCTTACGTTGTAGTTTTCACAGCTACGTAGGGAGTTACATTTGGAATGACCATCAAAGTATATTCCCAAAATATCTTAGGAGAAAAATTATCCTTTACCTCAGTCATGTTACAAAATGCAATGGAGAGTTATCTCGGGCTCACCCGACCTATCTTTTTCATTGAACAACCCGTATATTTAAAAAATTCCCAAGAACCATAACATAACCATAAATGAATAATAACATTCCCACATTGCAATAACAATATATCATTTCATGATATTAAAATAATAAAACCATTCTCAAAAACATTTTCAATACCCAAATACGTAACAAAGTATATGGTACTTATTTTCCTTTAAAAAAAATTGTAGCTTGTTATGGAATCCAAATATCAAATAATACTCATGACAGCGGAAAAGGTCGTTGTCCCCGCTAACGTTAAAAAGAAACAATATTTTTTTCATTTAGTAAAATGATTCATAGGGGAATGATTCCATTTGAATGAAATTAATATTCAAATGGGTTTATACACTATATAAAATAATTTCGTGTAAAAATAAAAATATGCCTCAATGAAAGGAGATTGAGATGAAGTCCCTTACATCGTATCTGACATGAACCGTTCGTTCTTTAATCTACTGAATAATAAACTAAAGATAATTTCTACTTTCTTAAAAACCTTTTTTAAATTTATTTTTCCTTTTATATCACTTATTACCATGTTATAAACATTACATATTCATTTGAGTTAATAATAGTCATTTTGATGTTATTAGGTTCTTGAGTCAAAAATGAACTTATTATAATTACAAGTTGTTAATGTAGTCAAAATTGAATTATCTCTAGAATGATATTAATGATTTAGATATCATTTCTATCCTATATATATAGTATATATGTGTATTTATAACAGTACATAACATTTGGAGATAGGAAATGAAATACACCATTCATGGAGATGGTAAGATGTATGTACGCATGAAAACTACATCCATTTATCTTTTTTATTTTATTGGAATAAAAATATAATGATACATAGGTATATTATAATTACATTATAATATCATATATAATTTCAGTAACTCCATACTTTATACATTCCATGTATGGAATGAACGAGTCATATCACTTTTAGGGGGCGGTAGTCCGCACTTCCTAAAATGAAATTAACATATTTACCCATTTTGGAAACCATAAAGGTATTCTATAAATGAAAAATATAGAAGCATAGAGATGATATAAATATAATATATATCACACAAAAATATTGTTCCATCATAATGGCCACCATGAGAGGTGGCTGGAGATATTTGAACAATCATCGTTTAATGAGGAATTAGTTCGTTGTCCACAGAAATAGTATGTTCTTTACCGATTAGATGGAGGTGTGTGTATGTGTAGTTCGAATAAATATCATAACAACAATCTAGTATATCGAGGATACTGGTGTTTTTATAAAATGTAAGAATAAAAATATTTTATGGGGTTGGAGAAGTAAAATAAAAGAAAAGAACTTGATAGTTGAGGTTACTTTTAAATCGGGTACGTTTGTTTACTTTGACCCAAAAGGATTTATTGAAGCACCTTCTCCATAAGGTAAGTCTTCTAGGTGGAATAGAGTTATATTGAGAGATTATTTGGGTAGATTTTGGATGAGCCAAGGGGCTTGAGTGTTGTGATTAATGGGTTAGAGATTAGGGATTTTTATAAGGGGGGAGAGGGTGTCTTTAGGAATGTTTGAAAATATTATTTTATAATATAATGTTTTTTGGTTTCTAAAGGTCCAAAACATATTAAAGTATATTATAAGATGACTATTTTTCTAAATAAAACCATCCAATAAGAATTTTATAAGTGTTGGATAGTTGTTAAATTTTAAAATCTCATTTATTTAAATCATCCATTAATGTGGTAAACACTGCATCATTATTGTGTCATTAATAATTTTATTTATATGATATCTAAAAATTATAAATAAAATTAAATTATGTTGGAAATAATTTTATATTTCTAATGAAAATTTATATTCTAAGATATAACTTATATAACCACATGTAAAAATTGATTTACTAAAAGATATATTATTTTTTCATTTTTTCATTACTATAAATTAATTAATATAAAGTGTCATTATCACCCTTAAGTGGCTCCATGGGGTCCCAAAATCGACCCAAGGATTCCCATGGTTAGACATGTATCAGAAAAAAGGTTGAGGACACGTTTTAGGGTAATTTACTATTACTATAATATTATTTGTTTACCCTTATTTACCAGATCTGCCATTTTATCAAGGTATATAAAACATTTACTCAACTAAATATTCATAATGTCTAAAAATAAAAGTTACATATTTACACACTTTTGACCTCATGATTCCAAATATGGAATCCATTTTCCAAATTAAAAATATAGATTTTGCAGAAATTAAGTTAAAATTAATTCATGTTGTCAAAACTACAAGTGTGTTTTCAGAAAATAATAACTATCAAAAGATTGACACTTGTTTATGTCCAATATCAAAGTGAAATTACCTACAATGACCAACATTGGATTAAATGGTAATCAAATAATCTAATTACACCATAAAACCAATTAAATAAATAATCTAACCATATAAATGTTTTTATTAAAATACATTTTTCAATTAAAAAATATTATTTTTCACTATTAATTAAAAATGAATTTTATTAGAAAAATACAGATAATTTACCCAAAGTAAATTTTAATGTCCTGATTCTAAAAAAGAATTTTATTTTTTCAAATATAATGTATAAAAGTTACAAAAACTTAATTAAAGAATGGGTTTCCATGAAAAGGCAGTAAGTCGACCATTTAGAGAATATTAGAGTATTTATGCTTAAAATCAGATTATTTAATATTTTAAGCCTCTAAAATTTATTGGATAAGTGTAAAAACATTTAACAAACATGTATAATAAGATTTTAGTTAGTTCTGTTCATTAAAACCATTATAACGGCTAGATATTAAATACCATTTAAAATAATAATAATATATTATTATTATTCAGTATAACTCAATGTTTTGTGCAAAGTAAGATTTCAAAGAAACCACTGTTGCATATCGGGTATGCCATATATCATAGATTTCTCTTTAAATTAAAATTAATATTTAATTCAAAAATATTAATAAATATGAATATGTCTTATTCTTTATTTACATGGGATGTTACACTATCATCTAATGTGATGTAGTTATAGAGTCATTTCTATTGAATTTAATACATTAGGGTTAGATGTTATTGGAAATTATTTATCATATATTTCAATTTGAATAAGTAATTTTATCCTTGATTATAGGTCAATTAATATTTCCCATTTTCCGGTATCATAGAAAAACCAACAGGTTGATGATTGAAATTGATATACCTCTAAAATTACATAGATTAATGGAATTGAAACAATCAATTGTTGGGTTGGAATATAGGATGATCATGATTGATTTTACTATTTTTAGAAGGATATTATACTAATTTATGGAATATTTGTCTCTATAACTAAAGATGATAAGTTATCTAAGTGAGATGTTAATGATTTTGTGATTTATAATTTAGATATTAAAGAAACATAATAGATTATAAAATGAATCGAGTATAATATATAATATATTTTCAATCCCATATAATTTAATCATCATTTTAAAAATTATGATTAAAATGAAAATCGTTTTCATAATGATCTATAAGATTACAAAGAAATTTTCATTTTTATGAAACCCAGGGTGGCATTGGTTGAAGATAATCTATAACATTATAGATAAAATGACCTAATATATAAAATCATGTTAGATAATGATTTATTTCTATGAAATAATTTTATGAGATTTAGTACCCTATGGATTCATGGAAAATTTTTGATGATTATAAATAAATGAAGAAACAACAAACCAAATTTATTTAATAGATAAAATCACATGAGAAAATAATTTTTGTATATATTAAATATGAACTGAATTAGATAATTTTTTATCTTTCTATTGTCACATACAAGATATATTTTAAAGGTATTTTTCATTTAATTTAAATCCTTTCTTTGTTTTGGGGGTTTCCCTAGGTTTTTGGGAGGAATAGATGAGTATTCATGAATTGGGCCAAACCGTGAGCCCAATTTCAGATTAAAAAATAAATTTTGTATCTTTTATAACTTTTTAATTTTTCAACATTTTTCAACCATTCAAATTACTAATTGACCTCCCCTAACCTATTAACACCACCAAGGTAATTTGGAGCTTTTAGAAATCCATAACCGGGGTTTATTTGGGTTTTTATCTAAGGGGTTGGGCCTGCCCAAAAGCCCAATTCCTATTTTAAAAATAAATTTTGATTATGTTATAACATATTCAATATTTGGGATTTTCGGTTATTCCAAGTCTCACCGAAGCCCAATTAACCCAGAAACGCGTCTGAGCTCTCTCCCCCTTCTTTGGAGCTCTGGTTAATCGCGATTGGGTGCCGAACTTCATAGGCTTCCTCAAATCGCCCATATTTGAAGAGGTAAATTCTTTATTTCATAACTCTCTCAATTCTCAAGATTTTTCCTCCATCCTAGTTCCTTATTGACCTAATATATCTTGTTCGAACAGAACCTAAATTTTGGATCTTTTAAATTTCTGCTACTGGTGTTTTTGAGTGATTACTTCAAGACACTTCAAGTAAATGATCCCTTTTCTTTCCTCTTCCAAACTACTTTGGGTTTCATTCATTGTTCTTAGGGTTTCTTTGGTTATCATTGAGTTTCATAATGTCCAGAAACCAGGTCTTCAAACCTAGGGTTTAACATTGGGCTTTCTTGGCCATTTTTTTCTGGTTTTAAGTCTGGTTTACCTTCCTTTAGGTGTGGTGGTGGTGCGTTTGAGTTTTCACACAAAGGATTCAAGGGTTTCCTTCGTTATGGTAGGTGATTTCATTGTGTGTGAAATTTTTGTGTATTAGCTTTTTTTGTTCATGATACCTTAATTTTTATTTCACTTGAATGTTTCTGTAAAAATTGTTTTTAGTTGCATTTATAATGAAAATGAATTTTAAGTTCCATTTTTTGGTGAAATTGGGGGTTTTTCATTAAAATATTTTATTGGTTCATTTTGGGCTAACCTATAAGTAATTAGATGATTTTAATGAACTGTAATAGGGCTTAAAATACTGTTTCGATGATTTTCCCATGTGTTTGATGCTGTGAATATTGGTTTTAATGGTGTCTGTGAAACACATGAATTTCTAAGAGCCGTGTTGTCTAAAAATGGAGGTTTTACAATGATGTCACTTCTTGAACCTTATGAAGATTACCCAAAAATGATTTTTTGTTTTAATTTAAATTTATTGGGATTCCCTTTTTGTTTTGGTAATTCAAAAATGACCACATAGTGTGCAATTGGTGTTCTCAAGGTGTTTTTTTGGGCAAAAAACTACATGATTTTGAGGAATTGTTTTATTAAAAATCCAAGTGTTTTATTGTGTGTGTTAAGTGGTATAAAAATGTGATAGATAATGTATTGATTGTTTGTGACCAGTAGTGGTGTTTTATTTGAAAATGGTTTTATGTTTCATGCTTAAATTGTTTGATCACAAAGGGGAATCCCAGGTACTTAGGTGGTCGGATTTGTACTAGTACGACTAGTGGACCGGATGGGTGTTGTCCCTGTTTCACCTAGAATTTGGATAACGACAACTCTAACTAAACTATTTGGATGATTATTGGAAACCAATATGTTGTGGGTATGTTCCATACTAAGGGATCGTGCATGAGAGTGGATTTTACTGTGGTTTCTTTACACCGAGGTACGAGGTACATAGGGCCCGAGACAACCTAGTGCCTAGGGGTGTTTCTGGTTTGTTGCTCACTGGATTTTTAGTATTTACCCTTGTATTTGGGTGTTTTTTAGTAATTTATAGTATATATCATTTCCATTTAGATATGTAACAATCTGGAAATTCTAGTTTGAAAACTTTTCTTTTAAATGAAAATTGCATTTCTTGGAATTTCATCGTCGTTTTTCTTTACGAATTAAAAATTTTTGCTTATTCACCTTATATTGCATGCACATTGGAATCATTGGGTGGTATCCTATTGGGATTAGGTTAATACCCTACTTACACCCCTTGGGTGTAAGTAGAGTTTGTTATGCTTGACTCAGGTAAAGGGAAGGCTATGGGTGATGGCGGTTCAGGGTGTTAGTCCTCATCGTTAGGGCGGAGTTGCGGAGAAGGTTTGTGGGTGATGACCCCATTGTCCTGTAGAGTACATGGGGATGTCATTATGTTGTCATTATTTGTTTTTAGGCCACTTTTAGTGTCTTTAAACATATGTATTCAGTTCTGGTTTTTGTGTAAACATCGTTTGGTTTACATTTTTCAGATTCAGTTTATTGATTGTTTTTAATGTTTTATGCCATCATATTCAGTTAAATCATTCCCAAACAAAAATAAATGATATACGGGCACTAGTTCTATCCCATGGGGATAGGTAACGCCCTTCGGGTCATGTCACGGGCTGGGTTTGGTGCCGGTTTTGGCGGTGACCAAATTCGATTAGTGACAAAATTGTATCAGAGGGGGTTCGCTCCTTGGGTCATGTTATTTGGGGAAGAGTCAGGATAGTCTGGAGCTAGGATTGTCGAGACTTGACATTTCAGTCATGGGTAGTGTTCCTGTCCAGCACACCTCATGATGGGATTCAATTCACCTGGAGAAGTATGGATTTATCTGAGTCCTTTGGTTTTCTTTGTTTAATGATGACTATGGGAAATGAAAAGAGAGTTGGGCGAATAATCTCAGTGATCTTGCAGTGCCTAGAAAGCCATGTGTAGCTGTGGATATTTCCCTAGAATACTCTCTGTGATGGAAAAGTGATTGGAATATGGCTTCCAACCATATGTCCAAGTCACCCACCGAAACTAGTTTCCTCTCACATTGTCTTGTGTCTCTTTGTTTTGGAATCTTGGAAACATGGTTTTTTTAAGCAAAAAAAATAACTTCACTTTAAAGAGTGTGAATTTTTGTGAATTTATTTTCTAGTAAATTGAAAATGGTTTTATTTTTTTTAATTCCTATAAATAAAATTTCCTAATTATTTCAACAGGGTAAATTATGTTTTTACACCTCTTTGGAAAGTATGAACTATGTTAATTGGGGTTTTGAAAATATGTTTCTAGTGGAATTTTTTTTAACCATGGAAAAGTGTTTTAGATTGAATTAAGTGTTCTAGAATTTTTTTGTGGGGGTTGTAGATGGATTTCGAGTTTGGTGACTACTAAAAATTTGAAAAAAAATTATGAACTTTTAGAACCTTTTCTTGAAATGAGAAGAGTTGAGTTCTTAATTAAATGGAGATTTCTGAAATGGTGTTTCTCATGAAATTAGAAGTGTTTTGAAATGGGTTAAAATGTTTTGAAACAATTGTGGAAGGCATGAATATGTTAATTTATTGAATTATGAATTATTTTATAAATTGGTTTGTGAGATGAAAAATTAGGTTTTGATATTTTGGTTAGTGTTTTTTAGAAAGGAAAATTGTGTTTAAAAGTTTGATTTTAAAAAGTGTAATGAATTGATTTTTGGTATTTGGTATTCTCATGGGTGACCACATGCATAGGTTTATTTGGGAATATGGATGGATATGAGGTGGGTTCCCATTGTGGCATGTAAACATGCATGTGTGAGGCTCATGAGATACCATCGGTAAATGCGCAACGGACCAACACTGTTTTGTTAAATAGTGTTTTTGAAGGAAAGTGTTGTGTTTTGATAATGTATGGTTGGGAGGTATGGATTATGTGTTTTTGGGATTATTATTGTTGGACGTTTTGAGTCCAATAATCCCTCTTGTTTTAACAATGTTTTGGATTTGTGTTTCATTGATAAGTTGGGATGAAGTGTTGGTCAGTGGTCTCTTTTGAGGAAAATTTTGGGAGTCCATTGTGGTGGCTCCCCTCATGTGTTCGGTTTAGGTTTGTGGTATGTTGTGACCAAATGACCAGATTGGCTGGGTCCTTGGGTTTTCCTATAGGCTAGGGTACGCCCCCATAATGTGTTAATGTATGATTCATGTTTTGCCTATGGTGATTCACCGTTGGCTGATCCTCCAGTTGATCACCTTAAAAAATTTATTCTTGTGGTTTGGAGATTGTGTTTACCCCCCTTCTTTTTCAATTATGTGGATCCCTCTATAGTGGGAGAGTGTTTGTGGGAGGTTGAAATAGACCTTAGTTTCTTATGTTTCCTAAGTTGTCTAAGGTCAATGAAGTTAATGGTTTTCAGTATAGAATGATGTCTTAAAGGGCCTCTGGGCCTTTCATCAGTCTCATTGAAGCAAGAGTTCATGTATGGCCACCAGTGTACAAGATCTGGCCAAGAGTGGCTGTTATGGACACTTGCTGGAATCATGTGCTATTTGGGACTCAGTAAAAGGTCCATGTCCTTGTGTTTTCTTTTATCCACAATGGTCATGTTCGGTGATGCCTTGTGATTTCATGTGTTCATTTGACTATAAGGGTGAAGATTGTGCAATCTAATGAGAGTCGCTATTTTTTTGTTGGATGTGTGTCTCCATATTGGAAATTCTAAATCCTATTTTCTAGAGGAATGTGTTTCTATATGTCCTTTAATTCTGCTATTTAGCATCCGAAGAAAAAAATGGGCGATGTGTGTGCATCCTCTAAGTTCTTGTTTTTGTAAAATGATGTGTTGGGAAAAAGTGGGTTTGAAGTGTGTCATGTCTCAATGAGACCATATGTGATTACAGGATAATTGTTTTTGGAACTGGAAGAAGATGTTTAGTTTAGGTGTTTCCAAATCCTAAATGCTAGGCCAAAGATGCATCAATCCATTGAGCTCCAGCCATAGGCCCCGGAGAGAAGCTGGCGCGTAGTTAGTGGAAATCCTAGAGTCATTCAAACTTTTGGTCAAGGTCATATACTCAATATGAAAGTTAAGAATAGTTTAAACCTCTGGTGTCGTCGTCTTGTTCCAATTTCAAACATTTGGTGGAAATAGTTGTGAGTACCTTCTTTCCATGTCATACCGTGAGTTGATTTTTCCCCTTTGGGTTCCCTTGTGTTTTTTGAGAAAAGATTAAAATTTGGGTTAAACAGGTTGAAGTGCCTAGTTTGTGTGCGGTTATCAGTAACCGTGTGCCAACCCAGGGGACCATGTGATAAGAGATAGTATCTATTGTGTGGTCTTTGTACATCCATGATCACTGTCCAAGGAAACTGTGTGAAGTTTCTTCTTTGGTCAGAATGATCCGCACAGTTAACTCACGGTTTCCCAAACCGTGTGAACCAACCGCGTGACCATTCCAGCTCCTTAAAATTCTGTTGTTTTTTTGTTATTATCCCATAATATTTAGTTAATATGGTTTGGTTTTTTTTGGGTTATACCCATAATGGGACTCATGTAAGTTTCATTGGAATAATTCTGAAATTAATCTACCCCTAATGCTGTAAAGTCTGTTCGAGGCCCCCTGTTAGTGTCTTGATTTTTTCTTAAGGAAATTTGTGTTCGTTATTATGGTGGGGAGACCCATAATGGGTATCATGTATGTTCTCTTGTAAAAGTAATAGTGTTAGTTTACCCCTTATGATGTGGAGACCGTTCGTTCCTTCCCTAATTGTTATCCTTATTCTGTCTTAGAAATTGAGTTGTCCCTATTGGTGGGATATCCGGATTGGGTCACCCCGTACTAGTGACTCCATTTTATCCTTGGTGTATTCTCGGTAGGAGGTAGTATAAATCTAGTCTATCTATCCACAAATTTGTTACTTGGGTAAATTTTGGGTTGGAGAACACCAAATGGTTTTGTTTACGTAATGTTGTGGTAGCGTTATTCGAGTTCGTTGTTCGTTTCAAGTAGATTGCCTGAGAGTCATCTTATATTGCTTGAGGTGTTTTGTTTTGGGATGTGTTTTGAATATGTTTCATAATTTTAAGTAAGTGGGGTTATTTTTGGTTGGTGAGAGTATTATCTTCCTTTGTATGATCAACTGGAGATGTTCGTCCTTTTTGAAGCGGGTGAAAACGTGGCAAGGAAGTCTGTCTTGGTCTATCGTTTGTGCTTTGATTTTCCATCTGGTCTTATTATGGCATTCCGGGGGTATAATGCTTTATGGTGGGAAGAATTTTCATATACAAGATATATATTTAAAGGTATTTTTCATTTAATTTACACCCTTTCTTTGTTTTGGGGGTTTCCCTATGTTTTAGGGAGGAATAGATGAGTATTCATGAATTGGGCCAAACTGTGAGCCCAATTTCAGATTAAAAAATAAATATTTTATATTTTATAACTTTTTTATTTTTCGACATTTTTCATCCATTCAAATTCCTACTTGACCTACCCTAACCGATTAAGAACACTAAGTTAATTTGGAGCTTTTAGAAATCCATAACCAGGGTTTATTTGTGTCTTTATCTAAGGGGTTGGGCCTGTCCGAAATCCCAATTCCTGTTATAAAAATAAATTTTATTATGTTGTAACTTATTCAATATTTGGGATTTTTCGGTTATTCCAAGTCTCAACCAAGCCCAATTAACCCAGACACGCTTTGGAGCTCTCTACCCCTTCTTTGGAGCTCTAGTTAATCACGATTGGGTGGCGAACATCATAGGCTTCCTCAAATCGCCTAGATTTGAAGAGGTAAAGTATTTATTTCATATCTATATCAATTATCAAGATTTTTCCTCCATTATAGTTCATAATTTACCTAATATATCTTGTTCGAATGAAACCTAAATTTTGGCTCTTTTAAATTTCAGCTACTGGTGTTTTGGAGTGATTACATCAAGACACTTCAAGTAAATGAGCCCTCTTCTTTCCTCTTCTAAACTACTTTGGGTTTCATTTTTTGTTCTTAGGGTTTCTTTGGTTATCATTGAGTTTCATAATGTCCAGAAACTAGGTTTTCAAACCTAGGGTTTATCATTGGGCTTTCTTGGCCATTTTTTTCTGGTTTACCTTCCTTGAGGTGCGGCGGTGGTGCGTTTGTGTTTTCACACAAAGGATTCAAGGGATTCCATGGTTTTTGTAGGTGATTCCATTGTGTGTGAAATTTTTGTGAATTATATTTCTGTTTTAATGGTACCTTAATGTTTATTTCACTTGAATTTTTCTGTAAAAATTGTTTTTAGTTTCATTTATAATGCAAATGAATTTTATGTTCCAATTTTTGGTGAAATTGGGGGTTTTTCATTCAAATATTTTATTGGTTCAATTTGGGCTGACCTATAAGTAATTAGTTGATTTTAATGAACTATAATTTGAATGAAAATACTATTTTGATGATTTTCCCATGTGTTTGATGCTGTGAAAGATGGTTTTACTGGTGTTTGTGAAACACATAAATTTCTAAGAGACGTGTTGTGTAAAAATGAAGGTTTTACAATGATGTCACTTCTTGAACCATATGAGGAATCCCTAAAAATGATTTTTTGTTTTAATTTAAATGTATTGGGATGCCCTTTATTTTTTTTTAATTCAAAAATGTGCACATAGTGTGCAATGGTGTTCTCAATTTGTTTTTTTGTGCAAAACACTACGTGATTTTGAGGAACTGTTTTATTAAAAATAAAAGTGTTTTATTATGTGTTTTGAGTGGTATAAAAATGTGATAGATACTGTATTGATTGTGTGTGACTAGTAGTGGTGTTTTATTTGAAAATGGATTTATGTTTCATGCTTAAATTGTTTGAGCACAAAAGGGGAATCCTGGGTACTTAGGTGGGTAGATTTGTACTAGTACGGCTAGTGGACCGGATGGGTGTTGTCCCTGTTTCACCTAGAATTTGGATAACGACAACTATAACTAAACTATGTGGATGATGATTGGAATCCACTATGTTGTGGGTATGTTCCCTACTAGTGGCTCGTGCATGAGAGTGGATTTTACTATGGTTGCTTTACACCGAGGTACGAGGTACATAGGGCCCGAGACAACCTAGTGCCTAGGGGTGTTCCTGGTTTGTTCGTCACTAGATTTTTAGTATTTACCCATAAATTTGGGTATTTTTTTCAGTAATTTATAGTATCTATAATTTAATTTTAGATATGTTAACATTCTGGAAATTCAAGTTTGAAAACCTTTCTATTAAATGAATGTTTCATTTCTTGGAATTTCATCGTCGTTTTTCTTTACGAATTAAAAATGATTGCTTCTTCACCTTATATTGCATGCACTTTGGAATAATTGGGTGGTATCATATTGGGATTAGGCTCACACCCTACTTACACCCCTTGGGTGTAAGTAGACCTTTTTATTCTTGACTCAGGTAAAGGGAAGGCTATGGTTGATGGCAGTTCAGGGTGTTAGTCCTCATCGTTGGGGAGGAGTTTTGGAAAAGGATTGTGGGTGATGACCCCCTTGTTGTGTGGAGTACATGGGGATGTCATTTTGTTGTCATTATTTGTTTTTAGACCACTTTTAGTGTCTTTAAACATATGTATTCAGTTCTATTTTTTGTGTAAACATCGTTTGGTTTACATTTTTCAGATTCAGTTTTACTGATTGTTTTTAATGTTGTATGCCTTCATATTCGAGTAAATCGTTCCCAAACAAAAATAAATGATAACCGGGCACTTTTTCCAGCCCGTGGGGATAGGGAATGCCCTTCGGGTCATGTCACGGGCTGGGTTTGGTGCCGGTTTTGGCGGCAACAAGATTCAGTTCGTGAAATCTATTATATCTCTTATAATTTATATTTCTGATGTTAATGAATAATTTACTCATGTGAAATGATATTTTGTTACATTATGAAATAATTTCAATATTATAAATGCTATAATTTGGAAAATAAAAGAATTGGTGAAAATGATAATGAAAGATGAATTAGATAAAATAGCATAAATAAATATTCCAGAAATGGATGCTATATTTGGTTTGGAATTTCCTATATAGCGATTAGTGATATAACATATCATAAAAACATATAGATAAATTGGATGATTTTATTAACCCAAATAATGAATAATTCTTCCATAAAATTAGATATTTCATCTAGATTACAGGTACATTGTGATATGATAATATATTAATGTAGACATGAATCATAATCACATTCTTATTAGTAAAATGATCATAAAGATGATGCATATGTCATTTATTAGGGAAATAAAATATAGGATGTTTCTTTGAATTATTTATAGAAAAAATCTTTAGTTCTTAATAATCATTAAATATTATATCAAATATATTCATTATAATATTACAAAATGACCTATAACAAATTTAGATCAATGTAATAGTGGAAAAAACAATACTGATAGAAAAAATCTATCGTAATTGTTAAACACAAATCACAATTTCTTTACATGAGTTATTTATAATAATTAAATTGTTTATTATAATATATTCAACATTCATAAAATTAATGATGAAATTTTAATACTATCATAGTGATATTGAAACATCATTCAGTGTTTCTAATATGATATATCAGGTGTTTGAAAAAAATATCAAATGTAAATTGAATATTGTATTTAATGAATTGGGTTAGATAAATAATCATTAAACCATTCTATTTTTTTTCTAAATTATAAAAATCCCATATAATGATTTTTTTATGATCAATGGTGCGGCTATTAGATTCCTTAAGTTTTTTTCATCAATTAAAATATATTCCAAATTTATATTTATGGAAAAAATTATATTAAATAATGGGAAATGATCTCTTAGACCCTCAATTTAGTGTACATTTTTGGAATCTATAATTATATTTTAACAAGTAATAATATAATGAACATATTTCATAGCTAGAAATTATAGGACGCTCAAAAAAAGTGTATGAAATATATTTTAATAGTCCAACGTCATCCTATTATATTATAATATTTACCAGTCATCAAACATTCAAGTTCAAACATACTACTAATATATAATATCATTAGTTTATTGATCTCTATCCAACTAGTCCCAAACTATCTGATCCAATAATCCTAGATGAAAAGGTATATTGGAATTTTTTTTATTTTGGGGTGTGAAATTCGCAATTAACCTAAATGAAAAAATTATCTATTTTTAATTTTTATGATAATGATTTAATATTATTGAATTACAAAATATATGAAATATATTTTTTTGTTTAGTGACAATCATAGTAAGGAGATAATTTTTCATTTTTATGCCAAAATATCCAATAATATCACATGTTTTAGTACACAAAATATCACATATTTGTTTTACTATTGATTTCACATTTTGTGAGTTATAATTTATTTACAAAATATTATTATTTTATCTATTTTTATATATGTTGTGATATTTATTAATCACATTGAGGAATAAATTTTTATAAGAAGAAAATCAAATATGAATGTTGTGTTTGTATATGTAAGTTGAATTGTTTGGAATTTACTTTTACATTAAATATTATTATATTACAAACAATGAAGAGTATCTTGATATTATTCATATATGAGATATGGAAATCATAAGTTATATATAATGAAATAAACATAGTTTAGTCAAATATAATTAATATGATGATTTTATTCACACTTATTTCATTCATTATTTTCTTAATTAATATGTACAATTAATAATTGAAGGTATTAGTTCATAAATATTTAATTACATTCGGGAAATTATCTTATGTGAAGTGTGAGTTAATCATATTTTAGATCATGAAATTTTTTAGCAATATGTAAATAGGTAGATAGAGTATTTACTGATACATGTAATAAATAAATTTAGAATTATCATACAAAAGGATTAAATAATTTTTATTTATCTATAGTTCATATAAAATTAAAATTTTCATTGTAGTTGGATGATAAAAAATTTATTACAATACTTTTATTATCATGGGAATTTTTTGTCTATAAATTAATCATTTTTGGTGAATGATGAGTGAATTTATATCATTTACTATTATTCAATGTCATATGATATTATTGATAGGAATGTAGTTTCCGAAATTCAATGAGAAGTTACATGAAATATTTATAATGCTTAAATTCATATTACCATTTAATTATGTCATTGATATGGTGAATAAAATATGAATATATTGATAAATTATTTATATATATATATGTATATTATCTAATATATGATTCCCAATAATGTTATATTTTTATTGATATTTCTCTCGAAGTAATGTGAATGATTATTTTACTACTTCTATATATTTATCAATTCATTGAGGAAAATGAGTTGATTGAGATAATCCTACAAATATTTTGTTTATTAATTAAATAAATATAAAATTCTCTATATCATCAAAACTAAATCACTATAGTGAAATATTCTCTAGGGGATATATATATATATATATATATTTAATTTTGTATCTACATAATTTTTTGTTGATGTTTTCTAAAAAAATTAAGTTCCTTAAAAATTTTATATGGGGAATGGTGGTAATACTAAGTGTCATATAAGACATAGAATATAACATTTTGTAATATATGATGACTCAAAAATGTATTTTTTTTATTCAATTTGTTAAACCTTATAAAACACAGTCTAACAAATATTTAGAAAATTACCTGTATAAAATCATTAACCCTATATTAGGGGTTGGTGCAGTAAATCTAGGTATTACTACTAAAATTAAAAAGAAATATAAAATTACTTGTATGTTCATTCCATTACATATATTTTAATTAATCTAGAAATTTTATTTTGGAAATGGATAGATTAAAATTAATAAATTTAATAGTAATGTTAAAAAATTTTATTAGTTATATTCATGACCTCAATACAATTTCCTCTTAGACCATTTACATCACGATGAGTTGGAAAACACAGTTACTATTATAGAAAGATAAAAAATGGAACAATATGATAATATTGACTAATTTATTTGATTATTTCAATTTTATAAGGGTGATAAAAAATGATCTACCATATTACATTGGATTGTTTCTATTAGAAAACATACCTAATGAAATCATGTTGTTAATTTCATTCATGTGAACCATAAAATTATCATTTTAAAAAGTGAATGTTACAAAATTGAACATTATATAATTAGTTCACTATTAACATGAATAAGAAATTAATATTGGAATAATCAATCAAAAGCTAAAATATTACTTTTAAAACATCTATCAGCCAAGTAAAAATTAAAATGTAGTTATTGAGACAGTACATATTTTAATATTACGTAATTTTATTTGAATATTGAATATATATAAAATGATAATACAAGTATAAAGACTATATATGATTATTTTATTAAGATTCATAGATACTTTAACAAATTTTAAATGAAATATATACATCATTTGGGATAATTTTCATCACAATTATAGCCCTTATTAGACATATTATAAATTAAATAATTCATTATAACATTTGTAAGGGAATCATATAAATGGGGATTAGATACAAAGTAAGATTAAGGATAAAAGATATCAATTAACAATTATAAGTGATAATATAATAAGCATAATTCTATTTTACCAGGATCACTGATTAAAATAACCATACTCAATGAATCAAAGAATATTATGCAGGAATATTATTATATATATTTTTTTTCAAAAAAAGGCAGAAAAGGTTAAAATCATAAATAATAAACAATGAGGCATGAAAACATATCATTAGAATATGAAATAATTTTTTGGAATGCATATAAGAACAGAAATTCATTTCATTATCAAGGAATATTTCCAAGACTATCTAAGTGGAATGGGTTCATACCCTATTTAATTATTACCATAGTCAATGTTCACTCCAAGGACCATCATTTGGGATAAATTAAATTACTGATCTAGGTTCACTTTGGATTCCAATCCTAATTATCTCATGAAATATCCTTATTTACTACATACCGTGGTGATATATATAATTATACTCGTTCTAATCATTTAATAATAACCATACATATGTGTTCCACATGATATAAAACATATTTTATATCATCAAATTATATTTCATTGAAAAGGACACAAGGTTCAACAAAATACCATAATCATAATCATAAACCATCCATATAAATATTAAAGAAGGTAACATTGCATCATATCCCTAAAAATCATTAGAAACATCAAATTTTTTTATTATATATATGAGTACCTTTGAAACATCACTTGAACATTTAATGAGGAAAATAAATTCTTTAAACGATACCACTAATATGGAAACTAAAAAACATATAAAATTCTAATCGTTAAAATTATATTTGAAAATAATCATGAAAACTTGAAAATATATATTCATATAAAATTATATTCTTTGTAGATGAAAAATATTATTATGCTTTGTATATTAAAAAAATTCCATTTACATTATAGATAAAATATTATAAGAACCCTGTTATGAAAAAAAGATGATTGCACTTAAAAAAATTAATTAATATAAAACTTGTGTAAAGATAAATTTAATAAATATTTTTATAATAGTAAAACAATTATTGAACATATTCTAAAGAAAATATTTTCACATAAGAAATGTTTCTTGTGCAAACATGAAAATATTATCAATTTTTGGTAAAAATAGTTTTTTTCTATCATGGGTACCATAAGAATGGAAAATCTAATAAAAATAATAAATTTACAAAAATTATCATAGTAGAAGAAAATCCTTAGTATATAGGATAGTAAAAAATCTAATATAATCATAAATTATTATGTGGTTTTATATAAATTTTTAATAACAAAAATAAAAATAATAATAAACCTACAAAACATTTTAAAGAAAATAAATAATTAACATATTTTTATTATTAAGGAAGATATATGATGTGTGGGATGTATCAAACTCAATGGTTAGGGTTTTTTCATCTCACTTATATTCCTATGACATATATACCCTATTCACTACTTATTTTTATTTAACTGTGTATATATTTTCACTGAATCTATGTTTTTATGATTATGTTCAAATTTATCAAGATTTATATATCAATTTGAGAATCTCTCTTTTATGGGTATTATGTTTTCAAAGTTACAAATGGGTCAAGTGATTTATGCCTGATGTTTTCTTGTTTGGGAAATAAGATATATTATATTGCCAAATTTTTTATGAGGTAAATTTTCTACCCCTATAGAAGGTTATATTAAGAGTTTGCTAATATTGGTAAAATTATAAATAATATTCTTTCGTGGCGGTTTTTATTAGAATATACTAAAGTGGTAAGAGACTATTGTTAATTCTCATCGTTTATCGGGATTATTTTTTATTATGACTAAAATGTTGAATTTTTATAATTACATTTTCATCCCACAAAATATTCTTATTAATGATATTTTCAATTAATTGTTCTATTTTTTCAATATTTGGTACAAACAATTTTTGATAAATTGTTTTTATGAAAATATAAATACATTTCTGTTTAAAGTCAGAATTATTTTTTCTTTCCCAACAATCCATCAAATAGATTATTATAGATCCCTTTCCTTTTCCATAGGATAACCATGATTCAAAGTGATTTTTATAGATCATTTTTCATTTAAACTATATATTCATGTTTCAAAGAGATCTTTGTACTATTCGTTTCAAAACTATAGTTTAACCATTTTTCAATAAGATTATTGTGGAACTATAATCCTTTTAAGAAGTTAACAATGATTAAATGTGATTTTTATAGAAACTAATTAATTTCTATATTTTACAATGGTTCCAAAAATAATAATGGTTTCTTCAATTATTAATGATTAAATTAATTCACTATATAATTTTTTCATCTTGTGGTTATTGGACATTATAAATGATTGGTGTGCCCAGATAGAGCTGGGTGATCCCAATATAGATTTTATGATGGATCGACCCCATTATATCGATAAAATGAATTTTTTAATGTTTATATTTGATGTTGGAATTATTTTTATTCTAATTTTTAAGGGGTTTTTAATGGTTCTATGAGATGATGTTACAAAATTCAAATATATGTTATCAATAGATTTATGATGTTCCATTTGATTAATATTGATATCCCATGAATAAAAAATATTTATATTTAGGACTATTTACATTGTAAAGTCCTTATTCATTGTGTTCATGTATGATTATCCAAATATTGATGGGTATGAGATCTTTTATGAATCTCTGATGAAATTTCATTAGGCCATAATATAATCATGATCTTCCTATATTCACAGATGTCATTCATTTGTAAGTGATTATGTTTTCCCTTAATAAGAAAATGAGTTCAGGCTTATATTGTTAAATTTTACCCATGTTATAATGAGTGGGGATGAATGAGTTTTTTATAGAATGGATTTCACATGGTTTGTGATGATCTCTTATTTTGAAAATGAAAAGCTGAGAAAGGTGGGGGGAATTCTTATTTAAGGTCATTTGAATTGTTTGTGTATTAGTTTCTCATAATTATATAATACTTATAACCTAAAGTTTCCATGATAAATTTAGTTCTTGTGTTTCCCATTTTTATTTTTACAGGTTTTTTATGGGGAAAATCGTGTCATTGTTATAAGCATCAATGTTTTAAATGTAAAGTTATGAATATTAGCACATGATCCAGAAGTGTGGGTCATGGGATAATATAGTTGACATTAAGGGAAGTTTAGATGACATTCATGACTATGGTGGTTTCTTGTGAGGATATATTAAGTATTATGGATAACACCACATATCAATAAGATTAATTTTTATCATTTTTCAATGTATTATAAACCGATTTGAAGATTAAATTATAATAAAATTCCCATTATTTAAGTTATTTTTAGGTTTTTTATTTGATTGAGGTTTATGTAAAAACATGGATAAAAATATATAGTTATTATGTGAGGAATAATATTTTTCATGTTTAAAGAAAAAAAGTACAGCTCGAAGGCCATGAGACTACCTAGGACATCCAACTAGGTCATGTAAATTTAACCCACCACTAATGGGAGACAAGGGTGTAGTGTCTACCACTTCCCTAGGTGATTTCCTGGTTTGTGTAAATATTTTACATGTTATGATTTTGTTTATTTTAGTAAGATATGGTATTTTATTGGAGGAATATTTATTATTTATCTTATAATAATACATCATAAAATCCTTCAAATATATGGGCATTGAACATTGTTAGAAAATGTTTATGGATTTGAAGGATACTTAATTATAGAATGGTTCAGATTTACATTTGGTATTACATTAAATGATTAATGTTTCATATGGTGGATTAATAATTTTGGGAATTATCGTTCCTTATGCAAAAAATTTGGTTTTTTTGTATTTAATTATGATAGTTTGAATAACATGAATATCCATTTAATTATTTGTTTCTCTCTAAAAACTGATTTTAGTCCATTATGATTTAAAAAATAACCATTAATACTTATCATTTAGGAAAAAATATGTGATTATGGAGGAAATAAAAAATATGATGAAATTATATACATCGCGTATGTATACGTCAATATTAAACTAAGTCTATATGTTAATATAATTACTCAACTATAGTAAAAGGATTGTAAAACAAAAAATTTATCCTATTACCATAATATAGGATGACATCAATGATCATTTTCCCTTCTCTTTAGTTTATGGTTTTGTGGTTTATAATTTTATCTCAATCATTTACTTTGTAATTATCGATGATATATTTCACTATATACCATTATTTACTCTTCACAATTTTCTTCCATGTTTAATATTCCCTTCCCAAATATTTTTTTTTATTTGGAAACCTAGTATGTCTTATTGAACATAACCATAATGCCTCCAATAATATCTATTTAAGACGATGTTTTTAAACCACTCTACGATGTCGATTTCTATAATATAATTATATATATTGTTAATACTATGATAAAGAATAATTTTGAGGGAAAAGCATTTTAATGGGCGTCGCATGTAACATCCAGAAATCTTATGAAATATCATATTTCAGATTATTTTAAATTTGTTAATATCTTGTGTTACACATAATTTTTAGTTTATGTAATCTTATATGAAACCCCTAGTTTATCTTGGATTACACATAACATTGAGTTTCATCGACCACATGTGTTACACATAAGTCTAAAACATACCTGACAATAATATACTATTAATTGTATTATTTATCAGGATGGTTATAACCTATCCATTATAATTGAGGTAATTAATAATATTTACTAAATTTTGAAAATTTACACATAATTGTAAAATTACGTCAACCACTCTAAATAATTATAAATGAATATAATAACTAAATTGATTTTAAATAATTTGTTTTATTTTAATAAATTAAATTAATTACTATTATTTAATTTTAATATTGATTTCTTTATAGGTTTAAAATCATCCAATATGTTTGATAGACATAATATAAGAACCAATCCTATTTTGATAATTTATTGATGTATTTTTGTAAAGGTTGTTTTGCCACTACTTTTTGGTGAACAATCTTGAAGAATAAATTTTGATAGTTACATAAATATTATTTGAAAATTTATTTATCATTTTTTATGTTGTAATGTAAAACATATCTTAGGGATAATTTTTCGTATTTTTCTAATAAGTTTCTTTTTTTATGAATAAGAAATATACTGGATATTAAATGAAAACTGATTTTTCCTCGTAATAATTTATAATGTTATATTATATTTTTAATTGTTTAAAAATTTATTTATTAAAGTATTATATAAATTTATCCAAATTAGAAAATTTGAATAAATTTCATATTTAAATTTGATATAAAAAAATTGTAATATGTTGATCATTTTCACATTAAAAACCCGATTTCACATCAAGTTTACATTACTAATGTTAACTTGTTTTTTTTCACCTATTTTAGTTGAATATGGAAATATTGATTCCATATTTCTAATAATAATAATTTCTTATTTCTAATAATGTAATATTAATTTTGTAGGAAGGTGTGTGGTGAAAGAATTGAAAATTAATCATGGGAATTAAGATTAAAATTAAGTTTACCAAGGTACTAAACATTAAACATAAGGGGAAATGAAATTTGAGTTTCTTATATGTAAATCACCAAATAAAGAAAACATTTTTACATTTTTTTAATAACCATTCCAAATAAAGAGGAATGGGTATACCAAGAAAAGGGAAAAAAATTTATGTAAAATATAGAATTATGAGAACGAAATTCAGTAACATAGTGGGTATAAATAATGGTTTTAGAAAAATTTTAATTGATATATGGAATGGGTATCATATTTATAAAATACTATTATTATATAAATGGTATAGTAAAATCTATGAAAAAGAACATTGTTTGGAAATTTGAAGTAAAGAAACTTGAAAATGAAACATGAATGTAAAATAAAGGTGAATATTTCCCTTCCAATGAAGTTTTACTCTTATATATAAATATTGATTCCATATTTCTAATAATAATAATTTATTATTTCTAATAATGTAATATTAATTTTGTAGGAAGGTTTCTGGTGAAAGGATTGAAAATTAATCACGGCAATTAAGATTAAAATTAAGTTTACCAAGGGACTAATCATTAAACAGAAGGTGAAATGAAATGTGAGTTTCATATATGTAAATCACCAAATAAAGAAAACATTTTTACATTTTTTTAATAACCATTACAAATAAAGAGGATTGGGTATACCAAGAAAAGGTAAAAAAAATTTATGTAAAATATTGAATTATGAGAACTAAATTCAGTAACATTATGGGTATAAATAATGGATTTAGAAAAAATTTAATTGATATGGGGAATGGGTATCATATTTATAAAATACTATTATTATATAAATGGGATAGAAAAGCTATGAAAAAGAACATTTTTTGGAAATTTGATGTAATGAAATTTGAAAATGAAACATGAATGTAAAATAAAGGTGAATATTTCCCTTCCAAAGAAGTGTTACTCTTATATGGAAATATTGATTCCATATTTCTAATAATAATAATTTATTATTTCTCATAAGGTAATATTAAATTTGTAGGAAGGTGTTTGGTGAAAGGATTGAAAATTAATCATGGCAATTAAGAATAAAATTAATTTTACCAAGTGACTAAACATTAAACATAAGGAGAAAAATGACCAAAACATTCTTCCAACACACATTTCGATGGAATATATTTACTCTTTAACCATATGATCAAATTATTATTAGTAATTGGGCATAAAATCCCATGAATTAGACCAATATAATAAAATATCTAAATAAAAAGATAAAAATAGATCCTTTGTTTTAATATCTACAATGAAATTATATAGGGAAACATATATTTTTTCGGATATATATATTATTTTTAATGATAAATGATTTTTTATAAACATAATATCATATCATTCATTATAAGGATGAATTTTTTAATTAAATTTAAAATGAACCCCAAATACAATAATTTATAGTTAATAAGAAAAAAACAAATGATACTAAAATATTAAAATTGATGTAAATTGAATGAATTATTAAGTTAATTTAATTTTTAGTTGAATATATTATGATAAAAAAATTTAAAAATAATATATTTGAATTCTAAATTTTTATTTATATTTGTTAAATTCAAAATAATTTAATAATTTTAAAATTTATAGAAATTATATTTTATAATAATAATTATTTTATGAATTGATTTTAAATTACTAAGAACCATATATAATATCTAGTGATTTTTATATGTTAATAAATATCAAATATGGTGCATCTATTTTCAAATTTATCTTTTATAATGGTCATATTGAACCCTATATAGTAATAACATTGTTTTTATTATTATTGATAATGAATTATTTTTGTATGTTTCATGTGATTTTTTAAAAATAATTTCAAAACAAGTTTATTTTTTGTTTTATAAATTATAGATAATATTGAGAATAATAGGGTATAGATTTTCTATTATTTGACATAATATTTTTTACTAAATGGATAAATTACCTAGGTAATAAACCTATTTACTGTGGTAAAAACTAACAGGTTAAAATTGAGTAACCATAAGAACTAAGAAAAAATGATAAAAAATGATTTTAGTTTTTCTACATTGAGTGTATTCCTACCTTAATTCATTTCCAATGCATTAGTTATCCATTTTGGAAGCACATTATCTATAATAGACCTCCCAATACTGATTTTTTTTACTATTTACAAGAAAGCCACATTTCTTCCTCAATAAAAGTGAACTAACCCTCCCCAAATCTCCACACCTATTAAAACATTTTTATTATACAATACCTATACAAATCACTTCCCAAATCCCCAGCCGACATCATAGTATCCTTATAATTTTTTATAAAATCATCAATTTTTTTTCCTTTAGTGCAAAAAAAATGAGTTACCTGAAAAGAGGTAACGTTAATCAACAATCACTTTTTGATTTTTTCTATCTCAATCTTGTTCATCTATTATTATATCATTATTATAAATTTACCTAAGTTTCATAAATATTCTGATATTTTTTTAATGTTACCCATGTGAACTAAAACTCACACTCCTCTATAAAATGGGTTATGAGATAATTGGTTGTGTGTTTGGAAAACTACCAATACTCGAGCATATGCCATTTTTTTCTCCATTGTGACTATTAAAGTTTGGAAATAATGACAGAAATGATAATTAAATATTTTATTTTTGTAATTTTTAACATAAATATATATATGATGTCATTATATAATATATAAACCCCATTTATTTTTCATACCATAGGATTAATGATAACGTTTCTAATGTGTATGGTGGTCATCCACCTCACGAGGCGATGTGAAGGATTTAACAATTATATGACGTATTTATGGAAATAAGGGTAATGGTTATGAATAAATGTTATATAAACGAATAAATTATGATATTAATTAAAATATACCATTTGGTAATATAATATATGACATTATTTATTACCTTTTCACACACATAAAGAGTGATGACATCATTTGTGGACGTGTGGACTACTGAATCCTCAAAACGATGTGATTATTCATTTTTGATCACCCCATCATAATATTTATACAAATAAAAATTATAAAAGAATTATTATGATAATTATATCAGGTTGATTATTATAATTATGTGTAAATAATGACCTCATTGACATTATTCAACCTAACAATTCCAATTTTGTAACATAAGATGAATATGTAATAAAATTTGACAAAAAAATAAACGAATAAGTAGTTGTATATAACATGGTAAAAATGGTAATAAAATTAGTAATATTCAAGAAAAATATTCACATTAATGTAAATAATTTCCAAAATATTATTATTCAGGAACAAAAAATAACATGTGTGACATATCATATGGAATGGTAAGGTTTTTTCTCATATCACTTTTATTTCTGTGAGATTTATGTCACTTTATCCATTTTTGTGAGCTGTATATAAATCTAATTATTTTATATTATTATTATTATAAATAAATTTATGGGTATTTACATTACACATTTAGTATCTATATTTCATGGGATTACGATATCAATTTTACAAAGTGTTAATTTTTTTTGTATAATTTTTCCTTCTTTGAGACGTATGTTATGTAATACAACTAAAATATTTTATGAGTATATTTTGAACCATTGATATTTTTTGACATGATTCTCATTATATTAATTTTATTATAAATAATATTATTTCTTGTGGATTGTGAATCATCATTTCCAAAGTTATAAGTGTCTTTTTTTGAATATAATTATCTTTCCGGACTATGTAGGATTAAATATCTGATGTGAAAATAATATATTTATCATTAATTATCTTTACCTAAATTTATTGATGATATTTTCATGCAATTTTACCAGTTTTCTACTCATTGGTACGTAATTTTTTAGAATGATTTCTTATAAAATAAGACTTCCTTTCTCTCTTAAGTCACAAATAATTTTTCTTAAATAAACGTGTTTCTAATTGATTGTTATGGAACCCATTCTATTAAAATGTTTTAATCATGTTTAAATGATATTTTAAGGAGATCATTTATTTCACATGGGTTACTCATGTTTTCACTATATTGTTATGGAAACTTTTTATTTTCCACAAGTTAACAAAATTTCAAAGAGATTATTATGGATCTTTTATATTTTCCATATTCAGTCATCTTTCAATGAGATATTTATATAACCCATTAGTTTTATGAGTACTAATCATGATATAAATAGAATAATTGGGGATTCAATGAATTATGATGACCCTAATTCATTATGTACTTTATTCATGTACTAGTTCTTGGACATTATAAATGATGGGTATGCCCAAATAGCACTGGGCGACCCTAATATGGCTTACACAAAGTCTGAGACCCATTATAGTCACTAAATCATTAGAAAATGATTATATTATTATAATTATATATGGTAATTACATTTTTATGTGGGTTTTAAGGATTCATTAAGGGTTCTGTTAGACTATATTCCAAGATAAAAATATATTTTATATATAACAGTTTATGTAATTGATTTTGAGATTTATTCTTATCACATGGCTTGTGATTATTAATTATTAAAAAGATTTACTTTTTTAACTACTTATTACATTATTTCTTGTTTTATGATCCACATTTTATTGGGTATGATTTATTTTATTATTTGCACATGTAATTTGATTATTCCATTATACACTTTTGATCTTTGTAGGTTATTTGATGAATTTTATTTAATTATTATTATTTTTTCAATGACTGAGCATTTTATGTCACCCTTATAATGATTTATCTTTCCCTATATTATAAATAATGAGTTCTAAAGACATTTTTTGAGAAGGTATTTAAAATATATGATGATGATATTTTAATTTGAAAAATAAAATCTACTTTAAGTGGGAGAAATTCTCATTTAATGTCATATGGATTACTTATTTAGGATTTTATCCTATTTATATAAAATTAAGAACCTAAACAGGCCTTTAGAATGTAAGTTATCATGTTTTTTCTTCTGATGTTGTATGGTGTGGATGGAAAAAACATGGTCACAAGTATCAATATCAATGTCGTAAATGTCTAGTAATTATTTTTAGATCATTATACAGGAATGTGAGTCCTTAGCTCTTATAATATATTTAATAATGTCCAAAAATTAATGTTAGTGGTGGGAAATGAACTATATTACATCTCATTGGGGATATAGAAAATGCACACATAAATTATATTTTAATCTTCAATTAGATCAAGAAGATGTGGGAAATAATTGAGTAATAATTAAAAAAACATCTCTATTTTTTACAATATATTATTTATCTTATTTTTATTGATATAAAATATTTTTAGGATATATAATAAGAAAATAAATTAAATGATATTAGCAATGGTCTGTAAATCTTCTTTAATGGATAGTTTCCTAAATATTCATTAATCCATGAATGATTGGTGACAAGAATATTCCGGAAGATATAGGATGAAGGAAAGGTTTATAAGAAGGTCTATATATTGGTATTTTTTTTATTTTTAATGTTAAAAAATTTAATAATGTAGAATACGATGTGATTATTTATAATTGATGAGGGACAACATAAATTTTCATAATGGGTTTCAATGATTTATGTTCACATTTTAGGGCATGTGGCTCATAATAGATATGTCGGGATAATAAGAAATTTAAATATCATTAAAAAATATTAATTTTAGAGGTTTTTTTTTGTAATTCTAACCTTATCAAATGGGTTATCCTTTCCCCTAGTAAACCAATTTTACCATTAACCGTGGTATCAAAATTATCTACTTTAGCACTTCACTTTGTCAAAATAATTAACTTAAAACTATCAAATCCTAAAAATTATGATGTTTCGAGATATTTTATCAATTTTTTCATGTTCAATTACTATTATTTCAATAATTTTTTTATAATAAACTTATTATAACACAAAGAAATCTAATTTCTGAAAAAAAAAATTGTTAGAATGAAAGTAATTTAAATCCATAAAATTACATGGAAAAAAAATAAAATGAATTCTCAAATATGATATTGAATATATAAAATATATGTTTAATAAATATAATTCACTTATAGGTATTAATTTAATTTATTATGACAGAAACACACAACACATATAAAAACATTTTTTTTGAAAAATGTGTTTTTAATCCCAAAAATTAACTTCTATCAAAATTATATATAATGACCATTATAATGTATTGAATTTTATTACATACAATTAGTTTATAATTATTTTAAATTATGATCACATTGAAAAAATATGGATAAATTTACATTAAATGAAATGAAAATGTTTAAAAAAATAATTATCTTTCTCTATTTAGTGATAAACCAATAAATTAAGATTAGTCATAAGAATTCACAAAATGATAACATTGTCATAAGTATTTCAAAACAAATATTCTTTTCCTAAAATATTATTTATTACAAATTTATAAATTATTTATAATTTTTTGGTGATAAAATATGATAAAATATGTTTTCAATAAAAACTAATTTTTATAATTATAAATTGATATTATTAAAAATATATCGCTTATTTACTTTGAAATAATTATTAAATTTTCATTAATAATATAATATAATACTATTTTTCATAGTTCATATTACAATTATGATATTCCAATTTAAGGGAATTTCAATAAATATTGTTTTTCATATACACTTTTGGTTGAATGTAAGGAATACTATCAAATCACTCATGTTTTTTCAAATGAAATACATATATAATTATGGATTGTTAAATTCTACACCCAAAAAATTATTCTTCATATAAAATTATATTACTCTGGAAAAACAAATTTAGGATATTAGTGCTTCATAACATCCTCAGGTTCAGATGTGTCTTCCTAAATTTTTTGATTCCAAAATAAAACTTTATATGCTAGTAGTCATGTCCAATTGAACATTATTAATACAATAAAACAATTATTCAAGTTCATCTACATAATAATTTTCATGATCAATTTCAATATCCTCCATGGTTAGTACGCATGAACAATAAGGTATATATTTACTAAGGATAGATACAAGGAACCCAACATTAAAATAAGAGATGTTTTGTAGGAGTGCTATGAGATAATATACAATCACTAATAGATCTATAATACGAATGGGACAAATAAATAGGGGAATCATCTTTCATTATTTTGGAATCTCTTAACCTTATATCATAGAAATATTTATAGTAAAACTTTGTCACCGACATCAAATTCTAGATCGTTTTGATGATTCATAGAGGGACTCTTCTATCTGTTGTATGATACCATTATATTTTAAAGAAATGATACACAATTATTTTCTATTTCCCTAAATAGATCAGGTCCCAATATCTTTATTTAGTATAACTTAAACCATGTATTTCTAGGTTCTATACTTTTTCAATACATGTATTCATAAGGATTCATTGAAATTCTCGAAGGAATGTTGTTTTTATAAATATTTAACTAGAGGAAGATTCTAAAACCAATATCCATTAAAATCTAGAGAATATAGTCTCAACATATCATCCATGATTATAGTGGACCGCATTGAATAACTAACTATCTGAGGATGATTTGCAGTACTGAAACAAAACTCTATATCTAGATCTTACTGAATACTTCTACAATATATCTTCTTAAAGCTCATATCACAATAAAATACAATAGATTGGGGTTATCCATGTTACACCACCACATCCTTTATGTATACCATGGATTGATTATTTAGAGTTAAATCTTCAATAATGGTAATTAAATCCACATACATTGTAATGTGATTAACTATATCCTAAATAGAATTATGGCAATTATATGTTTTGGGGAGTCTAAAAAAGAAATACAGAGTTATGCTTTCTCATTTCACTTTTAGTATGGATAATGGATGTAACATCCCATTAGACTTATCTCTCTTAACCTTAACACTCTAATATACAATACAATGAGAAACATTATATGATGTATCTGTTTTTGATTTTTCCCAGTAGAAAAATACTTTCAGATCACTATACATCTTCAAATATCTAAGATGAATAGTGAATAATGATATATGATCTTATTCTCTTAGTTAATTATTAATTTTATGTATTAAAGTTAAAAATAATAAGTTCATAATAATTATTATTCTGTCATAATAAATTCTAATTTTAGTAATATTTCTCATAATCATTTATATCTCTACATTCTCCAATTTCACCTCATAAATCATTACCAAAATAGATGGTATAAAACTGATTTATGAATTATATGATTTATCCTATAACATCATGATTTCAAGGATATTTATTTGAAAAAAATAAATATTTAATCATTAGTGATCCTCATTAATTATAAAATATAATGATCATTTCATCTCAATTTGTCATACTAATTATTCTCTTTTATAGGGTGGTAGTGTATTGATTAGTAAAAATCATTAATAAACTCCAAACTTCTTCTGTAGTAACTATTCAAATCATTCTAGGTGAATATATAATTTATTTTTTATTTATAAGTATATATGTAATGTATTTCTTCATATAGATTTTTCCTTAATATTTTGAATGAAAATATTAACACGGTTTTATCCAAACCATTTGTCGAGGAATTTTGATATTTATCATTGAGGTGTTTTTTATCAAAGTATCATTATTCATGAAAACTAATCTCAATCACATTGTTAGTATATCAATATAAATAAAAAAACCATAACCAATATATGGTTGTGTGGTGGTAGGTGAACTTACCAAACTTTTCCTCACTTGATTTAAATCTTCTCAACACTCATCGGTCTAGAGGAACATAAATCCCTTATGATTTAACATGTTAAACAGATTAGATAGTGATGATAAATCTTTCAAAATACATTTATAATATCAAACTAATCCTAGAAATTACCAATTATAGTAATTGTTGTTGGTCTAGGATAATTTTTGACATGAACTACCATTGATGCATCTGATGATATATCATCACATGATATTATATGAAATAAAAATATTAATCATTATATAGAACAAATTCACACTTCTAAAATTTTTCACCGTCATTATCCATGATTATAGTCATCATTAAATACCACATTTAAAATTTATATTCTTCCTTGATCATGAAATATATAATAATATCTACCATAATTACTTCCCAAAAATATTGAAGGTTATATCTAAATATTATATTCAATAAATCCAGAAATATAGTTGGGGTATTCGTAAAACCAAACGGAATAACTATAAATTCGTATTATCCATAATTGGAATAGAATGATGCATTAGGTATGTATTCACATTTGAACCAAAAATGATATCATTCATATTTATAATTAATCAAGGAAAAATATTTATCACCTCATAATTGATAAAAAAATTCACCAATAAAGGGATGAGGATAACTATTCTTGATCATGATCTTGGTTAGTTCCTGATAATCATTAATGTGTCTTTTTATCCATATTTTTTTTGAGAAAATTTAGTGTTTTTCCCCATGGTTACATTGATGGTGGAATGAATCCCTTATCAATATTTTCCTATAACTTATTCTTAGATTCATAAAACACATTTATTTCTATTCTATACAATAACATTTAAATTTGTATAATACCAAATATGATTTATAAGACGAACTAAATGTAATGACATTGAGAATGATTAGGGAAATATTATATAACGCATAAAATACATTGGTAAAATAAAAATTTCATCGATTGGGAGATTCTAAAAAATTATATTATATTAAAACCATCTTGGAATATGAAAAAATAATAATTATATAATTTACATTAAATCATAATTTCAAATTTTCCCTCAAACTGGTTGTCAATAATAGGTCAGTTCATAACTTCAAATGTGACATCCCATCCATGTACATTTATATGGGCATTGTATAATTGAATAAATTACATTCTAAAATAATTAAATAGAAGTCAAATAATAGTAATTATAGGGATCACAAAACTATAACATTCAATTTGTGAATATTTTAAAACATTTTATTTGATCATCATGTAGTAATGAGTTTTAACTACTATTAAAACGTCTATTCCATGTTGTGGTAATGTGATATCATTAGAAATTAATAAATATTTAAAATACTAGGTATATCGATAATGAAATATGTCATTATAAATTATATAGTGGATGGTATGTGAATTTTAGCGCCTTCATTATCATATCCCATATCGAAAATAGTAATTGCATAAAATTTCCCAATGGCTATATGATTATTAGGTTTCTTATATCGATAATCATTTTTAATCCATGGATTATAGAACCAATTATAATGATTTATATACTCCATTAAATTATATAATTTGATTTTGTGTGCTGAATTATGTTGGTATTTCTATCCTTGTGCATTTCTAACTAAAGGAAAACCGAACATCTTTTCTCGTATAAATGAAAAACAAAAAAAAATTCATCAATAGTTTTTTATACTATAATTTACATTCAAATTAATTTTACTTTTCTAAGAAACCCATGATATTAATGGGTGTATCCAATATTCATTTCCACCTATATTGAACATTAAATTATTTCTTCATAGCTACTTATATGTCTTATGGATAACTCCCATTGGATAGATTTAGTTTATTCCGCTATAGAATCAATCATTCTTACATTACAGTTTAAGAATAATACCAGATGTGTCACTCAAATTTCATGAAACATATGCCTCATATGGCCTAAAGAATTCATCATATTTATTTATTTAAGGTAATGAAATTACTTTTTCATATTCATATGATTAAAATAGAGAAATGAGTTATTAAAAAATATGTTACTAACATCAAAAAACAATATGGAGAAACTTTTATCTCTTTTTCATATATTCATGGTATGAATCCACCATTGATGAATATATCATTCCAAATAGTAAACAACTATGATATAAATCTCTTCTATAAGGTTAATCACCTCCCTAGGTTTTCCCCTATTGTTTCCTCTCATCCCTCTATCTCAGGTCACCCTCAGGTCCTCTTTGCTGCTCCTTCTCGTCTGTCTCATGGCGGTGGTTATTCTCTTAGTGGGGGCGTCATGGTGACAACATAGGCGTAGAATCCTGGGCATTTCCCACTATTTTGTGGTATTTCATCTCTCTTCCCTGCTTCACTGGGTAGGGTTAATTTGGAGGTGTTGTGAAGCCAGGGTTTGAAGATCCATCTTCTCATGTCTAAAGGTTAGCATCACTGCTTCTTTGTGGGATGTGAGTGCACGGGGTGGACGTTGTCTTGTCCAGAAGATATCACGATGGAAGCGAAGGGACTTACTTGAATATAGTTTGTCGAAAGACCTCTTATGGTGTGGTTTGTAATTCAAGAAGCCTTCATCATGGTGATGTTTTTTTCCTTTATTTTTGATTCTCTTGATTTGGTTTTGGGTGCGGATGAACCCTGGTGTGTTGGTCACTAGTATGGCATCGTGGAGAGGTTTTTTTTTTGTATTAGTGGATACAGTTCATGGAATTGGAATTCCAATATAAGGTAGTGGAGGGATTTTAGTTGAGGTGTTTTTGAGTGGATATTTCCTCGTGGGTTGCTTCATTATTTTGATTGTTAGATTCGAAATCTGGATGATGAAAATGGATGTTTGTTTTTTTTTCTATTTTTTTATGATGAGATTGAGTGCTTTAGGCGGTGGAGTTACTACTAGGTGACAGAGGTTCTCAGTTTTTATGTTTTTTTATGGAGTGGAAATTGATTTGAGTTTTTTTATTGGTGTAGATTAATATTGAAAGTGATGGAAAGGTGGAAATATTTCAGACTGGAATGGAAGTTATGCTGAAACTATGGGATATGGCTGGATCTGTGGAAAAACTCAAGAGCATTTTTCATCAAATGGATGGGTTCTGAGAAACATTTTGGAAGGTTATTTCATTTTAGCATTTGATGTGTTATATTTTGGATAATTGATTGATCATGATATTTTACAGGTAAATTCATAGGATTCGGAGTTGGTATCTTTCACTATGAATAGTTATTCAGATTCAAAAGATTGAGAGTGTACGGCCTATCCATCAGTACCAAGACCATGCATTTTTTTCAAGGGATTTCTCGCTGACTAGTCATTCAATGGTGGAGGCTCTCCACAACAATGTTGATGTTGGGAGGGGAATTTCTATTAGTCTATTTTTGGTACTAGGTTGTGTTTTTGTTTCTTTATCATTGAAGTCATGTGAGGTTCCCACCATTATCCTTAAAGGGGTTTTGTTCAAAAAATTAAAAAAATAGGCCTTAGATCCATTTAGTTAGTCAGTCATATCTTTTTTTTTGAAAATTAGAGAATATAAAATATATTCTCTAGGGAACAGATACATTAGTCAGAAATTAGTTGATTGATAAACCCAATAAAATAAGTGTGGTGCTTCCCATGATGGACTAAAAATTAAATTTGTTCTTTCCATGGATCATTTATAAGAAAATCATGGTTCATTTCTAGATAATTTTTCATAAAAAGATCAATATTATTTTCTATTATATCTACAATAAATTTATTTATCTCAAGGGGAGAATCGTTTCAATGTCCATTATATTAAATTTTTAAATGTTTCTGTCTAGTTCGATTAATTGATTTAAAACCATAAATCAATTAATGAGAAGCAATGATCAAATTTTGAAATCGTATAATCATGAAAATAACCTATACAATGTCAATGTGTCACATATTAATTAAAATAATTTTATTTTTTAAATAGTTTCATTTATTGTAATTATCAATTCAAATACTATATAATTCTACATTAAAAGTATTTTAATTAAACTAAGAATATAGTTGGGGATTTTCAAACATGGTTTATTGTAAGGGTCCATTCACAATGGATAGAATTATGGTTTAGATACACTCAACCAAGTATTTTCTATATTATTACCCCTAGATGTATATGTGACCAACCAAATCAACTTGTAATACCCTAATAGGGTGGTATTAAATATGTAAAACTATACTATATTCTTTATTATATCATAGGATAATCTCATTAACATATTCACATGTTAAGGTTTCTCACTATTTTTCCTCATCTTAGTTCCCCAATGTTACTAATCCTTTACTCTAATAACAATAAGAGTCACCTAGTATTTACATACGTAGATCATAAATCAATTTAGATTAATACTCAATGCATTTAATATTAAAAAACACGGAATGAATGTATTTATTTAACGTATTTTGAGAATGGATAAATAAATAACTCATTCATTAAGGATCTAAATCATTTTTATTGTGTTATTAAAAATAATAAAACATAATATACTTATCATACTCAAAACCAAAATTCCTAAAATTTGATCTAAAACCTACAAAATGATTAACTAAAATGACCAGTAATGGTAAAAATATGAGATATCAATCAAGGATTATAGGTGATAATAATGTAATTTTAAGGTTTTAGAAAAAAAATCAAGACTTACAATATTTATTGCTAATTTTTCATTGATATATAAGAATGATACATGTATTATGGTTCTTTCTAACTGATGAAAGAAGACATAAGAGTGTGAAATAATCAGTAATATATCATGACTTGTGATAAAATATCATAAGCAAAAGACATAAGTTTTTTAATGAACATATGTGTAGAAATAAATTTCATTTTTCTAGGATCTTTGAGAAGAAATTTTTTGTGGATTGGTGTCACTCACCATTCCATCATTTCAATAGTTATGGTTCACTCCCCTAACTATGTTATTTAAAAAAATTCATTAACTATGTTTAGATTACCCCATACCAATACTTATTATCTAATGAGGAACCCTTATTTATCGATTAAATTGGAAAAAAAATATATAATCATAACAACACCTATCAAATATTGAAAAAAAATCATGTACTAACTCAAACAAGACACATTCATAATATCATCATATCATAACATGTGTATAGGATATAGGTTTAATAAACCACTCATCATTTTATTAAAAAACTATCTGTACATTGAATAATGATGGAATCATTAGATTATATACCTATTAATTCATAATAAACATCAACTATGTTTTTATATATAAATATATGATTAACTGTTCATGGGACCATTCATTTAGAAAAAATATGAAATAATTTGAAAACAATTATTTAGAATGAAAATATTTCCATAAAATAGGACAAAATTATCGGTAAAAATATTTATATATATAATATAGGGATAAAATTAATGATTATTCATAGTCATAAATAAAATATTTCATGTGGTATGTGTTAGAAGAAAATTTCAATCTCATTATTGGAAAATATATAGAAGCAAATTATTTGTAAAAAAATAGGATGATTAATTTTAAAAAACTATATAATATAAAATATGTGTAAAAATGAAACTGACTAATCATTTTATAAGAGATAACACTTTTTTTAAAATATTTTATTGAAAATATGTATATGGGAAAAATATATTCTGATAAAAAACATGGTTTTTTTTCATTAAAAATATTCTTTTAGTATCACACTTACAGAAAGAGAGAAAATTATATTGAAACATGAATTATACAAAAATAACTAGATTCTAAGAAAATATTTTTTCTATGGGTAGATATATTATATATTTTCATCATTTTAAAATTTAATCAGAATCAATCCGATTAAGAATGATTTTGTAACGTAAATCTCATGTCTCTATTATGTCATACTACATAAGTGATATAACATTCACTATAATAAATTTAAATTTATGTATAGTTCTATATCATTATCATAATGATACATATAATATAATGTAATTTCTACATATTTCATATTTTAAATCATTCATCAATAATAATTAATTATTATAATCTCTCATGTCTTAACAACTTTGTTTTTCTTTTAGGTTTTGGTTCCGTAGTAATAGTTATTAATATTTTAGTATGTTTCATTAATAAATTTTATAAAAAAATTATATAAATATAATATACATACTTCATATAAATATTTATGACCATTTATATATTAGGGTTATGAAAAATAAATTACATCATTATGTGTGGATGGTATTTCGTACTTATGTACAATTGATTTTTACTTTTCATTATTGATGGAATAATGAAAGGATAATTTTTAATTTATCATTACTGTGTAACTTTTATCAAATTAATTTAATATATAAACATTTAATATATGAAAATTAATAGCCACAAATATTTGTGGTGTAAAATGAGTTGTATCACAACTTGTAGGCAGTAGTCCACCCTTACGTCGGAACAATACTATCATCTTACATTGGATTAGGAAGAGGTTTTAGTTGGTTTTTATATCACAATATAATATAATTGTATATTTATGATACAATTTCACTATTTTATTATGGATAAAACATATTTATATTATATACTAGAATAAAAAAATGTAATGTCTTGTATAGGATTTATGTCTCTTCATTGAGAGAAATCCTTTTCTATACTCCTTAAGCCTTTAAGGATTGGTCATATGAGAGGGAAAAAAGATTTATGATGAAAGGAAAGATTATAAAAATCATTTAATTCATCACATTTTTGAGCTATAATTATCAAATAGTATGATTAATGGATAAGAATATTATCCCATTTATAAGAGAGGGTATGGTGAAAAACATTGAATTTTACAAAATATTTCGAATATTCAAGGTCACATTGATGAGAAAGTGGATCCATAGGGATCGTGATTAAATATTAGTATAATATATTGTGTAAATATCATGATCCAATATTCATTTTATATCTATGGTTGGTAAAACAACCATTATCTCTTTGTTTAACCCCCTCGGTAAACACGTTTAATCTATACTCGCGGTAACAATTTTTTATTATTTTCACTATAAAATATAACCCAAAAAATGATTTCAACCTATTAAATTATATTAAAAATTCTAACTAAAATTATTGAATACATTTTTATATGTTTACTTTAAATATGGGTCATAATTTATTTCTAATTAATCACTCACGATGTAACGAATACTTTTAAACAAAATTGATTATTTTTCATAAAACATATGTCACATTCTTCTCGTGCTTTGTATAACCCATTAAATAAATATTTAAATATTTTTTTGATCAAATAATCGAAGAATATAACAAAATCCAATAAAATATATGTATTTTTTTAATTTTTTATGATGAAAACAAATTGTGGAAATAGAAAGTGTTTCTTTGAAAACGGTGTTTTTTAGAAAAAAATGTTAACAAATTCAGAAAATTATGTTAAATGAAGTCTTCTATATAATTAAATGTATTATTTATAATTAATGTATTCCAATGATAAATTATTATCAACTAAAAAAATAACTTAATTTTAAAAGTTATTTTTTTATAATATATCATTAATTTTCTCTATTAACTAATAAATATAGATTTTTAGATATTTATAATGAATTTACCCTTATATAATATAGAAATTTTTATTTTAAAAATGATATTCAATTAAAAAACTAAATTATACTAAAATGATATAAATAAAATTTGATTTTCACTAAAAAATTTAAATAATAACCATTTCTAATGAATTATATTTTTGAATCATAAAATGAATTTTTAAAGAATTCAATTCTTATTCAGTATTTGATAGTAAATAAATTTTTATTCTTAAAAAAATTAAAAATATTTCTCATTGAGATGATATTACTATTATTTTATTCGAGTTTAATACCCATATTATATTTTTTTTGATTATATATACTCTAGGTTTCATTTAATGAATGTTATCAAATACATCATGTTTTAATTCAAAGTAAATTCTAATAAAATGTATGTGTGCTTAATAAATCAAGAAAAATTAAATATATATATAACTACTGAATATAATGGAATTATATAAATGTTAATAAATACATATTTTTTGGTAAATACATTATTAATATTATTTTATTGAATAAATATTAATAGATAGTTTATTTAAGGAAGTCATAATAAATTGTTATGTTTTTATCTAAATCTATATTTCTATTTCGGATTTAAAATGTTTTATATTTTCTCAATGGGATTTAAATAAATAATATTGAATAAAAATTAATCTATTTCTTCAGGTCATTTTTATTAACTAAATCCCTTTTTCTTAGTTCATCTAAAATATATTTATAATCCAGTCAAGATGGACATTTGTGAGGGTTTTGTCTCCAAATCTCTCATTATATTGGATATTATATATGTGAAATTATTTATTTGATATTTGGTTCTAAATTCCATAAAAATAACTTTTTTATACAATATTATCTTTTAATTTTAGATAATTCATTATTATTTCTCAATTTTCATTCAATTTTATTAACTCCTTAGTGATTAGGATATTTTTATCAAAAAAAGTCATTATATAAATCTTTTTCTTATAGATCCATGAATTTTAATAATTTTAGAAAAAAATTCATTATCCTTATCATTAATTTCAATATTTCATACGTTTTCCTTCTATTGAATATTCATTACTAAGAATGGGTAAATGTAATGAGTTTATATATCTTTATAATTATTTCTCAAAATCCTCTAAAAACATTCTCATTTAAAATAATGCATTTCCAATTTTGACTACTCCACAATATGTTAAGATAAATACCATCACCATTATCATACATATAAAAATAATTTATTTAAAATCTATTTTTTCTTAATTATATGATGATAAATAGAGTCATTTTAATTTTTAAACAACTTATATCATTCGTTGAATGGTTTTTAATTATCATCGATATCATTTTATATTATAAATAAATAAATTTTATTATTATAATTTTGGATATTATATAAAAGAAAAAACTATCCTATATCCCTAATTATATTATTTATATATGAAATGTTTTTAACTCAATTGAAACTCACCTATTATAGTTATTTGGATATTACATTATTTGTATGTTCATGTGGCGCACATTTAAATGATTTAGAATTATTTGATGGGTGGGATAAAAATTGTATTTTAATCTAATTCATTCATTAATGATAATATCTCATCATGTTTTATTCTAATATTCCATGAATTTTAAATGAAATATTATATTAAATAATGTCCAATATAATCAACACCGAGCTTAAAAAATCCTCAAAATATGATTATTTAAAACATATCATTATAAAATAGGAGTTTAATTAGCGGAAATGAATACGATTTAACACATTATTAAATATATATACAAAATGGAATTACTATATAAAATACTTTTAATTAATAATTAGAAAATATGAAATAAATTTTATGTAAATACTATCCATTATTTATAAAAATTTGTTCAAATGAAATGGTTTTAATTAATTTTAATGATACAATATTATAAATAATTTCTCTAAAATCTACTAGTTATGATAAATAAAATGGTTTGCATTTATTTAATCATAATTTCAAATTAATATTAGTGATTTTTTTTATAATTTTGAACAATATTTTAATTTTCAATGAAAAATGATAAAAACTAATCATTTATATGATCCCATTTCAAATCAAAGAAATATTTTTTATGATTTCAATTTGATAAATAAAAAAACAGGGTAATTATAAAATAATTATAATATAAGTAACTATATTTTAAGAAAAAAAAATGCACTTCATTTTGATATATGTTTTTTTCTAAAAAACATACTTTTCAAATAAAATCATTTTGGTTTTTATTTTAATCTAATTTTTTATTCATAATCTATAAATTGAGTCATGGAAGATGGATTCCATATTTTTAATCAAGATTTTAACGATTCATGTCTATGTAAATTTTAATTTTAAATATTTTGAATAGTAATCATGGAAAAATTGATCATATCGATAAACGGTAAAATGAATTAAAGAAGGATTAAAATATAGGGTAAAACATTATAATAAACCCATATATTGATTTTAACCTATTTTATGGGTTGTTTTTAAAAAAGGTATTATAGTAATTAAATTAATTTATTTTATAACAATATTGTATAATTTTGAATAGATTCATAACCCATATTTTGGAAAGTTTTATATTATTCAAATGAAAAGATATATCTGATTGATTCAATTTAATTAAAGGGATGGAAGATTACATTTGGTTATTAACTTTTGATAAATATATAAAAATACACTATTTTATTATTTATCAAAAAATTTAATGTAAACTAACTTAAAGCTTGATTTCAAAGATAAATGTTTTTTACAATAAAATTTGATATTTTCCGAAAACCACGTGTTCATATGTTTTTTGTTCCCTTGTTAACAGTTATTTAAAAAAAATATATAATTTGAATATGAAAAAATAAATTCCAAATATTGAATAAATATATAAATATTTATTTCTAATTACACTTTACTTTTTTTTATATGATTACTCTATCATTGTAAAATGTTATGTCAGCTCAATGGTGGTTAAAACAAGATTAAATATGATTAACTCAGAGATTAATTAAAATATATATCCCTAAAAAATCTAAATCCGATTTCATGAGTTTATACCGTATAACACCTTATATTTGTATTTTTTCCGAAATTTCACTTTATAAGTTTATGATATATATCTATTTTAATCATTTAAGAAATTCGATGGATTCTCATTCCCTTAGTATTAAAGGGGACTCACCTCGATTCTCATCATAAAATTTTTGAACACACTAGATCAGCCATTAACATGTGAAATACCTTATATAAATTCCTTAGAACATTATTAGGGTCTTATTTTTTCATTTTAAGAACATTACAATGATTCCGATGTAATGAAAAAGAGGTTGTTTGATGAAGGGAAATGACATTTACCCTAATGTTTTAGATTTATTTGATCTTAAAACTCCAAAAATTTTATTCTATTATGTTTTTATAATGATAAATGTATCATCCAAATACCAATATGATATTATGGTATTATAATAACATATATACTTCTGCTTATTCCATAAAATTTGACCATAAACCACAATTCTTGTGTATAGTAGACAACCACCTTAGGAACAGAAGTAATTCATTTTCCATCATAACCTCTATATAAACCCTGGTTTCTTGTATATAACCATTTATTCATTTCATGGTTTTAATTATTAAGGGTGATGGATAGGAGAGTTGAGAGAACTCTGTATGTATTTTTGAAACAGAATGGAAGTCGCGCGGGTGGTGCATGGTTTGTCTGACCGTGCATCCAAACGATGAATTTTTTGTCCTCATGAGGTAGTGGATACCGCATGGTTGGACCCTGATTAGGGAGAGCATGCAAGGAACCCATGAAAGTGTCTTCCTATGAAGTATTTAACACACAGTTAGTGCGCGATTTTTCTAACCATGTGAACTTAACGTGGAGATGTTTAAGTGAGATCCTAAAAAAGTGGATCTCGCATGTTTTTCCCTAAATGTGGTTAAGTTTTTCACCTAGGTTGCATTAACATGGGATTTTGATTCTCCTAAGGCCAAATAAGGTTCCCCCATCGATCTTTAGGTGATCTGAAGGCTTCCCTTGGTGAATCGACGCAGAATTGTTGATGTATGTGATCATTCTTCTTCATTGTTGATCAGTTTCATGGATCTACTTAGATCTACATCTCCTATCTTATTTATTTCTTAGATATATTCCCGTTATGGGTATATATAGGTTTGGGGATACCAAATATGATGGGATTTGGTCTTTTTATTTCATGTTGAAGAGATATAAGGTGGGTTCTTGGAGAATCGGTAAGGTTTTATTGTATGTTATTCATTCGTTGGGGTTTTCGTCAAAATCATTAAGGTATGTGGTTTCTTTCTCGACTACACTTCGTAAAAATGATTTGAATTATTTCAAATTTATTGTTTCATGTTGAATTACTCGTGATTTGGTTTTCAAATACTTTTTGGAATCATGTTTTAGTGATCATTGTGAAATATGGAAGATGAGCTATTAGAGTAAAGTGCTTTTACTCTGGGTTTTAAAATATGGATTTTAAAATAGGAAAGTTTTAGGATTTTTGGAACATAAATGGGACTGTATTTCTTCGATAAAGGGTAGGTTTTATTTAAATGAAATGTTGCATTGAAATTGGTGGTTCTTTGGTATTCAGTAAAGGTTCAGTTTTATTGATGTGGTTTGTTTTGGAAATAGAATGATTTGGCATAAATGGTGTTTTTGTGAGTTCATTCATAACAGGCCCTTAATAAGGTATGAGTACCATTGGAGTACAAGATATGTGACCCTGGATCAGGGGTTTGTGTCACTAGGAAACAAGGTGATTTGATGAGAGACCACTCATGAGAATATTATTGTCAAATGAAGCTGGAAAGTTAGGGTGTGTTTTGAACTATGGAATTAGTATGCCAATTGATAAGATGAATTGGTTTTAAATAATTGATTAGTTAATTTTTTGGAAAAATAACTTGCAAGAAATTGTTTTCTTTAATTTTTTTTTACTTTTTTGCAAACAGTTTTTTGGAACATATTTATATTTGGTTATAAACTATTTTTGTAAATTGTTTTATATAAAATATTTTATATAAATGTGTGTAACGATTCTATCATTGTGGAGTGAGTATGGAAGTCATTGGGGAAAAAATTCTGAGTTTTATACTCACCCATGCTTTAGATCATTGGGGATTTTTCATATTTTATCTTCCGGGATAGGGGAAATGGTAATGTTTACCACATTTTTAGCACTACCTCATGATGTTTGGGTTGTTCGGAGATTGTGAAGCATGAAGCTTGTGGAGCATTGAGTCTTGTAGTCTTCTGAGAGTCTTCATATTTGTATCCACTATGTAATTTTTTAATTGGCTATTCTTACATTGTTTCACAGATAGATGTGGGTTTGAGATACACAAAGATGTGATTTTTATTTCTTTTGTTCATGCATCAATTGGTGAATGTTTTGTTGGTTTATTGGTTATTTATTAAAGGGTAAATCATCCTCCACTTGTATTTGAAACCCTTATGAATTTATTTCCAGCCTTTGTCATCTTGGGGATATCACAAAAAGCTAAGTAATGACTTTTGAACGTGAAAAAAAAGAGACTTGGGAAAGTGAAAAGGAAGTAAAGGAGCAGTGGTCGGAACTCTTTCAGTTGGGTGATGGTTTTCTACAATCCAAAGATATAAACACCAATAGTGGGGAGAATTTAGTACCCCAAGTATATACTATATTACCTTTACATGATTATTCTCATGGTTATAAATATTAATAATTATGTATGGGAGAGTTGGGAGAGCTTGGGAAATAGTTTTAATGAAAAATGAAAGTCGCAAGGGTTATGCATGGTTTGTCTAACCATGTGGCCAAACGATGCATTTTTTATCCACATGAGGCAGTGGCTCCTACACTGTTGGAGCACAGTAATGGAGACCCTACAAATAATTCATGTGAGGGTCAACCTAGGCAGCAGCTAACGCACCGTAATCACATGGTTTTTCTAACTGTGCATATATTTATGTGAAATCCTATAAAAGTGGATCTCGCACATTTTTGCCACTAAGTGGCACATTGTTTCTCCTATTCGGACATAACATGGGATTTTTTTCTCCTAATTCCAAAAAATGTTCTCCCATTTATCTAAAGGTGATCCAAAGGCATCCCTTAGTAAATCGAAGCTGGATTCTTTAGGTATGTGATCGTTCTTCTACATTCTTTATAATTTTCATAGATCTACTTAGATATACTTCTCATATTCTCTTGATTACTTATATCTATTCCCTATGTGGTTAGTTCTAGGTTTCGGGATGCCAGACAAGGTTAGATTTTGTCTTTTTCATGCTAGTAGAAGAGATCTATGGCGGCTTCTTTGAGAATAGACCTTGTTTTCTTGTATGTTCTTAGTTCGTTGGGGTTTTCATCAAAACATTCAAGGTAGGAGGGTTCTTTCTTGACTCCACCTATTATAACAGATTGGAATTAATTTATGTTTAATGTGTGATGTTGAATTTCTCATTATTTTGTTATCGAATACTTATTGGATACATTTTTGAGTGATGGATGTGAAATCTGGAAAATTTGGTGATTGAGTAAAGTGCTCTTACACTAGGTTTTGAAATATGGATTTTAAAATGATGACTTTTCTGGATTGTTTTCATATAAATGGGATTGGATGTTTTCAATATAAGGGAAGGTTATATTGAAATTAAATGTTTCCTTGAAATTTTATTTTCTTTGGTTTTCAATAAATGTTCAGTTTTATTGAAGTGGTTTGATTTGAAAATGGAATGATTTGTCATAAATGGTTTTGTTGTGAGTTAATTCTTAATGGGACCTTAATAAGGGACGAGTACCATTGCGGTACAAGGGATGTGATCATGGATCAAGGTTGTGTGTGATTGGGAAACAAGGTGATTGTATGAGAGACCACTCATGAGTATGGAACTATCACACAAATCATTCATGTGTGGGTGTGTTGTGAACAATGGAATAGGTATTCTAAATGATAAGAAGAATTTTTTTTATGTAATTGAATTGTTATTATATGGAAATATAACTTGATGGAAATTGTTTTCTTAGGTTTGGTTTTTACTTGGTTGAAAATGGATTTTTGAAACTTGTTTATATTTATTTATAAAATGTTATGGTAAATTGTTTTATATAAAATGTTTTATATAAATTTGAATAACATTTCTATCCTACTAGTGTGAGTAGGGAAGTCATTGGGGAAAACCTACTTAGTTTTATACTCACCCCTTATTTTGCACAAGGGTTCTTTTACAAATATTATCTTCCAGGACAGGTGAAAAGGAAATATTTCCCACATTTTTAGCACTACCTCTTCATGTTTGGGATGTTCATATATTGTGAATCTTGGAACTTTTGGATCATAGAGTCTTGTGTGCTTTTGAGAGTGTTGATTTCTTTATCCACTATGTACTTTAATACGTGATTATTATTATGATGTCGCACACTTTGACGTAGGTTTGAGAGACATGAAGTCCTGAGTTGTATTTCATTTGTTTACGCATCATCTAGTGAATGGTATTTTGGTTTATTGGTTTGTTATTAAACGGTAAATCGTCCCCACTTGTATTTGAAACCAATCATCATTTACTACGAGCCTTTGGTTTCATGGGGATGTCACTTAAGGCTATGAAAAGACTTGTTGTACTCTCAATCATATTAGAATGACCGGGTCATTACAACCTCTATTTTATTTTTATATTATTGATTTAATGTATTACTATAATATTAATAACATAATTATATTTAAATAAATATATTAAATTATTTTTATTTTAACCTCCCAATCCATTTAAAAATTACAATATCATTCTTACGTACATATGGAATACCTCCTCAACGGTGTGATATGATTGTTTTTTCTATAACCACATAAGATGGATATAATATATAATTTTAATTAATGAAATAATAATATATTTATGATATTATAATTATTCTACAAGGATAAAATATTACATAACTAATTTCCATCATGCCTGTGGAAAATTAGAATCATTTCACATGAATATCTATAACCTACACTCTCCTTCATTGTAATATAGATCATTATTCATAACCATCATTCATGGTATGTTATAAAATTATTCCTAAAGAATTTAAAATATAATCATTTCATTAATATTATTATTTATATGATCTAATTATTACATCATTGTCCATGGTATACAAACCAATGTTGATTTAATATTATAAACTGAGCTTCCACAAAAAAAAACGATGTAGACGTAGATGATTAAGTAATTAAATAGATCAAAAATTTAAAAAAATAATGGAATAATGTTAATTAATATAAAATGAAAAATTATTTCAGATAATTTAATTATTTATATATTTATATTTTGTAAGATTTATAGGATATTTATGTCATTTCTGCACTAAAGGTAAATGATATCATTTAAAATACTCATCATAGAGGAATATTTTAGTGGTATTCTCTTAATTTATTTCATATGGTGTATACACATCCTATTTCTACATGTTACGTCATAAGTTATTCATTCATAATATTATTTTATTTATCTATGAAGATTATGTCATTAACGTGGAATTAACATGATAACTACCATCTGTCAAGGAGTTTATTTTTATTATTTTATTTCATTGAGTTGTTACACTTTTTCATTAAATTATTTATGACATGATTATAAATGAATTGATCACTTCTTTTTTATTTTTTAATTTCCCTATGCAGTAAGTTGAATTTAAATATATCCATATGAAGAATTTATGGATTTTTCACAGTAAAAGTTATATTCATTATACTAGTAATCATTTTTTCAATATGTTTTTACTGAGATATGATTCATTTCCTATTCTATGATTTCATTCATGGATGTTCATAGAACCAAATTAATGTTTTACGAAATATTAAATCTTAAAATTCATTGAAATAATATATCTATAACATACTCTTTATTCCAAATACATTTCAATCGAATGTTACAAAAGTGGAAAAGGTAGTTCATTAAAATATTCATCATTTCAAGATTTATTATGTTCAGGGTTCCATTAGTGAAATCATATCGAATTATTATTTTTGAACCTAATATAATATTTCCCTATATTTATTAATTTTTTTATGTTTTTAGTTACCACATTAACCATTATTTATTAAATAAGTATTAATAGTGTTGTTGGAAGGGATAATGAACTTGTTTATTATATTATATTTGGAATAACTCTCTTACATATCTAGGTTTTCTAACCTTGTTTAAAAAATAATATTATATTTGAGCAAAAATTATTTCATATTGTTATTTTATGATATGTAACATTATTTATATTGGATATAAATGGAAATATATTATGGTTTTCTATATGGGTCCCTTTTGACTCACATTATAAAATGTTTGAGGATAATGTTTCTTCATAATGATTATGAGAAGAATGATTTCACATAAATCATAACAATTATTTTATATAAATACAATATTATAATATTTAATGGTTATTTTCAATGAGGTTTATTTTCTTAATATTTTTTTAGTTATTAATTTTTAAAATAATTATTTTATAAATGAAAATTGGATTTTCCAATAGAATGATTTTATTGATCATTTTACGATATATCTATTCAACAATAGAAATAATTATCTATTTCATATTTCATACTCATGGTATATTTTATAATTATATCCTCATATCCTTCCTCTAGAAGGTTAATTATTTGTTCAATAATATTTTCATGGAAAAAAGTTAATTTCCTTTGGTTATTCATTTAATGAATGGAATAATTTTTGTATCTATGTGGTTTAAAAAGAAATGAATGCTCTATATAATATATTCAGTTAATAGATATTGTAATCCAACTATAATTATTGGTAGTTCCATTATAAATCATGGATGTGTTCTTCCATTATAAACAATGGATGGGTGATGAAGTTAAAAACCATGAAAGGGTGGGTCTATTATATCAATCCAATACATTAGGTTATTATAATGTTCTCTAATGATTTTTTTTGGTGTTCTGTGTATTGGTTATTCAACATGTAACATCTATTGAATGAGTTATATGATGATGTAATCAATAATACCAAAACATTTTATCTTTTGGTTCTATAAATTTTTAATGGATTCTTTGATCGAGGTTGATATAACATGGATCACGTTTATTGATTATAATCAATGATACCATTGATACTGAATTATTTCATGTCACATATTTTATGATCTAGGTATTAATGGGTATGAAATATCTCTTTTTATGATCATGATTTTTGATTATGTCATCATAAAATTATTCTCATTTATCAGACCACGGATGAATTTGAATTGTCAATGATAATGTATATCCATTCTAAGAACATTTTATCACCCTAAATTGATAATCCTTTTCCTCTGGATTTGAGGAATGATGTAAAATGAATTAAGAATAGAATGGATTCATGGTTTATTAATTATACTGGAGACATTTAAGTCATAATTTGGAATAATGATGGATGGGATTAATCGTAAAAATACAAATTTTAAGACAATATTATTATCATGTAACACAGCCATGCTTCTACATAACTATATACCTAAATGGTCCTGGGGTATATACGTGATCTATTTTTATCTTTTTTATGTCATATTTTTTCCTGGGTTAAAATTTATAACATTTATTTTTATCAATGATATTAATGGATTGTTTACTTTTTTATCATAAAATCTATGTGTTTCAGTTTAGGGCTGTCACCGTTTCTATATGAGGATAGGATATGATATCATTTGAGATTTTGATATTATCATGCGAGGATAACATAATATTTATTGGCACTATTATAGGATAATGTATTTAATGTTGATGATAAGTTCTATGTCATAAAAACCCATTTTTTAGGTTTTATTATATGGTATATTTTGTTCATTGATGATGTTTTTGGAGACTTTTTATAGATTTGAGGTATATGTGACCCATATGCTTAAAATGAATAACTATTTTATAAGAATTATATTAATTTTGTTTGGAGGTGTGATACAAAGGTAATAAAATTAATATTGATGTTACAAAATTGATTAACATTGGGGATTATGAGTTTAATTAAGAAATTTGGTTAATTATTTACAGACTCCTCGATTTTGAAACACTTTTTTTATTTTAAAATTTTTTGAGATTAACTTATTATATATACATATTATGGATTAGTCATTTTTTAAATTATAATTTTCTAAAAAATATGGGTCTCATTATTGTCCAAATATATGTATAATATCTTTCCATCCTTTTGTGGAATTATGTGATTCATAAAAAGTAGATTTTAGTGCACTGGGTATGAAAAATTAATCTGCAATGCTTATAATTTAGAGTAAAGGATGTGATAAAGTTGAAAAATATTTTAAAAATTCATCCAAAACATTAAATTTATAATATATTTTATTAATAAATATTAAATATTTTTCCTTTTTTTAGTGTGATGATTTTAAATAAATTCCTCAACTATAGGAAAAATATCATGAAATTAAAATTTTTTCTAATAAAATTCCTTTCCAATGAAAGAATTATCCTTTTAACACCTCTTTAGTTTATGGTTTTTTGTTCATTAAAATTCTCATGTTCATTGTCATTCATATGATCAATTATTCTTGTCACTCTATATCATTATATTAACATTATATTTTTCCTCCATGTCCACATTTTGAAATCCTACTAATATTGTACCCTTAGGTAATAGTGTTAGTTTTTATTTAGGATAATAATGATATTTCCTTTACACTATTTTCAAGAGGATATTTTGTTAACCCTTTTTACAATAAGTGTTTTCTACAAAATAATTTTCTAATTTTAAATCCTTTATAACCAATACCATGTTAATATTTTTTGGATTTAATTTATTTATTTCTGTATTAGTTTTGGGGTGTTTAGGAAACTATACATTTAACATAATGCAATGTAGAATTTAAATCTAAATGTAAAAGAACACAAAATGAAATAATATCAGAATGGTATTTGTTCTAGTGTTGTATTATGGGGATTCATTAATTATTTATTTGTTATTTAAATTCGATATGATAATTAATTAGATGATTCATCATTAATGACTTAATTTTTTTAGATTTAGTAAGTGTTTGATATTAGTATTCCTTTGATGTTCCAACCCACATCTCTACCTGTAATCAAATAGGATTGCACCTCATGTGTGAATTCAATTCCCAAATTTTCTAGTTCCACCATATGTCATTTAATCCAATAATGAAACCCCAACTCAAACATATGAATGGTTTTCCTGAGAGGAGGGTGTGAAGGGTAATGGATCAATGAAAATAAGTGGAATTAAAAATAATGTCGTGGTGTATAACCGACAAACCCATGAAATACACTCACATCCATCACAATTAGATTTAAAAAAAGACATTGAAAAAAATAACTCCGTAAAACTTCCCCCAAGGCTATGCATCAGGATATTCACATGCCATAAACTGAAACTAGATCACAATAGAATGATTATGGAGAGTGTGAATGATATTGGGTTTGGAAGAGAAATCAAAAAGTAAGAAAAAATTGAAAATATTTAAAAAAAATTATATTCATTACATGGGAAAATAAAAATATAATAAATAAGAAAAGATATATGATATACTAAAGAAGCTTCTATCATCCATTGATCCCCTTACCAATAGATCATCTCTTAAATCAATATATACCTTATTATTTATATGAATTTAAGAAGATTTAGAGAATAAAAATTCTCAAACCATGGTTTTTAGGAAATAATATATCGTAAAGGGTTAAAAATATGTATCCAAAATTTTATATCAAAACAATACAAATGGAATCCCCTCGTTTGGACTGAATATATGAATGTAGTTTTAAATAATGTTTTTCCATAATATCTTGAATATGTTTGAAAAAAATATAGTTCCATAAATGATGTGTAGAAGAAGATATTTACAATCTTCTTAGAAAAATTATTATTTCCAGTAATAATTAATGAATTACAAAAATCATATTTATCATGCATTTATGGCCTTGCTTTCAGTAGAATTAAGTGGTGACACATTTTGGAAACTTTATTACCATGATTTTATATTTATTGTTATATAATTTCACATATATTTTATAATCCATATATTACATATAAGACCATCTTAAAATGTCTCTAGATCAATACACAGATTTTGAGGCCTAATTGGTGAGAATCATTTGTGACTCCGAATAATGGATTCAGATTTGGTCCCAAAATATTGAAATAAAGAAAAATATATATTTATGAAAATAAATTATTAATTTAAAATATTAATTAATAATATAAATTTTTATTTCATAAATACATAAATTAATTAAAATATTTAAATATCCAAATTAGTATATTTTTTACATTAAGAAAAAATGATTCTAAAAATACAAAATACGAAAATAAACATTAAAATCTAAGATTTTTGTATTTAAACCTTTGAAATTTATACAAAAATATTCCTGAAACATGAGAGTGTTAATACACACACACATAACCCATGATATCCCTCATGCATTAAATCTCAACATAAAAAATTATAGGGAAACAATTATATCATTATTCATATTCTAAGGTAGTAAAATTAATAAATCATCATTGAAAAATAAAATTATCAAAGTTTACATCAAAAAAAAATTCAATTTCCAATTTTTCAACGAAAAAAATAAATCCATGTATATTAATTTTCCATTTTAAAAAATTATTGAAATTCTCCAAACAACATTCCATAATATTCAATTAATTTTTATAAAACATTCCATATTATGATCCATCGCACTTTTGAGTCTTCTATCACATCACTCATGATAAAATTATAATAAGGTTATGCTCATGTTATGAATACATTCTCTTTATCAATAATATTGTAAACTAATACCATTCTCCACATTGTAAAGGCAGAAGGAGAGTAAAATCATTTTGACATGAAATAATGGATTAAATGACACTGACACTTATGGTTGGTCATATTTGATGCATTAAAAAGTAAGTCTCAAGGATGATGATTATATCATCAGTACAATAAATGATAAAAAATGTAGAATATCAATGAAATTATCCCCTTTATATTTTAATAAATACCACTTTCACAAAACTCAAAGTAAATTTAGGATGAAATAAATAATACTGAATTATTTTTACACCCTATTGATTATTTTTTTGTACGTTTACATTTTTTTTCTTTTTGAAGGAATTTTTTTTAATTCTATTATTAGAATAAAACTCTCATCAACCACTTTATAGATATTTTAAAAAAAACATAGGTCTCGTAATGTTGATTTGTTCCCAAAAAACATCATATTTTTTCATTTTTTGGTTCTTTTTTTAATTTTACCTTTTTTGTAATTCATAATAGGAAAAAATTATTTTTCATGTGTGAATCAAAAACCAATCTCAGTTCCCACAATTATCACCCATGAAAGTTTTCCTTAAAATCCATTACATTTATTCAACAATAATTCTATTAATTCCCCCACATCATTGTTAATATATAATATATTTAAAAATAGGATAGTAGGAATGGATAAAATCGGAAGAGACATGGATCATTCCTACCATGGTCATTCATATTTTGTATGAGCTAAAAAGAATTGATGTAGATGTGGTAATTTAAGGGTTAGGTCCTTTCAAAGGATGCCTCTCCAATTTTAAATGTGTTTTATAATATGTTCCTTTGATAGGTTTCAATATATTATGTCACTAGTTACATGTCCCACGATCACTCAATATATATTATGTTAAATAAATAGGAAGTCCTTATTATATATATCCTCTCAGGAATTGGAAATAAGACTTAAGAAAATCACTCAAGGCAGGAATTATAATAACAAATCAATTAACATGAATTTTAGATATTCAAAGAATGAAAATTGATAGGGCTATTTCATTTAATGATTTAATTAATTTTCTTAAATTATGATTCCTAGTTTTATTATGCATGCTTCACATTAGAAATTCTGTTTTCTATTAACTCTTTCAATTTCATTAATATAGATATACAAAAAAAGGAACCACAATATTCATTAGAAACTCATTTGTCCTCTATAAGTAAAGGAAATCATGTATTCATGAATAGGAATTAAATTTCAATAGATATATCAAAATATGATTGGGACACAAATGTAGACAATATTAAAGCAAAGAAACAAATGGGAACTCCCTTTTAAATGAATCCTATATTTCATTCCTTAGTGGATATTTTTAGATTCCTTCTTCCATCATGAACCAAAAAATATAATTAATCAATAAATCCCAAGGATCATGTCATTTAAGCTCATTAAAAAAAGGAGGGAGATGTGCATCATGATGGATAATTATATGAATTAAATTAAAATATACGTTCATTGGAAAAGAATTAAATGATTATTCTTGGTGCAATCCCCCAATTCGGACCTAAATTTTTAATACCTCTGGTGGACATAAGCGGTTTTTATCCATATATAATTGGAGGGTGGAGTTTCATTGAGCTGACCCAAAACATGTTTTTCTTCCTAGCATGAATTTATTTTTTGTAGTTTAGGATAATTACATGTATAGTTTACCCCAAGTATTCCCCATAACAATGTGGTGCAGTTTTCATTGAGGGTGAAGGATGGTGTATGGAACCTCATCCTCTTTGGTTTTTACATGTTAATCGTTATCTTATTATTCATGTACTCGATCAACATGGTGTTCATGTATTGGAATATTCAAAGTATTGTCATAATGTATTTTTAATTTGATATTATTTAAACATGTATAATGGATAATCGAATTACCCATTATAGTGTGAGTATAATTTCACTTAGTTTCCTCAATATCAGCTACTTGGACTTCATCATGAACTTCCAAAAAAGTAAGTGCCTCAAAATTAGAGACAATATTTTGTTCCTCAAGATGTGCATGCGGTAATTTATCATATTCCTATATGATAAATATTTTTTGGGAAAAATATGAAAATTAAGAGAATTTGGGAGGGATAATCAAATGATATTGAAAAGAATCATAAAAGAAAGTGTCAAAAAAATATCATCTCCAATATTTGGTTCTATTTCAATATTTTTTCAGTGATGAGTACCTCTTAGAGTCATATGGTTGAAAGTGGAGGTAGGTATTTAGGATCCTCCACCTCAAATTTGGCCTCAAAATCAAGGATTTCCTCAAAGAAATCTAAAAAACTGGTATACTATCTTCTTGGACACTAATCATTACAAGTCAATCAAGAATTGACCAATCATGCACATCAAATCATGATTTGAGATGCATGCCTCTATGCCCCATTTCCTTAACATGACCATTATAACAAGTGAATCATCATTTAATTGGAGTTCCACCTTATTATATTCTATTTAAAATTCTTGCACATATGTTTAATATATACATCCATAAAAATATGAAAAAAGAATAATTATTAAAAAAATCTTATTTATAAAAAGTGATCGAAATACCTATTTAGATCCATAGAAATGGTTCTAGTTTTGATGTGTGTCAGTCAAAGGTCATTTAAAATGTAAATTTATATTTTTTCATAGTGAACCATAGTGGTTGAGAAGGATTGTCTCACTTAATGAGTTCCATAGTTAGTTTAATAACATCTTTTTAATTCACCTAATCTAATTAATTTTTTTGTTTTTATTAATTATTAAAAAAAATTGGGGTTTCTAGAAAAATTGTAATTAAATTAATAAAATAAAGAATTAAAATATAATTGAAGAATTATAAAAAATGAAATTAGGTAAAAATGGACTGTTTCTTAGGGTAGGATAAGAGAGGTTCATTCATTATTTATTTGTTATTTAAATTCAACTACATAATTTGTCTGATGAAACATCATTAGAGAAATAAATTCTATAAATTTATTTTGGTTGTGATTTTATCCAACCATTGGAAAACCAAACCCTGCATCCTTTAGTAATCCAATAGGATAACACCTCAACCAATAATTCTATTCGTAAAAGACTCTGCTCTATTGTATATGGTTTCATACCCTAATGAAACCATACATCCACCATGTGATGTGTTTACCCAATAGAATGGAGGTAAGTGTAATGAATCGATTAAAATAATTTGAATTGAAAATATATCTATGTTGGTAATCCATCGAACTAGAGAAATACTGTCACATCCACCATAAATATATTTGAAACTTGTTCAATTGAAGAAGAAAAACTAATAACACCATGAGTCCTACCCTTGGGCCAAGCCTCAATTTAGTAACTTTACATTAAAAAGTGAAAAGATATCAGATTGGAAATATGGAATGTAGATAAAATGATATTAAGTATGCGAGAGAAACAATTATGGAAGAAGAAAACTCAAACCACTTTAATAAAAAATATAGATATGTTACATGTGAAAATATAATTATAATAAAAATAAAACAACAGAGAAATCCCAAATAAGCCGTAGTCGTCAAAAAATTCTCCCCTGAAAGGATATTGTGATCAATGATACTCTAAACTATAATTTATATTCATGTATGAGGATTTTTATGATCAAAATGGTTCATTAATCGGTTTCAAGACATAATTGGTTGTTAATGATTAATAAATTTTTCTATAATTTTACCTCAAAATATTGAACATGGTATTCCCTAATTTTCACCAAATCAAGGAATGATTTTGTTTAGAATATTGTTTCATAATATCATTTAGGTTTTCCAAAAAAGTTAATATCCATTTAAAATATGTAGAATATGTTAATGAAAATCTACTCCGAAAAATCATTCATTAATGGGAGATCCAATGATATTCATATTTTCTATTTCTCTTGATTTTATGGTATTGATTTAGAAAGAATCAAGTTATAAAATAGTTTTTAATATTATATATCAGGATTTTATCTTTATTACAGTGCAATTTTAGCTTTTATTTGTCATGCGATATATGTGAATCATAAAAAATACACAGATCTATACATAGATTTCTGAGGCCCGAATTTGAGCTTCTTTTGGCCCTTAAAATGATAGATTCATATTTGGGCCTATAAATTTAAATGAATAAATATATTTATTTAAGAATATGAAAGAGTAATTTCATACAATAAATGAGTTTATTATAATGTTTTTAACACAATACATAATGAAAAATAAAATAGTTAATTTCAAAAATTAGGCAATTTTTTCAATTAAATGTAAAATGATTCTAAAACCATAAAATGTGGCAATAAAAAATAAAATATAAATTTTGTGGGATTATATCCATTGAAATTTGTATAAATAATATCCCTAAAAATTGAGGGTGGTAGTTTTATTTCACAATTTATTATTTTTCATATAAATTAGGTATCATTGGAAGAAATAAAGTTTTCATGATTAAGTTTTAAATTATTTTAATGTGGATTCACTCAGAGATTTGGGGTAAAAATTATTAAAAAACATTTATATATTTGATTTATTGAGAAAATGTAGACCCTTTAACGCCATATCATAATATGTGGGGTTCCATGGTTCTGTGTGTCTTGATTATGATTAATATATTATTTACACTTTTGAGAAATTATAATATATCTTCTCCCTCTATTAAAGGGATTCGTATATATTCTCATCCATCACGCATTTGGAGAAATATAGTACAACCAAGTCCTACCAAAATAAATTGAAATGATACACTAAAATAATTTAGGGGTAATATTTTTTTAGTAATACCATCTTTAAAGGGAATATGTTGTAATGAAATAGAGGTTTTCTGAGGAAGAGATCTAGATTTTTACAAAATGATTTAGAGTTATTTATTATTCATGATCATTAAAATCTTTTATGAAAATGATGAAATCATAAAAATAGTATCATCTATATACATATATGCGTTTAGGTTAACATAATTATAATTATAAATATCCTTATACATCATCTGAGTATACAGAAGAGAATCGAATCATAAATCGATGTAATTGGTTTTCTATAATCACATCTCATGGAATAATATAATGTTTCATGTGATGTGTATTTTTTTATATTCATGAAATTATTATTATTATATGAAGATAATATATAATATTTTTCTAAATATTACATTATTTGAAATATTAATATTTCCTTCATGCATACATGAGGATTACCACCACTATTAAGCGATGGGATACGTTTATCATTACCACATCACATGTATTATATATTTATGTGTAATAATATAAATAATGGTATATTAGTTATATAATAATAATAATTAATTAGTGATAATATATTACATACCATATTTCAATCATGATCATTTTAAAATTCAAATGTTACTTGTTTTTATATAAGACATACCTTCCCCATCATAGTAATGTTGTACATTTTTCATAACTATCATTCACAATGAGTTATAAATTTAATGTTGATGAATAAAATTGATAATTTTTTAACATATATTATCTAGTATATTTTTTAATAATTACCACATTGACCATAATCAACATACCAATATTATTTTAAAATTAATAACATAACAAGCTCAAAGAATATAATATGGAATTAACTAATTAAGTAATTAAATTTTTTATTTAAATAAGTTAAAAAATGGGTTAATGTTAACTTAATAAACCTATAATTTTTTTAAATAAAATAAAATAAATAATATATGTATATTATATATTATTTCATGGAAATACATGGAATGTATAGACTCAAGGTAAGGGATTTCTTCTCAATTTTCCTTTATCAAGGAAAATTATAGTCTTTTCCATCAAATATGTTTTATATTTTCTATACACTTCACATTTTAACATGAAATACCATCATTAGTTAATATATCATAGAATTTTATAAATAAACTCAAATTATTTCATCCATATGGATTTTAATTCAATGCTATTATTTGGTAACAATTTTTATAAATCAATTTATGGTTATTGGGTTTTAGGACATCTTAATTTAATTCTTTATTATAATATTATCCATTAATTCATCTCTAAATAGTATTATTATGAATTTAAAAAAATTTATGTGGATATACATGTGTTTATAAAATCAAATAAAAGATTTATTATCACATTAAATGATATGATCTTTGAATGTGTTTTATTTTTCTCATTCTCATTTTCATGAGAGTAGTATCATATCATGCAGTCAGATTTAATTAATTGTTGTTCATACTACCTTGTGAATGAACATTGGAATATTATTTCATGTGATCGATGTGAAATATAGATTAATTTAATAATACCATTTTATTTTAATTTTTATCCTAATGATAAGAAAATATATATATGATTCTTAGTATAATATACTTCTATTTCAAAAGTGTTTATTTGATTAGTTACATTAAGTAATTCACATACTCTTATTTTCTAGAATATAAAATAAATTTTAATCATAAATCTATAAATTTTATAACATTGTATAATTTCATTTTCTCCCTTATTGTTTAAAAAATAATCAACTAAATTTTAATAAATGATAGTTATATAGTATCTTATTTTCAATCGGGATTCATTTTCATCCACATCCATATTTTATAAAATGTTCTTAAGTATGATAATTTTTAAATATAAATTATTTCATGATGATATTTAACATTATCAATTTCTATATTTTATAATATTTTAAATTAAATTTCTAAATGGTTTTTACATGGATCACTATTGAACCTCTTTACTAAATGGCTGAAAAGAATGATTGTTTATAACATTTACAATAAGAAAAGACATCTCAGACATAATAACAATTATTTTAATTGAGTATTACATTATATCATTCAAATTTTTTATTAAATTAAAGGGGTATTGAAAATATATATTTTATATTTTATTTTGAAATTAATTTCTAAATAAAAATTGTATATTCCGTAATAATTAATTATATGATCATTTAATGGTTTTCATATTCATCAATGGTAACAACCATTCATGTCCCATGTGCTCGATGGGGGATATGTTTTATTTATCAAACAGACATTATTTCTCTGCATATAATATGTTTTTTTAAATATATTATCATTTTTCCAATTTATTTTATATATGTTCTTCAAGTTATAAAAGTAATAATTTTTTTATCTTTGAGTTTTATTATTAAATGAAATCTTTTTATTATTTATTTATTTTATGGATTATTTGAGATTATTTATGATAATAAACTGTTCTATTAAAAACCATGTATGGGTGGTTTTGTTGTAATCTAGAAAAGGTTTTTTACGTTGTAAACTATGGGTCGTTGAGTCTTTTATAGCACAGAAATGTATTGGGTAGTGATTTTTTATCTAAATAAATATATTGTAAGATTACCATATTAGTTATTACTCATGTATGAGTAGTTATATGTGTTATATCATGAATATAATACATAATACCAATATGTTTTATTTATGGTTGAAATTATTTTTTAATTGATCCTTTGGTCAATATTGATATCTATGAAAAATTATTATTGAATATAATGAATCTTTGATTTGATAATTCTTATTCGATTTCAATTTTTTTGATCCATTTACTTATGTGAATGATTCATCTTATGGTATTACCTTGTACGTTTGTTATATCATCGTTCCATTTTCCCATTTTATGTTTGTCAATGACTTTGAATTTTTAATGTGTATCTTTACCCCTACTGAGATTTTTGTATCACCCTTCATATATATTCCATTTTCCCGGGTTATGACGAATGATGTTAAATTAATTTTTCATAGAAAGGATTTATTTGTCAATATTTTAATTGGGGATTTTGAATACCTAATGTGGAATTTGAAAATCTATGTATATTTGGATTAATAATCATTTGATTATGTGGGTATGGTTATGTAATTTTTTTCTAATTCTATATAATTTTAATCCTTATTGGTCTATGATTACTTATGTGATCTATTATTTATGGAATCCTACCTTTGTATTGATTAAAAATTCATACATTGTAAACATAGTCAATCATTTAAAATTTAGGGTCTTGAAAAAATTGTATGTAATTAATGAAAACATATAACAATAATCTAAATCCACATGAAAAATTTCATCATGGGGTCACCATAAGTTACTTTTTCTGCATTTCATATCATTATGACATACATCAATGGAAGGGGGTGACCATGAATCATGGTAAGGGAATAAGAAATGGAAACATTTAGCTTCTGATCTGGAGACATATGAATAAGAATAAGAGTAATACTGATATAGAATGAACAATAGACAGAAAATAATTATAATAAAATGTATCATATCATGGAATTGTGGCTAAAAAATTTATATGAGATGTTTATATGAATATCACAATGGTATGATAAATGAAAATTGACTTGGTTATTTACAATTATATCAAAAATTATATCTTAATTAAATATTAAATTTGTTACCAAATTACTTGGAGAGATATCACATATCACCATTAAAATGTATTAATTTAAAGTGGTTAATATATATCATAATAAATTATTTCATTAATATCCGATGGTGAATAACGAATGAGTTTCTTATCAAAATCTAGGACTATAAATGAGATTAAGTACACGATCATTATATAATTTTTAATCAATGAAATGAAATCTGAGTTTCACATATGTAAATCACCAAATAAAGAAAACATTTTTAGATTTTTTTAATAACCATTCCAAATAAAGAGGATTGGGTATACCAAGAAAAGGGAAAAAAATTATGTAAAATATTGAATTATGAGAACTAAATTCAGTAACATAATGGGTATAAATAATGGTTTTAGAAAATTTTTAATTTATATGGTGAATGGGTATCATATTTATAAAATAATATTATTATATAAATGGGATAGTTAAAGCTATGAAAAAGAACATTGTTTGGAAATTTGAAGTAAAGAAATTTGAAAATGAAACATGAATGTAAAATAAAGGTGAATATTTCCCTTCCAATGAAGTGTTACTCTTATATCATGATAGATGTAACCCTGAGGGGCTGAGGAAATATTTGGGGGAGTTATTTTGAGGACACAGTAACCAAAAAATCATGGAGGATTGATTTTTTGGGAATAGAAATTGAGAAATGGGGTGGTATTTATAAAAAAAGAGGAAGACTAATTTAATAACAACCAAATACTTGATAATTTTATATGAGAAACTCTCTAATTAAGATAATTTTACCTTATAAAGAATAAAATACATATTTATTTAAAAAGAATATTTTTTAAAGAACAATCAAATTTCTAATAGTTATAAAAAATTTCCTAGCCCAATAGAAAATTATTTCCCCAAATATTAAAAAATATATTTTTTTTAAAAAAATATTTTATTAATACAAATTAAAATAATAATACCTTGTTTTATTATAATAAATTCATTTATATTCCAAATAAATATATTTATGTTTAATTTCCATCTAGAAATCAATTTATCAAATGCATCTTAATTAATGAAATATTTTATTAAGAAAAACTATTCATCAGACAAATTGATCTAATAAATATTTTATTTATATTATAGAATTTAAACTTTATGTTACTATGGTCTTGACACTTAACCAATTAAAACACCTGTATATGACTAAAGGGTATGTTTTGTAATGATCCTAATTTCATATAGTGGCTCAACTCACATCAACCGAGTTATAAAATCCTATAACATGAAATTTTCCTATAGAAAAATATGTGCATGCATTAGTTGTTGATTTTTAGCTTGGTAATGGTAAAGTATGAACCCCAATTGATGAAACACCCCTATTTTCTGAAAAATTTGATTCAAATGGCACAACTCTACTAGATTAGGGTACCAATTTTCATTTATATTACAATTATACTTTATTTTTATTACCTATAGAAACTAATCATAGTGAAAAAACATTCATCAAATTGTATAGTTTACAATGGTCATATTAATAAATGGTCATATATTAGTTATTTCCCAGTGATGACATTTCCCATTATACCATAAAAATAAAACATTATTCCTTCACTAAAAAATCACTACAATTTATATTAATGTTATATTTTCATTTCAATAAAGATTTATTGGTTTTGTATTATTTTGTTTCATTTATACATAACTTTTATTATGGTGACGATTTTTTTGTTTAGGGTGTTTCATTCATTCTTATTTTAGTTATTTTATTTTATATATTCTTCCAATACTTTTTTTTGAATATTAATTGGTTTCATAGATGAAACCTTTTTTGATCATTATTAATGATATAATATTTTTTTGGTTTCTCTTTATATTGTATGTGTATAAAATGTTATGTATCAATACATTATTCTAGAAATAAATATCATTTAAAATGATGGTTGTTACTTTATTACCCTAGTCTTGTCCCCAAAACATCAACTCATTCTCTCAGATGAGAAAAGGTGAGGGTCATTATGTCTTATTGTCTCCTATATTTCCCACATGACATTTCATATTTATATTTCCTCCAAAAAACTTTCATGGGATGGGTAGTCATGTAGAGTTGAACCTTGTCTCTTTCGTCCAACATCACCTCCATATGCTCCTCCCAAGAGAGGTCATGTTCCAATTGTACCACATTTGGATTCAATAGATGTATGGTTCAGGTATATAATTCCTCAATAGAGATACATGGAATAATTAATGTACTTGAGTATCATTTGGCGGTCATGCTAGATGATAAGATACTCCTCTTATTCTATAGTGGATTTCATAGGGGGACAATGTACCTAGATCTATGATTCCATTTCTTCCCAAATCACTTGAATCTATTCGATGGTGATATCTGAATGAAAACATTTTCCCAAACATAAATCACCAATTCTATTAAACATTTCTTGGCATATCTCCTTTGCTGACTCTGAGTAGCCATTATATGGTGATTGATTGCATGAACCTTTTCTGTTATCTCTTTCACAAGATCATCCACATTTATATTTTTCTAACTATCTTCTTCTATACAAGTATGTGTTCTAAAAATATTCCCATAAAAATATTTATATAGTGTCATTTGAAAAATCTAGTTGACGTTTTTTCTATATAATAAATCAACTAGTGGGAGGTGTTGATCCAATCAACATATAAATTCCATTTACCATGTTATAAACACATTATAAAGTGTCTAAATAGTCCATTAAAATTTTCTGTTAGTTTGGGGGTGATAGGCAATACAAAAATTCAATTTAGTATTTATACCATGTTGAAGTCTTATCCATATATACGATGTTATCCATTGATCATGATCATAAATGATAGAATTCAGAGTCTAATGAAATATCAACAGTTACATTACATATATCATGGAATTTTGGACAATAGAGAAACAATCCCAAATAGAGATGAAATGGGCAGTCGTCGTGAGTCAATCCACTATAACTCATATCACATTATTTCCTTTGGATGTTCATGGGAGACTAGTGATGAATTACATAATTATATTATATCTCTTTAATGTCGGCATGGGAAGTTGTTATAATACACCATTTGTAATTTTTCACTATCATTTCATATTCATACATAACAAGAACCTTTTAGTGTAGAAGAAAATATACCTTTTCATATTATCTCATCAAAAATTATCATGATTATCGCTATAAGTATTATTTGTTCCATGATTTATATACAATTTAGATCTTTAAGCTTTTTCTATAAGCTCATTCTTTATCATTATGGTATTAGGTACACATATCATTTTATGAAATTTCAGTACATCTTCATGATCAATACGGAACTAAAGAAATTTCACATTCCCCACATCATTTGTATTCATTTATAATAGAGTATATTATCATTGATATCTCTTTATCTCCTCTAGAAATGATGATTGAGAAATCATTTGGGGTATGGTTGATGACGTTCCTTCCCATACGATTCCAATGTCTATTTTTACTATGTCCTAGATTAAAGGATCTCCTTTAATCCACATCATTTACATAACAACATGGTCTATCCTATATAATGCATCAATGACATATTTTTCCCTTTCAGGGTGATAATAAATAGAAAAGTCATTGTCTTTAAGTAGTTCCAACAAAATCCATTCTCTAATGTTCAATTCCTATTATTTTAAAATATAAATCAAACATTGGTTTTTTATGTATATATCACATTTATCCCCAAAAAGAGAGTTCCTCCATATTCTCTGAGAAAAAATAACTATATCTTGGTCTATTTCATATGTAGGATAATTATGATGATGATGCTTTTACTATCAATTTTAATTAGAAAAAACCTTATCAATTTCCATGAGGATGAACCCAAGACCATTCCAAGATGTGTCTCTATAAGTAAAGAATGATTCTATCATAGAGTTTGTAGTTAACAAAAGTGTAGTAACGAATTTTAACATCATTTCCTAAAAAATTTATTCACATGCCTTTTCCGAGGTGAACTTTTTTACTTTTCAAGTCAAACTTGTGGTTGATTATAGACTCCTTAACTGACTATAAAAAAATCTATAATAGAGTTAATAACCATATAAACTATGAATCTTTATTACTATTTTAGGATGATGCCAATCCTCTAAAGACTTTTACTTCATAGGGTCAACATAGATTCATTCAATGGTTATAATGTTCGCTAAGAATGAAAATTTTTGTTATGAGAATTCACATTTGATGAATTTTTTATATAGATTATTATTCATTTGAGTTCCTAATATTACCCTTATATTATCCTCCACCTTGATGAAATTTTTATAAAATATCACTACATCATAAATAATAATTACCAAAAATTATCCTGTTAGTCCATAAAGTCTCTATTCATGAACTTCATAAATATTGCAGGATAAATAATCATGGAAGATGGAATAAAAATAAACTCATAACTCCACAATCCTGATCGAACGTTATAATTAAGAAAATATTCTTTTATCATGTTCAATTGATGATTCCCCGATTGGAGGTCCATCATGGAGATGAATTGAGCACCATGAAGCTGATAAAATAAATCATTATTCCATGGTGTAGGGTGCATGTTATTCACTTTTAACCAGTTATGTTCTCTATAATAAATGCATATCCGCCCATATCCAACCTTCTTATTCAAAAATAGAGGAGGTTCTATGCGAGGATACATTCTTGGATTGATAAATACCATCTCAAGAAAATCATGATGTTTTATCATTAATTACTACAGCACAATATTTTCAATTCTATATGTGGTCTTTAACACCATCTTGAATATAGGTATGGGTTAAATAAATAAAGCTACCTCTCATTTTTTGGGTTTATTCCGATAAATCTTTAGAAAATACACCAATATATTACAAAACAATGGGGAAATCCCTTATATTTATTGATCTATATCATTATCCCTGTTCTCTAATATTTTCATAAATAAGGTTATGTGAGATGCTTCTAAAAAAGATCTAGCTAAGATATCCCTCCTTTTAATGTGATTGTATGATGTGAACTCAGGTGAAAATTAATTTTCGTACATCTAATGATGATCTTAGCATTATACATTTATAGAAAATCCAACCAAAGTATAGTGTCAACTTCCACTATGGTAATGGATACTATATTTGAGATGATATTGTACTCACCAAATATAAGACTATATTTTTTATAGATTTTTTATGATAGGGTAATTCATAAATGAGTATTAAATTATAACTTTACTTATATAATTTCAAATAATGATTTTATATTCATTGCAATCCTGGATTAAATGAATGAATGTTTACAACCAGAATTAAACAATGAACTTGATTGAATTGGGAGAACAATGTGTATACCTTCCACTCTATAATTTTGATCCTCCACTTTAGGCATCATGATAAAAAATTCCTAACCACTCTCCGTTAGACTATGTTTCTGATGATTGTGGTTCCCATCCATTATATTTTGAATTAGAAATTTATTGGAAATGTTTCCTATCTGTACAGAGTTAAAGAATTGAACTTTTGGCTGGTCCTTAATCATATTCCAATTTTCATTAGTGTTGAGAAGTTCATGATTCACCTAACCATGATATTATTCATCCATTTGGACATCTCTCCACCGTATTTATCACTTTCCACTCCCATGTAAGAAGTTCACCAAAATTATTTTCCCCACATTTGTTGCATATTGGATGTTTCACTTTATTTTCTCTTATGCAATCAATGTTCTTCCATTAGTTTGGTTCCATTTATCTCTTTTGTTCATTCGAAAAATGTGACAAATACATCACTCAATACTCTAATTAAACCTTCAATACAGTCTATACTATATATTTATATTTTTCATAACCTTTAATTTCAATATTCCTCCACAAATGGGTTCTCATTCCACTAAATAATCTATTAAAAATTAATATAATATATAATAGAGCTAGAGTATTATAGATCAAGTAATTTAAATATAAATTAATAGAATCCCACTAATTCATTTTCCATTACTTCAGTTATAGTTATTCTTTCACATTCTTGTTTTCATCGAATGAGAACATTATTGTTTCAAAAATGTTCAACTGGATTCTTTCCCCTCTAATGCATTGATTTCTCTTATTGGATTCATGTTTTCAATTAGTGTACACCTCACATCAAATTATCCTTCTAAGAAGTATACATCCCGGGTACATTACCTTACATTTAATTCTAGAGTATAGAAAATTGAATCTCTATAAATCCTACCCATTATTCATCAGTCGTTTGGCTGGTAGATACACTGAGAAAAGGTGTGTAATATCTTATTTTTTAAGAAAGAAACACTATGTTCGATAGCATACATAATACGCCACATGAATCTTAATAATTATTATGTTACCTTATAACCAAGATATTAAAATGTAGGTAATGAAAATTATTAATTATTTTATGAAATTAGTGTTTAAACAAGCATTTAATTAATTAATTTTTTAAAACATATATATTAATAAAAATAATAACCTTTTTCAAACAAATAAATTGTTTTTTATGAAAAATATTTAAATGAAAATATGTATATTTATAAAAAAATAAAGTCACACTTTATGGATTTTATTAATGATATATATATATATATATGTAATATATTCAATGTAATGTTTAAAATTAAAATTATATGTTTTCCTGATATGATATAAGAAAAATACAATTTTTTCAGATAAAAGAATTATTTTTCTGAAAAAAATCATTTTTACAGACTTTTGATGGAGAATCCTTTTATAAATCTATTTTTTCACTTTTATAGGTTTTATTTTACAAAATTAACTTATTATTTATAATAGGTACTAGAAATTTTACTTTTGTTTAAATTTTGTTATTTTTCTGATAAAATTCATATATTAATGAATATTGAAAAATGATGATTTTTAATTCCAAACACCCTTTCTGTACAATTTATTAATATAGCTAGATTATCTTTTTAATTGGCTTTAAAGTGTAATTGGGTTATTTTTTATTATTATTTCATCCAATTTTGGTCATTATAAGTTATTTCACATTGAAATTAGATATAAATGAATATTAATATTTTGAAGGTTTTAATCATTAATAAAACTCACTTTATAGTCTTGCCAACAAGAATTAATTATAAATTAATTTGTACAACTTCTTTTTTTTATTTTGAAAAAATTGATTACATATTTGGAATCACAAGGCCTAAATTATATAAATATTACCATTTTTGAAATTAGGAATAGTAACATTAGAAATTATTTTTATTTTCCATGGTTAAAGGGTAAATCAGGTAAATAAGTGTAAAAATAATATTATAATCATATAAAAATAAAGTAAAACGTGTCATAATCCTATTAGATGAGATATTACCAAGAATGAGCTTCCATGGGTAGATTTTAGGACCCAATGAAGCCACCTTCATGTGATAATGACATGTTATAATAATTATTTTAAGGTAAAGAGAAATATACCATAAACAAGAAACTTTTACAAAAACAATATTAATATTGGGTTATATTATATAAATATTTGACTAAAAAAGTTATTATAAATCTAAAAAAATTCATAAATCATGTTTTTTTATTTATATTTTTTACACATTAAATAAATAAATTTATTTATCAAAAAATGATGATGTAGTTATTAACTAATTAATGAAATATTGAAATAAATGATATTATAAATATTAAATAAATTTTAATTTGATAATTTTGATTCCCTTAATGAATTTTATTGAATATAATGACATTTTATCATTGATTTAATTTAGGTTTATCCAATTAATAATATTTTTATGATGTTAACTAAAATAAATTACAAAATAGTGTAAAAATTGATATAAATGAGTTTTTAAAACAAATACTATTATATTAAAGTATATAATAGTCATAAAACTCTTATATTCGGCCGAAAAACTTATATGAGGTTAATAGTTTAATTAATTACCCCCATGAGGTTATATTGTAATTTTATTATATCTATAAGAACCATATAGTGTAAAAATACGAGAATACAAGGTAAGAGTATGTTTATTTTACAAAGGGTTAATGCCAAAAGATAAGGATAAACTTACAGAAAATTGTCTAAAACTTATTGGTTGAGAGGATCTAGACACATACTCATATAATCCTTAAAATATAACAAATTTTAATTATTATAAATTGAATATAAATTAATAATAAAGTCATATTTCAGGACATTCTTAAAGTTCCCCTGCCCATTCTTATAAAAGTTCATCACCTCTACCCACTTACTCACAATTTATAGCACCTTGACTCATCCAAATTCTTCCAAAATAAGGCCCCAAAATACATTATTTACTCCTATAAGAATTAACATGGGCCTGAAGAAACATAAGGAAGCCTTTTGGTGCAAATCAGATAAACAAAACACATTTAGAGGTAACGTCTTCTCTCAAGCTCCATTCATTTAATTTCATTCTCTAACCACCTAAACACTCTTTATTACATTAATTTATAACAAAACTAGAATCCTAAATATACTAGGACTTTTATTCTATTTTTTATAACTAAAATTACACAAACCACCATCTAATGGATATATTAAATATGATTCTGTCTATGGGGAACTACTGCCTCATGAAACAATGATTGTCCAATTTTCTCCTACAACCTCTCATGTTGGACATTATGATGGAACAATAATTATAAAAGATATATATTATATTTATATAGTCTCTATTATTTTTTAATTTTTATTGTGAACATACCTTTAGGCTTTCTATGTTATGTAAATATGATAATTTCTTTTTGAGGAAATATGAACTACCGCCCCCTCAACGCGATATGAGTCATTCCAGCTATACATGGAATTTATAAAGGATTATTTTATTAAACCAATGAGACCTACTTGAAATTAATAAAACATAGGTATTATATTATTCCATTATATCACTTTTTTATTATTCATTTAATATGAAGAATAAATTATAGTAGTGTTCATGCATATGTATGGCCTACCATCTCCATGAACGATGAATTTCATTTTTAATCTCCAAATATTGTGGATATAATAAATAAATATATAATACATATATGTGATATTTAAATCATTAATAATATACTAGATATTATGTAATTTTGACTTCATGAACAATTTACATCAAAACAAGATCATTTTCGACTCATGTACCGAATATCGAAAAAACATCTGATATGAACATAAATAATTATGTAATTTTATTGAATGTTAATAAGTGATATAAATGTAATAATAAAATTTAAAAAGATTCTCAATAATATATAAATTTACCAATGTTTATTATTTAGGATCATAATAACAGTACGTGACGAGTCAGACTCAAGGTAAGTGAACTTCTTAACAAAATTTCCTTTCATTGGATTAATCTTCAACTTATTAATTATGTAATGATATGATTATGTGAGAAATAATTTTTGATATAAACTCTTTTATTTATATTTTTTGTATCAATATTTGTATTTAATACACATAATCTATCTATTTTATTATCAAAATGATCTTTTTAAAGGAAAACATAACTCAATCTCCATTCATTAAGTTAAATATACATGTCATTGGTTTTGTTTTTATAAAAATTTTTGTGAATGACCTATAATTGTTTTACAAAGAATATTTTCATTTTTTTGGTGTATTTAAACTTTTCTGAGAAATTTATGTCCTTGATTTATCCTTATTCTAATGAAGAGATCTTTGCATGGGATTTCATCTTAATTCCCTTTCATTGAGGAATATCTTGTTGTTGGGCACATTTATTAAACTATAATGTGTATATAAAACCCATTGACAATTTATATCATAAATTAGTATATTATAAATATATGTAACATTCTATTTAATTTTACTCCATACTGAGTTTTATTCACGTGATTCGACAGTGATGAGGGATTATTTAACTAAAACATCCTTTTAATTGTTTTAAATATTTATTAATTGAAAACCTTCTATTTCATGTTCATGTTTTCAAAATGGTTTTAATGAATTTATTTTTATTGGAATTACTATCTTATAATTATAATTCATTTCTAATGATTTAAGGTCATATGGGACACATTGATTAAAAATTATCTTTGTTAAATGTTTTAAATGGTTCTGGAAATGGGTTGAGTATTTTTATTTCTTAAAATTATCTCTTGTGGTTGTATTATTGAAATGTTGTTATTACTTTATGATTTTTTAAGTGGTATTATTATTAAATGGAACATGTTCATTTGATGGGTGGTTACGCGATAAACCTAGATGGGTGGTTACAATATAAAAACAATTATGGGTGGTTCCGTAATAAATCAAGGATGGGTGGTTATGTTATAACCTCCAATGCATTACGTATGGAAGTTGGTCGTATAGCTATTAAATTTAGTGATATGAGGGGAATTAGACCTAATGTTTATTCCATTTATGTATGTTTATTTCTCATGGCATATTTAAATGTTTTATGTTTCTTTCTATGGGATTTATGGTAACAATTTGGTTGCAAAAAGGGTGACAAGGAGATTATATAAGTGAAGTGTATTTCACCTTTTCTTAATGGTGAAAAGTATTACCTTATGATAATGTATTCATGATTTGCATGTTTTTGAAAGAGTAAAATTTTTACTTTTTATGTATCACTTTATGTTATTTTTATGTTCATCCTCTGTTTTTAAATGTTTTTCATAGGTTGTAAATAATAATAGAGTCACAAATGGGATAATTAAAAAGATAGTATTCAACATTAATAGAAACCAAGTTTCTTTTCAAAAGATTTTGTTTAATGGAAGAAATGGATAATGATGGAAGTTTCCACATTTAATTTATAAGGTTGTGTTATGTATGAGTTGTGGCCTAATTCTCTAAAACAATAAGCTTGAAAATATCCTTAATGTGAATTCATCACATATCTCAATATTAAGTAATGTTAAAGGTCGAGTCCTTATAGTTTGTATCAAACGGAGGTTTAGACAACATTATAGATTATGATATTTCTATAAGAGTTACAGATATCATCATGGGTTTATTATTTAATGGTTTATCATAAGTTCAACGTTATAGAATCCCACTAGGTGGTTTTATGATCTAAAATTTTAATGTGACTAATGGTATTTTTGGAGACATTCATCTTTGATGAAATTATGGGTTATTAGTTATTTTGGATACAAAATGAGAAGTATGAGATAATCATTGAGGTTAAAAATATATTATAGTTATTTTGGATGAATTTATCTTTTCATTTTGAATGTTATAAAATTAAATAGTTTTTGAAATGGGATAAACATAGACTGTGTGAAAAACCATCGCATCAAAAAAATCTATGGGAATCGAACCCACAACCGAATTATGATTGGGATTTATCATGTACAACTGGCCTACATGAAGTTCCTAGTGAATGTGACATTTTTTAAATTAAATGATTTTATGGATTCAGAGTGAGTTGATTTTGGGAAATTATGATTAATCAAATGGATATCCAGAGTATAAAAAAATGATTTTTTATATTTTTTTATTAATATTATTTTGGAAGATGTTCGCTCTTTTGGGAGCACTATACACCTATGGAAAATATAATAACATGGGATTTTATCTGAGGAGTAATGGTTGAAATTTATTTGGGAAGAATCAATGTTTTTATTGAAGACATACGGTGATTAGTGTTATATATTGAAATAATAAACCTATCATGGGTAATATGTAATTAGGTTAATTATATTTAAATAAGAGACTTTAAGAGTAGTTGATGTTATTTGGAATAAATGTAATGATTTATTATAAAAGAATATGTGGTCAAATACTTATAAATTTTGGGTTTTAATATTAGTTTGGATTATTTTGTAGAATTTTAAGGGCATTTGTTTTTTGAATGGTCTATGTAGAACATGGGTATTTCTATTGAATTTTGGGGATCAAAAGAAGTTGTTCTTCATATAATGGTTTGTTATTTTGGGGTAATTATCTTATTTTATCCTATGTTTTTTTTTGGTTAGTGTCTTAGGATATTATTAATATATAGTAAATATTTTTTGGATTATTTTATTCTCTATAAGTTGATTATAGTGCTTTAGGTTTGACCATGTAATCTAGAATACTCATCGTTTGTAGAAAATTTGAGTTTATGGTAGAATATTTTTTATGGATTATTCTCTACATAAAAATTATGTATGATTCCTTATCTTCTTAATGAAGCTCACAAATAAATTTCTCAACTATCTGAAAAGGATATTAACTCAAAAACATTTTCCATTTACTTATCATACTGCTAAATCAATGAATTTTTAACCTATAAATTGTTTGTGGTTTTTGATTGTTATCATTCTCATGATCAGATTTCCTATCACTCTCCATTAGAACATGATAGTAATTTTTCTCTCATATATCCATTATTCGTATATGTAACCCATGTTTGTGTTATCTTAGGTGACCTTTTTATTTCACTTTCTATCTTTTGTTGTGGAGGTTTTATTAACCCTTTCTTGATGTGGGTTTCTAGTAAAAGTTTTTTGAAAAGTCATACCTTATTTACTGATCAAAAATTAAATTTTTGGGGATAGAATTTATTAATGGGAGTGAGGATATAACATCATTAGCTTCATGAATGAAACACTATGTTTGATAGCATACATAACATCCACATTGAACATATGTATTATTATGTTACCTTATAACCATTCTATTAAAACGGCGGTAACAAACAATGTTAATTGATTTTTTAAAATAGTGTTTATTGATTCAGTTAATTAATTATTTTGTGAAAAATTATTCTTAAATGAAAATAAATCCCCTTTTAATTGAGAACATGTTTTCGCTTGAAAAAAATATTTAATTGAAAATAACTGAGTTTATAAAATCATAAAATCACTCTTTATGGATTTTTTTTATTTAATATATTTCTAATATATTACATTTAATGGTGAAAATTAATGTTATACGTTTTATAGATATAATAAAAAACAAATCAATTTTTTTTCAGATAATAGAAATATTTTTCAAAAAATTTTTTTTACCACATTTTGATGGAGAACCCTTTTTCAATATTGTTTTTTAATATTTTATAGGTTATATTTGAAAAATTAAACTCTTTATTTAGGAGGAGGACAAAAAATTTACATTGGTTGAAATTTTGGTATATTTCTGATAAAATTCATATTTTAATGAATAGTGAAAAATACTGAATCGTAATCCAAAAACTACCTTTTGACATTTTTTACATACATAGTAAGATTATATTTTTAACTAGTTTAGAAGTGAAATTGGATTATTTTTTATCATTTAATTTTATTTTTTTCAATGGATGTAATTTCACATTGGAATTTGATATAAACACACGTCAATCTATGGATTGTTTTTATCATTAAAAATTCACTTTCTCCTTTCGACAATGGAAATTGATTTTAAATTAATTACTGAAACTTCAGTTTTTTTAATTTGTAAAAATGGATTCAATATTTAGAATCAGAAGGTACACGTTATTTAAATAGATCCCTTTTATTTTTGGAAATTATGAATAGTAACTTCAAAAACAAGAATTAGTTACCAAATTTAAAAGGTAAATCAGGTAAATAAGGGTAAAAAAATAATATTATAATAGTATAAAACTATCCTAACACATGTCCGAATAAAATTGGATGAGATATGGCAGACCGATAACATCCTTGGATAATTTTTAGGACCTCATGGAGCAACTAGGATGTGTTAATGACATGTTAAAATAAATATTTTAATGTAAATAGAAATATATCATAAACATGTATCTTTTACTAAATCAATTTTTACATAGGGTAATATAACTAATATATATGATTATAAATATAAATTAGAAATAAAACAATTCTACATCATGAAATTTAAATTCTTAATTTTATAAATTATATACCTAAATTTATTTATGACACAATGATTATTATTAATGTACAATTCAAATAAATTATATGATAAATATTATAATAAATGTAATATGAACATTTTGATGTCGTAAATGAAATTTTTGTATTATTTTGGCATGTTATATTTTATTTAATATTTTTTATCTAATGAATCATGTTTTTAATAATTTAACAAAAATCAATCACTAAATAATGTCAAAATAGACATAAATGAGTTTTAAAAACAGAAAATATTTTATTAAATGATATAATAGTCATAAATATATTAAATTCGGCTAAATTACTTATATAATGTTTTAAATTCTATTATTGATCCCCTTGAGGATTTATTGTCATTTTATAGTAACTATATTAACCATATAGCATAAAAATACAAGAACGCTTGGTAAGAGTTACTTTATTTAACTAAGGGTTAATTCTAAAAGATAAGGTCAAATTGGTGACCTAAACATGTCTATAACCAATTGGTTGAGATGATTTAATCCAATAGTTATTTTATCCTATTAATATATCACTACAAAACTATTATAATTCAAATTTCAATTTATAATAAAATAATATTTCAAGACTATCCTAAAGTGCCCCTCCTCCCTCTAATAAAAGGCCACCACATATACCCACATAATAAGACCACTCAAGACCATTTTATTTTCTAAATTTTTCTCAAATGATCCCCCAAAACCCCTATTTTTTCCTCTAGGTGACTTTCCTTGGGAAGAAGTAAACACAATGAATCCCTTTAGCACATATCAATAAGAGTTACCTGATTTAGAGGCAACTTCTTCTCTAAAGATCCATTCATTTATTTTATTTATCCAACCCCCTATAATCTATTTATTAAATTACATTATTAAAAAAATTGTCCTAAATATACAATTATTTTTTTCCAAAGGGTTTGACCTAAACTTAAACACCCCTTCATTTAATGGATATATAACATTTTGATTCTATGTACATCGAATTAATGAATGATACTATGATTTTATATTTTCTCAAACCACCTCTTATGGTGGCCATTTAAATGTAAATATATTTATATATGATATATATTACATTTATATTGTATATATTATTCTGTAATTTTTATTTAGAACATACCATTTGGATTTCCATGTTGCGTAAATACGATAGTTCGTTTGAGGAAGTGGGGACTATCTCCCACTCAAAGCAGTGTGACTCAGTCCCTCTATAAATGGAACATATAAACGATGGTTTCATAAAACCTATGAAACATACATGAAATTAATATATTAGTATTATTATAATATACATTTATATCATTTTATTATTTTTATTTTAATAGGATGAAAAAATAAAAATAGTGTTCATGTGTATATATAGCCTACCGTCTCCATAAACGGTGAATTTTATTTCTTATGTCTAAGTATTATGGATAGTATAAATAAATATATACATGCTATATATGATATTTAAATTATTAATTATATTATATAGATGATGTAATTTTGACTTCATAAAAACTTACGTCGAAACAAGTACAGTTTCAACTAAAGGGTCGAATATTGACAAAACATCTGATTTGAAAGTAAATAGTAATATAACTTTTATATCATCATCATACGTGATATAAATGGAATAATAAACATGAAATATTTTCTTATGCAATTATAAATTAACCTATTTTTATTATTAAGGAACATAACGATTGTACATGAGGAGGCAAACTCATGGTTAGGGATCTTCTTAACACATTTTCCATTCATTATGTTAATCTTCTACTTATTTATTATGTAATTATTTTATTGTGTGATATATATATTTTCATTAATTATATTGTATTTTTACCTTATTTATGTTAATTTATATTCAATACTCATAATTGATCTATTTTATTAACAAAATTATATTGGTATGTTAAATCTTAACTCAATTTCCATTCATTGACATAAATGTACATGTAATTGGTTTTGATTTTATATGAATATGTATTAATTACCTCTGATTATTTTACATTTAATATCCACTTATATTGGGAGTGATTATATTTTTCACATATATTTATTTAATTTATTTCTCATTAATCTAATAATTCAATCATTGTAATGGATTTCATCTCAATCTCTTTTCACTAAGGAATATATTCTTGTTATTCACATTTATTACCATATAATGCGAATATACAACCCTTTAACTCTATATATCATGAATTACAATATTCTCATGATATTTAATGTTTTGTTTAATTTTTTTCATTAATTATATTTAATAATGTGTTTCTCCCATGGTAAGGGACTATTTATTTAATACATCATTATTAATGTTTTAATGATTTATTCCTTTCAAATAGACTATTCCTCTCCATGTTTTCAAAATCGGTTTTATGAATTTATTTATATGGAAATATTTTTTTAAATGATAATTTATTTCATATGTTTCAATGTGGTATGAGACACTTTGAATCAAATTTCTCTTTATAAAATATTTTAAATGGTTTTTAGAATAGGTTTAATATTTCAATATCTTAAAAAGATCTCTTCTGGTTGATGTATGGAAATGTTATTTTTCCATAATTATATTTTATGTGTTATTATTATTAAATGGTACTTGTGAATTTCATAGGTTATTATGTGATAAAAAAATACATGTCGTTTTGTGATAAACCAATTTGTTGATGTTTTCGTGATAAACCATGGAATGGTGGTTACATTATAACCTCCAATGCATTGGGTATATAAGTTGGTCATATTTCTATTTCATTTAGTGATATACATGTAAGTCGGATATATGGTTATTCCACTTAAGTATGTTTATGTGCCAAGTTTTATTTATATGTTATATGTTCCTTTCTGTGGGATTTATGGTGATTTTTTTATTACACAAAGGGTATATATTTAGCTTATATTATGTGAATTGTATTTTACTACTTCTTAAAGGTGAAAAGAATTAATTTATGATAACATATTCTTGGTTTAAATTTTATTCCAAGACTAATATTTTTCCTTTTTTATATTTACCTTACTGCGATTTATATTCTCATCCTATGTTTTAAAATGTTTTTCACAGGTTTTAATGAGGAATATAGCATAAATGGGATCAAGGAAAAGTTATGATTTAATATTAATAGAAACCCCATTTATTTTTAATAGTTTTTCTTTTATGGAAGAAATTTATAATGTTTGAAGTGTCCACTTTTTATTTATATGATTTTTATGTATGTGTTGTGGCCTAATTCACAAAATATCTAAACATGAAAAGATCCTCAATGTGAATTCTTGAATTTTATCGAGATTAAGTAATGATTAAGGACATGTCCTTATAAGGTTATTGTTTATTCATGAAGGACTCAAAAAAAAAATTTTCCATTTGTTGCTAATCTGGTCTCTTAAATTTATTCAATTTATTGTTCATAACTCACATTTGATAATTCAATAGCCTCATGATTTTTCTATTCATTCTTCTATATGAATGTTTTTAGTGTATCTTTCATCACTCCCAACATTTACGTGGTCCCATATATTTCCCACCATTTTTTAAAAATATTAAATTCTTAGTGAGATATAGGATTGTTTTTGAAATATTATAATTCTAAATAATTTTTTATCTTAAATCATCATACATGAATATATTATAAGAATCTTCTAAAAACAAATACATTTTCTATATATCATTTATAATGGTTCATTATAAGATTTTTATTATGAAAACATATCCCTTGGGAGTGTCAAACTAGGTGTTCATCAAAAAACATTATCGTGAACTTGTTCCAATTCAATTCTAGCTCAATTATTTCTTTTCAAAAGCTACAATTAGGTACATCTGTTCGAGATCCATATCTACTTGTAGTATCCATATAGTGAATTATTTTTTTTAAACCCCATTATTAGTAAATAACAAATTACCAAGATGTTTTAATTTATATAAAATTTTACCAATTGTTTTTAATAATTATTTCAAGTCCAAAATTCGACAAATAAATAATCCTTCATTTGAAAAAAAACTATGTCTTCCATCATTTTTGTTACGTAAATTTTCATAACATGGTACAACCAGAGGATAATTTAATGTTTTGTTTTCTTGAAAAAGTTACATAACTCATGAAAAAAAATTATTCTAATTCCCATTGAAATACATATTAATGGGTTAGCACTAAGTAACTTTTACTATATCTCAAATCATGGTGTCAAACATCAAAGGAATGGGATGAGCATGAATCGATGTAAGGGAATTAGAAAGAAAAAAATTGACATGTGATCTTAAAACATATCAAAAAGAACATGAGGCATAACTATAGGGAATTACAGGATACATAACATAATAATATGAACATGACTTTCTAAATGGAAATGTGTAAAAAAATATTAAAATGACAAATTAATAATCATATCCCCGTGATTTATCACCAATGTTTCATGAATGAAAATTACCAAGAATATTAACCAAGGTATCATAAAACATGTCATATCTAAAGATTAAAAGCATTAAAAAATTCATTTTAATGTTTTTAGGGAAAACCGTAAACCTATATATTTCATTTTATCCACAGTGATCAGAATAAATCAATCCATTAATAACTCATATATCATAAATAGTAGGTTTCTTATAAAAAATATTGAATACCAAAGAGCTTAAGGATATGATAATTATGTGATTTTTAACCCATTAATGGAAAAGTTATTATCATATATGTATGTACACAAATCAAAAAGTCATATATATATATACACTAATACCCATTGAAAATAAAAATTCTTGGGTATTCAAATAAAAAGGAAAACCCAATTTCTCATGTAAAAGAGAGAATTTTGAGTTGATTATTGAGCAGCATGAAGTTATAAAATATGGTTTTATATTGGATAAATTGATAGGGGAAATGGTCTCAAATTATTAAAATAATATCTTATAATAATCTTATAATATAATTTGTATAAAAGAACTTATTTTTGAAATTGTATGATATAACATATGAAATGGTAACTTTAATGGAAAATAGAAGTTTTGTTTTCCATTCACATAAACAGTTACTCCTAGATCATGAGGAACATAACCTTTAGGGATTGATAAAACCTTGGGGTAATCTATGGGTGGAAAATTAACCATAATTTCATTTAAGACGGATCGGGATAGAATTCAAATAGAAAAAAGGGTTCTAATTAAAGTAGTGTAGGTGGAATTGTTTAATAATTCCCAAATATAAATATTGGAAAACTGGATTGTGGAAAATGAAAAACCATTTACATACACATATTTTTTCACATAGTATTGGACATTTTGTTCATATTTATATATATATTAAACAAAAAATCTGAAAACCATTTTTAATACTTCATTTGACTAGAAAAATTAATGATTCCACAGTATAATGTTTTTAAAAACAAACATTTATTTCCTAGACTTTAGAATGTAGGTTATAGTTTTAAAAATTGATTAAAATATATTAAAATAATAAATAATAATAAAATTACATATTTTAGGATATGGATTATGATTCAATAATTATTACATCATTGTAACATAAATATGAAGTCATAAAATATTCTGAAACCTTAAAAAACTATTTTAAAAATTTTTGGAAAAAAAATTGTTTTATAAGTCTCATAAATTCAGGACTACCTGATTTCAAAGAGATTATTTATAATAAGTGAATTATTTTCATAAAAGGAATTATATCAGTGAATGATTTTTAAATTTTAAATACAAAAATCATTATATATTAAAAATAGTTGTTTTAAAGGCATAGTCAAATTACTAACACTTATAAAAAATTGTATGCCACTATAAAATTATTTTATCATTTATTATATAAATAAATGTTCTTTAAGAAGAAATTTAATTAAAAACTTATTTAGAATATGTTTTCTTATTATTAAAATTGAATAAATTTTATAGAAAACTACATTTATGTTTTATTTGAATCCAACAATCAATTTATCAAATTCAGATCAATTTAATATATTTTTTATTATGAATGAATATTCTACAGTGGAATTGATGGAATAAAAATATGATATATATGATGTATTATAAACATTATTTTACAATTTTCGAGAAACTTCACCCCTTTTTACACCCGAATACTCCCTAAGGATAAGGTGTGCAGTGGTTTTAGTTTCGTGGGTTGGCTCAGCTATAATAAATTGAGTTGTAATATCCCCCATCAAGATATTTTTCTGTAGAAAAATTCATTCAAACTTCACTTGTTGAATCTTAGCTTTGTCTCGGATAAGGGAGGACCCCAATTATGATACATACCTCCCATTTTTCCTAAATTGGTATTCATACATCATAAGTCTTCTAGTTGAGGAAATAGAGTATCCTTTCTATATCAATTATAATTTATTTATAAAAACATATAAACATTAATTATAACTATAAATTTATCAACCAACAGTATAGTTTCTAATGTTCATTATGACCAATGGTCATATTCAACAATAATTATATTTACCAATGGGAATATTGAACAACTACCATATTTCACTAATGGTCGTATAATGGATGAATCCCAATGGAAAGATTTCCCATTATACCCAATAAATACAACTTACTTATATCCCCAAAAGCTCATTAAAAAGTCTATTATGTTTATATTTTCATTTTCATATGATTTGGATTGGTTAAATTAAATTTGGCTTCATTTCTATAGCATTTGATCTATGGGAAATTATACTAGTAGAATTGGGTGACCGATATTGCCTTATTTTAGAAATTATATTTTATATTTTCTGTAGATATAATATTTGATAATATAATTGGTTTCATAGATGACTAATGTAATGATAAATATTATTTATATTTGTTTCTCATTATTTTGTGTGTATAATATTATTTTTAACAACCATTTATTTACGAAACAAATATCATTTAAAAAGTATGGGTTGTAATATTATTCAGTTTTGATGTTTTCGGACTGCGATGGTTAAAAAAGAATCATTTTATCTGTAATTAATCTATAAATATGATTAATATGTTTTTGTCACTAGATCATAGAGTAATGGTACTGGGTTGTCACATTTGGTTTCAAAAGACTTTTTTTGATAACATAGGAGATTATAATGTTTTAATGTGGGGTAAACATATGGGTGATGGACAAAACCATTGATTTATATTTTTGAAGTTAATTATATAATAAATTTATAGGTTATACATTTTTTATGTTTTATGTTATGAGATTTTGAGGAGATTAATGATATTTTGGGAGATTTTTTTAGAAATATAATAAACTATTTGGTTTAACATGAAACATAATTTCATAAACATTCTTTCAAATTTATATTGGAAAGTAAGATAATGGTTACAAAATAAATTTTTAGGTAATAATACTCCTTAATGGTGAGGTTAATAATTTTTATTGCGATATTTTGTAATTTATTTATGGAATGAAATATACTGAAAAGTCATTTCGTTTAAATTATGGATATTAACATATTATTTCATTATACGTCACTATATTCATTTTAGGAATTATTTTATATTAAATATTTTCGTTTTGGTTAATGTAATAATAGATAAGGTCTACTATGGTAACCTTTTGTGGAATTATGTGATATTTTAGATGTTGATTTTAGTGCATATAGAATGAAAAAAAATTTCTTGGATAGTCATCATTTGAGTTAATGATTAGATTAATGTGGAAACTGAAAGAGACACAAAACAAAAATTTTAAAATTTGCTTTATGTATTTGGGGAAACTAGAGAGTCTATATGATGTGAACCATGTCGAAGGCACCAAGTCGATTTCGCAGGAGGAAGAGTTGGATTTGCAAGGCCCAATGACGTGAGGGAGATTAAAGAGGCTCAATGTTACAATGGGCGAACATATTTCTTCAATAAAGGCCCAATGGATATTTCCTTGCATGGATGTAGAAACTTTGACTATAATATCACATCTTCAAGCCCAAAATCGATGTTTAAAGCTTGGCCCACATGGTCGAACGAATATGGATTCATTTCCAACATGGAGGATTCTAGAAATGGCATATTTGGACACTAAAGTCAAATTCGGTGGGCTATGCACTGAAAGTCAAATCCGGTGGGCTATGCACTCAAATTCAAAACTGGTGAGACGCACGGGGTGGCCCGATATTCACGGAGTAGGGCGGTGGATGTAAGATTCGGTTTTTGGCTAAGTGGAGGATGATGGGTATGGATAGCATATACAAGTAGTCAATCAACGCTATAAGGATCACGACCTACTACTTATACAACAAACTCTAGGGAGGGATGTGATAGCCAATCCACACAACAACGCTCTTGGGTTGAGGCACGGAATTGGGGGCATTGTGATCTTGGATCACCAATCTAACTTGTAGATTGACAAGGAAAGAATGCACAAGAGAAAGGGGAAACTCTAAACAATTCTCACCCAATGGAGATAAACAAAGCATAAGCTCTCAATTAATTCATGGATGAGAATACAATGGATGGGGTGGCTATTTATAGCCAAGGGGGTGATACAATGGTCAAGGGTCTAATACCCTAAAGTCATAAATTCTACACCTACCTTGTCCCCTTAAAAGTAACAAATATAAAATCCAACAATGACTTTTAGAAAAGTAGCACACAACTTTCTAACATAGCCCACCGGATTTGACTTCGAGTGCATAGCCCACAGGATTTGACTTTGGTGTCCAAATATGCCAGTTCTAGAATCCTCCATGTGGTCAAGGCATCCAAATTCATGAAACCATGTGGTCTAAGCATTAAAAATCAATTTTGGGCTTGAATAAGTGATATTATAGGCCCATTTTCTCCATCCATGCAAGGAAAGATCCATTGGGCCTTTAATGAAGCAATATGTGCGCCCATTATAGCATTAAGCCTCTTTAATCTCCCTCGCATCATTGGGCCTTGCAAATCTAACTCTTCCTCTCACGCAATTGATATGGTGCCTTCTACATGGTTCACATCATCCTCCCCCTCTTGAAAAGGATTCGTCCTTGACTCTTCATCCTCTGCACCCAAAAAATGAGAATGATCAGAGTCATTGAACGTGGAACTTACACCATACTCACCAAGAAAATCTATCTTGTAAGCATTGTTGTTAATCATCTCGAGCACTCGGAAAGGTCCGTCTCCTCGTGGCATGAATTTTGATTTCCGCTTGTCAGGAAATCTATCCTTTCACATATGAATCCAGACCAAGTCCCCGGGCTCGAACAACACCTTTTTGTGACCCTTGTTTGCACGATCAACATATTTTTGAGTCATCCGCTTGATATTTTTCCTTTCCTTTTCATGGAGTTGTTTGATGAATTTTGCGTGCCCTTTCGCAGTCATTTCAGTTGCTTCCCAGTTTTCTCCACAAGGTCTTCCAAATGTAACTAAGAAATTTTGTGTCTTGATCCGACACAATTGTCATTGGCATTGCATGGAGTTTGACTACTTCCTAAAATAAGACTGTTGCAATGTTAGTGGCATCATCTGTTTTGTGGCAAGGAATAAAATGTGCCATTTTAGAAAACTGATCAACCACAACAAAAATGGAATATCTCCCCCACTTGGTCCTTGGTAACCCCACAATAAAGTCCACTGATATGTCCTCCCAAGGGTTTTTGGGGAATGGGAGAGGAAGATATACTCCATGTGGGTTCATTTTTGATTTGGATTTTTGGCAAACAATGCACATTCCCACAAATTTTCCAACATCTTTAGATATTATAGGCCAATAAAAAGGCTCACTTAGAACAATTAATGTTTTTTCAACACCAAAATGTCCCATTAACCCACTATAATGTGACTCATTTATTAAAAGTAAATGGATGAAGAAATTGGGAATACAAAGCTTATCAATCCGGAATAAGAATCCATCATGTAAAAAAACATTTCCCAACTAACTTCAGGTTTACAATGTCCATATGGTTCACTAAAATAACTATCTATAGCATATAATTCCTTAATGCATTCAAAACCAAAGAGTTTTGAATCCAACAAGGATATAAGATAATATCTACGTGAAAGTGAATCCGCAACATTATTTTCTTTACCCTTTTTATTCTTGATGACATATGGGAATGATTCAATGAATTCCATCCATCTAGCATGTCTCCTATTTAGTTTATGTTGTCTTCTAAGGTATTTAAGAGCCTTGTGATTAGAATGGATCACAAATTCATTAGGCCAAATATAGTGCTTCCATGTCTCTAGTACTCTAAAAAATTCATACAACTATTTATCATATGTATCATAGTTTAGAGTTGGGCCATTTAACTTCTCACTAAATAAAGAAATAGGCTTACCTTCTTGCATGAGTACTCCTCCTATGCCAATTTCACTTTCATCACAATCAATATAAAAGTTCTTATCGATTTCCGGAAGTGCCAGTATAGGGGCGTGGGTGAGTCTCTTCTTAAGAGCATGGAAGGTCTTCTCTTGAGTTTCCCCCATTTGAAAGGAACATTCATCTTTGTCTACTCGTTCAACGGTGCTGCTAGTGTGCTGAATTCCTTGACAAATCTCCTGTAAAAACTAGCAAGCCCATAAAATCTTCTTACCCATCCAACAGAGGTTGGAGTTGGTCATTCTTGTATTCCTTTGATCTTCTCGGTATCCACGTCAACTCCATTGAATCTCACAAAAAATCCAAGGAAAACAATCTTATCAAGAAAAAATTCACACTTATTTATGTTTCCAATCATGTTTTCTTTCCTTAACACCTCTATGAATTTTCCTAAGTGATCTACATGTTCATGAAAAGTCCTACTATACACAAGAATATCTTCAATGTAAACTACCACAAATTTTCCAATATATGCACGTAATACATGATTCATTAACCTCATAAATGTGCTAGGTGAATTGGTGAGACCATAGGGCATGACTAACCATTCATAAAGTCCATGTTTTGTCTTAAATTTCGTTTTCCACTCATCTCCTTCTTTCATCCTAATTTGATGGTAGCCACTTCTTAAATCAATTTTTGAGAAAATAGTTGAACCATTTAATTCATCTAGCATATCATCTATCTTAGGGATAGGATGACGATACCTCATTGTGATGTTATTTATTGCTCTGCAGTCAATGCACATTCTCCATGTTCCATCATTCTTTGGTACTAGATGCACCGGTACCACACAATGACTAAGTCTCTCTCTCACATATCCCACATCCAACAACTCTTGAAGTTTCCTATGAATTTCTTTTGTCTCATCCGGGTTTGTGCGATATGCAGGGCAGTTCTATTGTGATGCTCCAGGTATGAAGTCAATTTGATGGTAAATACCTCTAATGGGTGGAAAAAAAAGTGGAACCTCTTACAGAAAGACATCATTATACTCCTACAACAAGGACTCAACAACATTTGGCAAACAAGGTATGTTGTTAGTATTTTGCAACACCTATTTGTACATAAGTACTAGGAGGGTTTTCTTTGAAAACAAAGCTTCATTAACCTCACTCTTTCTTTCCAACATCACGCTTTTATCTTCTATCAAATTCTTTTTCCCACTTGATTTATATTTGCTCTATTTCTTTTCTTCTCTCATTTTCTCTCTTTCCCTCATTATCTCCTTTTTCATTTTCACTGTTTTTTTCCTCATCACTCATTTTTTTCTTCTCTCTCAAAATGTGATCTTCCAGTATTTGTTTGGGGGACATGGGTTTGAGGGTTATAGGTTCCCCTTAGAGTAAAAAAGAGTGACGATTCAAGAAACCGTCATGGGTAACACATCGATCATACCGACACGATCGTCCCAAAAACAAATGGCAAGACTTCATAGGAACAAAATCGCACAATACCTCATCTGTGTACTTCCCAATGGTGAACAGTACCTTCACTTGCTTTGTGACCTTCAGCTTCCCACAATCATTCAACCACTGAATCCAATATGGATGTTGATGCATCAATGTTGGAAGTCCCATCTTCTCTACTAACTCGGTGCTAGAAACAATTACTACAGCTTCCTCCATTAATAATAATGCTACATACCTTCCCATAGATCTCGCACTGTGTATGGAAAAGATTCTCCCACTTCTCCTTCTCTCCCATGGTCATTTTTGAACATAGAACTCTTCTTGTGACAAGAATATCACCATCTTCTGCAAACTCTCCACTATCAATTTTTGGAGATTCTTCCTCCTCCACTTCCGATCTCTCTCCATCGGTCTCCCATTATCCATACCTGTTGATGGTCATGGTGCACCGGTTTGGGCACTAACTAGCAATGTGACCCCTTCCTTGACATTTGAAACACCTAATATCCCTATTCCTAGTTTGGTTAGCCTCAAATGTAGGTTTATTAGGTGGAATAATTACCTTGTCACTTTTGCGATCAACCATCTCTTTTTCCATTGATGGTTCTCCAATATCCTTCTTTGGATTTCTCCACGGTGTGAAAGGGGTAGTGGATTTACTCATGTTGCTCCTCCTTTTGATTTATTGTTCAATCTTGGTGGCTTGGTGGATCATATCTTGTATCTCTACACGGTGGTACATCTCCACTTGATCTGCAATCTCCTGATTGAGCCCATGTAAAAATTGTGCCATGGTTGCCTCTGGATCCTCCTCAACGTTTTACCGAATCATGGAAATTTGTATCTCCTTGTAGTATTCTTCTACACTCTTACTCCCTTGGGTGAGGGGTTGAAGTTTGTTGTGGAGATCTCTGTGGTAATGTGTGGGAACAAACCGCTTCTGCATGGTGAACTTCATGTCTTCCCAAGTGTTGATTGGACGTCCACTATATCTAGACCTCTCCTTTTGAACTTGATCCCACCATATTAATTCATAATCATAAAATTCAAGGCAATAAAGTTTGACATCTTTCTCCTCGGAATACACATGGCATGAAAATTCATGCTCGATCCGCATCTTCCACTCCAAGTATGCTTCTGGGTCGCTTTTCCCTTGAAAAGAGGGGACCTTCACCCTGATCTTTCCAAGTAGGTCATCATCATGTTGTATTCTTTGTCCTCCTCTCGGTTGTTGGTACAACCTCCTCCTTTGTGGGAATTTATCATGATCATCATCAAAGTTCTCCATCTCCTCCTCCATGATGTGGGAACGACATGGTGCCAGAGCACGTCGTGGGTTATCATGGAACATCCATGGTCTTGTTTTATTCTCCAATTCATCAATCATCTCCTGTAACACCTCCAACTTTCGATCAAGAAGCTTCTCAATGTGGCTCAACAAAGCTTGCATTTGGAATTGTGTATATTCTGGTGTAGGAGATCTACTTTGACATCCTTCATCTCTAACATGAGCAATTTTCATCCCATGATCTTTTTCCATGATATGTTATTCAAACACAAACACGCATTGGGGGGGAACACACACAATGATACACACTCACTCACACATGTGAGATGTACACACACACACACACACGAGATGTACACACTCACACACACAAGGATACACACCCACGCACACAAGATACACACACACACACACAAGATGTACACACACACACACAATAATATGCACACAATCACACACACAAGTTATATATTTTTTCTTATTTCTCTCCACTCTCAACGCTCAATAAAAATTCCAATCTCTTATGAAATATAATACCTTGTTTTTGGTGATCACTTGCCACCAATATTTCCCCAATCATGATTGTGTTGGGGGCTGGTTTATCACAACCCGTTTGAGTGGTAATGGATAAATAGTGAAAAGAGGGTAGAAAATGGATAAGGGTGGGTGGAAAAGGGGGTAGAAAGGAGGTATTTGTGTTTTACCCGATAGTGCAAGATAAGATAAATTAATTACAATATGACCCAAATATAAAATGGGGATGAAGAAAAATTACCGATAAAGAGATGTACGGATATGGAATGTCCGAATAATGTAAAGAATGATGATGAAGTAATTGTATCCGCTTTTTTTTCTTTTTTTTCGTCAAATCTCCCCAAAAAGTGTTTTGCTTAGTGTTTTAAAGAAAAATATGATAAATGGAGAGTAAGCCAATTTTTTTGAAATCTCTCAAAGAAAAGGATGTGCTTAATTTTGAGAATCACAAAATGATGAGTTGAGAGAATTTGATTTTTTTTGTTTTTTTTCAGATGCAAATCAAATATAGCGAATTTAAAGTGAATACAAGATGGTTGAACAATTGACTCAATGTGATAAATATTTCAATCTTGCATAACAAAGGCTAATTCTGGAGGTTTTCAAAGAGAATTTTTTTTAATGGGTGGATAATAAGGAAAGATAAGAAGGGTAATGGGTAAAATAAATATAAATGCAGGGATAGATGCCTACCGTGTCAACCGGAGATCTGATACCAACTGATGTGAGACGCACGGGGTGGCCCGGTCTTCACGGCATAGGGCGGAAGATATAAGATACAGTTTGTGGCTATGTGGAGGATGATGGGTATGGATAGCGGATGCATGTAGTCAATCAACGCTATAAAGAGCGTGACCTACTACTTAGACAACACACTCAAGGGAGGGATGTGATAGCCAATCCACACAACAACGCACTTGGGTTGAGGCATGGAATTGGGGGATTTGTGATCATGGATCACCAATCTATCTTGTAGATTGACAAGGCAAGAATGCACAAGAGCAAGGGGAAACTCGGAACAATTCTCACACAATGGATAGAAACAAAGAATAAGCTCTCAATTAATTCTTGGATGAATATATATTCATGGGGTGGCTATTTATAGCCAAGGGGGTAATACAATGGTCAATGGTCTAACACCCTAAAGTCATAAAGTCTAAACCTACCTTGTCCCCTTAAAAGTCAAAAAGATAAAATCCAACAAACACTTTTGGAAAAGTAGCACAAAACTTTCCTACATAGCCCACCTGATTTGAATTTGAGTGCATTGCCCACGGGATTTGACTTTGGTGTCCAAATATGCCATTTCTAGAATACTCCATGTGGGAAAGGCATCCAAATTCGTGAAACAATGTGGGCCATGTTTTAAACATCAATTTTGGGCTTGAATAAGTGATATTATAGGCCCATTTTCTCCATCCATGCAAGGAAATATCCATTGGGCCTTTAATGAAGAAATATGTGAGCCCATTGTAGAGTCTCTATTTTTTTATTCACTCATTAGAGGTGGTACATGAATTATTCAAATCTATGAAAAGAAATAGAAAAAAAGGAAATCTAAATACATTCAATTTTCATTAATCAATGATATTTTTCACACTATGTGGTTTAAGGTTTTGTGTTTATTAAATTTATTATGAAAATTAACATCCATGTGAAAATTTATCATTGGCACACTCTTTTATTATAGAGAAATTATTTCATCCCCCCATGTCCATATGCACAATTCCCACTAATTGTCCCTTATTTGGAATCAAGGAATATTTCATTATTGATAACCTTCATATTTATTTGTACCACTTTTTATGAGGATGTTTCGATAATTATTTTTTACAATGATTGTATTTATCAAAAAATATATGTGTTAAATTCCCATGACTATAGATCTCATGAAATAATTTCATGGAAATAACAATAGTATGTCCATTTGACCTATAATTTCAATTGGAAGTATTATATAATTATAAAATATATATCTATAAATTTATTTCATTATATAAAAGTATTTTTTTTATATATCTGGAGTAGAAGTAACTTTTTAAAACTGTTATTGTTTTATTCAAAAAAATGCTTTCATAAAAAATGGGTTTTAATGAATTTTTTATAAAACATTATAATTGATTTCTGAAATACTAAAAGATAATATTTAATTAAATATATTTTATTTATCAACTTATAAAATCAAAATTATCCTATAGAAATATTTTAAATTTTTCTAAAATATTTGATTTTAATATAAATAGTGATTTCTTTTGATTTTTTAAAAAATAAAAATTATTTTCATTGAAAACTCAGATAGAGAATTCAATTTTATATTTTCATAATTTGGGTGTTAATAATTATATATAATAGAATTATTTATATTTGATTAATTGTTATACTTTATTTTATCATAACATCATTTTTCTTATAAACATATTTATATAAAACACATTTTTGTTAAATGTATTTGGTTTTCTAATCTTAAATTAATTTTTATAAAACTAAAAAATGGAATCATGAAAATTTTATTACCTAGTTCGAATCAAGATGTTCATTTTATTAAATAATTACTTTTATTTTTAGGTATTATGAATAGTAATTTTGGTAAAAGCGATAACATTAATAGAGTGTAATATGGGATTATCGAGGATAAAACAATAATTTAAACCATTAAAATAACCATACCACATGACCTTATTGTATTTTATGGATTTTTATATAAACATATTATTTTTTTGGTGAAATATTGTATTTTAAACCATTATTTTTGAATAAGAATCAGAAGATTTAATTTTATTAGTATAATTTTATTTTATTCATGTGAAATTTTATTTTGAGTATGTGAAAATAATGGAATAGTTGGACGTTTCCATTTAGCATTGGAATGAACATAAAGTCTAAAAACCATCCCATTTTTAATATTCATCAGAAAAATATTCATCTAAAACAATTTACTAATTTATTTTTGAGAGGAATATTTTTTATAATAAAATTATATAATTTCCAAAAAAATCATTTGTTTCGACATCATGTATTGAAAATAATTTATGCAACATATAGAAACTAAATATAAACAAAAGGAATCACATTTTTGAAATAGTATGTCTATATTTTCTTATGTCCCCATATATATTTTTTGTATAATTATGTTATCACTATAAAATATTACGTTATCACAATTAATGTTAAAATGATCTTCATGTAGCTTAATCAGTATAAAAGGTAAAAAATGTATCCAAAACATTAACATGTGTCACTTTTCGAGTTTATTTAGACCCTATAACCCCATATATTATATTTTTGGTGAATTTTTACTATATTGAATTTCTATCTTGTGTGTATATATATATATATATTAATATTTTAATAGATTCTAAAAAATTGCATACCCTACTTTATAAATCGAAAAATACTCTCCTCTCTTCCTCAAACATTTTGATCAATTTATCACATCCAATACCCACCCAAATTCCTTACAAATATCCCTTAACATATTATAGAACTAATATTTTCTACAGTTGACATATATAGAGGGAAGGAAATTAGATTAAAAGGATGTTCTCTAAAGGAGGTCTATAGATTTATACCAAATGCATTAATATTATTTAATATTTTACTCTGTTAAATTATTATTGAAACATGCTAAAAGATAACACCTAAACCTACCATATAAATCGATGTTGTTATGTTAATTTATTAACTAATGATTGTAATGGATTGGACCTCTCTGGTCAATTCCATTGTTAAAATCTAGTGTCAGGGGTGTTTTGGCAGGCCAATATGACTTATCCCAAAAACATTTACAAATTTCTAGTTCTGTGAACATTGTTTCCAATTCTTTTAAATGTTTCATCGGTGAGACAGATGTGAATAGTGTCCTCGGTGAGACAGATATGAATACTGTCATAGATGAGAGAAATGTGAACAGATTAATCAGTGAGACAGATGTGAATAATGTCATTATTGATATAGAAGTGAATAATTTCATCGGTGGGTCATTTGGGAATAGTTCCATCAGTTTCAGTGAGTCATTTTGTGAACAGTTTCATCGGTGTCGGTGAATCATTTTGTGAATAGAACCATTGGTGTCAGTGATTCATTTTATGAATTGTGTCATTGGTGTTAGTGAGACATATATGAACAATTTCATCGGTGAGACAAATGATAATAGTTTCATCGGTGGGTTATATTGTGAACAGTACCATCAGTGTTGTTGAGTCATTTTTTGAACAGTGCAATCTGTGTCGGCAAGTCATTTTCGGAAGAGTGTGATCGGTGCCAGTGACTCATTTTGCGAACAGTGCCATTTGTGTTGTTGAGTCATTTTGTGAACATTTCCATTAGTGTCAAAGAGTCAGTTTGTGAATAGTTTCATCAGTGTCGTTGAGACTAATGAGAACAATGATTCCAGTATGTGTACAGTGTTTCCAACTTCATACGGTTTCTCCCCAATGACATTTTCCTTAACGTAATACTCATTGAAGGCCTTGTTTTATGGAATTCATTGATTATTAAAATCCCATAAATCCTATATTAATTTCCTAAGTCTCAGGATACCATTACTTGATCAACCCACATGTTTTAATGTGATCCTCTTTTAATGAAAAAACCAGTGTATCTTAAACCGATGCTCCGTTAAATCTTCTGAAGAGATGAGATATATTCATCTTGTGTTATAACTTCTTGTTCCCTGGTGTGAGACACTAGAAACTCTAATTCATCCCATGACAGTGGTGTGATAAAATATTTATCATTAGATCCTTTCCCCTTGATGTTTCTTCCTACTTCATTCACACCCCATGTTTTTGTGCAAACAGAAAGTGTTGATCTATCATCAATATAAGGTATGATATACCTCAATTCTGGTGTTTTCATGGATATTAATTCTCAAATATCACATTTCCATGTTATATAATGTGATCTCCATGCTTTTAATGGAGTTTTCCTGGGTATAGGTTGGTGTGGTCGTGCTGCGATGTCCTCGTGTTTACGCAGTTGTCACAAGGGAAGCGATCGTGATCGATTGTGTGGATCATTCTCGTGTAAATAATGTCAAGAACCTTTTAAGGTATGGGATTCATTACGTCTCTATTCATTTATGTAAAACTGTAGAGTTAGCATCTTTTAACCCCCTTGATCACAATGGAATTGAAATAATAAATATTTGAACTGAATAAATAAATCGATATGGATCATATGTTATTTACTCTTATTTTTCTAGATAGTGTGATATATGTTAATGGTTTTTTTATCTTGGAGTTCTTGATGGAAATTATTAATGAATGTAAACTATGATTAATTGCAATTATTCTTCAAATATATAGAGGCATGTAAATGAATCTGGTCGTTGTTTTTGTAATTTGATGTTAATCAAATTGATGCAGTAAGCATGTTTAATGTATTTGTGATAGCTATGATAGATTTTTTTTAGGTTGACCATAGTTTGAACCTACAAATAATGAATCTCTAAATTCGATATTGATTAAAGAACCTGGGGTTTGATAAAAATATATTTTCTATTTGGGTTTGGAGTTACCCTCTTTCTTGTAAGGTCATGTGCCTTATGGTTTGGAGTCATGAGTTCTCATTATGTTTGAAGGTTGGATGCCTTGTTCAAGGGACAAGAGCCCAGTTGATATGATGTATATTTCCTAATGATTGTGTTGTGATGTGTGCATGGATAGTAGTTGTATTATGTGGGGGTAGGGATTCCCATTGGTTGTGGAATAATTCGATGCCTAGAGTGGCAAGATAGATCAGTTTATGAATGTGGGTGTCGGGGATGAAACTAAGTTTGATGAAATGGGTTGGTTGTGAATGATTGGATGTTTACTTAATCTTGTTGTATATTTTTCTACTTTACAATCCCCACTGCACAAGGTACCTGTTCTTACTGACCCTCCTTCCTAAAGTGGAAAAGCTTCTTGGGGTAATCCATCTGCTTTCTGTGTTTCGATTCTTTAGGGAGTATGGGTGTATGCTCTTTCAGTAGGTGTCAAAGACATGGTGGGTAGTTCATTTACACATCATGTTAAGCCCAATTTTGTCTAGTATCCTAGAAATCATTTCTACAATTCTTGGGAATATGGGTATGTTATAATTCTATTATTAAAATATTTGATAAATGATTTCAACACATGGGGTTGGAGCATCTTGGGATGAAATACTGAGGTTTGAATTTAAAGGAACTATGGATCGTGGTTGGAATTATAAAGAAATGTAATGTGGAATTGATAATGGTTAATTAATCTTTAAGGAACTAATTAATGTAAATCGAAACGTATAAAAAGGCAAGGAATTAATATAATAAATCTCTTGGAATGGTTTTGTGTTTATAGGATACCTAGTCTTAGATGTGGCAGGTGGGAGTCCGAGAGAGGTTTGCTGCATTGGAGTCTAGGACAAGGTCATTCCCATAGTGTGGATTTGCGATATATTATATTCTATACTTTCTTCTTTCTATAAACTACTCCACCCCAACCCCCCCCCCCTAGTTAGGGAAACTGACGCTCTAGTGATTATGAGCCCTATGGGGTGTTTTCCCCAACATTTTGGTGGGAGGATGGATGTATAACTACCCTTTTTGGCCCCGCTCTCTTATATTGGTAGTAACTAGTGCTGGTAGGCATAGTGGTAATTTATACCCTTATATGTGTGTACATGGAAGTAATTTATTATGGTTATTCACACACTTATATTGTGGATATAGTTTCCAATGGACTACTATAGGTGTAACATGTATAGGTTTTGATAGCTTGATGATCCTTGCTCGGTGTATGTGTTGTAATGGCTTGAGTTATAATGCCCGACATAAGATACACATTATGTGAGATGTGGGGGCTCTCAGAAACTACCAGGTTACTTGGTTACATGTACATGGTGGTTGTTCTGCAAGAGGTTCAGGTTGTGGTGTTTTTCCTAGGTGTTTGCGGGCAAAACTTTTTAGAGAGAGATTCATAGGTCGTGAGATGTTGGAGAAAAGCGGAAAACCTATGGGGATATGGTAACACAGTACCCGTGATAATCTTAATTATATTATACTCATGTATGTGATACTTGGTGTTAGTAACCATGGTGAGGTTGGGAACATAGTATACATATTTAGGTGATGAGTTAGTTTCAGTTGTTGTTCACGGTGCTTTAGCATGCTTTCATTACATTTTCGGGAGAGGCTCTAGCGAGGATCATACTGAGTGTACTATTATACTCACTCCACGTTCATATAATATTTTTTTTCAGTTCACATTGAGAAGGTTTGTGATAATAATGTTTACTACTAGCTTGGGGTTACATGAGCTGTTCGGGATTTTTGGTTGCAGTTTTTTTTACTTTCCTTTGGTTCTTGTAGTTTTCCCTTTTATTTTTAGTAGTTCTTTCATGACACTACAAATGATTACTTGGGAATTATTATATATTGTAGTCTGAGTTTCTGTTGGTTGGTGTTTTTCATATCTCTCTCTTTCGTATGTGTTCTCTTAGAGGGTAATTCCTCCCATTTGTGTGTTTATTATACCCTCAGTGCTAGTAACCAACATGGGGATACTGGAGGCGGGACTCATGGGTCACTATCTCCCTTCTCATAATGTTGGTCTAGGGGGGGATACACCTTGTTAGAAAGGGTTTGTGGCAGAGTGGTATCAGAGCTCTGGTTGAGGGCTAGGATGGAGTTTGGTGTTTGGAAAAATTGAGGTTGCATTAGTTGGTAGGGAAATTTTGTTAGGTATATCTAGAAAGTAATGAAAACAAAGGAGACTGTATGGGAAATAAGATTTTAGGGCCCCCTTTGTTATGATGCACAAACCTTTAAGATTATAGTGGCTACTTAACAAGGTGATACTGGTAGCTGGGTATAGACCTAGGCAAGGATCAAGTATCATTCTTCTTTGTAACCGTATTTGAATTGGTACACCATGGGATAGGTTATCCTAAAATGAATAAATGAAAAAAAAAATTACCAATTATTGTTGATACTTCAATATTCTAGTAATATGAGCTATAAATATTTGATATTTTTCAGGTTTGGCTCCAGTTCGACATCCTCATTAGGTTCAAGCAAAATATATACAACAGGTTGTGCAAACATATCACCTTAGGGTAGAGGTTGACAAATACAACACACGGAGGAGGAAACTCCGTGATTTTCAGCACCGGAGTCTGCTGATGTACAAGGTCTATGTTTCAGATGTAGTCCCAAACTAATGGTCAAAAAAGGTTGAGATAGCCTTCTGTTCGATCCGATCTTGGAAGGAGAGCTAGGTGTATTTAGTTGTGATGATGCTGCATGGTGTAGCGAGGTAGTGGTGGTTCTTGTTCTTCAGTGATCGCGAGGATTTGGTGATATTGTAAGAGGAGTTTTGAGAAATTTTTAGAGTCGAGTTTCTTTCATCAACCACAATGGTTTCCAATCACTAGGATCTTCTTACCCTTTGAAATGGGAGAAAGATTGTTTAAGAGTTTGGAATCTATTTTGTGAACCATTTATGATATGTTTCGGACCTATTTCTAGATGAGGAGGCTAGAGTAAGGCATTTTGAGGAGGATTTGCATCCATAGATCCAGCGCCAGGTAACCCCGTTTATACTGAATACATTTCGTGAGGTGCTTGTGAGGGAAGAGATCATGGAGAGGAAATTATACAAAACCATAACATTACTATAGGGGACTCATAATGATTCCTCACAAATCATAGTTGTGGTCTGAGGGACATGGTATTCATGGATGAAGAGTTTTCATTCGGTTGGGTGTAAGTTCCAGCCCTCAAAATCTTATTTATCCAGGGGCAGCAGCTCTCAGTCAAATTCTAATTGATCATGCACTTTTTTATTGTGGAGGATAAGGACATTAGTAGTGAGAGTACCCAACCTTTCATAGTAGTCATCCTACACCAGGTGTTCCCCTCCAAGTTCCTCCATTGAGGCAGTTCCAGCTGACGATGTAGGTTGCACCTGCTTTTAATCTGTAGAGTGTAGATGGTGAAGGAAGAGGATAAGCCCATCATGCTCCTCGTCCATAGAGAGCATATCATGACCATTGTGGTGGTCCTCATCAAGATCAGAGAGGTCGTGGAGGAGTTTGTGGTCAGCTTCATGCTTTATAGTTTCCTGCTCTAGGTGAGTCCGATGTCGTTCGAGGTACGCTTTGATTGTTTTCGACACGGATTTATGCCTTGTTTGATTCAGGAGAAACACACTCCTTCATATCACCTTCCCTTTTCCATTCTTTGGGACATGTTGTGGAGAATATTATAGTGCCCTTGGAGTTGACTACACCACTTGGAGGTTCAGCTGACTTGTTTGATGTATGTATAGACAATGAGATAGTGATGTGGAATCACTACTCTTAGAGAGATTTCCTATGTTTAGGGATACAATAATATGATGTATTCCTTGGTATGGATTTATTGTATTTAGTGTAGGCTATCGTGGATTACATCAAGAGGTAGGAGGTGTTCTTCGATGTTAAAGGAGATATAGTAGTGTTTGTTGGTGAGAGAGACCCTCATATGGGATAGAGGCATGTTCCATCCTTGTCATTCTTGGTGGTTGAGCTGATTCTGATTTCATCAGAGGTTCAGCAGTTGGTGTTTCCCGGGGTCGTAGAAGAGTTCACTGTTGTCCTTCAAGAATAGGTTGTAGCATTACCCCCTCGAAAAGAGATCGATGTTGGGATCAAGCTACTACTAGTAGCCTCTCCAATCTCTAGGTATCCATATAGGATGTCCCCTTATGAGTTACAAGATCCTCATATATCACTCGATAGTCTGTTACAGTGCGGATTTGTTTGGGTGTGTCTGTCACCATGGGGTGCACTGGATTTGTTCGTGATGATGGCTTATGGAAGTTTGTGGTTGTTTATTTATTATTGTCACTTAACAAAGTTATAGTGAAGAATCACTAACTTATTTTGTGGATTGATGATTTATTTTGTAAATTAGAGCGTGATATTTTGTTCTCAAATATCTACTTGTGGTCAGGATATCATTAGATGCGTGTAAAGGATGAGGATATCCCAAAGATGGATTTATGTTGTCTTCATGGGTACATCGAGTTCATTGTAATTTCGTTTAGTGTGAGGAATGCTCCAAATATGTTCATGGGAATGATAAATGTTGTGTTCATGAGTTCTTGGAAAAGTTTGTGGTGGTTTTCATCGATGACATCCTTTAGTACACGACATCTGAGGTGGGGCATAAGGTGCATCTGCATGTCATTTTGGGTGTTCTTCATCAACAATAGTTTTTTGGGATGTTGTCAAAGTGTCAGTTTTCAGATCAATAGTCTTGTTTCATGGGGAATGTGGTGTCCCATAAGAGAGTAGTTTTGGATCCATCAAATATAGAGGTATTTCTATCATGGGATTCCCCCAAGACAGTGGTAGATTTGCGAAGATTACTTGGTCTCATAAGTTACTATCTGAGGTTCGTAGCCAATTTATCTTAGGTTAAAACTCCTATGATAGCATTAAATAGGAAGGATCGGGCCTTTTGTGGAATGATCAGTGTCAGAAATCTTTTTAGTAGCTGAAGGAGAAGTTTTTAAGTGCTCCAGTTCGTTGTCTACCAATAGAGGGAGTTCAGCTTGATGTTTTCTATGATGCTTCACATCTGGGGTTATGATTTGTTCTGATGCAATATAGATTATTCATTTCTTATTGGTCTTAGTAGTTTCATCCCAATGATTGTAACTATGCCACCCACGATCTTGAGTTGGTGGAAGTGGTGTTTTCTCTGAATTTTTGGAAACATTACCCGATTGGAGAGGACATTGTGGTTTTACGGATCATTAGATCCTGAGGTATGTTTTCATGCATCATGACTTGAACATGCGATTATGTCATTGTATAGAGTACTTATAGTAATACAACATTAAAACATCATATACACCTGGAAGTTTAATTTTGTGGTTGATGCACTGAGCATTAAGTCACGTAGTGATGAAGTGTGTGAATCTAGTGATTCCTAGAGTGTGATGGAAGAAAATTAAACATTATATATTGATATGTGATATGTTTGGGAACAGTTTGTCTTTTTTAGATGATGGTGCAGTCATCGCTAGTGTACCATGACGAAGAGTCCCAGTTGGGGGACCTAGATATAAAGACCCATCCTTAAAACATTAATGAATCATGAATTAAATGAATAATTCACATTGAGGATCTTTTCAGGTTTAGATTTTTAGAGAATTAGGACATTACTATTACATCTCAAAGAACACAAAGTAGACACATCTAATCAGTTTCCATTTTTTCCACAAAATAAATACTCGTAAAAAGAAACATTTCTACTTCCATGTTTTAGATAGCATGTCTTTCCTTGATCCCATACTTGACCCTATTCACCTTTATGTCCTGTGGAAAACATTTCAAAAACATAGGATGAGCATAAAAATCTCAGTAAGGGATATAAAAATATGGAATGAAAACATTAGTCCATGTATACATAAGAATCAATGAAATCATTATTTACTCATAAAACATAATCACTTCAACATACCTCATTAAATCATAAGATTTATGAATAACTCATTGAAATAATTAGAGATAAAGGTAACTTGAGGCATTCATAACATTCTTAAGTAGGGAGTAACCCTCACGGTTACATTTCAAATACCCATCACAGTATATTCCATAAATATCTTCATAGATACATTAGCGTTTAACCCCTTCACGTTACCCAATACATTAGAGAGCTATATCGGGCTCACCCGCCCATAGTTTATCACGGAACCACCCGATTTCACAAACATTTCCCAGGAACCATAACATAATCATATCTCAAAAAACATGCTTCAAGGAAACATAACATTTCCACTTTTCAATCACAAGATATCACATCTTGATATTAATATAAATAAAAACATATAATAAATTCATTAAAACATTATGAGAGAAATATCCCTTTATACATTAAAAATATTAAAAGAAGTAATTTAAAAGAGATTTTAGAATCAAAGTGTCCCATACCACTTTGAAACCTTTTAAATGGTTTTAAAACATTCATGTCCATATAAATAAATCCTTAAAACCATTTTTAAAACATGGACACGGATGATAAATGTTTAAAATAATAAATCATTAAAACCATTTAAAACAATGTTTTAATAAAAGAGTCCTTTTCCATTTTGAACATTTAAATTATAAGCCACATGAAATTAGACCATTTTCAAAACATTTAAATGACTTGAGTATAGACATAATATAGATATGGAAAGTAAAAGGTGTTTTATATATACTTTATAAAATAATAAAAGTGCATATCATAATGAAATGTCTCAATGAGAAGAAATTGAGTTGTAATCCCAATCAAATATCATTCCATTAGAGCAAAGATAAAGAAATGACATAATTATGTGTGAAATTTATAAATACACCCAATATAAGTGCATATAAAGTGTTAAACAATCAAAGGTAATTCACACATACTCTTGGAAAAACAAAACCGATGACATAGATATTTAAATCAATGAAATGAGATTGAGTTATGATTTCCCATACAAGTTCGTATAAATGACGTAAGAATTTATCAATGACATGATTATGTGTAGAAATAGTATATCCACACAAGGGTTTGTGGAAATTACAACATAGATATTCCAAACATAATCTTGTAATAATAATGTCATGAAGTACAGGTTAAACCCAATGAATTGAATGTGGGTTATGAAGTTCCCTTACAGAAATTCGACAGCCTAACAACGTCACGTTGGAGTTCATAAAATGAGATGATGAGACATAAAAAGGGGTATCTCAACTCTTGGACATATCATTTACAGAAATAAGGATATATAATAACATATCCCATCATAATAAGATTAAATGACCTAACAAAAAGATGTCTTTTAGATTCAGGAGGGTGAATGGTTCCCTTGCCGATTTGGGTAACTTTCGAAACGTACACCCCATGGAAGAAGGGTCATACAATGATGATGTAAATACCCAAAAATTATAATATATTACATAAATAGTAGAATAATGGGAAGTAAATATACAAATCAATGTAAATAGTGGAAAATTTAGCATAAATCTCATGAGAATAAAACTGAGATGAAAAATCACTTATGATCACTTGGCAGCCTAACGACGAAACTTTAAAAATCATAAAATGAATTGATGAGAGTAAGAGGGGGTCTCTCATCATATAGAAAATCAAATTACAGTATGGTGAATATAAATGAACATCCTCCATAATAAGAACATGGAGCATAAAATAAGTTACATAAAAGATATTACTTGAACTGAAATAGAGAGGTCGGATCCCTTACCTCGTGTCCGACTTGACCCGATCGTTCTTTAATCTCCTTTAAATTTGGTAACTCCATTTGGTTTGAACAAAAAGTGTTTCTTGAGGAGAATTATTCCTAATGTAAGGCTTATAAGATGAAGAGAGGGATGTGGAGAGATAAAATGGGAAGATATTGGTCGAGCCAAAGTCTTGAGATTTGTGGGTAAGGTGGTCTAGGTGGGGGCCTTTAATAAGAGAGATGAGGGGTACTCTTGGAATGTTATAAAATTTACCATTATTAAAAAATGATTTTAGGATATTAAAGTACCCAAAAATATATATTTCTAGGATATGGTGATAAGGGTTATAAATCCACCCATCCAATAGTTTTTTGACAAGTGTATGTCTTAGATTTTACATTATCTTTTCATTTTATTTAAATCGTCCATTAATGAGGTAATCGCTGCATCATCATGGTGTCATAAATAAATTAATTTATTTAATATCTAAAAATTAAAACAACATTACTATTATATAGGAAATATTTTTATCTTTCCAATGAATATTTATAGTCAAAAATATGACTTGTATAACCCTATGTAAAAATTGTTTTAGTAAAACAATACTTGTTTGTGACATTTTTATTTTAACATTAAATAAAAAGTTATTAATGTCATTTTCATACACATGTGGCCCCATGGGGTCTGCAAGTTAACCCATGGATTTTATTGTTCGGCCATGACTTATCCAGTAATTGTAGAACAAGTGTAAAGGTAATTTCATATTATTATATCATTATATTTACCTTAAATTACACTAATTACCTTTAATTGCGATTAATAAAACTTAAAAGTTACTATTTACCAAAAAATTATTTTAATCCCAATGCACCACATTTTACATACTAATGACTTCCATGTGTGTCTAATTTTCTAAAATCAAATCACAAAAGTGGTAAAGATTCATTTAAATAATAAATCAGTTAATTTAACTACCACTTAGTGGTTTCACTATTCATCAAAAATTGAAGTTTTTCAGAAAAATACCAAAAAATCACCCTAAGCTATATTTGATATTAAGAATTAAAAAATTATTTCTATTTTAAAAAATTAAAAACATATAAGTTTCATTAATTAATTTAATAAATAATTCCTGCTGTCAAAACAAATAGCGTGTTTTTAAGAAACAATATCTATTAAAATATTGACACTAGTTTAAGTCCAATTTCAAATTGAAATTAATTACAATGACCACCATTGGACTAAATGTTAAAAATATATTTTGATTACACATTAAAAAAATTAAAAATATAATCATACCATGTAAATAAATTAGGCGAAAAGGTGGTTTTGATTTAAAATACAGCATTTTTCACTTAATTAAAAAATGAGCTTTATCAGAAAAATACCAAAAACATACACAATGTAAATTTTGATGTCCCAATTATAAATAAGGATTTTATTTGGTCCAATATAACATATAAAATAGTCAAAAGGTGGATTTAAAAATTGGTTTAAATCAAAAGGTGGTTAATCGACCTTTTAAAGAATATTAGAATATTTACACATAAAAATTGGATTCATTCCCATTTTAAGCCTCTAACATTTATTGGATAAATGTAAAAATATTTTAAAAACATATATAATCATTTTTTTAGTTAGTTCTATTCATTCCCACCATTATAATGGCTAGGCGTTAACTACCATTTAAAACAATATTATTTTATTATTAGAGTGCAACATAAGATTTCCAAGAAACTCGTTGTTTCATATTGGGTACACCATCGAGCATAGCGTTCCCTTTAAATTAATATTTACCTTTTATTCACAAAATGGATAATTATGAAAATTTAATATTTTTTATTTACATGGGATGTTACATCCTTCCCCCTTTTTGGAATTGCATTCTCTCAATTATAAAAAAAATTGGGCTCGAAAACTTCATTGAAAGCCCCACATTGAAACAAGAGTCAGTAAAACTGTCACTTTAAAATAATGAAAGAGAATTACAAAGGTCACCCATGTTAACCCATACTAGGATTCCATGTAGGAAAACATGGAAATTGATGGGAAAACAAAGGGTCACGTTCTGATGGTGAGTGATAGAAAACATGTTTATAAGAAAGTTAACCACCCGTAAATCAAAAACTTGTGGTGGGTTAAACGTTAATTGATTTCCCAGTATGAAAAGTTAACAGACAACACTTTAGTTTTCAGTTACTTTTCATTGGGTAATTTATTTATGAGATTGACTAAATCATAAGGAAACATACTTAATTGTCATGTAGACATTCATCTCTTAGTAGATTTCTTACACAAACTCATATTTTCTCCAAAATATGATTATTTTGGATGACTTGTTCACATTAATAACGTTATAATCCACTTCTAGAGAATCACCTAATCCAAAAAAGAGAACTATATATTTCCCATGTTTTTAGTCCAAAACCAAAACCAAAAAAATTATTCTTAGTAGGAGATCAGATAATACCCAAAAAGGATAATCCTTTATAAAAAGAAAATCTATTCTTAATCTCCAAAAATTGTCCAACAAACGCCAAAGTTAATCAAAGACCATTCAATAAACAGCTATCCATACAACTTATTCAAATTAATCCAAACTAAGATTGAAACCCAAATCATTGAAGGATTTAATCACATTGTCTTCCAAGATAAATCTTAACATTTATCTCCAAATAACATCAGTTACTATTAAACTCTGATATTGAAAAGTAATTAACCTAATCACATATCCTTTGTGATAGGTTAATCATTTACATAGATAACCAAATATCAAATAATTATTAATTCATAAAATCATCTAACTAAAAAGAATTAGTCAAACTAACCAGGGACTTCACGTAGCCCAGTGGTAGGTGATAAATACCAGTCGCACATTGGTTGTGGGTTCGATTCCTGTAGCTTCGTCCAATGTGACGAGTTGTCACACGGTCTACGTGTTGTCCTTTTTCTAGAAATACACAATTCTTATAACATTCCCCAAAAAGAGATAAAATCATCAAAAAAACCATATCATAATTTAAACTCAAGTTTATCTCATGCCTTTAATTTTCCATCATAATGTATAGTAACCCATAATTACCTCAAAAGTAAGGATCATATAAACCCTAATGGTTACATTTATTATTATTACATGAACAACCACATTGAGTTGGTTCTCTCACACATGATGCATCAGAGAACTCACCAAGGTTCAAGTGGTTAATCATGTCTCCTTGATAGTTGGTTTAGAATAACCACGAGATTCCTCATTGAATTCCCCATTTCATCTAGTCTCTTAATCAGAGAACCACCAAAGATTCCTTCAAACCCATTGTCACCTTGGTGCCTGCTAGATCCATCCATTTACTAAAAAGAAAATGGTCAGTATCAGTATATCATTAGAATCATCATATAATACTATGATATAATTATTCATGTTATCTTATACTCATTCACTTTATGTAAAAATATGACTCTTTCTGAAATCATAACCATTATGGTAATGTCACTTATGCTTAAAGTATACCCTAACCGCTAAAGTTATCTAAACCGACCTTTGGTACCAACTATAAGGACCTAGCCTTAAAACATTACATAATATTGAATTAAATTAATAATTCACAATGAGGAACTTTTCAGGTTTAGAGTTTTATAGAATTAGGACATAACTATTACATCTCAAAGAATACACAGTAGACACATCTACTCAATTTCCATTTTTTCCACAAAATAAAAACCCGTAAAATGAAACATGTCTAGTTCCATGTTTTAGATATCATGTTTTTCCGTGATCTCATCCTTGACCCTATTCACCTTTAAGTCTTGTGGAAAACATTTCGAAAACATGGGATGAGCATAAAAAGCTCAGTAAGGGTTATAAAAATACGGAAGGAAATCATTTGTCCATGTATACATAAGAATCAATGAAATCATAATTTACTCATAAAACATAAGAACTTCAACATAACTCATGAAATCATAATATTTATGAATAACTCATAGAAATTATAAGACATAAAGGTAACATGAGGCATTTATAACATTCTTACGTAGGGAGTAACCATCACGGTTACGTTTGGAATACCCATCACAGTATATTCCCAAAATATCTTCGGAGAAACATTAGCATTTAACCCCTTCACATTACCCAATGCATTGGAGAGCTATATCGGGATCACCCGCCCTTAGTTTATCACGGAACCACCCGATTTCATAAACATTGCCTAAGAACCATAACATAATCGTATCTCATAAAACATGCTTAAAGGAAACATAACATTTCCAAATTTCAATCACAAGAGATCACATCATGATATTAACATAAATAAAAACATCTTATAAAATCATTAAAACTCTATGAGGGAAATATACCTTTATACATTAAAATATTAAAAGAAGTCATTTAAAAGGGATTTTAGAATCAAAGTGTCCCATACCACTTCGAAACGTTTGAAAGGGTTTTAAAACATTAATTTCCATATAAATAAATCCATAAAACCATTTTTAAAACATGGATATGGATTATAAATGTTTAAAATAATAAATCTTTAAAAACATTTAAAAAAATGTTATATTAAAAGAGTCATTTTCAATTTTAAACATTTAAATTATAAGCCACATGAAAGTTTACCATTTTCAAAACATTTAAATGACTTGATTGTAGAAATAATATGGATATGGAATGTTAAAGGGGCTGTATATACACTTTATAAAGGAATAAAAGTGCATATCATAATGAAATGTCTCAATGAGAATAAATTGAGTTGTAATCCCAATAAAAGATCATGCCATTAGAGAAAAGATAATGAAATGACATAATTTTGTGTGACATGTATAAATACACCCAATATAAATGGATATCAAGTGTAAAAAAATCATAGGTAATTCACACATACACTTGGAAAACCAAAACCAATGAAATAGATATTTAACACAATGAAATGAGATTGAGTTATGATTTCCCATTCAAGTTCATATAAATGAATTAAGAATTTATCAATGAGATGATTATGTGTAGAAATAGTATATCCACACAAAAGTTTGTGGAAATTACAACATAGATATTCCACACCTAATCTTGGGATAATAAAATCAATAAGTAGAGGTTTAACCCAAATAATTGAATGTGGGTTAAGAAGTTCCCTTATAGAAATTCGACAGCCTGACGACGTCACTTTGGAATTCAGAAAATGAGTTGATGAGAGATAAAAATGGGTATCTCATCTCTTGTAATAAAATTTATAGCAATAAGTATATATAATAACATATCCCATCATAATAATATTAAAAGACCTAACAAAAAAGACTTTTAGAATGAGGAGGGTGAAAGGTTCCCTTACCGATTTGGGTAACTTTCGAAACGTACACCCCATGGAAGAAGGGTCATACAATGAAGATGTAAATACCAATAAATTAAAGTATATTACATAAATAGTAGAATAATAGGAATTACATACACCACTCAATGTAAATAGTGGAAAATGTAGCATAAATCTCACGGGAATAAAAGTGAGATGAAAAATCACTTATGCAGACTTGGCAGCCTAATGATGCCACTAAAAATTCTTAAAATGAATAGATGAGAGTAAGAGGGGGTCTCTCGTCATATGAAAATAAAAATTACAGTATTGTGAATATATAATAACATCCTAAAATATAAGAACATGGAGCATAAAAGAAATTACATAAAAGAGATTACTTGAAAAGAAAGAGAGAGGTCGGATCCCTTACCTCGTCTCCGACTTAACTCGACCATTCTTTAATCTCCTTTAAATTGGGTAACTCCCATTGGTTTGACCCAAAAGTGGTTCTTGAAGAGAATTATTCCTAAGGTAAGGATCATAATATGAAGACAAGGATGTGGAGAGATAAAATGAGCAGAGTTTGGTCGAGCCAATGGCTTGAGAGGTGTGGGTAAGGTGGTGTAGGTGGGGTCCTTTTATAAGAGGGAGGAGGGGTACTCTTGGATTGTTATAAAATGTAATTTTCTTATAAAATGATTTTAGGATATTAAAGGTCCCACAATTATATATTTCTAGTATTAGGTGATAAGGGTTATAAATCCAACCATCCAATAGGTTTTTGACAAGTGTATGTATTAGATTTTACAATATCTTTTCATTTTATTTAAATCGTCCATTAATGAGGTAATCGATGCATTATCATGGTGTCATAAGTAAATTAATTTATTTAATGTCTAAAATTTATAAAAATATACTATGATATAGGAAATATTTTTAGCTTTCTAACTAATATTTATAGTAAAAAATATGACTTTTATTACCCCATTTAAAAATTGTTTTAGTAAAATAATACATGTTTGTAATATTTTTATTTTTACTTTAAATAAAAAGTTATTAATGTCATTTTCTTAACAATGTGTCCCAATGGGGTCCCCAAGATGACCTAGGGATTTTCTTGGTCGGCCATAACTTATACAATATGTTTAGGACAAGTGTAAAGGTAATTTCATATTATTATATCATTATATTTACCTTAAATTACACTAATTACCTTTAATTGCGATTAATAAAACATAAAATTTACTATTCACCAAAAAATTATTTTTATCCCACTGAACAACATTTTAAATCTTAAGGACAACCATGTATGTCATATTTTTGAAAATCAAATCATAGAAGTGGTAAAATTTCATTTAAATGAAAAATCAGTTTTTTAACTACCACTTAGTGGTTTCATTATTCATCAAGAATTGAAGTTTTTCATAAAAATACCAAAAATTCACCCTAAGCTATATTTTATATTTCGAATTAAAAAATGATGTCTATTTTAAAAAATTCAAAACATATAATTTTCATTAATTAATTTAATAATTAATTCCCGCTGTCAAAACAAATAGCGTGTTTTTAAGAAACAATATATATTAAAACATTGACACTAGTTTAAGTCCATTTTCAATGTGAAATTAATTCCAATGACCACCATTTGATTAAATTGTAAAAATATATTTTTATTACACATTAAAACCAATTAAAAATATAATCATTCCATGTAAATGAATTAGACTAAAAGGACGTTTTGAATTAAAATACAGCATTTTGCACTATTCATTAAAAAAATGAGCTTTATCGAAAAAATACCAAAAACATACACAATGTAAATTTTGATGGCCCAATTCTAAATAAGGATTTTATTTGGTCCAACATAAAATATGTATAGTCAAAATTGGATTTAAAAAAGGGTTCCCCATCAAAATTTGGTTAATCGACCTATTAATGAAAATTAGAATATTTAAGCTTAAAAATTGGATTCATTCGCATTTTAAGCCTCTAACATTTATTGGATAAAAGTAAAAATATTTGAAAAACATATATATTCATTTTTTAGGGAGTTCTATTCATTACCGCCATTACAACGGCTAGGCGTTTACTACCATTAAAAATAATATTATTTTATTATTAGAGTGCAACATAAGATTTCCAAGAAACTCGTTGTTGCGTATTAGGTACACCATCGAGCATAGTGTTCTATTTAAATTAATATTAAAATTTTATTCACAAATATGGATAAATATGAAAATTAATATTCTTTATTTACCTGGGGTGTTACACTAGATGTCGCGATATAGAGAGAACAAGTTTTCTGTGGTGAGGCCCCTGATGGTTGGTTTGAGGATGAACAACACTGAGTGTTGTATCATAGAAGGTTTTTCATTTCTTCAAATATGTGTGATACGGTTCTCAGTGTGTTCCATATTTCTCCATTAGTGACACATCCTAGCATGACAATGATGTAGAGAGATTTGAGAAGTTATTTTTGGTGGCCTAGGCAGAAGCATGTGGTTTCAGAGTTAGTCTCTCAATGTTTGTTCAAGCACCACGTCCCCGGTGTTTTTATCTAGTTATTACATATTCCTCAGTGGAAGTGGGAGGACATATAAGTGGTCATTGTTACTTTTTTTACCCTGGTCTGAGGGATGTGATAATGCTATTTGGGTGGTAGTGGATCGTTTAAGGAAATCGTCCCACTTTATAGCGATCAAGGAGTCATGTTGAGTGGAATATTTGTTAAGCTAGTATGAGGAGAAGGATGTGAGGCTCCACGAAGTCCTGAGGATGATCATTTCCGATCAAAATCATCATTTTAAATATAAGTTGTGGAGTGATCACCATCATAATTTTGGTTCATAGTTATGACTTAGCACTGTTTTCATCCATAGAATAACGATCAAAAAAGCGGACCATCTAGACTCTTGAAGACATGGTGTGCACTTGTGTCATGGATTTTGGAGGATCATGGATGAGCCACCTACCATTGGGAGATTTCTCTAACAACAATAGTTGTCACTCCACCATAGGTATGGATCTATTTGAAGAATTTTAGGGCCAACCATGATGTTCTCCATTATGATGGACTGGGGATGGAGAATTAGCCATTATCGATTCAGAACTAATATAGCGTATGATAGAGATGGTTTTGGTGATTTTTGAGAGGAAGAAGGCAGTGCAAATTGTCATAAATCATATGCCGATCAGAGCAAGTCACCTTTAGAGTTTGATTTTGGGGATCATGTGTTTCTGAAGGTGAGTCCCCATTATTGGATGTGATGTTTTGGTTGTGGGAGTAAGTTGTCTCACCGGTTTGTTGGGTCATTCAAGGTGTTGGCTCATGTTAGAGCATTGGAGTATTGAGTAGTAATTCCCCCATACATGAGCAGAATAAATGATGTTTTTCATGTGACACAACTCCTTCATTTACATCATTATGACTCTCAAATCTTCTATTGGGTTGAGATCAATGTTGATAATGTTGCGACCATTGAGGAGAGGCATGTGTATATCCAATATTTCAATGTGAAGCTATTTCGTAGGTGTTTTATCCCCTATGTTCATGTCATGTGGAGATAATATAGCGTGGAGGAGAGTACCTAGGATTGTGAGTCATAGATAATCCCTCATTACAGAGGGTTGTTTTTATGTTTATCTATTTTAAGGAAATGATGATCTCTTTGTGGTTGTAGACCTTTTAATTTTATGATATGGCTTTATTTTCTTATTTTAATGGCTTGTTATCTTTTGAGAGGTATCTCAATGACTAGTTGTTCGGACCCCTTTTTTGTTTCCTTTTAGGTTTAGTTTGAATTATTGAGGATGATAATGTTTTGAGATGTATCTGATGTAATGGCCCGCACCACTCTGTTCAATTCATTTGCTGAAATATTATGACTGAGGTGTTTTGGGAGGTCAAGGTGACTTGTCCCCAAAACATTTCAAAATTTCTCGTTCTCTGAATAGTGATTCCAGTTTTTCGAATAGTCGCATCAGTGAGACAAATGTGAACAATGTCATTACTGATTCATATTGTTAACAATTCCATCAATGTCGGTGAGTCATTTTGTGAATATTGCCATCAATGTAGATGAGACAGATGTGAACTGTTTCATTAGTGAGACAGATGTGAATAGTGTCATCGGTGAGACATATATGAACAGTATCATTGGTCAGACAGATGTGAAAAATTTCATCAGTGGGTCCTTTTTTTGAATTGTGACATTGATTTAAGTGAGTCATTTTGTGAATTGTGCCATTGGTGTTAGTGATTCATTGTGTGAATAGATCCAACAATGTTGGTGAGTAATTTCTCGAACAGTTCCATCGGTGTCGGTGAGTCATTTTACAAACTCTACCATCGGTGTCAGTGAGATAGATGTGAATAGTGTCATCAGTGTGACAAATGTGAATAGTGTCACCTGTGAGACTAATGTGAATAGTCTCATCAGTGAGATAGATTTGAATAGTTTAATCAGTGAGATAGTTGTGAATAGTGTAATCAGTGAGTCATTTTTTGAATAGTGCAATAGGTGCCAGTGAGTCATTTATTTGAACAGTTGCATCGGTGTCTTCGATTCATTTTATGAACAATGCAATCATTTTCGATGAGTCATTTTTTTATAGTTACATCGCTTTCTGTGAGTCATTTTGTGAACAGTTTTTTCAGCATCGATGAGATAGATGTGAACAGTGTTTCCAGAATTGGTAGGTGTTCAATATTTCCATCATCCTACAATTTCACCCCTTTGACGTTTTCTTTGAAGTAAAACTAATTTATGGATTTTTTATGGAATTAAGGCCAACTCAAAACCCATAACTCCTATATTAATTTCTTAAGGCTTGGGATGCCTTTACTTGGTCAATCTAAATTTTTTAATGCTATCAACATTTAATGGAAAATCTAGCTTATCTTAAAGTTGTTATCCATTAAGTATTCTAATGGGAGGAGATATCTTCCTCCCTTGTTCTACCTTCTTGTTCCCTGGTTCAAGATGATCAACCCTTTCCTTTTTCACATAGGAGTGCTGTGACCACAATCCCTGGATCATTTCCCCTTGAAGTTTCTTCTTGCTACACGCACATCCCACGTTTTGGTGCAAGCAACAAGTGTTGATCCATCACCGATAGAAGTTATGATTTACCTACATTATTTTGTTTTCTTCAATAATAATTATCCCATTTCAACGTTCCATGTTATGGAATGTGATCTCCATGTATCTAGTATAGTTTTCTTGGGTTTTGGTTGGTGCGGTCATGCGATAGTGTCCTCAGGTTGATGCAGTTGTCGTTGGGGAGGCGATCATGATCTATCACATGGATCATTCTCATATTAAGAACATCAAGAAACTTTTGAGGTAGAGTATTCATTTCTTCACTATTCTATTATGTGAAACTATAGATTTATCATCTTTTATCACACTTTATCAAAATGGAATTATCATAATAAATATTTGAACCGGATAAATAAATAGATATGGATCATATGTTATTGACACTAGTTTTCCTAGATAGTGTTATATATATTCTTGATTTTTAGCTTTTTTTTTCATGATATAAATTGGTAAAGAACATAAAATGGGATTAATTTTAATTATCTTTCAATGATATTGAGGCATGTAAATGAATCTGGTAACTGTTGTTGTAATTTTATGTTAATAAAATTGATGTAGTAAGCAAGTTTAATTAATTTGTGATAGATTTTATAGCTTGCTGTTTAGGTTTCCCATAGTTGGACCCCACAGATAATGAATCGGTTAATTAATAATGGATTACTGTACCAGCTATTTTATAAAAATATAATTCATGGTAGGTTACTGATTTACCCACTTTCATGTAATGTTGAGTGCCTTGTACTTTAGATCAATGAGTTATCATTATGTTTGAAGGTTGGATGCCTTATTTAAGGAACAAGAGCCGAGTTGATTTAATATTTTTTCCCTACTACTTGTGCTATGATGTTATCCTAGATGGCTATTTTGAGATGTGGGGACAAGGATTCCCATTGGTTATGTCTGTAGTTGATGCCAAAAGTGGCGAGATGCATAGGTTTATGCATGTGGTTTTCAGGGAGGACACCTTAGTTGATGAAATGTGTTGGATGTGAATTATTGTATATTTTATGAATCTTGAATGTTGTGTATCCACTTTAATTTTCCCACGGATCAATGTAATTGGACTTTCTAACCCACCTTCCAAAAGGGGCGAAGATGCATGGGATATTCCTTGTTCTTTCTGTGATTAGATTCTCGAGGGAGTATGGGTTTATTCTCTAACTATAGGTGGAATAGACATGATGGGTAGTTCATTTAATCACCATGATGAGACCCCTTATGTTTAGTATATTAGAATATTTTTCTAGAATGCAAGGGAATTTGGGAACATAATAATTCTGTTTATTAATGATTGAATAAATGATGTTATCCCATAGGGTCGGTGTTTCCTAGGACACAATGTAGAGGTTACAAATTAAAGGGACTGTGGATCTTGGTTGGAATGCTAATGAAATGTTATTTGGAATTGATAATGGTTAATTAATATTTATGAAAAACATTATCATAAATTAAAACTAATAAAAATAGTTGAAAGTAATATAATAAATCTCATCGAATGGTTTTGTGCTTATACGATACATATTCGTAGTAGTGGAAATCGGGAGTCCGAGAGATGTTAGCTGCAGTTCAGTATGAGTCTAGTTAATTCCCATAGTGTGGTTGTGAGCTGTATTATATTCTCTACATTTTTTAATTCTATACCATACTACACCCTGTCATTTAGGGAAACTCACTTCTCAAGGATTCTGAGCCCTGGGGGTGTTTTCCCCAACATTCCGACGGGATGAAAATTATTGACTACCCCCTTTGGCCTTGATCTCTTCTATTGGTAGTTACTTGTGTTAGTAGGAATGGTGGTTAGTTTTCAACATATATGTATGTAGAGGTATGTAATGTATTTTGGTTATTCACACACATATTTTCTGGATATTGTTTTATGGACTACTATAGGTTTTACGTGTATAGGTTATGATTCCGTGAGGATCCTTACACTGTTTATGGGTTGTAATCACTTGAGGTAGAACACCATATGTATCATATAGGTTATGTGAGAAGTGGTGGCTCCCAAAAACTACTTTGTTTCTTCATTACATGGATGAGGTGGTTTTGATGCACAAAGATCATGTTGTTGTAGTTCACCCAGGTGTTTACGGGAATGACTTTTTGGAGGGAGATGATTAGGGAGCGCGACATTGGGGAAAAATAGAAAAATAGTGTTGAATTGGTAGTGGGGTAACATTGATATTCTTTATTATATTATAATACTCTATGTGATACTTGGTGATAGTTTCCATGTTGAGGCTGGGAACTTAGTATGCATGTTTAGGTGATGATTTAGTTTCACTTGTTCTTCAATTTTCATTAGCATGCTTTCATTACTTTTTCACGAGAGGCTCTCAGGAGGATCCTGCTAAGTATATAGTTATAATAACCCTACAAACATATAAACTATTTTTTATGTCTCTTGTAGAAGTCTGGAGATCAGGTCGGTTACTACAATCTTGGGGTTGTAGGAGCTGTTTGGGCTTTGTGGTTGTTTCCGTTTTTTACTTTCCTTTAGTACTTATAGTTTTCCCTTTCATAGTAGTAGTTCTTGAATGAAATAACATATGTGTACTTTAAATTTATTTTATATGTTACTCTGAGTTGGAGTTGGTTGGTTTCTGTCTTATCTCTCTCTTTCTCATGTGTTCTCTTAGTGGGTAATGCCTCCCAGTTGTTTGTTTATTATACCCTCGATGCTAGTCACCAACCTGGGGCCTACTGGAAGTGGGACTCGGGGGTCACTCTCTCCCTTCTAACATTGTCATCCAAGGATGGGTACACCTTGTTTGGAGGGGGTCGTGAGAATATCCATCTCTTTTTTTCCACAAATTTTAAATGAAACCATCATTTTTGTGCACGGAGGACATCCCCCATATGGACCAATGTAATCTTTTTCCATCACCAAAAACCATGAATATTTATAATAATGAATTTAATAATTATATATTTTATTCTTGAAATAGTTATAATTTCTTAAATATAATATAAAACTTCATTTTCCACTTTTCAATCCTTTTAAAAAAATTAAATCCATTCAAGCGTATGATTGGATTAACACTTAAACAAAACGATTATATTTTTTTCATAACTACATAAAACTAATATTATATATAAGTGTATTTAGGGAAATAATATGATTTTTTTTCATAATTATAGAGTTTTTATATATAATTTACCATATTTACGTTATTATAATTTAAAACATTAAGAGTAAAACATTTGTGTGCACAACATACCATATCCATGATTATAACACAATTTATTTATCGCAACTATATTACATGGGTTTCAATAAAAGAATAGATGATTAATATAATTAAAAACTACTATTGGATTAATATTTTGGGTATTTTTAATCAATTTCCTCTTTGAACATGGTCGACAAACCGAAGAAAATTTGAAATTGTGAAATAAGCATCCTCAAAACACGTAATGAGAACATAAACGAATATGCAATTTATGAAAAAATTGAATAAATATAGTGATGTTAAACAAGAAAATATACTTAAATAACAATATAATTCATATTTATTGATGTACAATAATTAAATTAAATAAATGGAGTATTGAATGTCAAGGTAACTTATATTTTTATCAATTTCCCTTCATTATGTAAAAGTTTGATGTTATGCACCTAATTTCATTTATATGGTGTGTATAACACAATATTATATATGTTATAACATAAATAATATATATATCTTTGTTTTTTAAGAATAATCTCAAATTATTCTATCCATGTGGAAATGAATTGATACAATGTGCTTAGGATTTTCCTATCTCCATTTCAATTCAAAACATTTTAAATCTTATTTATTGACATTGTAATGAAACTATTCTGTTTGAATTGATCTCTAATTTTTTTATTCAAATTTTAATATTATCTTATTTGCATTTAAATATTTTTATATAATCACATATGATATTAATTATCATATCAAATGTTATGTTCATTAGAGAGGTCATATTTTCCTCAATGTCATTTTCCTAAACATGTTCCTTCTCATTCACTATGATTTTCTTCTATGGTGTGCATAATAAAACATAAATGAATTTTTAAATATTAATTAATGACATTAATAGGAATTATATATCCATATCATAATCATTCATTCAATGAAATTTTATATTAAAATTTTCAATGTAGAAAAGTATTTATAATATAATCTACATTTTATTCTATATCCATGTTTTTTAAAATGTTATAAAAATGTTCATTTCTAAAATATTAATCATTTCCTAAAGATATTTTAGAAACAAATGACATTATTTTAAATTGGATTAAAATTAAAATTGATAACATAAATACATTTTCCACAACTGAACCTCTTTGAAAAATTCATGAAAATGATGTTTTTTTAATGTTTACAAAATGAACTGATTTTCCCACTTTCATGACCATTATTTTACATCGAGATTCATTTTTTATTATCCATTTTTATTTTTAATGGTTAGTAAATTACAAAATATTTTCGATTTGTTTATTTATATTATTATACAAATAAAATTGATATTCTACATAATAATGACTATACTGTACATTTAAATGATTTTTATTCATCAAATACAACACATGTTGATTTCACATAAGTACTATTTGTGACATTTTATAATGATAGAAAACATATTCTCCATTTGGATAATATTCAATTATTTCAATGATATTATCATGGATCTCATTTCATTTCCATGATTTAATGAAATTATGAATGGGATAATGATTGTATTTATGATTATTTTAATTAAATTTCATCTCAATGTACATTATTCCTCTTATGGTTCCTGGAAATTGAATATGATATCAGTTGGTTCTATTATAAAAAATGGACTAGTGGATATGTTATAAACAAAGGATGGGTTGTAACCTTATAATCCAAATAATGGCCAATCTGTTATAATTCTTCAATGAAATGGGTAATGATTATGTAATTGAGATAATTGTGTTGGAAGTTTACAATATTTGTTATTTCACATGTAAGAGTGTATGTAATAGTGATATGATGCTGATGTTCAATAAGACCAACATGTTGTATTTATTCATTAAAATATATTTTAATATACCTTTTGATTTTTATTGGTATCACATGGATCATGTTTACGATTTTCATGACTCTAAAATTTCATAAATCAATATTCAATTTCACATGTTTTATTATCCTTGTATAGATGGGTATGAAATATCATATATTATACCCATTTAATTTAATAATATCATCATATAATTATGCACATTGTTTTCTCACTAATAACATTGAATTGGTAATTATTTTGATTACCATTACTAAGCATTTGAGTTCACATTTATTATGTTTTTATTTTACCTAATATATGAGGAATGTGGTTATATAAATTATTCATTGGAAATGTATAATTTTTGAAATAGTATTTTTGACATGCTGAAGATATAATGTGAAATAGGAAAACCATGTTATAATTTGAGAAATAATTATTTGAAGATACGGTTTTATTATGTAAGAATTTATTCTAATTCACTAAAACTCAAATCTTAAAATATAAATGGGTATATAAATGATATTATATTTACATGTCACTTTTAATGATTTTTATAGTTGATAATGTATCATGTTTATTATTGTAAAATATATAAATGTAATGTTTATGTTCATAAGACCATATACATGTATTCATGTTTGGGACTGTTATATTAATGTTATTGGATATTGGAGGTTATCCTTTTCAACAATGATATAGGATATTCTTATTAGAAATTTGTTGAAGGATTTGGGAAATAGCAATGAAATATATTTTCATATTCTATACATATGTATATTCCTCATTATCGTGTCACTAACAATTTTGTATTCTGATTCAAGTAATTTTACATGGTTTTTTATAAATTGTTCAAATTATTATTATTGTATTCCCATTTATATATGTTTAGTTTATGCTTAATCTATTATGATTATGATTATGACCACCTATATGGAATAAATAATTTTATCTCATTTTGTACCCCTTATATTAAATCTAGTATCATGAATTATTATATCTTCCATTTTCTAGGTAGTGAAGAAAAATACAATATATGATAATTCTAAAATTGTGTCAAGTGAGTCAAATTTTTGAATTAAATGTAGTATGTGTTATAAAATAATTGTTTAATATTTATAACTTATAATTTTAATAAAATTTTGGGATCTTTTGTTTTAATTTTTATTTATAATATAATGGATAATCCGGAATAATTATTTAATTTCAATGTCTGATATTACTTCTTCATATCAAAAATCATTTATATGAGTATATTTTAGAAGATTTTTAAGTCAATGAAAACTATCAATTAATGATTGTATATACAAATCAATGTTCAATAATTCTATAAATTAAACTGGCATAATATTCATGAAAAAATGTAAATGACCCTAAATATTCAATTCTTTAATATTAACGTTTAATATTGAACATTAAAGAAAACATTTAATATAAATAATGAATTCTTTTAAAATTACAATAAAGATTCGTCATAAATGATGGATTTTATAGTTTTATTAATTTAATTGGTGTTCAATTAATTTAATCCCACGAATAAGTCATTTCATCTTATTTTCAAAAATTTATATTTACATCACCTAATTAAAATGGGGGTAGGTAATAATATTTAAATATTTTGTAAGGCTATAAAAATTTAATGAAAAAATTAGATGGGGGACATATATGTAAATTAAGGAACATAGAGAATGTTAATTATAAAAATATAATAAATGAAATAGATGATAATTTGAGTGATTTATTTCAAATAGATTATTTGAATATGTATTTTAATTATATCCTTGAGATCATATAGATGAAAAAAATTAAAAAAAATGTTTTTGTATTTATAATTTTTAAACATTATATACTAAATTTAACGAAGTAAATGGGTTAAATTTATATAAATACAATAAGATGACGTTCTATTAAAAATTATAACAATACAGATTATTTTATATGAGAGTATAAATATTATTATATATTCTAGTATCAGTCAAGAACTAAAAATGTTTTAAACAAATAATTGTTTTGTAAAAAATTAATGTATTGATTAATTTCACTTTTAAAAAATAATTATTTAGTTCTCATAGAAATAATGTTTCTATATTAATTCATCATAGATAATGTGATTTTTTTAAATTTATCATTTAGAGGATACAGTTTTGTATTTTGAGTGAAATATATTTTATTATATATAAATTTATCATGTAAAATATTTTTCAATGATTATATACATTTACAACAAGATTAAATTTTATTGTTGATATAATATATTGATTCTTGATGACTATCTAATGATACATGGGAGATAATTTTTTAAGGAATCCTAAAGAGATTGAGAGATGGGAACATGATCCTTATATGTAATTTCTTCTAGTTATAACAATCCTTAATAATAATATTCATTAATATATTATTTTTTTATTTATAAGATTGGTATAGAACTCCATTTTAGTGTATGGATTAACAATAATCTCTTATGTATGGTTTATTAGGTTATGAATATAAAATAAATAACAAATTTAATGATTTGTGAGGTTCAAGGTGAATTTTAAATCTTATTTATGAGATATTATTCACTTCACAATTGAGAATTTGAAATTTCAAAATTCTATAATGATTTTTTTGTGATATTTATGTCGTAATTTTTTAGGCCTCTTTTCTACATGTTAAAATCTATGAATATAAATCCTACATAAATAATAATCGTTGAAAATAAATTGTTTAGAGGAAAAATAGTTAATCTAATGTCCATATAATATTGTGTTGGAATATTATAACTGTTGAGTTATAAAATGGAGTTTCATTAGTGTTAATGAAATCATTACTTTTTATATTTATAATAAGTAGATCTTCAATCAGTGTTATAGTTGTGATTAATTTCTAGGTAATAATGATGAAAATTATTGGTTTCTAATTTATCTGTGACCATAATATGGATATAAATTTATTTAATTCAAATTAAATGATAATTTTCCATTTTATTTCATTATATAAATTTCTAATAGTTATATTGAATTTATTTGATGATTTAAATATCATAAAAACTATAATTTATGGGAAAGAAAATTAAATATTTATTAGTAATTAAATCAATATATTTTTTTATTATTGAGAAATTTTATTCCATATATATTTTCTTGAATTAAAAATATTTTTATTACTTATAATAAATATATGTTGTCTTTTCATAATGGTGAATAGTTTTTATTATTAATATTTTTTTCAAACAAATTAAAACGATTTATATAATGGATTAATTTAAAAAATATTTGTTATATGAATATATTAATAGTATATTTTATAATAATATGTGAAAATTATTTAGGAGACATTTTTTTGGAATTTTCGAAAATAGTTGATTTTTCAGGGAATAGTGAAAATAACTATTTTTTAAAAACATTCAATTATTTTCATTAAATTATTTAATTTAAATTGACCATTGTGTTTTAATTTTTTTTCATTACGTAATACATATAAACAGTATTTATTATTAATCTAATTTAATTCATAGGAATCAACATTATACATTATTATGGTATAAAATCATGTTTTAGCTTAAAATAATTTTTTCAATGAAAGTCATTTAATGCAGAAAATGAGTTTTACACAATAAACTAGATTAAAATATATTGAATAATTTTTTTAATAAAATATATATTTTATATCTTCCAAGAAAATTGAACATTCATTTTCTACTTTTTACTAATCTAATAATCAATGAAAATTCATTTATATTCTTAAAAATGCAATGTCCTAATAAAAAATTCATTTCATTTTGTGAACTTATATAAAATTTATTAATTATCCTAAAATAAAATGAATTTTATAATTTTAAATAAATATTTTAAATCATAATGACCACATTTACCGTTGATGGAAATTTCCTTTTGGTCATCATGAATAATAACACTAGTAAAAAATAGTTCACCATAGTAAAAGGGTAAATTATGTAAATCCATGATAAAAAAAATGGTATAAAGATAAATAATTTTATTTTATTTTATTATTGGATGAAATTATTTTATGAATTATCTAATTATTCCCAAATATATTTTTATTGGACACATTTCAATGAAAACGATTTAATATTATTTGATTTTAAAAAAAATTCTATATATGTTCTATCCCTCACTAATAAATGGGAACCACTCTCCTATTTTCTACACACATGTGGTGACTTTTATCTCATCCAATTACATCCCATATATCTTACTAACATACTTCCCCACTTCCAAATATCCTTAGATTCATTAAAATATCCACCATAGTGGGAAAAAGATGTACACCAAAGGAGGTTTTCAACAAATGATATAAAGCACATCACTATGACTTTTCATTTTTTTAATTCTTCTCTCCACTCCTTGAAACCTCTATTAAAAACAAGAAAATATAAAATATATTTATGAAAATTATAATTAGATTTTTTATGTAAATGTAAACACATTTATCCATCTCTACTTCTAACTACTAGTAAATGAAACCATTGTTTGTATTTACAGATGACTACAACGTAACAGAATGATGAAATTTATTTTCCGTCACATCATTCCATACCTACTTAAAAATATTTAAATTTAATTTATGTATATGATATTCCAGAAATATTTATCATTTTCATAACTTAAATTATTTATTATTTTCTTTCATTTCAATCTATTGAAAAATGATAATTTGTGTCGTGCGTATATATTGTTTAGCACCCCCTTACTGAACATGGTTTGTTTCCAATCAGCATCTCACACGACTAGAATATATAAATTAATGTAAAGATAGAATATAATATTTATTATAAAACCCATCATTCTAATGAAATTAAGTTATACTTACCTTCATTCCCATATGTCTACTGAAAAATTGAAACTGAAAACATGTTTATGTATGGACTATTATCACCATAATATATTTCAATTTATTTTTCCAATCACAAAAATATAATTGGGTGTAAATGTATAATTAATGTATAAAAAACACAATAATTTCATAGTTATTATTTAGGATATGATGGTATGATGGCCTATTTTAAAACTATAATCAAACAAATTCATTTTGAAGTTATTTAGAAACATCTTCAGAATATCTGACATATACAAAACCAATTATGAAATTAAATATTTTCTAAATAAATTGAAATATATTTTTTATTGGTATGTTACATATATCAAATAATTTTTTTAAGAAAATAAATAAATAAAATTTTTTATTATAGAAGAGTTAATAAATGTACGTGATATATTTTACTCATGTTAAGGGACAATTTTCCTTAACAACACATTTTAAATGTTTTAAATATTTATTTTGTAAGTCATTTTTTCATATAAATATTCATAAAATAAAACGAAAGTATTTAAATTAAAATAAATAAATTATAATGTAATTTTTAGGTTATGTCTTTGATATTATATGTAATTTTTTAATTATATGGAATTATTCTGAGAACACATGCTTTGACGACATGTGATTCCGAGGCCCAGTGAGCCCAGAATGGAATTTTGAGCTTCTTTTATGGTACGTTCAGTATACGTGCCATCAGATTTTTCTACCTTTTGAAATGTTGCTCAGATCGAAAATATGATGTCATCGTTGAACTCAATATGTTGGGATTCTCTTAGAAATGACATAACTTTGGCCGACAAGGGCCGTGCGTAAATGTTGTTTTTTTGAATTTTTTAGAAAAATAATTAATTAATTTAAAAGAATTATTTTATTTATTTTCTCACCATTGAGTAGAAAATGACGATGAGGCGGTGCACTAACAAGGTGGTGATGAGGTGTATTAATGATTCTCATTAATGTCTCATATCACGTAGCGTAACGATGAAATAATGGAAGCATAACACTGATGATGTTTCATAAATGAAATATCATAACGACGTGACATCGCAACATAACGGAAATTATGTGACATGTTTCCTTTTAATTATTTGTCACATTAGTGGAACGTCAATGATCTAAGCCCTAGAAACCAAGAGGGAAATAGGTATATAAGAAACAAAGAGGGAGGTATCATTAAATCAATAGATCAAATAAATCCAAAATAGATCAAATTTTAATCCAATAGAATAATTTTGAAAAGATTTCGAAGAAAAAAAAGGAGTTATACATACTAGGAGAAGACTCCAGCTTTGATTGTGATTCGATCTACAAAGAATCGATCCTATAATAATCGGAGATGAAGCCAAGAGTTAGAGGGATATAAGTAATATTGAATAAACCCTAGTTTCCTATATGGTTTGAGATAGTGGTTTAAGAAAACACTATATTCTAGGGTCTCCTGAATATATACGAAAAAATAGGAAATATAATAACACGGTGTAAGTCATATGCCACGAAGAAATGGGGATTGACATGAAACAAGATTACAATGTAAGGTAAGGTTTTACACCATAATAGAACCCGATAAAAATAATTTCTAGAGTCCATTATATGGTCAAAGGTGAGATTTTAAAAAATAGGGAAATAGACCATTCCATAGGAAAAAACCACAATGAAAAGTAATGTGGCTGAGAAGAAGGATACGCCAAAATATAGCTTCATGACATAGTGACCCCAAAATTGGAAGAACCAAATGAGTTTCACCCTCTAATAATCCATGTTTTTGACATATATTTATTCCTTATTTATTATAAAAGATGAATAACGATGCACTGGCGGGTCATCACTGACTTCTATATGCCTCAATGAATAAAGCTGGAAGCAATATCGACATCTTGAAACCACGAGGATGAATTCTTCGACATCGAACATCAAAGAAGTAGGGGTTTTTTAATTTAAAACATTCCTCTCCATTCTTTTTGCTAGAAAGGATGAACATGGATCAACCCACAAATAGGTTGATCCACAATTCGTTTGTTTTTGCGAGAGGGTGACATTTCATTTTGGATTTTTTCAGCTGGGGTTGAATTATCATTGTTGTTACTACTAAAATTCCCAAACCTCCCTGGATTATTAAGATATAATGTGGAGGGCGTGGGCCAACACAAAAAGGCCAGAGCCCCTCTATTTTGGGTGTTATTCATTTCCAAAATCTCAAATTGACGGCATGAAATATTTGAGACCTTCATGGTGAAGAGGGAAATCATCGAGGGCCATAGATATAGACATCACAATGAATGGACCACCGGATCGTGTTTGGTAGTCTCCCAAAGGTCCAATCGCCATAGAAGAACCAGTTGCGTACTGTATGGGGGGACAGTGGCTCACCGGCCATGCCGGTGACTGGGTAGAGCGGCGTGCCCGTTGGAACACCGAGGTGGAAGGAGGCCACGGCCAACCGGCTCTGGAGATAGCAGGAGACGCGGTTACTCACTCCATAGGGAGGGACGACCTGTGATTAGGCCATCCGGGTGGATGGCGAGCTGTGGTATGTCAACTGTGGCTGGAGGAGGCCTCGCGTCCACATGGCCAGTGTGGGACGTATGTGGCACGGCTGCCGCATCGAATCTAGAAGGCCCATTGCCATCATCCCTTGCGATTAGGCCCCTTGTTGGCAGCCTACGCCCCTGCCAGCGTGTCGATACCACATCGGCTGGCCGAACCCATGACCCATTGGGCCGGTCCCATGCCTAGTGGTACAGAACCGGACCAGGGAGCCAGACCCGCACACAACAGGCTAGAGCTGTGCCAGCTGGCTAGACTTACACCTTTCGGGCTAGGCAGGATAAGACCGGGTCATCGGGCGACCTGACAGGCTAGACCCCTAGTCGAACCGCGCCAGGTCCAGCAAGGCCCATTGGGCCTGGCCAACATGCTAGGCCGGACCAGATCGACCTCACGACAAACCGTTTCAAGTTATGTTTGACTAATTGAACCGAGGTAATTGGGACCCCCATGTCTGGTTGGTCGGGTCGGTCTGACCGGGTTGGACTAGGCCCAGACACAACCGGCCCCCAGTTTACTAAAACGACCATATCTTGCAAACCGCGAGTCTGATTGACGCTTCATCTATGGAGTAGAGACCGTGAAGACTGGGAGTTCATTCTAATATAAAACACATAAGTTTTGGACGATTTTAGAGTTTGGCTGGGTTGGATCGGACTCGAATCCAACCATCCCTTTTTACTAAAAAATCTATAACTTAAATACAATGAGTCTGATCAATGAACCATCTATTGAATTGGTGTCCTTACGATCAGACGGTCCATTAGGTTTACTCTATGAGGGACATAATGTATGTTGAGGTATGAACGATGGATTGAGGAGCGTATCCTCACCGAGTTAAGCGTGAAAGGTGAGAGAATCTAGTGGTTGGTTGTGACATGAAGAACGTATAGTGATTATATGAGGGTCAGCACCTAGTGATCCAGTTTGGATTAGAACGTAGAGATCCTATGTGGGTTTACACCAAGCCAACCTATGTGGGTCAACACATAACTATACTTAGTGGGTTAGCACCTATCGATCCTGTTTGGGTCATCACCTAAAGAACATGTGTAACATCCCTGGTAAATAAAGAATATAACATATTTCATATTTATTAATATGTTTGAATTAAATCTTATTTTTACTTTGAAAGGGTTGTTATTTTCGATAGCGTACCCGATACGCAACAACGAGTTGCTTTGAAATCTTACGTTGTACACTAATAATATAATATTATTATTTTAAACGGTAGTCAAATGATAGCCATTGTATTGGCAGGAATGAAAAAAACTAAATACAATATGATTATACATGTTTGTTAAATGTATTTACATTTATCCAATAAATGTTAGAGGCATAAAATGTGAATAAATCTAAATTTAAGCATAATTTACATTAAAAAGGCCGATTTATCATCTTTTAATGGAAAATCGTTCTTAAATCAAGTTTTGGTCACTTTAATACAATCTATATGACCAAATAAAATTCTTCTTTAGAGTTGGAACATCAAAATTCACTTTTTGTAAATTTTTGGTATTTTTCCGACATAGTTCATTTTTTATTGAATAGTGAAAAATATTGTATTTTAATTCAAAAGTGCCTTTTAATATAATTTATTTATATGGTTAGATTATCTTATTAATTGGTTATAAAGTGAAATTAAAATATATTTTTAACGTTTAATCCAATGTTTGTCATTGGAAGAAATTTCACTTTGAAATTGGACTTAATCAACTGTCCATCTTTTGATAGTTATTATTTCTTAAAAACAAGCTATTTGTTTTAACAACAGGAATTAATTTTTAAATTTATTAATTCCACTTTAATTTTTTTAATTTGGATAAATGGAAATCATTTTTGAATTAGAAATATCAAATATATCTTAGGCTGATATTTTGGTATTTTTCTGAAAAACTTCAATTTTTAATGAATAGTGAAACCACTTAGTAGTAGTTAAAAAATTGAATTTTTCATTTAAATGAAATTTTACCACTTATGTCAATTAAATTACAAAAATCCGACATTCATGGTTGTTATGAAGAAGTAAAATGTGGTTCATTAAGATGAAAATAATTTTCAGTGAATAGTAACTTTTCACTTTTATTTACCGCAATTAAAGGTAAATAAGGTAAATCAATGTAGAATGAATATTATAACAATTAAAAATTAACTTAACACTTTTCCTAACCTTATTGGTTGAGTCATTAACAACCATGGGCATCATTGGGTCTATTTTGGGACCCCTTTGATCCACGTGGAAGTGATAATGACAATTTGGATTAATTAATTTAAACTAAAGGACAAAATGACACAAACAAAAATCTTTTAGTAATTAATTTTTATGTGGTGTTATATAAAGAATACTTTAGACAAAAAATATTATTTTGAAAGATAAATATATTTCCTATATCATGGTATTTTTTTTATAATTTTTAGACATCAAATAAATCAAATTATTTATGACACAATAATGATGCAATATTTACCTCATTAAAAATGAATTAAAAAAATAAGATTAAAATGATTAAAATATTATCCAAAACATGTCAAATTATGATTGGATGATTTTATTTTGACAATTACTAATCTTATCTTCGAATATAATGATTATTGGACCATTAGAAACTGAATATCATTATATAATAAAATAATAGTTTCACACTTTCCTAAAGAGCCCCTCCTCCCCCTTATAAAAGGATACCACTTCTAACCAATTCCTCACTCATCTCAAGCCATTTGGATCGTCCAAAATCTTCCCAATTAAGATCTAAAAATCCCTATCCTCCACTTAGAAGCCCTAACATATGAAAAAGGCACTTCATGAAGTCCATTGGTTTAAACCAAAGGGAGTTACCCAAATTAATGGTAACAGTTTCTCTTAAATTGTTTTCTTTTATTTTACTTCTCCAACCCCTAAAATAGTTTTATTTCATTATTTTGTAACAACATCAGTATCCTCAATATAATAATATTTTATTATAAGAAGGATTCGAACTACACTTACACACACCTCCATCTAATGGATAAAGAACATAGTGTTTTTTTGGATGCCAAACTAACGCCTCACGAAACGATGATTGTTCAATTACATCTTACCGCCTCTCATGGTGGCCATTATGATGGAACTGTATTTATATATGATATATATTATGTTTATTATTTCATTATGAATCTGTACTTTTCATTTATATTATTCCTTTATGGTTTTCATAGTTGGTAAATACGATAATCTGATTTGAGGAAGTGCGAACAACCGCCCCCTCAAAGTGATTTGATTCGTTAATGCCTTATGTGGGTGGTATAAAAGATGGAGTTAATGATATTATATATGATATTATACTGTAATTATAACATACTGATGTATAGTTATGTTTTATTTCCATTAAAAAAAATAGAAATGAAAGTAGTGTTCATGTGTATGTACCGCTTACCGTCTCCATGAACGGTGCATTTCATTTCTTACCTATAAATGTTATCAACTATTATAAATACATGTATATACTGGATATATATGATATATATGATATATAAATCCTGAATATCATTCGGGATATAATGATCCTTTGACCACATCAACAACATGTAATTATAAGAAGTCCATTTTTAACTCAAGTACCAAATGTTGACAAAATGAACATTATTAACTTAAATGGTTACATAATGTTTATAACATGGTAATAAGTGATATAAAAGGAATAAGAAACTTGAAAAAGGTTCTTAAGAATGTATAAATTAACTTTAATTTATTATTCAAGATATTAAATAACGATCAAGTCATGTCGGACACGGGGTAAGGGATCCGACCTCTCTCGTTCTTTTCAAGTACTATCTTTTATGTCATTTCTTCTATGCTCCATGTTATTATGTTGGAGGATGTTATTTTATATTAACAATAATGAAATTTGTATTTTAACATGATGATATACCCCCTATTACACTTATCAATTCATTTTATGTTTTTTTAAGTGGTGCCGTTAGGCTGCCAAATTTTCATAAGGGATTTCTTATCTCACTTTCAAATCCGTGAGATTTCCATAGTTCTCCACTTATTTATTTTATGTGGTGTATGTAAATCCCATGAATGTATTCCCTGTGTAATACACTTTAATTTATGGGTAATTACATCTTCATTTTATGATCCTTCTTTCATGTGGTCTATGTTTCAAAAGTTACCAAATCGGTAAGGGAACCTTTCACCCTCCACTTTTTAAAAGACTTATTTTTGTTATGTCTTTTAATTTTCATCTTCTTATGTTGGGATATTTTCTTCTATATCCTTATTGATGTAAATTTTATTTCCATGTGATTAGATACCCTTTTTATCTCATAAAATCATTTTTTTAATTTTAAAGTGACGCCGTTAGGCTGTCGAATTTTTGTAAAGGGACTTCTTAACCCAATTTCAATTCTTTGGGTTAAAATTCTACTTGATGATTATATCATGCTATAAATATGTGTGAACGACCTATGATTACTTTACACTTAATATCCACTTATATTGGGTGTATTTATATTTGTCAAACTTAAATTATGTCATTGATTTATCCTTAATCTAAGGATACCGTCTTTATAAGGGACTGCGTCTCAATTTGCATTCCATTGAGACTTCATTATTTTTATGCACCAATTCACTCTTATATGGTTTATATAATGTCCTTTGACATATTATATAATGAATCCTTTTATTATCATGATATTATAAGGTTATGATTAAATTTTATTTCTCAATTATTTGTATTCAAGCGTCTCACATTTTGTTTAAAACTCTTTAACTAAAATATCTTTTTAAATGTTTTAAAGAATTATTCTTCTAAATATTTATCCTTAATGTCCATGTTTTAAAAATTGTTTTTAGGATTTATTTATATGAACATTAATGTTTTAAATTGATAATTCCTTTAAAATCTTCATAGTGGTATGGGACACTTTGATTCAAAAATATATTTATTAAATGTTTTAAATGGTTATGAAAATGGTTTTATAAAGCATTGTTTATTTCAATATCTTGATATGATATATTGTGATTGGAATGTGGAAATGTTATATTTCTTTTATGCTTGTTTTATATGTTATGTTATGTCTATTCGTAATTGTTTATGTATATGGGTGGTTCCATGATAAACCCAGGGCAGGTGAGCCCGAGATAGCTCTACAATGCATTGGGTAATGTGACGGAGGTAAATGTGAATGTTTCTCCTAAGAGATTTAGGGAATATACTGTGATGGGTATTCCAAATGTGACTCCCTATGTAGCTGTGATAGCTAAATGTAAGTATGCTATGAATTCCATAAGTTACCTTTATGATTTATGATTTCTATGTGTTATTCATAAATCTTATGATTTTGTAAGGTATGTTATGATTGAAAATATTAGTTTCATCTATTTGTAATTATTTATGGGATAATGTTTTATCTACATAATTTATAACCCTTAATGATCTTTTTATTCTCATCCCAAGTTTTTGAAATGTTTTTCATAGGACTTAAAGATGAATAGGGTCGTGGAATGGATCAAGGAAACTTCGTGTTGTCTAAAACATGGAACTAGACGTGTTTCTTTAAAATGGTTTTTATTTTATGATAAAATGGATACTGAGTAGTATTGTCAACATGTAATATTCATGTTTTTATGTAATAGTATGGCCTAATTCTCTAAAACTCTAAGCTTGGAAATATCCTCAATGTGAATTATTCGTTTAATTCAAGATTATGTAATGTTTTAAGGAAGAGTACTTATAGTTGGTATCAAAGCGAGGTTTAGACATCTTTATGGATTTGGAGTTTTTATTGGACACATGGTTTGTTACTTTGTCTATTATTTCAGTTAAATCCTTGTTTTATATCTTTTTCAGATCAAGGAATGTAAGTTACAAATGGAAGGAGGAGGATCTCAAATGACATTTCAATCTCCTCCTGATGACATTCATGCAATAATTATTTCAAATTCATGTTCGGATGATTGTGAAACTTTTTCTAGCATATAACTCACTTGCAAGAAGTTGTTTGAGATATCAAACACCTCCATTATACGTCGTTAGCATCATGGATCATGGGTTGTATTTAGAAAAATCCTATTTTCACAATATTCTCATATTTTCAAGAATGGTAAACATTATCAAGGCATTTTCAAATATTTTACCTTATCCTAAGATTTTGAAGCATATTATGATTTTAAAAAAGGTGCTGAAGAAGGATACCCTTGAGAAAACTATTTATATTTGATATTAAAATATTGTCTCTCAGCACATACTTATGGTATTTTAAAATGAATGTTAATTGAATGTTTCAACTCAAATTCAGTTAGACTATTTTATAGAAATCGTGTTTTATCAGATGTTTTGAAATTATATGTCATACATGATTATTTTCCAAAACTTTTTTTTCTGTGAACACCCATATGACCCATGTTGTACAAGGTGTATTTGGATGGAGGAAGCATATGATTTTGAAGGATCTCTAAATCATTGTTTCAATGCATGGACCTTCTACCTATGTGAACAAGATGACGATGAAACCAAATAGACCCCATAATCGAGGTATGATGTTCTTCATTTTGGGGATTGTTTTATTTTTTTATTTGGTGTTGAAATAATACTTCAAGAATTAAGATGTTGAGATCACAATGAATTTGGATGAAAATGAGAGGTATAAGGAAACTATTGAGGTTAGAACATAATAGGGTTATTTTTGTGTTTTATAAAAAGGACAACCCGTAGGATGAGTGACAACCTGTCGCATCCAGCAAGGCTGCAGGAATCGGACCCACAACCAAAGGGCGACCAGGACGAATCGCCTACCACTAGCCTACTTGATGTCCCTGGTTAGTATGAGTTATCATTTTTAGTAAAATGTTTTTATGGAACAACAATAAGTTTATTTTTGGAACTTATGTTTTATAAAATGGATATACTTAGTATTGAGAAATGATTTAGTGATTAAGTGATAAAAGGTTGTTGTGGAAGACGTTCTCTCTTTTGAGGAAACACTATATGCCAAAGGAAGATATAATACTCTGGGATTTCAATTGTGGAATAATGGTTAAAATTATAGTTTGGAAGAATCTATGTTTTTTTTATGGACACATGATGATTTGATTTATTTATGAAAATGATTAACCTATCAGGAAGAATATGTGATTAGGTTAATTACTTTTCAAAATGAGACATTATGAGTAACTGGTGTTACTTGGAGATAAATGTTAAGATGTATCTTGAAAGTCTATCTAATTAAATCCTTATGAGATTTGGGATATAATAAAAGTATGGAATAATTTTGAATAATTATAGGGATAATTTTTTATTTAATGGTCTTTGTTGAACTTTGGGTTTTGGTTAGACAATTTTTGGGGATTAAGAGTAGTTTTTTATGTAAAAGTTTATCTTTTTGGGGGATTATCTAATATTATACTAAATTTTTTGGTTTTAGTTAATATTTAATGGCATGGAAAATATATAGATCATCATTTGTGGATTATGTGATTCTCTCGAAGTTGGTTATAGAAATCTTAATATAAAAAAAAAGTCATCCTGAATATTCATTATTTTGAGAAAATATGAGTTTGTGTTAGAAATATAGTAAAAGATGAATGTCTACATGACAAGTAAGTATATTTACTTATGTTTTTGGTTAGGCTCATTAATAAATTCCTCAAATAAAAGTAACTTTAAACAAAAAACTAGTCCGTTAAATTTTCCTACTGGGGAATCAAAGATTGTTTAACCCATCACAAGTTTGTGATTTTCTGGTGGTTAAATTTTTCCTAAGCAAGTTTCCTAACACTCTCCATCAGAACATGACCCTTTTGTTTCTCCTCCATATCCATTATTTCATGGAATATTAGTATGGGTTACTCAGGTGACCTTTGTGCTTCTCTTTCTTTCTTTTAAAGTGATAGTTTTACTGACTCTTTTTCTGATGTGAGACTATCAATGAAGTTTCCGAGCCTTTTTTTTAAATTGAGAGGATGAAATTCCCAAAAGGGGGGACTGATGTAACATCCCAGGTAAATAAAGAATAATACATGTTTCATATTTATTAATTTTTTTGAATTAAATATTATATTTACTTTAAAAGGGTTTCTATGTTCGATAACTTACCCGATACGCAACAATGAGTTTCTTTGAAATCTTACGTTGCGCACTAATAATATAATATTATTATTTTAAATGGTAGTAAACTCCTAGCCATTGTATTGGAAGGAATGAAAAAAACTAAATACAATATGATTATACATATTTTTTAAATGTATTTACATTTATCCAATAAAAGATAGAGGTGTAGAATGTGAATAAATCTTATTTTAAGCATAATTTACATTAAAAGGCCGATTTATCGTCTTTTAATGGTGAACCCTTTTTAAATATAGTTTCGGTCACATTAATACATTATATATGACGAAATAAAATCTTTCATTAGAATTGGAACATCATAATTTACTTTGTGTAAATTTTTGGAATTTTTCTGACAAAGTTCATTTTTAAATGAATAGTGAAAAATATTATATTTTAATTCAAAAGTGCCTTTTAATCTAATTTATTTATATGGTTAGATTATCTTATTAATTAGTTTTAAAGTGAAATTAAAATATATTTTTACCATTTAATCCAATGTTGGTCTTTGGAAGAAATTTCACTTTGAAATTGGACTTAATCAACTGTCCATCTTTTGATAATTATTGTTTCTTAAAAACACGCTATTTGTTTTAACAACATGAATTGATTTTTAAATTAATTTATTCCACTTTTATGTTTTGAATTTGGAAAAATGGAAATAATTTTTTAATTCTGAATATCAAATATAGCTTTGGCTAAATTTTTGGTACTTTTCTGAAAAACTTCAATTTTTGATGAATAGTGAAACAACTTAGTGGTAGTAAAAAAATGAATTTTTCATTTAAATGAAATTTCACCATTTCTGTGAATTGAATTTCAAAACTACTACATACATGGTTGTTATCAAGAATTAAAATTTGGTTCATTAAGATAAAAATAATTTTTGGTTAATAGTAACTTTTGACTTTTATTTATCGCTGTTAAAGGTAAATAAGGTAAATCAAGGTTAAAATAATATTATAATAATTATAAATTACCTTAACAAGTGTCATAAACTTATTTTTTGAGTCATCAACGACCATGGGAATATTTGGGTCTATTTTGGTACCACTTTGATCCACATGGAAGTGATAATGACAATTTAGATTAATTAATTTAATGTAAAGGCCAAAATGACATAAACAAAAATCTTTTAGTAATTAATTTTTATATGGTATTATGAAAGGCCTATTTTAGACCATAAATATTATTTTGAAATATATAAATATTTCCTATATCATGGAATTTTTTTTATAATTTTTAGACATCAAATAAATTAAATTATTTATGACACAATAATGGTGCAGTATTTACCTCATTAATAAATGATTTAAATAAATAAGATTATAATGATTAAAATATTATCCAAAACATTTCAAAGTCTGATTGGATGATTTTATTTCCACCATTAATAATATTATATTCTAATATAATGATTTTTGGACCATTAGAAACCGAATATCATTATATAATAAAATAATAGTTTCACACTTTCCTAAAGAGCCCCTCCTCCCCCAGATAAAAGGAGACCACTTCTAACCAATTCCCCACACCTCTCAAGCCATTTGGCTCGTCCAACATCTGCCCAATTAAGATCTAAAAATTCCTTTCCTCCTCTTAGAAGACTTACCTTAGGCAGAAGGCACTTCAAGAAATCCTTTGGTTCAAACCAAAGGGAGTTACCCAAATTAAAGGTAATCGTTTCTCTTAAATTGTTTTCCTTTATTTTACTTCTCAAACCCCTAAAATCATTTTATTTCTATATTTTGTAACAAAACCAGTATCCTAAATATACTAGTATGTTTTTATAATAAGGATTCTAACTACACTTACCCACACCTCCATCTAATGGATAAAAAACATAATGTTTCTGTGGATGGAAAACTAACGCCTCACGAAACGATGATTGTTCAATTACATCTTACCTCCTCTCATGGTGGTCATTATGATGGAACTGTATTTATATATGATATATATTATGTTTATTATTTCTTTATTCTTCTGTACTTCCCATTTATATTATGCCTTTACGGTTTCCATAGTGGGTAAATACGATAATCTCATTAGAGGAAGTGCGAACTACCGCCCCTCAAAATGATTTGACTCGTTAATGCCTGATGTGAGATGTATAAAGGATGTATTTAATGATATTATATGTGATATAATACTGGAATTAGAATATACCTTTATACAAATATGTTTTATTTCCATTAAAATAAGAAATAGAAATGAAAGTAGAGTTCATGCGTACGTACGGCTTACCGTCTCCATGAATAGTGCATTTCATTTCTTACCTTTAAATGTTATGTAATATTATAAATACTTGTATATACTGGATATATATGATATATATTATATATAAATCATGAATATAATTTTGGATATAATGAACCTTTGACCACATGAACAACATGTAATTATAAGAAGTCCATTTTTAACTCAAGTAACAAATATCGACAAAACGAACATTATTAACTTAAATGATTACATAATGTTTATAACTTGGTAATAATTGATATAAAAGGAATAATAAACATGAAAAAGTTTCTTAACCAAGTATAAATTTACTTTAGTTTATTATTCAGGATATTAAAGAATGATCGTGTCATGTTGGACACGAGGTAAGGGATCAGACCTCTCTCATTCTTTTCAAGTACTCTCTTTTATGTAATTTCATAATGCTCCATGCTCTTATGTTTGAGGATGTTATTTTATATTAAAAATAATGTAATTTTTATTCTCACATGATGATATATGCCCTATTACTCTCATCAATTCTTTTAAATAATTTTTAAGTGGCATCGTTAGGCTGCCAAATTTTCGTAAGGGATTTCATATCTCAATTTCAAATCCGCGATATTTACATTGTTCACCACTTATTTCATGCATGTGGTGTTTGTACTACACATGAATGTATTCCCTATGTAATAAAATTTAATTTATGGGTAATTACATCTTTATTTTTTTATCCTTCTTTCATGTGGTGTATGTTTCGAAAGTTACCAAATCCGTAAGGGAACCATTCCCTTCCTCTTTTTAAAAGACTTATTTTAGTTATGTATTTTAATTTTCATATTCTTATGTTGGGGTATGTTCTTATATATAATTATTGATGTAAATTTTATTTCCATGTGATGAGGTACCCTTTTTAACTCATAAAATCATTTTCTGAATTGTAAAATGACACCGTAAGGCTGTCGAATTTTTGTAAAGGGACTTCTTAACCCAATTTCAATTCTTTGAGTTAAACATCTACTTGTTGATTATGTCGTTATATAAACATGTGTGAATGATGTATGATTATTTTACACTGAATATCCACTTATATTGGGTGTATTTTTATTTTTCACACAACAATTATGTCATTGATTTATCCTTAATCTAAGGATACCGTCTTTATAAGGGATTGCGTCTCAATTTACATTCTATTGAGACTAAACTATTTTTGTTCACCAATTCAATCTTATATGGTGTATATACTGTCCATTGACATATTATATCTTGAATCCTTTTATTCTTATGATATTATAATGTTATGATTAAATTTTAATTCTTAATTATTTGTATTCAAGGGTCTCTCATTTTGTTTAAAACTCTTTAACTAAAATATCATTTTAAATGTTTTAAATAATTATTATTCTAAATATTTCTCATTAATGTAACGTTTTAGAAATGGGTTTTAGGATTTATTTATATGGAAATTAATGTTTAAAAATTATAATTCCTTTAAAAGCTTCAAAGTGGTATGGGATACTTTGATTCACAAATCTATTTAGTAAATGTATTAAATGGTTAGGAAAATGGTTTGATAAAGCATTGTTTATTTCAATATCTTGATATGATATATTGTTATTGGAATGTGGAAATGTTATCATTCATTTATGGTTGTTTTATGTGTTATTTTATGGTTATTGGGCATTGTTTATGTATACAGGTGGTTCCGTGATAAACCTAGGGCAGGTGAGCCCGAGATAGCTCTCCAATGCATTGGGTAACGTGAATGAGGTAAACGTGAATGTTTCTCCTAAGATATTTAGGTAATATACTATGATGGGTATTCCAAATGTGACTCCCTATGTAGTTGTAATAGCTACAATGTAAGTATGTTTTGAATTCCATAAGTTACCTTTATGATTTATGATTTCTATGTGTTATTCATAAATCATATTAATTTTTAAGGTATGTTATGATTGAAAAGTATTGGTTTCATTGTTTTGTAATTATTGATGGGGTAATGTTTTATCTCCTTATTTTATAACCATTACTGAGCTTTTTATGCTCATCCCATGTTTTTGAAATGTTTTTCGCAGGACTTAAAGATGAATAGGCTCTAGAAATTGATCAAGGAAAAGTCAGGCTGTCTAAAACATGGAACTAGACGTGTTTCTTTTCAACAGTTTTTATTTTATGATAAAATGGATACTGAGTATTATTGTCTACATGTAATATTCATGTTTTTATGTATTAGTATGGAATAATTCTCTAAAACTCTAAACCAAAAAATATCATCAATGTGAATTATTTGTTTAATTCAAGATTATGTAATGTTTTAAGGTCGGGTCCTTATAATATGTGTGGATCCGCAGCAACGCCTCTCGATAAAATATGATGATCTATCTTTAGGAATAATCATATATACTTCTTTACGTGAGTTATATCTCATGTGAGATGTGTCTTCTACTTTGTGCTATGTGTTTGAGATCTTTCTTTATGGTATTACCTCTTTTGTATTATTTTGTTGTTGTTTTCCTTCGTGGATTACTGAGAGACCTTAGAGGGTATCAAGGTCCCTACTATGTGTTGCTATACTCACCCCTGGCATGGGATTTTCCCCCACCTATTGTTTCTTGTGCAGAAGTCGATCATATTTTGTTGGAAATTTGGGAGCTAGTACTGATGGTGCTCAGATGCGATCGATAGACATGGAGTGTTGCAGGGATGTCTGATGGAGAGTTGTAATTACCCTTTAGGTTGTATCCCCGGCGGATGAACACTGAATCTTATACATATTTTTCATTAATTTTCAATTAGTTGGTATTGTATTATAGCCCCTTTACATTTATTTTATGCACATTAATCATACTATTGGTCCCTTGTGGTTGTTTTATTACTTTTCTTTCCTTTGTTGTTATATTTTTGTAGTTTTCCCTATCTTTGTGTGTATAGTTTTAAAGTTAATGCCTTCCCTTTTTGGGATATGACTTTCCAGTGCTAGTAACCTAACCCTGGACTATAGAAGGTGGGTTTGTGTATATCATGGAATGGGCCACAGGGACGGGTCATGAAAAAGTGGTATTAGAGGGTGGTCGGTTCTACTAGAAGAACTTGGAGTCTGTAATTTTTCTCAATCGGGGAAATAGTATAAAATTGACTTGAGTTTGGAATTCTGTCCAGGGAGTCCAGTGTTGGTTCGGTGGCCAATGGATCTATACACCCAGACCCTGAGTTGGTTTTTATGACTCAGTACATGAAAACAATAGTCGTGTGTGTTTTGGAAATGTCTTTCTCTTGATCTATTTGAGTCATCTCACCAGATATAAATTAATGACCATGGTAGATCTATTTCTCTACATGATGCCTCCATGAATATGTCCAGCCAGGATTACATTGATTGATCATGACGATGGTCCACTGATAGATGAGATGTCGGTGCAGGGACCACTTACAGCAATAACACCTTCAGGTGGTGTACCAACATCACCACCACCCTAAGTGTAGTGGTTTCTACCAGCCCCACCTATGGACAGTGCACACCGACTGAGCATGCAACAAGATATCCAGAGACACATGACTCTATGTTTTCTAGGAGAGATATATCCTTAGATAGTTGAGGACTGGATGGAGGCTGTGGCATAAGGTTTTTTCTTGGTAGAGACACCTACTTATGAGATGGTAGTTCTAGATGCTAGAATTTTTCAGGGAATGAAAATGAGATGGTGGAGCATGATGCTTTAGACACATGAGAAGGTGACCCTTGTCTAGTTAGACTTCAATACCCTCATTAGGTTGGAGTTTGTAGTAGTGACAGTACACTCAATTCATATTCAAGAGTGATTGCACCTATTGTAGGGCAGCATGACTGTGGACCAGTACTTAGCAATGTTTTCCGACCTCTCCCGCTACTCCATCGACATGTTACGTGACCCTTTCTTCAGCGACCTGGAATTTGAGTTTGTAATTCGATGAGAGATTAGATAGCTGATGATTTGTCTCAACATCCTGAAGTAGGCTGGAGTGCTAGAGCGAGCACTATTGGTGGAGAGTTTCCTAGCTGATCATGCACTTATGGTGAGAGCCACTATCGGGCGATAGGTGACTGATTTATCTGAAGTAAGTAGTAGGTAGATGGAAGAGAGGCCCAAACATGCTAAAACTTTTAGAGGATGACCCCATGACACATGTTGGGAGGTGCGGAGCTCATGAGGAAGAGGAGGTCGTCTAAGGGATAGAATTTGATATTGTTGTGGTATATAGGGGATCATGGATCTTGACTATCCCACTCTCCATATAGATGACCAGCAGGTGGTCGAGGGACCACCAAGGCATCGATAGTTGTTTGATAGAGGAGGTATGTAGGGTGGAGGGTGTGGAAGAGGAGAAGGTTGAGTGGAAGGTGGAGGATGATTGTTTGTGGTACTACAACCACCACCTCCAGGAGGTCCACCACGAGATTTGGGACTTGGTCGATGGGGGTGGGGCTAGTATCAGGTGATGGAGACCTATGACCACGGTGATCCAGAGATGATTAGAGGTATGATCTGAGTGTACTCCACCTTCGGTGATGTTATCATAGACAAAGGTTCCAATCACTCTTTCCTTTCCACATACCTCATTCGAGGCCCATTGATTCTGGTAGAGCTATTGGCTTGATCCTTATGATTATAGACTCCTACATGAGGGGATTCTATAAATACACACCAGGGCCGGCAGTGCTAGCTTACGCTAGGAGGCGAGAGCTTCGGCTGAGATCTACTAGTATAAGTGTTGAGGCCTTCCGATGTCATCTTGGGTATGGAATGGTTATCCACATTCCATACTCAGATCGACTATTTTAGGCACAAAGTGTAATGTATCTACGACGATGGGACCGGGTTTTCCTTCACCAGCGAGGAGGGAATCATTTCATCACATGATAGACTTTTTCGGAGGAGGGTGTAACCAATCACTCACATGTTGGCTAGCCTCACCCTCATTACGGTGGACAAAATGAGTACGATAATTCTTATAGTGGTGGATGATTATGACGATGTCTTTGTAGAAGATGTCTTAGGACAACCCCATAGTCGAGAAGTAGACATCAACATTGACTTTTACCCAGGGATGGTACCGATATCAATACATGCATGTCAGATGGCTCCCATAGAGCTTATTGAGATGAGGGTACATATGGGGTACTTGAAGAGGAAGGGGATTGTGAGGCCCAACATTTAAAAATGGAAACACCTGGTGTTGTTTTACAAGAAGGTAGATGGGAGTTGGATACTATGCGTGGACTTCCGGCACCTGAAACGGGTGACCATGAAGAACAAATATCCACTGTCGAGGATTGATGTCCTCTTCGATCAGATGAAGGGGAGAGGTGGTTCTCGAATATCGAACTCAGATCAAGCTATCATCAGCTTTAGGTGTGGGATGGAGATATACCTAAGATAACCTTTAGATGTCGGGACTGCAACTATGAGTTTTGGCGATGCCTTTCGGCGGGACAAATTCCCCAGTAGTGTTCATGGGACTCATAAACAAGATCATCCAGTTGTACCTTGATCGTTTTTTGGTAGTCAACATTGATGAAATCTTGGTGTTCTAAGCATCAGAGTAAGATCATGCTACACACATGCGGATAGTCCTTGATGCACATTGAGAGCCCCAACATTATGGTATGATCTCGAAGTGCTAGTTCTGGATTTGGGAATTCCACTTTATGGGACACATCATCTAGGAGGCATGAGTTATAGTGGATCTGGTGAAGGGAGAGGAAGTGTTTTCTTTGGAGACACCCTAGAGTGTGACTCAGGTACAATGTTTCTTAGGATATTCTAGGTACTAACAGATGTTCGTACACAACTTTTCCAATGTAGCATCGCTCATTTCAGCTTTGAAAAATAAGGAAAAACCCTTCGTGTGGATTGAGAGGTTCCAGGAGGGTTTCCCAGAGCTATAGTGGAGAATGATGAGTACACCCATCTTGAGACTACCAGAGGAGGGAGTTGGGTATATAGTTTACTATGATGCATCAGGGACCGGACTGGCATGTTTCCTAATGTAGGAGAAAGATGTGATCACCTACAAATCACACAAGTTGAGGTAGCATTTACAAAACTACGTGACCCATGACTTGGAGTTAGCAATAATGGACTTTTCCATGAAGATATGGTGGCATTACTTATTGGGTGAATGATTTACCATCTACTACAACCAAAATATTATACGGTATATCTTCTTACAGAAAATCCAAAACCTGATACATTGGATATGGCTAGTGTTCCTTAAGAAATATGACTTTGAGAAAGTCTATACTCATGGGAAGGGGAATGTGTTTCAGACTCACTCAGAAGGAGGTCTAGTTTATACCTACTGAGAGAGGTGATCGAGTAGCTAGTTGCGATGAAGATACCCTTTATGGTTAGTGATGGAGAATCATTACTCCAGTCTATGACTATCAGTCCCTTACTCTTACAACGTGTTGGGGAGGAGAATCTTCTGGATGTTTATTGCGAGTCCTAAAGTGATCAGATATCTTCAAGACATGCTCCTATTGTATTTTTGAACTATATGAAGCACATCATATGTTTCAGAGGATGCATCATAGTACCAGTGACTTCAAAGGAGGATGCGTTGAGGGGGTTCCATAAATCACCTTTGGGAGTACATCTGGGAGTGGCGAATATGTACCAGGACCTCTGATGTTAGTACCTGTGTCACGGGATGAAGAATGTAGTGGCCGAGTTATTTTCACGATGCCTCACCTGTCAGCAAGTGATGGACTAGCATTAGGTTCCAATAGGAATAGCCCTGCCACTCGAGGTACCAGAGTGGAAATGGGATGGTATCTCAATGGACATCGAGATGTGTTTACCACGTACATCCATGATCCACGACACTATCTGGGTGATCGTTGAATGACTCACCAAGTCAAATCAATTCCTACTAATTCATGAATAGGGAACATTATAGGGATTGGGACACCTATAGGTCTAGGATATATTGAAAAATCATAGGGTTCCTTCGACGATCGTCTGATAACATGATTCTCACATTACATCCTGGTTTTGGATGGGATTACAGGAGGCGTTTGGGACGTAGCTATGCTTGAGAACATCCTTTCATCCCTAAACAGATGGTCATAGGGAGAGGTCCATACAAGCCCTGGATAACATGCATCGTGCTTATGTATTGGATTTTGGTTACAGTGGGGAGGACCACCTCCCACTAGTAGAGTTTTTATACAGCCAAAGATTTCACTCCAGCATTGTCATGGTACTATTTGAGGCCTTGTATGAGAGGCATTACTAATCACCTTAATGTTGGATAGAACTGGGGGAGTTAGCACTCATTGGTCTGGAGTGGGTACGGGCTACCACCGAGAGTATGATGATCATCCTAGAGTGGATGTGGACTTCACAAAGCAGGAAGAAGTCTTATAGTGATAGAAGATGGAGACCCTTGCAGTTTGAGGAGGGTGATCATGTTAGTTTTATCTCACCTCAACAAGGATTGCAAAGATTTTTCCAGGGTGGCATGTTATATCTAAGGTTCATCATACCCATTTATATCCTAAGTACAATTGGAAAGGTGGTGTACCGCCTAACTATTCCCATAGAGATACACTATGTGCATGATTTTTTCCATGTTTCACAGATGAGGTGGTACAAGAAAGATCTATCACACATCATCAATTGGGACGAACTAGACATTAATGATGGGGCGAATATTGTGGTTTTTTGAATGGAGATATTGGATTGACAGGAGTGGTACCTAAATGGGCAATCCATTCTTAGGGTGGGAGTCCAATGGAAGCATGGGATCCCTAGGAGAGAACATGGGAGTGGGAGCTCAGATTCGTGCTCAATACCCTCATCTGTTTGTTTTTTTTGGGATTTTGGGCATGTAAAGAACTATGGATGGGAGAATGTAATGTATCAGAAATTCAATGTATTTTTTTAATTAAATGAAATTATGTTAAGTCCACATACTTTGACGACACATGACTCTGAAGCCTTGTGAGCCTGTAATGGAATTTTTAACTTTTTTTAAAAGTACTCAATCAACATGCGAGAGGGTTTTTATATATTTTAAACTGGTGATTGGATCAAAAATATGAGGGCATAGTTGAACTCAAAATGCTCGGATTCACTGATAAATGAATTATCTTCAACGAAATGTTCCGAGTGGAAAATATATTTATTGTACATTTCGATAAAAATAATAAAATAATTTAAAAGAATTATTTTATTTTATTTCTCACCATTGAGTGGTGGGTGGCGACGCGGCGGTGCAGTGATGAGGTAGTGAGAAGGAACATTATTGAGAGTCGTTAATGTCCTGTATCACATAGCGTAATGATGAAATAATGGAAGCGTAATAGTGACTCTGTTTCACTAATGAAACCGCATAATCACACAGTATCGCAGTGTAACTGAAATGTTGTGTGGTGTTTCCATTTAATTAGTTTTTAATGTTGGTGGATCGATTATTAATCCTTGGTGATTCTCTAGTGCACCTATAGTAGTCTTCCTCTCCAATAAAGAATGACACACCGAAAGATCAACACTGACATTGATGTGCCTCAAAGAACGGAGATGAAAGTGACGTTGTCATCTGGAAACATCAAGACAGAACGCATCGGCGTCGAACATCAATGAGGTATGGGGTTATTTAATATTAAAAGTTACAACACCTTCATTTTTCTAGAAATGACAAACACAGATCAACACACGAACATGTTGATCTGTGATTTGTGTGTTTATGCAAGATGGTGACATCTCTTTTGGGATTTCATTATCCGATGATGTATTATCATTTTTGTTTGAAATAAAATCCCCATACCTCCATTTATTGTAAACTTTTATGATGGTGGTAATGGGCCGAAATGAACAAGGCATGAGCCACTCCATCGTGGGTTTTCTTCATGGACAAACTCTCAAATCGATGGCAAGATATATTTGAGACTTTCGCAGTGAAGAGCGTGATCTCTGGGGGCTATAGACGCAGGAGACATGAATAACAGACCACCAGAGTGCATTTGGGGGTCCACCAAAGGTCCTGCCTCCACACAGCTGTCGATGATGGTAGCCCGTAGTGGAGTCATCCATGTGTAGGATGGTGGGATAGAGGGATGCTGGCTAGGTGGAGTAGTGTGCCGAGGCGGCAGGAGGCCGCAGTGGAAATGAGAGTTGTGGCACCGAGCGATGCGTGGAGGTATAGTCCTTATCCAGGCCATTCGAGTGCCTGGAAAGCCATAGTCCGTCGACCATGGTAAGAGGAGTTTCATTGTATCCTGGGCTAGTGGGGTCCGGATGGGGTGCGGCTGCCACATCATGGCGAGATTTTTCACCACCGACCGCCCTTACGGTCGGGCATTGGGTTGGCCGGTTGTGCCCCCAGCTAGTGGGTCGGACCAGCGCTGGTGGGCCAGACCCACACGTAGTGGCCAGACCCATGCTAGGTGGCTAGACCCGTGCCCTTCGGGTCGGGAATGATGAGACTAAATCACCAGTAAGCCCGACAGGCTGGAACCTAGGACAAACAGGTTTGGGTCCATCATGGCCCATTGGGCCTGGCCCACTGGCCAGGCCGTACCAGACCGACCCCGACCCGATCTGGGTCTGGTTGAGTCCGTCTAATTGTACCAGTTTATTTGGGACCCCCGGGCCAGGTTTTTCAACTCATTTTTACCCGGTCAGACTGCTCCCATATACATGTGGCCCCCAGTATACTAAAATGCTAATAGCTTGACAACCGTGCTTCCGATTAATGAACAGTTAGTGGATTTGGGACCCTTGATAAGGATCTGTCATTATAATATACTGCAGTTGAGTTTGGAGAAATTTGGAGTATGGTTGGGTTGGATCAGACTCGAATCGAACTGGACCCTTTTTAATAAAAAGAATATAACTTACAGGCCAAACGTCTAATCGACGCATTTTTTGTAACATTTGAACACATACGACAGGACGGTCCTTGAGAGTTAATATATGTGGGACTTCATGGTAGCTGAAGTATGACAGATGGCTTGAGGATTGGGTCCTCCCAGAATCAATTGTGTGAGGTGTGTGAATTTAGTGGCTTGCGGTGATGTGAAGAACATATAACAATCCTAAGTGGGTTAGAACCTAGAGATCCTGGTTGGGTCAGCATGTTTTAATCATGCGTGGGTCATCACCTAGAGATCCTGTGTGGGACACCACCTAGCGATACGGAGTGGGTCAACACCTAGCGATCCTATGTGGGTCAGTACCTAGAAACTCTTTGTAGATCAGCAGTAGTGCCTCTCGACAAAATAAGATCATCCAGCTTTACAACTAATAATATTTACTTTTGTGCTTCAATTATACCTGGTGTGAGCTGAGTATTTTGCATTGTGCTATGTCTTTGATATCATTCCTGGTGGTATTACCTCTGTGTTATTTTCCTTTGTGGTGTTTTCCTTTGTGGACTACTGAGAGACATTCGGGGGTCCTGGGGTCCCTAATGAGTATTGTAAAACTCGCCCCTACAAGAGCTTCTCCCTCACCTACTGTGTCTTGTAAAGATGATGGACAACTATGACTGGTCTTTGGGGATGTTGGACTAGATGGTTCATAGAGTTGATCGATAAACGTGGTGTGTTGTAGTGACATTCGACGGAGAGCTGTGCCTACACTTTAGGTAGGATCCTTGGTGGTCGACCTCAAGAGCATGTACTACTTTTTCTATTCATTCTCTATCAATTAGGTTCATATTCTGGCCACTTTACATTCATTTTACACACATTACTCTTAGTGGTGGTGCTTTTTAGTTGTTGTATAACTTTTAATTCCTTCTTGGTTCCCTTTGTGTAGTTTTTCCAATTTGTGTATGTACAGGTTTAAAGGCAATGCCTTCCATTTTTTGGATATGCCTTTCTAGTTCCAGTCACCGTCCCCTGTCCTATAGAAGCCCGTCTTGTGTGTAGTCATGACAAGAGCCCTAGGGAATGGTTTTTGAAATTTTATGTAACATTTAAAATACATTTAACTGATTTTGAAAGGAACATGTTTATGTAATGTAAAGGGAATGTTTGGAATATCCATAAAAATGAAAAAAAATGTTCTATTTTAATATAAACAACTTCAATGAATTTTATGGTACCACAAAAATGAAATGAATTTTATGCTACCCCAACCAGAAAATGATATACTTATTGATTTAAATTTATTTTTTATATGTATGATATTAGGGAAAAAATTCTACTTCTTGTATGTTACAGTCCATGAAAATTACTTTTTATTAAAGTTGTGATCATTATAGATATCAAGTGTTCTAGGTAATAAATATGAACTCCGGATAATTTTGATGGAATTACATAGTGGATAATTCAATTTTTAAGGGATCATGATTGTATTTTTTATGGTTTTCATTGATATGAATTTCCAAGGACCCTAAATTCCATTTTGGTGTCTTCTAATAAGTTTTAATATAAATTGTCTCATTTCCTAATGTAATGTAATGATTATATAATGAAAAGAATGATTATTCTATTTAATGGGAAAAAGATATGTCTTTATGAAAATATTATCCATGGGTAATCAGGATTTCTATAAATCCCTCATGATAATTATATTTAATTTATGGTTTCTAATAAAATGTTTTATAACAAACAATCTTAATTAAATATAATTTAATTTGAATATAAATTAATATTTTATCCCATAAAATAATATTTAAAATAGAAAATCCAATATATGATATCATGGTATTGAAATGCACTATAAATAATAATTAGTTAATGTGATTATTTTTACAAACCAAAAATTTCAAATGATTTTTCATTTTGGGTAATGATGAGTTGAAATGTTAATAATGTTAGAATTCTATATATAGATGTTACCTTGAGCGAGGAGTCTATGTATTTATAATTATTTTTTACTAAATAATATTCTATATTGAAATGATAAAATAAAAATTTATAGGAATGATATATAATATTTATTAGAAAATTATATAAAACACTAAAATAGAAATAGTCTATGGTAATGCAAGAAATTTAATTCTTATTATAAAAATAAATTATGAGTTGAACAAATATCAAGTTACTATAATTAGAAAATTATTATAAATGTTGTTTTGATATTTTTGAAAATAAATTATCAATGAATTTATATATATTTTGGAAGAAATAAAATATTGATGTGTTAAAAATATGATTCTATATAGTAAACTTGGTGCGTGGAATATTTATTATTTTGAGAAATTGTTTACATAAATTATATAATAATAAAAAGTGACCAAGAATTTCAGACATCACATCATAAGATTTAATTAAATAAGAATGTGATGTTTATGTTTATGGAGTCCATAAATCATTGAAATTTTTTCTTTAATTTTGTTTTCAATTTTCATTATTTGAAATCTATTCTATATCTGAATAAATGTGGAGAACATTAATTTTCTGGAGGTCATTCTTATTAGACTATGATTATCCACCTTTTTCATCATTTTAGTTAATATATTACCATATCTTCTCTATGAACATTGATAAGAGCACATCTCACAATTCCCCTATTACTCAAATAAATATGATATATTTAAAAATATATTTTATAATTATTTTTCAATTTGGATTATGTATTATTGAGTTTTTAGAGAAATACAATTTCACACTGACCAATAAATACAATATATTATTTTAAATTATAAATATTTAAAATCATTGACCCACCCACACCCCCATTTATCTCTTAATTCTATAAAAAAATGGATCCCTAAAATATAATGTTATATTTACTGAAAACCAGTCTTTCAAAATAGTACATTATAATACTTATGATTTTAATTATGTGTTAGAAAAATAAATATATTCATTGATTGATTCGTGCCCAAGTGAACATTACATGCCACATTTTCTATATTGATGAAAGATGTGTATTTACCATGCATTCAGTTAATTAAATTCATTTTATAGGCTAACAAATGATTTCATATTTTTTAGTGAATTTATAGTTATTATGACAATATTGGTAAAAATTTCCGTCAAACTTGTTTATAATATGAATGGAAATTAGTAATAAATGAATTTTCAATTTTCAATTTCAATTTTGGAAACTAAAATTTAAAAATGATATTTAGAGACCACTTCTATTAAGAGACATTTCATTATCAATATTTTTAAAATATATTGGTTTTTTATATTTTGGTTGAAATTTTTATAATTGTTTTCTAGTGATATATTTATTTATTTATGTTGTGTGAAAATACCTATTTTGCATTAGGTAGGTCATTTGTAGAATAGTCATAATAAATTTTTGTTTGTCTAGTTGAACTATTTTTTATGGAATCTATATAATTTTAAAAATAGTGATAACATCTTTTTAATAGACAATGTTTTAAAATTTATCCCATTTTATAATATAGATCATGACTACAAGAAATAAATGGATAAAAATACAGAGGTTAATTTTAAATTACACCATTTTCCAAAGATCCATGAAGTCACGAGTAAATGTATAATGTATCATGAAATCTCATTAAAAATATTTTTTAATGAACACAAGAAACATTGAAGAAATTTGATTACGAGCATATATTTAAAAAAAATCTAAAACTACAACACATGACTATGAAATTTACCAAAAAATAGAAATCAAGAACTCATAACATAATTAAACCATAAATTAGTCAATTATGGTAATATACACCCACCATAAGTTCTACAACTAGAAAACTATAAGGCTAAGACATAATGAAAATTATATTCAATAGTGTTTGACATAGTACGTCCCATTATTCTTTATTTGAGCGCATCCATATATTTAAGATGTATTTAGTTTTATATTTTTCATCAATATATATAGCAACACTACTAATTAAATAATGGTTATAATCTATAAAGAACATACGAAAAAATAAGGAAAATATTGATAGAAGATGGAAAACTATATTCTAAAACATAAACATCAAATTTTGAAAAAATGAATGAAATATATTCATTTTTTATTATCTATGACTACACCTCATAAATTTTATTTTCCAAAATATAAAAAACCCAAGGATCGATAAAACCACCAATTTAAATTTAATAGTATGAGAACTGTAAATAAAAAATATATACCAACAAAAAAACATTGGTTCTAGTAGATTTACATGAAGTGTTCAGATCAATAATTGGAAAATAATTGCAACCAACACACCTGTATGAGTAGATATCATCGAAACTAAAAGATTAATAACATCATTATTTAGTCATATATATATATATAGAAAAATTATACCTAAAAACTAAACTCAAAATAACTACTTTATTATAAAGAAAACATTGTCAACCCTTACATGATTTTTCATTGAAAAAATGGAATATATAATTATGTCTCTTTTTGGATGAATAAATATTTCTTATGCAACCTTGGTGTCCACAACATAATTTCACCATTGAATGATGCATTATAATATTTAATAAAAATTAAGAATATCATTTAAAAGAGGCATTATTAGATTTAGATGAACAAACTAATAATATCAATGAAGAAAGGAGAACCCTAATATGTGATAGTTGGATACAAAACCATTTCCTCGAACCACATTCCAGGGATGGATGGTTATAATGTTAGTATATAGTTTATAATTATTTTTATTACATATATTTAGTATTAGTTAAATGTATAATAAATTTCATATATACATTGGTATTTCAATTATAGGAATATGGTGTGCTTTATGTCTTATTAAATTACACAATTATTTTAACATACAAGATATAATTTATCATGAGTGTTATGTTATCAAGATTTAAAAATTTATATGTAGTTTTAGACGTAATAAAAACATGCTCTGGTTGATTCTTTTTTTCAAAAGGTAAATTAATATTAGATTACACCTCTAATAGATTTGTATGTGTGATAAGTAATTTTTTAATTTATTACAACTATTTATGAAATATTTTAGTATATGGATTCATAGCAGTTAGCTATGGGTTTTCCTAATTATGAAATTATTTCCTATAAAATATTTTATATATTTGGCTAGAAGAATAATAATTAATAATTTCTTGGAATAAGATATATAATAATATTTCATATAATTTTATGGGGTTATATAGTTTTGGTAAAATTATTTATAATTTAGTATAAATCAAGTCATTAAGAGACTCACTTAATAATATTTAAAAAAGAATTATTTTTTACATAAACCCCATTTATGAAATTGAAATACAGTTTTTAATTTTAAAAATAATACATAGAAATAAATCCCACTCAACTAATAAAACATATGGGGTGAATCTCTTTTTAAAACACAAAAAATATTTTTAACAAATAATTGAAAACCTTTTTAAACATAATGGGATCAAAAAAATCATTTTACAAATGAAAACCCCTTGATAAATGATTTATACTGATTAATATATCAATTTAAATGAATTTTGTAATCGAATGAACTATCTCATTGAATCTTAAAATAATAAAATAATCATTTATAACATAAATAGTCACATAATATGAGTATAAATTTATATATAAAAAAATTAATAACTTTATTCAATATAAATAAATTTTGAGGTTTTTAGTTTAATTTTTGAACAATTGAACATTTAATAAGTGGACTTGTAAATGCTATAACCACCAAAATTGTGTAAAATATGGAACCTAAAAACCTATATCTGATCCAACATCAAAATATGATTCATATGAGAAAAAACCTAGAGAATTTAGAAGTGAGTGGATAATTAATAAGAGTAAGGAATGGAATAAAATATCATATAATTAAATAACATGGAAAAAATGTAGGTGAAGCATAAAATAAAACAAACGGTTGTCTAAGAATTCCGTTCATGGATCTCGTCATCAAGTGAAAAAGGGTATGGAGACAGTTGTAAAACTTGTTCCTATATATCAGGGGTAGATCCTTAAAAATATAAAACAAATGTATTCTGGTCACCTTACATAATTATATTACATTGTTTTCCATATAATGTGATAACATTCAGAAACATATCTATTAAAAATACAACAAGATTTCAAATATTTCCACATTGATTTCATAAACTGTTCCTAAAACACCCCATAATGATATGGTATATTTTTTAAAATAATTTTAATATTTTTCATATCTTTTGGTTCATGGATCCCTAATATTTTAAAATATCACTTAGTTTGATATCATATACAACACACAACCCCAAGTTTAAACAAAAAAAAACTAAATTTTAAATTTGTGCATTGTAACATTGAATTTAAATGGGTAGGTATGTTTAGTATTAACAGATATATATATATATATTACTAACTCAATATAAATTTATTCATTAACCCTTATAAAAGACGTTGTTGATTTTTCCGTAATGATATTAAGTGTTTTAGAAATATGTATTCTTTAAACATTATTATTATTGATTTTGTGATAAAATGTTATAATTATTTTATAGAACATATTAATGTTTTAGTTTATAAAAATAATATAATTTTTAAATAAATTTTAATAAAATTATCCTTTGTTTATTTTTCTTGTTTTTCTAAAAGGTCATATTTTTAATAAATAATAAAAGAGATTGATTTTTTAATCTATCACTTTATTTATAGAAAATGATGAAATTATGATTTAAATTTGATCTAAAAATAAATTTAGTAAATTTAGTTATATATAATATAATAAATCACATCATAATCATAATTATACCTTATTCCTAGATTATTTAAATTTTATTCTTAAAACACATTTTATATGAAAACTATTTTTCATTTTGTTTTGTGAGAATAAATTTAAATTAAAGTATGCCTAATCCATTTTATTAATTTAAAAAAATGTGAATTCCATATATTTAATCATGAAGAAATAAATTATTAAATAGGTTAATTTTTTCAATATGAATAGTAACATATATAATTTAGTCTAAAATAATCAAGGGCAAATTGAGTAATTGATTTTAAAAAAATGTTAAGGATTATAAAAAAACTAAAAACAAACTTATATTTTATATTAAGACACTATTTTTTCCAAAATTAACCAATGTTAGTTTTGGTTGAGCTTTTTTCCTTTTTAATAAGATTATCATCATTATTGTGTTTTATTTAAAAAAAGTGAAACATTTCACACTACAGTTTTTAAGAAATATTACATTTTTTATATTGGGTAACCCAGATGGTATTTTTAACTATAAATATTATTTTAAAATATTAATTATTTATCTTTATCATCATAATTTTCTTTTCTTTTAGAGAGGTGAAACATTTTACATAAATTCTTATACAACGCTGAGAAATTAATTATTCAATTAATGAAAAAATAAAATAAATTATATTTATAATATTAAATGTAATATAATGTGAGATAAATAATGTGATCCATGAATTTTCATTTTGAATATTAATTTTTTGGGGTATAACAAAATAATTGTTTCAAAATAATTGTTTCTTTAAGATATTATTAAATAGAACATATAAAATAGTTCTAAACATTAACATTATTTATATTTTAAATTGAATAATATTATGTTAAATGTTATAAAAAAATTATATTTTTACAAATTATATGAAATTGATTAATTACATCCACCATGGTCCATTTACTATTACTTTGGAATATTACAACAACATTATCGACCCATATGGAGTATAAAAATATTATAGTTTTGTTATTGTAAATAGAAATAACGAGGGGGTTAAAACTAAATGATAGGGTAAATAGATATAATAACCATGTTGAAATTTCGTTAGATAGTACTGTTTTGACATTTCTTTACAATATCCCATAATTTTATTCATTTGGTTACATTTTTCTTGATAAATCATATGTATTCATCGAAATATTTTATGAAATTCCAAGAATTCCCCCACATATATTATAGAAGGGAACCTCCTAAAATATTTCTTTACAGTACAATGATTTATAATTCTCAACCAATCACAAAAAAATGTAAACATCGATGTAATTTTTATTGAGCATTTATCCCTACCAATATTGCAATGCTAGGACCCATAAATGAGATCTAATGAGACTGAACCGTATAAGAGGACACAACTTTATCGACTCTTTCATGTTTATTTTATCATCTATTTCTCCTTCATTGTAATGGACATCATACTATAGTCCATTAATTTTATGGAAAATATGTTGTTTGAGGTATCTGAAAAGGTCATGGTTACTCGTTTCATCACCTTGAATAATTCATAGTTTTCAAAGATTTCCAATGGTGTCTCAATATAACAGTGTATCACCCTGAAGGTGTATCCCTGAAATTATCTCATCTTAGTAAGTGATCATAGGTAGTTTCTCATCCTGGTAGTTCCTGGCTGAAGTTGGATCGCTGGTAGTGTGTCATTCAGAGGGTGCCTCATCTGGAAGTGCTTGGATGGAAGTCATTAGTCAGGCAGTGGGTCCTTTGCGGTGTTGTGTCTGGTGATGACTCATCTATAAGTCTCACACTAGAGGTGCCATTTTGGAAGTGTCTCTCTAGTGGTGCCTTGATGGTGGTTCCTTGTATGGAGGTGCCTCACTACAAATGGTTCCCCATCTATAACCATTACATGTTTTTCCATTTTTCCAATTTTATGACTATTATGATTGTATTTTGTCTTAATGAATAAATTGAATTATTTTTGACTAAATTAATAATGGTTTAATGATATATTTAATTTTGTATGATTTTCGAGGCTTTTAAATGGTCCAAACATGTGGTCTTGGTCAGATCCTCCATTTATGATAAACCAAAACCGTTTCAAATCTCGTGTGATCCATATCTAATCCTTCAATGATGGGGACCTTCCCATAATAAATTTATATCCTTTCTCCAAATATTAGATGGCTTGAATCATTCTTCTTATATTACTTGAGTAACCTATTTTTTTAGTTGTTTCGTGTTTTCCCCTGAGAATTTCTGACTATACATGCGCCCCTATTTTTGGTCCAACAAGGATATGTCAATCATCCTTATTGTAGGTAGGATTTCATTCAACTTTCTTAATGTGTATCATGAGGGATGGGTATACAGATTTTTTCCCATGCGGATATTGTTTTTTTATAAATTATATGATAATAACATTAATTTCCAAATCAATATATAGGTGTTGGGGAATGTGAAACATTATATTTCAGTGTAATTGATATTTTTAACATTATGATTTTAATGGGATAACTACCCACTAAAAATATTTGTCACTGGTTGTCCTTATTTTCCTACTAGATTGTTTGTGGAATATTTTTTTGGTTTCTATTTAATGCTTATAGAAATTGGTTGACTAGTATATTTGGCTAATAAATGGATTCCCACTGATATTACAATTTTTGTGATAACACCCCAACTTAACAATTGGAATTAAAAAATGGATTCTATAATAAAACTGAAAATATGTTTTTCTTGTATACATGTGGTGATGTTGTTGTGTTCTTGGTTTTTCACAGGAGGTTGGTTCTGTTGATATGATGAACTAGGAATATGAGTTTCATGATATCACAATAGTGTTTGTATGGGTAATTTCTGAGAGTTTTTTCATTAATAGAAGCAAGAAATATTTACCCTATATCTATATGATGATGTATGAAGTGTCCTGAATGGGTTTTGAATATAGATTTAATGAAATGTCTCACTAATTTACCAAAGTATCTTCATTCCCTGATTAACCGTTAATATGTTTCATGATATGTTTCATGCCTGATGGTTTCTTGGGAAGTGATGGAATAAATAAATAGTTGTTTAATAATTCTTGGAATGGATTGGCATTGTTTGGTTAATGTAATAGGAATGGTTAAAAGGAATTGGTTACAAATGTGAAATGGGATTTTTGGACTTATATGTGTTGTTCTACATTTATAGGTAGAAAAAATGGTGGTAGTGTATTGAGTTGGTTATTTTTTGAGAACAAATAGGTTGGGATTATGTTTTTTATATTATTTACATATAATTGTATTTACTATCAATTTATATACACACCCCACTCATTTTGATCACTATGTTCCGAAAACCTACCTCTTCATGTAAGGGGTGTCGTTCCCAACATTTAGTGAGGAGTACAGATGGATGGATACCCTCTATTTTATTATCTCTCTTCCAGTTGAGGTAGGTATTGCATAGTTTGTGAGGTTTGGAGGACTATTATTGCATTAGATGGTGGATTTGGTGTGGTATCCCAAGTTTCTTCAGGATGATTTGGGATGAGATTTACATTCTCAGTTGTCTTTTGGATGAGATGTGATGTTCTTTCCCATATGTCTTCCATATGAGATGTGATTCATTGTGAGGCATTGGTGTTGTGGGTAGGATTTTTTGTGAGGCCCTTGTGTGTATAGGAGAGATGTGTTATGGGGACCAGGAGTGTGTGTGCGGGATATTATGTGGTATACAGAAGGGATGAGAGTTCTAGGATGTAAATCATCGGGGGAGGGAGGCATACCACTGGGGAAGTGGTTTGGTGTACCCAATCATTGATTTGATTTACATTATATTATATTACATGACTACTGTTACTTGGGGAGCATTCCTCGATGTGTTTGGGATTGGATAGTACAACTATATTGGTTTTGTTTGGTTCTTCTATTTTCTCATAGGTTTAGTAGTATACCTCTTTCACATGTGAATGATTGAAATTGGCCTTCCTAATTAGCATATTTGTATGCTCAACCAACTCATATAAAACCATTTTCAGGTTACCAAGAGAATTTTAATGATTTAGTTGGACCTTACTAGCTTGGATCCTCAATAGTTAATGAGTGGTTTCTGTACATTACCATGGGTATTTAGTTTGGAGAATTTATTTAATCTGTATCGGTTCTATTTATACATGCATTTGGGATGGTTTGGGTGTCTCTTTTTTTATATTTATTTGAGTTTTGTTGTATTAATTATCTTATCTCCCAATCTTGTTTTCATATAATAGGTATTTCCTTCCATATTTTGATATTTTTACACCCTTGGTTCTAGTCACCAACCAGGGGCCTACTCGAGGCAGGACATGGGATTCATTATACCCCTTTCTTCATTTCCCACCCAGTTGTGATATCCCTAGAATGAGGGGGTGAGGGAAAAGTTCTATAAGGGATTATGGTTGAGAGATATGATGGAGTTTGGAGTGAGAAACAATAAGGATTTCAGGGGGTGGTACAGAAAGAGTTACAGTGGACCTTGATGCATGACATATGATAGGGATACTAGCTATGACACATGATTTTTGGGCCCCCCATAATCGGTTGCATGAACACTTTTATAATTTAAAGGCTACGAAATATGGATCATCATGTAGGGTAGAGACCTAAGAAATATACATGCATCATAATGATGTTTTTTTTTGTTTATACCGGTATTTTATAGAAGGATAAAGAAGGTAAAATGATTGAAATGAATTAAAATTAATCTTAAGAAAAATTATACACGAATCAAGAGTAGAAAATACATGTTTTCCTTTTATATATGGGAACTGGTCGACATCCACGTGTGGCTTAGGTAGTAGATGTTCAGCAGGCTGATCTGGCCGATCACTGCATGGGTTGATCCTATTGTGGAGGATGATTAGTGGAAAAAGACATTATATTTGTCAAAACCCATCCTCTGAGGCCCATGTTGTGACTACCCTATGTCTGCCTTCCACAGGCCAAGAGCTGGTGAATATCACCGAAATGGAATATCCAAAAAATGGAAGGCATTCCCTTTAATCCTATACACACTCAGACAGGGATAACACCACATAGATACCCATGAAAGAAAGATGAGTAATAAAACCACCAAAACATACCACCTCTGAGAGTAATGTGTTTCAACTGAACGTAATGGGGCAGAATACAAGACCAACTAAAAGGAAAGTACAGAAAAAGAAGTACAAGCTACAAAGGTCATTTTCCAAGGATCCTAACAGAAGGGTTGGTACAGCTCTACGTCAGATGTCGTTGTAGCACAACACATTTATCAATCCACCTCCGAGAAATATCTGGTCATGGCTCCCAAAGTCCCGATAAAATATATCTATCATTGGCACAATAAAAAATAGGTGCAGGCAACGATCGTGCAGGGGTGATTATAGAAATACTCAGTAGGGTCCCAAAAACCACTAAAAGTATCTAAGTAATCAACGAAGGAAAAAAGCCCCAGTGAAAATAACACATGGGTAATACAACCAATAAAGATGAAAAACACATAGTACAACGTAAAAGATGCATCTCACACTAGATATAAATTATTTATATAAGTAAAGATGATTAGTTGTAATGTTATATCATCTTATTCAGTCGAGAGGCCCTACTGATGATCCTCACTGGGTCTCTAAGAGCTGACCCACATAGGATCACCATGTGTTGTCCCACACAGGATTGCTAGGTGGTCAAACACACAAGATCTATAGGGGATGAACCACACATGATCGCTTTGTACTAACCCATGTAGGATCGTTAGGTGATGACCCAACTAGGATCGCTATGTGATAACCCACACAAGATCAATGTTCATATTTCATGTCACAACCAGCCACTAGATTCATGAACATAGAATGCTTGATTCTTGTAGGATCCACTCCTCAATCCATAAGTCATACCTCAACCTCCAAAAAGTACCACATTGAGGTAACCCTATGAAAGGTTTTTTCATAAGGCTTCCAATGCATGAGACAAAGCGTCCATCAGATTCCTAGTCTGTAAGTTATATGCTTTTTAGTAAAAAGGGACTAGTTGGATTCGTGTCAGATCCAACCCAGTCGTACTACAAATTCTTCCAAAACTCGTGCGGAGTATCTAAAATGTAAATCCACATTTTAAGGGTTCCAACACCATCGACGACGCATCAATTGGATGCCCGGATTGAGAGATACTAACGTTTTAGTGGAACAGGGGCCAGTTGGGTCTCGGTCAAGTCTGACCCGGTCAAACTGACCCAACCCGACATAGCTGACCTAGTCTGGCTCCGATAGGGAGTGTCCAGCCCAGTAGCATGGTTCTGTCCCGATAGAGGGGTTCTAGCTCACAGGTTCACCTATTAGGACATCCCAGGCCCGGTGGAAGGACTGTCCTAGCGGCGCGTGTTCGACCAGACAGTGCGCCTCCGGCCTGCGGAGCCACGTGTCAGGCCCGTTGCCCGACCTTGTCCACCCAGCTGGGAAGATTCATACATCAACGTTTATCATCCCACTCACACCATAGTCGACGCAGGGAGGTATCCTCGCTGTGGTCGCTTGACAGTGGCGGCGCTACGTGGCTGGCCGACACAGCCTCGTGCATGCGGCTGGCTGGACAAGCCTCCTGCACGTGGTCGAAGGACCACATGCGCCATCTATCCCAAGAAAGCTAATCCTTCATGTGGAACAGCTCCACCTCTCCACCATGGCGCACAACCACCCTCTGCCCACAGCCGATGTAGCACCGACGCTAGCGCGCCAGCGGTACCTTCAACATGACACTTGAGTCAATTAGGTGGTCTGTTTCTCAAAACGCTTGCGTCTAAGGAATAATTAGGCCGTCACCTTCACTATGATGGCCTCAATCTCACTTTTCTACCATATTTAGAAATCACCCATTAAGGGAAAACATGTGGAGGGGATTAGACCTTGTTTGGTTTGGCATGCGCCCTCTGCGTAAGGCCTTTAAAATCATGGGGAGGTTTGGGGATTTCAATTTGGCCAACATGATTGATATTATAATCCCAGAAAGTGAAAACCCAAAATAAGTCACCCTACCACAAGAACTCGTGGTCCTCAGATTAACATGTTCATGGGTTACTATGTGTTCAACATTTTAAATAATAATGGTGAAACATTAGAATCAAATAACCCCTACATATTTGAAGTTTATTGTCACATCATTACGTACTCAAGGAATCAAGACGTTGACGTCATTCACTAATTTGGAATAAGTTGTTCAATTTATATCATATATGTTTAACATTCTTCAGCATTTGTCGTTATTGTTTGGATAGGATGTTCGTTGGAGGCTTTGGAGAGAATCCCCGTAGATTATTTTCCATTTCCTCCAATGCATTTGTTTAAAAAAAACACGTCGCATCATTTCTATTAAGGTGAGAAATTGGTTCATTACACAATATCATTTAGGAAATAGCATAGTTGTTATTCCTGCACAGCAAGCCATTAATGGGATTCCTTAATTGGGCCTCATTGTCTCCTTGTCTCCACACCACAATGTCATCGTTCGCCGCTCAATTCTGAAAATGAAAAATAAAATATCTTTTTAATGTTATTTTATTATTTTTTAACAATGTCCCAAAATTTTTTTTTGTTTTTGACCCTTACCATTAGAAGTTAAATACTTTCGAGGTGAATCATGGTGTTCCGTGTTCAATAGTGCCCATGGATTTTCGATCGGAGCACCAGTACAAAAGTGTTAAAACACGCTCTCACGTTTACTGAAAGTACCTTAAAAAAATTTCATAAATTAACATTAACCCTCAACCTATGCTGGTCAGTATTAGGCTCTACCAAAAGGGAAAATTCCCTCACAAACTCAACCATATTCTGTAATTTTCAATTCGATTTACTGTTTAGGGTTTATATTGATTTGACAAAAAAATAATTTTTATTTAATTATTTTGTATACATCTAAAAAATACCTTCCACCATTGGCCCAAACCAGCCAATATTAGGATCTACCTATGAAAACATACCCTCACGAGCTCAGTGGTGGTCTTAGGTTTTTAATCTGAGTCACCATTCACGTGTTATAATAATATGAAAAATAAAATAATTTTATTTAATTATTTTATTCACGATTATTCCATTTTGAGTTTTCTCTCTAGAGAGATGTGAAAACTAAATATAAGATGAACCTAGAGGGACACCACCATCTTGAACACAAAAATGACCTCAGATTTCTAATCTGGGCACCCATTTAAGAGTTATTCAACTTTTTTTAGAAAACACCTCATTTGTGCTATTTAATGCTTATTATTTGTAGATGGATATTTCTGGGAACTTCGAGCTTCGAAATCGCACGTCGTCTTAGTGTTTAGTATTGAAATGATTCCATATAAATTTTTTAAAAAATTAAATGGAAATTCTTGAACATTACATTCTTCCCACATTAGGGATTTGTGTCTCCAAAATCCAAAACAAAGGCTAATCAAATAAGTGGGTGTATTTAGAATGAATCTGATCCTCCCACTACCATGTGATCTCATGGAGATTCTCATGATTCCAAAAAACTTGCACTAGAGGAATCAAACATCCATGAAGGAACCACTCATATCTATCCTATATCTCCATCGAGAACTCCGCAAATGTCACCCCATCGTCAATGTCTAGCTCGCCGCAGTGGATGACGTGCGATTGATCATGCACGTACCTCATCAGATGCGACATGTGAAAAAAATCGTGCACCCGGTGCATATATGGGGGAAGAGATCGGTAGTACCCCACCTCCCCAACTATGTTGTGGATTTGAAAAGTTCTGATGAACCTCAGATATAGTTTTCCACCCCATCCAATTCTCTACAATCCTTGTCGGTGTGAGACACAAATGGAAACCTGGTCTCCCTCCTCAATCTCCATGGGAGTCGCTGCCCTATCGACATACGACTTATGTCTGCTCTATGAAGTCCTCATATACTCCTGGATGATCTAAACCTACTAAGTGGTAGAACCTACCACCTCTAGACCTATGAGTGTTGACTCCACGGGGTCTTTCCAGCATTGAGTTTATTTACATGCCCGCATGTACAGGGCCTCAAATGAATCCATGCTAATGGTTGATTGATAGCTATTTCTATTTGAAAACTCTACCAGTGGTAGGTGGTCCTCTCAACTGCGACTAAAATCTTGGACACAAGAATGAATCATGTCTTCCATGGTATGTATGGTCCGCTCTGTCAGATCATCAATTTGGGGGTAAAACATTGTGCTCAACTGCAGTAGTGTCCCGAATGCCTCTTCCAACCCCTTCCACAACCGATATGTAAAGTTTTCATCATGGTATGAGATGATCATTGATGGAACCCCATAAATCTACAATATCTCTTGGATAAAGAGGCATCTCATGCCCTCTACCGATCTCTTATCATGGATGTGTAGGAAGTGAGCCGACATGGTGAGTCAGTCCATGATCTCCCGGATAGAATCACTGCCCCTGGCGTGCATGGAAATCCCATCACGATGTCTATAGAGATACTATACCACATCCACTCTGGAACCTAAAGTAGCTATTCCAAGAGTGCTGGAACCTAGTTCCTAGTATTCACATTTCTAGCAATTCAGGCATTGTGAAACAGACTCTACCACCACTTTCTTCATCACTAGAAACCACAACTAACGTTAGAGGTCCTGGTAAATCTTCACCACACCTGTATATACGACCAAAGGGTATGTATGTAATTCCCTTAATTCATCCTCCCATAACGTCATGGGTACCATGGTGCATCCTTGGAAAAGGATAATGTGCTCCCCATCTATCAAAAATATATAAGGAGCCCTTCTTGATGATAACTGAGAATTTCGGGCCTCGCAGTCGACATATACATGATTTTCCTCCATAAATCACTGAAGGAGAGGGGGAGTGACTGTCATATACTAAAGGTAAGCTGCTCCATCATCATCTAATATGGATATCTTCATCGCATCTAGCTACTTCATTTCCTCACTCAACAGCTACAAAGCAGACCTCCTACTGAGCATGTTAGCCACCACGTTCCCCTTCCTAGGAGTATTGACTATCTCAATGTCATAGTCCTCAAGGAACTCCAAATATCGTCGTTGTCTCAACTACTGAAAATTCTATGAGCACCTTTCCATCCATGTGAATGGTTACCCCTTTTAACAGATTGATGTTCCCATAAACCCTTTGGTATTGGCAATTAGATCTACACAGCCGCATGGTTAAAGTGCCGATAATGCATATATAACCTCAAACACTGGGACTTACTAAGACTTTCCTCTACATGTCCCCCAACTATACTCTCATCTACCCATGATATGTTGGAGCCATATGATATATAGGAGTAGATATCAATATCATCCATGGGTATAACTCATTGTAGATGTCCCTCTCCATGTGGGGAGGTAATCTTGGAAACACCTTTTTAAAGGATGTTCTGGAACTCAACCACTACTATTGGGAACATAAAACTCCAAACAACAACTACCATGAGGGTAAGGCTGTACAACTCAAGATTCATCATCTGGATCCTCCTATACAGGAGTTTATGCTTCATGGGTTTCCTTTTTGGCCAACCAAGGAAAACCCCATTCCAACGTTGTAGGTATACCACATCATTTTTCCTGAAATAGTCAATCTAAGCATGTACTGTGGATGACCAGTCCATAACCAAGCTACCGTCTTAAAGCCTTGACACTACCACAATGAGTTTCCAATCGAAACTCTCACCTCAATGATCAGATCACACCGTTAGCATAAGGGTGATTATCGAGTCTCCTCCTATCGGTATCTCCAAACGTAAGGATCAAGTCAACAGTTTAAATGGAAAATCTAGGTCTTAAACCAGATTCATGACAAGATGGAATGATTAGTACTGTGACTGTTAATATGGAAGCTAGTAGTAGACATAGACTGTACTCGAATCATTCTTGGAGCCCTTGGGTCATACACTATTAATGCATGCAGCTACACCCTTCCCTTTCCCTCCACCTCCCTATCCCGGGTGGGGACCACATTGGGGTGGTGGTTGTGGCAAGGTGAAATTTAAACCATATCCTTCTTCCCTCCTAGCTCATCTTCCACATCTGCTACCATGAAGATTCATCTGTCCCATTCACTTATTATTCCCAATACATTTTTACACATCCACGTCTCTATGACTGACATCGGTTTCATGATTTCTGACTACTAACATTCAATTACTCTATCTACTCAGCCAATGAACGTTCAGCCCCAAAGGATCTCTCTAGAACCATAGAATAAGTAGGAATGCACAGAGGAATAGTTCTGGCTCTGATGTCCATAAAAATATCTCGCTCGGAGGTCCAATCCCTAATGAAATGGTCTTAAGGTATTCATTGAGTACCTGGAATGGTCGGTCCACCTCAAAAACACTAAGCTTCCAACATGTCATCCTGCCAAAGCATTAGAAGATATTGGAAACACATAAATCATAGATTTTTATAGTACGATACCCCTTTTATGAGAAATATTCTTAAGCTCTGTCCACAAAATATTTAGCTCATGGTAATATTTGGGTAATATAAACCCTGCAATCGCTCTGATGGGCAACATATAAGGATCCATTCCAGGACAACCATCTGATATAATGGTGCCCTGGATAGATGGAAACCCAGTCACCACCTCAAGCGATTCCTTAGCCACCTGTGAGTTAGTCTCACCTCGAAATATGAGGGGTATCTATAACTGAATCTCGTGTAAGGAAATGAGCCTACATGTTCCCTCGATAGGTATCCCTGGTAGTATCTATTGACGAAAGGGCAGTGGTATTGCTGGGACACTGCCTAGAGATACTATCTTAGGCAACAACCCCTATACCAATGCCTCATCACTCTGTGGTGTATCCTCATGGTCACACACTAGATTCCTAGATGGCTGTCTGTGTGGAGGCATCCTGAAAGAGAATCAGGATGAACAATGATCAATAAGTTATACTAGGTTATCTGACTCAAAATATAATAAGATAAAAACATTTCTGAAACACATAAATCTAGTGATTTCATTTAACGAGTCTGAAAAAATAATTAAGGGTCCGGGTGTATTGATGTGTCGGCCCCCACACCAACACTAGACTCCTCAGACTAAAAGCCGAACTCAAGACACATAACACTATTTCCCCCATTGAAAATATAGACACTTAGATATTATGGTAAAACACCACCCTATGATACAACTTTATCACAACCCATCCTCTGGGGCCATTGTAATGACTACCCCATGCCTGCCTTCCATAGGCCAGGGGCTAGTGACAAGCACTAGAAATGGAATATACCAAAAAGTGAAGGCATTACCTTTAATCATGTAAACACAAAGATAGGGAAAACTCCACAAAGATAACCACGAAGGTAAGAAGAGTAATAAAAACACCAAAAATTACCCCCACTGAATGTAAAATTTATAAACTTATAGTAAAGGGGACAAAATAAAATCCCAACTGAATGGAATGTACATAAAAAGTAGTGCATGTTCCGGAGGTCATCCACCAAGTATCCTACCTGAAGGGTAGGTACTTATCTCCACCGAATGTCATTGTATTACACCATGTATATCGATCCAACATTGAGCAATGTCTAGTATTGGATCCCCAAAGTCCCAGTCAAATCTATTATTCATATACACAAGACACAATAGGTGTAGTCGAAGCCAATGTATGGGTGAGTATAAAAATACCCAGTAGGTCCACGAGACCCCCAATGGTCTCCCAGTAATCCACGAAGGAAATCAAAACAAAGGAAAGACCACATAAGTTATACCATCAAGAATGATATCAAACACATATCACAAAGAAAAAGATACAGCTCACACTAGGTAAAACATATGTGAAGAAGTAAAGATGAATAGTCCTAAAGGTAAATCATCTTATTCTGTAAAGAGGATCTACTGTTAATCGACATGGGGTTGATAGGTGCTGAACCACATAGGATCACTTGTTGTTAACCCCCAAAGGGTACTAAGTGTTAAACGACACAGGCTCGTTAGGTGCTGACCCATGCAGGATCACTAAGTGATGACCCATGCAAGACAGCTAGGTGCTGACCCACCTAGGATCACTAGGTGCTGACCCACACCAGATCGCTATTCATTTTTCACATCACAACCAACCATTGGATTCACAGACAAAGAACGATTGATTCTGGGAGGATTTTCTCCTCAATCCTGCAGTATAATCTCAACCGCAAAAAATTCCTTCACAGAGGTAACTTAATGGACCATCATGTCATAATGTTTCCAATGTAATATATAACATGTCGATCAGACACCCGATCTGTAAATTATTAGAATTTTAGTTAAGAGAGCCATATTGGATTTGAGTTCGATCCAACCCATCCATATTAAAGCTTATTTAAAAACTAAAGTGGAGTATCTAAAAAGTATCGGTTCTTTTCAAGGTTTCCAACACCACCGACATTGAATCAATCAGACACCCGTTATGAGAGATAAAGAAGTTTTAGTGGAATGGGGGCTAGTTTGGTCCGAGTCTGGTCTGACCCAATTTAACTAACCCACCCTAATCAAGAACATGTCTGTCCGTGGGTACACCCAGTAGGACAAGTTTAGCCCTATGGAGGGTGTCTCCTGATGGTGGGTCTTACCCGGTGATGCAGGTCCAACCTGGCGGCACGGGTTCGGCCCGGTGGTGCAAGTCCAGCCAGTTGAGACACGGGTTTGGCCCATTAGTTGACCCAATCTGCCCAACCGGGAGATAGATTTATGCACAATCAATGAATGGGATTATTCTTAAAACATTTAAGGAATCCCATATCTCTATATTCTTTAGTTCTTTATCTATATAGTATTATATTCCCAAATCATTATAAAAATTACCTTCAAATAAAAATATTATTAATTTAATTTTCATGTTGATAAATCAATAGACTTTTAGATCATCATATAATAACAATTTTTTATGGTTAAATATCTAATCACCATGTTCTCTATCACACTCTATTAATCATTGTGTGTTCTTTTCACTTCAATGTCCATATATGCACTTCTCCACAATTTCTCTTATTTAGATACCCTTTGTATGACATTGTTAATTCCTTCTCATAAATTATAAAATGGCGTTTAATTAACCCATTTTATGATGTGTGGATTATTTGATGGAATATATAAATTTCTAACACTATATTTCCTAGAAAGAGTGCAAATTGAGAGGTTGACGTTTATTGAAAGGGGGAGAATGTAACACCCATAAATTATACGATATGTTTCCATGTAAATAAAACTAAACTATTTAATTTCATGTAGTGGACAAAGTCATGAGATTCTAAATGAATATTGTTGTTTACATCATATACAACACACAACACCAAGCTCAAACAAACCTCAAAATATTATTGTTTTTGTATAACCCGTATAATAAAGCCATTAATTTGGTGGGTATGAATTTTCATAATAAAAACGTCATATATATATATATATATATGTCCAAATGAAAAATAATTCATTAATTAATTGTTAACATTAATGTACTCAGTTTTTATGTAATTTTATTTAATTCTTACAAAAGTCTTTTTCTTCAAAAAATATTTGTATTGATATTTTTTCTAAAAATATTTTAAATAATTTCTAGACAGTATGTAAATTAAATTTTTCAAATGAAATCCCATTTTTTAAATAATTAATTTAATAAATATATTATGCTTAATTTTTTTATTTTTCTAAAAAGCGTTATTTTTTAATGAATAATGGAAATATAAAATTTAATAAAAATATAATTTTCAATATTTCAAAATTTACCTTTCCGATTCGAATTTTATTTTTATTGAACATAAATAATTTTTATTTATATATAATATAATTAATTAATTTATAATAAATTTTATTCTTTATGTCATTATATTTACATTTTTGGGCATAAAACTCAGTTTTCAATAAAGATAATTTCATTTCTTTTTTATGCATGATTAATATTAAACAAATTTATTACACTAATGTGTAATTCATTTTGAAATATTTATTCCATATTTTTACTTAGGATTTCCAAATATATTAAATATCTCCTTTTTTTCAATATTATAATAAACATTAGTGATTTTTGTTACCATGATAATGGATAAATTGGGAAATTATAGTTAAAAATTAATTGATATATATGATAAATTTACAATAACACTTGTGAATATTTTATTTTAATTTTATATTTCATCCATACTCTTCCAATATTAGTTTTTCTGGAATATTATTCTATTTGGATGTGACAGTGTCCTTTATAGTGTATTATTTAATTAGAATTCAAGCATGTCACACTCTTGTTTTTGATAAATAAAATATTATTCATATGGGGTAATTTAGAGGATCTATTTGAAAAATAAATGTATCCTGAAATTACAAATATATATTTTCATGATTTGATTTTATTTATAAATTTTAGGAGGAAAATAACTACATTATATTCTTTCACAATGTGGATGCATTAATTTTTCAATTAATAAAACAATCAAATAAATGATATTTATAATATGAAAAGAAATATAATTTTAGATACATAACTTGATCTAATAATTTTATCGATTAACATTACATTTTATAGATATGATAATATTTTTTAAAAAATTATAATTGTTTTCATGATATTATTAAAGAAACATAATAAATTGTTCTAAAAATTATTATTAATCATAATTTATAATAAATAATACTTATTAAATGATATAAAATTCCTAAAAATAATTGATTCTGAAAAATTAATGTGGTTACAATATTTAATTATATCATGGTAATGTTTTTTTATATTCAGTTTTTATAATAAACTTATAAACCCTTATATAGTATAGAATTTAAATAGTATAGAAATTTAAAAAAGGTTTTACAAGGTGTCAAATTTGAATGATAAGGGTGATAACATATATAATAATTTTCCAAATTTAATTTGATTATATAATTTAAACTTATAATTACATTATTATATAATTATATCCCTTTGGATCCATTTATACTATATAAGTAATTAATGTTATTTTAATATTTTATGAAATTCCATTAATGTACCTCAACTAAATTATAATAGGGAACCTCCACCCTTATATAATTACACCACAATGAGCTATCTATATTGAAAAAAACCTACCCATTCCACTTATATAAATAATAGTACATCTTCTGGAAATTATTAATCTAAAAAATTTTCATCCATTTTTTCCTTAATTATAGATCTAAATGGAGTCCACTAAAGAAGAGGTAATCATGTTCACCGACATTTTCAGGATTATTTCTTCTTCCAAATAACCCTAATCTGTTGTATTCATCCTAAAAAAATTAACACATTATCATAAATATACTAAAAATTTATTTTGATTTTGATACAACCATATTCCATCTATTTTCCATCCTACATAAATATAAAACCTTTCCCATGCGTATATAAAACATATCATCTCCATGTAGTTTTGTAAATCATTTTTCATCACCAAATTAAAAAAATTATTATATTGATGTTACCAATGAACATATACGATATATATGAAATGATAAAAATTTATAAAAAGATAATTATTAAAAAAAAATTCATTCCATTAAGTGAAAAGTGAAAATAACATTCATGCGTACATATGGAATACAGTTTCTATAAACAATTTAATTCATTTCCAATCACATTGTTTTATAAATTACACTAAATATTTTCATAATTATTATATATGAAATTTATATAATTATTAAAATTATGTAAATTATGGAACCATCATAAATTTAAAATAACCTAAACTATTGAACCATATCATACATGAGGAACAAAGATGTTAGCACTCAAAGTAGTGATTTTAACAGTTGATTAACAACAAATGGGTGGTTAAATATTATATGTAAATTATATAAGCTATGATATATATGATTATGGTTCAATAGTATATGTATAATAAATCTATATTTATTATAGAGGTGTTTTGGACATTTATGGTGGATTTGAAACATGTGGTATGGGTTTCTTATCTCACTTGTACTTATATGAGATATATTCCATATTCACCACTTATTTGTTTTTTTGGTGTATATAATATCCAATTTATTTACTATATTATAAAAATCTATGTTTTAATTATATTTAATTTTTCATTTGACATTATTTCTTCCAAATATAATTTTATTGCGAAAATACTGAAGGGGTAATGGTCTATTACACAATATCATTATTTTTTGTTGTTTACATTTTTGTCCGTACTGGGGAATATCACTCTTCCATGTACTTTTTTTCTAAAAATGATTTCTTTTTTAATATTCAAAAAATATTGTTTAATTTCATTTTTACCCTCAATTGATGTATTTTAATAAAATTTAAAAAAATATTACTTTCTCCATCGGAATGATGTAATTTTTGACATTACAAACACAACTATGAGAAGACTGTTTTTTTGTTAAAAAGCCTAAATGTAATTTCATTTCAAATTTATTATTAATTAATATATTTTTAAGTTAAATTTTTACAATATTATTTTCAAAAGAAATTTCCTTTATAATTGAACACCTTTAAAAAACTAATTTATTCCAGATGTAAAAGGGAATTATAATAAAAAATGTTCCAATTATCAATATAATTATTTTCAACTATGTTGACATACATTTTTTAAAAAAATTTATGGTGTACCATAGTGATTCAATAAATATTCTCTCTAGATGTTTTATGAAAAAAAATTTCTTCACAAGGTTTTGATATTTTGTATGAATTGTTCATCCATTACCAATAGTTATATATATTATAGAGTCAGGTGGATTTAGTTGTATTATTTAACCATATGGGGAATACAATAGACACAGTATGTGATGGTTAGGGACCTCAGTAACAACTCAATTCTTTGGAAGGTATCATGAGACAAAATATATTTGTATTTTTTTTATGAATTTCCCATTTATTCATATTTGATAGTAGAAGGACATGATCGAATTTTATGATTTCTTATAAGTAGACTCAATGGTAACTTTATGATATTTGGAATTATTCATTACATCATTAGGAATGAAGTTATTTTTTTTAATTTGATAATTTAATTGAATAGAAAATAAACATATAATTTATGAGCTCAAGTGATTGATTAATTTTCTTATCTGATCATCAATTATACATTACATTTTATGGTCATGATATTTTATAAATTGAATGCATTTCAGTTATTTACCTTGACATATTCATTATGAAAATTCTTTCCTAATAGCTTCTATTTTATGATTAATCATACTAATAATTTAAGCTCACACTATTGTTTTTTTTATTTTCCACATGGTACAATCAATTGTAATATGAATGATATTCATGGTTATAATAAATGATCAAATATTGGTCTAAGCGAAAATAAAACAAGGAATTTTAGGTTTTAAAATGTAATGTGAAATTCATGTAACTGTATATTTCACCAAGACTACTAAACTATTGGGTACATTGTGATATGATTTACTATATCTAGTGCCAATTTAATAAAGTTAAAATATGTTAGTTAGAATATAGGGTAAGGGTATTTATAGTTCATAAGAAGTTAACCTAATAATAACAATGTAAAAGTATGAATTATACTCATTCTAAGACCCATGTATATATCTGAACTGTGTGTCACCCATGAACTCTTACCAGGAATAGCCCAAATCATTTATTTCCCATTTTTTTTGGTAACCAGAAGTCTTGTACTAAAAGGTTTTCATGAACCCGGTTCCATAGTAAACCCCACCTAAGGGTTATAATAATGATTTACCTATAATTTTGGAGTCATTATATAAACCATTGATAGATAATAAATCCCACTAAAAATGAAAATTATTATTCTAAACACAAATTTAATGACATTAATATAACATAAACTATAATTCCACTATAACATTGGTGTGTGACATATAAATAGTAATAGGTTCGCATATTCATCCGTGTTTCATAGTATATACTTCAAATCTTCCATTTTTATATTTAGAATTATTAGTTCTATGTAAATTCATTATAGAGAAACCCCGCTAATTTTTTTCCTTTTTAAAAAACACGTGATCATTTTTCAATCTATTGATTTGTGCACAATAAACGAAAGAAGAATTAATTAAATAAAATGGAAATAAAAAATATATCTATTATTTTTTTATTGCATCCTCTTTATCCCAAAACTATATGAATGGATAATCACCAATGGATGGTATGTTTGAAAGTCATCATTATTATATGACAAATTTATAGATATTCGGTTTTTATTTGTGTGGAATATCTGGTTAGTTTCCTTTTTCACAATAAAATGATAAATAAAATTTTCTCATTGAGTGATGTTATTCATTTTATTTTTCCTATGAAACCATGAATTTGATTAAATTATTGATATTATTCATTAATTATTCAATAACATGAATATTCACAATCTCTAACATAAATCATATTACTTCTTATTCATGGGTTTTTTAAAAAGATTTAAAATTTCTTACTCATTTCAAAAAATATAAATAAACGAAAACAATATCTTAATTTCCTTAAAAATATATCTAATAAATATTTAGTATATTCTATTTTATGTCATAAAAACAAATTATATTCTATGAAATATAACATATCCCTTCCAATAACTGCTTGTAAAAAATTTATTTACTCGTTAATTCCAAATATATTTTAGACCTATGGATATTTTATAAAATAATTTAATTTCTCTATATATGTTACTATTTTTTATTAATATCCATTATATATTACATTGATATTCCACATTTTATTCATTTAGGGAAACATCAAGTATGATATCTTTTTCAATTGAAAATTATTATTCTTATATGATTTTTTTATTTTAGTTCATACTCAATTTGGGATAATATAATGGTTATAAAATCATTATAACTATCACAAAATGGTTCTCTCTTCCAAAATTTTATTCTAACAAATTTTTTCTCAACATTTAGATCATTATTTTTTTATATCTTCTAAAAAAATACCTTTTGACTAAGTTACCACAATAAAAAAACACTATATCCAATGAATATCTTCAAGAAAATATTTTTCATTATAAATTAATTTTCTCATATTCCTAAATCTACCACATTCACAAAAATTACTATATAATTCATACGTTCGTATATAAACTTCTTATCTTCAAGATACTAAAAAACAGTAATTATTTCATTAATTCAATTATATTTCATTTTTTAGGGATGAAGTAATATTTTAATCTCGCAAATCATTCTTCTATGATATATAAATCCTTATAGAATTTAAAAATTCAAACATTCTAAGGTTTATCCCAATAAGTTAATCATTACCCTAATTTTAAAGTGTTATAAAATTATATGATATTGAAAAAAACATGATCTTTTTCACTTATGTCTAAAATTTAGTATTTTTATCGACCCTTAAATTATCTATTTCACCATTTTATTATATTATTATTTGATAAACGTAATAATTTACCATCTGTGAACCTTAATCATCATTAAAAAAATTATTATAGAGGTATCTCTAATTTCATGAATTAAAATAGGATTTTTATATTTTATTAGATGTTTAATAATTTTATACATTTTTCCATTTTTATTTGGTTATATCATTATATTTTTTATATTAATTTTTAATTTCCATTTAACGCAATCATTAATTTATTCCCACAATCAAAAAATTCCATTATATCAAATATTTAATTATAAAATATTCATTTTCATACTTCATAAAAAAAATTTGTTACTGATAGCAGTTTGATGGATGTTAAATAAATTATTTATCTCATTAACAATGTTTTAAATACTTTAAATACATTTTTTAATTATATCATATGTATACGCACTATTTCAGTTCATTCATAACTTTCATCGTCACAAGGTCTACTTCTAGTTAAATCTTTCACATTAATATAAATAATCAATTTATATACATCAATATCACTGGAAGTCATGACCACATATTATCAATCTCATTTATCTCTATCATCGATTTTATATAAATAATATATCATTTAAAAAATATATAAATTCATCCAATTTTTATATAAATTTTGTGTTTAATTCACTCATTATTTCTTTATAAATTGACTTCTTTTTCATCCATAAATTTCTCCATTGTATTCACATTCATCTAACATGATAAAAAGTTTCAATGAATTTTTGAAACCAACCCACATATGAAACATTTTCTTCAAATCACCAATTATATTTTTCAGATGCCCCATCTAATAAATCTAAGAAAAAGGGGAAAAATATTAAACAACTTATCGAAATATTTTCTTGATTATGAATATACAGTTTCAAATTTTTCGATATATTTAATATAGTTATCATTATTTTAGGCCTTAAATGATATTTTGTTTTATGCCTTACTACACATTTTTATTACACTTATTATTGTTATAAAATATTTGATAAGAATGATATATAATTAAAAATAGGATGTACACTTGGATCATGATCTTCTAGATGTGATACTTTAGTAACAAACATGTTTGGTAAAATTTAATTAACATCTTAAAAACCATAATGTCTTAAAAATTTCTAGCAATTACAATAAAATTTTAATTTTTCTAACTCTTGAATATATGTAATATATAATAATATTTTATATAATTATGATGTTTTAAGGCATTAATATCCAATTTACAATTTTTCTTGTCTCCCAATTACATTTAATTCATAGATATTCATAATTGTATCTCATATACTATTTTTTGTATGGTTAAATTTATGATTTTGAATTAATTTTCTAATAAGTATGTAAATAGGTAATATAGATCTAATCTTTCCTTATACATAATCATTCTATCTACTACTTTCAAAAAAACCACATATAGAATGTGATAGAAAACCATTAGTTGTACCCACAATTACATAGAAACATATAAGTATTGGATTATTTATAATCTTATCATATGAAATATAATATGTTTTCAAATTAAATGAATGAATAGGCTTGTAATTCCTTAAGTTGATATTAAGAGTTTTATTCTACAAATATTTAGTACATAATCTCCAACTAGAGTAAAATTTAAACTCATTATAATCTTAATATATTAATTTTCGCAAAGGGAATTGGCCTATGATGATACTTCAAAAACATTGATAGGATCATCAAGAATCACTAAGAGGGGGGTATTCATTTTTTCGAGGGCTTTTAATATTCATTTTTAGTAAAACATCATGAAATTTTTAAATGAAATATATATTTTTGTTGGTCCTTAAACACACACGTGCATGGAAGGTAATGATATTTTTTACATTTTCCACATATAAATATGATAATGTTAGTCATTTAAAAGTTCAAAATTTGACATAAATTCATTCGATCCACTAGAATAATCAAATCAAATAGAGAAAATTTGGGTTTACCTACATCTAGTATTATACACAACGAAGTAAATATGAAATAGTCTTCCATCACTAATAAAAATTTCAATAAAATAATAATAATAAAAAATATATTTAATTGAACATGACATAAATTATCTAGTCTGAGTTGTACTTATTTTCACTATTTCTACCTTGCATTGTTAAAAGAAAAGATTGATTATTGGTTTACATGTATAATTTAGATAAAGGAATAGGTTTCACAATTATCCTATATAAATGGTATTTCTAACCATAATTGAAATATAATAATGTAAATTTTGATTTTGTGATATTAAAAAATCATTTTGTCACTTGAGAAGATATATTTTGAGTAATTAAATATGTAAATAAAATATAAAATAATGTTTTTTATAATATAAATAAAATAATATTATATATGTATTTTCTATATTTTTTTTATTCAGTGGTGTATTAATCAGTGATATATCATATATTTGATATATTATAGTGAAATTTGACGAGGATAGAATAATGATAACATAATATTATTCTAAAAACCACTATATGTCATTAGTTAAAATAAAATTTACACCTTCATAATATTAAATATGAACTTATTTATTAATCATAATCACTTACGGATGACTAAAATTATCATATAGTTGATATATATGTCATTTATTAGTATACAATTTTTTTTGAATTATTATTATTCTGAAAAATATCCTACAAGACTTAATTTTCATATATATTTTCTCATCTACATTCAATATCATCATATTGAATATTTTTTAACAAAATTGTTTCCACATAAAAGTGTAATGGATGATATAAAATAAAAATAAATTATTGAATTATCAATCTCAAATAAAATATGATTTATATGAATTATTTAGAATAATAAAATTTTTTGGTTTATTTCATTCAATATTATAATACATTGATGATGGTATTTTGAAATAGTATATATATTATGGATAATTATATCATTTTTTATATGATGTTGATGTTGTTATTCATAAGTCCCTTTCCTTAATCAATTAATAATCTTGAGTTTTAGTCATGAAATTACATTCATTCAGATTGGTGATATATTTAGGTTTAATGTTTTAGAGAATTAAGTCATTACACATCAATAACAACTCAAATAATACAAAGAACTCACTTTTACTGAATGTCCCGTTTTTTTTCCAAAATAATAATTTAAAAAAATATGGTTTCTTTTGTGATCAATAATCATAATAACCCCATAGATCCACTTCTTCTCTATTTTCTCCCTTAAATCTTTTGAAAACATTTTACAACTTTGAATGAACACAATAAGATATGTTTGGGATATAAAAGGAAACGAAATTGTTACCTACCTAAAAACATTAAAACCCATAAAAACACATTCATTGATCACATATCATTTTACCCATAATGTTAAATATCATAAATTTAAGAAAACCATTTATTTTGCCTATTCAAAAAAATGTTTCCAATAAAAACTCACTACCATGAATAGAAAATTCATCTAGGTATCATGGAACATTATGAAGTAGAACTCTTATAGAACCCTTATAAATGGAATAACCATATGGTCAACTTCTATCTATAGAGTACCCAATTCATTTGAGAACTATCTAGATGCACTCATCGTTTGAGCTGTAATAGGATCTCTTTGTGGTACATGGTTTCACCAATCATTTATAATTACAAGAACCACAATATGAGATAACACAAATTTATCTCTTTTAAAACACTTTTAAACTCATATGCAACTCACTTTAATATATTAAAATACCATTATCTATTAAAATCCAATTTTAATCAAAAAATACATCATTATTTTGAAATAAAATGTTTAGTAAAAAAATACAAAAAATATGAATAGGGGTTTTCTAGTAATTAAACATTAAATATTTCAATATAATCCATGAAAATAACATACATGGCGGCAGAAATGTCATTCTCAACATATATGATAAGAATAGAATATTCCTTTTTCATTGTTTAAAATGTTTTGTATAAAAACATAAAATATACCATTTAAAAAAATTTAATGAACTTTATAATATAAATAATGTTTCCTTTATAATCCTTTTGTATCTATATAAATATATATGTAAAATAATATAAATAATATTTACAAAGAGAAAAATATTTTCTAATTAAATCATTAAATATTCAATGTGACTTATACCACATTGAAATTTTATTAATTGGACTCCATTAATGAATTATTCTTAAAAAATAATATTAAATAAAATGGGAATATATAAATTCATGACATGTTATTTCAAAGAGTTTTAAGGTGAATTTATAACATCAAAATAAGCATCAAGAAAGGAGACTAAGATGAAATACCATACCATTAGTATGACTCTTCATGTTCAATCATTAAATACCTAAATATTAATATTAGGAAAATTATTAATATTATTTAGAATAATTCTCACATTTATTAATCATTTTATTTCCCTTATTATCATCATATAACCATTTTATAGTTATTTAAATTCATATCGTACATTTTGATGATATTCTAAAAAATGAATTTGGTACGATGTCTATAGTGAAAATTGTTAATTGTTACGTCACTCCAGAAAAATATATATGAAATAAAAATCACATTTTTAAATAAATTATATCATTAAATTCAATAATAAAACATGGATATGAAAAATGAAATATGTTACAATCATAGAGATGATAAGCTGTATGTATGCATGAGTAACATTAAATATTTTCAATGCTCATTATGGAAATATGGTATGTATTATATTATCATTTTAGATTTACAATAATATCATCAATATCATATTAATATTTTAAATATACATATATATAATCCATGTGATGTGATGATGAAAAACATATCACATCGCTTCGTGTGTGTGTTCCCACGAATATGCAAAAGACGTTATCATTTTTCCACGAATGAAAAGACAAGAATATAAATTATATAATAACTTATCATAATGATAAATATTTCATTAACACCATATATAATATTTAATTACATAATTATAACTATTATTGAGGGACAATGATGTAAAAAAATTATATCGGTTCATGATGCGGCATTTTTCGTACAGACAAACAATAATTCTTTTCATATTTGATGGAAGAGGCAATGGATTTAGTTGATGATATTAAAATAACAAAATCTTATTATATATAAGAAACCAAATTTGTTATTAAATATTTCTTTAATAATATTTTATGTATTTGGAAGAATAAATGAAAATGAAATGCTAGATTAAAAACAATACCTCTTATTCATAAAATCTCCTTTTATTAACACATTAACACCTCTACGGAGGGTGTTATGACCAAAACCATTCTTTTAGAATGTGTTTAAGGTTATAATAAAATATTTTGGAATAGTTTTACCATTTAAAATAGGTTTTTATGTGTGAAAAAAGGGAAGCAGGGGTTCCCCTAAAAAACATAGGGGAGTGGCACTCTTAGAATTCTTCAAAACATTAAATTAACATAAATTGGATTTCAATTACAAATGGATTCCAACATATTAATTTATAATATAGGATTATTATGGGTCTAAATATTTTCATCAAATGTAAATTTAAATGATTTAATTTTTTTTAATCCTTATTTTTTAACACCAATTTAGTGTTTTTAATTTTTACCATGATATCATGTCATTTACACATTGAGTTCTAATATTGTTACTATAAAAATTAAAAATAATAATAAATTATAAATTAATTACATTATAATACATGTACCTATCATTTGAATGAATTTTAGTTTATATGAATTTTATACCATTTTAAAAAATATTATTCATTTGAAAAATCATAAATGTCAATGTTGACACTATTCATAACATACCATTTTAAATGTATCATAACAAAAGGATATCATCCCAGAAACTAATTTAAAATATCAAAAACGTGTCATAGTCTTCCATAAATTCGGGTATGACATTATTAATCTCACATTATATTGATTTTAATATTTTTTATATTATTTATCTTATATTTCATTTAGTTAAATAATTATTGCATCATCATTGTGTAAGATTTTATGATAATTATTTCTCACTGAAAATTTAAAAATACATTATCCAGATGAATATCAAATTATTATATTTCAAAATATTACTTATAGTTTAATATATCAAATATATAACCCCATATTAATTTTATTTCACGTGTTAAAAACTAAAGTATAAAAAATTGACTTTTCATTTAATTTTATACTATAAATAGTATAAATTCATCCATGTTTCTCCAAGAACTCACAAAATTGGACCAAGGATGACTTTGGTCAAGTATTACACATAAAATATAATTATTAATAGGGTTAGGGTATTTTTCTATTATTTATTACATAGTTTTTACGGTGAATTACTTTATTTACCCCTAACTGTGTTAATCAAAATTACCAAAGTTATTACAATTATATTGTCAAAAATAAAAGGGAAATATTTTACTAAATTTGGAATATATAATTAAATATATTTCATCTATTTTTTATTTTTCATAGAACATAAATTTATAAAAACTAATTTAAAATAAATCTGATTGACGAATCGATAAAATCTGTTTTCCAAGTTAAAACCTTAAAAATATTTAAATATTGTCTTTAAAAATTTATTTTGAAATTGAATAAAATTATTTTAATTGTATTAATGGGTAAAATACTGATCTATATATACATTAAAATGAGTATAAAGATAATATATCAATAAATTTGGTTTTTAAAAACATATCTTTCAATTAAAAAACAAATTTTTTTCAGTAATCATAAAAATGAATCTTATTAGAAAAATAATCAAAAATAATCCCATGGGATTATTTATAATAAAATATAAAATAATAAGCTTATTTTGTGAAATATAATAAATAAATGATTAGAAAACAGAATTTCAGACAAGTTCTCCATCAAAAAGAGGTAAATATTTTATTTATAATACTTCAATTATATTTAAAATTTTATTTGTTATTATATCATATCTTGAAATCATATATGTTTCAAGTTTAACATTAGGTTGAATATATATATATATATATATATATATTTCACTAAGATAATCCAAAAAGTGCTATTTTTTAATTTGTTTTTATAAAACTATGCTTCTCACATTAAAATAGTTTGTTAAAAAAACATTTCACTTTATTTTTAAAATAGTTTTATTTTATTTTTCAAATAATTGGTCAGGAAATAATTTTTTATGTTTACTTATGTAAACTATATTTTCAAAATTCATTTAAACCTAATCATTCCTTTTAAACAAATTGCTATGTGATAAATACAATGTTAAATAATAATATTTAGTAATTTGTTGAAGATCAATTTGATGTATAATGTATGATATCGAAAAAGTGTATCCTTTTAAAAAATTAGATTTTAACATTATTAACCGCATTTAAAAAAATTATCTTCACAATTTAAACTCCAGATCAAAAACTAGGGGATTTAATTTTCAAAATAAATTTGTTAAAATCCAAAATCAGAAGAACAAATATTGAATCTTCCATAATAAAAATAATTAAATAGACGTAAGAAGGTCACTTGAAATAACACATATGAGATTTTCATGTAGTAAAACATATATATTGAAGAAAAAATAACCATAATTTTATTCTTAAGAGTCAAAGAACATGGTGACTAATATATTAAAAATCCCAAAACCATAACTCTTAGATGGGTTAAAAGGTAATTAATTTCATATTTAAAAAATAGATATATTTCTTGATTTAATATCCTTTAAATAGAGTGAAAGATTTATTTTATTTCCTTCATAAGATGGTAAGGAAATATTGTTTCTTTGCTAGTATAGTTTCATCAATTAATCAAATTCCAACATAATCTTATCCTTTTCTCAAAATGATTGGTATTTAAGATGATTGGCCCCATTGGGGAAATGAAGGTTTAGGCTGGCACCTACGATGGTGTCATAATAAGATAGGGTTTTGAGCCATGATCCCTGATAGATACACACAACATGGTCCAAAAACTTGTATCACGATATTATGATGGGTCATGGGAAGAGATGGGAGAACCAAATATGTTGTGGGCTCCTTCTGAGCTTTCTTTGTTAGAGAGGCATCGATCTCATCAAACCAAGGAAGCCTCAGTGTCTGCTACGATAGACCAATATGTATTTTTCTTGTCATAGTGGAATTAATATCCATGATTTTAGGAGATTTTGGTTCCTTTGGCTGCATTTGACTCCTCTTATCAGGATTTCCTAGTGGTCTTAGAGGCTGTAGTGGTTGTTCTACATGAACTCACTTCGTTTGAGAGGCGTTCATCCCATCACACCCATGATTGGTTACATTTAAATGATTAATGGATTGGTTATAAGATTTTTCAGTTAATTCTCCATTCTTTCTCACTTATTTCTTTCTAAAGGCTCCCTGTCTTATAAAATTGATGAAATTAGTGTGAGAATTTTTTAGATTTTGTGTTTCTAAACATGGAAGTGTGTCTCTATTTTTTATGGATACATCCACATGATCTTCCCCAATTAGTAATTGAGTCTATGAGCCTCGTTCTTCGATTCCATTGCATTCAAACCATGATTTTTTCACATGCATGAATGGGATAAAAAATTCAATACCTTTGAGGTTGTTAACACCAGAACTCATATTTTTGTAATGATTTATTCAGTAAATTGGATACTCTAGAACCCAAAAATGTTGTTAAATATTTCTCTATCCATTGGAATTCTGATTAAAATTGGTAAGTAATACTAAGTGGATTGATTTGGTCACCTTGCCAGGTTCATGGTAGAGGTGAATATGGATCGACTCTTGTTGAATAAAAAATGCTTTCAACTGATGATGATATTATTGAGATGAATTATTTTTTGAAAAAATTCCTAAATTATAAAAGAAATTCAATGTTATTGGGTGTGACTCTTCTATCTGTCGATGCACCATAGTTTTTAGCTTTTGTACTTTGTGTGGTCTTGACATGATCAATTTCCTCAAGTAGAGAAAAATTGTATATTCCGAGAAAACTAATACTCTTCCTCAGTTTTTGCGGAATTTGGATGGAAAATAACTTGGAAAGAGTGATGATTGTCTGGTCATTACAGCAGACAATGGCAAGCCAATGAACGATGTATAGGGTAATGCTTCTTGTGATACATATCCAGTATTTGTTGGGATAGCTGACCACCAATGTGACCCAACTATTATATAGTCTACCACCTATGAGAATAATAAAAAGTGATGGGATGAAATCTTTTCCAAATAAGTGAATGTTCATAATGATAATAATAACATAACAAAATGTTACTCTCCATAGTAAAATCAATCTGGTTTGACTCATAAAGACGATGATCCAGTAGCTAAAAAAGTGCTTGAGGAGGAAATCCAACTCGAGGTGGATCATCAACTCTCACATGAAATGTTGGATTCCCCATGTTGCCGAAAAGGTAAGAAAATTATAGAATATGACTATATAGAAATTTAAAAAACATGTCATACTTCATCAAATACTATTGTGGAGAATGATGGATTTCACTTTCGCTACTACAAGAAGACAATGTCTTGGGTGGTTTCACCAGTGGTAGTTGAGAAAATGATGGTAGTTAACACTGTTTCATTCTATGATTAGAATATTAATGGCCCCATTGTGATAGAAGATTCCATTCAGAACTCTCCTGACGAGATAAATACATAGGAAATTTTGGATCTAGCTGATGAAATAGTGGTAGAAGTGATTATGACGCTAGTGACAAGAGATGTTTCTACTGACATGTGAAAGGAAATACAAGTGGATAGCTCTGATTCTAAAACCAATAATGATGAGACACATTACGAGAGGCTTCAATATCCTCATTCATGTAGGGGAGATCGATGGGTCAGGGGCATGGTCATAGAAGGTTTCATTGAAATGAAATCCAAGAAGATGAATGGATAATAACTGAACAATTGTTGAAAAGATTAAGAAAAATCTTTTTCATTGGGTGTTTCCTTATTTTCCCAAACACTTATCGGTACTCATATTTTTCTTATTTAAAAATAAAGAGGTGCAGCCTCCATCTTTTTCAAAAAAAAACACGATTTTTAAATCCTAATACACTAGAATCATGTTATAGGGAATCCCATAATCTATAAAAGATTAATTATCTATTTATATTGACCTAAAATATTAATAAAAACCAACAAAATAGGATATGATATGATAATTTCCAAATATTATACACCATTATATAATGGAAAACTAAATTAATTCCCAAAATTCATCAGTAATACATGAACTTCATCATATACTATTCAAAAATTACGTACCCTTAAAAATCCTCACAAAATTATAAAGAATCCTAATAATAAAAAAGAAATATTTAATCACATATCCATCCATGATATATTTTAACATTCATCTCCAAATAACATTAATTACTCTAGAAGTCTCATACAGAGAAGTAGTTTTTCTACCAATATTCAATATAATATATCTATTTACATAAACTAGTAAATGTCCACAACAAAATCATAGATTTTCCCAGAATGTAATAGAAAATTTATTCCTTAAGTAAAATTTTTAATATACTATTTATCTTGATCATGTTGGATTCCAAAAACAGTGAACGTCTCTCAAAATAAAATTATTCACATAATCAACAAATCATTTTCCATTTCCATGGAAATATATTTGATAAAAAATATGTTACCAAAATAATCTCATTATTAATCAATAAGATTATTTTTCTATGTAAAAATTCAAACTATTAAGGACTTAATGTAGGCCAATAGTATGTGTTAAACCTTTGTCACCCTTCAGTTGTGTGTTCAATTGACGCAGCCATAGCGAATGTGAATGGTTTTTACCCATCCTGAGTGTTTTACTTATTCTAAAAATATATTAACATAAACCATATATAAAGTGTAAAATTTGAAAAAAAAATCCCGACAATATATTTAATATATTTTATCCTCAATGTTTTTCCATTACATTTCAATTTTTATCCCTAAATTTAAAATACCATAATGACCTCAAAGATGGATGTCTCCAAAAATACTGATAGTAATCATAAAATATAATAACATAAAACTCAAAATGGTTTTATATAAAATTTATCTTCAAATCATCCCTAAAATTATAATCCCATGATAATATACTTAAATATTAATAAGAAATCATATTCTACAAAGATTTTGAAACCATCGTTCGATACCAACAATAAAGAGTCAGTCATAAGAATTAAATATTATAGAGTATCTGTTAAAAATTTATTTAATTTAAATTCTGTATATTTTAAATTTTATTATTTTAGATAATTGGGTAATGACTCATACAAAACAATGCTAATATTATAATGAATTCACTTCTACTCAATATAACTTTTTTCACAAAATAATTTTCTTTAAATTAAAAATATGTTTTTAATGATTTATTGGAAACATTTTCCCCATAATCCCTTCCTTGTCTCTATTTTCCCTTAAATCCATAAATAAAATTTTAAAACATGGGATTGGAACTAAAATATAATAAATAGATATAAAAAGTAAATTATATTGTTAGCTTAGTAAAACCATGACAACCATTGAGAAACAATTTCCTTAAAGACATAGAATTTTACACATAATTTTAAATAACATTACCTTATAAAGAAAACGTATTTTTACTGTTGAAAATAAATTATTACTTTAATAACTCAGACGTATGTATTTCATAATCATGTTGGTACCTTGAGACATCATCTCATTGGACCCTTAAATAACCCTTAAAATGGAATAACTATAGAGTTGGCTTCCAACTTTGTGGTACCAAATGCATGGGAGAGCTATCATGGTGCACAAATCATTTAGACTAAAATGGGATCAGCTAAGAATATATAGGTGAACTAGTCATTTATAATATCCAAGAACCACAACATTTTATAAAACATTTTATAATTTGAAAAACTATTTTAAACTCATATAAAAATCAATTTAATTTATTGAAATTCCATTATCATTCCAAGTCCCATTTGAAACAAAAAACCATTATTTGGGAAAATAATTTTCAATGCCAAAAGTCTAAAAAGATAAAGATTATATTTAAATTACTATATCATTAATTATTTCTAGGTAAGAAAAAAAATCAGGTCAATGATTTTGGAAAATTCATTATCATAGTTTACGTTAATAATACAATTTAAGTATTAATGTTTGTCAAAATGTCTAATATAAATCATGTAAAAGATTCTTTTTGAAAACCATCAAATTAAATTAAAAATATGAAAATAATACTTTATAATCCTTTTATATCTATATAAATAAATATGTGAAATAATATAAATAATATTCATATGGAGAAACCAAATTTGATAATTTAATCTTCAAACAATTAAACTGTCTCATACCACTTTCATAATTTAAACCATAAGCCCCATGATAGAATAAAATTTCAAAAAAATATTATATAACATAATATTAAATAAATTCATGATATGATATGTCAAAGGGGGTGTATATACAACTCATAATATAAGGTGATATTATAACATCAAAATATGCATGAATGAAAGTAGAAGTAGTTGAAATACCTTACCTTTTGTACAACTAATCATGTACAATCATTATATTCCTGAATATTATTGATAGGATAATTATTTACTTAGTTTATATGCTTTATCAATTTTCATATTCCTTTTATATCACTTTTTACCATATAATACCAATAAGTTAATTATTTAAGTTCACGTAAGTCATTTTGAAGATATTCAGTAAATTGAATTTAATATGATTTATATAGTAAAAAAATTCATTATTCCATCATATAAAGAATAAAATTAATGAAAAAATTATATATTTTATAAATAAATTAAACTATTAAATCCTTTCATTAAATTTGTAAATGATAAATAAATTATGTTATAAATATTGAGATTGTAAGAAAAACAAACGAATGAGTAACACATACATTTTCCAATAACCATTGTTGAATTAAGGTAAGAATTATTCTATATATTCAGAATGATAATAATATAATAAATATAATATTAATATTTTATATATACTTATTTAATCTATCCATAAGTTGTGGTGATGAAAAAAATCACATTGCTTCATGAATGTGATAGTTCACACGTACGCATGAAAGACGTTATACTTTTTCTGTGAATAGAACGGTAAGAACATAAATGATATATAATATTTCATATAGAATAATATTTAATGAATATATATGAAACATATATTCCATCATTATAACCAGTCGTGGGAGATGGTTATGGAAAAAAATAATATCGGTTCATTAGACAGTAGTTCAACAAACACACGAATTATAATTATTTCCCCATTTAATGGAAGTAGAGAAGGGTTTAGGAGATGATATTTATCTAATAACATAGAATTATAATTATAATAATTTATTAATTATTTCATCATGTTTAATCTGTTTTTAAGGATGGGGAAGAATAAATAAAATGGAAATACATGATTAAAAACGATACATCTTCTTCGAACGATCTCATTTGATTAACACCTTAACACATATGAGGATATTGTTTTGCCTATAATAATAAAACTAGAACATGCGGTTGAATTTGGTAATATATTTTATGAAAAATAGACTTTTTAATTGTGAGGTAAAAAAAATAAGGGGTTCCCTTTTATATGAGAGGGTAGTAGGACCCTTTGAATTCATCAAAATATTAAATTAGTTTTCTATTCCTGGTGGTGCCAAAATGATCTATTTCTAATAGAGTATTCCAATGAGTCTAAATCCATTATTTCAAATAAATATAGATAAGTTATTAATTTTTAAATCCTTTTTAATCCTTTTTTAACCATTTTAATTCTTATCATGATGCCATGTAATTTAAACACTGAGGTAGAATATTCTAACTATAAAATACCAAAAAACAGTAAATGAATAATTTATAATATTTTAATACTTATCTGAATCATTTTCAATTTTTTTAATATTTAATAATTTTATATCATTTAATATAATTTTATTTACTTTAAAATATCATTAATATCAGTTTTCAAACTGTTCATCATTGGAAATTTATGAAAATATCATAACAACTTAATATCTACAAAAAAACCTTTTAATTCAACAATAAAATGTGTAAATCATCCATAAATTTTGTTTATGATGTTAATTACACCAAATTATATATATTTTAATATTTTTATTATCATTTATTTTATATTTCAATTTATTAATAAATTACAATATCATTATTATGTAATACATTAAGATTATTAATTCGACCATAAAATTTTAAAAAATGTCACTATAAATATAATAATATAATCATTACATATAATATTTATAGATTATCATATACCATATATAAACCCATATTAAAAATATTTAACTTCATAAAAACAAAAGTATGACAAAGGCGATTTTTCTTTGAATTTATTTCTATAAATGGATTAGTGTAATCCATCGGTCTCCAAAATCATAAAAAAGTGTCCTAATGTCTATTTTTTTTGAAAAATAACTCTATAAATAAAATAATTACATGTTATAGGGAAATTTTTATGATTTATAATATTATTTTTACGCATAATAATCTTATTTACAATTACCCATTGTAATAAAAATTACCACAGTTACTATTCATATATTTTTTCAAAAAATTGTCCTATATAATATATTTGTAATATATGATTTCAAATATATAATAAATTTTTTAAAAATTAAAATCATATAATTGGATACATATAATTTAAAAAATAATATATTTGACATATCTAGAAAACTTGTTTTAATGAAAAAATGATTAGAATATTGAAATGTTTTAATATCCAAAATAAATTTAAAATTGATATCAATGAACATAATTGGAAAAAATGATAATATATTTATATTACTATACTTTATAACAATTATAAAATATAATATTTCAATATAAATAAATCAGATGAAAAATTATTATTCAATTAAAATACAATATTTTCTCTTTATTCAACAAATAATGAATCTTATTAGTAAAATACAAAAAATCTATCCAAAGTAACTTTTTATACTCATTAAAAAATGAATTTTTTTCTACATCGAAAATTTTTAAAATTGTCAAAAATAGAATTAAAACATGTGTACCATCAAAAGGTGGTAAAACTATTTAAAAAATATTTATTTTATTTTGAAAATTTGTTTTTTTCTTATATCATGAATTCAAAACACATATGTTAAATGTTTAATATTAGATATAATATATATATATATATATCTATATATCGTTAATATAATCACACAAGCGTGGCTTTATAATTTTTTTTATATAACCCACCTGTGTAAATTTAAATAGTTTTTCATAAAACTTTTTCGTTTACTTTAAAAAATAATTTATAATTAATTGATCAATAAGTAATTAATTAGGTATATATTTTTACACCATATTTTTATTATTCAGTTAATCCATTTCATTCCCTCAATTATAACATCTAATCAAAAAATACCATATTTAATAATAATATTTGGTTTTTTGTTTAGGTTCAATTTGACATATCATGTCTGAAATCGAACATAGTGTTTCGAATTATAAACTAGTGATGTTACATTTGATGAAAATATCCCATGGAACATAAATAATGTAACGAATTTATTGAATTACAGAATGTATCATTCACCTGTTTTTTAAAAAATGGGATGATATCCATGTAATTATTGTTTTTTATAAAGTATGGATGGGTTGTGAGATTCCAAAAATAAATTTTCAATGATTAAATTATGATCAAAATTAAAATTTATGGATGAAATCATATAAACTCTAGGTAATTTGATATCTAGTTAAAATTATTTACAAAACATTTATCAAATATATAACAATGTTGTGATGAGTAATATGGCCATAAAAACAATTCATTGCCAGGATATGCATGTCACTTCTAATAGGTGGATAAGAGTTGTCTCAACCATAAAAATCAGTCTATAATATTAGATGAATTATCTATAATCACAACTATAAAATGAATACAATATACTAATTTACCTCATCCATAGTTCTTTTACCATTAACTAATTGATCCAAAACCATATGATCAAAACAAATATCATAACTGTTTTAATGGTTTTTTAATTTTTTGATTGTAATTATTATATTTCATATATTAATGTTATTTAATATATGTAAATAAAAAATTATGTTGTAATTTACTATTGTTTTCTTCTTATTAAAACTTATTGTTTCTTACTTTAATACGATATTAAATTATATATATATTCCTTTTAATATCAACAAATTGGATATACATCACCAAATAATAAATAAATAAATAAAGAACAGTTTTTATTTATTTTCCTAAAGAAAATATATTAATAAAATAAATAATCTAAAAAATATTTTTTCAGGTTTTCTGATAATCAATTTCTGGTAAATTATTCAACATATTTCTTAATCCACCATATCTAATGATATCCTACATTTTGATGCAAGAAATATCTAATTATTGTTTTACTAAATATTTGACATTGAGTGTCATGACCCATCCCATGGGGCACGTATCGTGACTACCCCAAACCCGCCTTCTGTAGGTCAGGGGCTGGCGACTAGCACCAAAGGCATAAATCCCTAAGAATTGGAAGGCATTTCCTTTATAAATCGTAAACACACATGACCAGAGTACAAGTGGAAGAAATAAATAAGTAAAAACTTTATAACAGGTGTACTAAATGTAAAGGGGGGCCAGAATACTAGCCTAACTGTAATGTACAAATACAACTGAAAGAATGTACAACTGAAAAAGAGACAAACTATTGAAAGGAGAAACTAGCTCCTGGATCATCCTCTAAGGTTCCTACATGATGTTTAGGTAGAGATGGCCACCTCATCACACGACGTCTTTCGGACTGCATTGTGTACAGATACATCGTAAGGTCCTCCTCTGGGTACCATCCAGTCCTGTCCCTCTCAGCCTCCGTCAATGCAGTCCATCGTCTGCATCCAATAAAAAGAGGTGTGGGCAATGACCGTGTAGGGTTGAGTAATATGATACTCAGTGGGGACCCTGAGACCCTCAAGGTCTCATAAATCCAACAAGGATAAACCACAGATTATGAAATCAACGGATAACAATTACTTAGGTATATTCCCATATATATACCTAAGTTAGCAAGTAACTCATCTCTATCATGAGGAAACAAAAAAAGTCACGACTGAGCTCAAACCAGGATTTTCATAATCGAAACCACGGATGCTGGAGAACTTCTCCTCTGTCGAGTATAGTGGGCATGTCACGACACCGAGGCGCTTCTCACTAACCTTGGACTACTGAGGTACTCCTCTTGTCGAGTACCGTAGGTCTACTGCCAACTACCAGGCGCTACTCCGCTGTGGGTATGCCTCCAACAACCATGTGCTCCCCCTAAAAGCCTGCAGACGTACTCCTCCTATCAAGTACCGCAGGTCTGCCACCAACTACCAGGCACTCCTCCACCATGGGTCTGCCACCAACTACCAGGCACTCCTCCACCATGGGTCTATCACCAACTACCAAGAACTCCCCACTAGGCTAGTAGAATCACTCCGAGTCAAATCGGTGAAGCAGTCACCAGGTTTGTCAGCTACTAGGTCTCTGTACTCTACACACTCATCTCCGTGGGGATCCGCTCCACAAGATACTTGTCGATACTCGATGAGTCACGAAGTCTCACGTGGAAGTATCTCAAAGGACTACCCTACCATAGGGGTCTTAACTCAATATATGGCGTGTCATTCGGACGCTCGACCTGTGAGTTATTGGCATTTCCATTCCAGGGTCTCGTTTGGTATTTTGGTTCAAACCAACCCGACCGTACTCCAACTGTGTCCAAATATCATGTATAATATGCCAAAAGAACTGTCTCGCTCTAAAATTTTCTTCACTGTAGTCGGTTCATCGATCGGACACTCGTAGCCCAAGGTACGGGTGTAAAGGTGTAATCAGGTCTTACGAGTCCGGGTCTGGTCCGACCTAGTTTGACCGACCTGACCCGTCCCGAGTCTGAACTGGGGTTCGACCCGGTCCATAGGTCAGACCCGGTCCACGGGTCCGATCCGACCCGGCCCCAATGATGGGGCCCGGTCCGAAGGGGTGGCCCAACCAAAGGAGGCATGGCCGAAGGTAGCCCGGCCGAAGGGCGGCCTAGCCAAAGGATGCCCGGTCAAAGGGCGGCCCAGCTGAAGGGTGCATGGCCCGGCGGCCCGGCCGGCTGGCAGCTCGGAGGCCCAGCCGGCGGCTCACGGGTCTTCCTAGCCACGTCCAGGGGGGAAACTGCATGCCCCCTAGCTCTTGAACGGCTTGGCCATTCAGGTGTGACTCAAAACCAGCGCCATGTGGCGCTGGTCCAGCACACATGGGACCGGATGGGATCTCGCTCCCCCTAGTTGGTCGAGCGGCTAGCCTATCCTGCGCCGTGGCCCGCCCCGGCCGCGGCTCACCCATCCGTGTGGTCTAACGGCACCACGGTGCTCCGCTGCAGCCCGCCCTGGGCGTGACCTCCTCATCTGCACCGCGTGTCGACGTCGCGCCCCTCCACCACGGCCCGCTCTGGCTTCGACCTACTCCTCCATGCGGTGCGACAGCACCGTGCCCCTTCGGCAACCTGAAAACCTTTTTACCACCGGTTTTCTTTTGAGGTCGGCCGGACACCAGCTGCCCTTATTCCACCTCTGTCATCATCGAATGAGAAAGAATAAAGATGGGAGGGGGTGGGTCGTGTTGTTGCGGCACTCACCCTCCACATTATGAAGATAAAAATTGGTACCATGAAGATCAATATTTTGACGAAGAAAAATGTGAACAACAATCAAACTTAAATCCCCTACCTCTTTGTTGATGATCATTGATGATGTTTCAGGAAGGCAGACGTCGTTCTTTTGACTTCGGGAAGAATGAGTTCGGTGAAGATGAGTCGAATATGACGTTGTCGCCATTCTTCTTGGGTGGTGGTGCTGCCAATTCATTGTCCCGGTTGAAGAAGGAATAAGTTGGAAGATGTATGTCATTCTTGTTGGAGAGAAATGGCTCCTCTAAGGGTTCTCCAAATCTCCACCAAAATGATGTTTCCAACCCAAAATAAAATAATAGGCTATCTATTATTTTAATCATTGGAATGAATTCATATGATTTCAAAATAATTAATTAATTCGATTAATTAATTTTTGTTTTGGAACACATATAGGTGAAGCTGTAAAGATACAATTAAAAGAAGAGAGGGTTGGCCTGATTAACTCAAGGGAAGTTTAAGGGTTTCATCCCACATAAATGGGGGGTTTAGGTGGTTTGAACCTTGTCTGGGCCCCACCTAATAATATCTTCCAATGGGAGGTTATGTGCGGGTGGTCCCCACCAAAAACCTCCTCTTGTAAGTTTTAACCACCAAGGAATAAAAATAAAGTCACACAATATTTTATTTAAATTATTTATAAAACCCCAATAACTAACATTCACTCTCATTAGAATTCAACTATGTTAAAGGACCCACTAAGAACTCACCGACACTACGAGTTCAACGGTGCCCTCAGAATTCAATTCTGACCACTGGTTCAAAATTTATAAAATCATGCTCGTACGTTTACTGAACATACCCATACAAAATATCAAAAAATGATTTCGAGCACACCGGGCCTCAGAATCAAGAACCGTCAGTTTTCACAGACTCGTAAAATTCCTATGTATTTAAGAAAAAAATTTCCACAGAATTTTTGGGTCTTTACATTCTCTCCACCTTAGGGCTGTACGTCCCTAGAAGCTACAACTCGAACTAAGGAAATAAATAGTGGTACTGAGCATGTATCTGAGCCTCCTGCTCCCATGTGCTCTCCTGGAGATTCTCGTGCTTCCAGTGAAAGCGCACCCAAGGTATCGACCATCCACGTAGGACCCACTCCTGTCGATCCACAATCTCCATTAGAACCTCTGTGAATGTCGCCCCATCATCGACGTCCAACTCTCCATGGTTGATGATGTTAGAAGGGTCGTGCATGTATCTCCAAAGTTGAGATAGGTGGAAGATATCATGCAACTGGTGCAACTGAGGTGGAAGAGCAAAGCGGTATGCCACCTCACATATTCTACAGAGGACCTGGAAGGGTCCAATGAACTGATGAGATAACTTTCCGCCTCGGCCAAATCTCCGTAGACCTCGTTGAGGTGAGACCCGTATGAAGACGTGGTTGCCATCCTCGAACTCCAGAGGTCTCCGTCTTCTATCGGAATACAACTTTTTACAGCTCTGTGCAGTCTTCATCTACTCCTGAATGATCTGCACCTTCTCTTTAGTAGCCTGTACCATCTCTTGTCCCACTAGTGCTGAATCCCATGGGTATGTCCAGCACAGTGGTGATCTGCAAGGTCTACCAATTAAGGGCTCAAAAGGTTCCATACCGATGGTGGAGTGATAGTTGTTGTTGTAGGGGAACTACACAAAAGGTAGGTGATCCTCCCAACAAAGACGAAATTTGAGGACACATGCACGAATCATGTCCTCAAGGTTTTGGATGGTCCTCTCGGTCTGACCATCAATTTGAGGATGGAAGTTGGTGGTCAAGCGAAGCTAAGTTCCGAAAGCCTCCTAAAAACCCTTATATAGCTGGGAAGTAAAGCGTTTGCCACGATCAGATACAATGGATGAAGGTACTCCATGTAGCTGCATAATCTCTTTTATGTAGAGGCGCCCCATGCTCTCTAGTGAGACATGCTCTCTGATCAGAAGGAAGTGGGCTGACATTGTGAGTCATTCCACAATAACCCAAATTGAGTGGTGAATCCTAGATATACGTGGAAGACCCATCAAGAAGCCAATGGAAATCACCTCCCACTTCCACTCTGGGACCTCTAAGGGCTGAACGAAGCCTGGTGGTACCTAGAGATCTACCTTCACTTGCTGACAAGTGAGGCATCATGAGACAAACTCCGCTACTAACTTCTTAATACCTGGTCACCAGTGCTATCGTCGAAGGTCTGGGTACATCTTCACTACACCTGGATGTTCCACTGGAGGGGAAGTTTGAAACTCCCTCAAAACTTCCTCCTAAAGTGAAACTGGTACCATAGTATGTCCATTGAAGAGGATGACGTGCTCCCCACCTTCAGAAAATCTATCACGATCCTACCCGGTGGATATCTGAGCACGTAGTGTCTCACAGTCAGCGTCCCCACACTGCGTCCCCCTGACTCACTCAAGCTGTAGAGGAGTTACTGTAAGAGACTGTAGTTAGGATGCTCCATACCTATCCATGAAGGATATCTGTAAGACAACCAGTTGCTCTGTCACCTCTCCAAGAAGCTGAATGCATGATCTCCTACTGAGAGAATCTACAACAATGTTCCCCTTCACAGTAGTATATACTATCTCAAAGTCATAATCTTGGAGGAAAGAAAGCCATCGCTGATGAATCATTTTCAGGTCCTTCTGAGAGAAGATATAACTGAGACTCTTGTGATCAGTGTACACGGTAAAACGTTCACCCATTAGATAGTGCCGCCACATATCCAAGGATAATGCCACTACTACAAACTCTAGGTCATGGGTAGAATAGTTCTGCTCGTGTTTTCTCTACTACTGAGAACCATACGCGGTCACAGCTCGCTCCTGCATGAGGACACACCCGAGTCTGGTCCCTAATGAAGCACAATAAAGTAAGTACCCTGCACCCTCCTCTAGAAGCCTCAATATGGGGCACTAGTCAGCCTCTGCCTTAGCATATGAAAGCTATTCTGGCATCTCTCTCACCACATGAAGGGTTTTCCCTTCTTCTTCAAGGCTGATAGTGGTGCTGCAACTCTGGAGAAGTCTGGAACGAACCTCTGATAGTACCCAGCCAAACCTAGGAAACTTTGTACCTCCGTCACACTCCTGGGTGGCTCCCATTCAAGCACCACATCAATATACGCTGGATCCAATGAAACTCTAGCCTCTGTGATGACGTGTCCAAGAAATTTAACCTTTCAAATCCAAAACTAAAACTTTGAGAGCTTACTATAATGCTGGTGCTCTCGGAGTGTGTCCAGAACTATCTGCAAATGGTAGGAATTCTCCTACTCAATAGTCGAGTATATCAAAAATTCACTGATGAAGACCATGAAAAAGCGATCGAGGTAAGGCTAGAAGAACCTATTCATGAGACACAAGAACACTCCTGGAGCATTGGATACACCGAAGGGCATAACCAAGAACTCGTACTGGTCGTACCGACGTCTGAAGGCCATCTTCTGCACATCCTCATCTCAAACTCTGAGAAGGTGATATCCTGATCTAAGGTATATCTTCAAGAACCACCGTGCTCCCTTGAGCTGATCAAAGAGGTATTCAATCCTTGATATTGGGTACTTGTTCTTCACAGTCACCTGGTTCAGGCGACGGTAGTTGACACAAAGCCTCAAGCTCTCGTCTGCCTTCTTTGCGAACAGAATTGGGGTTCCCCAGGGAAAAACACTGGGCTAGATGAATCCCTTTCCCTATAAGTCCTCCAGTTGTACCCGCATCTCACAATGCTCCGAAAGAGCCATCTGATATGCTGAAGTAGATATCGGTGTCGTCCCGGGGTACAGGTCAATGTAGAATTCCACCTCTCTTTGAGGAGTTAGACCTTGGACGTCATCAGGGAAAAAATCCGTATACTGGTCCACCACTATAGGTTAAGTCAGGATCTACAAATCAAATACTCTGAGGGTAAGACAAGCCAACTGGTGAGTGATCGGCTGCACCCTCCCTCGAGTAAGTCTTCCATGGGATGAAAAGTCTCTATTATCGCTGGTGAAGGTAAACTTGGTCTCATCCATGCGGACACACCGCACTTTTCACGTAATATAGTCAATCTGAGCATGGAATGTAGATAACCAATCCATGCCCATGATGACGCTGTAAGGCCTCGACACCGCTACGAAGAGATCCCACATGAAGCTCTCGTCTCCTAGGGTAAGCTCACACTGCCAAAACTATTGCGTAATCATCGAGTCTGCTCCTATAGGTGTCTCTATCAGTAAGGATCGAGCCAACGGCTATGTCGGAATCTCAGTGCTCCGAACGAGGGAAGTGGATTTGAAAGAGTGACTGTCACCTGTGTCTATAAGAACAACAGATAAGGTGGATTGGACACATTTCGTTCCTTGAATCATCTACGGAGCACCATGTTCATATGAATAATCTACCTTATGTTGTTCCCTCCCTTTTCCACCCACTCCATGTGGTTGGGTTGGACCTCTTAGTGGTGGTGGTGGAAACACCTCAAATCGTCATCCACGAGCAGTTGAATGGCCAGCTCCACTGCCCCATCCGCCTACTCCCTGCGGTCCACCTCGATCGAACCTATTCCTCTTCTTGGGAGGTTCCTAAACTGTCTGATGATCATCAGAGTAGTGGGTTGGATAGTCACGAGCCATGTGACCAAGACCACTGCCGGAGTAACACTGTTTGCTTCTGACATGACTGGGTCTGTCTCCAATCTGGTTTCCACGCAAAACTGATCATGATTCGTGCTATTGACCACCTGTGGGGCTGGTCCTCTTGGACCACTACGTCATTTTTCTACTTCCAGCTATATAAGACTCCACTACAAGTTGACTAGTGGTGGGTCTCACGGCTGGAGACTACTCAGCAAAGAAACTCTCCACAAGGAGGGATCGCTCCAACACCCCTATCTATGTCGGGATGCTGTGGGAGATTACTGAAGCTCGGATCTCTCGCCTGAGTCCCTGCTCAATAGTACATGCCCTAAAGAACGGGTCTCGTACCATATCAGTGGAGTAGCCCGAAATGCCGGTGACCCTCACTGAGTATTGTGCCACTGTCATGCTACCCTACTATAAATGTAATAGCTCTTGTATCTGCACTGCACGAAGAGTGGATGATATAAACTTTGCTCGTAAAAGGCTCTCAAAGTCTGTCCATAGTAGAGTCATCTCATCATGCATCTATAGCATCAGGATCCACCATCTGCCTGCTTCTTCCTGAAGGAGGCTGGCAGCAAGGATCACCATGAAGTCGGCTGGTGTCCCTACCAGTTTTAAGAATCTCCCCACATCATCCAGCCAATCCTTAGCTTCCTATGGGTCCATCTCTCCCCGGAACCTCGATGGCCTCTGGCGCTGGAACTCTTGCAATGCGCTCAAGCAGCATGTAATGTCTGCTGCTAGGGCTGATAGAATTGGTGGCCCAACGGGGAGTCGTACCACTGCTGCCTCCGCTAGTGCCTCAACTAGAAGAGGGCCCTGCACTGAGGCCTCTTCGCTCGGCAGGCTGTCAGTACGTATGACTCTCGGGGAACTAACTAGTCATCTGCGGGGATGCATCATGAAAGAAACAGATGCGACTCTGTCAAAAGACTGTACCTGGGGAGCTGAACGGGTTTAGCTTATTTAAATAATTCACAAAGGAAAGAACACACGCAATCATTGTTTTCATGTACTGAGTCGAAAATCCAAGGTCAGGGTCCTGGTGTATGGATACGTCGGCCTCCCGCAGCAACACTGGACTCCCTGAACTGAAAACCACACTTAGTACCCTTAACACTATTGCTTCAGAGAAATGAAATATTAGGGTCCTATGTTCTGCGGTAGAACCGACTCCTCTGATACCAATTTATCACGACCCGTCCCCCGGGGCCCGTATCGTGACTACCCCAAGAACACCTTCATAGACCAGGGGCTAGAGAATAGCACCTTAGGTTTAAATCCATAATACTAGGAAGTCAATGACTTTATCAATCGTAAACACACACAACCAAAGTACAAGCGGAAGAAAACGCTAAGTAAAAACTGTATAACAAGTGTACTGAATGTAAAGGGGGCCTGAATACAAGCCCAACTATAATGTAAAAATACAAATGAAAGAATCTACAACTGAAAAAGCCATAAAGAGCTGAAAGTTGAAAGCATCTCTTGGATCGTCCTCCAGGTTTCCAACCTGATGGGTAGGTACAAATGGCCTCCTTAGCACTCCACGTCTATCGGACTCCACCATGTACTGATACATCATAAGGTCCTCATCTAGGTACCATCTCGTCCTATTGCTCTTAGACTTCTTCAGCGATATCTGGCGTCTGCATCCAACACAACGAGGTGACGGCATAGCCCGCACAAGGGTGAGTATAACGATACTCAGTAGAGAAGCCGAGACCCTCAAGGTCTCACAAATCCAACAAGGATAAACCAATAATTATGAAATCAACAGATAACCATTACATAGGTATATGGCCATACATATACCTAAGTTATCTAGTAACCCATCTCAATCATGAGGAAATAACAAAAGTCACGACTCAGCTCAAACTAGGATTTTCATTATCGAAACCACAACTGCTAGAGAACTCCTCCTCTGTCGAGTACAGTGGTCCAGTTCTGACACTGAGGTGCTTCTCACTAACCATGGACTGCTGAGGTACTCCTCCTGTCGAGTACTGTGGGACTGCTGCCAACTACTAGGCGCTACTCTGCTCTGGGTCTTCCGTCGACTACCAGGCGCTCCCCCTAATATCCTGCAGAGGTAATCCTCCTGTCGAGTACCACAGGTCTATCGCCAAATACCAGGTGCTCCTCCTCCATGGGTCTACCACCAACTACCAGGCACTCCACAATGGTCTAGTCAAATCACTTCGAGTCGAATCGGTCAAACAGTCATCAGGTCTGTCAGCTACTAGGTCTCTATATTATGAACGCTCGGCTCTGGGAGGATGTGCTCCGCGAGCTACTACTCGATACTCCAAGTGTCACGAAGTCTCACGTGGAAGTATCTCAATGGACCTCCACGTCATAGGGTCTCAACGCAAGAGACGGCGCGTTAATCGGACGCCTGGTCTGTGAGTTATTGGCATTTCCGTTCCAGGGGCCGGTTGATTTTTAGGTTCAAAAGAACCCGACCATACTCCAAATGTGTCCAAATCAGATGTGTAATACTAAAAAGGAACCCTATCTCTTTATTCTTTCCATCTCCGTAGGCGGTTCGTTGATTGGAAACCCGTAGCCCAAGCTACGAGCGTAAAGGTGTAATCGGGTCTGACTTGTCCGGGTCCGGTCTGACCTAGTTGGGCCGACCCGACCCGTCTCGAGTCCGGACTGTGGTCCGACCCGGTCTGTGGGTATGACCTGGTCCGCATGTCCGACCAGGCTTGAAGGCGCGGCGCGGCCCGAAGATGTGGCCCGACCTGAAGGGGTAGCCCGAACGAATGTGGTCCGGCCGAAGGTGGCCCGACCGAAGGTGGCCCGGCCGAAGGCGGCCCCGCCAAAGGGCGGCCCCGCAGAAGGGAGGCCCCGCCGAAGGGTTTTCCTTCCAATGTTGGCCTGGCCGAAGGGGGCCCGGCCGAAGGTGGCCCGACCTAGTGGCCCAGCAGGCTGGCAGCTCGGCGGCCCGGCCGGCCGGCGGCTCGCGGATCCTCCTGGCCACGCCCAGGGGGTAAACCACACGCCCCTGGCACCTGAACGGCGCGGCCGTTTGGGTGTGAGCCGAAACCAGTGCCAGGTGGTGCTGGTCACGCACATGTGGGACCTGACGTGGTCCCTCTCCTCCCGAATGGCCTAGCAGCCAGCCGATCCTGTGCCACGACCCACCCCGGCCGCGGCCCCTTCGTCCAAGCGGTGTGACGGCACCACGCTCCTCCGCCATGACACGACCTGGCCACGACCTCTTCATCGGCGCGGTGTGTCGACACCACGCTCCTCCACCACGACCCACCCTGGCCACAGTTCTCTACCATCGGTGCTGCGCGATGGCGTCGTGCCCCTCCGCCGTGGCCCACCCTGGCCGCAGCCTACTCCTCCGCACGGTTCGATGGCACCGCTCCCCTTCAGCATCCTAGTGGCCTTTTTTCCACTGGTTTCCTTCACGGTCAGCCCGACGCCAGCCACCCTTGATCTGCCTCCATCGTCATCGAATGAGAACAAACAAAGGGGGGAGGGGTAGGACCCTGTTCGTGCATCCCACACCCTACGCATTATGATGATATCAATTGGTACCAAGAAGACAAATATTTTGACAAAGAAGAACGTGAACCATAATCAAACATAAATCCCCTACCTCGTTTTCGATGATCGTTGATGACGTCCCGGGAAGGTGGATGTTTTTCCGTTGAAATCAGGAAGAAAGAGTTCGTAGAATATGAGTCAAAGACGATGTCGTCTGCGTTCTTCGTGGGTGGTGGTGCTTCCACTTCTTTGTCCCTGTTGAAGAAGGAAAAAGTTGGAAGCTGTCCGTCGTTGTTTGTTGGAGAGAAATGGATCCTCCAAGGGTTCTTCAAAGCTCCACCAAAAAGAGGTTTCCAACCCAAAATAATATAATAGGATATCTATTATTTTAATCATTGGAAAGAATTCAAACGATTGCAAAATAATTAATTAATGCCATTAATTAATTTGTGGTTTGGCACACTTATGGGGGAAGGTGGAAAGTTACAATTTAAAGAAGAGAGGGTTGGCTTCATTAACTCAAGGGAAGTTCAAGGGTTTCATCCCACATAAATGGGGGTTTTAGGGGGTTTGAAGATTGTGTGGGCCCCACTTAATAATATCCTCCCATGGGAGGTTATGTTCGGGTGGGCCCCACCACTAAACTCCTCTTTGAGGTTTTAACCACGAAGGAATAAAAATAAAGTCACACATTATTTTATTTATATTATTTATAAAACCCCAACTACAAACTTACACTCTCATTTGAACACAACTGCAGTGAAGGTCTCACTAATCAATCACCAACGCTACGAGTTCAAAGGTGCCCTCAAAATTCGATTCCAAACATCGGTTCAAAAGTTATAAAATTTCGCTCGTACGTTTACCGAATATACCTGAACAAAACTTCTGAAATTTATTACGGGCACACCGGCCCGTGGAATCACGCGCTGTCAGTTATCTCGAACTCGTAAAATTCCCATGTATTTATGAAAAAAGTTTCCACGGAATTTCGGGGTTTTTACATTGAGTGTGTGAAACATTATTTACAAAGTTATTAATATTTCCCAATGTTTATATATATTTGAGATATTTATTTCTCAATATTTTTAAATAATTCTTTACATTCATAATATAATATGAATATTTATTTTTTTCATGTTCATTCTAGACAACGTTTGATTTAATTTTACATTAAATATTTTTAAATGATAATAATGATGTGTATTAAATTTTACTCTTCAATGAGTTTCAGAATTCATAAGTTGTTTATAGATAAAGAGACACTCATAAATCACATGTTTTACATAAATTTATTCTATTCATAAATACTTCAGTAATGATTTTCATATTTATTTTTCTCTAAAAGTTTTAATATTTTTAATTTTATATATAGTCAATTATATTATGGAGTTAATATTATGTGAGGGATTCTTATAATTGATTAGAAGAATTTTTACTCAGAAATATAATCAATGAAAGAGATTTTTCATGTACATATCATATCAACATTTAAATAAATATAACATTAAGGTATTAATTATGTTTATTCATCTATAGTACTAAATCGATGATATTTTTCAGGGATGTTATATATTAATTATTAAAACTGGAAATAATTAATTATATTTTAAACATTGTCTATGTAAAGTCATTATTATAAAGAATACATTACTAAGATTATGTTAATTAATATTTCAGATATCGTAATGTTAATGTGTATGTGTTTATAGATTCCATCCCTCAAGGAGAATATCATAGGAATCCACTAAATAATGTATACAAATAACAATTTAATTATGTCATTTTTATGGTAAATAAATATATTAATAGATGGATAACCATACTCTATATAAGTATATATTGATTACTACCTGATACTCACTAATAATATTTTTTTCAAATTTCCCTTCCAAATGTATTTGGTAAGATATATTTAACAAGTTATATATTATCAGATATTTAATTAACAAAAATAAGTAGAATAAGTGAATCCTAAAACTTTTTTTTGTTAAAAATATATCAATATACAATTTTGGATTGAAATAAAACTATGTCTATTTGATGAAATTTTTTCTTATGCTGATTTATAATTTAATAATTTTTCTTATACTCAATATTGTGTAGGTTTTGAAAAAAAAAACAAAATAATAATTCTTTATTTTTAAAGTGAAACACACTTAAACTATGTGTCATATATGGATAAGAATGTATCTTATTGTAAAATATCCTCATTGAAATCTCTATAATTTTTTTCATTACTCATTTAATGTTTGTTTCACTCAGATTTGATGATCCCAATTAAAAAGATTATAATAAAATAATTAATCATGTATTTTGTGTTTGTAGAGTATATTAAGGTATTAACATAGAAATATAAATATAATTAAAAAAATATTTTATGATTTGTCCATTACATTTTCTTTATTATTATTATTATTAATTATAAATAGGGTATATTTAAGGAATTAATTTAATATGGAAAATAATTTTTAATTTTTGTGAATTTGATAAACACAATTCAACCCGTAATAAGAAATTATCATCATGAAAACTCTAAAGACACATGGAAGAGTATAAAAAGATACATTATTATAATTTAGAAAAATAAATACTATATTTTTTAATTATTATTATTTTATAAGGGTGAAAAAAATGAACTACCATTATAGGGTTACTTATTATTATTAAAAAACATAACCAAAGAATGTGTCTTGTTAATTTTATTAATATAATCCATTCCGATATAATTTATCAAAGGAACATGTGGAAATATTAATGATTTTATTTTTATTTATCCATTATCATCACTTTTATGGTGAAAATATTCTGAATAAGAAATTAATATATGTATCGATAAACTAAAGTAAGAATCGAATAACTGAAGCATTTAACACCTAATGAATAATTAAACCATGAAAAACAATATATATATATATATTAAATAAATATAATATAATTAAATATAATGTAAAAAATAATTCAGAAAAATATAAAATCACATTATTAATAGGATGATGTTTATTGTATAAGAATTTAAAATCTAATCAAGGATTTCCCCTAAAATTATAATGTTTATCTCTCCATATAATTTTCAATTATGGAATATATATGTTTAACATTTCATTAACATAATTTTAAATAAATTTTATAGATAACTGTATTTCCATTCATATCATTTTTTAATCAATTTTATGTATTTATTTCATCCACAATAGATTCACAATTCACTCATGTTTGATATCTGAGAGTGCTTTATATTGTAATCTTCCTTTTTAAATTGATAATATTAATAATTAATATAGACTGTTTAATTTTCTTCAATTCCATTTAAATACACATTTTATTATTTTTTTATTTAGTTATTTTCTTAATTGACATTTTTCTCAATTTCCCATCACATTTATTCAATTATGACTTATTTCAATATTTTGATAATAAATGTTCATGAGGTTTACTTAAGAAATTCCCCTTTTCATCTATATCATGTGGTTTATTTATGTTTCAAAAATATTATATTTATCTTCATCTATAAATCATTTTTATAGAGAATAAATTCTACAAATTTTTTCATACAATGAACGTGTAAAGGGAATAAATTTATTTTTCATTTAATTTTTTTCACAACCAAATTCTCCCAGCACTTTCATCTTTAAAATGATTCCATTTATATTTAAATTAATGTTTGATACATTAAAAAATATTTTCCATATTTCATATTATTTTAACAATTAGTTATTCAAATTTACTTTGATCATAAATAAGTAATGTTAAATGTTATATTTATTATTCTTATACATTATTTATCACCCTAAAAGTAGTTTTTTAAAATACAAACGTCTTTATATAATATAAATATATATTTTTATTATTTAAAATATCAATATGAAATAATTTAATCATCCTCCATCCTCCACTAAAATATATATTTTTATATAAAATTTTTTATATATCCCATTCCAGTCTCACATATTAATGTTTTTATGGATATATTATGGTTTTTATATTTATGTGGTGAACAATTTTATTTTTTTCATTATGTAATTTTTGGGATCAATATTGTATTCTCAAATAATACATTGTGTAATAAAAATGGCTCATGAAGACTTATTTTGTTTGGCATAGAAGGATATATAATTCCATTTTGTTTAAAAAATTATTTATTCAATACCTATTTTTTTTCTCAACAGATAGCCTAGAAATATATTTCTATTTTACATACTCATGTATATTCCATATGATTATTCTGTGAACTATTTTTATTTATGGTTCTTGTCCTATTTCATGGTTCAAAATAAAATCGACATGATATTATTATTATGTTCTCATATCAATAATTTTTCTATTCTCACTACTTGATGATCACGAATATGATCACCTGTGTGGAATAAATTATAATATCTTATATCCTACATATCAGTGAGAATATTATCTCTTTTTTTATTCTAATTTTTATTCTCTATGTCATGAATATGAATAACATATAATCCTTTTATAATATTTTTTCATTTGTGATGCATTTTTTATAAAATAATGTGTTAAAAAATATGTTTTTATATATATAGTCCCCAATGTTAGTAAAAGTGGTCTATATAAGTTAGTAAGGAATAAGTCTAAAAGTCATTATAAAATTATAATAAATGAAATGGAAGAAAATTTAAGGTAATGAATTCATAAACATTATTTGAATATTCGTTCTAGTGGTTATAATGATTTTATTAAGGTGAAATAAAATATATGTGAGTAGTTTATTTCAAAAAACATAACATTTTATCAAATATTTAATGATATGTTTCTATTTAAATGATATTAATTCAGTAAGTGGATGAATTATTAATAGTTGAAACTAAGATAATAATAGTATATGAGAATAAAAATATTACTATAGATTCATAAATACATTCAAAACTAAATTTTTAAGAAGTGTATTAACATTTTTCAAAACAATTACATGATTATTTTTTAATATTTTTTTCAACAATATGTAATATCACATTGAAATAATGATTATAAATCAAAACATCATAGATTATGGGATGCAATTTTAGTTTTGAGATGAATTTTTGAGCACTTCATCTTCCATTATTAATTTTGAATAAACTATATTTTTCATGTTTTAAATCCATCTCATGAACTATTTTTATATGACTAATTATACTATCAACAAGGGGAGTGAATGGGGGGTATTGATCAAATGTGGTGATGCTTGATGCATTTTCCATTATGTTAAGGAGATAATTATTTTTATAGAATGGTATTGAAATTTAGAAATGTGGATTAGATCATAAAATGTATTATATAATTATTTTAATATTCATTAATGATTTTATTCCTTATTATTTTTTTAATATATTTAGGAGCATGATAGAGAACTCCATTGACGTGTTTCTACTAATATGCATCTCTGATGTATTGATGAATATGATATAGAAGTTAAAAAAATTAAATGATTATGCGATGTTGAATCTCTAACTATAATACTTATGTATGTGAGGTTCTTCTTTACCAAAATGATTATTTTTAATCACCAAAGTCATATAGAATTGAATTTAATATATTTATGTGAGAATTTTTGAGGCATAAGTAACACGTCTGAGAATCCCTAAATATAATGCTATCACAAATTAGAATATATGTTAATAAAATTGTTTATGTGAGACAAAAAGAAATAAATGTTAATATAATATCGTGTTCTGAATTTATAACAGTTGATCTTTGTAATAGTTTTTAATTGGTAACAATGGTGTCATAATTTTTTATATAGTAACTTCAATCTCTTGAAACTATGTAATGGTGTTAAATTTATGTGTATTAGGGATGAGAATTAATTTTTATCTCATATAACGGTGAGAATAGGATTTATAATAAGTATATATTTAATCATTTTCATTTACAACATAAATTTAAATATTTCATTAATTAATTTTTAATAAATATTATGAATTAATATGATGATTAAAATATTGTAAAAACAGAAATTTTTTTAGAGTCAATTAAATAATAATTTTTTGTAACAACAATTGTAATATTGATAATAGAAATATTTTATTCCTTATTATTATTCATAAATTGCATAGAGTAATATTCTCTATAAATATATTGTGTAATTTATCAATAAAATTTACTTGTTTTGTCCTTAGTAAACATTTTTACAAATATGATATGGTCTTATTTAAAGGAATAAGTAAAAAATGTGACAATATTATTATAAGAGAATTAATATTATTATTTATATCATCAAGGAAAAAATTCTTAAAATGTTATTTTTATTTTTTTGGAAGACATTATTTTCTAGAAAATATTGAATAAAATATATATTTTAAAAATATTCAGTTCATTTCATTAAAAAAACAAATAGATATTTCTAAAAAAAATTATTTTATCATAATGTAACATAAGACTCCATTAATTTTAAATAATATAATTTTTCTCAATGGAATAACCATTACCCATGATTTTCTAAGTAGTTTAATTTGTGGCAGTTATATTTGTTTCACTAAACATATTTTTACGTTTATCAAATTTTTATCTCCATAAATTAAATTAACTTTTTAAGACTAATTTTTTAAATTAAATTCAAACATTTAGAAATAAATAAAATAGTTTTTATTTTATAACATGGGTTTTACAAGGAATGGTATTCATGTAAATCCAGTTTTATAATTAAAAATACATTTTTTTTAAAAAAAATTATCATTTTCTCTTTTAATCCAATTTAAATTTAATTACGTCCACTTTGAGAAAGATAAATTTATAAAAGTTCTATATATTCTTAATTAGAGTAACCTTATTTATCAATCATGTAAATTTATTTTTTTTGGAAATAATGAATAGTCACTTTTGCAAAAAAATCAAAGGTAAAAGGATAAATCATGTTAATATAGCTTAATAATAACTAATAATGATACCAAATTTATCCAAAATTAATATTTAACGGACTTATTTATTATCTTATAAAATTGTTAATTAAATAATTTTTATGGAATACTATTCAAGGATAATTAATAAATAATAATTAAATATTTTAAGAAAAATCTATGTTTGTTTTCTCCTTAAATTTTAAATTCACACCCACTCCCCAATTTTATCCACAATTAAATAGACGCTTACCTCCACCAATACCAATAAAAATTCATTCCTAACATACCACCACATTTCCTATAGTCTATTTTTATCATAATATCTATCCTATAAGACAAATTCTATGCACCTAATGTGTTTGATCGAAAAAGATATAAATAAAATAACAAAGTGTTTTTATTGTACTTCCAGTTATATATCTATCAAAACAATATTATCCATTAAAATAATGTTAAATTTTTATATACCATGTCTTGATAAGTTATTAGGATGATTTAATAACACCAATATATCTCCACTTCACACAAATGGGAAATGAAATAATCAATTGTGTTTACAGTGGACAACAACCACACTAATAAATGTAATTTTGTGTCCTTCAATTCCTCTCATAGCTGGTTTTAATTATCGATTTAGTGTATGTATATATGTATTATTGATGGTATAATTAGTATTCCATAAATAATACAGCATCTACTATCTTTCATTTCTATCATCTAAAAAATGATAGCATGTTAATGCGTATATGTGTATTAGCACGTCTATGAAATAATTTGATTCATTTTTCAACACTTCCACTCATGAGAGGTATATATATGTGTGTATTTAATGGGAGAATATAATATATTTGTAAAAATAATATTTATTGAATAATAATGTGATACATACTACATTTCCATCATGTTCATTGTAAAATGGAAATTTTACTCATTCATATGTATGCACTACCCCCTATATATTGTAATTTAATACATTTTTCAAATAAACCTTCTATAGTTGATTCTAATAGTATAATTAAAATGTAAAAAATATAACTATGTAATAATAATTTTTTTGAAGATTATTTAATAATAATTTATTTCATTATAGTCAACTTACCAATGTAGTTTTCAAATAATGAGTTGAATATTATCAATAAACCCGGCATGAATAAAATCTAACATGTAATCCAACATAAAATTGAAAAAAAACTAAATTTGGGGTATTATAATTATTTTTAAACATACATATCATTCTAAAAACCATTTAATTAAAATATTTTATTATACCATTGAAATATTACATATGTGAAAATCCAGAATTGAGTTAAGGGGTATTTACCAGAAAACCTCATTTCAAATTTTTTTTGTTATTAATTTTCAAAATCTATGAATTCATGGATATTTTATTAAAAATAAACATTGTGAATGATTTTTAAATTACATAGACAAATTATAATGTAAACATTATGTATCATTAGAAATAATTTCAAAGTATTTCAAAAGTAATATTTTCATGTATTTTATATTGAAAAGTTTTTTTCATTACAAAAGGAATAATGAATGTTCAATTTTACCATTTATCACATCAATAGAACATTCCACCACCACAAATTTTATTTTATGTTATTCACTAAAAACATCCATATTTTATTTAATATATAAAATTCCATCCCTTTGTTCATGGTATTTTAGTTCTAAAATGTTTTCCAAATGTATAGGTATATATCAATATCTGAAAATGATTTTCTTAAGGGTTCAAAGGTATTTCATCATGAATTTGATTATGAAAATTAATTATTTTATAAAATTCATGGAGGTTATGGTCTTTGTACATTGATTATGATGGATGTTGAGACTGATATATATTTCCAATGTATTAGGTAATGATTATGTTCTCCTGATAATTATACTAGAATTAACCGAGTTGGATATTCCATATATATGTTTTTCTATAAGGGTTATTGTCATTGTTAAATTATAATGATGACTCGAGGAACCTAAATGACTTTTTAATTATTTTTAATGATATATCATTGAAATATATGTATTTTATATGATATGATAATGAAATTTTATGCACTTTGGTTATTAATACACTTTAGGTTAAAAAGAAATGTTATAAATAAAATACTTTTAATGGATTCTCATGTTTTATAAGAAATAATCATGATAATTATTATTTTTCCTTCAGGATTTTTTATAAATTGATTTTTGGAAAATGTTTTTAATTAATTATAAATTCATGTGTATATAATTAATATTTTGTGGTAGATGACTAATATGATAAAAATATAATTTCTTATATGATCTCATTTTTTAAATGAACTACTAGGTTTTATTATTCATTTTTATATGTCCCTTACTAATATTTTTGACCCATTCCAGATTATAAAATGGTTTTTAATTTGGGATATTCATGATTTGAAATAGTAATCATGATATAATTATAGATATTGAATTTAATTTTAATGATGTAAGAGACTCATTATAAAGAACTCGTTATGTGGGAAAATGGATACCTTTTAGAAATTTCCTCATTATAATGTATGGGTTTTTTAGATAATAGTTATGAATTTTTTATCTAAAATTCATACCTTGAAATTTACATTGGTTATGAAATAAATTGATTTAATTTTAAAAAATTATTTATATAATTAATAAGTGTCAGTTCCTTTTATAATTTTTTATTTCAAAACATGAAAATGTATTTTTTTTTGAAATTTACTACACTAAAAAATTATAGATCACGTGAAAGAAAAAAAATAAAGTAATGATGTTGAAAAAAATTAACGACTATAGTGTTAAATGTGTTAGTGAAACATAAAATATTTTATAGAAAATATTCATGAATAATTTAAGGAATAATAAGCATCCAAAATTTGAGTCATGCCATTAAAAAATCATTTATAGTTGAATATAATGATTATCTCCATCTTCAAATAATAATATATATTTTTCTAATTTATTGGTGCATTAGAACCCTCATCCTATATCCTCTATTATGGGTGTTTTATTTCTACATATAAAACTCTTATATGATTTCCATGAAATCATGTCATGTTAATTTAATAAATATTACATTTATAAGAATTCATGAAAAATTATATAGTTTTATTAAAATGATAACAACCGAAAATTATGGAAAATTCAATTTGATTTTTTCTTTTTTATCTAGAATTATTTCAGAGAGAGAATCTATTATCTTATATCTTATGTTACATATTTGGGATACAAATCAACTGAATTTTTTATTAGAATGATTCATGATTCGTTTTAGCTGATGAATACTAGATGTGGTTAGTGCGATGATTCCTTGATAATACTTGATGTTTACATCATCATCCCTAATGTGGGGAGTCCCATAACAATTTGGGATCTCATTTACCCATGTTTATTTGGTATTATACTATTAATTGAATTCATTTTTTACTATTATTTATTGATATCACATATGTTTGTGTTTATCTCATGAGACCAATTTTGATAGTTATATCTATGTGTATTCCTACTGTATATTTTTACCGTATTTGGTAATGATCTCATGTTAATGTATGTTTCTACATTATTCTTGGGGTGATATTATTTCATTGTAAGCTCTACATTGTTTTACCAATTACCAATCTAGTAAATGTATCTTTTTTTGGGCTCAGTATAGGATGATTTTAGTGAAATTATTGTCCCATAGAGGTGGAGTGTGGATAAATTTTAATTATGTAATTGATGGACCTATTAATATGGTGGAGATTGGACGATATTGTCAAACATTTTTTTTGAGGAATTTTTATAAAATGGATGTTAGAAATATTTTTTTATTCATAGTGATTTTAGAGTTGTATACTCGATTCATTGTAATTTTCATGTTGAATGTCATATATAGGGATGAGAAATACTATGATTCATGTACGTGAGACTCAATGGGGAAATTGATAAATAAATTCACCAGCACTATGTTTTTTTGGAAATTCAGATATCACATTGTTATTGTATCATCAAAGATCTAAAGGAGGAATAGACATGGGATTTTCAGAGGTTGGATATTGAAATATTTATCAATGTAGTTTTTCTATTGTTACACTTGTTAAAAAATTAATATTATCATGGAATATAGTAGTTATACATGATAAAATATTTTAAGGATACAATTGTGTTTTGATAATCTTTTTATTACTCAGCCTTTATATGGGATTTTTGATGGATGTGTAGACTTCATGTATATGGATCATAGTAAGGGAATCAATCCCATGTACAATGGATGGAATATAATTAATTGAAATTATAGTTGACTGGGTTGACTCTAGGGGACAATGTTGTTTTATTTATTTGTTTACCATCTTATTTTATTACTCTTTTTTTGCATTCCTCTTAGGGATCTCATTTACTAAATTATAAAAAAAATACTCATTTTGTTTCCCCATGATATAAATATAATTTATTATATTGGGTTTTTATTTAATATTTTTTGAATAACATGATAGTATTGGTATATTCTACCCAGTGATAATTATTTATCATAATTGTTAGTTGATATCCTATTTTATAAATGGAGACCTAAATGGGGTCATGTCGAACACCATTTCTGACCCCGCAGTTTTCCTTGAGTTGTTACAAAATTGTATCTGACAGTATTTCTCTTTATTTATATTTATTTTATCCTTTTACATGGTAGAAATGATATATATATATATATATGGGAAACAGGTAGGTTTGTTTCCTTGTTCCAGGAAAACTAATGTGTAGATGACCTATGAGTTACCAATGATGCTATTTTTTAAATTTTAATTAAATTTAAAATATGTTTCTGCATCAAATTTAAGAACAGTGGTTCAAATAACAAATATAGAAATATTTTTATAACACAAAGTTTTTTTTAATTTAATTCCTCCAATTTTGTTTTCATTTATGTATATATTCACTATATTTGGATATAACTGTTAATACAAACTATTATTATATATCATTATTGTAATTAATTAGTTGAACTAAGAATTATATTATGATTTAGTATATATTTGATGACTATAAATAACATGCACTGGCGATGCCTTTGATTGAGATAGGTGGGGTATAATATGGTTAATTGGTAGATTCAAAGAGGATCCTTGTGAAATCCCATTGAATAATTTCATTTTATCCTTACCAATCTTGTTATTCTTAAGTGTTTTCATCCCATTACAAAATATATAGCCTCCACATTGTTTGTTAAACTACATGGGAACCATGTCGAAGTAAATCCAAAAGGAAAAAACAATTATTTCCTACCAATGAACATGTATGAGTATATTACAATAAAGGATTCAATAACAGATCTATATTGGAGGAATTAGGGATGCCTAAAACATTTGTATTTATCATGATTCATATATGAGGAAAATGGATTTGGAACTATGGTCAAATATTATATAAAATTTCACTATATCATTCCTAAACCTTTAAGGGATATATGGTAACTTTGGATACTAATGAATGGATAAAAATAATTAAGGGAATTATTAAACATTTGGAGACATTAATGGATAAATAGGCCACACTCATTACTTTCATGAATTTAGAGTTTCTCATTCCTATATTTCTATAAATGTTTTTTCTCGACATGGATTCCAATATATGTTTCACTATACATTTTTTCCAAAATACATTATTTGGAATGAATGTGGAGTGACCTATAATCATCAATATTTATGGACATATATGGGAAATTAAAATAATAATGATGACAATATTTGATGTCATATTCATTATAGACTGGATGACCACCATCAATGATAACATTTATTCATATTGTATTTAGGTATGTTGAGAGATTTTTGTTGTCCACATAAGCCATTTGAATACTAATACAAATATATTCTGAGCCAGGATATAAGACAATGTTCAATTCTAATGCGTGGTGTTCCAATAAACAATTTTAAAAAAAATATTAACAAAATTTATATTACATGTGACATGTTTCTTAAAAAAAATGGGATAAATCATAAAAATAAATTAACTAAAAATAAAACTCCTCTATTTTTTATAGTGAATAACATTTACATTAGTGTGACTAAAATAGGTCAGTGTGAGGTGTTTAGATAAAAGTTCTCGTGGGCGGGTGTAATTTGTAAAACTGATAAATAATTTTATTTATTTATTTTTTAATGATCCTAGATAAAATTTTCAAATTAGTAACCTAATATGGACATTTTTAAAGGGTTAGGCGCATGAACACAGAGGGGAATTGAGTGGAATTCCCCATTATTCCATTTGAGAATTGAAATATAATTATGATGAGACTCCAGATAGAAGAATATCAAAGTGCAGTGAATGAAATGAATACTTTTAATCTTTTAGAGGGATCATTCATTGTCATTAAATGACCCAACCTCCATGTAGTGCTTATCTACTATTGTTTTATTCCTCCATTAATTAAATTTATTTATTAGGATCATGTTACTTCTTGATATATACATGTTGAATGATTTCATACATGCCCATGTATTGAAATTTAATTGTTTATTTCATTTTCACACCCGAAAATCCCAAAATATATATCTGTTTGAAAATCCAAATTGGTCTAAGATCATTTCACCTTTTCTTCTTGTTAATTTTCCCCTTATTCTTCTCATTATTTATCCTTGGACCATGGAGTCCGGATTCAAAATTTCATGGTGGTACTAAGCATAATTGGACCCCATGATTCACTGTAGAATATTGTGAATTGAATAGATCAGTGAATCAAGGATGGTTTTTTCAGATCCATTTGTTTCTAGTGATTAATTTGATGGAATGGACTCTGAACCTATTAATTTAATGAAAATAAGGTGGGATAATTCGAGGGGGTTCATGCATCCTTCATGAAAAGAAGAAAAATATCGATGTTTAGATATTCGAGGGATGCAAATTCTTAACCGATGTAAGATCCATTGATTTTGGGATTCTAGAAGTCAGATATATGGAATATGAGGCATATATTTAATGATTTATCATAGATCTATGTTTTTTTTAAATTATCAACTACATACTTTGTCATCCGATAAATGAAACACATGTAGTTTCTTCATTGTGGAGGCTTTGGTTTACTGAGGTTATAAGTATCAAAAATTGTGTGGGAACCCTACATTAAATAAGACCTTGTGCGGTAGATCATGTGTGTACACTGGGAGTATATGGGAACAACCAAGAACACAAAATGTTCAAATATAAATGAACATGGATAGGATATATAGGCACGACGAGGGAGCATGGATAGGACAATAGGTGGCTCAGACACAACATGTAGACTCTATACCTATTGAATAGATCTAAATGGGATGTGAACAATGATTTGGTAGGGAAATATAAAAGTGATTTTGTAGGATGACACTCAATGTGGGTCCCATTACATGTTGTGTTCCCATTCATTCCATATGAGGAAACATCAACCTCTTTTATCTAATTTATTAGGAATCCTATATTGTCTCATTAGTATCCAATCCTATGTTTTTTCCCTTGTAGAACATGATGGTGGAATCTATTGTTGATTTAAAGATATAATGGTATATTTTTAAGGAATTATTATTATTTAGTCATTAACTAAAATTGATAGTGATATGGAAGGACCCTTAAGGATATCATAGTGGAACCCTCTTGCTGATAATGGCATGGGTCCTATATCAATTACAAGAGTGGAACCCTCCAGCTGGGTTTAGAATGGGTCCTCTACCGACTATTATATTAGCACCATCCTACTAGGATATGGTCCATGTTGTCTACCTCTCTACCAATTGGTACCTTCCCATTATGGAAGGGTGTGGTTCCTCAACTATGAGAGTGTCACCCCCCCATGTTGGGATAGGCAAGGTTCCACTATCTACTTTCCATGTGAAACACTCCTACGGTATCATTGAATGTGTACTCAAAAAATATAGTTGAACCCTCTAACTAGGATGGGTTTGGGCTCTCTATTGTCCATTAGATTTGTACACATCATTTGGAATGGATTTGGGACCACTATGGACAACATGAGTGGCATCATCCTATAGTACAAGTAATGGGTCCTCTACTTATATACTAATTTTTAACCCCATATTTTTTAAGGTAATGGGTTATATACCCATTTCTTTTTCCCCTCAATAGTGCGTTATAGTGGTGAGGTGGGGATAAACATGAATATTCTCTACTAGGAAGATACATGGTATTTTAGGAATCTTTCATCGACTCTTTGAACTGATTTTGACACCTTTCCTGGGATGGGCTATTATATGAAGATCCAATTCTATCTCTTTTCGTTTTATTGAATGATTATATATACATATATATATATATATCTATGTAATTATACTTAGTTTACACATTTTTATTAGGATAATTTTCATTCTATATTATTTTTTCGATTGTGTTTCTTACATCCTCCCACCAACTTCATCCATGAGGGTGTCCTATCGGGTATTTTTATACCCACCTCTGGATGAGATTTTCCATCTTGTGTCATTTTATATGATGATGATGACAAATTCTGTGGTGACTATAGAGAAGGTTAGGAATATAAAGTTAATTAGACTTCATAAGGTAGATGGAGCATGTAGTTCAGCAGATGGTCTCTCTCAGAACCATTAAATTTCATTTTTTTCAGGTAGGTACATCATTCTGGATGGGTGAATATTTTCCCCCATTTATTTCAATTTTCAATGTTGTACTCTTTTACACCCTAAAGGGTTTTCATTTTTTTTATATTCTACATATTCTATATTTTTTTATTTATTCTTTTCAACATTTGAATTCCTATGGTTATGTGTGTTAGTACAGCTACATTAGTCATAGGCATCCCCATGATAGATATGACTTTCAATACTTATCACCACCCCCTGCCCTGTGGAGGTGGGATTGGGGTAGTTGCGGCTTAAGAAACATTGTTACGAATCATGATAGGATGAAATCAATAATTGTTTGATCCATGGGATTTTGATTAGAGTAATCCATTTAGGAGTAATTTTTTTGGATATAGAGAAACATTTTACATGTATTTATAGTGAATCTTTTAGGCTAGGGAATCCATTGTTGGTGTGGAGGATGACATATGTATTATCTAATACATTGAGTACCTTCATGTAGACTTGGCATAACAGGTAATTGTTTGTAGGGAACTTTGGTACATGCATCATACTATATTTATTATCTGACTATCCATATTTATTAACCTCCCCATTTTGTATATATAAATATACACTCATCTGACTGTGGTATATCTTGATTAAATTTTAAAGATTCCACCTCTATAAAATCCATCCAGATTACCAGATCCATATCATGATTACGATTTGATGGCTGATAATGCCTCAGATTTGGTCCAATCCCATGATGTTTTTCATATGTGTGGATAGGTATAATCACCCCCATCTATTGATCATAAGATCATACCATCATGGAAGGAGGATGATACTAGTTGTCATAGCGCACTCAGCATGTTCCGGAAAGAGAGGCCACCTATGTTCTGTCGTGAGAAAGAACATCATGTAGAAATATATTGGTAAGAATAAGATTTTTTGTGCCTTCAGGATTATCCAGATAATGATGGATAATGTTTTTATAATAGTAGATAAACATTTCAATCCATAATATGGGAACTGGTGGAGTCTTGTTTCCTTGATACAAAATGAGTCTACAATCATAAGTCCCAACCTTCATCACCTATTTCATGAGGAGTACTACACATCATGCACATTCCCAATTTTCAATCAAGAGATCCCATAGATACAATGGGGAGGGATGATATTTGGCTGAGTATGATTCATGTTTATGAAAAATTAAACGGAAATCCATTAAAATGATCCAGGATGGTTACATCCAATAAATAAATTTTGAGAAGGGACTCTACATTCATATAATTTCCTCTCCGGTGCCCATATTAATTCAAAACTATGATATGGTGTTGGAATTGGATCCAGTTATGGATATATTATGGAGAGATAGACAATAAGATTCTAGAGATAACACTGGGAATTATAGACTTATGTCCTATGTAGCACATAAAAGGTGTCAGTTGATAAGATCTCAGAGCTAGATATCTTACAAGCATCTGCATCGATCATGTGGTTAGTGACAGGATAGAGAGCCAAGGAATATTAGATAGGGTTGGATCTATTCTAGTGATGGGTGAGGTCACATTGTTCATGGCTGAATGACCTGACTAGTTGAGGAGTGTAGGAAGATAGCGCACAAACCACCATAGCAGAGACATCATCGTGATCAGAGATCTCCCATGAAATGATAAAGGGCCCCTAGGGAGGTGGAGATAACTATGTATCAGGTCTATCTCCAGGATTGGGATCAAAGGGTGGTGGATGAAATAATGAGTTACTACCACCACCATAAATAGGTGGCCCGTGTCCGGATCTTATAGCTTGCATTTAGGGGTGTGGACAAGTGCAGGCTATGGACAACTATGACCCTGCATAACATGAGATTATTAGAGGTATGATCACTGTATATTCTTCAATTTCCATAGTATTAGTGGAAACATGCGTGAGTCATTCCATTATACATTTACTAATGGGGTGAGATTTGGATCTCCCAGTTGAGGGTCTATCCCAACAACATTTTCTAGAGGATCCTATGGGGAAGGCTTTTTGTGTATCATTTATCATCCAGCTGTAATAGAAATCTCTCAGTGTAGAGTTTTCCACATGGGACATTTTGGTTTTCCTAATGGATCCATATGTCTTCGATTATGGTATGGATTGGTTGTCCATTGTTTGATCCTAGATTAAATATTACTGTATATGATTTGTATGCCTTCACATTGATGGGACAAGATTCACCTTTTATGGTGAGTGAAATATCTTGTCAGGATTATAGTGTTCTTTGAGGCTGAGGGTATGAACCATCACCTATCTATTGGTTATTGTATCCCTTAGTGCAGAAATATCATCAACAATTTGGATTCCTTGCATCATGGAGGGTATTACATAAATATTCTTTTAGGATGATCTAGGACAACCTCAATGGTGGGATATGGGGTTTTGTATCGATTTCTACCAAGGGATACCTACCATATCTTCTTTTGAATATTATATAGACCCTACCATGATTTGGGAGTTTAGGTTGATATTATATGACCATTGAGATAATGATTTTATTAGACCTAGTTTATCCAATTAAAATATCATGTGTTGTTCATTAAAAGGGCATATTAGAGGATGTTGCTTTTCATGGATTATCATCACCTAAAGAAGGTCATGATAAAGAATAGGTAATCCTTATTATGGACTAAAGAACTCATTGAATAGTTACCATATACAATTTGGTTATCGAATATTGAACTATGGTTTAACTATGACCGACAGAGTGTTTGTGAGGCTGTTATTCTGAAGCTAGTGTTTCGATTGTGGAGTTCTTATATTAGTGCCTCATATGTATATAGTCGAAGGTGGATCACTAGGTTCCATTAGGTTTTTTTCAGCCACTTCTGATCATGGATATGTAATGGTATTGCAAATACATGGAAATTTTGAATGGGGATACACATATAGTGAAGTTTCATGACACCATCTAGATCATTGTTGAACAACAGATGAAGAAGTAACACTTCCTTACTTTTAGAGAGCATAGTTTGGAGGATATTTATGGGTAGATGTACATCCAAAAGATTTTTTTTTATTTTAATGGTGTTCCCTCCAAAATTTTCTCTGATCATGATGTGAGGTTTATGAATTAGTTCGTAAGAGGCTTGTAAGAACAATTCAATACATAGATGAAGATGGGTACAACCTTCCACCCCTAGACATATTGGCAGACTGAGCACACAATCTTGGTTTTGAAGGATACATTGAGGGACTACATTCAATAGTTTGGTCAGATCTGAGTGTATTTATTTTCCATTGAAGAGTTTGAGTAAGATAATATCAACCACTCTACCATCATCATGGATCGATTTGAGGCCTTCTATGGGACACCCAGCATGTCACCCTTGTGATGGACATAGATCAGTAACGCATCACTTATGGGACCTGAGTTGGTACAGGTGATGAAGGGAAGGTCCAATTCATCAATGAGTAGATGAGGATATCCTATTGGAGGAGGAAACCTTATGAATATTGACATCATAGGCCCTTATACATCAAGAAGGAAGGATGTTTTTTCTAAATAGACTCCCTACAAAAAGGATTAGGAATATATCTTTTGGTAGGAATTCTATCCTAGAGGATCATCAATCCCTTCAGGATCTTGAAGAAGTTTGGTGAGGATTATTATCACATATCCCTATACTAATAGATGGTGTGGTTCCGTAAAATAATTTATGTTTTGAAGCTGTGGGGATAAGTGAATGTCTATGCACAAATTATTTAATATAGTGAAATGAAAATCTAGGATAGTTCTACATTTTTTGAGAACCTAATTTCAATCTAGTATTGGTAGGAGAGTGCACATCATAGATATACCATAAATTTGGTTTTTTCGTTTTTGAAGCACGAAATCATATAGGAGTTCTCCTAGGAGTAGGAGAGCCTAATATTGGATCAGTTCCTGATTTTTTTCATAGTTTTTTGGGTATGAAAATCATGAAATATGAAATAATTTAGAGAGACTGTTTTTTTATTTTAACATTTTTTTTCATATTTCAATATGTATTTTCAGTGCCAGACACTGATATAATGTGTGATTCTAATCCCTATAATTCCAAGAATTAATATTTTAAAAAAATTAATTAAATGTTATATATGGAATGTTCAGTTTCATATAGAATATGAGATAGATCCTTTAAGGAGTCTAGATTTAGAAATATGAGACAATGGTTGAGTATGGAGCATGATTCTTACCATAGGTGTGACATTTATTTGGCCAGCGGAGGGTTCTCAGATTAAATAGGATGTGTGTTAATATAATTAGTAAAATTATTATTAAATTTTATACATTTAACATTAATTAACATGAATCAATATTTTTGAGTAATAACTTGTTATTCTAATTTTCCTTGGGTTAGTCACATAATCCCTAAGAGTATTATGATATTTTTCTCCCCCTTCCATTATCAGATAAAAATCTAATGACGATGATACTCCAGATCAATGCATATCAAAGAGCAATAATTGAAATGACTCCTCTCAATCATTTTACAAAAAATTATTTGATGAATAATGATATGATATCCATGTTGGATAAATAATTTTTAGGATTATTCCCCTATTGATTATATTGATTGAATATGATCATGTTGATTCATGATATATGAATTTTTTTTACTTTGTATGCACCCATGTATTGGCATTTAATTGTTTATTCAATTTTCCTACCTAGGCACCACCAGTTTGTTACTTTTTTACAATAACACATTTCCAATGATCATATCACCTATGTTTTCATATGCATTTCTCCACTTGTTATTCTTGTTCTTTATAATTTTATCAAATGGAAACAATTTTATATTGTCAAGTGGTACTAAGCCATATTTTACACCCAAATTTATAGATGAATTGTGTAAGACTAATAAAAAATATAGTCGAGACAGTTTCATATGATTTTTTGTATATGGATGATCAATTTGATGAAATGGAATCGAAATTGGTGAAGGCTAGAATAGTATAAGAATAATGGTGTGAGGGGTTTAATTCGACCATCATGTGGATAAAAAATATAGATTTCCAACTATCAAATGGAAGTAAATGAAAAAATTAGATAGGAAATTTTGATTTTTGATATCTAAAGGAGATATCTATTCTGTAGGAGTTGTGTCGAAATTTTTTGATCACAAAACAATGATTCTTTGAAAATATCAATGAATAGTATTGTTGTCCAAAAAATATATTAAGTGTATCTCCTTGGATGTTGTGGATTTGGTTTCAAGAGATTATATGTATAACACACCCTGTTGGGAACCCACACACTTTGTGAAATTGTGTTAAAAACACAACATGTACATTGGGAGTACATGAACATGGTCCTAGACAATAACACACTATGTACCGAAGTACATACACATGGTTAGGATACACAGACACATCTTGGAATCACAACCACACCCAGCGAGCATGGGCATGACCCTGGGTATCTCAGAAACACAATTAATACCCTCCACATAGTGTGTTTCTATAAATGGGATGAAATCCAGGTATTTTATAGGATGTTTCCTAGAGAAGGTTCTAGACCACATTTCATGTGGGTGCCCATATATGTTATATACCCTTTCATTCATTTAGATGAAATATCAACCTGTCATATCTCGTTTGTTAGGACTCAGATTTTAGGCTATGAGTAAGCTATCTTTAGTGTTTTTCAGTTTAAAATTTTATAATGGTCACATTAATGGATTATGAGGTATGGTGTGAGAAGTTTGAGATGTGACTTTTATTTAGTCAATACACAATGATGATTGTAAGTAGGTAGGATACTCAAAGTTATCAGTGTGGTACCCTTTTGCTGGGAAAGGAATGAGCCCTCAATTTTATTCTAGAGTGGAACAGTCCAGCTGAGATAGTAATGGAACCTATACCCGACTACTATAGTGGAACCCTACTATTGGGATAGTACATGGGTCCTCTGCCCATATAGTTAGAGTAACCCTCTTACGGTGTTAGTGCGTAGGTCATCAACTATGAGAGTGGAACCGTCCAACATGGCTGGGAATGGTTCATATAACAACTATCCGAGTGGAACCATCCTTTATTATCAAGGTATAGGTTCTCAACTACTAGGGTGGAATACTTTAGTTGGGATACACAATAGTCCTCTATAGGCTAGTATAGTGGCACCCTACAAATGGGTTTGGTGTGGGTCCTCTTCGAAATACATAACAAACACCCTCATATAGGATATTGCGTGGTCCTATAGCTATCACCTATGTGGAACCCACTTTATTTACTAGAGAATGGATCCTCTAACTAGATATTTCATCAGGACGACCATGAAGAACAATGGAAGGAAGTGGTTTGACTTGAATTTTTTTGCTGGGAAGATTCGTGAGATGTTGGGCATCATTGATGGACTCTTGTAACTAATGGTGTCTCCTTCCATGGGATGAGATATGTGATTATGATCTCATTATCTCCCATTTTGGTTTCTGGATTGATAATATATATATAAATATATATATATTTGTATCTATGTTATTGGATTATTTTTCCTCTGTTGCTTTGGGATGAACTATTTAATATCATCCTATTACTTCTGTATATGTTCTTACTCACCATTTATCTTTTGGGGATTTCAATTATGTATGTATGTAATCATATCTTAGTGAGATTTTTTAGAATGTGTTTTGTCTTATGAAAAATCTTGACATGTCAGCGGTGACTACGGAGGATATTAGGGATACCTAGTGCATTGGACCACGTATGTTGATTGGAGCGTGGTGATCCTGATCTAGGATCTCTCATCACATTTACATCATAGTTTTCCCATGTTGGGAAATCTTTTTGGTTGTTCATGTATTCTTCCCCTTTATCTTTAGGTTCATTTGTCATACTCTTGTATAACATATTAGTTTTTTCATGCTTGGAATATATTCTAGTTGTTATATATTTTAATATTTGTACCTATGTAATTATTTATTAATATGGTTTGGTGTGTATATACAAGTAATTTAGGTAAATTAATCCCTGTGTTAGATATTCCTATCGATGCTTATTTCTAGCCCCTAGAATATGGAGGGGGACTTAGGCTAGTTGTGACTCGATCCCCGTCAGATCTGGTGGTGAAAGTGTAAAACCAATGGGGTAAACATAAATGATGGCTGATAAATGGGAAATGGGAGTAGGTTTTGTGGGCCTAAACATAAGACAACATGATATTATTACAACAAAGATGATAGTATAGGCTCTCTTAGTCGATATAGTGGATGCCCCCTTGAATTTTACTCATGTAACAGATCTCTCTAAGGACATCTTCCATTATGACATCACATGAATTCCTCTTATGAGAGGTGTTGATTATGAGATAGATCACACACTAAATTCATAGACCAATTTGATACCCCCCTTATATTATCTCCCCAGTCAAGCTAAATATTCTCAATGTCATTCTCAGGGACATTGAGAATAATGGATTTATCGTGATGAATAATTCATTATAGGGTGCATCTATTTTTTCACCAAGAATAATGATGTTATAAATTAGCATATAATTGATTACCAGAATAGAAAACCTGTGATATTGAAAAAAATATACAAATATCCAATTATCTATGGTCAATAAAATTAGATAAGGTTTTATAAATGGTTCTATTTGATTTATTTTTGATAGGGCTACCACCATATATGGGTTTGATATAAGGATATACCAATTCGGGTTTATGAAAAAAATGTATATGTTGTACGTGTAAATGGTGATAGAGTATGATTTGTATAATGCATCAGTAATTATCATAGACCATATTAAAAATATCTTCCATCAATACAGAGACTCATTCATTATGGGTTTTTTCAATGAAATCATCATCTACTCATTGAAACTCGAGAAATATGCATGATATCATCAGTTGGTCATGGGTATTCTCTATGAACACAGGAATTATTCAAAGCATATTGAGTTTATTTTTTATGACCATGATGTCAAATTTAGATATCATGTGATTTATGGGATATTTATATCTATTTATATAGATAAAGTGGAGGAAGTGATGTTGTAGACATGTCCCAAAACATGTTTAGGATCTGAATATATTTTGTGTTATCTAAATAATACATTTATTTTGTATATTACTTCTCTCATCTATCAAAACATATTAATTATCAGATGAAGAATTTATTAATGTTCTAATTGTCATATTTGGGTAATTATTCATATCTTGAACAAAATAAGACACTAACTAAATCTCCAGTGCAGATACTCCTCAAGAAAATGATTACACACTGCATATACAAATGTACTCAAAACATTGGTTTGAGAGGAGAACTGATGATGAATAAATATGTAGTGGTTAATGGTTCATTTATTCTATATCCCCATGAGTTTAACTACTATACTCATGAATTAGAGAAATAAAACATTGTTCACACACTACATTCATGATAAAAGTATTTATTATGGGATTATTTTTTACAATAAAATGACCACATGAACATATGATTTATTTTTACAATGTGTGACCTGATTTTGAGGAAAATTATAAATATGGAGTATTATTAGAAACGTTACATTATGATTTCATAATAACTATGGAATGTTAATTTCATTTTGGATTATCCTTTCCATAATTTGTAGGTTTTGCAGGATCCTGGTGAGCAGCCATCACAGATGTAGTGGCACTTGATGATCTTGTTGAATGGTTGGAGGATGGAATTTTTTTAGTATCAAATATTGATTAAATTTTCTACCATCTTGGTAATGTATTGCCTATTATAAAAAGTAAATAGTGAACTATACATGGAAAAAATGTGTGAAATGATGTGTTATCGTATTTAAATAGGTGACCAAATACCTAATTGGTAATTGGGAGAAAATAATGTGAATCATATTCAGGGGAGATTAGTTATGATTTATTCAATCTGAGATGATATAATGATGGATTTAAATACCTATAAATTTGTTTCACATATCATAGTGAAAAATATTAATAAATACATCATGTGAATGTTCTAGTGTATGGGGATAGATAATAACATTGATGGGTTTGTTTCGTAGTGCCTTCCTAAATATAGTGTAAAGGTCAATCACCTATATCCTAGTGGTCTCTCTAGACACATATAGATCACATGTGGAATTGTGAGTAAGTAAAAATTTACTTCTATGTATTTTTACCCTATAACAATGGATTTTTTATGTTCCATGGGTGTTTTTTGAATTATTATGACGGTTGTTTCTTTATTAATAGTCCAAAATGATCACATAGTAGGCATGATTGGATTTCATAAGTCTTTGAGGTAAAATTCCTCCCCAGTTTACCCTTGATCAATTTTTTAAAAATTGAATCACATTTCATGTATCACTTTTGGAAGGTATTTAATAAATCCCAAGGGACTCAGATAATATTTTTCACAGTCTATCATCATCAAATTGACGAATTGTATAATGGAAATTCACATCGAAGAGGATATGCTTCGAGCAATCATCCTGTAATTTTTTAGAGTATGATATATTCATATTGGAATCATAGTGTTAGCATAATATAGTCATATTTAATTTTTTGAATAAATTAGGATTTATATGTAGTGTCATGATTCTCCACATAGTGGCATAACATTGTCTGAAAGGAAGTAGATACTGGGAATTTCCAGGTTTATGGGACCCTAGTGGGAGATTCAATTGATCAGGAAGTGGTTTGTGTCCATTAATTGTAGGATTGAATAATATGAATACTATGTAATATACCCTTAGATAATGATTTTGGAAAGTCGGTTTTCTTAAGAATGTGGCCTCACCTTATGTATCATCAATTGTGGAAGAAATTGAATAATAAATTATGGTTTTTTAGTAACAATTTCTATTACTGTACAGGGTGGGAAAATGGAATACTATTTGGACAATCCTCCCCATTTTTTAGGAGATGGTGATAATTTCAAAATTTCAATGTCATAAAGGTATATACATGATAATGGTCATGTTTTAGATGGTAAGGATGTTGAATTAGAGGTATATTAATTCTATGTAATGAATTATTTTTTGATTATACACTATAGTGAACATGTAAATCGAGGGATGATGATACCACTTTTTGGAATCTTATGGTAGCATGGCTCAATCCATTAGGATATGATGGAGTAAGACTCTGGTGATTGTTCATAGTGTCCTATGTTATTAGAGAAAGACTACCGATGAAACATCTCGATCATGAGAAGAAATTATATTGGGGGATTTTATGGACCTAAATCATTATTTGATATAAAAACAAAATTTGGTTTATATTATTTAACCGTATTGTGTGATGAAAAAATTAATTTTGAAAATTCTTACCTTTAAGAAGCACATATTCTTATGTATGGGTAACTAATGTTATATAAAGGCAATATAAAGTTAAAAAGTGTTTTCTCTTAGTTACATAAGGATATGAGATTATTCAATATGTTTTTTGAGGTTAAACATGTCATCATTTATGAGAAGAACCTTTTTATATGGTTTCCATAAGGGTGGTAGTGCAATGTGTACATTTAATATGTAGAAAACTCAAATCAAATTTGGGTTTTTTCATCATTATAAATGTAACAATGAAATTTCAATTTTAGCATTTTAGAAATTTTTTCATGGTATGATGAATCTCGAGCCAGTGTATAAATGTATCCCATGTTTTCTAAAGGATATATAAGACTAATCCATGTTTTGTGTAAGGGTAATTACTTCATTCCAAGAATTTCCTGAGGGTAAACTAGTACCAATATGTGAAAAATAGGAGATACATACGGTTAAAATAATGTTTCCATATCATAGAACCCACTCTGAAAAAAAATCATTAAAACATTCCTTTTATGTTTATTCTTCCTCATGACACGTATGCAATTCAATTCTGACCTTTTATAATATATAAAACATGTGGATAAACTCCATTATAAATAATATTCTCTTGAGAAAATTGTTGATGATTATAATGAACCATAAATTTATAAATAATTAATAAACAAAATAAATTTTTAATTAAATTTTTAGTTCTTAGTGACACAAAATTGTTTGTGGTTATCATTCTTGGAAATAAATAAACTTTTTAAATAATTATATTCTGATAACCTTTTGAGGTATAGAGTTGAATAAATCCCTATTTTTAGGTATATAGAATCATTCATCAAATAATGAAAATTAATCATCTTGATTCTAGGATCATCAGAGCTATAACCATCTCTTCTATTTTTAGGGTTATTTTTTTCAAATGGTCAAACATTATATGTTTGACATTAAACAATTTAATTTGAAATTTTTTACATTTAGTTAAAATAAATTACGAAAAAGTGATGAAATTTTCATAAAATGGAAATAAACCGTATTTTTTTGAAAATATTAATTATAATTAAAACTATATATCCTTAACTGTCATGGATATAGAAAATTATTATTCTTTGTAAAAAAATAATTTTCTCTTAGGATGAAATGAATAAAACATGAACATAATGAATTGATAATTTGAAAAATAATAGTGGGAGATAATGTATTATCCAATGTGTTATTTTATATCATTTAAATGTAAAATAATATAATTGGTTCAAGGAATCAATAGATATTTCTTTGAGAAAATAATAATGTTGACGTTTTTCGAGTGATGATTCATTAAAGAACACCCAAATTTTCATCGTCAACCGCGCAGTCAGATTTTGAAATCTACCTGTGGATGTTTTTTAAAAAAATTCATTTATATAATTCATGTTTTTGAATAAATTCTATGTTGTTGTTGATTTTGATCACATGCGTGTGTAGATATTGAGACCTATTATGATATTTTACTCCAAGATTATGTCTACATTAGATTGTTTCCATCATTGATTATGATCAACTTTGTTGTAATTTTTACTTTAATCTATTGACTATACAGTCCACATGTACAATAATATATATATATATATATATTAGTTTTATTTTAGTGGTGTCGTTTATGGTGTTTTTTACAATTTGACCATCATGAAATGATTTTCCCTTATATTAGGGAAGAACAAATGGATTCTGAGGATTGTGAAAATAGACCTAATCACATAGTAGAGATACGATGAAAAATCGGAATAAAATACTAATAAATAAAAGATGATGGATTCCAAGTACAATGATTTTCAATTATTAGTGATTTTTTGGATGTGTAATTAAATCCTAGTGCTCTATAGGATATAAAAATGCCTCATGAATTTCATGTAGTGCACTATATAACCTATCAATTAAGAGAATCCTGCTATATGTGGGGATTGATAAATAATGAGTATCATGTAAAAATGATTCCATGTGAGTTTTGAAGACATATGTACTTTTTATGTGGCTTGTTATATTTACTAAAAGATTCTCATTGGAATCCTTCATGAATAAAGATGATGCAAGTACAACTATGAATTTGAATTAACATAGTTATATAATGACCACATAGTGTGGGTTTCATGCATTTATACTTATTTTCAATTAATTATTATAATTTAGTCCACTAGTTTTAATTCATCACAATTTTTAAGGACACATTTTTTATTTTCTACAGTGTAAATTTCTCACACAATGGGTGGGAATTTCATTGTGCATGTTAAAATCCTATATTTGGATATGAGTAGTGATAATAGGTTTATTGATGATGGAAGAAAAGAAGAGAAATGAGGTGGTATATGATCAAAAATGAGACCAAAGGACGGTAATGTTTTATTTTTTTTATGAACTTCACTTTTATAATCTGTTTAATATTATAACATTGAATGCTTTATTATTATTATTATTATTAATTGTATATAGTTTTTTAGTTTCCTCTTGTTTCTATGTTTATTTATGAAATTGAATATTTATTTATTTTTTTCCATGACATAATACTGAGCCTATAGTCTCCCCCTGATGTGTTTAGAACCATTATTCTAGTCTGAACCCACTTGTGTAAAAGATAGGGAAAATGAGGTTATGTGGAACTCTGGTTCCGCCTGGATGGTTTGGGTCAGATAAATAAAATTTATAGTTGAATATAAATCATAACACATAATGAAATTATGACTCAAATCATAGTGATTCATTTAAAATTATATTTCATTAATTATTAGGTATTTATATCAAATGTAAGTTAGCTTAGTAAAATTTTCCATTTCATAGAACCTTGGATAATAAAAATACTTTTTGAAATTAAAAATATTCACAATTATTGATTCAACCTGGGGAAATATTCTTCAATCCACAAAAAAATGGTTCATAATTGTTTTAATTTTGTGTCAACGAAAAAAGAATTTTGATACTATAACATTATATAAATTATGATTTAGATTACCTTGTATCTGAAGCATTATTTTTATAGAAATATTCTAGATGAACATTATATTACTGAATACATTTTCAATATAGATGAATAGTGTATTCTGATCTTGAATTTCATTAATGATTAATATTTTATATTTTAGAAATGGAATAAAAAATTCTTAGTGTATCAATAATTACTAAATCTATATAGATTAAATGTTATATTATATTTTTGTTATACTGTGAAGTGATATTTATAATACATGAAAATTAAATAATATCTTTTATTTTTGTAAACTCAAATTTTTAGGATCGAAATAATGATGTAGTTGCCCAATATACAAGTGGGGGGGGGGGGTTAATTGTACACATTAAAACTTCCTTTGGAACCTTTAAAGTTGGTTATTGATAACAATGTTTTCCTTAAACAAGAAAAGTACTGAGTTTAACAAAGTTAAACTAAGAAGATTCACAACACCTCTAACACCAATTAGAGAAATGGAACTAAGCTTTACAATATGAGATTCTACCTTAAAGCGTATAGAATCTAAACTTATCAGGGTACAAATGTAAGGAAATATAAGAAGTTTATACTTTCCTTATAATACAATATGCACCAGAAAAACTAGTAGTAAAACTACAAGTAACTAGATATCAGTCTTTTAACCCAAAGAGAAGGTTATCCAACAACCTTGGATAAAGTACTCTTGATTAATACTTTCAAGAAATTCTATCTTACCCACCCTAGGGTAATCCCTCGATAAAAAGATCGGAATCTCTGTCATGCTATCCCCGCAAGCCCTCAACTTCAAGGTAGTTGGAACCTATGTCTTCCTCAGCTAAGAAGCCCTCGAACTTCAAGGAAGTTGGAATCTCTGTCTTCCTATCCTCGGAAGTCCTCGAATGTAATCACCAAAATTTGGAGTCACACAAAGCAATCTGAACGAGTGGTTCAGTACGCACAAGGCATGAAAAGGTTCCCTCTCTAGAAATCACCTTAACAGCATGTGGTCTCTTGATAGATCAACATCTTTCTCCTCTTTGAGCTCTTTCAAATGAGATCCTATTTATAGGAAAAATTCAACGGTCATCTCCCTCTTCCAATGGTCATATTTTCCATGAAATTCGGAGGGACCTGTACACGTGTAACTCAACCAACGATTAATTAGAAACAGAATAGACGAAATCGTTTTATAACAGACTATGAATAATTGAATGCACGACATCGTTTTCAAATGAAACATATGTAAGTAAGAGCTAATCAATATTTTGGAGTGTAAGCAAGTCCAATGTTCTGTGTCTAACTAAAATTAAATTCCGAGTCTATGTTAAGAAATGTTCAGATTCGGTTTTATAGGAATTCGGAGTCTGGTTTCACCAGAGATCGGAATCTGAACGTGCAGAGTTCGGAGTCGAACAGTTTAAGAGATCGGATTCGAGCTGCTTAAGAGTTCGGAGTCGAACTTCATAAGAGTTCGGAGTCAAACATCAAAAGATTTTGGAGTCAAAATAGTTAAGAGTTCAGAGTCAAAATTATTATAAGTTTGGAGTTGAAATGTTTAATAGTTCGGAGTTGAACATCTTATGAGTTCGGAGTCGAACTTTTTAAGAGTTCAGAGTCGAACTTCTTAAGAGTTCAGAGTCGAACTTCATAAGAGTTCAGAGTCGAACTTCTTAAGAGTTCGGAGTTTAACTTCTTATGAGTTTAGAGTCAAACTTCATAAGAGTTCGGAGTCTAGAATTCGGATCCTAAAAACAGAATGCTCCAAATCATTACATTATATGATTCTGGGATATTGGTTATGAATCCGATTTTTGAACTTAAGAATAATATTTCTATGTATAAGAAAATTTTATATTAGGGTAATTTATTTAAAGAAGTAAATTTTCCTTATGGAGGTAAAACATACATTTTCTTATGTATAAGGTGTTTGTGATTTTCAAAACAAGAAGGAATGGAAAAGTCATAAGGAAAACCTTATTGACTCAACAATCTCCCCATTTTTGGAAAGCACAAACATCCTTTCGAAAAAGCATTTAAGGATTTTGAAAAAACATCATTAGACATTGAAATTAAACACTTATCTCCCTTTTTTCATGGATGAAAGTGAATACAACTAACTCCCCCTTAGGCATTGAAACACTGAGGATTGTATTATGAATTTTCAGAGTGAATTTTTCATTATTATAAGAATGAAAAACTTTGTATTGGGAAACTCCCCCTTTCTTTAAGAATATTTCACTTAGAAATTTTCCTTTCTCTTCCTTTTAGGAGTAATTATTTTTCCTTCTCCCCCTCTGTGATTTTAAAAAAGAATTGAAGGGAATATAAAACAAAATATGGTACCTGAAACAATAGTATATGACAAGATACAACCAACCAAAGAATCATTTCATTAGATTTGGAAAATTTTACAAAGAAAGACAATTACAACAAAAGATCGGAGTAAGTTCATTTGTCTTACTTTTCCTTCGGAATGAGCTTCTTTAACAAGGTTTTGAGTTTCTTCAAGTCCCTTTGATCTTCCTCACGCTGCCTCTCCAAGGCTTTTACCTTTTCTTCTTGGACTTTTAAAGCTTCTGCCTGAGCCTCCAAGGCTTCTTTCTGCAACTTTATTACCTCATATTGCTTTTCCATATTCTCCTGAAACTCAATCCAGAAATCTCTTTCAGTTTTCCAATTCTGAGATACTGAGTTAAGCTTCCCATTCAGATCCCTGACCTATTGATTCTGAGAATTTTTCTCCTGGTTCAATTTCTCTTAAATCTCATTATCCATTTTATCTATCATTTCAAAAACATTTTGAACTTCAGCCTGAAAATTCTCAAAGTGAACTAAATATTCATCAACTCTCTTAGACCACTTTTTTACCTTACTGCAGGACTTTCTATGCACATCATAATCGATAAGAAAATCTTTCTGTTCAGCTTCCAACATAAAAAACTTATCCATGACCATTGATAAAGAATATGATTTCTGATTCATAGTTTGTTGTAGCATCTGGCATCTGGAATCTATTTTTGGAAGAATCATATTTGTGTCCACAAACTTCTTCAGAGACTGAACTACAAAATCATGCCCATGAGAGGATGATTCCGAATCTGAAACTTCTCTTTGAGACTGCCCTTCTTCATCTTCCACCATCTCTCTTCTAGAGGTACCACCAAAGTTTTTCCTCCTGATGACATATTTTATAGGTGTCTTGATGATAGTTTCCTTACCCTTATCAGCTCTCGGAGTAGGTTCTTTATTAATGGATACTTCCTCAGATTCAGACACTTGAACGATTTTGTCTACATCTGGTTTCTGTTTTTCGGGACCTTCCTCAAGGAAATTCCTCTCATAGGATTCTTCCTCATCATACAAGACATTTTCTTCTTCTTGTTCTTGTTGTTGGTTGTCAACATTCTTACTAGCTTCGTCATATACCATTCCTGGAGTAACTAAAGTTGCAGATTCAGCCTTATCTTTATAGTCCTGTACTTGTTTGATCAGGGTATCCAAATCATCACTCTCCTCTTATTCTTCTTCATCTTCCTCGACTTCTTCAGCAACTTCTTTCACATCTTCTTCAACTATTTCTTTACCCTTCGATTTATCTGGAGAGATGTAGTTCTTGGATGGAGTTTCTGGTAGAGAAGGTTCATGTTCAAACGTTTCCAGAACGGGAAGCATTTTGGAAGCTAACTTTGAATCTCTCAGCAAATATTGCACCACTTCAGCTTCAGACATTTTCTTTTTCATTTTATTTTCCATCGCTTGTCTCTATAGCTCCTCAGAAGCTTCTTCCTCTAAGGAATTTGCCTCTTCAGGGTCAAATCTGAATTGTGGATCCCCTTCCTTCTTTATTTATTTATCTTCCCTCCACTTGGATGCCACTTCATCCGTATATGTTTTCTGCTTCTTGGGATTGGGGGAGCAGATTGAGTTTCCTTAGCCTGAGGAATTTCATCATCAGTAACCACATCCTTAGCCTTTCTCTTCCTCCTTTGCTTTTTGGATGGTTCCAGATTCTTTGATTCTTTCTGAGCTACATCAAACTCTTCAACGGATAGAGGGTAAAATTCACCGGTTTCACTAGAAAAACCCATCTTCATCTTCTTGAGAGTATCATCACTGACTTGCATGAGCTTGCAATTCCGGATCTTTGATTTGTAGGAAACCTTGAAGGATTCTATGCACCGAACAATCAACTTAGATAGTAAGGCAGGAAACATGATAATCTGAGCTCGCAAATTTCCTTCTTTGATATTCTTGATCGTAACCAAGACATGCCTCATCAGATTTATCTTTCATAGATTTACCAAAAAATCTAAGACATATATATCACTTTTCTTCAGATTGTATTTATCACCTCTTCTTGGAACCATAAATCCTTGCACCCAAAGCTAATGAATTCTATTGTTCGGAGTGAGACGAGAAATATTGATAGTGGAATCATCCTTAATCCCCAGACACTTCAATGCCTTCTCCTTATATAAACTTCCTTGCACATCGGGAAGTTTGTGTGAGAAGAACTCAGATTCTCCTTCATATAAAAAACCAAACAAGCTCACGCCCTTGGTGTAGGAAATATTATAAGTCTTCCTATAAGACTTGAAAAAAAACCACTCTCTGCCATCTTCCATCAGGAAGGAAACAGAATCATAGACCTCAGTCAGCAAATCAGTATAAACTGGATCCAGTTTTTCTGACTTTTCTACGCAGACATCTTCCCATCCATTCAGCTTTATATTTTTGGAAATAAGGGAATCAAGCTTATAGAAATCCGGATGAACTAAACATTCCCTAAAGACTAATCACTTAGATATTGGTTTCACAGTCGACATCTCTTGAGATGTTGCTTCAACATACATTCAGAGTGAAGAAATATGAAAGATTCGGATTGGCTTTGAAATGTTCGGAATTGGCCTTAAGAAGAGAATCAGTGCTTCGAGATGAAAAATCTTGAAAAACTAATGTGGGACGAGTATCGAGGTCCCCTTTATATAGTTAATGGTTGTGACCGTTGTTCTTCCAAAAAACATCTGACGGTTGAAAAGGTTTTGACCCAATCTAAGAGTTGAAAAAAATCCGGCAAGAAGAACTTGACTCCGATCTTTTGAGGTTTTTAAAGAAAACATTCGGATTTGAAGAAATCTGGAATTTGATCTTCTAAAAACATAGGAAAATACCAGAAATCAAAATATGATTACAAAACTATAAGTAAGAAAATGAAAACCCTCAGACTGGCTAGAAAGATTGTTCGTAATTGGTAATATTCTTCTTGAAGAAATGAATTTAAAAACAAACTCATTATTAAAAGTTCCATTACAAAAATCTCTTTAAGAAAAAAATAAGTACGAAAATCTCCATTCCGGAGGATTTCAGTACAAAAATCTCCATTCTGGAAAAGATCAGTATGAAAATCTCCATTTCAGAAAACTTTAGTCCGAAAATCCCCATTCCGGAAGTTCTTATTTCGAGAATTTCAATCCTGAAAATTTCAGTTCCATAATTTCACATTCTGGAAATTTTAGTTTCAAAAATTTCCATTCCTAATACTTTATTTCCAAAAGGTTTGAAAAAAACTACAAAAAAAATTAGTTATACTAATTTTGAAAAATAGATTCCAAAAAATTTTAGTTACACTAACATTCAAATGTACTCCCCCTATGAGAATGAGATTATTACTGTTAGGAGAATTGTTCAACAAGAAGTTAATGAATAATGATTACCTTACAGTTATCATTCCTAAATTTTGTTTAATGTATTCAATTCTATCGGAGGGTAAAGATTTTTTGAAAATATCAGCATGTTGATCTTGAGTTCCAATAAACTGAAGAATGATATCTCCTTTAAGTGTGTGATCTCTAAGAAAGTGATGCATAATGTCTATGGGTTTTGCACGAGAGTGATGTGCAGGGTTCTTACTTAGGGCAATGGAACTTGTGTTATTACACAAAATTTGAGTCTTAGTAAAACTCAGGCCACAGTCTGTGAGTGTGTGTTTCATCCACAACACTTGAGCACAACAACTTCCAGCTACCACAAATTCAGCTTCAGTAGTGGAATGTGATACATAATGTTTCTTCTTGCATGACAAAGAAACTAATGAATCTCCTAAGAAATGACAAGTTCCAGATGTACACTTTCTATCCATCCTACATCCACCAAAGTCAGCATCAGAAAATCATTTTAGAACAAAATCATTTCTAGATGTACAAAATAATCCTAGATTCGTGGTTCCCTTTAGGTAGTGAAAAATTGTTTTTATTTCCTTTAAGTGAGATTCCTTATGATTGGATTGATATCTTGCACATAAGCATACTGAGAACATTATGTCTGGTCAACTATCTTTTAAGTAAATTAGACTTCCTATCATACCTCTAAATGATGTTTGATCTACTGGTTTCCAAGCATCATCAAGATCTAAAGAGTTTGAGGTACCAATGGGAGTACGTATACTTTTAGTATTGTCATAACCATACTTTTTGAGAAGATCTTCAATATACTTAAGTTGAGATATATAGGTTCATTCTGGTTTTTGAGAAATTTGAAAACCAAGAAAAAAGTTAACTCACCCATCATACTCATTTCAAACTCAGATTCCATTAGACTTGCAAAAGAATTAGTTAAAGATTGCTGAGTTGAACCAAATATGATGTCATCAACATAAATTTGAACAATTAAAAGATTTTTCTTATCTTCATTTATAAAAAGGGTTGGATCTGCATTTCCCTTAACATATTTATTTTAAAGAGAAAATCATGTGAGTATATCATACCAGGCTCGTGGGGCTTTCTTTAGACCATACAAAGCGTTGGTAAGTCTGAAAACATGATCAGGATGTTTTGTATCTTCAAAGCCAGGAGGTTTTTCAACAAACACTTCCTCTTAAACATAACCGTTAAGAAAATCACATTTCACATCCATTTGAAAAAGATTAGAATTGGTGAATGCTGCAAAGGCAATTAAAATACGAATAGATTCATGTCTAGATACTGGAGCATAGGTTTCTTCAAAGTCTATTCCCTCTTGCTGATTATAGCCTTTAGCAATGAGTATAGCTTTATTCCTTAATATGACTCCATTTTCATCACAATTGTTTCTGAAAACCCATTTCACTCCAATAAAAGAAGTTTACTTAGGAAATTCAACCAAATTCCATACTTTATTACTTTCACATTAATTTAGTTCATCTTTCATGGCTTTGATCCAATCATCATCACCTAACGCTTCGTCAGTGATTTTTGGTTCTAATTGGGAAAGAAACTCAAGATGTTCTACTTCATTTCTTAAGGAACTTCTAGTCCTTACAGGTTGGTTTACATCACCAATGATTCCACCACTGGGATGATTCTTAAGAAACACCTGATTTCGGTTTTGTAAAACCTATTCATCAACATAGGGTAGAAAGTCTTCTGGGGTAAATGTTTCAGAAGTATCTTCTTGAACATTTTCCTTATCAGAAGAATTTTATATCAAAGGTTGACAATCGGTTTTTGAAAACACATCCGAGGATGTAGATTGGGATAGTTTGAAAACAAAAGGGTCAGACATATCATATTTTACATGCACTATTTCTTCAACAGTATATGTATTTTTATTGAAAACTGTATATGCCTTAGAAGTTGTGGAGTAGCCTAAGAAAATACCTTCATCAGATTTTTGGGCAAATTTATGTAGATTATCTTTAGTATTCAGAATGAATACATTTCAACCAAAACCTTAAAATAAGAAAGTCTTGGTTTTCTACCACTACATAATTCATAAGGAGTTTTATTAAGAAAAGGTCTAATCAAAACTCAATTTATAGTATTACAAGCAGTACTTACAGCTTCTGCCCCAAAATGACAAGTTATAGAATATTCACTCAACATGGTTCTAGTTATTTCTTGAAGAATTATATTTCTTCTTTAGACTACACCATTATGTTGAGGAGTTCTAGGTGTTGAAAACTTGTGAGTAATACCTTTTCTACTACAAAAAGTTTCAAAATCAGCATTTTGAAATTCTCCTCCATGATCACTATGAATAGTTTTCAATGGAAGATTTTTCTCAATTTTAACTTGTTCTCTAAAACATTTGAAATAAGAAAAATCTTCAGAATTCGTTGCTAGAAAATATACCCAAGTAAATCTAGTGTAATCATTAACTAAAACAAACACATAGTATTTTCATCCAATACTTCCAGTTTGTGTTGGACCTAAAAGATCCATGTGCACTAACAATAATGCATCAGTTGTTGAGACTTCACCAATTGATTTAAAACGAGACATATGTTTCATTCCATATTTACAAGGACCACAAACATTAGGAGAATCAAATCTATGCTCCTGTAGATCCTTAACTAATTTCTTATTAGAGAGTTTACACAAGTTTCTAAGGGTACAGTGACCTAGTCTTCTATTCCATAACCACGAATGATCTTCCATTTCACTTAGGCAAGGTAGGTTTTGACTCCTAAGGTCTTCTATGTTCAAAGTGTAAACATTCTCTTGCCTATTGGCTGAGAGAATAAATTATTCCTTGGAATTGTGTACTAAGCACTTATTATTCCTAAAATTCACAAGGTACCCTTCATAACATAACTGACTTATGCTAATGAGGTTGTACTTAAGACCCTTAACAAATAAAACATTTGAAACCAACGTTTTACCTAGAAGAACAATATTACCAATACCAAAAATTTCTCTCTGTGCATTATCTCTGAAAATTACCTTTCCTCATTTCGTTTTGATAATATTTTCCAAATAGATTTTGTTACCAGTCAAGTGTCAGGAACATCCACTATCCATGTACCACGTATTGTTGTTGGTACTTCCACTGTTTTTCTGATAACAAGAAAAGAATTATACTTTCGGAATCTAAACTTGCTTTGATCCGAGACTTCCATACAACAAAATTTTCGGAACCCACACTTTCTTAGAAAAATAGGCTTTATGAAAACATAGAGATTGGGTTTTATTTAAAGAACAATTCTTCGCCCAGTGACCACCACATTGACACTTGGTACAAAATGGGGCACTTTGTAGAATAAAGTAGTTGTTACGAAAAATTGGTTTTGCATGGGTATAAGCAAATCTGGATTTGTTTCTCAAAGGTCATATTTGATAATACATTTTATCAAAATTTTCTTTACCATGGGTAAAGTTTGATAAACACTTATTTAATGAAAAAATTTCAGACTTGAGTTTTATAAAAAAGTTTTTATCTTCAAAATCATTAGATTTAGTACTAGAGCTAGTCTTGAAGATAATGTTCCTAGAAATTACTTTTTATAAATCTTTAGAAAGCTCGTTCCTCTCAGAACTTACTTCCTCAATATTTTTTGAAATATTTATGAAATCTACATTATTCTTGTCATGATCTTTGGTATGATCTAATATTTCTTTTAGATGAATAAAATTCCTAGAGTTTTCATTATCAAGTTCTATTATTGAGTTTAGAATTCTCAATTTCAAGAAGTTCAACAAACCTAGAAACATATTCATAGGTTGGTAAAGTATTTTCTTCATCAGAAGAGGATTCATCATATGAAGAGTTATAATACTTACTATCATTATAATTTAAAGAAACATTGGTCAATGATTCAACATTTCGTACCTTAGCCATAAAGCAATGATTGATAATGTGTAATCTGGCTATAAGACCAAGATTATTCTGTCCTGAAGATTCATAATCAGAATATTCATCTGAAGAGTCACCACCACTGGCACTCCAGGTGTCATTTTCTTTCAGAACATTCTTATCTTTGGATTTGTAATACTTCTTTCTATTCCCCTCAGAATGCCATTCTTTCCGTTCTTTATTTTTGAGCAAGGGGAAATCTGGTCTAATATGTCCAGATCGCTTGCATTCAAAACAAGTAACATCACCATCTTTCCTATCTTTCCTTTCCTTTTTCTTATACATGGATTGGAAATTTCTCTGGCCAGATATCTTGTTCATTCTTTGAGCAAGATTTTCTAACTCCTTTTCTGAGTCTTCACTTTCACTAGAATCTGAATAAATAACCACCTTCGTAGACTTAGATCTGGTTACTCTCTCAGGAGTCTTAGTTTTCATATGAATTGATGTTGTTGTAAAAGCGACAGTACCATTCCCATTCTTCTTCTTGATTTTGTCAGCATCTCTCTTCATTCTTGTTTCATGTTGGAGAAGAGTTCTGAATAGGTCATCAAGAGAAATTGGAGTGACCTTCCTATTCTCATCTATAGCTGTTCTCTTAGATTCCCACTCATTAGGCATAATATCAATTATCTTATCCACAAGGGCTTCATCATCTAACCCTTTTTCTCCCATAGACTATCAACTATTGACTATAGTCATAAATCTCTGTTGAACTTTACAAATTGGTTCTCCATATGGAAAATTGAATCCATGGTATTCAGCTATAAGCATAGCTCTCCTAGTATCAATCGCATTAGAAGTGCCAAAGTGTGTAACTTATAACTTCTTCCAGATACAATTATCTGCTTCACAAGAATAAATTCGTCTATATATATTTCTAGTCATTGAACATAGTAAAGTATTGCATACTTTATAATTGAGTTGATACTCTTTCTTTTCCTGGTTAGTGAATGTTCTAACTTCCTTATCAGGAATTTTATAATCACTAGTAAGCATAACGAAGTTGTCCACTCTAGTGTTGATAACAGAAGTCTTCATTCGATCTCTCCAGTACTAATAGTCATTTCCATCAAAGATTGGTGGTCTTGTAGGATTTAGATTATCAATAGAACCAACATTGACTCATGCCATTCTAAAAAAAACATGGCAACAGAACTTGTTAGTAGAAAAAGTTCGTAACCACAAATTTCGGAATGACAAAGTTTGGAATGAAAAAGTTCGGAATGAAAAAGTTTGGAATGACAAAGAAGATGAATGATGAAAAAGTGAGCAGGAAAATCTTATATGTGATTATAAGTATGTCAAATACCTCCTCTGATACCAATTGTAGGATCAAAATAACGATGTAGATGCTCAATATACAAGAGGGGGTGAATTGTACACTTTAAAACATCCTTTGGACCCTTTAAAGTTGGTTACTGATAATAATGTTTTCCTTAGACAAGGAAAGTACTGAGTATAAAAAAGTTAAACTAAGAAGATTCACAACACCTCTAACACCAATTGGTGAAATAGAACTATGGTTTACAATATGAGATTCTAACTTAAAGCGTATAGAATCTAAACTTATCAGGGTACAAATGTAAGGAAATATAAGAAGTTTATACTTTCCTTACAATACAATATGCAGCGGAAAAACTAGTAGTAAATCTACAAGTAACAAGTTATAAGTCTTTTAACCCAAATAGAAGGGTATCCAAAAACCTTGGATAAAGGTCTCTTGATTTATACTTTCAAGAAAGTCTGTCTTACCCACACCAGGGTAATCCCTTGATACGGAGATTGGATTCACTGTCTTGTTATCCCTGCAAGCCCTCAACTTCAAGGCAGTTGGAACCTCTGTCTTGCTCATCTAGGAAGCCCTCGAACTTCAAGGTAGCCATCACCTCTATCTTCTTATCCCCGGGAGTCCTCAAATGTAATCACAAACATTCAGAGTCGCACAAAGCAATCTGAACGAGCAGTTCAGTACGCACAAGGCATGAAAAGCTTCTCTCTCTAGAAATAACCTTAACAGTGTGTGGTCTCTAGATTGATCAACTTCTTTCTCCTCTTTTTGCTCCTTCAAATGAGCTCTTATTTATAGGAAAAATTCCAACAGTCGTCTCCCTCTTCCAACGGTCACATTTTCCATGAAATTCGGACGGACCTGTACACGTGTAACTCAACCAACGGTTAATTAGAAACAGAATAGACAACATCATTTTATATCAAACCCTGTATAACTGAATGCACGACATCGTTTTGAAATGAAGCATATGAAAGTAAAATCTAATCAATATTTTGGAGTGTAAGAAAGTCAAATGTTCAGAGTCTAACTAAAATGAAATTCGGTGTCTATGTTAAGAAATGTTCGGATTCTCTTTTATAGGAATTTGGAGTCTGGTTTCACCAGAGATCAGAATTTGAACTTGCAGAGTTTCGAGTCGAACGATTTAAGAGTTCGAAGTCAAACTGCATAAGAGTTCGGAGTCGAACTTCATAAGAGTTCGGAGTCGAACTTCATAAGAGTTCGGAGTCAAACTGCTTAATAATTCAGAGTCAAACTTCTTAATAGTTCGGAGTCGAACTGTTTAAGAGTTTGGAGTCATACTTCTTAAGAGTTCGGAGTCGAACTTCATAAGAGTTCGGAGTCTAACTGCTTAAGAGTACAGAGTCCAACTTCTTAAGAGTTCTGAGTCAATATTTATAAGAGTTAGGAGTCTAGAATTTGGATCCAAAAAACATAATTCTCCAAATATTTCCATTATATGATTCTGGTATTATGGTTAAGAATCCGGTTTTTGAACTTAAGAGTAATATTGCAATGTATAAGAAAATTTAGATTAGGGTAAATTTCCTTAAGGAATTAAATTTTCCTTATGGAGGTAAAACATACATTTGATTAAGTATAAGGTGTATTTGATTTTCAAAACAAGAAGGAATGGAAAAGTCAAAAGGAAAACCATATTGACTCAATATAATTTTATAATGATTTTGATTGTCCACCTAAAATATCAAATATTGTATTATAATTGTTTTAGAATTTGATTTATTTTAATGCGATGATATAATATATTATAAAATATATTTTAAATGATATGAATCATTTATTTATGTGTTGTGTGAATTAAAAATTTACTTGAGATAGGTTTTTAATATGGGGATTTTTTTTTTATTAAATTGGACTTTGTTATAAGAGGATAAACATCATTTGCACATAGGAGATACTTTTTTTAAAATGATTAAATTTTATTCCGTAATATAATATAGAACTAGATGATGTGAATAAAGGATAGATATCCATATAATAAGGTAATTTTACACTCTTTTCTCCTAAACACAGTCATTCATTAATAAGGGTTTTTGGTATTATGAATCATTATAAAAAATATGTCTACTATACGTGAGTAAAACATTAGCTAAATTTAGTATGAAAATAAATTTTCAAAACAAGACTAAAATGATATTATAAAACCAATAAAATATCCTTAAAAATTAGAAATCATGAACACCAAACATCATGGAACAATAAAATAAACAATGATTGTTTTTCACACTCATCGTATTATGGTCAAATTGGTAAGTTAAAGGAAAAACATTAAAAAAATAAAATTTATTATGGCATAAAATAGAACATCCCTCTAATAATTCTTGATCCCATCTTACTATTAAATTATCTGAGTTGATTTATTTACATTATAACAACCTAAAAACATACAAAATTAATGAAAACAATGTGAGAATCTATAAATATCCCACGCAGATAAACTAATATAACAACCAAACTAGAGTAAACAACTAAAATATAAAACAATAACATCAAATTATAACAAGATGAAAACATATATTGAATTTATCCTAGGAACTACTACCCCTAAATGATTATAGTATCAAAATAATAAAAAACTCAAGGATACTAGATTCCAAAACTGTTACACTAATCAAATTATCATAGGAAATCAATCAACTATATTATATCTGAATTAGTAGTTCCACTAGACAAAAAAATAGCCATGTATGAAAAATAGTGAAACTTTTTCCGACTACCAGTCCATGAAATATATATATCATCATCACAACAACAAAATGAATAATATCTTTATTCACTTGTACACAGATATACCAGAATAAAAAACGAATAAATCCAATGAAAATAAATGATATAATTTTGAGAACGTTGTCAAATATAATTAATTTTTTAGTAAATATTAGATGAATATAGTATATATAAAGTCATCTCCATTCACAAAATTACATAGATCCCATAAAACTATTTTTTTCTCAAATTTATCATTACCATTGAATGATGAATTATAGTATTAATTAAAAACATAGAAGAGATGTTGAAAATTCATGAGTATATCATGTAAAAACATTAATAATATCATGGATGAATAGGGAACACTCATATGAATGTTGGATAAAAAATAATATCCTCACATTAGAAGGTATTAACTGTAGGGAAACTATTTTTTCGTTTATCATTAATTTTAAAAATTATATTGAGTTTTATTATAAATTTTATTCATATTATTATCTACTTTGGTATTTTACCAATAGGATTATTGTGAGTTTTTAGTACTGTTTAATTATAAGAATATCTTAATATATTAGAAATATTTAGTTGTTCATACTCAGGTTTGATGAAATTGGAATTTATTAGGAATGTTAATGGAAAACAAAAATAGTTGAGCTGGTTGCCTGTTTTTAAATTTATAAATAAATAATTGAATATTTCTATATAGGATTTAGAAGGGTTTAACCAATATTTTATGATTAACATAACTATTTAAGAAATCATTTTGGATATTTTTTTATATATGTGAAATTTTAATTTATCTTATTTAATTATTCCTCTATAACATAAATCTTTAATTTTAGATATTGAAATAACGAAATAAAAATATATTCTAAACAAATAAAACTTAACAGTTTAAGTATTTTTAATAATTTTTTTTGATTTTACATATTTATATTATAATCTACTAGAAAACTCTTCACTATGAGACATACATATTATCATTGAAGACACACAAACTCTATCATTCTAAATTCAATTTAATTAATTGAAACATCACATTGAAATAAAGAAATTACATAGAAACCAATAAAACTCAAATAATGGTCCAAAAAGCCAATAACATTTATAAAAAAATCCATTTAAGAAAAATCATTGAAAATCATTTTATTATCACAGTAATCCAAGAAATCATTATAGAAACCAAAACACCCTTGATAGATATATTATTCTAAGTTATAAATTAATTCAATACAATTTTAATATTTAATTGAATAATGTATACTAGAATAACCTAAAATATTTATCCTACTAAATCATCAATCATGATGTAAAATTCCAAAAAACATTAATATAGGAAAACATCAACCTTGTTTCAATTGATATAATTATGGATTTTGGATCCATCATTGGATAACCCTCATACAAGAAACTTGAACAATTCCATAAGTCTTTACAGTAAAAACCCAAATGAATTATCCAAATCAAACCATATATCATACCCCAATAACACATTATGTTTCAATCGTTAAATGAATCCATGAGAAAATTTATGTGGGAGGAGAAGAAAAAAAGAAATCATAAGGGCGAGAATATTACCTATACATATTTATAATGAAATATTGTTATGGAAGATAAAAATAATGTATAAGTGACTGTGATACCTCTATAAAAATGTGTTAGTCTATTATAATGTAAAAGTTATCTACAATTTTAGTATAATCAGGCGGTGACTTCTGTAAAATATGAACATCGCATAAATTACATTTAAATTCATATTTTCGAAAAAATATTAATAAAATTTTAAATATCATAAAATATAAAAATCCATTTTATGCCACCACTAGATTGGGGTTTGAAAAATATAGTATATTATGTTCATAGTTGTTACCGTTATTCATAGGATATGATTCAAATAATCTATTGGTATACATAGTTTTATTATTGCTCTGAAAATTATTTTAAGGAGAAACGACACTATTTTTTCCATTTTTCTTATAATATAGATCACTTTATGGGTATTCAGTTTCTTCATAATATATTTAATATGATTATATTCATCAATAATGAATGTAAAACGTATAAAATATTATTTATTTCAACTTAATATGTCCAAAAATAAATGAATTTATAATCTATAAAAGATAAAATAATTTAATATCATAATTATTGTATTATGAATTTATAGTAATTCCATTTTTATTTAATGATTAAATTCATTTAATATATTTTATCACCCTCATAATACCTTTAAACATATCTCATTGGGCGATATTATTCATTATATTATTCTTATATAAAAAATAGTCTTATTTTATAATTGATATTATTCATTCAATTTTCAATAACATGATTTTTCAGTACCAATAACTTATAAAAAATTAGCCCCTTTTCATTATCATTTTATAAGAGCATAACTATCTTTTAAACACATTTCAAAATTTTCCTAGATTCATAAATTCACATTATTTCATTAATCATATAGTTATGACATAGTTAGTATATTCTCTTTCATCCCAAAAAAATGAAAGTATTTGTTGACTTAAACATCTCTCTTCAAATAACTAATGTTCCATATTTTTTTTATGTGACCCATAAATACTAAATGCCAAAGAAATATCCCTTAACATTTCCAGATCCTTAAAAGTATTATATATAATAAAATGTTTTTGAATCTCCACTATCATTTATCCAATTTTATTATAAATTATATTCTTTTTGTGAAACATCAATTACATGTTCATTTTAATTTACTATCTAATTTTATTCTTATACATTTTTTATTTGATTTCATAATCAATTGGGATAGTAGGATTTTTTTGATATATTTAGAAAATAGACTATTATGGTAATGTATTCTAAAACATTCTTATAAATATTGGAATTTATTTTATATTACCCTCATTTAATTATTATTTATTATAAAATATTCATATTTCAGTGGGATATCTCACTATCAAACTCCATATAATCATTAAATTATATAATTTTTTCAAATTGAAAAAAAATCCTCATTTCAAATCCCCTAATCCATAAATATTCATTCAATAACAACAGAAACCATATGTACTTCTATAAACTTATTATTTTCTATTTCGTTAAAATCCCTCTATTCCTTATCTATGTAATAAATATAGGATTATTTCCAAGCCAATTTTTAATTTTAGACTTAAAACCCTATATTTTTAGGGATATTATTATTTTTAGATGTTAACAATTTACAATTTCTATGTGTTTTCACATTCATGTGTATGTTCCCATAAATTCCCGGATTCATAAAGTCGATTTTTTTTGTGCCAAAAATATTTTCTAATTCAAATTATTCTTATATTCATGATTTTCAACAACATTTCTAGTTTATATTTCAATTTTTTAGTTAATATTAGTTAATATAAACATTCTTTAATACTATAAAACAATTCAATATATTACTCCACATTCATTTTTATGTTTTCATTAATTTCATGAATCCAAATTTGACTTTCATATTATAGCATGATGAATTCATTTTCAATATTGTTCAGTTTTTATTTTTCATAATAATATTTTTCATTAATGGTCAACATCTCTTTTGTCTCAACCATTAATTTATTCTCATCATTAATCAATTTCATCAAATCATTATTCACATTCATTAATATACAATTTTAAACTAATGACAAAATTCATTACTTTTATAATATGGATTAAATTTAATAATTTTTCTTCATACTTCTAAAAATTTGATATATTTAATGTTACTCTTTTAATTTTATCTAAATTATATAATAATTTTCAAGTTAATCACTACTTCCACCATTACATGTTCAATTATAGGTGAATTCCACCACATTCAAAAAATCAAACAGTAACATTAAATCAATATCATTGAAAGACTCAACATTATGTTCTCCATAACTATTATCTATATCATCATATTTATATAGAAATATTACTATCATAAAATATAGAATATTGTTCACCTACATTTTCAAGAAAATGATTGATTTTTAATCTGTGTTTATTTCTTCTATGTTCTACTTATATTCCATAAGACATAGATAATGTAATTAAACCCATTTTTTAATATCATAGAGATGTAAATTTCCACTAATTAACGACATTTTTATTATCTCTAATGGTCTATGTTTATAAAAATCTCTAACTAGACATGTACATAAATTTCTATCATTAGCCCCATTTATAAACATGTATTCATGGATAAATTTATAAATGTCACTAATTACTCAAAATTACAAACATATTTAGATAGAAACAATTAAAAACATCACAAATTAGCTACATATATAAATTACTAAAATTAGATATGTATGTAAATGTGGTTTTTTGTGAATATTATAGAATTGGGAAATTGGAGAGACAAATTTTCACCGTGTTTTTAGAAATAATATTTTACTAAATTATCTATGTATTTTAATACTGATAATGAAAAAAATTTAAAATAATTAAAACATTACATTAATTATATAATTAATAAAATTAATTAATTAATTAATTATTTATTTCAAAGATTAAATTCATATAATTTTAATTTAAAAACAGTAAATATATTTTCATTTTAAGATAAAATTAAAGTAATTGAATTGAACAAAAATATAATACATCTTCCAAAACAAACATACAAACATATATTAAATTTTTAATAAATCAATGTATGATGGAATAATTTTTCTTTGAAAAATATATCAAATTAGATAAAATTTATCTACAAACTACATATATAACTTTTTCATGTATATCTTATATAGAAGAATCCCATCATACTCCACCCTAATAAAAATAAAATATAAAAAGGGGCTATAATTTTTTTCTAACCACATAAATGCACATTTAATATTGTGAAATTCATAATCCATCATAAAAAAATAGAATAATGTGAATAATTTTCATAGAAAAAAGACAATGGAACATTTTATCTACTTCATTAATCAGTTATCTATACTATATAAAAATAGAACAATGTAGTTCAAAATTATTAAAATTTTATATATCAGTATATAAATTTAATTTAATTCAGCCATTGTAATACTCATGTATGAAAATAACACAATATAAAGGGGTTTTACCCTAGTGAATTTAAATTAAAATCCATATCATCGTGGATAAAAAAATTCATTAAACTTCATCCACTTCCGAAATCCTATTTTAGATGGATGATGATTTCATCTCACAATACGAATTGGAGGAAGAACCAAACACTTGTTCTAGTGAGGGAAAAATTAATATATCATAAAATGTTACCACACGTTTTACACCAAAAAAATATCATCTTTGTGAATCATTCAAATAGAACTCCTGTGAAATAGTGATAGATTTTTATACAATTGTTTTATCCTATAATAAATAAAAATATAACAAAATTTCACATTTGTGAAACTAGATAACTAAAAATAATTTAAATACCATAAATAATTATAATATATACACATATGTCTATATTGTTATAAATTAAAAATATCCATCATCACTTTTATGAATAAATTTCCACACATCCCATTTTAAAACATTTCGATGGCACTATTTTTTATAAATATTTATTAAAAATTATAATAAAACATATACTAATAAAATATTTATGTTATTTTTAATTATATAGACTTTTCATTTCAAATCTCCATTGTGGAATGTGTTATGATCTTCCTTAATGATTAGTCCAATTTAAAAATTGAAAGTCTGTATTTTTACCTTTATCCATTATAATTCATAATCAATATTATAAAACTAATTCTAAATAATAAAAATATTCATAATAAAAAAAAATTAGTGCAAAACATTCCATCCATAGGTGATGGATGAAAATAATATCCCAATGATAATGATTATAACAATTTGGCACCATGTCGATCAAAACATCTCTTGTATTTGTCTTATCATTATATGAATTTGAAAAATATAGTTGAAGAACTCTCCATTTTGGTCAATTTCATTTAGAAATGTATCTTTTAGGAAGAATAGTCTCAAATATGAAACCGACATAAAATTATATTACAAAGTGTCAAATAATAAAATAATTAAAATGCAATCACATAGAGAGGAAAAAATGTACATCAATTTTATCAGAGTGATATTTTGGATCAAATCGTTTGTATATGTAGTTTTATCTTTTCTCTAACACACATAACATATAGGGAATTTATGAAATTATCTAGTAAACAATACTAAGAACCTATTCAATAATTAAAAACATTCCATGAAATATTTTACTATATTAATCTAATCTCATGAACTTTTTCATAATTTAGTTACCATACATATTTTAATGTGATATTTTTATCTATTATCATGTTATTATTATATAAATATATATATATATTTTAAAGGATAGTTTATCTAAATATAGAATTATTTTTTTCATCCTTTCCGATAACATCAACATCTATAGTTATACTAATCATATTTCAAATTTTATGTTTTAGGGCCTCTAGGAAGATCATTTTTTTCATGATACTCTTCTTGGTGGTCTATACGTAATGGAGCATTCTGTTTTTCCTCTAAATGATATTTATGAAAAGATCCCCTCGATGGGTTACTATACATGATTTGAAGTTATAATTTCAACATCATATTTAATTAAAATGAAAGATAAAATTTATAAAGAAACATAAAAAACATTAATTTATATTATTCATATTGAGTAATTATGTAAAATATAACACCCAGAAAGAAAAATATACTCCTTTAAGTTTGTTAGAAAATATTTGAATTTTTTTTAATGGTTCACATTCAGTTTAATTCTCTTTATCCATGTCACCCCTGTCAAATTTTATTCACGTATTTTAATTAATATAAATAATTTAAGATGTATCCAACTCATCTTTAACATAATATATCTTTTGAGCTATAAATCAGGGGTTATATCTCATTGTAATCATCATCCATAACGACTATTAATTATATGAAATTTATATTTTCAATTAATTACACATCAATTAATATTACTCTAATATTATCTATCATTCCAACATGGATTTCAAAAATGTCAAATCGTTGTATCAATGATATCCGACAACAAAAATATCTTTATACATTACATAGTATGTAACGCCCTTGAATTTCATTTTATCATCACAATTACTTGCACAACTACTTGATAGAAATGATCCAAAAACACTATTAAATTGAGTATGATGATGTTTAAACTGTTCCCATGTGCTAATACTGAATAAATTAATATCATATACAATATATCATTTTGAATATATAACATTACTTATTTCTTGATATGTGATGTCGTCCAAAATATATACACATTCATTTTCAATCTGTGCGAAATTTATTAAAAATTAGTAATTCTAGAAATATACGAAGAATTATAATGTTTCAAAATTGTTAAATCTAGAGAAAATAATTAGATACATTATCTATGGAACCTCTTGTCTATTATTGTATAAAAATTTGATTGACATTATAATTATCTCGACATAATATATCTAAATTAAAATATATAAATTATAAAATGTTAATTGTTTTTTTCATTTTTCTATAAATTGATATAAGAATATCCTATAAACCTATTATGAGAATTAATCTAAAGTTCAAATATTTAGTAAATAAATAACAATGTTCGTTTACTTTTTTCATTAGAGAAATATTATCAATTTGAAAACCAAAGCCCTGGTTTTCATTCATAGAAAAGGAAATTTTAATAGGTGAACTACCATCAGGATGGAAATGTACACGTATATCATGATCGAACTCATTTAAAATCCATTATAAATATGTGGATATAAAATTAAAAACCATCCAGGACACTCAACCCTCATCTATTACGCATTCAGGGTGAGGCTTACTATGTAAATAATACCTTAGTCTCCTAAATTACCTAAATGAAATAAAATGAATAAAAAAAAATATAAAATATAAAATTTAACATATGAATGTAACACAACCACTTATGTACTTCTACATGGGATTAATTAATAAATATTTAATAGGCTATTCTAATTTAACATAATCAACCTCCTATTTAACTAAATGAAATTTCATTGATAAAATAGATAATATAAATAATATTTCCAAATGGAATAAAAAATAATTGCTCAGGAATGTATAAAATCATCTTTAGTGAAATTTATCACCTTATTACATATTTTCTTAATTAATTTATATAATTCAATTAATGGTGTGTACACATTATTATGAATTTTCCCCCATAATGAAAAAGATGAAATCAATTCTATAAAAATTTGTTAGTCGTGACTTTTTACCCTTCCAATAAATAAGTGAATTACATATATATATATATATATATACATATATACTAAGGATATATGGATATGTATGTGGAGCTATTACATTTTTATATAAATTGGGAATAGTATCCTTATTTTCCTTTCAAATGGTAAAAATGGATGAAACCTATTTTCTATATTCATCATGAAAATGATCCAGCCTAACTATCATTTCATATAAGTCCCTTCAAGTATTTAATTAACCTACTTAGTTCATAAATTATTTTCATTATTTAAATATAAAAATATCATAAAAATATAAATATACATGTGATCGAAATTATGGAATAATAAATTCTCCTCTCAATATGGGGTTCAAAAATATATAATCCTTTTACAAATTGTTTTGTTTCATGATGAATATCATTTTCAATTTATGGTATTATGGAAAATCCTCAAACATTTTCTTGAACCTCATAATTATTATTAAAACTCCCAACATCGATAAATATAACAATAGTAGTAAATGGAATATGTGAATTAACAATTTTTTTGTTTGATAAAATCACTTTTAGGCACCCATAGATATATATTTCATGTTAAAAAATTCTGTGATTCCCCAAGAAACATTATTTTTTACAATGGTGATGTTTTATGTTTGGTGAGAGAAAATTAAAAGATAGAAAAAGGAATAAAATATATGTGTTCTTTGAAATTAAACTAAAAACTATGAAAGTCAATAATATTCCACAATAAGGATTGGCATAACATGAACACCTCATTACAAAACTAAATTTTTTTGACACATGTATCCCAATAATAAATCATTTAATATACTAATAGATAATTATATACATAAATATAATTTCTTAGAAATATTTTACCCTAAATTTTCATCAAATTAATGAATGAGTTTTCTTTCATACACATAAATTAAGGAATATTATAGTTAGTAATTAATATAGAAAATATACTATAGTTCACACATAAATATATATATGGATTTGATCAACTAATATGTATCCCAAGACATAATATTTTAGGGAATAAATTAAATTAATTATGCAATTTATCATCATTATTCTATGATTTATATTCTCTTGGATGTCTTATCACAATATTATCATTCCTTTCTGATGAATTACATTTCATCCACATAATTTTTCTATACGAAAAAAACAATCTTTCCACTGATTAATTAAATGGGAAATATCTAAAAACATTCATAGGTGGTTTCATCATTTTTCACTTCTATACATTCCATAAACCCTTCAAGGAAATATAAAAATATTAAACTTCTTACATATTTCATTGTATAACTTATACAATATATGAAATTCAATAATTATGGTGTGAATGAATTTTAGTATAATTATATCCAATTTTTGAAATTATATTAATGGATTTATAAAAATAATTTGTAATGTTATGATGATAAAATTCATCTAAGAACAATTACATCATTTTATCCATTCCATTTTTACTTATGTTTCATAGAAATTTTATATGATAAAATTTATCCATGAAATAACTACTTGATTATTTATTAAATCCATTTTAAAAAAATTAGAATCTATCCTTCCTTAATTCAAAATAGTATTCAAAATCCTCCACATGTTTTAGAATAACAAAACATCATACACACCCACAAGCTAATAATTATTGTTAAATTTTACGAATAAATCATTATTCATATCAACAGAGTGGTTTATATCAAAATATATGTCTTCAGTATCATAATTTCTAGAAGGTTTTTCATCTATAGTGTTTGATGAACTCATATCATTATGTGTAAGTAAAATAGTATAACCAATATTAAATGGCCCAACTATTAAATGATTATATTCAACAACCATGTTTTCTAATTTTCAATCATTAATTTTAGACAAGGGGAAAATATATTATCCCCACCACCTAATTTAGAAAATGAAAAGTATAAAAATTTATTTATTCCTAATCCATACTCAATAGTGTTACTATGAATCTGAATCCCTAAATTATTATTTTTGTAAATAATGAATAACATGTGATAAAAAAAGATATAAAAGGAAACAATTTTTTTCAACATTTATATAGTGAAAAAATAAATGAAGGAAACACTACAAATAATTCAAATTTCTACAAAAAAAACCACTATAATATATAAATGTATTCACCATTAGCATAAACATAATGTTCAAAAAAATATATAAAAATTAATATCCATTCAATGATGAAAATGGATATTTTTTATGCTTAGTCACCATTTAATTTTAAATGAAATTATATTTTTTAGAAAATTAACTGACTCAAAGTAAATTTTATTAATGAAATCACCATTAACTAACAAAAAGAAACTATATTATATATAAAATAATTAAAGATTGATTTCATAATAAAAATTATTATATGAATTAAGAGGAACTAAAATACGATGTATGGGAAATTTGTAATATAAAACATAATATCTAGAAAAAAACTAATATGATTTCTAAGGTCTGAATAATGTACAATAGAAATATAAATAAAAATAGAATCCCAGAGAACGAAATAATATTCAACCTAGTTATCCCTAAGCTTCCCTTAAATCCTTCGCTACAAATGAAAACGGATGTATCCCACATTTCTATACTTAAACCTCCAATATACCACAAAAATATTATTTTTTAACTAATGTTTTAAATGAACAATATGGATGATGATACCATGAAAACTACAACATAATTTAGAAAAATATTAATCTAATGGTGACCTTATATAACTATCTAATGTAAAAAATCAAATTCAAACTCCCAATAATATATTATACTAACAATATTATCATTAGAAAATTAAACCATAAATAATAAACCCCATAAAATCAGTGGTTCTACAATTAGTATCCTCATTTAATGGAAAAAATTTGACATCCATGAGAAATTTTTTGTGAAACCTCTAATAAAAGACAAAAAACAAATATAAAAGTGAAAACACATCCAATGAGTCAATAAAATCATGAGAATAAACCAATCTATAATACTAAATCTTAGAAAAACAAAAAATTGGGGGAATGGTGAGTTTAACTATAATAAAATAGAGTGAGGTAAGTAGAGTCCTTAATGATGATGCCTAACTAATAATCAAAGGAGACTGAATGATGGGATGTGTGCCATCAGGGTCTTTCCTTGTTGTGCCCCAAGTGAGGGAGGACATGGAGGGTGGTATCGTATGCATGGTAGGGATTATCCTTCTTCTAAATATTTTAATTTTTTATTTTAATTATTATTATTATTTAATATATTATAACTAAAAAAAATTATTTATATAAAATAATCTTCATTTACTACATTTATAATTTTTTAAATCCATGATATTAAAATTTGTTAACCAAAATTTTAATAAACTAAAAAAAACACAAAAATTAATATTAAATAATTAATTTAAGAAAAAACAAGATATTAAATAAAGGAAACGACACTGTGAAGGTGATCTGTGGAGTTGATGTTGCTTAAGGGACTGGGAAAGGGATGTGTCACATGATCAAGAAGGGTGAGAGAGAGGAGATGCATAACAACTTAAAGGGGGATACATCAATCCAGCTTAGATATTTGGTGGGGGTAACATGATCATGGGATGGTGGTGATATTTATTAAAAATATAGTCTTCGATATTAAATTTTCTTATGTAATGTAATAAATAATATATTGTAACATATAATGATGATATATTATATATAATTTATGTTAATTAAGGTTTACATATTTTATAAATATAAATTTAGAAATTTTATGTTTAAATATTTATACACATATATAAATATATTGCATATATATATTAGATATATATATTTATATATTAGTAGATATATATACATATATATATATATAAATACTATTACTGAAATATATTAATACATATATTTATATAGACATATATATATACAAACATACATATACACATACACATAGATATATATAAATTTAACATATATATTTTTCAGATACATATATATAGACACAAACAGATATGATTTTTTGTCTAATTATTAATAATAAGCTGCTCTTCCAAAATTTTCTAATTACATCATTGAATTATTTGTGTGTTCTATAAAATGTGTTACTAAATTATAATAATTTTAATAAAAGTTGTTCATCTAAAATTTATATTTTTTATAAAAACCTATATATATATATTTCAAGAAATTAGCCAAACATCTATAAAAAATTTTATAAAATAGACACTTTCTTTCAAAATAAGGAAAAATATATAGTTTAACACATTTTATAAATGTAAGTAATAAATATAAATCAATTACCAATGTTTAAAATGGGAAATGATTCTAAATTTGTCACGTTTTAATAAACAATTTATAATTTAAATGAAATAATGTTTTTTCAAATAAAAAAAATAAGATTCACAAAATAAGAAATGTTTTTTTTTGAAAAACAATGAAAAATTATACATATTTTCTAAAATGAATTAATAAATTTTAATACAAAAAAAATTAAAAGAATAGATAAAAACAGTCTCAAAATTATACAAATTTTTAAAAAACATATAAAAATACATCTATAAATTAATTTTTATGTAGTGATAATTTTTTTAATTTATCTTATACTTATATAAAAAACCAATCTATTTTATAACATTTATAAATTTTAAATTTAAATTATAATAAATAAATGATTTCTTTCAAAATATTTTTAAAATCTTATATTTTATTCATTTTTTCATTGAATAAATCAATCTATATGGAAATAGAAATTGTTTGTACTAATGTAATATAAATTAGTATTCTTTTATGATGTTTTTCTCAACTAAAACAACATTTTATTATGCAAAAACATTTTTTAAAAAATTATCTCCAATTGATTGAATCATAAAGACATTTTTTGAAAATTAGTTCAATATGAATATCATATTCATATAATTATTTAAATCAATAATTTAATTTAATTTATTTAAATAAAATTTACCATAATTTGAGATTTATATTCTAAAATAATAACCTATTACAATTTTAGAGAAAAATTATTTTATAAAATTAATAAAGTCTATATAAAGTCCCTGATATATTTTGTTGTCCCCTATATGAAATTGTAGTATTCATAATTAAATGGGATAGAACATTATAAAATCTAGGTGACCTATATAAAATATGAAAATAAAAAAATGAATGATTTAATACCATTAAAAACTAATAATGACCCATTATGAAACTATTGTATAGTCATTCTTTTGAAATTTCATTTATTCCCCATGACCATTTCAAAAAAATAAAAACATTTAAATATTATAGAAGAGATGTATTGGATTATCCCAAGAAACAATAGGATACCCATCCCTACCTTTTTCAAATTTAATAATAAACATTCTTTTTATAAGTTTAAATAAATTATATGATTTCTATGAATTCTATAAAATTTCATTTTTCTTCAATTTCAATATTATAGATCCAAATAATAATTTCTAAAATATACCTTATGAAATAATAAAATATAAAATTAACAATTCCCATTTCCCCTTATAATATCCCTTATGAATTCATGGTTAACATCAATATTTCTATGATATGAAAGATAAACATTATTATTTTTGATTTTTTAGAGAGTGAAAATGTTAGTTATCATTAAATAATATCTACTGATATATCGATTAGAAAAAATAAGCTCATATATAAAGAAATCTAAAAATAGCTCCCAAATAACAACAAATCATTTTGAAACATAATCCAAACATCAAAATATACTGCATAACATTATATATGATCATTGTATGATAAATATTATATTAATTTAGTTTTCAAAAGGTTTCTAAATGGATTGAAACATATAAAATAAGTAACATATCGACATATTAATTAATTATTCTTCTCTAAATTGAATGTTATTCTCTATGAATCTTGAACAACTCTAAAACCCAAAAATGTATTTTTATTAAAAAACATCTCCCAATGTCCCATAATGTATATTAAACATCTATTGGTAACAATCTTCATGATAACAACTTGGTTTTAGGAAATAGTCTCATTCATTAAAATAAAAGACAATAATTCATAAATATGTTTTTCAATTTAATTAAATGAATTATTTTATGTGGAAAATAACCTGAAATTTTAACTGAATTTGAAATGGAATCATAATAGTAAATATGTTACATGTTTAATATTACTAGTATAAAGTCTATTGAATAATAAATAATTTATATATCTAAAAAACAGAATAATTTAAATCATAGATTGAAAAATTTAAGATATAATATTATTAATAAATGATTCTAATTCTCATATGAATATAAATTATTTTATAAAACCAATTTTTATAAAATATATTTTATTGATAAATTTATTACAATTAGAAATTAGATAAAAATCAAAATTTTATAAACATATCTTAATAATCAACACACCCTAAAAGAAAAAATTAATATATAATACTTAAAAATAGTTATTTTATAAAAAGGGTTCTTAATAATATTTTTTATTATATTTTATGGTTTAAATTTTTCAAATTTGTGATGATTAATAATTTGTTTTCTTGTATTTATAAAAATGAATGATAATTCGTTATTTTTTAGTTTGTCAAATTAATATAAATAAAATGGCACATAATATTAAAAATAGATACATTTAAATGAATTATTTTATATGTGTAAGGAATTTAAATAAATTATGTTAATCAGTGTTACATAATTATAAAAATGAAATACCATGATATGCTATGAACTAAAATACATTACAATTCATCAAATTTCAATTACTATACATTTTAAAATCCTATTACACACATTCATATAATTTACGTCTCTTAATTTGTTTTTTGATATGTTTGGGTTTATTATAGAATACTCAGGGATAGAGAGCCTTTTCCACTGACAATGACATAATATTTTGGGATGTATGATTGTTTTAATTAACAGAGTATGATTATAAATGTCAAATGACCTTTCACGGTACTCCTTGATTTCTGATAATGCCTGAACCGAATAGGGTTACTTTTCAGATTGTACATTTTGTTTAAAGAATTATGGTTTATTACTCACCATGTAACTCGTTAAAATATCATGTACTTGATCTCCATGATGATTTCCTGATCAAAGTACACCTCAATAAATAATACACACATTGTAAACATTACAGGACATAAAATGTCAATAATTTGGTTTTAATAAAAGGGCAGTGGGTTTTCGAGGTATATGGACTTCATGGATTACATGATACATATAAGGATGATATGATTTCCAAATATCCTAAATTGGGATTTTATGGAACTAAATGGATTATTATCTATTCATTCATCTATATAATCATTTTTTCTCATCTTAGGAGCACTCCTAGGAGTGTTTAGGGACCTACAATCCATCTTAATTAATTCTTTCACTGATCAATCTTCATTTTTATTTGGTTTAATCTCTCTAGGTGAGTGATCCCTACTTCTATATTTCCATTAATTTTTTTTTGTATTAATATTTTATATATTGATATAATATGGTATTTCTTTTTTTCATAAACATCTGTCATGTTATCATGTATTGGGGGACAATACACTTTTAGTTGCAGTGAGGCAGGTGTGTGTTCTTATTGTATGGTTGTTTCATCCATGTCACTGAACCATTTAATAAATGGACTAAATTTTGAGTTTCTAATATTGATTTTATGTAAGATATGTCATTGTTTTGTTCATCTTTTTAGTGGGTTCTCTAGTGGGGGTGTGTGACCTAATTTTTGAATGTAGTGCTTCTATCTCTAGAATGTTTTGGTGAATTTTATTTACCAAGGATATGATAAATTTTTAAATTATTTATTTTTAATTGCTGGCTAATTTGATTTCTGTGTATATAAATAGGTTTTTGATAATAAATATTTTTCCCATAGTTTTGATAAATGTGAACCTCATTCAATTAATTTTGAACTTATTTTATGAAATGGATTGAATAGAATGTTTGAATGAAATTTAATAATGAATAAGATTTGAAAATAGATAATATTGGAATACTTGGGAACTTACATGGACAGTGTAGTAATAGGCCTCGTCCAATTTTAGTGGTCTCATCCATGAGGTGTTCCTATGTTCCATAGGATTGTTGTTCATGGGGAACGATAGACCTATTGTGGGTGGGACTGGGTTCAATTTTTGGGGTGTTCCACATGTCTCTAGAATAAATTAATATTTATAGAAACTTGATTCTTGATATTTCCTATATTAAATAAGAGTTCCCTTGATATCATGACCTAGTGAGATAATTTAAATGTTATTACCTATGATTTTTACAACCTTTGGGAGTGTTGTTTCCATGGTTTTGATATTCTATGTGATACTTGGTTTGGATTGAAATGATATATGTAGTTTGATATATGTATATCATATTCCTTGAAACTAATTTACTTGTTTTTCATTGAAATTTTGGAGAAAGGAAAATTAAAATTTTTTTCTATTATTTTGTGATTAAAGTTACTAAATTTTTTATCATATATTTTTTTCATTAATGATGCACATACATGAATAATTGTATAGATATTTGTTATGAGACACCTAGGTGAGAACATAAAAGTCTAGTTATCTCACACCCTATACACCCTTTAGATGGTGTGTTGATGTGTTATATATTTCAATGTATGGAAAGGAAAGGATCCTTACTGATGTAGGATGGTTTTCTATCATATTGTTTTGTTAGCTTGATGTTGAGATGGTGGGGGTTTTATCATGCTATGAAATGGAGGTTTGGGGTATTTTTTGTAATCCTTCATTGTTAGACATGTATGCTGGAGATTCTCTTTCTACCATTCTAGTTGTATCACTTCTATTATTATTTATCTTTTTTGACTTATATATCTATGATACCTTCTATGTTTTCCTATATATGTACATATTTCATGTTGTCTACTTTAGGTTAAGAGAATTCATTCCCTCTAATTCTCAATGTATCATGGGTTCTAGATGTCATCACAAGGGTATCAGTAATTCCCTTGGGGTATTTGTAAATTTTTTCTAGGTAAAAGTACTTACAGGCTATCTAGTTTGGGTTCATCAGATTATAGAATCATAGGTGGTCTATACGCACTGTTCTCACCATTGGATGATTGAAATACTTGAGTTAGGATTGTCAAAACATGAGAGGTATATTATAATGAGTTCGTGGAATGATATATCCATAAAAGTACTCATGTTACCATGGGATGTTAGCATTTGCATCTCTGAATTTAAGTTTCTTCCATCAATATTTGTTTTTTCTTATGGTTTCCTAGTTCAGAATGAGTTTATTATTTTCTTGGATAATTTCTTCTATTATAGTGTGTAGTATAATTCCTCTAAGTAATGTTTCTCAGGTTCCATGTGACAGTGAAACTGATTTTCCTTAATCTAAAATACACATCGATTAGGATATTATTGAGGATATCATGTAGGCTATTTATTCAAAAGATAAAAATGTATCCCATTTCCAAAACACAATATTCTAGTTATATACAAGAGATGAAGGAGATACATATCGATCACATGATATTTTCTGTGATAATCCACTTCTTTTGAAAGGTGTTAATGAAGCACAATAGGTTGATAGATGGCTCGATATGATCAATCAAATTTTCAGCATCCTGGATACACTGTACTAGGACTTGGGGATGTGAATGTTTTTCAGAAATGTGGTTAATAGAAAGATATGGTAGTATTATACAATACATTTGAAAATGGATTTTGTATTGGACTGAAGGGGTATTAATATCCATTTCTTCTAGAAATGTCATCCACAGTCGAAAATGTTGGAGATGTTTCTATAGTTTCTCTCTATGCATTAGAGGGAACATTTTATGTTTCCTTACACTAATAGGTTTGAATTGTTTTTTTCACCAATGGTGGTACAGATTTACCAATTGAATGATCAGAGGAATATGTAGTGTTTGCGACTAAAGAACTGATTGCAGGTATTTATGGTGAATCATTCTACTAACACACATATAACATTAAGATATATGATGTATATAAATGATGTTTCATTCATGGTTGGATGTTATTCCCCTTCTCATACACCTATTCTCAACTTCATTAGAATGATAGGTAAAATGATGACGTGTAAATATCATCATTTGATTGTTGGATGTGTCTCTCAATAGTAGGCCACTTCGTGTCCTCCAATTTTAGGTAGTAATGTTCCATTGACATGATATTAGTTTGGAAAAGTTTGGAAGACATGGAATTCTCTTTATATTCTTGCTAATATGGGTAGAAATTCATCTAAAACATATCAATCAGACTATCTCAACTCCTCAATATGGTAAGGGATCATCATCTACAAAGGAATATGAACACAATAATATTATTAAAAAACTACATGGAGTTATCCTACGACATATGGAGTGTATAAAAATAATGTACTATATGAGTTTCTAGCAGAAATATATGTGGGTATAGTGATATTGATAGGTACCATCTTTATTATATCTTCAGTAACGATTTATTTGTTTGATACCAATTCCACCCACTCATTTATATATAAATGTTTATTTTATATGATTAAAATATATTTGGAGATCATGTAATTTTTTATAGAGCTAGATACCCATATTATTATGGTGAATGAATCTAGGTTTTTATATCCATCCTTTGTTCTATTGATAACATTGGAAGAGTTAGTCTTGTATTTAATCGTTCACAATTTGGATTGGTTTGGTACCATCATTGGGATGGTTTGGATTGTGTCCCACCATGTGGAGGATGGTTTTTATAATCTTGATTTAAAATTTTTTCTATCCAATGGGATGTCATAGGTGTTTCAAGGAGATTGGTGGTAATATAAGACCATGCCACATTGCAAATAGTAGTTTTTTCTAGTTTAGGAATTTAGGATGATGAAATTTCTTTTATTTATGATATTTCCATTTTCATTCTAGATCTTCTTGCAATTATCACACATAATTTATGAGGTTATTCACCAAATAAGGAGGTAGGTTTTAAAATTCACATTTTTCAAGGAACGAAACCAATATTAATACATATTTATCATATTATATCAGATTAGTTGATGGAGTTGAAGCTTTATTTGGATGAACTAAGGGAAATATTTATGGTTCTATCTAATGTTTCACATCCGGCTTCCCGGATGCTCTTTTACAAAAGGTTTGATAGACCACTCTAATTATTTATATATAATTAAAATTTGAATCGAGTAACAGTTATTAATACGTGACCTTATCCATGTGTTGATGTTTTTTTGTTTTTTAAAGGGGTAAAAGTGGCTTTAAAATATTGATCTTTATTCAGGTTATCATCATCTTAGTGTTCAAGAGTCAGATATACCAATGATGGAATTCAAGAGATGGCATGGAAATTTATAATATTTTTTTATGTCATTTGGGATATCTATTTATCTTGATTTTTGTTTCTTTTGTTAATCAAATTACACATCGGTAAATCAGCACTCTTCTGAATGTTTTTTTGGATGATGTTTTCATTAATGTGATATCTGAGTGTGAGCATGAGGAACATTTGGATTTTTTATAAAAGTGTTGAGTATTCACTATTTTTATGGAAATAATTCATAAGAAGGTAGATTTTTTTCCAAAATATATAATTCAGAATAAGGTATTTCAAAAAAATTAAATACATGAAAAATCATATAATTATATACCATGTAAGAAAGTATAAATATAAATAGTCATATTATAATAAAATAATTAATTCATAAGTTCTACCTTCTAAAAAATAGTTTGACAAAAAAATTTAAAAAGAAAATAGTTTGAGAACATTTTTAAAATATTTTATAGGTTTCCAAAAATTTCATATTATGTTTTCAAAAGCTTTAACCATCCATATCATAACAAAAAGTTGGTAAACATAATAAATATAATTATAAATGTGACCAATCATCCATTAAATAAACTATCACAAAATAAACAACCATAAAAACAAATATAATTATAGCTAGAATTTGCCTTATTGATAAAATGTACTAGAAACTCATGATCCAAAAAAGGCACAATGGATTATCAAATTATTTTTGAGGCGGGACATATTACATCAATATACAAAAGGCTACACCATAGTTGTGTTAGAAACACTAAGTCTACCCATGTCCCTTTCATGATGCAACAATATATCCCGTTGTGATATTTTTCTTAATTTATGAGTTAAAAACCATGCCAGAAGTTTTTTAATACCATTTATTTTTCAGGAAAATATTATTTAGGTTTTGAAAATACGTTTTCAATTTCAAACAAGGAAATTTTGTTTTCTAATAATGAACCTGTTAAATATGAACTGATGATTTTTTCAATTTCTACTAATGAAATTACATTTCAAATCTCTTGTAATCAAGGAGAATGATAGGAAATTCATTAAATTAGAAAATTTGGATATATCCAACTACCTCAATGACATAGAAAACCTAACCACCATTGACAATGGGGATTGATAGTTATAAGATCTGACTTTAGAAGACAACACACAATAGGTGACTATAAAGGGATGATATAAAATATGATCCGATTAAAAATATCTACTATAAATAGTTCCTCAACCATAAGAAATTATGAAACCAACAGTAAATCATACTTATAGGGAATAAACCAAAACAAAAAAAATGATAAATTTCTCAATGGAGCGATCCATACGGGATGGAATCACCCAAAATATCTGAGGGAACGCTCTATGTTCAAAGATGGTTGATTTTAGAGAATATGTTATATATATCACTTATATGACACTCTAAACACAAAACTGAAGTCATTTATGTGGTGTGTAAATCATTTAACCATTGTTTAATCTATGAGGTCCATATATTTCCAATAATACATCACTTTTTTAAAAAGTGTATTTTATTAATGCCATGAAATTTTTTGTGTTACATGGAATGTAATCTATTCACTCCATGTACCCAGTGCACCCAATATTCCCATAAGACATTAAGTAGTGTGTACATCAATTACACAACATATATGTTCCCAACATGTAAAAAAATTCTAGGATTTTTGTTAATAATTCAATGAAAATCCTAAATTCAAAATTATAGGTATCTTCCCAATTTTATGGTGTAAAATAGTGATGCAACAAAGATCAAAACCCAATGAAAATATTTGAGAATACCTCAAAGAAATGTAATGTGGCATTACAATATGTTTAATACTCTCAATATTTTTTCTATGAACACTATTTATAATTAAATATTTCATCAATTAAAAGTTGTAAAATTGTATATCCACATTGGATGTTTATCATTTTATGATTTCTCAGGTTTTCACGTGTTTCCTATGAACCATGATATTATATTTTTTAGATTTTAATGATAAAAAATATCAATGAGTAAGGTCAAAATTTTAATTAATATTCATATGTATGGATATTCATATAATTACATGTTTATTAAGGTAATTGGTTGTTTCTTGTAAATGATATTTACCAAAAAAAATTTAAATTGTAAAATTATTTTTAATTGATTTTTTATTAATAGTCATTCGATGAGTTATTTTAAAAAAATTAATTTCAATTATAATATATGATTTATAGATAACATTCATTGTATTATATCCTAAGAATATTTATTCAGTGTTCTTGGGGAATGACACCTACTAGAAAATACATTGGGCCTTTTCAAATCTATGACTATGAAATACCATATATTATATATTTGATCCATTTATATTGATATGAAATTATCCATAATGAATTCATTTTATATTGATCATTGATTGTCCTGTAAAGACCATGATTGAACTTATTAGGGATGATCCATATTTGATTCCATTTTTTCCTATCAAACCATCCCATTAGTTTTTTAAATGTTATTTTTTATCATGTTTGGGATTGAGGGAAGTGAGGGCGTTTGGATACACTATATAATAATGAAAATGTTTGGGGGTGCTACAATGGGTATTAGTAAAGGTTTTTGATTCATCTATTTGACTAAAAATGATTTCCCTTCTTGAAATTAAATGTTTAAAATATTGGTTTTTTACTTACGAAAATATAAAATCATCATTTCAAGTCCAATGATGTTTTTCATACATGGTCAGGTAGTGTATAATTTTTTTTCATAGATTCACATTCCAAGAAGTGTAAAAACATGAAATTAGTAGTTTGGAATGTGTAAAAAAATGGAAAACAATCATGAAGGGAGAATTCATTCAATATTTTTTAATTTATCATAACCATGCATTGATATTTTGAGGTGTGTGATTCAATTTTAATATGGAGATTTTTATTGATAACTATATCAATTTTAGAAAAATATTTGGATTATAAAACCCTCCTTTTAAATAATTAATGAGTACTTATGTGTGTAAAAAATGTAAATACTCAATAAAAAACAACATAATGATTTGAAGTCATTACGTATACATTAAAAATCATTTGACATAGTTGATTATTCTATGGTATATTTTCAATAACATAAGATGAGTTAGAAATGAGTTTCATAGCTTATGGAGCCTAAATATTATTCTAATAAAAATAAAATTATATTATATTAAGTGCACATTATTTTAGAAAGAAACTATAATACCTTATCTCATTCCTTATATGAGAAATCTGAGGCTACCATTAGAGCTAAAATGTGGGTTTTACCCTAGGCATAACATAAACATTCTATGCATCATGCATTTGGTAACATCACATGGGATGTTAATTTATTTACATTTTTTAAATTATTTTTTTAAATAATAACGGAATATTTTCCAAATGGTGCATCATATGATAAATCTAAGTCCACTATTATTTTTGAAATGTTGGTTTTACCCAAAGCATGAAATAATATTTTTTTCCTCGGGTGTTTGTTTACATCACCCAAATGGGTAAAAATAATTTTTTGGTTATTTTTTTTATGTTGAAAAAATTTAACTTACATGTGCAATTAATTTTTTTATTAATGATTGATGTCTCACAATGGGTGAATATTATTTTTAATGGGAGGTTATATGGTAATGGTGATATTTTTAACTTGTGAAAAATAAATGTACATTTACGGTTAATATTATTTTATTAACTATATTGGGTATTTTATTGAAGATATATTTAAATTATTAGTGGTGGAAGTGAAGTGATATATTGTTTAATAATAATAATATCCTTTTTGTTATTATATTTAAAAAATATCCGAGAAATATTTGTATGAGGAAAATTAAAATGTCTATATATCTAAATATGGGATTAATGTATATGAATATATATATACAAGTATGAGTGTATATATGGATAAAAATGTATATATATAACATATAATTTTATTTATTTATATATATTTATTTGTGAATGTGTTTGGAAATATATAAATACAAATATATATGAGGTTTACATGTAAACATATAGTTTACCGTTAATATACATATTTAATAAATGCAGATTAAATGTGATTTAAATGGGGGAATTTGAGAAAATAAATATTGGAGGTTATTGGTGTGTCGCTGAATTTAATAAAGAAGAATAAAATAAAATGTGTAATAATTTTTTTATTAAAAATATTCAAAAACATATAAAAATGGAAATAAATGGGAGAGATCATGTTGGGGTCACATGCTCTCCCCACTCTCACAAGCCACCCTCTCCTCATGTCTCCCATTCACTCCCTTCAATAATTTTTTATGTTTAATGTTAATTCTTTATATTTTGGCCTATTCCCTTGGTACTTAATTGGTTGTGAATATCCTTTTCAAGTGACTCTATATTTAAGCATAGGGAATCCTTGGTGGGCTGCCTTGCCTTTATGTGTTGGTCGTTCAGCTACATTTTGGAACTCACCTTCCTTACTCATTTTGAGCTTCTTATGAGGCATCAGTTTGGTATCTGAGCCTCATGTTCTAATGATTAAGATATATTTCAATCTCTTAATTACTCCCAATCATGTATTTCAAGATCGGATAATTTACTCCTCTTACTACATGGGTAATTTTCAATGCACATGTACAATCATAATCTAATCAAATCAGCAGGAAAGTTGTTGAACTGGTGAGTGTGTGATGATGCAATTCCCCTCCATCTCATCATCATCCCCATCATCCATATCTACATTACAAGTTCAATCTAGAACAAATGTAGTATGATCTTTAAAATGGAAATGATTCCAATAATTCACCTGTGGATATGAAAAGATGAATACATGATGAAGATATTGAAAGTGGTTTGAAAAATGATATTCCAAATTTTGATGGGAGTATGAATATGGATGATTTTCTGTATAGGATATGGGAAATTTAAGGATTCATAGAATTTATGAATTCTTTTAACGAGAAGAACAACAAGGTATCCATTCTAAAATTTAACAATTATGATTCTATTTGGTGTGAAAATATGATGAAATAGAAGGAATGTGATGGAAAAGACAAAATATAATAATGGGTGATGTTAAAAAATAAATTTAGGATATGATATTTTTCTTAGATTAATAATAATGAGAATTATTTTAGAATTTAGAACAAGTGATAAAGAGATAAATCTGTTAAAGAGTGCATTCTGGATTTTGAACATTTACTGATGTGAAGAGATGTTCTGGGGTAAAAATATAAAATGATAGAAATAATTTTTGTTGGATTAAATGAATAAATTTTAAATTCATTGGAAATAAAACCCTAAAATAATATGGATTTTGATTGGAACATTGTGTTCATGGCAGAAAAGAAAAGGAGGACCTCAAAGGAACTAGGGATCAAAATATAAAATAGATGTATAACTATTTCTAATGGTATTTATTCTAATAAATATGGTGTTTTTTGGAAGGAATTTATAAGGAATAAGATTATGAATAAAGGGAAATAAAAGGCAACAGAACAACCAAAAGGGGAATCCAACTCCTTTAAATGTGGTAATCGACAGTGTTTCAAATGTAATGGGTATGATCATTTTCATTCTAATTTCCATAACTAATTAATTGTTACTTTAAAATATATTTAAGTTATTTGAAGATGCAATCAATGATGATTAAAATTACAATGAAGAATCTTAAAATGGGGAACATGTTGTGGAAGATGTTGATGTCAGTAACATGCTTGTGGAATAAATAGTTTTTCACGTCAAATATGCTTGGAAGAAGATCATAGAGAAATAATGCCCCAAACATGATGAACCATAAATTTTTGGGTGTGCATGGTGATTATTAATAGTTGGATATGTATAAAATCATCTTCAATAACACTAGTGGAGAAATTGGAACTTCCATCTCAGAACCATCCCTGATCATATAAATTCTAATGGTTGAACAGAGAGAGGCACTCCAAGTCCAAAAACTGGTTCGCATTTCATTTTCAAATGGTAAGAATTATATTGATGAGGTATTGTGTGATGTTATTCAGATGGATTATTTTCTCTTGTTTTTGGGAAAACCATGGAAGTTTGATGGGGAAATTAAATATTATGGGAGGAATAATTCATACTCTATTTGATCTATGGAAAATAATATCACACATTATCCTTTTTATCCAATTATAAACATTCATGAATTATTTGATTAAAATGTTCCGAAAGATAGCCTCCTTATCAATAAGGAATATGTGATGAATGTAATAAATAAGGAGAATAATATTTTTTCTTTATTGGTTATGTGAAAGTAATTCATTGAGGAGAAGAGACACCTAGATTGGCTAGATCATTCTTTTATTGGGGAATATCATGACAATTTTTCAACCGTTCTTTTAGTATGATTAACATCATTTAGATGAATTGGACACCATATTTTTATTTTACTATGGGAAACAATTTCCTAATAAACCCACATATTTATGTAATCATAGTTAATCAAAGGAATTTAGGAAGTATAAGAAGGACTAGATGGATCAATTCTATATATGGACATTCATGAGAATGTGTTCTGTTCTAGCATTTTTTTTTCCAAAGAAGGATGTTATGTATCACATGTGTGTTGATACCAGAGCTATCAATAATATAAAAATCATATAAATGAATCATAGTTGAATAATCAATGATATTATTGATGAATTACATGGGTCATAGATCTTTTTTAATGTTGATCTTCATATTGGATACCATGACATTGGAATAAAGGAGTGGGATCAGTCAAAAACAACTTTTAAAACCAATGGTGGATTTTTTTTAGTTGATGGTCATGCCATTCAGTCTCTAAAATTATATCTACATATTCATGAAACTCATCAATGATTTTATGAATCCATTTATTGGTAATTTTAATGTTTTCTTGGATGATATAGTTATTTAGAGAACGGATGTTGAGAGTCAGGTGGATCATCTTCGACGAGTATTATAAATTATGCGAAAAGAAAATCAATATGGAAAGTATAAAAAATGCATTTTGTTTTCAATTGAGGTGGTGTTTTTTTATAAATAGTAACCAAAGAAGGAATCATGGTGGATGAATAAAAATTATAACCAATCAAATAATGGCCACAACAAGAATACACCATAGAAGTAAGAGTTTCCATGGTTTGGCATCATTTTATCATCACATTGTTTCCAATTTTAGACTTATCCATGAATCCATCATGGATTTCATAAAAAGGGATAAATTTGTGGTTTCCAGATAGAAGAAAATGAATCATATGAAATTATTATGAAAAAGTTGTGTGGGGACCAATTTTTTGGTTACCAGATTTTGATCAAGTTTATGAAGTTGAATGTGATCCATGTAGAGTTGGTATATGTATTGTTTTAAAAAAAATAAACATTCATATTTAATATTTTAGTGAAAAATTGAAATATTAAAATAGAAATTATAGAACTTATGATAATGATTTTTATGCAGTTTTGAGATCTCTATATCATTGGCCTCATTATTTGAGGCCAAAGTAGTTTGTTCTTTATTCTAACCATCAGAATGGTGGTGTGAGATTTTGACATAGAAGTATGTGTCTTTTTTTACAATAACCACTAGTGTGGTGGGTTTTTCAGGGTTATGTTGATAGAGTTACCTGCTATCTCAAAATATTTACAAGAAAATAGATGAAGAAGGTAGGGTCAGGCTTCATAGTGTCATGTTCATCTCACTATGACTCGACACATGTTGGTTAATTTAAAAGTATTTATTTCATGAATTAAACTATTACATAAATTGATTAATTATGATATTTAAAACATTTTTGTTTCCTATTCAATCTTGTACTCACACTCTAATCATGAATTTTTGTGAAATTGTAGATTCATGACTACTGATATGGAGAAGTGTAAGGGTTTGATGGTGGATGAATATGGAGTTCAACAAGAGGCTGCAGTGGACTAGGACAGACTCAAGAGAAGCCGTTTTTGTTTATTAATTTATGTATTGTGTTATGTTATCTCCTTATTTTTACACTAGATAGGTTTTACACATTGGTATCCATTTATTTTTATTCCATGTTCAGTTCACTATTCATATTAAATCTAATTATGGTTATTATAATCATTATTATTATACATTGGTTATCTATTTCTCTTGTAAACTAAAAATAAGGGTATAACCTTCTCATATTTCCAATTGGGGCACATTCTACTAGTAGAAATCCACTTCAGATCACGGAGATGCATATGGGGTCATATGGCTCTCCACCATGGACATATTTGTTTGGGATGGGATGTCACATGATCTTTTCTGTTAAAATTATTATACATGATTTTGAGATAAGATTTCTCATTGATCCTTAATGGTTATTTACATCAAAGCCTACCAACATATAATAATTAGAGTAATGGGAACCTTATTTTCAATTCTTTATGTTTTCTTGTGTTTGTTTTATTTATAATGTGGAGAATGTAGTCCCTTTACAAGATGAGGGAAATGAACATGTACTCATGTTATCTGAAAAACTCTACATGAATTTGTATATTGAGTGGTTAGGGAGAATTAATAATACATGAGGTAAATCATGATCTTGAATTCTTAATAATAATTAAAAACGATGCTTTAATGAATGATAGGAGAAGTTCCTCCAATTTGAAATGGGAGATCTTAAAATACATATATTAAATTTTTTGTTGAATTATGGGAAGTAAAATTGATGAATTTTATGGAACATGTCAATTTCGTGTAACATTTATAATTTATAATTTTTATTTATTAGATATAAAATATTGGTAGGATTTATGTGATTTTTTATTCAATGATTACATTTAATTTTTTTGTACAAGAATAGTTCAAGTGTGGGGATATTTTATGCCCTCATTTTAACATGTTTTTATATCATTTTATAATAATTTTTAATGGTTTTAAATGGAAATAATAAATTATATAATTAATTATTTAAAATGTTTAATTTAAAATCAGGGAATTAAATGAAATTAAAATTCATATTTTTAATGACTAAATTTATTGAATAATATTTATATTGAATTTTACTAAAGTTTTTAACTTATTTTCTTATATAAAAAATTGGCATAGCGAAAGATGACCCCCATCAAATAAGATATCCAACCACCATACCATCCTAGAAGGGAGAGTTAGATAAGAGATCACACTAGGACTGTATGGGCCATTGCGTGTTCTCACTAGCCCATACTGTTTGTGTGTGTGTGTGTGTGTGAATATGTATATAGTATCACATAACATAACCATGGTTTTCATAAATGGATTAAAAACATTATGATATAAATAAGCATGGAACTACCCTCATTTTGATGTGGGAAACCCAACACATTTGTACTCTATCATTTATAAAAACAATTGTGCCTTAATCTACTTATTCTATTTTTTTATTAGACCCACATAACCATCACCTACTGTACTTGAACTCACTAGCCACTATCTTAAATTCATTGGAGACACTATGTATGGTTATTGGTAATATTGGCCCAACCCTATTTCTACTTATGAAGTCCCAAAAAACCAACAAACACCTCTGGCTCCTCAGAAAACAACTGTGAATCCCAACTGAGGAGCACAAATGACCAACGAAATTTAAAGTTCTATATTTTCGTATTCTTCACCCTGAAGATGTAGGGGATAATGATAACTAATGAGGATGAAATTTCACATAGACATGTATCCAACTAAAATTATGTTAAGCCTATTAAAAACCCACAATAAAGGGTGATGTGTTATTAAACATTCAAATACATAATATTCCACGGATTTCATGCACCCATGTGTACTATGATGATATTTATAAAAAAAATTAAAATAATATAAATAGCAGAGGATTCAATAAATAATTTAAAAATACATATTTATTTGAAATTGATCATGATATATGAAGATCTATTAGATTTCAAGGGATTTTCTTTGGAATATAAATAGAGGGGTATTTCTCCACTGATGGATGAATCAATATAGGAGATCAGGGTCAGGTTCTACTAGTATTTTTACTACCATGTTTTTTTATTATTAATTTATAAATTAAATTAATTTTATTTGTTAATATATTCATTTTTTATTCTGCTGTTCTACTCAAAATATTCCATATTTTCCTCATTCACATTCCCTCATTTATAAATTCTGAACCCTTACTTCAGATAAAGGAAATCATACCTGAGGGTTTTCCTAAGGGGGATATGAGTTTATAGGATTCTTTTATTATATTATTTTATGTTTGGAATCTATTCATCGGGAATAAAAGTGGATTTGATAAGTGCATTGATACTTTACTACAGCTTGAAACTAAACATCACCTCAATTAATTTATTTTAATTAATACTCCCACGTACATTTACTGAGATTTCATCCCATGATGGAGTAGAATATTTAAAAATGAATCAAATGAAATATATTGTATCCAGGTGGTGGAAGATTCTATATAATCAGTTGAAGGCTATTATCCACCTGAAATACAGGAGGAGGTATATTTTTTTCCATAGATTATTCTGTGGCATTCCATATTTTACAACCCATTAATAAAAGGATAGTATTTATTGTTGAGATTTCTTAATTATATTTTATAATATAATTCTGAATAATTAAAACAAATAATTAAGGAACCAAAAAACAACCATATGGTCGTGTTCTTTCTTTAATGAAATAATTTTTATCACACGCTTGTTTAGAATTAACACTTTTTTCATAAATTAAGAAAAAAACAAATGTAAATAGTTTCGGTTGAATTATAATTAGTATATGAGTATAAAATGAATCTAAAAAAGTTAGATGACCCTGGTTATCCATTTTGATATACTATGAAATTATAAGAAAACTGTCTGTTACCACACAACTCAAGAGGTAGGTGTTAATTACACATGTAATATTTGTTATTAACTAATTTTCCTTATTTTTTCTCCTCAATTACAATTTCTATTATCCATTATGAAGAATGATAAAATTTTAAACTGTGTTATTATCTTGTAATATAATATCTGCACACAGTTGGTAGTATCCCAAGAGAAGATGTTTTATATACTTCATTACTATATTCTTGTTGACCCATCTAAAGAGATAGTTTAGAATAATAAATGAATCTTTTGGAATCTGGTGGATAACTCATTGGAATTCCAATGCCTTGTGTTATCATTTATTACTATTTTTCTCTATAATATTCAAAGTTTCATGGATTTATACACAATTTTTTCTCTTAATCGTGATTTATATAATGATAAGATAGTGATACAAGAGGTATAAAATCAATGTGTCACAAATTATGTGTATGTTAGGAAATTAATTTCCATTTGTATATCATATAGTAATGAATAGGGGAAAATTTTGGGATTCAATCACTATGAGGAATTATGAATAACCCTTTTATCATCACTCATAATCCTATAATCTAATTTTTAATTTTTAATTTAATCATTAATAATATATATGAGAAGATATATGTTCCATATATCTAATTTCCAAATATAATATATTCATTAAAAACCCATTTTGGATTTTAGGTAAACATGATGAATGGAAAGGTGAATAGGTTGAGGAAAAAATCTATGTCTATGACGCCTTCACATATTCCTTCCAAAGGGGATTAAAATCTTGGGAGAGAATAATTGTGATTGTTTTGGAAAGAAATAATAATGGAAAATGAACTATGGTTCAATGATGATGTGAAGAGAGGATTTAATTATGACTATCGTTGATTTAAATTTATCCATCTAAATATTTTGGGTAATAGATAGAGCTTATGTTTCTCCCATTTATAAGAAAAAAAATATGAAGAAATTTGATTTAGTAAGACTATCATAGTTGTAGTGGATATTTGGGATACCAATGGAATGAGAGAAGCTACAGTATTTATTGGGGCTTACTATCTCACATTAAAAAAATGATGTTTCATAGATTAAATACATTATTGTTTTTTCAATTATGAAAAAATAATTATATATGATTCCATTTTAAAATTGGATGGTTTAGTATTATTTTTCATTAATGAATAATTATACATAAATAATGACATATTAATTTACATTTTGGAATTATTGAAAATTGATATTTATATAAATGTAAATGAAAATGATCTCTATAAAATTGATAATGAAAAAGTATTTATATCAGACCTAGTTCTTGTGTCTCATGATTGGAAATGTAATGGGTAAAAATATGAAAAATATATCTATAAGGATATGTAGATTCAATTAATAAAATATCCTTGGAAATATGTAATTATTTCAAACTATAAAAATTACCAAAATCATGATTATGTGAAAAAATGTAATGATCTATAGAGATTCTAGAATTAGTTTATACTTATTTATGTAGAGAATTTATAGTTATACGTAATATAAAAACACTTTTACTTCATTAATATTTATGAAAATTTTGATATATATACTTAATAAATAAAATGACAATTTCCTTTGTTGATTTTAAATATTGAAATAATAAAGTTGAAGGTAATCATTGTATAATTATATAGAACCTTTTCTATGATTGATATATGGATTATCATAAAAAATAGTTCATCAATTATGTGATTATTTTGTATTCTATCCTAATGGACACTTATTATACACCAAAATAAAATGGATTAAATGAGAGGATGAATCAATCCTTTTGTAAAAATGTTGAGATCAATGATTTTTAATTCATAAAATTATTTAAAATTTTATATATATGCAATAGAGAGTATAGAATGTGTGGAAAATTGATTCCCAACTATGGTGTTAAGAGAAATTCAACACGAATTATTTTATAGGATTAAATCACTTATTTTACATTTATGAATGTCGGGATGGTATTTTGTTGTTTAATTAATTATATATAATTACATCTAATGTTGGATAGTGTTTCTTTATTATCTATCCCAAATAATCATGGATATTTTATAAAAGGTCATAATTTATAAAAGAATCCCAATACAAACTGTTATCCATGATATAAATAGATATATAAATATAATTGTAGGATTAATTATAGAAAACATTTTATGATATATTTCATATACAATCATGGATGTCAATTAAAGAGAATATATATTTTTTGATTAAATCAATTTATCTATATATAAGGATATACATTACATAGTTTAAGAACAATGAAAACTGAGATAAGAGATTGGAAAATTCCATTAAATTTTCTAAAACAAAAGAAATTTAATAGGTGAAATAATCTATAAAAAATGTATAAGTTCTAGATTAGAATCAATCATATCAAAATAAGGATTTTATAACCAAAACTCATCCAAAAAATGGATTCATTTTCTTCCACCCATTACATCTAAATTTAATTTGATATAGTCTGATGATTTCTCTTTCTTATATTTGATTTGTACTATACTATAAAAACATAATGTGGAATCTAATTTTTTTAATCCTCAATTACATTGATCAAACTGATTAGTAGAAAAATGGTTAAGTACCTTGATTGTTTTTTAATATTTCCTACCAGATAGGTACTCAATAATAAAAACCATGAAATCTATTTACCAAAAAAATTAAAATCATAAAAATTCCATATTTGTTAGCTCTATTAAAGAACATAATGAAAATGATTTCTTCCACAAAAAAAATATTTTGATATCTCAAGATCATATACAATGATTAATGTATGGAATAATAAGAGAGTATAAATGGAACCTCTCAAAAATTTATACTCTTATTGAACAACAAACTAAAATATAATTTTGATATTTAATGTTATCTCATGGGAAAGTGTTGTAAATACCTTCAAAATGAGTATATTTTATCAAAATATATTCGTTTATATATTATATATCTCACTACTTAGTCTATTCCTTCAATATAGAGATTTAACTTATCATTAATGTTGTTAAATATATCCAATGATGTAATTATGCTTTCATTTTGAGGGACAACACTAATATGGAATCTCTATCTCCAACATATGATGGTTTCACAACATTTGTTATTATTCAGGTGATGTAATTATGGTCCCACAATAACTCCCATACTATAGTGAATATTTTCCAGATCACATTATTATTTAAATTCATTATGTTCAATGGATTACAACATTCATATAAAAATGAATAAAAAATAAATTAAAATCAACCACTTAATAATTAGATTTTAATTTTCCATGAAAATCATAAAAATTGGTATTTTATTCCAAAACCACCGTACATTAAATAAAAAAGAATGTTGATAAATTCCTATGTTTTAATGGTGAATTTTAATATATGTGAATCTCTTTTTGATGAAATGCAAATTCACTTTCTGATAATGTCAACATAATATTACACTCTTAAGTAATAAAAAATAGGTAATCAAGGATTTAAACTATTTAATATAATTATCATATGTTCTTTCTAAAACCATCTAATCATATACCTCCGCTGGATTCCACAACCATACCATTACACATTCCAATGGAATTAACAATACAATAGGAAATTAGAAGTGAAAGAGAATCAAGGAAACCCAATTTGGAAATTATTTTTCAAAATGACCATTCAATTAAAAAAGTTGGTAGAAAATAAAAATAATATTGCATAGACCTGGAATACAACGATAATCTAAGATATATAAAAATAAATATATCATAAACCTAATATCAACATTAGGAATTATATAAAAATTATGCGACCATCAAAAATCCCCATAACCCTCTGATCTCACTCTACTACTAGGAAAGTTGCTCGCTACAATGGAATTAAGTCAAAAACCCACAACTAGAGCTACTATAAATCCATAGAAAGTGATAAATTCCTATAGAGGAATATATATAAATGAAACATGAATAAAATAAAAAACCAAAATGAAATCTTAATTATTACTATATGATTCATTGTTCGGTAAAACCACTAGAACACCCGATGGGATATAATAATATTTATGTATTAAATATTACAAGAAATGAAAATATATGTAGGAATGGGAATAAAAATTCATAATATGGATGAATAATGATAAAATAAGGCATTATTGATAACCATAATGGATAAATCCATTTCAAAATTGTTTCAGAATTTAAATATAAGACAATTATGTTTTCTCTTTCCATTCTAAAAATTTAACAAGGTAATTATTTTGAGGATAAAATTTACTCATTTAATTCGAAAACAGAATTCCAATGATTGGGGGATTTCCCAATAATAAATTTTTTAGAATGAAAAAGATAATATAAATTTATTTTTAGAAAAATTGTTACAGTATTGATAATTTCATCATGGTATAATAAAAATTATTCTGTAAGAAATTTTATTTTATTTTTCACATTTTCTGGAAACTATGAACAATAGAATTTAAAAATAATACCATATAATTAAGAGTAATGGAGAAAAATTTCAATGGGTAATTCCTATGAAACTTTGCTCTGTGGTGACGTAGGGTCCTCTTATGCATGGTGATTATACCATGGATTAAAAGGTCTGTTCTTCTACTCAATCCAAGTGATCAACATCATCAACCATAGTTTATTTGGTGTTTATTATGTAATCATGTTACGTAGGGTTAGTCATGAAGAGCATATTTGTTATACTTTTCCCATCGAGATACCTGGGATTCCCATGTTACATTCCTATAACTGGAATAAATAATGGAGGTGTAGTAACACAACTAAAACTCAATCACACAATAATTGAATGGAAGAATACAAAAACAGCTCTCTTTTATAATCTTCCAATGAGAATCCCAATTATTAAAATCACAAAAAAACATAAAAATAAAATCAATATGATCCCAAAAAATACATATGGTCATGTATTCCACTATAATTTTAATATATTTTTTAAAATATTTTGAATGTTCCAAAAGAGCATTAGAATTTTGGAAATAAATATAGATCATTTGGGAAACCACATTTACACCATAGCATTCACATTATAACCCACACATCACACAATGTCACATAACCCCCATGATATATATATACCCAATGTCCCATTGCAAAAAAATCCAAACATAGTTTGTGAATATGTAAAATGAACGTAGACACACAAACACTCACAAACACACACACACACACACAGACTCTCTCTCTCTCTCAGATATAAATATATATATATTTAAAATTTTACATGATAAAGGCATTGAAATATCATAAGTAATATTTGGAAGAACTATGAAAATCCATTTTGATTTTATCTAATTTCATGAAAGAAGAAGAGATACCTTCCAACTCAATACCCAAACTAATCCAAGACATGGCCCGAAGGGTGTTCTTGATCCCCACAGCATGGAAACTAGTGTCAGTAATTACAAAAATCATAATGGACTAAAATATTCCAAAAAAAAACCAGGATAAACTAAATAATCTAAGCATGCAACATAACCAATAATTACTGAATATAAACAAATACTTAACTGATCTAGATACATCAAATTCTAAAAAAACTAAACTAACTATAAAATTTAGACCGAACCACACAACACGATCTCCATGTGAACTCTTGGTCACTATGAATGAAAAGACAAATATACTATAAAGGAGGATATTATCCAGAATATTGATCCTATAAAATAGATTGGGTCTACAAATGTTTATTGGAATAATTGGGTTGTGAGAATATAACAACGATGTCAGTAATCACTATAGAATCCATGCATTTTTTTCCCGAAACATTCCATGAGCAGTTGTGTTAATATAAATTTTTAAAATTCTATTTCAATCTATACAACAAGAAAAAACATCTTTTAAAAAATTATTTTTTCAAAACTACACATATGGATTTCTATCTGAAAAAAAGTTTCACCATCCAAATTCCATTTTAAAACCAAAAACCAAAAATCCACTTACGATAACAAAAACATTGTTATGTTTATCATAAAGGAAGAAAAATAAATATGCCCAACTAGAAAGTCCAATATCCATAAGTAGTAGAAAATGAAAAGAATATACAAATATTAGATCTTGAGAAAATTGTGAACATCTCTAGAAGAAATCCCTAGATGTATTATATTTGGAATCACATTCAAGCATATTTTTTAGCTATATAGTCAATAACCAACAACTTTATCTAAACTAGCCTATCCAATTTAATGTCCAAACTAGCCCCATAAAGTAATGGGGGTACCAACACATCTAATTTTGCGGACACAAAAAACACTCAACCATCATGATAATGCATATAAATCCCTTAATTGTAATAATACTCAATGAAACTTGGAATAACAACTAAAAATAACATCTTCCCCATGCATGATCCATTTGAGGGGATCCTGTGGAAATTTCTAATGGTATACATATTAGAAAAAACTAATATCATTCTCGTGAATGTGAAACAATATGGGAAGACTTCCCATGTTATAGTGATTTTTCAAAAACATATGATATTTTTTACATTTATACATCAAAATCAATTTCTTTCACAAGATTTAATTGGTCTATTAGATCATTTGAGTCTTGAAACCCACATTCCCAATCATTTTCAACATTAGAACTAGGACTCAAACTACCTAATCTATAAATCCATATTCCAAAAAATTCTAAGATAGCTACTGGGACTGTATATTACATGAGTTCCAAAAAACCATCTCAAATTTTCAAAAAATAGGAATCAGGCATTCACATCACTACACATCAAAACCCATTTTTCAGTGACAACATAAACATTCAATCTGGCCTTTAAAATTTCTACTTCCAATAAATGCACAAATCCATAAACACGTCAATTAACAATGAAATACATAAAACAAAAAATTAAAATATATAATTCCAAATGTGCCTTTTCATATTTTAGAAACCAAGATATATCTCAAAATACCGAATGTGAATTTATAAAAATCATTCACCATAATATATATGAAATATCCCAAATTAGGATAGATTCAAGGAACAAATGTTTAACCATGGTTTTAAGCCACATGAATCCCCAACACACTATTTTGAATTAAGTTTCCATTTTGGAATCAGAAAGGTGAAGAAAAGAGAAGCCTTTAGAATACCATGGATTAAGGAAGAACCCATTATCATCATTGTTCTAAATGAGCCTCAAGTGACAATTATAAAAAACACATATTAAATCTGACTATTACAATTGAAAATTACCATTTCAAAATATACACACACACCCATTTTAATACATTATTCATGTTACATTTAGAGTTTACAATGAAAATCATAGTTTACAACCATGAAGTGCACAAGAAAAAAATTACATATCTTTTATAAACCCAAGTTTAAGAAAAATTTCAAAAAATAGTATATAAAAGAAACACCACTTTATTTTAAACCAAAAAATCATTCAAAATATAATCATCACCCCATAAAAGTCACAATTTTCTATATACAATGTCTAACCCACACCCTAAACACCTTTCCAAAACACAACCAAATAAAAAAACCACCGAAAGCACCCATTCCCACTATAAAATATCAATTGAAAATTTATCAAACACCTTGTCTACATTTAATAGAAAAAATGGGAAAATAAATCCTTTGAAATCCATTTCATGAATACTTTCCATCATATAATTAGAAAAAAAATATTCTAACACATCACAAGAAATGGAAACAAATTTAAAATTTATTTAAGAAATCTCACGAATCAAATGTAATTTCACAGAAATGAAATTGATGGAAAAAACAACATCAATAATGAGACAATGAAATTGAAATTTTTGAGAAGGAATAATGCACCCCCAGGAATAATCTTCACACCAATAATTGAAGAAATAAAACCATCGCATCATCCATTTCTTCAATGTTCTGGCCAAGCGGGAACCCTAACCATTACAAACTACGAACTCAAGAGAGAGGGAAGATAAGAAGAAGTCATCAGCCAAAAACCATGAAGAACTCACCATGGGATCTTCAAAATGGAAAATGGGAAAAGGGATCCCATATGGGGATGCTTGTGAGCTCTAATGGTGTGCCTAATTCATGAAGCAGAGGAGAACCCCAAAATATGTCTAAAATAGTGGAGGTTCAAAAGTGGAATTTCTCAATTTTAATGATCTGGGAAACACTCATTGTTTTTTCAAATGGTTTTCCAAACTAGGTTCTAACAATGTGTACCCTTTTAGAGAAGTGGTAACCCAACTCGAGCTGGAAAAATGGTTTCCAAAACCACGTGCCAACCATTCCAAACACTACATAAAGATATTAATAACCCCAATTCACAAATTCCACATGGGTTCCCAAATTTTGCGTAGGATTTGGACAATTCCCCATGAACTAACTCTAAGGAGGAATTGATTCCTGGGAAAAGGTGTATATTTTCCCCTAACAATGTGCCAATCATGTGTTAGTTGCTGCCAAGCCAAAAAATAGAAATATTCAAAAAAAAACTCACATGAAGGCATCCCAAACACAAATATTAAAAAAATAACTAAAACCAAACCACCAAAATTGATATAATAGAATTAAAATAATTAAATGAAATAATTTACATGGTTATAGGGTTATAATTCTCCCAACCCCAAACACATTCATTCTACAGTATATCACCTAGCATAATGATGAACACAACTGGACCCCAAAGTCATATAAAGATGGGAAAATACAACAATACTCAGGGTGACCATTCAACACACAAGTTACTCCCAAAAAATTCTAAAGGAATTAAAATCATAGAGAACAATAATTGAACCCAATTGGATTATCCCCACAAAATTAAACTGACAAACATCATGGCATGACTTCATATCGACCCAACATTGGGAACTCTCAACAATGACACCTTAAGGAGACTCATGTAATAACTCTCATAAAGAACTCAGTCACCATATCCACACAAGCTAAGAAAAGACCACTAGAACCGAATGTTCCATATGGGAACCAAATACCACCCACACTAACGGGAAAACTCCCAGACGATATGATGAATAAAATGAGAACAACACCACATTAAAACATTCCCCTAAAAACAAGAATCTATAAAATGTTCACAATCATAACCTAAAACTAGCACATAAAATATAAGAACACACAAGAATGAACAAATATTTAGAGACACATATTTAAATGGGAAAACCATTAGATTTTCAAAAATAAAAAATCTCCAATTTTCATACAACAGTTGAGGACCCAAAATAGTGGTGAGATCCAAAACAAAGAAACATTAAAAATATCCCCTCCAAAATAAGATACAATGGTAGATCCAAGATTCCACACACCCCTATGGATTCTGGAATAGGTGAAAGAATCACACTATTTCCTATGGCTATAGCCCAAACATCTAAAGTATCCATTGCCTGATAGTCAGGATATGAAATTATATAATCCTGACTTCTTCTTTGGGAAAATATCGTTTCACTAGAAGAAAGGACTGAATACATGATCTCTAAACCAACACCCAATAAAAATTGAGGATCATTAAATGGGTCTTGTGATGCTATCTTTTATGAGGAAGAAAATAGTTCAACAAAATGATCAATATAAGCCTTTGCTGACCACTGGCCTTGTTGAACATTTTTGTTCTCATCTAATTTCATCGCCTTCAGTTCCTCATGTATGAAACATTAGATGAATGTGTTCTTAAGCACTTCCCATGTCATCCCAACATGAATGGATGAAGGGTCAACCACCTTAAAATAATCCAAATCTAGACCCTCAAATAAACCCAATATAGCGTGCACTCTAACTGCTTTTGTAGTTCCCAATGATCTGCAGACACAATCAAAATTCTCAATCCATTCCACCATATTTAATGAAAATCGATCACCATGAATTAGAGGAAACAAAATAGATGAATTGGAATTAAGAAATACCAAAAATAAATTTTTTTAACATTTCATGGTGGCATATTCTAAATAGAATAGTAAGAAGAAATAAGAATCAAAATCAACCCCTAACCAAATCAAAAGGAAAATCTCAATACCATTCAATATGATTTCAAGTAAAACACTATAAGAACAAAAAATTTTTTTTTTAAAAACAATCATTTCAACTCAATTTCAAAATTTCCATCTTCCATGTCCACAATCAAAAAATTGAAATCCATTTGAATTTAAAAAAAAATCAATGAAATCACATTCCATTTTAAATATTTTATATGAAAAACCAAGGAATACATTTTATTTAAAATACTCACCCATGAAATCATATGAACCATTAAAAATTATTTCATCACACCGCCTCTTATATCACTAATGAAAAGATGTCAACACGAACCTTCCATACATGCCCACACATATAAAAATGTTCAGAATGAATACCAAGGGTCACACATACCACTTTATCATTAAACCCAATAATTTATCCAGTTTTCAATGTCAATCACTTTATCTATTAAAACAAATTATTTTTAATACTAATACACCTGATAGAAAACATTCCCTTTCAAACCCCATTTTCATTTTCAAATAACACTCAAACCACTAAATCCCAATAAAAAAACTGCTAATAATCTAACATGATGAGATATTAGTTTTCAGGAATAGATCAGCGACCTGGATAGTGGACCATGCCCTACGAAAGATCTACCAACTTGTAGGACCCTGAACCATGCACTTAGACTCCACATTGGTCTCTTCTCCATGTGAGGTACAAAATGTTATTGGCCCACCTATATTGTTATTATTCAATACAAAAAAAAAGAAAATGTACACAAATTGCATACTTTACATAGGAACTCAAGGATCAAATTGAGGATGTGGTCCTGAAGTCCTTCTAGTACATACATCTTGAGTCCTGGTAGTCCAAATATCTAACCTATATGGAATCCAAAATAACAAGGGCCTTCTCGGATACCATTTTATCTCGACCCAATAAGGGTTGGAATCTGACCATACCCTTGACCTGATCTCATACATTGTATTATGTGTGTTCCTAATCCCCAAGGGATGGAAAATAGTGAAAACAATCAAAACATTCAAAATGGGAATTATAATTCCCAAAAAACAAGGATCAAATATAAAATCATGAAACCTATAAAACAAAAACTGAATATAAATAAATAAAAAACTTCTCCTGATATAATAAATGCTTAAAAAAACTAAATACAAAAACAAGGTAGAACCACACATCATGTACTCCATTGGAAGTCATTGTCTCCACCAACCACAAGACCAACCTACAATAGAGGCTCAACCAAACCAAAAACCTAAACCTGAAAAATAGTTTGAGTCTACCGACACAGCTTTAAACAAATGGGGTTTTAAAATAAAACATCTCAGTAGGAAATACCACATAATCCATGCATTTTCATTACTGAAATAGTCCATCAACAGTAGTTTGAAAATACATTTACAAAATAGGCTTTCATTGTAACAACCTAAGGTTTACAAAAAATAAATTGAAATTTGTGAATCTTTTTTTGAAGATTATTGTTATAACTAGACTTTAAACATAGTTTTTTAGCTTTTATGATTTGAATTTCAAAAAAGGTCATATACATTTATGATCAGTAAGATATTTGGAGTCTGATGGAACCAACTTGATTTTTTGTTGAATAGTAACCTACACTGATGAATAGTAAAACGAATAGTAATATGACTATAATGAATAGTAAATTGTATTGTTATTTTATTTTCTCAATCCTTTAATATAATGACATCATGATTAATTTTTAAAGTTTTCAAATAATGGGAAATAGATTAAATTTTTTTATTTTTTAATAAGTTACTATTTTATTTAAAAATTAAATTAATAATAATTAGAAAAATATTTTTAAAAAATGGAGTTCGTTTTTGAATTATAAAAATTGATAAATGGTTAGGGATAATTTTTTGGATTTTTCATAATATCTTGAATATTGATGAATAATGAAATACACTAAAATACAATATAGAAAAATTACCAGTTAAATACACTATTTATGACATCATTTGTGATGTAAGCCCACATATTTTTAACTCACATGCTCTACATACTATTTTTATCACAGGAATGAACATTATTCATAGTCTTGGAAAAAAAATAAAAAATTGATTAAAATAATGTAAAATCCCTCCTCTCCTCAACTATAAATACCACCATCATTCCCCACTTCATCTCACGCCTCTCAAGCATTGATAATTTTCTATGTTCTGAAAAATTTCATCCCTAAGTCTCTTCTCCACATACTAGAGCTTCTAATATCACCAAAAGTCCAAAACCAAATCCCATAAGGAGGATCTTAAGGGGAAGCGATCAAGAGGTCAGAATCCTCTCACTTTTTCATGTTATTTCTTTTCAATTCCTTTCATTTCATATACTCTATTTCAATCCACATATCCAGGAGGTATGAAAACTCCAGAAACATATATATTCTGTATGTTACCATGTTCATGTAAAAGATTCATCATCTTCCTTATTATCCTCTCCACTTTTTCTTAAAACAAAAATACCAGCCACGATGTGCCGATTTACCAAAATCATGGAAGATGTGTTTCAAATTTTCATTTCATCCTTAAAAGATGATAATAAAACACTTATTATTATTTAATGAGAATTTAATGGGTATTATTTAACCTATTTAATGTTCTGGAATGAAATTATATTAATTTAATTAAATTATATATAGAAACAAGTTCATCATTATTCAGGAACCACAAAAAATGATATAAACAAATATCTGTAATGTTTTGTCTAAAGATTCATCATCATATATGAAAAAAATTGATTTATGGTATCATTATATATTCTGTAAATACATTAATTCCATTTCATTCAACTTCTATAATTACATTTCTATACCACATGGAAATAAAATACAAAACTTTTCATGTAAATCATGTAAAGAATGCACCCAAAACAATTGAAGTAGAAAAATACTAATAATGAAAGAGTTAAATGATTTTATAAGATGGTCATATAAGGTGTTATACACATGGATATGTTTATGTATGATAATAATAATAGTATTTTAACCAATTTATTTGAGGTTTAGGTGAGTTTTATTTATGACAAACATGAGGTAAGGGAATTCTTAACCCAATTTCCATTATTTGGGTTAACCTTCTACTTCAATATTTACGTGGTATTAAAATTTAATGTGTGGGGAATTTTATTTATATTAGGTTATATTTTTTTTATTTATACTATATATACATATCCCAACCACTCTATTAAATCCCACTTCAATTATATTAAAATTTTAAGTGTCTTTTCTTTTGAAATCCACTTTTAAAATTCTGTTTTTCAAAAATCAAAATAAATGTGTTTATGGAATTTTTAATGTTTTTTGATTATTTTATTGTAATTGGATATTTTTTATGATTAATATTTTTACCTATATCATCCTCCAATTAATTTTTTATTGTATGTTGGAGGTTGTATGTATGGCTACTCCAAGTGTAACTGTGATGGTTACACATATTGTAAGGTAGACATTAGGGTTACAAATTACAAGGTATCTAAGAGTGTTACAAGATTATGTATGTAATTATCCAGGATACATTTATGGTTCTATTAAGGTCCTATATTTTTTTTTGGAAATATCATTGAAATCTCATGTTTCACAATGTAATATTATATGGGTGACAAGTATGTCTTTTTATGAAAATGATTTCATATGTTAAAAGTATTCATGGACTAATGTGTTATTTCTTTAATTTATTATCCCTAAATGATATTTTTTTTCTCATAACAAGTTTTTAAATGATTTTAACAGGTTATAAGGATGTGTAATACAAATAAGGAATACATGTTAAATGTTTTCAATATTTTTCAGATAAATCTTATTTTTTTAATGTTTTATATTTTGGATGAAATGAATGTTGTTTTTATTGTATCCACTCTGTATTAATGTGGAATTTTATTTTTGTATTATATCTCAATTATATAAAACTCTAAACATGAAAATATCTTCTATATGGAAGGAAGTGATTTATTGACTAAAAATCATTATTATGTAATGTAATATTGTCAGGTTCTTATAGTTGGTATCAAAGGATGGTTTAGATAACTATAGGGGTTCCGATGCTGTTAATAGAATACTATTAATGATTTTTACGCTATGGTTAATTTGAAATGATATATCATTTCAATATTACAATGTTTCTTCCACTGAGATATGTTTGTTTAGAAATCTTTTTTACAGAAAAACATGAATGTTAAAGAGGAGAGGCACCGACAGAATGATATCCTTTCGAATCTACATCTTGGAATAGTTGGGATTGGAACCGATCAATTTTTGATAGTAATATTTTAGCTAATTTTGGAAATAAATTGTGGTCGAATCAATTCAAGAGAAAACCTAGAAGTACCATAAACTAACATGATGATAGAGGAACATTTTATGAGACAACACCATCATTCTTTCAATAGATCTTCTAACCCAATAGCTGCTAAAGGAAGGATTAATGCCTTTATAAAATATTCAATGTGATGGGATGTTAAGATAATCAAAAGGTAAGTATTTACATTTATTGTTTATAAGGTGAATCTAATAAGGGGTATTCAGTGGTCGAGATTTTCTAGGATAGAGAAGATACTGATGCTTTAGAGTGGGATGAATTTAAATGACTTTTCATGGAAAATTAATTTCCAAGTGCGTTTTGATTTAGGATTGAGAATCAATTCCATGATTTAAAGTAGAAAGAGGAACATTCAGTGGTCATGTATGATGATAACTTCATTTGACTAGAAGGGTATGCTCGAAATATTATTCTAGATATTGATAAAAAATCAACCACTTTTACTTAGGATTGATGCAAATGTATCGAAGGGCATTTGCCTCTTGTGAATTTATTAGTTATGAGAAACATGCCTTTTGTACTAAGAGGGTAGAGATGGAGTTTTCTTATGATCGTATTCACATTGAAAATGAGGAGAAGATGATTTCCATATGGAAAAATATGGGTAATAATCAACCAATGAAATATGATGGTATGAAATTCCAATTTCTAGTTTGGAAAAAATGTGGCAAGAAGAACCCTAGGGAATGCCTTACCAAAACTAAGTAGTGTTTTTGAGGTGGTAGGTTTGGACATATGTTCTGAGATTGTAATGAAAATTATTACAAGACTATTTCTAATAAGAAAACTGTGATGTGTCATAAATTTGGTGAGATGATCCATTATGTAAATTTCTACCCAAATAGAGATTTTAATGAAGAAAATAAGCTAGAATATTAAAAGAAAGGTTTTCTGAGATCTTTTACAACCATGTCAGCAGATGTTGGGCCGTCCAATGAAGTTGTATCAAGTACCTTGTTTCTTTACTCAGATTTGTATAATGTTTGTTAGATATGGGGTCTACACATTTCTTTTATTTATGAGGAATTTTCTATTAAATTTAAAATATCACCTCAAAAAATGTGACGGGAAATTATTGTTAAACACCCGGGGAAAATATTACAGAAAATAGGAATTATAATAATCTTTCTATTGTGGTCTGTTGAAAGACCTCAAATATAAACCTTGTTGTAGAGTTTGTTGTTATTTTGAGAATGGACTGGATTTTTGTTTATTAGGATAAGATTGACTTCAGAGCTAATGAAGTTGATTTTAAGAAATATTTTTAGATTGTATACTATAAGGAACCCATATAATTGATAAAACATCAGGAATCTAAGAATCTATTGAATGATGGAAATTAATGTTATCTTTCTCATTTTATTGAAAAAATGGAACTATTCAGGTTAATGATGTTCCAGTGGTAAATAAAAACCTTGATGTTTTTACTGATGGGTTACCAAGTATCATACATGATCGGAAAGTTGAATTCCTAATTGAATTAGTTCATGATGTTAAACCAATTTCAAAACCCCCATATCAATGGCTCAAATGGAACTTCATGAATTGAAAAAACAATTGATGAAATTTCTTTATAAAGGATTCATTCACCCTAGAACATCACCATGGGGTGCACATGTTGTTTTTTTGATAATAAATATGGTTTATTGAGACACTGTATTGATTATAGATCCTTGAATAACATCAATATTTAAAACAAGTATCATTTTCCTCATATCGATGACTTGTTTGATCATCTCTAAGGAGACCAGTACTCTTCGAAGATTGACTTGTGATTTGGATACCATCAACTGAAGGTGAAGGAGGTTGACATCATGAATATAGATTTTTGTACTATATATGTGCATGATAAATTTTTTTATCCCATATGGATGAACTAATTCCATTACTGAATTCATGATTATTATGAATAAAATATCTCATGAGTTCTTGGATAAATTTTAGGTTGTGTTTATTGAATACATTGTGTTATTTTATAAGAGTAAAGAGGAGAATGAAAAACATCTATGGTTTGTTTTTCAAACCATAAATAAAAAAGAAACTCAATGTAAAATTCCGAAAGTGTGATTTTTCATTGCAAAATTTTTATTTTCTTGGGAACATTGTAAATAAGGATGGAATAACAGTTGATCCTACCCAAACAAAAGCGGCTGAGGAATGTCCATGATCAAAAAATGGTACATATATTCATAGTGTTATTGGATTATCTTGTTATTTCTAATGGTTTGTAAAAAACATTTCATGATTAACTATCCCACAAACTAAGTTAACGAAAAATGGGGTTAAATTTATTTGGATAGAAGAATGTGATATTTTTTAGTAACAGAAGAAGATATTGGAAAATTCCCTAGTTTTTTTCATTGCCTTCCGAAAATGGAGAGCTTGTCATCTACAATGATTCTTTATTGAAGGGACATTCTGGTATTTTGTAGTAGAATAATCAGGTAAATAGTTATGCTTCATGAAAACTATAACCTCAAGAGCTAATTTATCCCACACATGATTTGGAATTAGCATTTGTGGTTTTTGATTTGAAAATTTTGAGGCATCATTTATATGGATCCAAATGTAGAATATATATTTACCATAAAAATCTGAAATATATATTCACTTAGAAGGAATTATACATGTTTCATAAATGATAAATTGAATTGATAAAAGATTATGACTACCAGATCAATTAGAATCTTGGAAACGAAAACAATGTGGTGGATTCCTTGAGTCATAAACATCACACATAATAAACTATGTTACATTTAGAACATGATCCCTTGATTAATGATTTGATGAATTTTGGCATAGAAGATATTGGTGCAGGAAATACCTCTTTTTTATTTCAGGTTTCAGTGTAGTCAATGTTGTTGGACAGAATTAAGAAATCACATAAGGAATACTATGAGCAACAGAAAAATGTAGAATTGGTTAAAATGGGTTTGTTGAAATAATTTAAACGTGATAAAGGTTATGTTTTCATATTTTGTAAAAGGTTGTGTGTGCCTTTGGATTCATATTTTTAGAAAGATTTTTTGTGTGAAGCTAATAGTTCTCCATTTATAGTTCTTTATAGCAGTACTAAGATGTACAGAGAGAATTAGGTGTATTATTGGTGGGATGGAATGAAAATAAATATTGCAGATTTCACCAGGAAATGTTTGACTTGATAACAGGTTAAAGAATGGAATCAGTTATGAAAGGGGTTGCTTCAGACACTTCCATTACTAGAGTGTAAATGAGAGAATATATCCATGGAAATCATAGTTGGTCTTCCTATGACTACTCGAGGTAACATTTTAATTTGTGTTACTATTTATAGAATGACTAAATTTTCACATTTTCATTCTATTTGAGATACAATGTCATTGGACTAGCTATATCAACTGTTACTCACAGAGATTATCTGGATGCATGGAGTTCCACTTTCCATTGTATCTGCTCAGGATCCTAGGATCACTTATAAATTTTGAAAGGGTCTTCATAATTCATTGGGAAGATAAATAAATTTCAGTACAACTTTTCTTCCTCAATCAGATGGGCAGTCAGAACTAATTATTTTGACATTAGAGGATATGCTTCAAAATTTTTCAATGGAATACCATGGACGTTGGGATCATCATCTTTCATTAGATGAGTTTCCATATAATGATATATTTCATTCCAGTATAAAGATGGAACCTTTAGAGGAATTTAATGGGATGTAATTTAGAACTCCATATTTTTGGGATTATGTCGATGAAAAGAATTTGATGGTACCAGAATTAGTAGAGGTAGTGGCTGAGAAAGTGAATATGATCCAGCAACCCATGAGGAAACCTTATAATATCTAGAAAAATTATGCAGACAACCGGGGGAAATAATTTTCTATTGAGTTAGGTGATCATGTTGTTCCTAGAATCTCCCCATGGAAAAGTGTTTTGTGTTTTCATTAATAAAGTAATGATGAGTCCACAATTCATTGAATCTTATAATATTTTGGGGATTATTGGACCAGTTTCTTGCCACGTAGATTTGCCTCCATGTTTATCTCTAGTAATAAATGCTTTACATGTTTCAATTTTGAGAATGTATGTGCCAGATTTGTCTCATGTCTTGATCCCAAAAGCAGTTTAGCTGGAAGAGATCCTTTCATATGAAGTGAAACCTGTTGAGATCAATTATAAATGAGAACAAATATTATGGAATAATGTAATCCTATAAGAAAATTATTTTGTGGAGAACCCACATGGTTCATGAAGCAACATGTAATTATAAAAAGTTCATGAGGTAAGGGTACTCTGACTTGTTTAATATGTAAATAAAATTCTGAGGATGCGATTTCCATAAGATGGGGATAATGTTACATCAGAAGGATTTTAAAAAATAAATTCAAATTCATGATACTTTTTTTATATAGATAGTTATAACCAGTCGTTAAACATAATTTTCAACTTCTATGATTTGAATTTTGAAAAACATTCATCTAAAACATTTGGAGAATAGTAACATACCCTTATATATAGTAATATGAATAGTAACATGACCCTAAAGAAATGTAAATTTGATTATTATTTTATTTTCTTAAGGCTTTAAGATTTTGACATTTGGATAAATTTTATATGGTGTTAAAAATGAGTTCTATATTTAAAATTGTTATTTTCAAATAAATTATGATTTTATTTATAAATTAAATTAATAATATTTAGAAAGTTATTTTCCAAAAATGGATTTCATTTTTTAATTATACACATCGAAAAAAGGAAATTGTTAATTATTTGGTTTTTTCTAAATAACATGAATTTTTGATGAATAGCGAGATACAATAAAATACTGTATATTCAAATTATCAATTAAATAAACTATTTATGACATAATATGTAATGACCCAAGGTTTCATTAATGGAAATACCTATTAATCTAATTAAATGTCTCTTTATGATTGTATAAAATGACAACTTCATTGGTTTTATGTTAAGAATTTTGACCGTTTCTAATATGGTCGTTGAATAGTGATCACATGATTAGTATAAATATAGGGCTTTAACACATCCAATTTTAATTAGACAAAAGAAGTGATGGCCTCTTCTAGTAGAATTTCTCAGTATGAAGCCCATTTGTCGGAGCTTGGAAAAGAGGTGGCATCCTTGGGCTTCACTCTTGACCAAGCCCAAGCTGAGCTTCACCATGTCAAGCTCGAACGGGACCGTCTACGGGAAAAGTCGAAGTTGATAGAGATTACCACTCGAGCGATGTTATCTGAGCCACCCCAAGAGTCTGTCACCATCACACACCTTACCCTTAGGTCTTATGCGGCTATTTTAAGGGTTTATGTAACAAATAAGTAATACTATGTTCATGTACATTATTTTTTTATATAATAATGAATATAATTTCTAGTCATTTTTGATACATTGTAAATAGTTTTTAATGTACAAATGGTGTTTTTAGTTATTATTTAATTAAGAAATATATTTTATTAAATTAAGGTATTTTTGAACTAAATAATATTTTAATAAAATAATATTATTATTATTAAATTAATTTTTATTAAATATAAATGATCTTATAATTTTATGAATGCAATTATAATTTTTATTAAGGTTTTAAAGCCATTTTTGTCAAAACCCATGATTTTTTAATATATGTCGGTATTTATTTTAGAAGTGAAAATTAACATATTTAAACAATTATTTAGATAAAATAAATGTTATTTCTGGAATCAGGACGTCAAAATTATCCAACGGTGAATTTTTCATAATTTTCTTAGACAGTCAAATTTCTGGGTAAAAATTAAATACCATTTAAATATATAATGTGTTTTATGACATCATAATGACCCAATGGTGATGTAATAAAATTCTATAATCCTTATGTTCGGCCAATATATTTTTTAACATTAATATAAAGTGATTTTGGGTTTGTTTGACTTATTTTTCAATACATTAATGGACCCCTCAAGACTTATTCAACACTTTTCCTTTTTAAATTAATTTTCATGGGAGTGTGACTCACCTCCACATAAGAAACCTTATTATTTTAAGAAGTTCGGACTTGGGACTTATAAAATATTGATTTACTCTTCCCTTTTCCAAAAACCTTGGGCAAAAACCACGGGATGGTTTGTGGTTTGGATTAATTTAATGTAAGGGGACCCAAACCTAAATATTAAAGAATTCGCTCACCTTTCCTATATAAACCAACCCAAGCTCCCACTTCCTCCTCACTCAATGCCCTTGGAGTTCTTCCAACCTCTACGCTACTCTCTCTAGAATCCTCCCAAGGTTCCCCAAGCTCCCAAGAATCCTCTCACAAGCCTCTCTCTATCCTTTGGAATCACACTTCCAAGTAAGGGTTTTTTCTTCCTTTCTCATTTTTGTCCAGTTTTCTTTAAGTTGTTTTTCCCTTTTAATTTCAATTATGAATGTTGGGGTATGGTTTCTCACCACCCTCATACTGACATATTTATGTTTTAATGATGGGAGACCCCTTTCTCTCTCATTAAATTCCTCCCATGTACACCCGTTACTATGCCGAAATTCTGAAAGGAACTTCTCTCTCCTCTTTTACATACGAGCAGTATTTTTGTATCATGAATCTAATTTCCATTAAAATTGTTGGGACATGTATCTATATGACCTCCATAATGTTCATTACATGTAAATATGATGAGGAACCCCTATCTCTCTCATCAACCATTTTTATGAATTCTTATGTCACGCTGTTACGCTGCCGAAATCACACCGATTTTCTAAGCCAATGTCATTGTGTAGTGAATACCATGCCCATTTCTCCATCAAGGGTATTCACCATTATGCACATTTACTTATTGATTATAAAGGTTCATGTATGAATTCCACATTTCTTTATAGTGGAATAAATGATTATGTTTCATGAATCCATTTTTTATGATTCACGTGGCACACTTATGCATGAAATGAAATGTTTAAGAAGGGTGCACCCTTATAGCGCTCCAATGCATTGGGTAAAGTATAGTATCATGATACGTCATGTGCAATGAGTGATGAATCATTCTAGTTCAAGTGCAATGAGGGTTTACTCGTGCTTTATGTGCAATGAGTATTTACTCATGCTCCATGTGCAATGAGCCTTGGCTCATGCTAATTCCATGTTAAGTGTTATTGCCACATTTCCATGTTATGATTATCATACATTATCATGCCTTTATGTTCATGTTTCATATATGATCTATTGATATGCCTATTTTCTAAAATGTATTGTACTCCTCATGTTATTCCATGTGTACTCCCTTACTGGGCTTTATAGCTCACCCTTTTCTTATGCATGTCCTCAGGTTATCCCATGCAATGCTAAGTACGAGGGAATGTAGTGGTCATGTAAAGAAAATTTCCAATAAAGATGTTGTATTTCATGTTTTAAGTTTTTATGTAATGGTCCTAAGCCCAAAAGACACTAAACCTCTCTATCTTCTTTGTCGTATCATGTGATGTTTTATGTAATAAATCATGTTTAAGTCTGTACTAAAAGCAAGGTTTTCATATTTGGTATCAGAGGATAGGTTTAGTAATTTTTGGGATTATGAAACCCTTGTAAAGCCTTAGAGACAAGACTATGTATAATAAAAACATCCCTAAGTTTTGGTAATTACTGAGTAAGTGGTTTATTAGACAAATACATCCCTGTCCAGATACGACCAGGTAGTGGCTGCTCTGGCACAGATGTATCCTAGGGGTAAAACCCGAAAACACCGCTTTGAGCTAGACTCGAACGGGAACTGGTGCATGACAATATGCCTTGATGCACTCTTGGTTATGACACTCCCGGGGTATATGTTTTGATATATTCGCAATCTTAGTATGAACCCTTATTAAGGGAAAAATTTCCCCTAAGAATGTAAAAAAGTAGATCATGAAAATCCTATATTAAAGCCAATAGACTCATGTGTTAAGGAAATGAATGTTTATTTATAAGTCATCAACTTTTGTCTTCGGATAACCCTTTATGTGTTACCCCTAAATTTGCTTTTATTCCAGCCAATGGCCGGTAATAAGAGGACTCGGGCTAACAATCGTTGTGAAGATCAGTGTGATGACTGTACTAATGAGATGCCAAATCCATTGGGAGAGGGAATCCCGAAATTTGTCACACTTCTATCTCAGATAACTCTAGTTTTGAATTTAAACACGGGTCAAGAGGAACATTTAACACCCCTAAGAAATAAAAAGTCGCTATTGAGAGCTTCATGAGTCAAAGGCCTCCTAATTTTAGTGGATCATCTGATCCCACGATCGCTGAACAATGGATCAACTCCATTGAAAAGATCTTCTCCATCCTTCAATGTTCTGAACAAGAGAAGGTTCTCCTGGCTTCCAATCATATGGAGGGTGAAGCTGATCAATGGTGGATGTTGATCAAAAATCTGAAGCCTGAGGAGGAGATCGAGGCATTGGAATGGAAGGATTTCTGGAAGATTTTTTTCGATAAATATTTTCCACGCACCCTCCGGCTTAAGAAGGAAAGGGAATTCCTTTCCCTCAAGAAATAAGTTGAAGAATTTGTTGGAGCGTACGAGTAAAACTTCACAATGCTTTCAGGATACACTTCCGAATTTGTCGTTACCCCCGAATTCAAGGTTGACCGCTTCTTTGGTGGGCCGAAGCCTAGCTTTTGAAAAGAATTAGCAATCCGTGACTTCGACAGCTATGATGAAAATTGTCCGATGTGCCCTCAAGGTCGAAATGGAAATCAGGAAATCACAGGGGTATCATGGGGACAAGATGCGTAAGGTGGACTTAAATGCTGGTGGTCCAATGGATAAATCCAACGGTGCTAAGAAGATCTAGCACCCCACATTCCAAAAGTGAGGAAAGAAGCACCCTGTAAATTTCCTTAAGGGGATGAGAAAATGATTCAGGGGTTGAAGAGAAGGGAACCTAGCTGTTAACTATTGGCATGAAAGACCCACGGTTGCGACAGAGGAGATTAACGCTCCGTTCGAACCTCAACGCATTGTTCAATGCTACAAATTCAAAGAACTGGGTCATTTTTCAAATCAGTGCCCTAATCCAAGTGTTTTTGGAGGTGACCAACAACCTCCAAGGAAGCAAGGAAGAGCTTTTTCCATCACTTCTGCCGAAGTGAACCCCAACAACGAAGTGGAGACAGGTACGATAGTTATTCATTCAATAATAGTGAATGTAATGTTTGATTTAGGATCTATGCATTCTTTTATATCTCGAATGTTTAGTAGAAGAATCCCAGCACCACCACAAATCATGGAAGTAAAGATGTCGGTGAGTACAGAAAATGGGGAAATCAATGCATCCCATGAATATAAGTCCTCCCCTGTTATAATCTGTGGATTGAATTTCCCGGCGAACCTCGTCATACTCCCTCTGGTGGAATTTTATGCAATTCTTGGAATGGAGATGCTTTCCTTATATAGAGATAATATAAATTGTCGGGAGAGGGAAATCACACTCCATATGAAGAATCGACCCCTGATTCTTTACAAGTGTCAGGAGGAAGATGAATCTCATATAGCTCCATCATCTCAAGCCTGGATATTACTAACCTATGAGCACACGTATCTGGCTCAAATGATTGAGTCCAAAGAAGAAACCATCCTAGAAGAAATGCCTATTGTGAGGAAATTCGTTGAAGTGTTTCCCGAGGAACGGCCTGGTCATCCTCCAAGAAGAGATGTTGAGTTCTCAATTGAACTTATACCAGGGGCGCTAACAATATCCAATACTCCATATAGAATGGCTTATGTAGAGCGTGAAGAGCTGGAGAAACAAATACAGGAGAATCTGGATAAAGGATTTATACGCCCAAGTGCTTCACCATGGGGTGCACCAGTCCTCTTCATCAAGAAGAAGGATGGGTCAATGCGGCTTTGCATCGATTATCTTGAACTTAAAAAAATCACGATAAAGAACAAGTATCCTATCCCAGGAATCGATGACTTGTTTGATCAGCTGTGTGGAGCACAATACTTCTCCGAGGTGGATTTGCGGTCTGGATATTATCATGTAAAGGTGAAGAAGGAAGATGTCCCCAAGACTGCTTTTTGTACAAGATACGGGCACTATGAATTCATAGTAATGTCTTTCGGACTGACCAATGCTCCATAAATATTCATGGATGTGATGAATAGAGTCTTTAGAGATTACCTTGACAAATTTGTGGTAGTCTTTATAGATGATATTCTAATATACTCCAAAACCAAGGAGGATCATGAGGAGCATTTAAATACTGTACTAGAGACTTTGTGCAAGGAGAAGCTCTATTCAAAGTACAGCAGGTGTGAGTTCTAGTTGAAGGAGCTCTCATTCTTGGGCCATATTATCACATGCAATGAGATATCTATGGACCCCTCCAAAACAGATGCAATTCAAGGATGGTCGTGGCCAACATCGGTAACAGATATCCATAGCTTCTTGGGGTTAGCTGGATATTATCGACGATTTGTGAGAAATTTCTCACGATTATCCAACCCTCTTACCAAGATAACTCAAAAGGGATTAAAGTCTTCTTAGAGTTATGAATGCGAAGAAAGCTTCAAAGAGTTGAAAAGGAGGCTTATCATTGTGCTCGTGCTCACTTTTCCCACAAGTGGGGAACTTTTTGTGGTATTCAGTTATGCTTTGAAGAAGGGCTTAGGATGTGTGCTGATGTAGAATGATAAAGTGATAACCTATGCCTCAAGGAAGGTGAAAATCCATGAGCGAAACTATCCAACGTATGATCTGGAGTTGGCAGCTGTGATCTTTTCCTTGATAATCTGGCGGCATTATCTCTATAGAGAGAAATGTGATATATATACTGATCACAAGAGTCTTAAATATATATTCACACAGAAAGAGAATAATATGTGCCGGAGAAGATGGATAGATCTCATCAAGGATTATGACTGTTCAATACATTACCACCCTGGGAAAGCGAAGAAGGTGGCAGATGCCCTAAGTAGAAAGGATCCAGTGATTCTATCAATGATGATAATTTAGAAGGATCCAATATTCTTAGACTTTATGAAGATGGACATGGGAATCATAGAGAAGGCATCATCATCAATCATTGCACAAATGATTTCTCAACCATCTCTTTTGGAAATGTTAAAGGATGCTCAAAAGGATGATATGGGAATTCAAAAAAAAAAGTGAAAGCTATCAAAAAGGGGAAATCCTCAGTGTTTAATGTTAATGAATAAGGAATTGTGCGGTTTGGGAAAAGACTATCTGTTCCATCAATTCCGGAGCTGAAGAAGGAACTTTTGGATGATGAACATAGTTCAAATTTCTATATTCACCCAGGAAGCACAAAGATGTATCGAGATCTCTGAGAAAACTTTTGGTGGGATAATATGAAGAAGGAGATCGTTGAATATACTTCAAAGTGCCTGGTATGTCAGCAAGTGAAGGAAGAGAGGTAGACGTCTAAGGGGATGATGCAGACATTGCCGATACCAGAATGTAAATGGGAAAACATCACCAGGGACTTTGTCACCGGACTTCCAAGGACATCCAAAGGCAACAATGCAATCTAGGTTGTTGTGGATCGTCTTACAAAGACTACACACTTCATTGTTATTTGGGAGGATTTATCATTGGATCAATTGGAACAGATATATATTAGGTAAGTGGTAACGTTGCCTGGAGTACCACTATCTATTCTATCCGACCGAGATCCAAGATACTCCTCTATGTTTTGGAAGAGTCTTCAACATGCTCTAAATACTGAACTGAACTTCAATACGGCCTATCATCCTCCAACTGATGGCCAATCCGAGTGGACTATCCAAACACTTGAGGATATGGTGAGAGCATTCTCAATGGACTTTAAAGGAGGATGGGATCAACATCTTCCTCTTTTTGAGTTCTCTTATAATAACAGTTTCCACTTGAGCATCCAAATGGCACCATATGAAGCCCTATATGGGAAAAGGTGCAGAACACCGGCATGTTGGGATGAGGTTGGTGAACGTAAGCATCTTGGACCAGAAATGGCCGAGGAAATGGTGGAGAAGGTGAAAACCATTCAGCAGCATATCAAGGCAGCTCAGAGTCGACAGAAGGGTTATGTAGATAACTTTCGATGAGACCTTGAGTTTAAAGTTGGATACATGGTTTTTCAACACATATCTCCATGGAAGAATGTCACGAGGTTTGGAAATAAATGGAAGTTAAGTCCAAGGTACATCGACCCCTTCGAGATTCTTGATCGTGTTGGGGATGTGGACTATCGACTAGCACTTCACCTAATATGGCCAAAGTATATGATGTCTTTAATGTATCCCTCTTAAGTAAGAACATACCGGACCCTTCACATGTACTCTCTTCTAAGGTGGTACAATTGGAAGATGATCTTTCTTATGAGGGGAAACCAATGAAGATCTTAGATCGTAGAGAAAAAGTTCTATGAAATAAGACAATGGCCCTCATCAAAGAGTTATGGAGAAACCACAAGTTTGAAGAAGCGACTTGGGAATCAGAGGATATGATGAAGCTGAGTTACCCACATTTGTTTTAGTGTGGGAAAAGTAAAATTTCTAGGGTGAAATTTCTTAAGGGGGAATATTGTAACGACCCAAAGTTTCATTAATAGAAATCCCTCTTGATCTAATTAAATGTCTATTTATGATTATATAAAATGAAAACTTCATTGGTTTTATGTTAATAATTTTGACCATTGCTAATATAGATTTTGAACAGTGATCAAATGATTAGTATAAATATAGGGCTTTAACAGATCCAATTTTAATTAGAGAAAATATGAGATGGCCTCGTCCAGTAGAATTGCTCCATACAAAGCCCATTTGTCAAAGCTCAGAAAAGAGGTGGCATCCTTGGGCTTCACCCTTGACCAATCCCAAGGTGAGCTTCACCATGTCAAGCTCGAACGGTACCATTTATGGGAAAAGTGGAAGTTGATAGAGATTACCACTCGAGCGTTGCTATCTGAGCCACCTCAAGAGTCTGTCACCATCGCACACCTTACCCTTAGGTCTTATGCAGCTGTTTTAAGGGGTTATGTAACAAATAAGTAGTACTATGTTCATGTACATTATTTTTTATATAATAATGAATATAATTTCTAGTCATTTTTGATACATTGTAAATAGTTTTAAAAGTACAAATGGTGTTTTTTGTTATTATTTAATTAAGAAATCTATTTTATTAAATTAATGGATTTTTTAATTAAATAATATTTTAATAAAATAATAATATTATTATTAAGTTAATTTTTATTAAATATAAATGATCTTATAATTTTATGATTGCAATTAAAATTTTTATTAATGTTTGAAATCCATTTTTTTCAATACCCGTGAAATTTCGATAAATGTCAATTTTTTTTTAAAAGTGAAAATTAACATATTTAGAAAATTATTAATATAAAATAAATGTTATTTCTAGAATCAGGACGTCGAAATTATCCAATGGTGAATTTTTCATAACTTTCTGAGACAGTCAAATTTCTTGGTAAAAATTAAATACCGTTAAAATATATAATGTGTTTTATGATATCATAATGACCCAATGGTGATGTAATAAAATACTATAATCCTTATGTTCCCCCAATTATGTTTTACCATTAAAATAAAGTGATTTTGGGTTTGATTTACTTATTTTTCAAAGCATTAATGGACCCCTCAAGACTTATTCAACACTTTTCCTTTTTAAATTAATTTCCATGGGAGAGTGACTCACCTCCACATAAGCAACCTTATTATTTTAAAAGGTTCAGACATGGGAATTATAAAATATTGATTTCCTCTTACCTTTTCCAAAAACCATGGGCAAAAACCATGGGATGGTTTGTGGTTTGGATTAATTTAATGTAAGGAGACCCAAACCTAAATAATAAAGAATTCCCTCACCTTTCCTATATAAACCCACCCAAGATCCCACTTCCTCCTCACTCAAAGCCCTTGGAGTTCGTCCAACCTCTGTCCTAATATCTCTATAATCCTACCAAGGTTCCCTAAGCTCCCAAGAAGCCTCTCACAAGCCTCTCTCTAGCCTTTTGAAGCACACTTCCAAGTAAGGGTTTTTTCTTCCTTTCTCATTTTTGTCCAATTTTCTTTAAGTTATTTTTCCTTTTTAATTTCAATTATGAATGTTGGGGTATGGTTTCGCACCTCCCTCATACATCTCTATTTATGTTTGAATGATGGGAGACCCCTTTATCTCTCATTAAATGCCTCCCATGTACACCCATTACTATGCCGAAATTTCGAAAGGAACTTCTCTATCTTCTTTTACATTCAAGCAATATTTTTGTATCATGAATCTAATTTCCATTACAATTGTTGGGACATGTATCTATATGACCTCCTTACTATCCATTACATTTAAATATGAAGATAAAGCCCTTTCTCTCTCCTCAATCATTTTTATGTATTCTTATGTCACTCTGTTACACTGCCGAAATCGCGCCGATTTTCTAAGCCAATGTCATTGTGTCGTGAATACCATTCCCATTTCTCCATCAATGGTATTAACCGTTATGCACATTTACTTATTTATTATAAAGTTTCATGTATTAATTCCAAATTACTTTATCGTGGAATAAATTATTATGTTTTATGAATCCATGTTTTAGGATCCCTGTGGCACACTTATGCATGAAATGAAATGTTTAAGAAGGGTGCGCCCTTATAGCGCTCCGATGCATTGGGTAATGTTCAGAATCATGATACATCATGTGAAATGAGTGTTGACTCATTCTAATTCATGTGCAACGAGGTTTTACTCATGCATTATGTGAAATGAGTATTTACTCATGCTCCATGTTCAATGAGTCTTGGATCATGCAAATTCCATGTTAAGTGTTGTTTCCACATTTCCATGTTATTATTATCATGATTTATCATGACTTTATGTTCATGTTTATTATATGATGTATTTATATTCATATTGTCTAACATGTATTGTACTCCTCATGTTATTCCATGTGTACCCTCTTACTGGGATTTATAGCTCACACTTTTCTTATGCATTCCCTCAGGTTATCCCATGCAATGATAAGTACGAGGGAATGTAGTGCTCATGTAAAGGATATTTCCAATAAATATGTTGCATTTCATGTTTTAGGTTTTTATGTAATGGTCCTAAGCCCCAAAGACACTAAACCTCTCGATCTTCTTTGTTGTATCAAGTGATGTTTTATGTAATAAATCATGTTTAAGTTAGTATTAAAAGTAGGGTTGTCATATCATAAGTGATTTAAGACCACATGTTTCAAACTCAAATGTTATCTTTAATATTTTTATTCAAAATAATGATGACTATTCATTGTCTTGGAAAAAATTATTAAAATAATGTAAACCCCATCCTCTCCCCCACTATAAATACCACCATCATTCCCTTCTTCCTCTCACACCACTCATGGCTTGATGATTTCAAATGTTATTAAAAAATACATCTGCAAGTCTATTCCCGGAGTCTTAGAGATTCAAGTATCATCAAAATTCCAAAACTAAAGGGCTTAAGAAGGATCTCAAGGATAAGAGATCAAGAGGTAAGAATCCTCTTCCTTTTTCATGTGTTTTCATTTCAATTGTATTCTTTATTATACTCTATTTCTCTACACTTATCCAGGAATTATGAGATATCTAGAACCATATATATTATTTATATTACCATGTTAATGTAAAATATTCATCATCTTCCTTCATATCCTCTCCCTCTTGTTCTTAAAAAAAACATCGTCCACAATGTTCCGATTTACCAAAATCATGGACAATGTGTTTCAAATTTCGATTACATCCTTCATTTACAATCATAAAAACATTTTAATGGTTGAACAATAATCTAAATTTTATTTTTTTAACATATTTTATGTTCTAAAATGAACTTATATTGATTTCATTAAATAATATAATGAAATAATTTCACGATTATCGAGGAATCACAAAAAATTGATCTGAACAAATACTCGTAATGTATTATCTAAAGATTCATCATAATGTATGATAAGAAATGATTTATGGTATAATTATATATTCTAGAAAGACATTAATACCATTTCATTCAACATATGTAATTTCATTTCCATATGATAAGGATATCAAATACAATAACAGACATGATAATCATGTAAAGAACACACACAAAACAATTGATGACATAAAATACTAATAATTAAATAGTGAAATGCTCTTATCAAATTATAATATAAGCATGTATAAACATGGATATATTTATTTAAGATATTAATAAATATATTTTAACCATTATACATGAGGTTTAGACAATTTTTGAGTAATACAAACACAAGGTAAGGGAATTCTTATCCCAATTTCAATTCTTTGGGTTAAACATCATCTTCATTATTTATGTGGTATTAAAATTATTTGTGTGATTAATTTTGTTTATATTATGTTCAATTATGTTTATTTATACTTTATATTCAAATTCCGACCACTATATTAACTATCACTTCAATTATATGATATTTTTAAGGGTATTTCTTTTAAAATTCTGTTTTACAAAATTCAAAAGAAATATTTTTATGCAAGTATTCATGTTGTATGATTATATTATCGTTATTGGGAGTTATTTATGATGAAGGGTGGGACCTGTATCTCCCTCAAATGCATTGTGTATGTGGATGTTGGAGGTTAGTTGTATGGTTACTCCAATTGTAACTTTGATGGATACAAAAATTGTAAGGTATCCGTGAGGGTTACAAATTATAAGCTAGCCGAGAGGGTTATAAGAGTATGTATGTAATTATAAGGACCAGGCCTTAATCATTACATAATATTGAATTAAGTGAATAATTCACATTAAGGATATTATCGGGTTTATAGTTTTAGAGATTTAGGCCATAACTATTACATTACAACATGAATATTACAAGTAGACACTACTACTCAGTACCCATTTTTTTCATAATATAAAAACTCTTAAAAAGAAACATGTCTAGTTCCATGTTTTAGATAGAATGAATTTTCCATGATCCCATACTTGGACATATTAATCTTTAAGTCATGTGGAAAACATTTCACAAACATGGTATGAGCATAAAAAGCTCAGTAAGGGTTATAAAATGAGGAAGGAAAAACATTATCCCATCAATAAATACAAATCAATGAAACCAATATTTTTCAATCATAACACACATTAAAAAATCATAAGATTTATGAATAACATATAGAAATCATATATAATAAAGGTATCTTATGGCATTCATAACATACTTACATTATTTCTATCATAGCTGTGTAGGGAGTTACACATGGAATACCCATCAAAGTATATTCCTTAAATCTCTTAGGAGAAACATTCACATTTACCTCCATCACGTTACCCAATGCATTGGAGATCTATCTCGGGCTCACCCGCCCTAGGTTTATCAGGAAACCACCCGTATACGTAAACAATTCCCAATAACCATAACACAATCATAACATATAACACATGTATAAAGTATAGATAACATTTCCACATTCCAATATATAAAATCAAGATATTGAAATAACCAATGTTTAATCAAATCATTTTCAAAACCTTTTAAAAAGAGACTTTTGAATCAAAGTGTCCCATACCACATTGAAGATTTTAAATGAATTATCATTTCAAAACATTAATGTCCATATAAATAAATCCTAAAACCCATTTTGAAAACATGGACATTAATTAGAAATATTTATAAGAATAAATCTTTAAAACATTTAAAATAATATTTTAGTTAAAGAGTTTTTAACAAGAAGAGGGATGCATCAATACAAATAATTGAAGAATAAATTTTATTCAGAAAATTATAATATCATGAGAATAAAGGGATTCATGATATAATATTTCAATGGACAGTATATACACCATATAAGAGTTAATTGGTGCCTAACAACAATGAAGTCTCAATGGAAATGTAAATTGAGATAAAATCCCTTATAAATATAGAATCCTTAAATTAAGGATAAATCAATATCATAATTATATGTGAAAAATATAAATACACCCAATTTAAGTGTATATTATGTGTAAAATAGTCCGAGGTCATTCAGACATATTCATATGATAACATAAATAAAAAATTAGAATATCAACCCAAAGAATGGAAATTTGGTTAAGGAGTTCCCTTACCAATTTGATAACATACAAAACTTATGCCAGATGAAAGAAGGATCATAAAATGAAGATGTAAATGCTCATAAATGGGAGTATATTACACAAAGAGTAAAATCATGGGTAGTACATACAGCACACAATGAAAATAGTGGAAAATATAGCATGAAGCTCACGAGAATAAAAAGTGAGACGAAAACCTTTACCACGTTGTAATCAACTGAGTCGTATGACAAAAAGTTAATAACCACCAAATGAATCACATAATACCATGAATATAATTAGAATCATGATAGTATATATAATATGGAGGAACAAAATACACCACATGTAATGAATAAGTGGTGAACAATTGAAATCTCGCGGAATTAAAAGTGAGATAAGAAAATCCCTTACAAAAATTCAGCAGCCTAACGGCGCCACTTAAAAATTCATAAAATTAATTGATGAGAGTAAGAGTGGGTCACTCATCATATGAAAATAAAAATTACAATATGTTTAATATAAAAGAACATCCTCCAACATAATAACATGGAGCATAAATGAAATGACATAAAAGAGAGTACTTGAAAATAAAGAGAGAGGTCGGATCCCTTACCTCGTATCCGACTTGACTCGATCGTTCTTTAATTTCCAGAATAATAATCTAAAGTTAATTTCTACTTGATTAAGAACCTTTTTCAAGTTTATTATTCCTTTTATATCACTTATTACCATGTTATAAATTTTTTTTAATCATTTAAGTTAATAATGTTCATTTTGTCGATATTTGGTAGTTGAGTCAAAATGAACACCTTATATTTACAAGTTGTCCATGTGGTCAAAATTTCATTATATCCAGAATTATATTCATGATTCTGATATCATATATATTATATATATCTAGTATATACATGTTTTATAATTGTTCATTACATTTAGAGGTAAGAAATGAAATGGACTGTTCATGGAGACGGGAATCTGTACGTACGCATGAACGCTACTTTCATTTCTATTTTTAATTTTAATGGAATTAAAACATAATGATACAAAGGTATATTATAATTCCAGTATAATATAATATATAATATCATTAATCCATCCTTTATACATCCCACATAAGTCATTAACGAGTCACATCACTTTGAGGGGGTGGTAGTCCGGACATCCTCAAATGAGATTATCGTATTTACCCACTATGGAAACCATAAAGTCTTGATATATAAGGGATGTAAAGAAGCATAAAGAAATCATAAACATAATATATATCATATATAAATACAGTTCCATCATAATGGCCACCATTAGAGGCGGTAATATGTAATTGAACAATCATCTTTTCGTGAGGTGTTAGTTTACCATCCACAGAAACATTATGTTCTTCATCCATTAGATGGAGGTGTGTGTAAGTGTAGTTAGAATACATCTTATAACAACATCCTAGTATATTTAGGATAAAGTTTTTGTTACAAAAGAAATAAATAAAAAGATTTTATGGGTTGGAGAAGTAAAATAAAATAAAACAATTTAAGAGAAACTGTTACCTTTAATTTGGGTAACTCCCATTGGTTTGAACCAAAGGACTTCTTAAAGTGCCTTCTGCCTAAGGTAAGGATTTTAGGAGGAGAAGAGGGATTTAGGGATCCTAATTGGGCAGAGTTTTTATGAGACAAATGGCTTGAGAGGTGTGAGGAATTTCATAGAAGTGGTCTCCTTTTATAAGGGAGAGGAGGGGCTCTTAAGGAAAGTATGAAACTATTATTTTATTATATTCTTATCTTCAGTTTCAAAAGGTCCAAAACACATTAATGTACAATATTAGATGACTCATATCCGAAATAAAATCATCCATTAGGAATTGGACAGGTTTTGGATAATAGTTTAATCATTTTAATCATATTTATTTAAATCATTTATTAATGAGGTAAATACTACATCATTATTGTATCATAAATAATTTAATTTATTTGATGTCTAAAAATTAAAAAAAATACCATGATGCAGGAAATATGTTTATATTTCAAATGAATATTTATAGTCTAAAATATAATTTATATAACCCATTCTAAAAATTAATTTACTCAAAGATATTTTCTTTTTTCATTTTTGCCTTTACTTTAAGTTAATGAATCTAAATTCTAATTATCACTCCCATGTGGCTGAAAGGGGGCCCAAAATCGACCCAAAGATGACCATGGTCGACCATGACTCATCCAATAAGGTTAGGACAAGTGTTAAGGTAATTTTTAATTATTATAATATTCTTTTAACCTTGAATTACCCTATTTACCTTTAACCATGGTAAATAAAAGCCAAAAGTTACTATTCACCAAAAATTATTTTCATCTTAATGAACTAAATTTTAATTCCTGATAACAACCATGTATGTCGGATTTTTTAAATTCAGTTCACAGAAATTGTAAAATTCCATTTAAATGAAAAAGCCTATTTTTTTAACTACCACTAAGTGGTGTCACTATTCATCAAAAATTGAAGTTTTTCAGAAAAAAACCAAAAATTCATCCTAAGATATATTTGACATTCCAAATTCAAAAATGATGTCTATTTTTCCAATTTCAAGACATAGTAGTGGCATTAATTAATTTAAAAATTAATTCCCTGCTGTAAAAACAAATAGCGGGTTTTTATGAAACAACAGCTATCAAAAGATTGATAATTGTTTATATCCAATTTCAAATTGAAATTATTTCCAATGACCAACATTGGATTAAATGGTAAAAATATATTTTAATTTCACTTTAAAACCAATTAAAAAGATAATATAACCATATAAATAAATTAGATTAAAAAGCACTTTTGAATTAAAATACAATATTTTTCACTATTCATTAAAAGATGAACTTTATCGAAAAAATCCTAAAAATTGAACAAACTAAATTTTGATGTCCCCATTCTAACGAAGAATTTTATTTGGTCATATAGAATGTATTAATGTGACCAAAACTATATTTAAAAAATGGTTCCCCATTAAAAGGTGGTAAATCGTCCTTTTAATGTAAATTATGCTTAAAATTACATTCATTCATATATTAAGCCTACAACATATCTTGGATAAATATAAATACATGTATAATCATATTATAGTTAGTTTTTTTCATTCACTCCAATACAACGGCTAGGAGTTAACTACCATTTAAAATAATAATATTATATTATTAGTGTGCAATGTAGGATTCCAAAGAAACCCGTTGTTGCGTATCAGGTACGTTATCAAACATAGCAACCCTTTTAAGCTAAAATTAATATTTAATTCACAAATATAAATAAATATGAAAATTTCTTATTCTTCATTTACCTGGGATGTTACATCCTTCCACCCTTTTGGGAATTGCGTCCTCAAAATTTTAAAACTGGGCTTGGAAACTTCATTAAAATCCCCACATTAGAAAGAGAGTGAATAAAACTATAAATTTAAAATAAAGGTAGAGAAGTACAAAGATTAACCAAGATAAAAGATACTAGGATTCCATGAAAACATGGATATGGAGGAGAAAACAAATCATCAAGTTCTGATGGAGAGTGATAGAAAACATGTTTAGGAGAAAGTTAACCACCAGAAAATCACAAACTTGTGATGGGTTCAACAGTCTTTGATTCCCCAGTAGGAAAATTTAACGGACAAGGTTTTTGTTTAAAGTTACTTTTTGTTGAGTAATTTATTAATGATACTAACAAAAAACATAAGGAAATATTCTTACTTGTCATGTAGTCATTCATCTTTTACTAGATTTCTAAAAAAACTCATTTTTTCTCCAAGAATTGAATATTCAGGATGACTTTTTTCACATTAAGAGTGCTATAACCAACTTTGAGAGAATCACATAATCTACAAAAGATAATCTATATATTTCCCATGTCTTTAAATATTAACTAAAACCAAAAATATTTGTATAAGATCAGACAATCCCCCAAAAAGACAAACTTTTACATAAATAAAAACTACTCTTAATCTCCAAAATTTGTCTAACCAAACCCAATGTTCAATTAAGAACATTAGATAAACAATTTTTCCATAAAATTATTCAAATAAAAACAAACTAAGATTGAAACCCAAATATTTTAAGTATTTAATCACATAGTCTTCCAAGGTACAAATTAACATTTATCTCCAAATAACATTAGTTACTCTTGAAGTCTCATATTGAAAAGTAATTAAACTAATCGCATATCCTCCATGATAGGTTAATAATTTCCATAGATAAACCAAAATTCACTTACTCTTGATTCATAAAATCTCCTAACTAAAAATAATTAGTCAAACTAACAAGGGACTTCAAGTAGGCTAGTGGTAGAAGATGCACCCTTGTCGACCTTCGGTTGTGGGTTTGATTCCTGCAGCCTTTCCGGATGCGACGGGTTGTCACCCATCCTACGGGATGTCCTTTTCATAAAAATAAAAAAAAACTAACATGTTTTACACTCAATTGTTTCCTTATACCAATCATTTTCATCCAAATTCATTATGATCTCAACATCATAATTCTTGGAGTCTTATTTCACCACCATAAGATAAAATAAAACGATTCCCAAAATGAATAACAACATACCTTGATCATGGTGTACACTCGGTTTCATCATCATCTTGTGCATGTAGGTAGAAGTCCCATGCATTACAACAATGATTTGGAGATCCTTCAAAATCATTTTCCTCCTTCATCCAAATACACCTTCTACAACATGGGTCATATGGGAGTTCACAGAAAACAGTTTTGGAAAATAATCATATATGACATATAATTCCAAAACATTTGATAAACCATGATTTCTATATAATAGTCGGACATAATTTGAGTTGAAACTTTCTATTATTGGTCCTTTTAAAATACCATAAGTATGTGGTGAGAGACTATATTTTAAAAGAAAATATAAATCGGTTGTGCAAGGGTCTCCTTCATCAGCACCATTTTTTAAATCATAATATGCTTCAAATTCATGTGATAAGGTAAAATATTTGAAAATAACTTGATAATATTTACCTTTCATGAAAATATGAGAATATTGTGAAAATAGTATTTGTCTGAATACAACCCATGAACCATGATGATAACGAGGTATAGTGGAGGTGTTTGATATCTCAAACAACTGCTTGCAAGTGAGTTTTATGCTAGAAAATGTTTCACAATCATCCGAACATGACTTTGCATTAATTATTGCAAGCATGTCATCTGTAAGAGAGAGGAATGTCGTTTGAGATCCTTCTCCTTCCATTCGTAACTGACTTTACTTGACCTGAAAAAAATTATAAAACAAGGATTTAACCGAAATAATAGATATAGGGACTAACCATGTGTCTAACAGAAACTCAGAATCCATAAATTTGTCTAAACCAACCTATGATGCCAACTATAAGGACCATTCCTTAATCATTACATAATATTGAATTAAATGAATCATTCACATTGAGGATCTCTTCAGGTTTAGATTATTAGAGATTTAGGCCATAACTATTATATTACAAAATGAATATTACAAGTAGAAACTACTACTCAGTACCCATTTTTTCATAATATAAAAACTCTTAAAAAGAAACATGTCTAGTTCCATGTTTTAGATAGCTTGACTTTTCCTTGATCCCACCCTTGACCCTATTCAAATTTAAGTCCTGTGGAAAACATTTCAAAAACTTGGGATGAGCATAAAAAGATCAGTAAGGGTTATAAAATGAGGGAGGAAAACATTAGCCCATCAATAAATACAAATCAATGAAACCAATATTTTTCAATCATAACACACCTTACAAAATCATAAGATTTATGAATAACACATAGAAATAATAAATCATAAAGGTAACATGTAGAATTGATAACATTATTACATTATAGATATCATAGCTATGTAGGTAATTACACTTGAAATACCCATCATAGTATATTCCCTAAATCTCTTAGGAGAAACATTCACGTTTACCTCTCTCACGTTACCCAATGCATTGGAGAGCTATCTCGGGCTCACCCGCCCTAGGTTTATCACGGAAGCACCCATATACGTAAACAATTCCAAATAAACATAACATAATCCTAACATATAACACATGTATAAAAGATATATAACATTTCCACATTCCAATATATCAAATCAAGATATTGAAATAAATAATGTTTAATCAAATCATTTTCGAAACCTTTTAAAAAGAGCTTTTTGAATCAAAGTGTCCCATACCACATTGAAGATTTACAATGAATTATCATTTGGGAACATTAATGTCCATATAAATAAATCCTAAACCCCTTTTTGAAAACATGGATATTAATTATAAATATTTAGAAGAATAAATCTTTAAAACAATTAAAACGATATTTTAGTTAAAGAGTTTTTAACAAAAAGAGGGAAGACATAATACAAATAATTGAAGAATAAATTTTAATTAGAACATTATAATATAATTAGAATAAAAGGATTCATGATATAATATTTCAAAGGATAGTATATACACCATATAAGAGTGAATTGGTGCATAACAACAATGAAGTCTCAATGGAAATGTAAATTGAGATAAAATCCCTTATAAAGATGGAATCCTTAAATTTAGGATAAATCAATCTCATAATTATGTGTGATAATTATAAATAAATCTAATTTAAGTGGATATTAAGTGTAAAACAATTCGAGGTCATTCACACATATTCATAGGATGTCATAAATAAAAAAAGAGAATATCAACCCAAAGAATGGAAATATGGTTAAGGCGTTACCTTACCGATTTGGTAACCTACAAAACATATGCCACATGAAAGAAGGATCATAAAATGAAGATGTAAATAATCATAAATGAGAGTATATTAAACAAAGAGTACAATCATGGGCAGTACATACACCACACAAATAAAATAGTGTCAAGTATAGCATGAATCTCACGAGAATAAAAAGTGAGACGAAACCCTTTACCACGTTGTAATCAACTGAGTCTTATGAAAAAAAGTTAATAACCACCAAATTAATCATAGAATACAATGAATATAATGAGAATAATGATAATATATATAAAATGGAAGTACGAAATACCCCACATGTAATGAATAAGTTGCGAACAATGGAAATATCACGGAATTATAATTGAGATAAGAAAATCCCTTACAAAACTTCGGCAGCCTAACGACGCCACATAAAAATTCAAAAAATTAATTTATGAGAGTAAGAGAGGGTATCTCGTCATATGAAAAAAAATACAGTATGGTGAATATAAAAGAACAACCTCTAACACAATAACATGGAGCGTAAACAAAATGACATAAAAGAGATTACTTGAAAAGAAAGAGAGAGGTTAGATCCCTTACCTCGTGTTCGACTTGACTCGATCATTCTATAATTTCCTAAATAATAAACAAAAGTTAATTTCTAATTTCTTAAGAACCTTTTTCAAGTTTATTATTCCTTTTATATAACTTTTTACCATGTTATAAACATTATGTAATCATTTATGTTAATAACATTCATTTTGTCGATATTTGGTACTTGAGTCAAAATGAACACCTTATATTTACAAGTTGTCCATGTGGTCAATATTTCATTATATACAGAATTATATTCATGATTTTGATATCATATATATTATATATATCCAGTATATACATGTTTTATAATTGTACATAACATTTAGAGGTAAGAAATGAAATGCATCGTTCATGGAGATGGTAAGCCGTACTATGCATGAATGCTACTTTCATTTCTATTTCTTATTTTAATATAATTAAAACATAATGATACAAAGCAATATTATAATTCCAGTATAATATAATATATAATATCATTAACTCCATCCTCTATACATCCCACATAAGTCATTAACGAGTCACATCACTTTGAGGGGGCGGTAGTCCGCACTTCCTCAAATGAGATTATCGTATTTACCCACTATGGAAACCATAAAGGCTTGATATAAAAGGGAATTAAAAAAGCATAAAGAAATAATAAAAATAATATATATCATATATAAATACAGTGCCATCATAATGGCCACCAAGAGAGGTGGTAAGATGTAATTGAACAATCATCGTTTCATGAGGCGTTAGTTTTCCATCCACAGAAACATTATGTTCTTCATCCATTAGATGGAGGTGTGTGTAAGTGTAGTTAGAATCCTTCTTATAACAAAATCCTAGTATATTGAGGATACTGGTGTTGTTACAAAAGAAAGAAATAAAAAGATTTTAGGGGTTGGAGAAGTAAAATAAAAGAAAACAATTTAAGATAAAATGTAACCTTTAATTTGGGTAACTCCCTTTGGTTTGAACCAAAGGACTTCTTGAAGTTCCTTATGCCTAAGGTAAGGCTTTTAAGAGTTGGATAGGGATGTAGGGATCCTAATTGGGCAGAGTTTGGGCGAGCCAAATGGCTTGAGAGGTGTGAGTAATTGCATAGAATTGGTCTCCGTTTATAAGGGAGAGGAGGGGCTCTTTAGGAAAGTGTGAAACTATTATTTTATTATAAACTTATCATCGGTTTCAAGAGATCCAAAACACATTAATGTAGAATATTAGATGACTCATATTCGAAATAAAATCATCCAATAGGAATTGGATAGGTTTTGGATAATAGTTTAATCATTATAATCTTATTTATTTAAATCATTTATTAATGAGGTAAATACTACATCATTATGGTATCATTTATAATTTAATTTAATTTATGTATAAAAATTATAAAAAAATACCATGATGTAGGAAATATCTTTATCATTCCAATGAATATTTATAGTAAAAAATATAATGTATATAACCCCTTCTAAAAATTAATTTACTAAAAGACATTTTCTTTTGTCATTTTTGCCTTTACTTTAAGTTAATTAATCTAAATTGTCATTATCGCTCCCAAGTGGCTGAAAGGGGTCCCAAAATCGACCCAAATATGCCCATGGTCGGCCATGACTCATCCATAAAGTTAGTACTAGTGTTAAGGTAATGTGGAATTATTATAATATTTTTTAAACCTTGAATTACCCTATTTACCTTTAACTGCGGTAAATAAAAGTCCAAAGTTACTATTCACCAAAAATTATTCTCCTCTTAATGAACCAATTTTTACTTCTTTATAACAACCATGTATGTCAGATTTTTTAAATTCAATTCACATAAGTGGTAAAATTTCATTTAAATGAAAATTTTAGTTTTCTTACTACCACTAAGTGGTGTCACTATTCATCAAAAATTGATGTTTTTCAGAAAAATACCAAAAATTCAGCCTAAGATATATTTAATATTCTGAATTCAAAAATGATTTCTATTTTTCCAATTTCAAAACATAAAAGTTTAATTAATTAATTTAAAAATTATTTCTCACTTTTGAAACTAATAGTGTGTTTTTATGAAACATAACTATCAAAAGATTGATACTTGTTTATGTCCAATTTCAAAGTGAAATTAAATCCAATGGACAAAATTGGATTAAATGGTAAAAATATATTTTAATTTCACTTTAAAAACAATTAAAAATATAATCTACCCATATAAATAAATTAGATTAAAAATCACTTTTGAATTAAAATACAATATATTTCAATATTCATTAAAAATGAACTTTATCGGAAAAATTCAAAAAAAATTGCACAAAGTAAATTGTGATGTCCCCATTATAAATAAGGATTTTATTTTGTCATATATAATGTATTAATGTGACTAAAACTATATTTAAAAAGGGTTCTCCATTAAAAGGCGGTAAATCGTCCTTTTAATGTAAATTATGCATAAAATTAGATTCATTCATATATTAAGCCTCTAACTTTTATTGGATAAATATAAATACATGTATAATCATATTATAGTTAGTTTTGTTCATTCCTGCCAATAAAACATCTAGGAGTTAACTACCATTTAAAATAATAATATTATATTATTAGTTTGCAACGTAAGATTCCAAAGAAACCTGTTGTTGCGTGTCAGGTATGCTATCGAACATAGTAACCTCTTTAAGAAAATATTAATATGTAATTCACAAATATAAATAAATATGAAAATCTCTTATTTTCCATTTACCTGGGATGTTACAGTAATTCACCAAGATTCCATTATAGTTCAACATATGGACTATATGTTTTTTTAAATATCATGTAAATCTCAATTTTCACAAAGTAAGTTTATATGGGTGAAAATCATCTCTTTTTTTAAATGATTTCATAGGTTAGAAATATTCATTGCCTAATCTGGTATTTCCTTCTTTTCATATACCTTACTGAGATTTTTTTCCCATAATATGTTTATAAATAATTTTAATAGATTGTAAGGATGTGTATGACATATAAGTAAGACAAGAAAAATGATATGATGATTTTTCAAAGAAATTTTGTTTTCTAAAAAAATTCTATTTTTGAAGAAATGATAATTGTTTAATGGTATCCACTCTGTATTAATGTAGAATGTTATGTTTTTTATTATATCCTAGTTCTCTTGAACTCTAAAAAATCCTCAGTATAAAATGAAGTTAATTCTAGACTAAAAATCAAGGTTATTTATTTTAATTATGTTGGGTTATTATATTAATTCTTTTCACGAACCAAACACATCTTCTCATAAATTTTGTTTTCAAAAACCAAAAGATAGGATTCCTTTTCAAAAATGGTATCAGTTTCTACAACCCATTTAATACCCAAAACCCATATAAAAATACAATGAATATATCCAAAACATGGTTGTGTATAAAGTAATGGAAACCAAATAAATGAGAACAACTAATAAGGCTAATATTAAACATGTAGAAAAGAATAAACAAAACATAAAAATAATATATAATGAGTGATTCATGAACATATCTAGAGGAAATACCTTGACATACTCAGTTTAGACTCACCTACATGTATATAGTGTAGCTCCATAGTCAATAAAAAACTAACCACTCTAAACTATAAAATCCAATATGATGTCCCACAGAGCCCCATCAAGTCTTGGGGGTACCAACTCGTCTAATCGGGTTAACAAGCAACCATGAATCAACCCTATTGATTAATCCCATGAAGCACATGATAATAATTATAATACTTTGGGAAAAATTGTATTAATACCATAACAAACATCATCCTAATACATTATCCATTATTGGGGATACCATGCCATGTTCTAATGGTCTATATATTTTGAACCATAAACTAACATCACTATTATGAATGTGCCACTATAGGGAAAATAATTCCATGTTCATGTGGGGTTTCCAAACATTGGAAAGTATAAAAAAACATGAAAATACACTTCATTAACAAGTACCAATCAAGCCAACACATCATTTGAATTTCAAAAATCACATTCCCAAAAATATTTCAAATACCAACCATGTCGCACACATCCCAATCATTCAATCCATGTTCCAAAATATTCAATGCTACCCACTGGTTCCACACAAAATATGATTTAATAAAACAAGTATTAATAACATCATAAGGTGCATATGGGGAATTCACATCTCTTATCATGAAAACCCACTTTTCAAATAGAACACAAAGTGTGAACTGAGATATTAACATTTTCTATCCAAATATATTCAGAAATCCATTTCCACATCATTCTCAACATTATTAACAAAATAAAACATTCACATACCTAATTTAAAATGGGCATTTATATCATTTAGAAACAAAGATATATCTCACAAATTAAAAATGGACCATTAATCCAATCACTCACAAAAAATATATCTAAAAATTACAAAGGATACATGATTCAAGGAACACATTTTAAATCCTTTTTTAAGTCACCTAATGCATCAATGTAGCATGAGTAACCCCATAATGGGATTATATAAATCATGCATGGTATAGTGGTATATTTAGGGAGATCATGAATCAATCATGTGGTTGGATTTGTAAAATGACAGATGCACCTGCATAGACTATGCTCTATTTCTAATAACATTTTTCCAAATATGAACATGTACTTCAAATCCCAAACATAAAAATTTATTATTGGATTCAAAAATATTCCATGAAATAAGACTATAAATAATAAACATCTAAAAATAATTAATAAATAATGGTCTATATGTGAAAATTCTCCCCACCATGATACATTATACCACTATAATGTCCAATAAGAAGTAGTTGTTCAGGAAAAAAGTAATGAGAGACTTCTACTGTAGATACTATATAAGAATTCAATGAATAGAGAAAAAAATGTCACTTTCCCTTCAATCCCCAAAACCATAAAATCCCAAAAGGGGCTAAGAGATCACCTAAAAATCAATCCAAATTACTAGGATATATCTAGAAGCCAAAAAAACAAATTATCTAATAAAAGATTCAATGGAAGAGACATATATCCCCAAAAATTCATCATAACAAAAAAAACCTCAACCCCTAACATATAAAAAACCGGAAAATAATCATACAATGTTTGGATATTATATAGAATCCATTACATTTCCCAAATTCTGGGTCACCCAATCTACTATAGTCTGGGAATTGTGGGGGAAAATAAAGAATTAACCTGACATGAATTCATGGATACCGAGGTCACCACATGATGATTTTATTATCTCGTCTCCTCAGTATTTGGAATCTTATTAATCATTTATTTCCCAATATTTAATAAATTCATAATTCCTAATGGGTTTCTTAATATATAGGATATAATCCATATAATTATTAACAACTCCACTACATAACGCCAACATTCAAAATATTATAAAATATACAACACCTAAAACTATATTTTCTAAAAGAAGGAAATGAAATTCCACAACCTCAGCCTAAGAAAAAATTTGGATAATGGAGAATAAAAAATAAAATAAATAAATAATATGTAAAATAATTGATAACCCATATGAGATGAAACCTAAACATATCCATCCTTGAAACCAATTCGATTGTACAAGACATATCAAACCGGAAACCTCTAAAAAAATACACAAATCTTAAAACTAATATTTTGATGTACTACCTTCCAGAATAAAGAAACCCAATCCCAACAATCTGAATATGATGATATGATACTGCAAATATTTCCCCAAGGAAACACACCTCGACAAAATCAACATGTGATCCTATCTCAGGTCAAATAGAGGATAGCCTGCAACTATATCTCATATTTAAAACCCTTGATGAACCCAAATGATTGAATTAATTAATGTACCCATTCTAGTTATCTCATATGCACACATAAGGCATTCACATCCAATGAATTAATAACAAAACAAAGTCATGAACCTCATTAAAATGTATGATCACTAAAACAATTAGTAATCCCTATTGAGTTCTCAAGTGGAATACCTAGATGAATACATATTGAAAAAAACCTCAAAGACTACAATTACCTCTTAATAAATAGAACAATGGAATGATTGATGACCATTACTAATTTCATAAGTCAATCCTTAGATATACATTGATGAATACATCATAAACACTAGCCATCTACTCTTTATTGAAAATTTTATAGTGAATAATAAAAAATGATTCAAATATCCATTAAATAATTCATCTTAATATATATACACTTGTACAAAAACTAAATCATAAAAATAAAAAATACAATTCAATAAAAATTAATCATTTTTAAAAGACAGCCTTGTCTCCCTTGGTAAATAATACAAAAAACCAAATTTAAAAATTCCAAACATAAATTGAAAAAATTTCCCGAAAAACAATTCAACCCATTGAAAAATAAATCAAGATTATTTCATTCCGTTTATAATATTTTCTACAAAATTCAATTAATTATAAATTTATATATTCGACTTTCAAAAAGACCACATTTCATAAATACTTCAAAATTAGTCATTGAACAATTTTCTGAAACAAGAATTTATGACAATGGATATAATTTAAAATTATCCTTCTTTATGAAATAAATTATAAATATTTATCAGAACATATTTATCTAGAGAATTAATTTAACAAAACTATTATCAATTTTTTTAAACATACTACCACTCATTTAAAAGAAATTTTTATGGGACCTAGTCAATAAAATTCTCTTCTAATATATTGACTTATCAGAAATACCAATTTTAAAAATTATTAATATTTTCTTATCCAAGTAAAACTATTTTGAAAAAAAAACCATTAATTTAAAAAATGAAAAAAATGACATTAATTTTTAAATCAAATTCTCAATTTATAAATCTAATGAGTACAAAATTAATCAATAACACATAACATAAATAAATAATTAAGGGACTAATGATTATACTTTAATTAAAAACATTAATTGATGGAATATATGTCAGCCATGAAACCATAAATGAGAGTGACACAAAACCATCTATGATTCATCCACATGGTTTACCAATATATGGGAACTCCCTATGCACTAATATCTTAGATCCTATTTTATCCCCATAAAAAAGCATAAAATCCTGATCAAAATCCAATAATCCCCTGAAAACATTGGATTCATCACAAGTGGTGTTGAACATGATATTAATAGTGACATACCCCATGGGTTTTGGAAATCCTATCTCCATATACAACACATCCAAAATTACAAGGGTTAATAATGGGGATCCCAGGATCTTATAGAGATTGTAACCAAACTACTATGATACCAAATTTTCGGGAACTAGCCTATGTTTTCCATTTTTCATACATAAGAAAATTACTAGGAAAAGGATGTATGGAAATTCAATGTCCACATTGGTTTCCACATGTTCATGGGAATTAAGGAAACACAACGTGGGATCAATTTATCACATAATTAATTATGAAACATAGTAACAAAAATTAAATAAAACTCTCTAATGGCCCATTCCGTCTTCGAGAAAGCATGAAAATGAAAAACATATAACAATATCCAAACATAAATAAATTGAATTAAAAAAATACATAAAACACCAAAAACTTCCCCTTCCAACTAATGTCTCATTTCATTGAGGAAGATATGCCAATCCTATATATTTTCATCACCAATCTGTAGCTATAACTACACTTCATCCAAAGAAATATATAAAATCCAATGATGATGATGTGGGAATGGAAACTTAAAAAACTAATCTATAATCATTTCTACATCCTTATAGTGATATGAGTCATCTCCCAAAAAATGAAATACAAGGCCACACTGGTGAGAATAAAAGATAATATAGACTTTCAACTGAAAATGGAAATACATACAAGGATGAGTATAAAAATTCCTAGTAGGTATTACATAATAATTACCAAATACTATTCATTTCCATTAAAAAATACTTTACAAAATAGTAGTAAAATATAGTGGTATGAAAATATTTTTTCCCAATACCTTTTAAAACAAGTTACAATATAATGCTTCGAAAAAATATTTTCCCCTATGATTTCCAAAACCATTTTTCAATGAATAAGGTAAATTTCAATATTGCATTTATATGTAAGAATGAGATGATAAAATTATAGTATCCATATAATCATTAAAATTTCTATAATATCATTAGGTGGTACAATACATATGGATGAAAAAATATCTTTTTATTATTTTATAAATGTACATTTATCTTTGAAAAATGAAATTTAAAACATCTATTTCCAAATAAAATAAGGACCAATTGACCAGGAGGCATAGGTTTGGAAAAGGAAAATATAATTTGAGGTATATATATAGTAATATTGAAGAAATAAATTTGTGTAATTAGAGAGAAAGCGTAACACTAACAAAATTGGAGGTTTTGAGAGATCTCTTACCATGTGTCCGAATGTGTTTTCTGTTTCACATAAATTTATCAACAAAAACATTAGATCCATTATTTACTTAATTCATAAATTTTATTTTATTTATTTTATTTTATATAATTTTAATTATTCAAGTGCATTTTAAATGGTTATAATGCTCAATTTCATTGTTTTGGGAGTGTTCATTTTATGGATTTATGGTCGGTTCCCCTGAGTATAATTATTGGAGTCCTTTTCAAATGGATGAAAAAACCCTTGAAGTGGAATTACATGATATTTATCTACCTCTATAAGTTTAAATTTTCTGATATATCAATTATTTTGGATATGATGATGATTTATTAGATAATATGTTAAAAAAAATATTTTATATTTTTGTGCGTTTTAAAATAAACATGATCTTGTATAGATTTATTTAGTATAACATTTATATATGGGGTTTAGATCAGAAAATAGGATGTAATATATATATATATATATATATTAAAATATTATTTAGCATTCATAATAGTTTTATGAGCAACCATGAAGGATAAAAATGGAAAATAAAAACACTTTGTCCTTAATGTTAGTGAATTCACATATCATGGATGCTATTTTCAATTATAGAATGAAATAAGAAGATAAGCTATTTTGTGATGGATATTCAATTAAAAAAATTAAATAACATTATGTATATGATACTTTATTTATCATTACACTTTTTATAGTGGAGTTAAAGAAAATTTATAATAATATTAGAATTTAAAAGATAATGATCGAGGATTTTACCTCTTGAATATAGCCACCATGAGAACCTACTTATTGAAATTTATTATAGGTATTATGTCGAGAAGAAAACACTTAGATTAGAATAAGAGGGTTAGTATGGTAATTGGGAAGAATTTATGCAAGCTAAAAGGCGTAGAGTGTCTAATGGAAGGAGGAGGGGCGGGGTGGTATTTATTGGAGGAGACGCCTGTTTTTGAATATTTTATTCATTATTTTAATATTTCATCAAAATACTATCAATATTTTTGATTCTTATTACTAATTAATGTAACTAGTGAATTTCATGTTCGAAGTAATCATTTTATACAATACACATGAATCAAAATTCATGTATTTAGCTTATAATGATAAAAATAGTAAATTGCCGCATTTCACAATTCACAAAAATTCTACTATTTAAAAATAATTCAAAAAAAAGTTACCATTTACTGAACTGTATATTATTTAAATGAACTCCATTTTATGAAAATAAATTTATTACTATTATACATATAATTTTTATATAAAATTATCTTTTATTTTAAAAATATCAATTTTAATATTATAATTGATTTTATAACCCATTGAAAATTATTTAAGGTCTCATAAAATTTTAATATAATTACAATAAAAATAATATTAAATTTTTAATATATTTTATGATTATTAATGTTCATTAAAATTAATATATTAATTATAAATTTTTTTTAAAAAAATTACATTTTCTCAAAAATGCTATCACCAAATTTATCATTTTTTAAATTTTTTTACTAATTAAATTATATAAATATATCAGATTTTCATTTTCAAGATACCTATGATTTATTTATACTTTCTTAGGTGAGGTTATTATTCTATTGAATAGATTACTCTTCTTAATGGTCACATTAATATTCCAAAAATCTTGTTACTATTCAAACGATACACATTGAATAACTTCTATATATACCTCTTGTTTAATTAATGAAACAATTACATTTTATATTAAGGACATATATATGTACTGACATTATAAAAATGAATATTTTTTTTGTTAAAATTCTATTTTATTTCTACATATTTTTTCATGAGTGTGGTAATTTTACTGGATCAAGAAGATCTGAATTTCATTTTAGTAATATCTTATTTTCTATTTCTTCTGTCAAATTTGGGATCCCTTTATCTGATAATGAATTTCATACAAATATAATATCATATAGTCTTCCATTTCAGTTTAGAGAGGTATTTTTTCACTGAAAAAATCCATGAATGCTATTTTCCTACATATATTTTTATAAAGGGATTCATATAGGGCCATTTGGATGTTTGAGTATATTTTTCTTGTAAGAGAACTCAACCAATGGATGATTATTATCCCACCCTCCATGGAATTCAATAGAATATTATCTTGTCATGTATTTCGAGGTACAAATAGTCCATTCTTATTGGCCATTAGTTTGATACTGATATGTTTTACTAACGTTCACCTCATTTTTAAGAGCATGTTGGTGAATTTTCCGGATATTAGAGGTGAATCATGAATAATGTTTAGATATAATTGATAATTTTATTTAATAAAGCCTTAACACTTATCTTATATATATCCCAGAAGGTCGGTCGAGTGAGATTCGGTTATAAGAAGATCTAAAACATCCCATGTATCATTATTTCCTTTAAATATATTAAAATATCCAGTGGCAATGTTTGTAGTGATTTTTTCCAATTTTTTTGTGGGTATTGTTAATGGATTAATTTTCCCCGTATACATTTTTCCTTTCCTCCATCATTTTTTCACAATCAATGAACATGGATGTATATTAAACGATATCTTTCTTCATATTGCCCCATAAATGGTGATATTAGAGTTCTCAATAAATATTTTTTCTCCTTGAGTTGATAAAAAGGTAAAGCTATGTGAATGATTAAAAATCCATATTTATCTCTTAATTTGATGGTACACATATTCATGAATAAAATATTATGAATCCTTCCTTGTCAATTTTGAACATTGAGGATCTCCCCTATCTTATTGCTTCCAGCAATTTCTTAATTTCTGTATCATCTTTTTGAGCATCCCCTGTCTTCCCCAAATGGGATGGTTGATATATCATTTGATAAATAAATGGTGATGTTCCTTACCTAATTATTATATTTTCTATCAATTTTATGTATAGAATGAATAGATCCTTCTCAATATTCATCATTGAAAATGATGTAGGATCCTTTTTACAGTGATAATCCACCACTTTATTTGATTACATGGATTATACTGGATTTAGTATTAATCATACTTCATGATATCTAACCATAATTATTGGAGAGTAATAAGATCCATATGTGTGAATATATATTTAACTCTCTTCTAAATCAGTATATATCTTAGACTTCTACCCACTGAGGCAATACCACCATTTTTTCAATGAAAACATCACACCCACCAACTCGATATCATATGTGGGATAGTTTTCACCATAACCATTATATTACAAGAGGTGTAGGGTAAAACATTATCATTTTATATAAGAACATAGCCTAATAAATTTTTTAAACATCAATATATAACACAATTAGTTCCCTATATGTCAATAGAGTACATACTGGTGCAGTGATATGCCTCTTTTTAAACTCATTAATGTAGTATTCACATTTACTGGTCAAGACTTTCTTTACATCCTTCTGATTCACATGTTTAGTGGTAATTAAAATGATAATGTGTTTCTCACAAATCATCATTAATAACTAGCTACACCATGGAAACCTCGAATATTTGTTACATATATTATCCTGGACCAATTTATGATTGCATTTTTTTTACAATGGTAAAAAATATACATTTTTTGGTAATAAATTACCAAATAATGATGCTTCCTCCATCCATTACTCTCATTTACTTAAAATTTCATATATTTTCACCAATAACAAAGTCATTATTAATGTATTCGAATTCCCATCATGTTACTCCCTTCTCTTAGATTAGTATATCATAATGTCATCTATAATGAAAACCAAAACTTATTCGAGCTGATATCTAAAGAGTATATTCACTAATTTTTTTATAATTCATGGAGCATTAGAGATTTTAAGGGAATCATTAAGAACTCATCGTGTCCATAGATCATTTGAAATGTAGTCTTGGGAATATCATCTTTCCTCACTATTAATTATTGATATCTCAACTGAAGTTCTACCATAGAAAAATACAGGGCACTATTTAGCTGATTGAGAAGTCATCTATAAGTGGTTGGTGATACATGTTATTTATAAGGATTTTGTTAAGTTAATGATATTCATTGTGAAGGCTCATTAAATAATCCTTCTTGAAAAAGATGAATCATGCACCATATGGTGAAGGAAATGGGTAAATGAAACCATTCTCTAAATTTCCATGTTACATCTTCATCCGTTCTAATAAATAAATGGTTCCCATGTATATGGTTTCATTGATAAGGTAAGTGATCTAGTTATACAATCAATTGAGAAGTCAGTCTCAAGGCTATGAGGATAATGGAATAATATTTTGGTGAACGAATTAATGTAGTCATCATAATGTGCATGTTTTCGATCTTGATCTTCCCATTTGTCTCGATAATCAGAAAGATATATTCTTTCCCGTAAGGAAATAATATCCCCAATTAGTATAGTTATTCTAATGGAAATTTATCATCCTTAATCATTTACAAAAAGTATAGGATGCCTCAGGATTTGAAGTGTGATCTTCCCTTCCCAAATGTTTGTGATGGCCTATTATAAAGATAACCAATCCATTCCTAATATATCTTCAAAGTCCACCAAAGGAAGAATGACAATATATTTTTTTGAGGATCTATCCACAAAACATTACTAGGGATGAGTTATATACATTGTATTTAAAAATTTACAATTTTTCTACTGTAGTGGAGCCTCAAAATAATGTGAAGACATATATTCTGTTTATTCATTAATGAATAAATAATATAATATTTGACTCTAACAACACGGGGCTTAGGTCATTGTCTCACATGATTCCAATGTTCCTTGAAGCTTGTGAAAATAAAAATCAGGATATTTTAAATTTTCTACTTGTTCTCCTCTAGCTTATTGATGGGTTTCATTAATTCACATTGTCAATGACTAACATAATGACCCTCTCTTCCAAAATTGAATAACTTTTTGGTTTCCCTTAGGTAGTTTCCAGAATTCTTTTTCCCATACGTTTGACTGTGGGATTCTGGTTTATCTTTCCTCCATGGAATTTATTTTTTGATTTGCCCATGTTAAACTCCATTTTCTTCTTTTTTTCATAGATCACATGATACTAATGAGAGCATATAATCTCTATATAGGCCTTAAGGGAAGAATAGAAAATATCTTCATAGTTATTAATGTATTTAATAACTAATGATTTTCGTATACTTGGCTTTAGTAAATTAATGAATAAATTATAATATTCATTATTCATAAAAAATCCATAAGGGAATCATGTAATCCATGCGATATTGTCATAATAATCCCCGAAGGAGTCATTTTCAATTTTCATCAATCTAACTAATGCCACCTTCGTATTAATATTGTGTGTATGAGGATAATATTTTTGGAAATATATTTTATTTAATCTTCCTAATCAATAGAATCAATTTCCTACTCTGACATTGGTCTCAAACCAGTTTCCAACTCTGATTAGCTTGCCAAAAAATGATAAAATAGTAGCACAACATTCTCTTCATTTGTTAATTGGAGGAAAATTAATATATTTTCAATGGTGTTAATCCATTTGTCTACAAGGAGGGGGATCAAATGATCCACTAAATATAAGAGGATATTTTCACATAAATAATTCAACCACATTGTTAAATTTTTTATGATAATTATTAAATTTTACATCATTCATTTTATTATTAATAACACTAGCCATTTGAACTAGAAGTATCATGAATTTTTGGGCTCACATTCCCATCAGGATTGGAATTTCATTAAGGGAATCATCACATTGACTGTTACATTAATTTATGGAACGATTTATAATATTTCCTACCATTAGGAAAGAAAATGAATTAAATCAATATTATATGGATTGATTACATAAATAATTAAAAAATAAAAAGTCATCATTGAACATGGAGTGATAAAAATATAAATGAAAATTATATCATAACTTCTGATTTAATATGTTTCAATCTTGGTTATCTGTAGTGAAAGGATTATCCCTATGATTCTTACTATTGTTCTTTACTTATAATCCCCAAAGATAACTAGGACATGATCTAATTGAATGTATAATAACCCAATCCTTTTACATATGTTATTAAATAATTTATAGTACAAATATCATTTATATACATACACAAATATCATAACCTTTTTTGTATTTGGATGATTAGGTACATAAAATAAATAACAAGAATCTAGAATAAAAAATATACTAACTAATATTCAATAATGAGACCATAACAACTATATAACTCATACATCATCATAGGATAACTATGGGAATGAGTTTATAAAAGGAATGATCTAAAAATCCCAATTAGAGAAAAATCATGAAAAAGAAGCATAGTACATGGGCCCAATGGATAACCTGATAACATAATACTCGTGGAACAGGAAAAACCCTATAGATGAATATCGAATATAAAATGGAATTTCATGATCATGGAAATATAGGAATGTTGTTTCAACCTATAGAATGACATCAACATGTGTTAATGAAAACATCCCAGATGATATCACATGGTGGAAAATTTTCCATAATGTATTATATTTACTCCATAATCTCATTAAATACATATAATGGGAGTAAAATATTACCAAATGAATTGCATCTCTATCTTGGGAGACCCAGCATAACATGTTCATACATATATGTACCACATAAATAATAAATCATAAATAATACACATAAGGTTTACCCATAGAATTGTATGTGTCTTGTAATCCTGACCTAAGTAATAACCATGTGGCGTATAAAAATATTATACATTAATGAATGGGATAAATCATTTTTGGAAAATAATGAAGTGAAAATAATATAAAATTATGAATAATTACATCTAAATGTTTTCGTTACATGAAAAATAGTGTTTATAAAACATTATAATTGAGACACTTAATTATGTTTATGGGAAAATATTTTATATTTTTCTAAAAGGAGAAAAATATAAATGATTTTATAAAACTAGAAATTAACTAAAATAGTTTTCAATGATAAAATTAGGTATTTTTGAAAAATAATGGTGGATTTAAATAGATTAAGGAGTATACTTGAAAACATGTATAAAATGGGGATTTTCCATTAATAGGGATTGAATTCTGGGAGGGATTATAAAGGGACTATTACGAAACATGTATTTCTAAATAAGATAAGGATGAATTGATCTAGATACATATTTTTGGAATATATAAAAATAATTTAGAAGAATAATATATGATTTATGAAGTAATAAATTTTTTTAATTCCACTAATTACATAATTTATAACCTATCCTATATGTGTTTTTTTATAATATTATTATGTTCACCTTTCACCATTTTGATGGGTAATAATGATTAATTTCTTTATTTTGGGATCATTCATTATATGGTTTTATGGTCGTTTACCATGATTATAATTAAGGTAGTTTTTTTAAATTGGAGAAAAGCATTAGAATATGAATTCTATGATAATTAATTATATATAGTTGTTTAAATGGTATGATTTATCATATTTTCTGATATGAGTATGCTCCAATAAATATAACTTTAATGAAAATTTTTTAGTAAATTTTGTGGTTTTTATGACCATCATGAAATATTATAGTTTTATTTAATATTATATTTCTATTTTGATTCAAGAATATTAAATATTTTATAATACACATATCAAAATATTATTTAACCATAATAAATTTTTTTTACCTGCCTTGAAGGAAGAAATTGAAAATGAAAACTCTTCGTCCTCAATAGCGGTTACTTGACATATCATGGAAGATGTTTTCATTTTTAGAATAAAAGAACAAGATAGAAGATTTAAGAATGAATATTCCATTAAAAAACATCATAATATATATATATATATATATGAAATTGGAGTATCTTTGTCACTTTGGATAGGGTATGTGAGGATAATGTAGAAGAAAAAATGAATTTAAAAGGTAAAGAAGTTGTATTTTACCCCATGAATATAGTCTCATTGATGACCTCCATATGTCACATGGGAATAATATTCTGTTTAGATTATAACATCCCAGATATGGGGAATATTATTGGGAATGGAATTGTGCATATTTTATTCAAGATAATTAACATAATGGTTGTGAGGAGAATATGTGGGGAGGTGTGATATTTATAGGGGGATGAGAGGAGTGTTTTAATAATTTTATTTACAAGTTATTTATTTTAGTTCAATGAAATAAATAATATTTATTATTTTAACTATTTACATTAATTATTTTATGGTAGTTCGAACTAATTATTGGTTACATCATACAGGACTGAAAAATTCATCTATTTATGTAACACCCTGACCCCAGTTACCTAGAGGTGGTGCATTATTACATAACATTGGCATGATACAAGGAATCATGCCCCGAAAGACCGATTTGTTTAGTATCCTTGTAAATAATAGATACATTCATAAGTTTTACATTACATTCTAAAATGAAAAACTATAACAACATTGTCTCCATAGACCACACTCATATCCCATCAGACTATCCTTGATGATCAGTCATAAAATACTTCTTCACATCTTGGGAAAAATAAATCGTAGAAAGGGGTGAGCTCAGATGCTTAGTAGGGATTACAATATAGCAGAAACTTTCATAAACAAGCATAAACATTTAAGGAAATGTATAACTAAAACAAAACCATTTTAAAATTGAAATTCAACGATATATGTGAAAGATAAAATCAAATAATTCCATTTACTTATTCACATGGATATTCTACTAGTCAAATAATCACATGAAATTTCAATAAACACTTTCATAATGATGGAATGCATAATGCCAGACTTTCATAACCACATAGTCAGGGCCTTTTAATAAGACTACAAATAAGATTTTTTCAAGTCCTTATACCAAGACACTATTTTTTATCATGAGACCGACCTATGCATCGAGGAGCTATAGCGGGCTCCACCTATCACCTACTAAGTCCAACGCATTCCTCATATGAAAAGGTTTAAACATAACATAATCATTCGTATTAAAAATAGAATATGAGATTTCAATACTTTATCCACAAATCGTGAGTGGTGTAAAAATAACACAGCCCTTGCCAAATATATCACAAATCCTTCAATACAATATGTATGTTTTGTATCATAATAAATCAACTTCAAATAAGCTTAAAATCCATCAAAGGATGTTGACATATATGAAATCAATACGCTTTTTAGAGAAATATATCTTTCTGTTTTGAAATAATTTAAAAGTAATATAATTATCAAAGAAAAACTTTATTTTGAAAAATATTCTTATACGATTTTTAGGGAATCATCGATGTTTTTATAATGGCAGAAAATAGCCGCACCTGCAGTATAAGTTAAAAAAACAATATTACCTTAATTTTGTCGAAAAGGTCATAATGTACCTTGATTGGAAAAGGATGGGAAGATTCCTTTCCAAAAAAATAAGGACAAATAAGGGTATAAATGTCTTTAACCCATTGTCTACTAAATAGTAAAATTGTATTGAAATGCATTTTTAAGAAACATGGATGTGGATGATAAAGAGGTCCCGGTAGATAATTACGTATAAAAAACATCGGATAATGAAGAGATTGTAGAATTAAACCCTACCTTGTAATTTTCCTTGTTCGAGGTTAGGTTAAACTCCTGTATAATGGTGAAATTATTGTTATTAAATTATAAAAGAACCATATAAATAATTATGATATCATATATGATCTTCTAATAATTCTTTGTTAATAATATTTTTGTATTATCATCATTTTGGATGTTAACTGATTCATGTTCCTTTATATAATTTGTTTTGGGAGTCATGTTCTTTATGGATGGGATGTATCTTATTCATATCCAGAATGATATTATGTCCTTAAAAATTATTTTTAATCATTAAATGAAAATTATTCTTGAATGGATATGATGGTGAATGAATCTCATCACGTTTGTGGAGAGGTAATCTGTACGTACGCACGAGCGAAAATATCATTATTTTCATATCAAAATAGTATATAATTTGATGGTATATCATATATAAAGAATCATTATCATGTGATATTTATTATTTACATTAGTTATACTCATTATTACACCCATTCAAATGATGAAGTGTTTGAATAACAAACATCCCCATGACATGGAGACTGTAATCCATATGTACGCACGTATGGTGACATTGTTATTTATAGGATGAATAGAAAAATGAAATTTTTTGTAAAATTTTTATAATAACATAGAATTTTATAGAAGATACTGGAGTTATTATTTTATAGTAGAAACAACAAAGAAAGAGGAAGTGGAAGAAGAAAATATCTTGAAAGAGGTGATGAAATATTTACCTCTTTTTAGGGTTCTTCCTTTTGATTTGATCAAAGGGCTCCATAGGATGGATTTAAGACTAAAGTATATCCTCTAGGATGAAGGGAGGATAGTAGGGAGGATATTTGGACAGGTTTTGGCCAAGCCAAAAGGCTTTAAAGGTGTAATGTTTAGGTATGGGGGAGTTCCCTTTTATGAGAGGTGTGAGGGGCACCTTAGGAAAAACATAAAATAATATTTTATAATAAATTCATATTCTATTTATAATGCTTCCAAATTAATTTATTTAGAGTATAAGGTTTTTATGGGTCTAAAACCACTCAACCAATCGGTTTTAGATATTTTTGAGTCACTATATTAACATTATCTTTTAGATTTAACTCTTAGTTAATTAGTTTTACATTTACCATGTCTCTTTGTATTTTTATATTAAATGGTTAATAAACTTACTATAAACATCCAATACAACCCCATGTGGTTCATTAATGATATACCTATCATTATATTAGTCATTTTTCCGATCCATAGATATTTTTAATATTATATCAATTAATAATAAAATATTTGTATTAAAAACACTTTTAAGCCATTCTTTACAATATTTAGTAATTGATTTTTGTTAAAGTCCTAAAAACTTTATTAATTCTAAATAAATTAATTTAATTATTCCTAACATGTCATATTAACCAATAAAATTCTTGGATGGCCTCAAAACTTCCAAATTATAATTATTTTAACATTTATAATAGCATTTTTTTGATTCATTCATTAATAAGTAAAATACCACATCATCATTGTGTCATAAATAAATTTAATTATTAAATGTCTAAAAATTATAAATAAAAAAAATTGATGAAATCTGTTTTTATTTCTAATTAATATTTACATTTAAAAAGATAACATATATAACCCTATGTAAATATTGTCTGACTAATAGATATATTCCTATGTCATTTTTTTACATTAACTTAATTAATATAATGTTTTATTATCACTTACAAGTGGCTCCATGGGGTCTTAAATTCGACTCAAGGATGCCCATGGTGGGACATGTATCAACCAATATGGTTAGGACATGTGTTAGAGTAATTTAATTTTATTATAATATTATTTTTTCCCTTATTTACCGGATTTACCTTTTAACCATGGTAAATAAAATATTTACAGAATTAATTATTCAAAATGACTAAAAATAAAAGTTTCCTCTTTACACAATTCTTAACACCAGATTATAAATATGGAATCTATTTTTATAAATTCTAAACACAGAATCGGAAAAAATTAATTTGAAATTAATTCCCACTGTCAAAACAAAAAGCATGTTTTTAAGTAATAATAACAATCAAAAGATTGACACTTGTTTATGTCCAGTTTAAATTTGAAATTACGTCCAATGACAAAAATTATATTATATGGAAAAAATATAATCTAATTATAATTAAAAACCACTTAGTAGTATAATTTATATCTATCAAATATTTTTATTAGAAATTTTTTTGAATTATATTTTTTTATTTTTCACTATTTATCAAAAACTGAATGTTTTTGGAAAAATACCAAAAATTTACCCTAAGATAATTTTCAATTCAGAATCCAAAATATGAAGTCCAATATAAATAATAAAATTTATAAAATTTCAATAATTTTGTATTACTATTCATTACAGCTAATTTGATTGGTTGTGGTGTGTATGAATCTCGAAGTTGTGTACAATGAAAACTATTGAATTATTCAAATGGAAACGTACCATGGAAACTTAGGGTGTTACAATTTATCTAATAATGTAAAATACTATAAATTATCATATTTAACAACTCACTAAAATGTTAATTATTTTATAAAAATCAAACAAAAATCATCCTTATAGTTTTTTAGGGGTAGAATTAAAAAATGGATTCCATCTTATGAAAATTAATTTATAACTATTAGAATGATAATTATTTAATAAAATAATAATTTATTTGAATCATATGGATTTTAATGTTAAAATTATTGTTATAACCCTTTGAAAAATTTCATATCGTCTTATAAAGTTGAATTCTAATTATAATATAATAAAATACTAATTTTAGAGTCTTTCATAAGAATATAAATTTCATTTTAAATCATTATATTAATTATAAATTTGTAAATAAAAATTTACTTTTCCACAAATATACAAACACTTAATTTATCATTTTAAACATATTTATTTACTTATGTCATGAAACAAAGATTGCATATTTCATTTAGAGGATAAATAAATTTTAATTATACATTTATTGGCGAGATTATAATTCTAATTAACTAATTTATATTCCAAATGGTCACATTAATATATTTACGGCCATGTTTCTATTTCAACGAAATATATTCCTAAAATTATATAAATACCTCTTATTTAAATCATTATTAGCTTCTATTTTCTATCAAGTATTTATATATACATTCATCATAAGTCAAAATATTTTATTATAAAGGTTATTTTTTATTTCTACATCTTTTTTTCATGATTTTTGTAATTCTAGTGGATTGATAAGATCAAAATTTCCCATTATAATTATCTTAATTTATATATATTGTATTAATATAATTATTATTTTTTTCGCTAAATAATGTATCATTATTACCTCACAAGAGTAATATTTTTGGATTTCTATATGGGATTTATACTATGTTACATGATTATAAAATTAAATTTATATTGATAAAATTAGGTGTTGTTACATTATATGAAATTACAAAGTCAATTAACTTCCCATTCGATGTTTTGAGGATATTTAGCTGATATGTAAAAAAGGACATTTATATGATCGATGAGGTCAAATCGGTCTTTATATAAGCAACTTTTATATTATAATTATAAAATAATTATCATTTTTAAATCTATTATTCTTTTTAACCCCAACCATGAATGTTGTTCATTAAAAATAAACTATGTTAGAATCTTAGTGATGAAAAGTGGTGTGTACACATGAGTGGTGTTTCTATTTCTAAAATAAAGTAATGGAAAGAAGGTATGTTATATTTTTTCATTAATTAATTATTATAATATGATAAATATAATATATTTTTATTAATACACTTAAATATAGGAACCATTTCGTTTGATAATAAAATATAAATCACATCGATTCATTGAGATGTTAATCCAAACGTACGCACAAATGATGTTATTGATTTTTTAAAGTATGTAATGGTAAGAAAATAAATGATATAATATAATCAAATCATAAAAATTAACTAAAAAGTAATATATATAAATAATAAATATATCATTATAACCAACTATGATATGATGAAATTTAAAATGAATGGCATTTATTCCAAAGGTGGAAGATCTGGGCAGACATGAATGATTGCTTCATTTACCAAATGATGGAAGAAAGATATTTACATATATTATTAAATTAAAATAATATTAACAGTAATAAATTAAATATTTTATCATGTTTTAATGAGATTTGAAGAAGGAAGACGAATAAATAAATAGATATCAATCTATTAAGAAATGTACCTCTTCCTAAAAAAATACCTTAGGATTATACATAATGATATCATATATTTATTTTATGTATAATAAATGTATTCCAGGATGTGGTTAGGGAGGTTATTAAGGTATTTGGTCTAACATTATCTGAATTTGAGTTATCAAAATGTTTTAGGAAGAGAGGAGAGGGGGTCACCATTCATAAATTATGTAAGGGGAACTCATTCAATTACCAAAATTATTATATTAATATTAAAAAATATTCTTGAAAGAGTGAAACCAAATTTAAATAATTATAAAACTAGATGAGGATGAGCGTAAAAAATATAGTAAAATAAATTAGACACGTTTAGGTGTTTTTTGTAACCCTTATCACTTTGTTTTTACATCTTTATCCCTTTGGAAAATTACAACAATAGAAAAAATTTAATCTATTTACGGATCAATGAAATTTCAATAAAAGTTTATTTGACCCATAAATTTAAAATGGTTTATATATTAAACCATACATATTTCACTTCGATGATGATTTTAATTTTATGAGTTTGAAATCATTTAATAAATTATTATTTATTACAAAATATAATAAATTCCATTTTTGGAACTAATCCATTAATTTGAAATTAATTTGAATATACTCTCTTAATTAACACTTTTTATTTTTTTAAATTCATGGGGAATATATATGAAAAATTTACATTCATTGTTTTTTGTGTCATTTACATGATATTTTATTAATTTCATAAACACTATGTCAGCATTGCATTAGAATATAAGGAAATTCTATATACACTAAAATTCAAATATAAATTAACATGTCAAAATAGTATTTCCTACATAATATAACACTTTATAAAAAAAATATGTCACATATTTATCCAAATAAAAAATAGAGATATATTAAAAAATGAGTGTGAAATTTTTCCCTTATTCATTATTTGAAATTATACTAATGTCATTATCGAAGGCATGTATTATAAAATTTACATATATAAAATCATTTATAATAATTTTTAAGACAATATTATCAAGTAATATGAAATATGGTTTATGTAGTGATTACGACTTGGTATATATTTATTGACATTATTTTCCATATTAAAATTTTCCTAGGTGAAAAATAATAACAATAGTTACTATTTATAATGATCAAATGAAACAATTAGCCCTATTAAATTTTATTAATTATTATTACTCAAAATATGGAACCAATATTATCAAATTAAATTCAAAGAAATGAGAAAATGTGACGCAATGTTAAATAATAATTAGGAGAAAACATTTGTTTTCCAAAAAAATTAATATTTATTTATATAATGTTATTATTTTAAAATTGAGAATAAAATTAATTCTAATTATATTAATTGTATAATAAATAATATAAGTGAAATAATTTTACAATGAAACAAATTTAAAAAAAAAACTTCTTAAATTATTTAAATCAAAATAAGTTTTTCTCTGAAAAAACTGTGTATTCAATATTCATTGAAAAATAAAAAATTTATGAAAAATCATAACAAATCATTATATGATGACTTTAACATGATTATTTAAAGAACTAATAAAATTATTTCAAATTAAAAATAAATAATACTAAAATTTAGATTTTAAATAAATCTATATAATGGATGAATGCCCGATTTGAATACAAATAATGATTTTATCCTTTTAACTGGATATTACCAAATAATTTTATATTGATTATATGAAACATGAATGTTGGTCTTCTTAGTATGAAATTATTCCTTCCAAATTAAATACATCAGGGATCAAATTATGATATTCCTCTAAAATATATTTTTATAATAACAAAACATGAAATATATTAAGTACTTACGAAAATCATGGATGCAGGTCCACTCAATAAGAAACTAATCAATATTTATCTTCGACTTTATACATTCCAATTAACCATGGATTTAAGGTTCCATTTTTACTATAGTTGACAAGTCTACAGCTTTTTTTTACTTAAAAAAACATTATCCCTACCCCAAATGAATGATATTTCCTTCAATCATCTATATATATTTTCTTCCTACTCCAATGCATCAATATATAATTTTTAATCCTATATAAAAACCCATCCATTTTATCTACCAATTATTTTACCAATAAAATTATTTCACCTAATAGTTCTGAATAATTGATAATCCACCATTTTACCCTTTCGGTTTACTTACACCACCATCGTGATCCATCGTTCACCTCCAATAGACGGATCGTGCTTTTGGTCCCTACTGGATCTAGCGCTAACCATAATACCCTTATGTGTCTTCTGTAGTTCCACCATTGGTGTTTATATGTAACATGTGGTAGTTCTTGACTCATTTATTTTTGATCTCGCCATTCCTCGTTCTGGATGAATCCATGAAGAATGATTTATTTAATGAAGAATAATTGAGTTTTATGTGTTTTTTGGAAAAAAATTATATATGTCTAGGCGAAAAGGTGTTTGAAAAATATATCTACAAGGTTGTAGGGACCCTTCTACATATCTGTTATGTGGAATGGTTAAAGAGGCCCCTCCACCATTCAGTCAATATAAATTAAATTATTTTAATTATACATGAATGTAAATGGAAAAATATATATGTTTGTATACTATGATATAGATATATTGTGATGGTTTTCTTTTGTTTATAATTATATCACCAATATTTAAGAGTAGGGATGTATTTTTTATGAAATAGATTTTCTAACATGTAAATTAGCTTTTACTTATTTTATATATGATTTCTTTTATTTTCAATTATGTTTTAATTTCTATCCTGTTTTCATATATATCATTTCTTTTAAAAATAAATAATCTGGTCATTTGGGTTCCAATGTATCTTATTAGAAACCACTTATAAAGGGTTTTATTCTACATTTTTTTACATAAATACTAATTTTTTATTTCGTTCTAAAATTTCTATAAAATTAGCAATTATTAAAAATATATTATATGTATATATATTATATATATAAACATTGTGTTGTTATATACTTACTGTAACTTTTTCATTCAATCTTTTAATTCATTTAATTCAATGAAACTCATAAGGCAACTTGACTATTTGAGAATAAAAAAATCTATATTCATGATTCCCTAATTGAATCAATTTCATATATAATCGTGCTATTATAATATTATGTTATGGTCCAGCTTGGATTGAAATGATGTGGTAGAAATAAATGTGTGATATGGATGAAGGGCATGTGAATTATGGATTTTTTTATATCCACCATTTCTATAGGACTGGATGTGCACATAGCTTGACATATTTTTTTAATCTATTCCAGACTATTATTATTATTATTTTACTCCCTTTTTGATTGTGTAATTTTTTATATACAGTTGAAATACAATATAACAATAAATGCTGGAGATCATGTTGAAAATATTCAATTTAGATGGTTTCAATATCATAGGTTAGTTTTACTCTATAATGTTCCAACATCATCAGAATTATATTGAAAATTATATTTTGTATCACAATATATTGTTTTTTCACCATTACAATTGTATTTTTAATCTTTTTTTACATTTCATTCATTTTTTATAAGTTATTATATTTATGGGAATATTTTTATTTTTCGACATCTTTTTAGATTCATAGGTTATGTTTTATGTTTTATATTTTATTAATATTGTACTTATTGTCTATATTTTATATGATTTTATAGATACATATATGAAAATTAATAATACTCCTTATTTTTTAAGCATACATCTTTGAATTCTTATAAAATATAAAATGTGGCTAATATATATATTACAACTAAAATAGTGGATAAACATTTAAAAATGGTTGATAGTAAAAATAATATCTTCATTTTAAAATACATAAAATATATAAATAAACAAGTACAATGACTCTCAATGGTGAGGTTATGTCCCACATTATGGTGTGGGAATGGGAAGCCTGTATCGGGAGCATCGACCATTTCACTATGGTGGAATATAATAATGAGGAGAGGGATGATCCCCAGCCACTAGAAACTCGTATAGAAAAAGATCTGTCTATGTATGAAAGTGAGGATATGTCAACAAAATTTCATCCTATGATCCTAATCCTTATCATACTAGGTCATTATAATGACCTTCCATCATCATTGGGGGAACCACATTGGATTTGAAGGATCTTTCACAATAGCTGGAGGCAAGGAAAATTACTCCCAATAGATGCCCATATAATCTACACCTAAGTAAAACTGTTGATATCATGCCAATACAGGTGGATCACATTACTCTATATGAACATCTCAAATTGATCGAGGCTAGACTGCTAGAGGGATGACCTCTGCCTTTGGAAATGTGAGGCCTCACGTGTATCATGAAATAGTCTATGTTTTCATCATGATGGATCCACATCATTAGAAGATTCTAGAGGAGGATCATGTGAAGGAACCACCACATACTAGGAAGGAAAGTTGGGATGATAGAATATATTTTCCTCTACCACATGATAAACTTGCATCATCCCCAGTGTTGGTGCATCGATCACTTCAAGGCTAGCCACCTCCTCCTCTATTGGATCAGACTTGCGGATAATATTTTATAATTGAGTATACTATAATGTGAATCAAAATGAATTTGAAATTTATTCAATAAATAATGAAGTGGAGATTTTTGGACATACCATATCCTAAATCGCTCTACCATGTTGTGTAATATACAGTATAGACTTTAATATAGACAATGTATCATACTCAACCTCTTGTGATATATAGAATCAAATCATAGGATTGCCCTTGATATGAATTGATGGTCTTCTACCCCATAGGTCGAGATACTGTGCATGTTGCCAGTTCTAGTCAACATGTTACCTTCCCCTCAGCTTCAAGTATTCAGGATCATGTAAATATCTCAATAGAAATGGAATGCGCTGAACATAGTAAAATTGGTGCATTTCTCTATAAGTCTTGTGTCACTCAATAATATGAAACTGAATGAGTGTCACTACACCATAACATCTAGAATTACATAAGTGAAATATGTAGGAAACTAGTCCAATAAAGCCTAGTATGGAATCAATAAAATAAGAAAAAAAGTAAAATATTTAACAAATCTTGTTACACTAAACCAAAAATGATGATATTATGGAATTTGTTTTAGTCAATGATATATTGTATATAATTATCACTTCATGTAGGTGATTACCTAACATTAGTTTGTATTCACCCAACTTGTGTAGCAGTGATATAATGAAACGGTGTGCCTGACTAAACATTTAAAATTCAACTATAAATGTGATAAATAAAAATAATTTAAATTAAATAACTCCAACTAGCATTAGAATAAAATAGAGATTAGTGAATATACCAGCATCCATTCAGAGCGTCATGAATCAAATCTATACACTACTCCAAACCATCAACATCAAGGGAGAGGGAGGGGTTGAACGTGCATTACCACATCTGATGAAGGATAATGCATCCCTTAAGATCCATGTGATAATAGTGGCATGGCATGGTTAATAATAAATAAGTGTAATCTTAGAACGTAGATCCCTATATATATGTCATAGCCTGGTAAAAATCCTTTAGTCTCCCTAGATACATCCTGGGAACATTCATACCTGAGTGATTAGTACATAGTTTCCATCGAATGATCCACAAGATTAAGGAATGGGTACGAAACATGAAAGTATTCTTATCATCATCATGAGGTAAATGTGAAATGTGAATCTCAAGACACATCATAGATATCTACCCTCTATCTATAGAAATATCATTAACCAAAATGTAAATTCCTAGAATATCTATACAATCTCAGCCCAGTTTTCATGGGTGGGTCCAATAACTACATACTCCTATATTGGAAGACCAAGAAGGACTACTACATCCATGAGGGTGATAATTATCTCTACCTCCATAAGTTGGAATTTGTGTGCCTCTGGTCTCCAGCTCTCTAAGAGGGAAGGAAGCAGTTTTTGATCAAATAATGTGAAATCAGTTAATGAAATTCAATTGAATCAATCATTGTGTATGTATGTTATAATGGAATCTAGAGGAGGCATGTGATGATGAAGATGCGCTCGACCTAGCATGGTCTGTCGAAACAAACAGTCCTTTATCATGTAATGTTAAACATGGGTAGACCACATAGTTATTATAATAGAATCCTCTATCTATATTGTGAAAAACAAAATCCATCATAGTTATAAAATGTAAATATAATGTAATAGTTAACATAATGTTATGACTAGTAGAATATAAGAGACCACTTTTTAATTCCCATTTTTTATGATGTTTTTTTCAAATGAAAAGGGAATGTATTCATGTTTATAAAAGTGTATATCTAAAGTTTGTTTAAGATATGTTTTTCCAAAGGAAAGGGATTTTTGTAAGATGTGGTGATATATATATGTAAAAAGTATGACTTATTTATCTAAATGTTTATTATAAAATGTTATTCTTTGTAATTTATGTATTGTTTCTCACATGATGGTATATTTCATGATTATTTTATCACATTTATTCTTTATGATTTATCCATCGATAGTTTGAATTTTCATTCATGTCACATCACATGTACATGTCATATTCTTTTTAATATTAATATTAATTTTAATGGATTATTATTATTTGATAGTAAATGTATTCTGAAATGTTATAAAATTATACAAAATGAATGATGTTATATTTACATATATATAAAAAAACCTAATATCACCATAGGGATAATACATAATTGAGGCTGAGAGTATGAACTAAATCCAGAAATGTTAGGTCATTATTTCTAGTTATGAACATATTGTTGACATATGATGCATCTAAAAATTTCCCCTTTTTCATGAGGCTAGTTATTCTCATTCTGTATCTTTTTAGACTTCGTTCTAGCTTGTTGATGAAACCTATTAAGGTCATCTATAAATATCATCTAGTCATCATGCATTGGGAAATATAGAAACATCCAAAAAGGAAACCATGGTTTATTATAACATCTATAAATGGTGTTTAGTCATTATAGTGGATCACCATATCCATCCAATGATATGTTAAAATATTCACATGCTACTCTATCATGTTCACATAGAAACTGTAATTACTCGATGTTTCCACATTGACATTTTATTGCTTCCAGTAACACCACAATTTTTTAGTGAAACTAAATGTGATGGGGTTCAATCACTCTTGAACAACATATCAATATTCTTCTCAGTAGATAAGGTTCAAATTATAACAATAATCCTCTTCAATTTTATTTTAAATATCTCGTTGATGTAATTTTTTATACCTTATATCGTCTTGAACCCTATTTGAAGATAGTTCTCATATATCAGTGAAGTAATTTACACAACGATGAAATAACTCCTGAACTATGGAAGTTATAGGTAAATCATGTAGCCCCTATAAGACACCACTGATGCACACAATGATTTTTGTGCCCATGTGATTGTACATATTCACCCATTATATTCCCATGTTATATTTTCCTTTTTAATCTGCATCATAAAATCAAAAACTTCAAAACTATATCCTTGATGATTTTTTTGAAACACCTTTCAAAAATTAATTTATAAAGATCATATTATTCCCACAAGTGATCATATTTCATGTAAATTTATTGTATCATAAAATTGAAATACAAATAAATAATAGACATTGAATTTCAATCCCCATGATTTCCTTTTTCATTTGATTAACATGGAATTTTGTTTTAAAAAAGATTGTAGAAATATTTTTGATATTATACTGAGGATTTGAATTTGTTTATCACCATGAATCAAGATCTACATTGATTATCTTATTGATTTTCTGATGCCGATCATATATCAAACAAACACCCTAAATGTATGATATTTTTTTATAAATTTCAAAAAATAACTCTTTGATTACATTTGTTCATCCATATAATATTAAATTCAAATGTAAAAGGTGAATCGAAATAATAATAAATTGAAAAAATGGGAATTTTCCATTGTATATTCCTTATAGAGATTTTCCATCAAACTATATGATCAATTTTTTGAAAAACAATTGTGTAAATATGTGGGAGAAATTCCTTGAACAACAAATGAAATTGATTAAAAAATGGATCATGTCGATTATTTGGAGAGAGATGATCGTTCTTATGCTGATTGAAGACAATAATGTCATTGAGTCTCAATATGGATACCAATTATCACAACACATGAAACATGTTATCCAAATCACCACAGATCATCAAAATTTAATTCTTTTTCACTATCCATGTCTTATTAGATTAAATAATACAACCAACAGTTTTCTTATCCTCTCTTGTACAAGGGATAAAATATCATCTGATCATGTCCTAAACATATCAATAAAAATAGATGGAACAAGTTATGAATAAAATGAAGTGTTATAATGTGTTAGGTTTTGATAAATTCTAGTATGAGCTCCATCAATCATCAATATTATCCACCCTCCAAATGTAATATTCAGAATCACCCTCATACAAAATCTAAAATCATCTGGATATTTATCAAAACATATGATGTATTTTTTATGGCTTGATTTTTGAACAAAATATCATCAGTGACTCTCTATATGAAATCTTTTTACCATGTTTTTAAATGCATCATTACATGGATAATGTCTTCAAACATATAATTATTTTTATTGATCACCAAATATTTCAACTAAAACTCCAAAAATATGTGTTTCTTGTGTCAAAACATTGTAGTCGCATTCTAAAAAACATGTCATTGCTTAGGATGATCATGTGAAGTGTGGTTGCGATTTTATATGGCTAGATGATTATGTCCAACTACTAAATTTCCAAAAACAACCCCCAAATTATCTTGGTTTACATATATATCCAAAATATCATCTTGGTTTTTCTCTTCCACCACATAGGGAGGAGCCTTAATTTTATGTGATATAACATCTTCATCCACTATTGTATGTCTAAAAATTTGTATATTTTCACATTTTTGTTTTACAATAGATAACTCAACAGATAACCCCAACATGTAACCATCGGGCCATTGAGAAAATGAATTTATTCCATGGAGACACTGCTTATTAGAAGCCAATGGAAAACATCATGTCATAGTGTAGATGAGAATTTCAAATTACAAGAGATAGTAGACTTGATCTCTTGATAGTTTATTAGACTTATAGGAAAAATAAATCTATCTTGAAGTCCACATAGGGTTACATAATCTGATGTCATGACCACTGTTGTTTTTTGTGTGCTATAATAAGCTTTATACTCAATTTGAATAAATTCCCTATATTTTTAGAAACAAGAAAACATGACTCTGTACATTAATAATTTTTTATCATGATTTTGATAGTTAAAATAATATTGATAATGAGGGTTGAAAATATAATATTTATGATTCTGAAATTTTAAATAACTTCTTATTTCCTAAAATATGATACTATTATTTCAATATATAAATTTTAATTAAAAATTAATTCACATAATGTTTAGGAAACCGAGTTTCATGAAGATAAAATATAAAATCAGATTCTTCCATGATTAAAAAAAATTATGATAACATAAAGTGAAATGGAAAATAATAAATACAACAAAAAATATTAATTCTTTACAATAGAAAACAAATACCATTTCAATTTTCAATAAAACAAATATTCGATGAGATGATCCTAACATTTGAATAGAATTCTAATCCAGCTTTTTTCAAAGTAGTAGATTAATAACATCTTCAAAATTATTGCACAAAACTTTTGAATTTTCAAAATAATTCATCATTCTAATGACATCATCACCATATGGGGAGGGATATAATTAGATGTCTGAAATAATTTTTGAATTAAAAATCAATGTAAAATCCTTTGTAAGTTGTTATTAATCTACCAGTTGAAAATAAGATAGATTATACATATCTTTTAATGTCAGACTAATCTCATAAAAACAACATTCTGTTGAAATGTTTCATGGTATTTATTGTATGTTTTAAAACATTCATGTGATATTTAGTGGATTTTTTCGTTTCCATTTCACTTTATATGATCATAATTTTTATTTTAACGTGGATAAATGAATTTTTTTTTTGTTTTATCTTCTTTTTTACTTCAGTGAAAAAACATTCTGCAAATAATACATTCAAGGATGGTTTAATATATAATCATTATGATATTAAAATTTTAGAACATCCTGTTATATACTAAAATATGATACTAATGTTTCATAGTACATATTTAAATCATCATGGTCATAATTCATTAGTTTATAAAGAACATGTGAATCATTTAAATCATATCCCCTGAGAGGAAAAAATAAGAATGCATGTTGGCCCAATTTAATGAAATAGTTACCAGTCAAGTCTATCTCAATATGATGTTTTCATGATTAATCCCTAGGTACATCGGTTCTAGATCCACATCCACTTGTAGTATCTATACATGGATTTTATTACTTGGATAACCAAATAATCATATTGGCAAAAAAAATTGAAACATTTTCTTATATCCTTAAATATGACACTATGGTTTTTTAGTACAATTTCCAAATTCCCTAATGCTATGTTCAAAATTTTATTAGGATAATTTGAATCATTTAAAACATATCAACATAAATTTAAAAACTAGCATGAAATAAGGGATAAATCATAGAAATCATGGTATTAACAAATCATATGTGCAGTTAAGCCTATTTCTCATCCAATTTTCCATCTTTCAACCAATTGTTTTCAATGTTAATCATAAGTAAATAATTTTTTAATCATTGGTTCATAATTATATAATCATTAGTTAATCATTGTTTAATAATTATTCAATCATTAGTAAATCATTACTTTATCATTAGTTAATAATTATTTAACTATAATTTTTTCATTAGTCAGTCATTAGATAACCATTAGTTAACCATTAAATAATCAATAGTTAATTCTTAGTTAGTCATTCTTTAATCTTTCAGTATTCATTTAATAATCATTCTTTTATCATTCTTTAATCATTCCTTAATCATTAATTAATAATTATTTTTTTATTCTTTAATAATTATTTAATAATTTGTAAATAATTAGTTAATAAATCATTAATCATGCCTTAATAGTATCTTAATCATTATTTATTCATTACATAATGAATCATTAATCAATCTTTAAAAATTCATCATCCATTAATTAATCAATATTAATCCTTACATATTTAATATTTAATCATTAGTTATTCATTACTTATCCATTTTTAATCATTAGTTAATAATTATTTAATCATTCCTTAAGAAATAGTCAACCATTCAATAATCATTGTACATTCATTCATCAATCATTAGTTAATCGTCTATTAATAATTATTTAACCATAAGATAATCATTAGGTATTCATTACATAATCATTATTTAATAATTATTTAATCAATCTTTAATCTTTAATTAATCATTAGTTATTCATAATGTAATCATAATTTAAATGTACTTAATCATTATATATTCGATCATAAATCATTAGTTATTGAATATTTAAACATTCTATATTCATTATAGAATCATTCATTAATAATTAGTTAATCATTCTTTATTTATTAGATAATAATTATGTAATTATTAATCTATCCTTAATTAATTTTTCCGGAATAATTAGGGAATCATAAGTTAATCATTAGTTATTTGTTATTAGACAAACATTATATATAATCAATAATTAATCCTTTTTTATTAATTAAATATTCATTACATAATCATTAATATTCACAATTGTTATTACTAAACTATATATAATTAAAAAATCTACATAATAAATAAAAAATTTAGAACTACACAAAAAAATTAAATAAATAAATAAAATTAAAATAAATAATACAAAATACCTATAAATTAGGATTTCAGAAATTTCAAGTCAACTTTTAGTCGATTAAACCACCATGCAAAAATTGATTAGTTTAGAGAGAGATAGAGTGGAATCTTGAGGGATAATTTGATTTTGATTTCAAAATTGGGGGTTTCCCATTAATTGGGAGGGAACAACAGCTGTGGGTTCCTCCTTTTGCCTTTATGTTAGGAAAAATTTGGCCAATCATCAGCCTCCATTCGCATTATTTTATGTGAAAGGTGGAAATCGCCACATCTAACATTCCATGAAATTGATCTATATAAATTATAGTAAAAGGTGGTAGTTTGTGTACCATCATTCAATAAATCAGGTCGGAGGAAGAACCTCTTCCACCTTTTCGACACATAATTAAAAAAACTAATGCAGTTGTATTTAAAAAAACATTGAAAAATATAAAAAGCACAAGAAAAACATATATTGTAATATCAGAGGTTTTTATAGTATAATAATTTTTTATATATATTAATATTTATGATTAATATATTAACTTTTACGGTAAATATGACACTTTTTCTAATAGAATACTCAATACTAAACAACAGGTTAATCCAAAATCATACATTGCACACAACATTAAGTTATACCGAAAAATAAAATAATTATTTTATTTTATTAATTCATAGTTAACTTAGAGTTGTTGAAGTGGCAAGAATGGATAAATCTATCTAAAATTTGATGATACATGTTTTATAAATGTTTTTACATTTATCTAATAAATTTTAGAGGATTAAAATAATAATGAATCCAATTTCAAACATAAAATAATATAAAATTTCTAAATGGTTGTTCTCAATCCTTTTAATGGAATTTTTTTTCTAGTTTTTGAAACTTTTAAATGCCCTATTTGTGAAAATAAACTTTTTATTTATAATCATAACATTAAAATTTACTTTGTTTAAAATTTTGGTATTTGTCTGATAAAATTTATATTTTAATGAATACTAAAAAATACTGTATTTTAATTCAAATATTCATTTTCATATAATTTATTTATATAATTATATAGTATTTTAATTTAGAATTAATGTATAATTGGAATTTTTTTCCATATAATCAAGTGTTGTTCATTGGAAGTAATCTCACATTGATATTTACATTAACACATGTCAATCATTGGGTAGTTTTTATTTCATAAAAACATGCTTTCAGGTCTTGACAAACTGAATTAATTTTATAATTAATTAAATAAACTTCTATGCTTAAAATTTTGAAATATGGATTCCGTATTTAGAATTAGAAGGTTTTTTTTATGTAAATATGCACCTTTTCTTTTTGGCCATTATGAATAATAACTCCAGTAATTATTTTTACTTAACATGGTTGAAGGGTAAATCTCATAAATAAGGGTAGAAAATAATATTATAATAATTTAAAATAACCCTAAAACGTGTCCTAGTTCTATTGGATGAGTTATTTCCAACCATGTGCATCCTTAGGCCTATCATTCGGCATTTGGGAGCCACATGGTTGTGAAAATGACATGTTTTAAGAATAAATCTAAGGTAAATAGAAATAAAACAAAAACATGTATCATTTACTAAATAAATATTAATATAGTGTTATATAATGGATATATTTTACTATAAATAGTCACTATAAATATGAAAATATTTCATACATTATGGAATTATATTTATAATTTTTATACATTAAATAAATAAATTTATTTTTGACACAATGATGATGTAGTGATTACCTTATTGATGAATGATTCAAATAAAAGATATTATAAATATTAAAATAAATATAATTTTATTATTTTTATGATATAAACGAATTTTATGTATTTTATTGACATATTATATATGAGATAATAACTTTTTTTAAGGAATAATGTTTTTATGACGTTAACAAAAATCAAATTCTAAATAGTGTCAACATTGACATAAATAAGTTTTTAAAACAAATACTATGTTATTAAATTATATAATAGTCCTCATAGACTAATATTTTTCCAAATGAATTATATAATGTTAGAAATGTCACTAATTACCCACTTGTGTTTCTCATGGGATTTAATGTAACTATAGTAACTATATATTATAAAAATACAAGAAGGCATGGTAACAATTAATGTTTTAACTAACGGTTAAAGCTAAAACATATGGTTAATTTTGTGACCTAAACATATATAAAACCTTTTGGATCAACAGATTTAGACCCATACTCGTATAATCCGTTGAAAATATCACTTTGAAACTATTCTAAATCGAAAATAATTTTATAATAAAATATTATTTCCAGACATTCAAAAAGAGCCCTCCTCCCTCTTATAAATGGGAATCACCTCTACCCAGTTACTCAAACCTTTCAAGACCCTTTTATCATCCATTGAATACTAAAATAATATCCAAAAATACCACCCTTCCTCCTTTAATCCTTAACATGTGAATAATGAAATTTAAGAAATCCTTTTGGCTCAAATCAAAAGAAGTTACACGATTTAAAGGTAACCTCTTCTCTCAAGTTCCTTTATTTTATTTTCCTTCTTCACTCCCTATGTTCTTATTATTCATTGATAAAATAAAAACACTAGTATCATAAATATTCTAGGATTTTTTCATGATATGTATTTTATCTACATTTACACACACCTCTATCTAATGGATACGAACATACTGTTTCTATGTACGGTGAACTACTACCTCAAAAAATGATTATTCATCAATTTTCTCCTTGCACATATCATTGAAGCCATTATGATAAAACTATATTTATATATTTTATATATTATATTAATATTTTCTCTTTTATTCTATAATTTGTATTTAAAAAAAACTATTAGGCTTTTCATAATGTGTAAATATGATAATTTCATTTGAGGAAGTGCGGACTAATGCCACCTGAAAGTGATTTGACTCGTTCATACCATACATGGAATGTATAAATTATTTAATTAATTAAATTATGTAATATATAAAACATAGATATTTTATTTTAATTATAACATTCCTTTGTATCATTTAGTTTTCATTCCTTTAATATTAGAATGAAATGGAAGTAGCGTTCATGCATACGTAATCCCTACCATTTCCATGAACAGTGAATTTCATTTATTTTCACAAAATGTTATGGAATATTATAAATACAAATATAATAGGTATATATGATATTTATATAATGAATAATATTCTGTAGATGTTTTAATTTTGACCTCATTGACAATTTAAATAAAAAAATATTCATTTTCGACTCATGTACCGAATATCGGAAAAACAACTGATATGAACATGAATAATTATGTGATTATTATAACAAGGTTATAAGTGATATAAAAGGAATAATAAAATTGAGTAATGTTTTCAATCAATTATAAATTAACATATGTTGATTATTCAGTAGGAACAAGGAACATACTTGACGATTTGGACTCAATGTTAGAGACATCATCTAAATCTCCTTTTATTGAACCATATTTTGATATATATATATATATATGACGTTATTTTATATGGTGTATAACCAACCCATTTTATTTTTAATTTAAATCAATGTTTTTAAAAATTAATATTTTCGTTATGAATATTTTTTACAAAATAACAAATGGAATGTTTATTTTTAACACACGTGGCGACAACGACCTTTCCACCAACATGGGTATTATTTTATAACTAGGATCCTCTAAAAAATGTAATGTTTATAAAAATAAATTTAATTTCCATATTACTTTTTAGGGTACATGGTAATTGAAAATAATTTTGATATTGGATTGATTATTTCAATATCTTGAACATATATATTCTAATTGCAATGTGGAAATTTGATCTTTCCTTTATAATTGTTTTATGTGTTATTATTATGTTATGGTTCATGAGAATTGTATATGTATATGGGTGTTTCAATGAAAAACTGATGGTAGGTGAGCCCGAGATAGCTCTCCAATGCATTGGGTAACCTGACAGAGGTAAACATTAAGGTTTCCCCTAAGAGATTTAGGGAATATATTGTGATGGGTATTCCAAACATAACCATGAAGGTTACTCCCTATGTACCTATGAATGATAAAATGTCTATATGTTATGGATAAAAATGGTTTCGATTATAAATTATGATTTCTATAAGTTATTCATAAAACTTATTATTCCATTATTTTTTTTAAAGAGCATATGTTTTATGATTAAAAATTATAATTTCATTGATTTGTATGTATTCATGGACTAATGTTTTATTTCCTTATTTTATAACACTTACAATGATTTTTATGATCATCCCATGTTTTTAAAATGTTTTTCACATGGTATAAGGGAGGGTAAGAGAACGTAATAATTCAAAAATATTTTTATCAGGAAATGAATTCTTGTTTTTTAAGGCGTTTTTTATTGTGAAAAAATTGGATAGAGTTGAAGTGTCTACATTGTAATATTTATGATATAATGTAATAATTAATGACTAATTCTCTTAAAATCAAACTTTAAAATGATACTCAATGTGAAAAAATGTAAATTATTGATCAAAAATAATGATTATGTATTGTTTAGGGTTTGCGGCTTATAGTTGGTAAGAGAGGTTGGTTTATATAACATTATGAGTAAGGATATTGTTAAATGAATATCCATAAATTATTTTTACTTTTTGGTAACATTGTAATGATATAGCATTTCAAGATTTAAATTTTTCTTCATCTATGATATGTCTCTGTTCCGAATTGATTTCTATAGTGGAAATATGGCAGCTCTGATGAGACGACATCAATAGGAAAACTACCTTCCAAATTAGCAACCTAAGATAGTCGGAATCATTACTGAATAGTTTGCTGGATTAATGAAATAGTTGACTCGGGATATAATTTTTGGTGGTATCCATGCATGAGATCTACCAAATAAACCAGAAAGGAACATTTCAGTAGTGGATAATTTCATGAGGAATCATCCCTCATCATTCCGAATATCTTTTGAACCTGTGTAATCTTAAGTGTGGATTAAACAACTGGAAAATATTTTTGATGTCATGGGGTGTTCAGAAAATCAAAAGGATAGTCATGTTGTTTACCATTTTGAAGGTGAAGTTGATCAGTTGTTCTTGATAGTCAAAAATATTAAGGACAGTAAAGAGATTGATACTATTTATTGGGATGAATTCAAAGGGTTGTTCCTTATGAAATATTTTCCTAAGGCCGTTTGACATATAATGGAAGAAAAATTCAAGGGAATTGAGGTAGGAGTATGACTTGGTGGCTACTTGTCAAGAAAAATCCACTCGACTGGAAAGGTATGCTCCAAATTTCATATGGGGTCTTCATAGTAAAATAAATCATTTTTACCCCGGATTAAATCCAAAGTATCGAAGGACATTAGCTTCCCGTTAGTTCAAAAGTTATGAATTTTTTTTTGATGTGCAGAGAACGTGATAATTGGGTTTGCCGATGATCATGTGTTTTATAAAGGTTGGGGCTGAAGCTTCAATTTATTATTTAAAGAAAATACCTCTTTAGACTGGGTAGAGGGTGACCCATTACATAGCCTGAAGGCCCAAGACCAAGTTGTAACACCCCAAGCTTCCATGATACGCTTCTCAATCAATAATGCAATAGCTTGCAGTGTACGCAACATCGGGATTCTTACACACCGTGAACAATCAATGTAGCCATTATAAATAGTAATACCCACTTTTTGAAATTATATAAATTTTATATTTCAGAATGGACTTCATTTTTTGATTCGGAATATCGAAATTAGCCTATGTTGAATTTTTGGTATTTTTCCGAGAACTTCCAGTTTTCAATGAATAGTGAAAAATACTTAAAAACAGATTTTTTAAAAATAATAATTAATAGTGATAAATTATACTATTGAGTGGTTTTAAAGTATAATTAGAATATATTTTTACCATTTTATCCATTGGTGGTCATTATAATTAATTTCACTTTGAAATTGAACAAAACCATTGTAAATCTTTTGATATATATTGTTTCTTAAAAACACGCTATTTATTGGGACAACAGGAATTAATTATTAAATTAATTAATTCAACTTATTTTTTTTAGTTTTGTAAAATAGAAATCATTTTTGAATTTGGAATATCAAATATAGCTTATAGTGAATTTTTGGTATTTTTCTGAAAAACATCGAATTTTTACGAATTGTGAAACCACTAAGTGGTAGTTAAAAAAACTGATTTTTCATTTAAATGAAATTTTACCACCTCTATGATTTGAATTTCAAAAATCTGACATACAAAATTTTCATTAGGAAGTAAAATTTGGTTTAATGGGATTAAAATAATTTTTGGTGAATAGTAACTTTTATGTTCTGTTAATAGTGATTAAAGGTAATTAGTGAAATTTAATGTTAAAATAAGATTATAAAAATATAAAAATATCTTGAAACTTGTCCTAACCTTATTGGATGATTCATGGCCGACCAATAAAATCCAGGGCTCACCTTGGGGACCCCATGGAGCCACATGGGTAAGAAAATGACGTTAATAACTTTTTATTTAAAGAAAAAATAAAATTGTCACAAACATGTGTTGTTTTACTAAAACAATTATTACATGGGGTTATATAAGGTAAAATTTAGACTATAAATATTAACTGGAAATATAAAATTATTTCCTACATCATGATATTTTTTTTATAATTTTTAGACATTAAATAAATTAAAATTATTATGACACCATGATAATGCAGCGATTACCTCATTAATTAATGATTGAAATAAAATGAAAAGATAATGTAAAATCTAAGACATGCACTTGTAAAAAACCTATTGGATGAGTAGATTTAGAACCCTTATCACCTCATCCTAGAAATATATAATTGTGGGACTTTTAAAATCTGAAACTCATTATATAATAATGCCACATTTCATGACTTTCCAAGAGTGCCCATGCTCTTCTCTTATAAATGGTCTCCACCTCTACCACCTTATTCACACCATCAAAGCCATTTTTATAGGACAACCTCTGCAAAAATACTCTCTCAACTTCCCTCTCTTACTCGTAGAAGCCTAACTCTAGGCATAAGTCTTCCCAAGGAATCCTTTGGCTCAATTTAAAAAGAGTTACCTGATTTTAAGGTAATGTCTTCTCCTATGTTCATTTGTTTTATTTTGCTTCTCCAACCCCATAAACTTTTTTTATTCATTTATTTTGTAACAACACAAGTATCTTCAATATAATATTATCTTGTTATGAGAATTATTTTATTTACACTTACACATACCTTCATCTAATGGTTATATAACATACTATTTCTGTGGGTGGCGAATTACTGCCTCACAAAACGATGATTGTTTCATATTCATTTAACACCTCTAATGGTGGCCATTAATATGTCACTATATTTATATATGATATATATATTATGTATATGTTTTCCTTATGCTTCTGTATTTTTCATTTATGGCAGACCTTTATGATTTCCATTATGGGTAAATGCGATAATTTCATTTTAGGATGTGCGGACTACCGCCCCCTCAAATTGATTTGAATCATTAATGCCATATGTGGGACGTATAAAGGATGGAGTAAATGATATTATATATGATATTATACTGGAATTAAAATATACATTTATATCATTATGATTTCATTTCATTAAATACAAAATAGAAATGAAAGTAGCGTTCATGCGTACGTACGGCTTACCGTCTCCATGAATGTTGCATTTAATTTATTACCTCTAAATGTAATGTAATTTTATAAATGCATGTATATAATGGATATATATGATATATATTATATCTAAATCATGAATATAATTCCGGATATAATGGATCTCTTACCACATGAACAACTTGTAATTATAAGAATTTTATTTTTAACTCATGTACCACAGATCGACAAAACGACCGTTATTAACTTAAATAACTACATAATGTTAATAACATGGTAATAAGTTATATAAATGGAATAATGAACATGAAAAATGTTCTTAATAAAGTACAAATTAACTCTAGTTTATTATTCAAGAAGTTAAAGAACGATCAAGTCAAGTCGGACACAAGGTAAGGGACTTCGTCTCAATATCCTTTCATTGAGGCATATTTTGTTTTATATACAACTTTATTTTATAGGTTTATAAACCCCATAGACTTCTACATTTATTCAAATGGAATATTTTTTATACGAAGCATTTTACTAAACCACAGAAGGGAATGTTTTTTTTCGTACGTTGGCAGTGACAATTACTTCTCTGTCGCCGTGACCATTATTTGAATTTCGGCTTCCTCTACAAGACACAACCTTTTTAAATGAAAAATAAATACCAAGTTTTAATTTTCTTTTATTTTGGTATTAGAAATGGTTTTGACAGTGATTTTATTATATCAATGTGTTTTATTGATATATTGTTATTGAAATGTGGAAATGATATGTTTCCTTTATGCATGTTTTATGTGATACGATTATGTTATGGTTTATGATATGTTTAAACCTGTTCATATGAGGAATGCATTGGACTTAATAAGTGACAGGTGGAGCCTGCTATAGCTCATCGATGCATCGGTAGGTCTCATGAAACAAACTAGTGTCTTGGCACGAGGCCTTGACAAAATATTATTTGTAGTATTGGCATGAGGCCTTGGCTACGTGGTTATGATAGTCTGACATTATGCATTACATAATTATGAAACTGGTTATTGATATTGAATGTGATTATTCGTCAAGTAAAATATCCATGTGAGTAAGTAAATTGGATTATTTTATTTTACTTTTTCCATATTATGCTGAATTTCATGTTTAAAAGGCTTTTGTTTTAGTTATACATTGCCTTAAATGTTTATGTTTATTTATGAATGATTCCGCAATATTGTTATCTTTACTGGGCATCTGAGCTCACCCCTTTCTTTGTCTTATTTTTCCTAGGATGTGAAGAAATATTTTAGGACTGAACTACAGGGATAGTCTAAGGGGATATGAGTGTGGACTATGGAGACTATGTTATTGTAGTTTTTCACTTTATGATGTAATGTAACATTTATGAATGTATCTAGTGTTTCCAAAGCCACTAAACTAATCGGTCTTTCAATACTTGATCTTTTGTGATCATGCCAATGTTACGTAATAATTCACCAACTCTGGGTAACTGGGGTCGGGCCATTACAGTTGTTATTAGAGGCAGTTTAGTACTAACCTTGGAAGCTAGATTTAGAAAAACTCTAATTAGAGTACATAGCCCTAAGATAGACTTTGAGGATTATTATATAAGAACTTCCTATTTTTTGGTATTATAGAGATTTTGTGAGTTTTCCGAGAAATACATCCCTGTCTGGATACGAGAAGGTAGCGGCAGCTCTGGCACAGATGTACCTAGGGGTAAAACCTGAAAACACCGTTTTGAGCTAGACTCGAATGGGAACTGGTGCACGACAATGGGCCTTGCTGCACTCTTGGTTATGACACTCCCGGGGGATATGCATAGGATAATTCTCATTTTCTTTACAAACCGTTATGAAGGGTTTATGAGTATATACTTCCCCAAAGAATTTTTTTTATGATTATGGATTACATCAATAAACTGTTCAATTTATGTTATGTGTTTTACAAGTATGGAATTATGTATTTTGATTCATGAACTGATCAAGTTTATGACATTGTCTAGAAATGGAACCTAGTGGAAGGAATGGAAACTGTATCAATGCACGCACTCCATGTAGGGATTTCCCTCTTGCTTAAGATAATTATAGTGGAGGTAGTGATACAACTGGTGCTGATCAGTTTATCACCATACTGGGACTACTCACTCAGGTTAATAATAATAACCTTACTTCTATGGAGCACCCTGATCCACAACGTGGAGGATAAATGTTATATCACTTCATGAGGTAAAAACCACCAACATTAAATGGGAGTACAAATCCATTAGTAGCTGAGCAATGGATAAGTTCCCTAGAGAAAGTATTCCATGCCTTGGGGAGTATTGAAAGGGAAAGAGTTATCATGGCAGTTAACCGTCTCACTGGAGATGCTGATTAATGGTGGTCATTGATTCAAAACACAAAACAAGATGAAGAAGTATCTAATATGGAATGGATGGAGTTAAAAGTTCTTTTCTTAGAAAAATACTTCCCCCGTGACCATCGAGCATATATGGAAAGGAAATTTTTGAGTCTGAGACAAACGGAGGATGAGAATGTCGCAAATTATGAGTCTAACATTACAAGGTTAGCGAGGCATGCAGCAGATTATATACGTAACCCAAGAAGTAAGATTGATCGTTTCTTTCATGGGTTATAATCGTTTCTTCTTCAAGACTTAGTCTCAAAATCTTTCTCGCCTTACGAAGATATTGTCTCATGTGCTATCAAGACATAAATGGAATTTTCTAAATCTTATGACAATAAAGTATTGCAAGAGAAGAAGAGAACGGTGGAACAAGAGACAGATAAAGGGAAAAAGGGAAAGAATGATTTTCCATTATGTGATAATTGTGGGAAGAATCACCCTGGTACTTGCCAAAAGGAAATGGGAGTTTTTACAAATGTGGAGAAAAAGGTCAGTTTGCTTGTAATTGCAAAGGAACGAATGATGCTCTGAATGTTGACTGTTATAATTGTAGAGAAATGGGGCATGATGCAAATGAATATCCTAAGAGCCAAGGAAACTTACCTCATAAAAGGCCAAGGGAGTAAGGCCAAGCTTATGTTGTTACTACAGATGAAGTTGAATAATTAATATATATATATATTGGATTCAAGGATTGTATTTTGGATATAAGAATAATGTGATATATAAGGATTGTAATCCAGTACTTTTTGTTTTCATTATGGTTTATATTTTATTAAGGTAATCATATTTTTAGTATGTGACAATAAGAATCATTAATTTGTTTGGGGAATCTGATGTTACAATTGATTTTGGAATTTAGAAACCTTTTAGAGGGAGACTTTGGACAAAAGTATTTTGGATAACTATAAAGGTTGGAATGGATTATATTTTATATTGGATACTATTGTTAAGGTTATTTTTGGATATTTATAAAAATGATAACACACAGACCGTGTGAAAACCCATCAAGTCGGACAAAGCAATAGGAATCGAACCCCCAACCATAGTGCGATTGGGATTTATCGCCTACCACTGGACTTCGTGAAGTCCCTGGAGTGTATAATGTAGTTTTTTTAGGTCTGATAGAGGAATTATAAATTTATTTTTGGAACCCTATACAGTTAGGATAAATAGAATATTTTTGAGTTCTATTACATTTTGGAGTGAAAGATGGGTTTGTGGTAAAAATTTAGTATGGAATTAATGTCTACATGACAAGTAAGTATATTTCCTTACGTTCTTAGTAAATCTCAAAAATAAATTCTTCAACTTTATGAAAGGTAACATAAAACAAAAAATGTTGTTGGTTAACTTTTCCTACTGGGGAATCAAATACCATTTAACCAATCACATGTTTGTGATTTTCTTGTAGTTAACATTCTCTTAATCTGGTTTTCTAGAACTCTCCATCAGACCATGATGGTTTGTTTCTCCTACATATCAATGTTTTCATAGAATCCTAGTATGGGCTATCTCGGGTGACTTTTTTACTTCTATTTCTTTCTTTTAACATTATATTTTTACTATCTCTATTTCTGATATGGGTTTTCCACAATGGTATTTTCTATTTTCAACCTTTTATTTTCAAAGAACAATTTCAAATTGCGAGGACATAATTTATTAAAGGAGGGTAGAATGTAACACCCCAAGCTTCCACGATACGCTTCTCATTCAAAAATGCAATATCTTGAAGTGTACGCAACTTCGAGATTCTAACACACTATGACCAATCAAAGTAGCCGTTACGAATAGTAATACCCACATTTTTAAATTTAATAAATTTTTTATTTCAGAATTGAATTCATTTTTTTATTCGTAATATCAAAATTAGCCTATGTTGAATTTTTGGTATTTTTTCGAGAACTTCCAATTTTCGATGAATAGTGAAAAATATTTAAAAACAACTTTTTTAATAAAAATAATTAATAGTGATAAATTATACTATTGAGTGGTTTTAAAGTATAATTACAATATATTTTTACCATTTTATCCAATGGTGGTCATTAGAATTAATATCACTTTGAAATTGGACCTAAACAATTGTCAATCTTTTGATATATATTGTTTCGTAAAAACACGCTATTTCTTGTGACAGTGGGAATTAATTATTAAGTTAATTAATTCAAATTATATGTTTTTAATTTTGTAAAATAGACATCATTTTTGAATTTAGAATGTCAAATATATCTTAGAGTGAATATTTGATATTTTTTAAAAAAACATCGATTTTTTATGAATAGTGAAACCACTATGTGGTAGTTTAAAAAACTGATTTTTCGTTTAAATGAAATTTTACCACATCTGTGATTTGAAATCCAAAAATCTGACAAACATCATTGTCATTAGTAAGTAAAATTTGGTTCAATGGGATTAAAATAATTTTTGGTGAATAGTAATTTTTAAGTTCTATGAATCGCGATTAAAGGTAATTAGTGAAATTTAAGGTATAAATGATATTATAAGAATATGAAAATATCATGATCCTTGTCCTACAATTATTGTATGAGTCATGGCCTACCATGAAAATCCATGGGTCAACATGGGGACCCCATGTAGCCACTTGGGTATGAAAATGACATTAATAACTTTTTATTTATAGTAAAAATAAAATTGTCACTAACATGTGTTGTTTTACTAAAAAAATTATTACATGGGGTTATATAAGGTAACATTTCAACTATAAATATTAATTGGAAAGATAAAAATATTTCCTACATAATGATAATTTTTTTTAATTTTTAGACATTAAATAAATTTAATTTTTTATGACACCATGATGATGCAGCGATTACCTCATTAATTAATGATTTAATTAAAATGAAAAGATAATGTAAAATCTAAGACCCACACTTGTCAAAAACCTATTTTATGAGTAGATTTCGAACCCTTATCACCTCATCCTCTAAATATATAATTGTCGGACCTTTAAAATCTGAAACTCATTATATAATAATGTAACATTTCATTAATTTCCAAGAGTGACCCTCCTCTCCTCTTATAAAAGGCCCCCATCTCTACATCCTTATTTACACTATCAAAGCCATTTGGCTCAGCTAAAATCTGACCAAACACTCTCTCAACTTCCCTATATTACTCCTAGAGGCCTCTCTTTGGGCAGAAGTCTTCCAAGGAAACCTTTGGCTCAAATCAAAAAGAGTAACCCAATTTTGAGGTAATGTCTTCTCTTATGTTCTTTTGTTTTATTTTTCTTCTCCGACCCCTTAAACTCTTTTTATTCCTTTATTTTGTAACAAAACCAGTATAATCAATATACTAGGATGTTTTTATGAGAAGTATTTGATTTAAATTTTTGCATACCTTAATCTAATGGTTAAATAACATATTCTTTCTATGGGTGGCGAATTACTGCCTCATGAAACGATGATTGTTCAATATTCTTTTAACACCTCTCATGGTGGCCATTAAGATGTAAAAACATTTATATATGATATATATTATGTTTATATTTTCCTTATGCTTCTGTATTTTTCATTTATCGCATACCGTTATGATTTCTATTATGGGTAAACGCGATAATGTCATTTTAGGAAGTGTGGACTACCACCCCCTCAAAGTGATTTGAATCGTTAATGTCATATGTGGGATGTATAAAGGATGGAGTAAATGATATTATATATGATATTATATTAGAATTATAATATTCATTTATACCATTATTATTTTATTCCATTAAATAAGAAATAGAATTGAGAGTAGTGTTCATGCGTACGTACGGCTTACCGTCCCCATGAACGGTGCATTTCATTTCATAACTCTAAATTTTATGTAATATTATAAATGCATGTATATACTAGATATATATGATATATATTATATCAACATCATGAATATTATTCTAGATATAAATGATATTTTACCATGTGAACAACTTGTTATTATAAGAAGTTTATTTTTCAACTCAAGTACCAAAGATCGACAAAACGACCATTATTAACATAAATAATTACATAATGTTCATAACATGGTAATAAGTGATATAAAAGGAATAATGAACTTGAGAAGGTTTCTTAAGAAAGTATAAATTATCCCTAGTTTATTATTCAGGAGGTTAAAGAATGATCGAGTCAAGTCAGACATGAGGTAAGGGACTCCGTCTCAATCTCCTTTCCTTAAGGCATATTTTGTTTTATATTCAACTTTATTTTATACGGTGTATAAACCCCTTTGACTTTTACATTTATTCAAAAAGAATATTTTTTATAAAAATTGTTTTACTAAATGACAAAAGGGAATGTTTTTTTATCTTACCTATGCGGTGACAACGACTTCTCCGCCGCCGTGACTATTATTTGAGTTTCGGATTCCTCTACAAGCCATAACATTTTTTAATAAAAAATAATTACCATGTTTTAATTTTCTTTTATTTTTTTATTGAAAATTGTTTTGACAGTGTTTTTATTATATCAATGTGTTGTATTCATATATTGTGATTGAAATGTGGAAATTTTATATTTCCTTTATGCATGTTTTATGTGATACGATTATGTTATAGTTTATGATATGTTTAAAGCTATACATATGAGGAATGAAATGGACATAATAAGTGACGGGTGGAGCCCTCTATAGCTCCTTGATGCATCAGTAGGTCTCATGAGACAAACTATTGTCTTGGCTTGAGTCATTGACAAAATCTTATTTATTGTCTTGGCAGGAGGCCTTGGATACGTGGTTATGATAGTCTGGTATTATTCATTCCATCATTATGAAAGTGGTTATTGATATTGCATGTGATTATTCGACCAGTAGAATATCCATGTGAGTAAGTAAATGGCATTATTTTATTTTACTTTTTCCATATTATGCATAATTTCAAGTTTAAAAGGCATTTGTTTTAGTTATACATTGCCTTAAATATTTATGTGTATTTATGAATGTTTCTGCTATATTGTTATTCTTGTTGAGCATCTAAGCTCACCCCTTTCTATGTTTTATTTTTCCCCAGATGCGAAAAAAATATTTTATGAATGACCTGCAGGGATAGTCTGAAGGGGATATGAGTGTGGACTATGGAGACTATGTAATTTTAGTTTCTCACTTTACGATGTACTATAAAATTTATGAATATATCTAGTGTTTCCAAGGCTACTAAACTAATCGTTCTTTCGAGACATTATATTTTGTGATCATGCCAATGTTACATATTAATGCACTGACTCCGGGTAACTGGGGACGGGTCATTACACTAGTGGCCTGAATACAAGGCTTGAAAGACCATTTTTGGCCCGATGGACCCCTCAGTGAGTAGTATTGCTACAGTACCTGCACTGCTGTAGTTACTACTACAGTACCACCGCCGCTACAGCTCCTGCTACAGTCCCTCTATCGCTACAGTGTCGCTGCTGCTACAGTACCATGGAATTTCTCCCCTGACTGGATATGATCCTGAGTCTTTTGGATGTCATGAAATAGCATGTACCACTAGGGTACAGGCTCGTTGGCACTGACGATCAGGTGTTTCTTAAAAAAATAGAATAACAGGTAGGGGTGGCCTAAAAAAGGGAAGGACTCTTCAAAAAAAAGAAAAATGGTAAGAAACTAAAGATTACAGTTTGTGAAAATTGTGGTAAAAATAACAATGGTGAATTCATTTGGAATTCTTGTTTGTTCTTCCAATTTTGTAAAATGGGACATAAGGCTCATAATTTCACGAGAAAATATTAGGGTAGTGGTAAGACAAAATATAATTAATAGTAAATAAAATGGTTTAAGTACAATGAATATTTTCATTATGGAAATTACTGTCCATTGAAAAACTCAAATGATGGGAAGCAACAAGACTACAAGCAAAAATTTGTGTTGAATTCCTTTGCAAAAACATCAGTAGATGTTGGTACATCAATTTAATTCATATCAGGTACATTTTTTATTAATTACATTATTCCAATGTATTGTTTGATTTTAGGTCTACAGATTATTTCATTTTTGGGAAATTTTCTATTAAATTCTGAATTCCATCTAATGATATTAATCTTGATCTTGTGGTAAAAACACCTATGGAAAATTTTATGGCAAAAGGAAATCATAAGAACCTTCAAGTCCTTATGTGCTGAAAGAATCTACCTGAAATCATTATTGTTTTTTATCTAGTAGAGTTTGATGTTATTTTGGGTATGGATTGGATTCCATTTATTGTGTTATGATTGACTGCAGATCTAAAGAGGTTTATTTTCAGAAATAATTTCATATTTTTTACAATAATGAACTCTTAATTTTTATAACATATCTGGAAGAGAAGAAACTAGTAAATTTTTGAAATAAATGTTAGCTTGCACATATAGTTGAAAATAAAGGAACTGTTCAGATTAATGATTTTATAGTGCTCAACGAGTATCATGATGTTTTTTCTGGTGAGTTTCCTAGTATAATACCCGATTGGAAAGTTGAATTTTCTATTGACTTGGTTATTGAAGCTAATACAATTTCAAAAAACCCTCATCGAACAGAAAATTTGATATTTTAGAATTAATGAATAAATCACAGGAGTTAATAGAAAATGGTTTCATTCAACCTAGAACATCACCATGGGGTGCTTCTATCATATTTTTAAAAAATAAATATAATTCAGTGTGAATTTTCTTCCATTATAGAGCATTGAATAACTTCACTTTTAAGAACAAGTATCAATTTCTTCATATCGATGATTTGTTTGATCCGCACAAGGGAGCTCATTTTTTTAATGATTTCCTTGAGGTTGGGGTTCCATTAGTCTAATGTAAAGGAAAAAGACATTCCAAATACCGCATTTCATACTGGAGATGGCTATTATGATATTGTAGTTATTTCTTTTGGGTTAACCAATATAGAAGCTTTATTCATTGACTATATGAATATAATTTTCCGTGACTTATTGGATATGATTGTGGTTGTGTTTATTGGTTCTATTTTGGTATATTCTAATTGTAAAGAGGATCATGAATGTCATTTCATGGATTTCATTCAAAACATAAAAGAAAAGTAACTGTTTGGGAAATTCAGCATGTGTGATTTTTGGTCACAACAAATTTCATTCCTTGGTCACATTGTTTATAAAGATCGTATAACGGTTGATCCCACTAATCCTAATGTTGTTGACGAATATCCAAGACCCACAAATATAACTGAGATTCATTGTTTTCTTGGTTTTGAAGGTTATTATCATAGGAATGTTGAAATTTCATTACGGTTATCTAGCCGAGTGACTAAGTTAACTTGAAAAGGTTTTAAGTTCATCTTTGTAAAAGATTGTGTTGAATTTTTTGATGAATTGAAATGAAGATTGGTGAATGCTCTAGTTTTGGAAGTACATTCCCAGAATTGTGAATTTTCTATCTATAGTGATGTATCTTTGAAAGTACATGGTTGTTTCTTAATGATGAATTATTAGGTAATTTCTTATGATTCATGATATTTGAAAAATAATGAGTAAATTACCCTACATATTATATTGAATTAGATGTTGTTGTTTCTGTTTTAAAATTTTGGATGCATCATTTTTTATAGTGTGAATTGTGAAATATATACTGATCACAAAAGTTTTTTTTGTACATATTCACTCAAAAAAATTTAAATATGAGGTAGAGTAGATGGGTGGAACTAATCAAGGATTATGATTGTATGATTCATTACCATACATGAAAGGAAAATAATGTGGAAAACTATTTGAATCGAAAGAGAAATGTTGTATTAACCAGTATTCGTTTGGAATGAAATCCTTTGGTTTTTGATTTGATGAATTTTGGAAGGGAAGTTGTTGGTATATAGAATTCCTCTATTTTTTCTAGAGATAGGGAAATCATCTTTATCAGACAGAATTATGAAATTACAGAAAGAAGTTAACGAGTTATAGAAAAGGTAATAATTGGGATAAAAGGTTAAGCAACCTGAATTTAACATTGATAAAAACTATGTTTTGATGTTTGAAAAGTTATTATGTGTGACTTAAGATTCATAGTTGGAGAAAGATTTATTATGATAAGCATAAAGTTTTCTGTTTTCAGTTCTTCCTAGAAGTAATAAGATGTATAGATATCTTTAGGAGTATTATTATTGGGATGGAATGAAAATATATATTGGGGAATTTACCTTGAGATGTCTGATTTTTCAATAGTTTAAGGTAGATCTTATGTTATAGAATGGGATGCTCATCCATTTCTAGTGCCATAGTGGAAATGAGAAAATGTGTTCATGGATTTCAAAGTGGGATTACCATAGACTTCTTGAGGTATCAATGCAATCTGGGTTATTGTCGACCAATTGACTACATATTCTCATTTTATTTCTACTCATGTTGCTTTATCTCAATATCATATTTATTTATTGTATATTAAATATATAGCTAGGATACATGGTTTTCCCCTATGTATTATATCTGATCGGGATCTTAGGTTCAAGTCTATCTTTTGGAAGGGTCTTCGATCATCATTGGGTACTTAATTAAATTTTAGTTAAAGCCTAGTCATTGTATTAGTGGTAATGAATATAATGAACTAAAATATTATTATGCATGTTTTTTTAAATTTTTAAATTTATCCAATAAATTCTAGAGTCTTAAAATAAGTATGAATCTGATTTTAAGGAAAAAAAATACTCTACTATTTTTAAAATGTCGTTTTACTGACTTTTGATAGTAAACCCATTTTAAATCTTGTTTATTTCAATTTTATTTGTTCTATATGTCAAAATAAACTTCTTCTTTATAAGGGTAACATCAAAATTTACTTTGTGGAAATTGTTGTATTTTTCTGATAAAATTCATATTTTAATGAATAGTGAAAAATACTGCATTTTATTTCTAAACATCCTTTTCACATAATTTATTTATATTGTTAGATAGTTATTTTAATTGATTTAAGTACAATTGGATTCTTTTTTATCATTTAATCCAATTTTAGTCATTAAAAGTAATTTCACATTGAAATTGAACACAAACAAATGTCAATCATTTGGTAGTTTTTACTTCATAAAAATAAGATTCCAGGTTTCTACAGCGGGAATTAATTTAAAATTAATTAATAAAAAATTTTAATTTTTAATTTTTAAAAATGAATATAATATTTGTAATCATAAGGTCCAAATTTTTTAAATATTCATTAATTATTTTTAGAGATTATGAATAGTAACTTCATTAATTATTTTAATATACCATGGTTAACAGGAAAATCGTGTAAATAAGGGTAAAAATAATATTGTAATAATATAAAACTACCCTAAAACATTTCCTAATCCTATTGGATGAGTTATTTCTTACCATTTTCATCATTAGGAAGAACATTTGTCATTTGGGAGAAAATTGGGTGAGAATATGACATGTTATAAGAATTAATTTAAGGTAAAGAGAAATATAACATAAACACGTATATTTTAATAAGGAAATTTTAATATTGCATAATATAACTGATATATTTGACTTTAAATAGTAAATTTAATGATAAAAATATTTTTGACATCATGGTATTTTATTTATACTTTTTATACTTTAAATCATCAAATTTATTTATGACACAACGATGATGTAGTGATTACCTTATTATTGAATGATTCAAATAAATGATAATATAATTATTAAAATAAATTTAAATTGATTACATTTATATCATCCATGAATTTTTTGTTTGATATTGGCATATAATCCTTGATTTGATGCATTTGTTTTTAGGGAATCATGTTTTTATGACTTTAACAAAAACCAATTACTAAATAGTCTCACAATTGACATAAATGAGTTTTTAAAACAAGTAATATTTTATTAATTGATATAATAGTCTTTAAAAGCTAATATTTGGAAAACTATATTGTATAATGATAAAAAATTTATTATAAATCCAAATTGTGGTCATATTGTCATTTTATTGTAACTATAATAACTATATATTATGAAAATACAAGAAGACATGGTAAGAGATAATGTTTTTAACTAAGTGTTAATGCTAGTATATACGGTTAATTGTTTGACGTAAACATCAATAAAACCAATTATTTGAGATTATTTCAACCCATAGTCATCTTATCCTAGAAATATATCACTTTATAACTATTAAAATTATAAAATCATTTTATAATAAAATAATATTTCACGACATTCCTAAAGTTCCCCTCCTCCATCTTATAAAAGGGAATCACCTCTCGCCACCTACTCACACCTATCATGCCCCTTGGATCGTCCAAATTATGTCAAATAATAGCCCAAAATGTCTTCCTTCCTCCTATATGCCATATATTTCGTATATGAAATTCATGAAATCAATTTGGCTCATATCAAAATAAGTAACCCAATTTAGAGTTACTTTTTCTCTCTCAAGTTCCTTTCTTTTATTTTCTTTTCTCACTCCCATTGATATTCTTATTATATGATTACATAAAAAACCAGTATAAAAAATATTCTATGATGTTTTTATTAGAATTATTCTAACATCACTTACACACACCTCCATCTAATGGATACAAACATTCTATTTCTGTGTACGATGAATTACTGGCTCACGAAACGATGATCGTTCAATTTTCTCCTACCACCTCTCATGGTTCCAATTTTGATGCCACTTTATTTATGTAATTTATATATTATATGTATATTTTATATATTCTTCTGTAATTTTTATTTAAAACATACCTTTATGTTTTCCATAATGTGTAAATATAATAATTTCATTTGAGTAATTGCGGACTACTACCCCCTCAAGGTGATATGACTCATTAATGCCATACGTGGAACATATAAAGGATTTAATTAATGAACATATGTAACATATATAACATATATATTATAGTATAATTATAAAAAACCTATGTATAGTTTATTTTTCATTCCTTTTATGTGACCGAGAAATGAATGTTGTGTTCATGTGTATGTATGGTCTATCATATCCATGAACGAGGCATTTCATTCCTCACATAAAAATGTTATGGACTATTATAAATACATATATACTGGATATATATGATATTTAAATCATCAATAAAATTCTACATATGATATTATTTTTACCACATGGACAATTAGCACCAATATAATTTTATTTTTGAGTCAAGTACTGAATATCAACAAAACGACTGATATGAACATGAATAATTCAATGATTGTTATAAAAAGTTAGTAAGTTATATAACTGAAAAAATAAACATGATTATGGTTCTAAGAAATTTATAAATTAACTTATGTTCATTATTCCTGATCAATAAGGAACATACATGAAAATTTTGACTCAATGTATGGGACTTCATCTCAATCTCCTTTCATTGAGGAATATTTTTATTTATATAAGACATTATTTTATATGATATATAATCATCCACTTTGACTTTTAATTTCATTCAATGATTTTTACAAGGGCTATATTCTTTAAGAAACATATTACTAAACAATAAATGGAATGTTTCTTTTTAAGGTACATGGCGACAACGACAATTCTTACGTAACGATCATTATTTGATATCTATCTTCCTATAAAAGCTATAATGTTTTTAAAATGAAATGTAAATAGAATATTCCTTTTTTGGGTATTTTGGTAATGAAAATGGTTTTTAAAATGGATTGATTGTCTATATATCTTGAACTTATATCTTGTGATTGTAATGTGGAAATTTTATCTTTCCATTATGCTTATTTTACGTGTTGTGATTATGTTAGGGTTCTTTGGAATTATTTACGTGTATTTGTGGTTACATGATAAATTGATGGTGGGTGAGCCCGAGATAGATATCCAATGCATTGGGTGATGTGATAGAGGTAAATTTTAAGGATTATCCTAAGTTATTTTTTGAATATACTATGATGGGTATTTCAAACATAACCATAAGGCTACATTCTATGTAGCTGTGAATGATACAGTGTAAGTATATTATGGATGCCACATGATACCGTTATGATTTCAGATTTCTATGATTTATTCATAGATCTTATTATTTAATGAGGTATATTAAAGAGCTTTTGTATTATTAGTGAAATGTATGATTTCATTTATTTGTCTGTATTCATGGACTAATGTTTTCATTCCATATTTTATAACCCTTTCTGAGTGTTTTATTTGCATCCCATTTTTTTGAAATGTTTTTCACATGTTATAATAATGAGTAAGATAATGGATGAATTAAAGAAGATTTTTTTCAAGAAACTATTTTTGGTTTTTAAGGCATTTCATTGTTGTGAAAAAACATGGATAGATTAAAATTTTATACACTGTAATATTAGATAAATAATGTAATAGTTATGGACTAAATTTCATATAATATAAACCTGAAAATATTTTCAATTTGAAGGAAATAAAATTCTTCATGAAAAATCATGATTATTTAATGTTTAAGGTTGTGGCCTTATATATCTCTAACCACTTCTTCCATTGAATAGGATGAAAAAATCGTGAGACACCAGCCATCAAACCTAACACCATTGATCATAAATTTTGTTATTGTAGATGATCCATGCCCATATGTCATTTTACCCTCTCTATTTGTGTAGTGATGATGCTTCAACACCAGATATCTCTGTCACCACATATATGATTTCTTCATTGACCAAGGGTAACCTAATCCCTTAGTTTACAAATCCACATACATCGTAGGACACTTATGACCAATGAATAATCCTCTTTCTTCCCCAATATCCTCCTATGTGGGTGAAACCCTGAACTAAGGTTCATTCCGATGAGAAGAACAACCATGAGTGGCTTGTAGAAGACATAACAATAAAATAAAATAACTAATCTACACAAATATTAATAAATGAAAATATAAAATATATATATAATTATATAATTATATAATATTTATATTATAAATTTTATAGTATTAATAATAATAATATATATTTTTTCATTATAATGTATATTTTTTTAATTAAAACAACAATAACAAGGATTATTGAATAAAATTGTAAATTTTTATATTTATTTCTACTATATTAATATTAATATTTTATATATTTTAAAAAGATATGTTTCAATAAAAATTTTATTAATAAATTCATATCAACTATTTACTATTTTTTATACATAATGAAGCCTCGTTTGTGTCCATATTCCATTAGAGGATTGCCTGCATTTTCCTAGAAGGTATATGAAAATTTATTGAGAAAGTGGCCTATTTCACTAGGAAAAGTGGCATGTGAATAGATCAGAAGTTTAGGATGACCTAATTCAGTGATGTACATCAATTATGAATTATTTTACTAAATAAAATAAGTTAATATTGAGACAATAGAATCTGATATCCTAGTAATTGGATGATAGAGACGAATTTTGGAAACACTATTGAGCCATGTGCTACATATTTCTTGGAAAGTGATGTGGAATTCATCATTGGAAGAATGCTGAAGATGAAGCAATAGGGATTAATAATTTTACATTGATAAAAGGAATCCTTATATCTATCTATTTTTGTTCCTCTTTATTTATATTTCATTTGGTTCAATATTGTTTCATGATTTGATAATCAACTACTATGAATTTCTAGTGAAATATATTTTTTTGGCAGGGTTTTTACTTCTTGAAAACATTATTTTTCTTCATTATAATGTTTTAGTTATATTGATTAAATTTTTAAAGTTTTTTTATTCTTTATATTAGGATTACTATCATCTGTGTTTTTTAGAGATATTGATAGTGATGATGATTCATCAAATTCATTACTATTGGATGATTCTGGATGTGATGACCTCTAATAATCATTCTGAAGAATGTTGTTATCCTAGAAATGAGGTTGACATAAATTTCATGAAGAACATCTTGAAATTAATTTCTCGTGAATGATGAATAATTTTTTTAAATCATAATAATGAATTTACCCTATACTTTCTTAATTCTACTTAATGTTCTCAATATCTTTCTAGAACCCCATTATTATTTTTACTCCCTCATTTATGACTTATTTTTTCTTATTCTAATTTAATAAAATGAATATATAAGTATCCTTTCAAATCATTTCCCTTATTTTTTCAATATAACAAATTTTTAGTAATCCATTATAACAGTCGCACACATTCACTTAGTTTCGACCCCTCTTGACACCATCCATGTGTGTAGTATGAGTAATAAAATTTCTATTTTTCACATAATGAAAAGCCTTCATGTGATTTTTTTCAGATCAATCCTTATTTTTTCAAGATACTCATATATTTCATAATATATCATAATATCATAAATAAACACAACCATTAACATAATCAGGTATTCCTGAAAAACTGATTTAATAATTTCCATTAATACATCAAGATTATATTTCAATACAAAGAAACTAACCCAAAACTAATAATTACGATATATAGTATGATTTTTTATTTGAATTTCAAACTCCTTCAAATTTAACTTATTTACGAAAAACTATTAATTATCCTCTAAAAAATAAGATCCCAAAATTTTAAAAAACAATTCATTCAACTAAGGATGAAAATAGTTATTCATAATAGTAATGTTTTTTTGAAGCACTATAATATATTAATCTAATCATAGATGAATTATTGAATTTAAAAAATAATATAGGATCACCCAATGAATAATTTAGTGGATTAATTAATAATTTATCAATGAAATCATATCAAAAAACTTGTTGTAATAATGTTTTAATTTAGCCATATAATAAAGGGGTATTAATATTAGATTATTATCAGACAGTACGTCAATAGAAAATTCAATATACTGATCTTTCAGAATACTTGGTAACTCTTAAATAAACACATAAAAATATTCATTCCAAATAGAGACATCATTGATTTGAATAGTCCCACTCTTCTCCAAAATATGTGGAAGATAACTTTCAATTACCTCTTTTAATAATTTTTATGCTTATTGATTTTTCATAAAGGGTATGAATTCATTAATTTGTATAATATAAATATAATTTTGAAAAATAAAATCATTAGAACTAAAAGAAATCATAGTATGTCAATAAGAAATTCAATATATACCTAGAAAGAACATAGATCACTACATGTGGTAGGACAATAATATTTGTTTGAATATACATTATATATAAAAAATAGAAACATTATTATAATTGTTTTTTCCTAAATACATAACTCATCTAATTTGAATAATTCTTTAGGATTTTTTAAATGATGTGAAATTTATAATTTATCATAAAATTTCATATAAATGATTGATTTAATAAACCATAATGATAAAATAGTTTTGATTATTCTTCGTAAACATTTATTATACATGAATTATTATCCCATGATTTTCCAACATCTTCGGATGTAGTATCAATGAATTAAGACACTCATTTTTGCTTCTAATATTGATGAATACCATCCTTTATTCCTATTTCTGTACATTTGCTCATATAATTAATCATATAATCATGATTAAAGAATCTTCTCAATGATTTTTCATTATTTTTATAACCATTTTATTCACAATAATGTGTCACCTGTCCAATATATTAAAATAGGATGCAATTATAAAATTTTATAATACATTTCCTTGGGATCATATTACCACACATATTAAAAAATATAATATTAATTTTCATTTCATCAGATTTTTTTAATGGATAATTCCCTAATGCCTACCATCTAGAAATTTTAATACTTGTATTCTTATAATACATGATCATTCAAAAAATCCATTTTGAATTTCATGGAATAAAAAAAATTCATAATATAAATATTCATTAGAGTCCGATAAACATCTATATGTTGGATATCATCTTGAGTAAAAATGGAAAATATTACTATAAATATGATAGATAATATTTTCTATGCACATCTCTAATCGGTTGATATTTTCTTCCTAAATGGTCACTAAATCAAACACATTTTATCTCTGTTACAATAATTCTTTTTTATCCATTTCCAAAAACACATATTAATAATTTTCCGAAGTAAAATATTTTGAGATTCCTCTAATTCCATTGAGTCAAACTCTTCTCTTTATCAGATATTCTTAACAATTGAACTACATGAGTAAACGTCCCCTTCAAAAAAAAATAAGAAGAATATATTTTTTATGTTCTAAACAACCCCTAACAATGTGTATCTTCTCAATGGATAAAACCCATAATTCATCTATCATAAGGTCATATGATCCACTAAATTTTAAAGGGTGTTGTTCCTTGAAATTTTCAACTTTAGAAATGCTTCTTTATGGTGAAAATTGTTTCTAAATCATGTGGAATACAATAAAATTTATAGCCACATTCAATAAAAACATCACAATAATAAACAATTATATTATAATTCCTATACTTCTAGGATCCTATCTTTGAAGGATATTTTCAACGTAGCTCATTTTTACTATAGATTCAAATTTAAAATTAGTAAAATTAATTCTAAATAGAAATATTACTGATTAATAAATAATTTAATGTCATGATAACCATATATTGGAATTTATTGAGGGAACTTACATATATAATATTATATTTTGAATTTATCTACCCCCTCAAATACTAACTTTATATAATAAATCCTTTATCAATACAATTTTTTTTAACCATGAATTAATTTTCTTTCATTCCCAATTATCATTTTAGGTATATAATTTTATAGGAATGGTTTGTAAATATTAAATAAAATCCCTTACAGTACGAGTCAGCTACTTCCTCTTAGTATAAATTTTATCCAGTACAAGATAGTAATGATGAAACAAATTTTCTATTCATAAATAATATTTATGATTCTCAACATGATATATACTTTTTTATAAATTGTCCTTAAAAACAATGAAATATTTATAAAAAATTTGGATAAGAAGAAAACATTTTAATACATATATTTAATGGAATATAAAAAATAAATATTTCAATCTTAAAACCATGATTCCAAAAAAGAGTTTTTTTTTAACATAATAAAAAATTATCCAAAATAATTATTTACGTACTCAAGAAATCATCATTAATACCCAAATGGGTTCATATTTTTTTAGAATAAATCATTGTAAAAAAATTAGAATCATGGTTATTTCATAGAGACTTCTAGAACACATGAATAAAAAAATTCCTCGAATAATTCATTTCTACCCTAAAAAATGAATAATCAATGTTTTTTAAAAATATATCATGTATACTGTTGGGAAAACATATACATGATTAATTTATAAATTTTTCAATGAATATGATGGAAACAAAGGAATTATTATTTATTCATTAAAAAATGATGAATATATCCTGAATATAATATTATTATTATTTTAAACACATTTATACGACATCCATGTGATGTCATCATGAAAATAGAATATTGTCACTTCGTGGATGTAGTAATCCACAAATACACTAAAACATTTTAATTAGTAAATAATGGATGTAGATATAAGAAATATTATTATATAAAATTATACTAGAATGATAAATATGATCTTAATATCATATATATATATATATATTTAATAAATAATTATAACTTGCAATGATACGTAGTGAGGGAAATTGTATTACATCAATTTGAAAGGAAGTATTTTTCAATACACACGAACGATGAATTTATCTCCCATCTTATAAATGAATGGGATTGATATTGGTTATTAAATTTTTATAACACATATAATTATAGGTAATATACATGTTATATTCTTTCAAAATGAATGTGGATGATTTTAATGGACTATAATAATAAATAAATTAAATAAATATATTAACAAATATACATCTTATTCAGATAACCAATTTTGGTTAAAACCTAATGACATCATTGGTTTGGTTTTTGATGAATATATCACCACTAGTATGTGGGGATGGATTTTATAATGTTATTTTGGTCATATATTTTAGATATATAGTGTTAAAAAATTTATAGGATAAAATGATAGTTGCTTCCCTTTTAAATGTGAGGGGAGGGGAAATCTTTGGATAACTTAAATTATTAACTAAATATAAATAAATTTTCTTTTAAAAATTCGAAAAGTAATAATATTTTGATGATAATATCAAGATGAGAAAAAATATTATCATATAATTAATTTGTACTTTTTTGGTGATATTTTCAACATTATATATTTGTCTTCACCCCTAATTAACGATTTGGATGATTACCAAAATACCTATATTGTTTACTCACTATAGGTCATTAAAATTAAATTAATTGGAAAATTGTGGTATAAATGAACTATGTTCGATATATTCAGCAATACATAGTTCACCATTACTAATATATCATATTTACAAAAATGATATTATTTTAAAAAATAATTACTAATATAAAATATAATTAATGACATCTTGGGAACTATTCATTTATCATGATCTAAAAACAGAAATATTAAAATTGAATTATAAAATAAAAAATTCACATATCCAAAATATATTATATTTATATATTAATTTTTGATATATTAAAACCCTAATAACTACATTTATTGTTTTTGAACTCATTTATATTATTTTCGTATTCTAAGAAAAGAACTATTTCAGCATTGAAGAAGCAAATAACACAATTTTATCATTGATAAAAAAATTCCACGATGATTGTTATTATTATTATTTCTTCTAACATTTTATAACTAAATATAACCCTTTATATTACTTATTAAAAAACATATAGATAATAAACCAAGAGAGTGATATTTATATATTATCCATTATAATATCATATATAATAGTCTCTATAAATTGTATTTGGAATGAAATTATCACATTTATAACGATTAATGTTCATGGTTAAAAATTACATATAAAATAAAAAATATATTTTAGAGTTGTTTCCCTAATCAGATTAATCTAAGACCTAATTACAATAATTACACAGGCCGTGTTGATGCTTATTTATTATAGTTAAACATCATAACTATCAAAAAAATTAATAAAACCATTTTAAATTGAATTAATTGTTGTGATTTCAAATATATATTTCATTTTTTTAAATTCAATTAATATAAATAATGGAGTCTTATTTATAATTAATACTTCAAAAGGTGAAAAATTTCAGTTTTCAAAAAAAAAAAATTAATTTCAGATGTCATAAAATAGATTATTGACAATAACACATAACTAATGTTAGTATAAAATAATATTATACAATTGAATCGTAGTGAATTTTTTACATGAAGATAAATGTATAAATAAAAACAATATTTTTCATTAATCAATAAAATACCAAATAGTTCATGATATTCCCAAATATTCATCCTCAGATTATTTTTTAATAATGAATTTGAATATTATTTCAATTTTTTTAATTAAAATTAGATAATTTTAAAATATAAAATTTAAATAATAACATATAATACATAAAAAAAATTATTATAAATTATTATTTTTTCCATTTGACTAATAGTTACCCAATATTCCTATAAGGAATATTACACAACAGAATATAATTTATTAAAATTAATAATACCTGGAAATTATTTTTCATAACACTACCTGAGATTTTACATAATGGAATATAATAAAAAATACTATTCTTATTTTTTAGAGGGTTATATGGTCGAGCCTGGTTTTATGATTGTGAAGGACTCATGAACGTATCATTCAATATAAATTAGATGGAATTTAAAATAAATATCAATAAAATAGATGTTTTCGATGAAATTCATTTGGATGGTATATTTTTGGTTGTTTCTCACACAACAAAAAATGTGTTTGGAATCATTGTAAAATCATAGGCTGAAAAATACCTCATTATATCATTTTAATAACATTTAATATGACTCATAGTCTACCTAAATCATGAAATATATTTCAGTTTGTAGAGTCCTTTATCCATAAGATAAAATTATATAAGGATACGAAAATGGTAACATGAATTTGTGTCTCATATTTTCATTATAATATGTAGATATTTAATTTACTGATTATTATTTGGAGTAATATAGAAGTAATATGATCTCATATGGTGATGATGAATTTTTTCATAAATAATTATTTTATAATAACGGTGTCAAAACATTTATTAAGGAATATGTTTTGATTATTTGAGCATTCCTAGTAAAAAATGAAATTTTTTCCCAGTTAAGAGTCAATAACAAAGATGATCCTTTTCTAAAATTACTATTATCTTTTATTATGGAAAATGAAAATAAAAATAATTCATAAAAGGTAATTGAAATTATGGAAAATAATTTTTAGGAGAATTGGAATAATCCTCATGAAAATCCTTTTAATTTACCTTGGATAAAATAAATGGTAATTTTTTGATGTCTTTCAATATGATTTGAAGAAAACTAAATAATGAATAAAAGGTGTTCCAATGATTGGGTTAGAAAAAGTAAAGGTTATTTATCTCTGAGATGATGAATATAGAAATATAATGACAGAATAATGAATAATAAAGTAATTGATCAGCATGTATTCATAGAAGAGAAAAATCCTTATGGGAAAAACTATAAACGATTAAGTTATGTTTAAATCCTATGAAATATAGGCTCCTACTATATAATTTTTTTTATAAAAATACAATGAGGTAGATCCTCCCATATAAAAATCATTCTCGTCATATTCTTAAATATGTTATATATTAGATAACATTTATCATTGTGAAACAATAATAATCCATCTAGAATCCCCACCATGGGTATTTAAATCAATTGAACACCCACTAGAATAAGTTCTGCCTGAAAATTTATCACCAACAAGACCTAAAGAGACATCCATGTTTGTGAATATTTTATCATAGAAAGGCCCTTATCTAATTATATCCTTTATTAATCATTCAATTTCAATATTTACTCAATAATTATATAAATCGTCGAATGAAGAGTTAATTAGTTATTTAAATGATAAGTTTGAAATATATTAAATATCATAAGTGAATTAGTTTTGAGCTAGTTTTTTCAAAATAGGAAAGAAATAATGATTTTGATGTTTAATATTAATTAGATTATAAATTTTTGAGTAGGGAAGAACTAAATCATGAAAATTCAGATAAGATATTCCATCAAAATCCTATATAAACGGTTCCATCACCACTACCATTTATAATTGAAAATGTGTTGATATGACGATAATATTCTTCTATAACATTACCAAAATCATAAACATAATTATATATATATATTTTGATTTACATGATTAGGTTTGACTCATGAAGGATTTAATACACCATATTCAAGAAAAATTGATTCAAATGAAATTGATAGAGACTTTAGTATGGAGTAATTCAGGATTATATTATTACAAGATAATGCTTCTATGGGAATGAAAATAATTCATTTTTTTAGAAATTTTATCCTTGAAATGAACTCTTATCATAGAACCATAAAATATATTTTTTCCTACAATAAATTCCATTTTATTTTATAGAACATTTATTGAAAAAATATTGAGATATATGATTGAAAAATATAAAGGGATCTATCATATCATGTTTCATAAAGTAAAACAATGAATATAGGGAAAAAAATGTTAAATTGGATTAATATTAAAGTCCATGAGATCTATAAGAGGACCAATGAGGTTTTTGATGAGAAACAAAGTTAATATATGAGGAAGGCCATGTTGAGAAAAATACAATTCAGGATTAATAGTGAGAGCCTCATGACTTACTTATGAGAGTGTTGATGAAGATAAATCTTGATTTCAAAAAACTCATATAAAAGGAGCGATATTTGGATATATATAATTGATTTTTGGTAGAAATTATAATATCATGAATTTAATGATGATGGGTTATGTTGATGTAATTTTTGGATGTTTTTTATCATTTTAGTTATATTTTGAGGTATTTAATATTTTTTTTATTTTTATATCATTTATATTATATTTATTTCAATTTTTATATGTTTGCTTATGATTTTATTTTTTATTCTCATTATAAAATTTCATTCACTATAAATTTGATTATTTTCTTAGCATCTTCTTAAGAAACAAAATTTTGGATGTAATTAATATAAAAAAATCATTATTGAGGGGGATTTTTGGCATAAAGTAGTTTTGAATTTTTTTTCTTTTTTTGGAAATAGTTTGTTAATTTTCCATATTTTATTTGTTTTCATGTCGTGTTCTCTTTATGAAGGTATGGTTTGATATGTTAGATTATTTTAATTCACTTTGTTTATAAAATCACAATACACTTATGATTATTACTTTAAGTTTCTTAATTATTCCTTATTTTACTTATCATTATATTATTTTTTCATCCTTTCATTTGTATTATTATTATTATTTATTTTTCTAATTTCAATGCTTTAAAATAACCTTATAGGGAACTATTTCCATTTAATAATTTTTCAAAAATTATTCTACATGAACCATGTGTGGAACCAACCTCAAAAATATTTTTTTTAATTTTCATAATGAATTAATAATATAGATTACAAAAATATTATCATAAGAGACATTACGGAATATCGTATAAGTGTTCTTATTGGTAGGATGATATATAAATCATAGATAAATATTGTAAATAATATTTTTTTTCTTTTTTAGATTATCTTGGTTGTGTATTTCATGTGTCTTGTTTGTAATTTATAAAATTTCTTGTTTAAAAACTCTTTTTTGATAAAAATGTTAGGTTCTTTTTTAATTTTTTATTTATATTTTACTACACATTAGTGGAATAAGACTCATGAAAAATCATTTAAAAATGAAATTTAAAATTCATCTATTGTTTTTAAAATAATCCAAATATTTATGTAATTTTAATATTCTATGTTAGTTATATATAATTCCAATAAATATATATCGTGATATAACATTATATACAATATTATGTACCATAGTGTTTTTTTGAATACCTAAACTACCCATTTAAATGAGTGTTCTTAAATAATTTGTATTCTATAGTTGGTTTTTTCTTTATATTATATGATAATTATGTTTTATTTACAAATGATCTTATGATTTGTGATTTAAGACCTTTTAAATAGAGTTTCTAGGTAGTTTTTTATCTTTATTGACAATGAGATTACTTTTTGGAAGATCGAATATTTTCTAATTACTTTTGATTATGGTATTACCAGAATGAAGGGAATGTTATTTATGAATACATCATTTAAAGGGTATAATAAAGGATGATGTTCCAACTTGTTTTTATTAGGTATTTCTAAATTCATATATATGTACTTCCATTTCACTTTGGATAAAACTGTGTTTGATAATCATTCTTTGATATCCTTTTATAAATTTACATGTTATTTTTTACATATCATTGTCCATTTTTATGTAAAATGATGATATCATTGTTTTTGTTTATAGTGAATATAATGAAAATTTTATACTATTTACTATTAATATATAGATTTTAAAAAAAATTATTTAACTCTAATATATATTTTTAAATGTTGTGATATTATTCTCAATATCTAAGAGTGATAATTATATAATATATATATTATTTTTGTTCTTATTAATTTTATTAGGATTCTAATGTTGTACTAATAGAATAAAATCCACACCACATTGTGTATGTCACATTCTCTCTATATTTGGTGATCAAAAGGGACATGGGTCAATCAGACGGTGTTGTGATTATGCACCCCATCTTAGAATCGTTAACTGGGTTTATGGTTTCTTGATGATAACAAAAGGTTTCATCTAAAAAAAATCTAATTATATGCATAAAAAGCATAAATAATTATCAAACCAACATGAAATAACTAGAACCTGAATTAAAATTAATGATAGTTATAATAATAATAATATATATAAAATTGACATTGAGCTATGAAAATTTTCCACACAATATATCCTCCTCCCAAAAAAATTGATACTAATGAACGATCATTCTCTAAAAGCTGGGGAAACGTGTCCCTTATCATTGATTTATATTCCATTTTCTAATGAGAATACCTTTTTTGAGTCCAAATTACACATACCTACAAAATGGACACCCCATTTAGTATATAATCTTCAGAATATACTATTACAGTAGGTTTCTCATCCATCCATAAGTCAGCATCATGTTTGACTTCAAAAAAATTAAGAATAGGAGAAGGATACATTAGATAATTTATAAGATAGTATACATAGAACACATCAGGTATAATTGATAATTTAAGTGGTAACATAAAATTGTAAGACACCAATCTAATTGGATGAATTATTTTTAAATGTTGCACATACCTCAACAAGAACATTCTTTTCAATAATAGTCATCGTATAAATAATCATTGGAATACCATAATACATAAATGGAAACCAACCAAGAATTAAAAATATCAACAAAATGGATATTCTTAGAATATATATATATATACTTTTATTTATGGTCATCATGTGAATTTTGTTTGTGATATTCACTTATGTCTTTTAAACAAAAATTTTCCATACATGTTAGGTAAATCACTCATCAAATAAGATATATTTTTAGTTAATAGTTAGAACATATAGGGACAACATGGGATAAAATTTAATAGTTGATAGAGAAATAGTGTTATAAGTATATTAAAAAAATACAGATATTTTTATCTAATTATAGTAAAATGTCTACAACACATGCATAAATCATGGCCTCAAAAAATGGAATAGCATGATATATAGGTCCATCAATCTTTTCCTCGTATTCCATGATCATGATTACCAATAATTTCATCACTTTGAAGACCCTATTTATAGATAAAGGCTAATGGAACCCCATGTAACCCCACTATCTCAATTGTAAAACATGATTAAATATTTGGCGTTTGTGGTTTCTCATAGAGCTATAACATGACATAAAATTGTTAATAAATCAATTATAACCCCTATATATTATTTAGTAGAGTATTCTATGGAAATCCATCATCAATGTCTGTGGACGCCTTCCTCTATTTCTATATTGAAACAATAAGAGGTGAATGTAATCCAAAAGGTCTAATTTGATCTTCCATAAGTGATTGATATGTAAAAAAATGTGGTATGTAATAGGTTAAATTTTTCCACTAAGATAGCCACCAAAAGATTCATTGCATATCATGATACATCATTATGGTACCCTTTTGAACAACCCACTGAGAGAAATTGAATGCTTCCTACACATCATATCGCACCAGAGATGAGAAAATACATTGATTTCTAAAAATTGGAACACAATCATGGGAGAGTCGCTATTCAATAGTTGTGTCCCAACTATATAAATAATTATTGATAGTGTACATCTCATCATTCCTTTATTTGTCATTGATAACTAACTCTAATGTAATAGATATATCTAAATTACCACTATGAAAGTAATTATCTCTTATGCATTATAATATAACTACAGTCTTCAAAATAGACTCACTTTTTTCCATTCATCATCTTATTCCTCAACTACAAGATATGTTACCAAATCAACATAAAATAAAAATAATCCCATTTCTAGTGTTTTGGAAATGTCAAAATATAATGATAGCAGGAACTCTTTCCATTTCGTATTATTATAGGGTGATTTCATTCTAAAAGAATACATAACTCTAACAGTGGTGATAATAATAATCCATGAAACATTATAATAAATAAAAAATTCTACTTCTCTTAAAAGAGTACATAACCTCTACATGATCTAAATGATTATTGGGGTAATTATTCTTTTTTAATTGTTGGTATTGATAACCAAAGACAAATATGTGATCACCTTCTGTGATTACATAACCTAAACCTATACAAGTAGAATCATAGTAAACTGCATATCCCTATTAGGCCAATAGTAAAATCAAAATAGTGACTATTTTGATTTTCCATTTTATATCATCAATAGAAAATTTATAGATATAATCCCATAAGTAATTTATCCCATTAATATTATGAGTGATCAAAAGTAATTACAGCCCAAATAATTACATCATGAACTACTAGTAATACCTTAACATACATATGATCTTTTTATCTAAAAAATCATCATTTTTCACATGAAATGATTTTTTTCACCTTTTCATTTACATTTGAGAAAACACTTATTGAATCCATGAATCCTCAAAATTACTCATCTTGAGTCATGAATGATTATTTCTTATAGTTCAGAATAAATGTCGTGATCCATTATAATTCCCTCAATAGATCTCAGATAAAACATCTACGCCTCCTTTTAGTTCTAATAAAACATTCTATCATCGATAATCACCAAGAAAAGAGAATCATAAAATAATTGGAATATATAAAAAATCAAATACATGGAAACTCTAAGATCATTAGTTAGTTCAATATTTATATCTAGAAATTCAATATTGAAAAACCTATTTCAGACATTTTTCTTAGGAATGCTAGACTCCATAGTTATCTACTTCTGAAACCCCAACTAATGATTGATCTATAAGAACCACATTTACAAAATGTACTAGGAAAATAAATAAATTATATTATAAAAATGATACATTCAATTGATTATCACCAAATTGATCTTCCGATAGACAAAGAATAAATTATGTTTACCAATTTCGTTAATATAAAACAAATCATGTACATCCCAATAACATATATTTGGAGGCATGTAATTCTTATCCAAAAGTATTCCTAACTAAATCATATTATCATTCAGCACTATTTGTTCTATAATATATGATTTCAAAGAGATAATTTCATTATTTAGTATCAAATTTATCTAGAATTCCACCACCCTTTCTGGTGGAAATCCAATGGTGTAATATAAAAACAATTTTGTTAATTAATTTAGAATAATTGGAATCTATCTACTAGAGTTTTATACTTAATATCAAATCATTATATGGTTATAATATTTCAAATCATTATAATTGATTATCCTGTTATAAATGTCATTTAATCCATATCCCCTAGAAACACCAATGAGTTAACATTAGGGGAAATAAAGTACAACAAAAAATATTTTCAATCTATCTAATATTTTTGAGAATTTAACTACAAAATTTCAATAATAAAATAAAAAATATTATGATCCATATAAAAAATATCCACAAAAACTCAAATACTAATATAAATGGTCCATGATGGTAATCATAATACTTACAAATTTTTCCTTCTAATTGTAGTTTGATGATATATGGTATATGTAATTAAATCTATTGGATGATTTAAAGGATTCCAAAATTAGGATTATATAATGAATTTAGATACACGTATATCAAATATGAATAAACTAATGAGGTTGATAAAATGATTTAACCAAAAACTATATTCAGAAGCTCAACTAATTCTGCTAGAGTCTCCCCAATATAATTAAAATTTATTCGTATTACTCCAACTCTTATTTCCATATAGGAATAATAGTCTACTATGAATCCCTTGTTTTTGGGAGAACATTAGACTATATGGGGAGCTTATAGTTTCATATAAAACCTCTATAAATGTCCCAATCATCAATAAGGATTATACATATTCAATGGTGTAAAACATTAACATTTCATTTCCCTTTTCATTCCATACATGTATGAAATGTACGGTGCACTGCCATCTATTGAGTAATTCATATGAAAAAATATCATGGGATCTAGTAGTACTCCCCATATCAAACTCTTCTAGAAAAATCTTGTTTCCATATGATCCTAAAAATATAAAACTCATAAAGGATGAAAACTAATGTATCGATGTCATTACCGATTAGTAAATTTCATTAATCTATTATTTTCTACCATTTAGAAGTAGGAGGATAACTTCAACATGATAATGTAATAGTGTATATGATACAATAGGACAATGATAAATATTTTTTATACTAATTTGTTTATTGAAAAAAATCACGTGAGAATCAAATAGAATCCATGAAGAGAAATTAAATCTTTAACACCATCTAGTCACTGTATTCAAACATATAGAACTACATGTGATTTTTTAATGAAGAATATTCTGAGAAAATATTATGAAATTATATGGACATAAGACAATTCATCCTAGTCCCTCATACTTATTTACCTTGAAAATGATGTCCCCCTATGTACTACATACACCATCATTCATTGAGATATGTAATTTCACCACTATCAAGTATATAGATTCTAAAAAACCAAAAATTATTTCCATCTTATCAATCCAGTCATATGATTCCTAAAAATCAATAGTCACTTGAATTGATTGTGAATTCCAGTGAATATAAACATAGGATTTTCCCTTCTTCCACAATCATTTGTTGTCGCATCTATTGGTTTTATTGTATATGGATTTTATAATTTTTTATTACACAGAGCATGTGCACAACTACCTAAATGAGGTTCTAATTAATATTGGATATTGTTGTAGAAAATTATCCCTATTTGCCTCTTGAAGATTTATTAAAAGTCTGGGAGGGTTAATGGTATTATAGAAAATTGATTGAAGTGGTTAACATTAATTGATGAATAGATTTATTGAACTATATGAAAATATTTTAAAGGGTGGTATTTATGAATATATTAACTAAAAATACTGATATCAGGTGAAATAAAAACCCATCAAGACATTCCAAACAACCATTGGTAACTTGTGAATTTTCACAACAAATATGGTTTAGGAACATTCCCACAAACTACATTTTTAAGACTTAAATTATATTATCTACACTAAATAAAGACAACCCAAACATGTTCACGTTGAATGGTAATGGATTTATCCTATATCTAAGACCAATTTTAGGATCCCACTACATTCAAACACTCTTATTGGAAACTTTTATTATATGAAACAAGGCCCAAAATGCATATATCATCCCATATTTTTATCACATAAACATTCATTACATTATACAAAACTAACGATCATTAAGGTTTAGTGTCTTCGAAACTAGGAACTTATTACACAAGAGAAAAATTATTTATAAACACATGAAAGGATTCTTCATTTGTTCATCCTATGTTCATTACAACATCTCATAACCTGGGAGAATACATCATAGGAAAGGGTGAGCAAAAGGCCCAGTAATGAAAACAAGGGAAACATTTTACATGAGAACTTGAGATACATCAAAAGTCATGAAAAATAACTTTATGGCATGAGAAAGAGATCATGAGTCATATCATAACAAAAATAACGTGTTTTATAACATGAAGATGTGGCTACAACATTTAACATAGACAATCATTTCTGTTTCACCAAGGTCAATCCCCAAGTTTTCATTAATAATTACCAAGGTTTTTCACCAAGGTATCAGTCAAAATGGTCATCTCTAGAGATTAAGTCTTTACACAATGCATTGGAGCACTATCAGGGCACACCCTTAAATTTGTCTTTATTATCATGTGATCCACATATATCATCATCAATCATTTCATAAACAACCCATATAGCATAAAATAAATGGGTTTCCTTTCATAATCATAATGGTTTAAAACTGCTTCAAAGACATGATCTTTATGTCACTTTAATCCCATGAAAAAGGAAAGTGGGTTTCATGTATGTAAATCCCAAAATTAAAATAGAAAATTTTGATATATATATATGAACAAACCTATAGGAAAAGAGCTTTGAGTATTCACTTAATAAATTAAAAGAACTTGAGAAAAATAGACATTTTGAGAAGAAAATTCTGCAGCATAATGGCTATGTTACAGGGTTTTAGAAAACATTGAAAAGAGAGGGGACATGAGTCACCCACTCATAAATGATTCATAACACAGTAGAGGGACAGAATATAATGGATATAAGAACATGGTAATGATATTTGAAAGATATACCATATGAATTGAAAAACATGGAAGAAAGACAAAAATAAGATTTCTCTTATGAAAATTCGGTAGCCTAACTGCGTCACTTAAAACTTCAAAAAAAATCAATTGATGAGGTGAAATAGGGTATCTCATAATATAAACATAAAAGATATGTATGATAGATATAGAGATCATACCCCAACAAAATATAAAGGAACATGAAATACTTGACATGAAAATAGATCTTGAAAACGAGAAGGGTGAAAGAATCCCTTAAAAATTCGGCAGCCTAACGACGCCACTTAAAACCTCAAAATAATGAATTGAAGAGATGAAATAGGGTATCTCATAATATAAAAAATAATTATCATTATGATAGATATAGATATCATGCCCCAACATAATAAAAAGGAACATTAAAGACATGACATGAAAATAGATCTCGAAAACGAGAATGGTGAAATAATCCCTTAAAAATTCGGTAACATAACGGTGCCACTTAAAACATCAAAATACTGAATTGAAGAGATCAAAGAGGGTCTCTCATCATATGAACATAAAATATCAGTATTATAGATATAGATATTATGACCTAACATAATAAAAAGTAACATTAAAGACTTGACATAAAAATAGATCTTGAAAACGAGAAGGGTGAAAGAATCCCTTAAAAATTCGGCAGCCTAACGACACCACTTAAACATTCTTAAAACGAATTGAAGAGAGCAAGATGGGGTCTCTCATAATATGAAAATTAAAAGGGAAGTAAGAATAATATAAAAGATCATCCTCAAACATAAGATCATGGAGCATAAAAGAAATGACATAAAAGAGATTACATGAAAAGAAAGAGAGAGCTAGGATCCCTTACCTTAAAACATATCTATTAAAACTCAAAGGTTATGACCTTGAGGGCTTTGAGGAACCTTGAGAGGACTTCTTGGGAGGTAATGAGACTAGATCATCGTTGGGGGAGAGTTGGGAGTGAAAAATAAAGGAGGAAAGACTGGGTATTTATAGGGAATGTGAGGGGACAAGGCATTAATGGCCAAGGGACACCTCACAAGTGGTTTTCTCAAAACCATGGGCTCTCTCATGGTATTTCCCATGGAGTTAGGCCACATAGGGCCCCCATACAATAATTCATCACCTTTGGTCATAAAAATCATAAAATATCTCATGACATCATTATGACACAGTTCTGATGTCATTAAACATACCGAAACCCTAAAACTGTATTTTTACTATTCACTGAAAATTCAACTTTCTCAGAAAAATCCCAAAATTTCACCTTAACAAAATATCAATGCTCTGATTTCAAAAATGAAATCCATTTTATAAAAATAATTTTCTATTTATTTTTAATTTAATTCTTAAATAAATACACTGTTCATCGAAAATTCATTTTTTCAGAAAAATTTCCATAAATTACCTTAACATAATATCGATAATCTGAGTTCAAAATTGAAATCCATTTTATAAAAATAATTTTCTAAATATTTTTATTTTAATTTTTATTTAAAAAACTCAATTCACCCGAAAAAACTAATACTTGATTAATAATTTCTGAAACAGTTATTTACCTATTTTATTGAATCTCATTACTTAATCAAGGTGCCTAGATTATATTAGTACTTTATTTAAGTGAGATTACTAATCCATTTGGTCACATTTCTAATACTAAGCATAAAATCACTATTCTTAATTTACTATTCATCAAAAATTAAGATGATCTTATTAGATTCTAAATTTCCTACTGAACATAATTGTATAAGACGATTTTTTGAAAATCATTACACATTTTTAATTATTTAATGGTTACATAAACATTTTTAAAATATACTTTTTCTAAAATTCATCAAAAATATGCATACCATATTTATCCAGACATTTGAAAATTCACAAACTTCACCATAAGAAGAGAACAAAATTTTATTTATAAAAAAGGATAACACAAGGAAGTTATGGTCTCATTACATAGCCCCTTATAACACCATCATAGGACCTAAGAGTAAGGTGTTCTAGGGAGATAGAATCTTGGGGTGGCTCAGTCAACATTGCACGAGTAGTAATTTCTATCAGTTTGAACTTCTCAGGAAGGCAATTCCGTTCTAGCTTCACACGATGAAGTTCGGCTTGGGTTTGGTCTAGTGAAAAGCCCAGTGGTGCTACCTCCTTTCCAAGTTCCATTAGATGGGCTTCGATTGGCCCGAGACTACTGGATGAGGCCATCAAATATTCATTCTATATTAATTAACCAAGATCACTTTTATTTAGAGACAGTAATCGAAACTTTTAGTTTCCAGCGGTCATATTGACCAATGATCATATAACAGTCAAACCCAACATTCTCATTTTAATTATACTCATGTTATCAAATGAAACAGTTTTGATGAGTATAAAATAACACACGAAATTAAGGAACAATATTTATCCAAAATTTCGGGTCGTTACAATCTTCCCCCCTTAAGAAATTTCATCCTCCCAATTTTTAAAATTAGGATTGGAAATTTCATTGAATGTCCCACATTGGAAAAAGAGTCAGTAACACTATTACTTTAAAAGAAAGAAAGGGAAGTAAAAAGGTCACCCGAGTTAACCCATACTAGGATTCCATGTAGGAAAACATGGACATGGAGGAGAAAAAAAGGGCCACATTCTGAGGGAGAGTGATATGAAATATGCTTAGGAGAATGTTAACGACAACAAAATAAAAAACTTATTATGGGTTAAACGGTATTTGATTTCCTAGTAGGAAACGTTAATAGACAAGATATTTGTTTTATATTCGTTTTCACAGTTTTGAGGAATTCATTTAATACATAGAATAAAACATAGGGAAATATTCCTACCTTCAAGTAGAGTTTCATCCTTTAATATGTTTCTACAAAAATTAAAATTTTCTCCAAATGATGATCATTCAAAACTACTTGGTCTCATGAAAGCACAAGAATCATCTTTTATACAATAACATAATCCACCAAAGATTAACTAATATTTCTTCTATTACCCCAAAAATAGAAAGGGTAATATAAAACAACTCTTCAAAAAGAAAGAATTCTATAGGAAGGGAAACTTCTTTAAATCTTCAAATTCCATGGTACTACCCAAAGTTCATCATAGACCATTCAATAATTAACCTTCCTTAAAATTCCTCAAAATAAACCAAACTATGAGTTAAACACAAATACAAGAAGGTTTTGATAACATGGTCTTCCAAAATAAACTTCAACTTTCATCTCCAAACAACATCGACCACTCCTAATATCTTATGAAAAAGGTAGCCAACCTAAACATTTTTCCCCAAGATAGGTTAATCATTTCCATAAGTAACCTAAATTTCTATAATTTCACCTTAAATTAATCTATACTTCAAAATATAAGTGAACCATTACTCCTTAAAGAAAATACCGTAGTAATCTATTTGCCTCGATCAAATAGGGTTCCCAAAATAGTGAACGTCTTCCAAAATAATAATCATCTTTTAATCCCCTAATCATCTTTGTCATATTAATATGGCAATCGTCACATTTCCTGGCGCATTGATTTTTGGGACATGTTCTTACATTTCCCACTATTAACAAAGAAATGAAAGTACAATTAGGGGATTAAATACTTAGAAAATAATCATGAAAAGGAACTTAAAGCATAAAAGGATAAATTTTAGAAATAAATTATACCCTAACTTGTGATCCCCTAGGTTCCAAACTAGGTTATCCATGATCATATATTCTTATGTGAATCTTTATTTTATTTTATCTTTGTTCCTTTAATAATGGTTCATACTAAGCATATGAATTTAAAAAAGCATATACCCCGGGAGTGTCATAACCAAGAGTGCAGCAAGGCCCGTTGTCGTGTACCAGTTCCCATTCGAGTCTAGCTCAAAGTGGTGTTTTTGGTTTTTACCCCTATGTACATCTCTGCCAGAGCCACCTCTATCTGCTCGTATCTAGACAGGGATGTATTTTCTTGGAAACCCCCTACTCAATACTCACCAAAATACCAGGAAGATTTCCTATATTTATACTTTTCTATAGGCCCCTTCCTAAAGTTTTCATATCCTAATTTCCACAAATAACTAAACCATCCTTTGATACCATCTATAGAATCCCACATTTTTATCACATAAACTTTCATTACATTATACAAAGCTGAGGATCTTTAAGGTTTAATGTCTTGGAAACCAAGAACATATTACATGAGAAAAAAACATTCTTATTAAACACTTGAAAGGCTTATTCATTTTTTCATCCTATGTTCATTACAGCATTTCATAACCCAGGAGCATACATCCAAGGAAAGGGTGAGAAAAAGGCCCAGTAAGGTAAATAAGGGAAACATTTTACATGAGAACATGAGATACATCAAAAGACATGAAAAATAACTTTAAGGCATGAGAAAGAGATCATGAGGCATATCATAATAAAAATAATGTGTTTCATAACATGAAGATTTGGCTACAACATTTAACATTGACAATCAGTTCTGTTTCACCAAGGTCCATCTCCAAGGTGTCATTAAAAATTACCAAGGTTATTCACCAAGGTATCAGTCAAAATGGTCATCTCTAGAGATTATGTTTTTACCCAATGCATTGGAGCGCTATCAGGGCGCATCCTTATGTTTTTCATTATTATCATGTTAGCCACATATATCATCATCAATCATTTCATAAACAACCCATATAGCATAAAATAAATCGCTTTCCTTTCATAATCATAATGTTTTAAAAACTCCATTAAAGACTTGATCTTTATGTCACATTAAACCCATGAAAAAGGAAAGCGGGTTTCATGTTTGTAAATCCCAGAATTAAAATAGAGAATTTTTATATATATTTGAATACCCCTGTAGAAAAAGTGATTTGAGTATCCACTTAATAAATTAAAATAACATGAGAAAAAGAGAGAGACATTTTGAGATGAAAATTCTGCATCATAACAGCTATGTTACAGGGTTTTAGAAAACATTAAAAAGAGAGGAGGCATGAGTCACCCACTCATAAATGATTAATAACACGGTAGAGGGAAAGAATATAATGGATATAATAACATAGTAATGAAATTTTAATGACATACCATATGAATTGGAAAACATGGAAGGAAGACAAAAATAATATTTCTCTTATAAATATTCGGCAGCCTAACACCGTCAATTAAAACTTCAAAAAAATGAATTGATGAGGTAAAATAGAGTATCTAGTAATATGAACATAAAAGATCAGTATGATAGATATAGAGATCATACCCCAACATAATAAAAAGGGACATGAAAGACTTGACATGAAAATAGATCTTAAAAACGAGAAGGGTGAAAAAATCCCTTAAAAATTCGGCAGCCTAACAGTGCCACTTAAAACATCAAAATACAGAATTGAAGAGATAAAATAGGTTCTCTCATAATATTAACATAAAATAGGAGTATTATTGATATACTGATCATGCCCCAACATAATAAAAATGAACATGAAAGACTTGACATGAAAATAGATCTTGAAAACGAGAATGGTGAAAGAATCCCTTAGAAATTCGGCAGCCTAACGACGCCACTTAAAACATCAAAATATTGAATTGAAGAGATCAAACAGGGTATCTCATCATATTAACATAAAATATCAGTATGATATATATAGAGATCATTCCCCAACATAATAAAAAGGAACATGAAAGACTTTACATGAAAATAGATCTTGAAAACGAGAAGGGTGAAAGAATCCCTTAAAAATTCGGCAGCATAACGGTGCCACTTAAACATTGTTAAAACGAATTGATGAGAGAAAGAGGGGGTATCTCATCATATGAACATGAAAAGTTCAGTATGAGGAATATAAAATATCATCCTCTAACATAAGATCATGGAGCATAAAATAAATGGCATAAAAGAGATTACTTGAAAAGAAAGAGAGCGGTAGGATCCCTTACCTTAAAACGTATCTCTTAAAACTCAAAGGTTGGGACCTTAAGGGATTGAGGGAATCATGAGAGGACTCCTTGGGAGGTAATGTGACCACAAAATCGTTGGGGGAGAGTTGGGAGTGAAAAATAAAGGAGTAAAGGGTGGGTATTTATAGGGAATGTGAGGGGACAAGGCATTAATGGCCAAGGGACACCTCACAAGGGGTTTTCTCAAAACCATGGGATCTCCCAAGGAATTTCCCATGGATTTAGGCCACATGGGCCCCCCCATACAATAATTTATCACCTTGGGTCGGCCAACTCTTAAAATATATCAGGACATCATCATGACACAGTTCTGATGTCATTAAACATACCAAAACCCTAAAACTGTATTTTTACTATTCACTGAGAATTCAATTTTCTCAGAAAAATCCCAAATTTTCACCTTCAATGCTCTGATTTCAAAAATGAACTCCATTTTATAAAAATAATTTTGTAAATATTTTTAATTTATTTTTTAAATAAATACACTATTCATCGAAAATTCATTTTTTTAAGAAAAATCCCCATAAATTACCTTAACATAATATCGATGATCTGAGTTCAAAAATGAAATCCATTTAATAAAAAAAATCTAAATATTTTTAATTTATTTTTTAATTAAAAAACACTATTCACCTGAAAAAACTAATACTTGAAAAATAATTTCTGAAACAATTATTTACCTATTTTATTGAATCTCATTATTTAATCAAGGTGCCTAGATTATATTAATACTTTCTTTAAGTGAGATTACTAATCCATTTGGTCACATTACTAATCCTAAGTATAAAATCACTATCCATAATTTACTATTCATAAAAAATTATGTTGATCTTATTAGATTCTAAATTTCGTACTGACCATAATTGTAGAAGACCATTTTTCGAAAATCATTAGACATTTTTAATTATTTATGGTTTACAAAACATTTTTAAAATATTCTTTTTCTTAAATTCATCAAAAATATGCATACCATATTTATCCGGAAATTTGAAAATTCACAAACTTTACCATAAGAAGAGAACACAATTTTATTTATAAAAAAGGACTACACAAGGCAGTTATGGTCTCATTACATAGCCCCTTATAACAACAGCATAGGACCATAGAGTAAGGTGTGCTAGGGTGATAGAATCTTGGGGTGGCTCGGACAACATTGCACGATTAGTAATTTCTATCATTTTGAACTTCTCGTGAAAGTGATTCCGTTCTAGCTTCACACGAAGAAGTTCGGCTTGGGTTTGGTCCAGAGCCAAGACCAGTGGTGCTACCTCCTTCCCATGTTCTGTTAGATGGGCTTCGATTTGCCCGAGACTACTGGATGAGGCCATGAAATCTTCTTTCTATATTAATTAACCAAGATCACTTGTATTTAAAGACAGTAATCGAAACGTTTTGTTTCCAGCGGTCATATTGACCAACGATCATATAACAGTCTAACCCAAAATTCTCTTTTTAATTATACTCATGTTATCAAGGGAAACTGTTTTGTTGAGTATAAAATAACACATAAAATTAAGGAACAATATTTATTCAAAATTTCGGGTTGTTACAATGCATTCCCAATCCATATAGGATAAAGATAAGAAATAGATCATTGAAATTTACATTGGGGATAAATTTATGCCACTGAATATAATATAATAAATCCATCAAAAAATTTATATATCAGGGTTTAAATAAAGTTCACAACAAAAACACAATAAAAGGACCAAAATGATAGTCAACCGTTTCAGTAAATAAAAAATAAATATATAGAAAACATGCAACAGTCATTACCATGTGGAATCAATAAACCATGTAAATCCCAATCAAAGATAACCTATAATATCAACACCTTGAAAAGGTGTCTTGGTTTTCCCTGAATCTCTTTATATAATGAATACATATACCTATTTTTATACATCAACTATTTGAAATAAAGGCTCAAAATAATTTCATTATATGTTCTATAAATAGTCATTACGAAATAAATACATTAATATTTAAATTAATTGAATTAATAAAAAAACATGTTTGGAAAATATTTATAAAAATATACATAAAAATGTTATTATATAATTAAAAATCATATTTAATAATATATTTTATTAAAATATTTTGGTGGTTATAATACATTTAAATATTTTATTTCATTGAATTAGGAAGAAAAATAATCTGAATGGAACTGATCATGAAGCATTTTATAATATAGGAATAATGTGGTAATTCTAAAGGTATATTAGTTATAGGTCATCAAGGATCATCCTGCCCCAATGGGAAATTAAATCTTAATTATTGTGAAAACCCCATAGCACGATCAACTTGGGGAATAAGAAAGTTAACAATATGTGTTAATGGACCCCACATTGTGAGTACCAATGTATTCATATTGCATTAATAGTAAATCAATTTCAAAGTAGTTCTTAATATTTCATATTATTTGTTTCCTATCCTTACCTTATATATACCATGACATACATGCACCATAATACTGATATTTCTATTGGGAATCACATAAATCACAATAATTAAATGATCACAATCAAAGGAAGAATATTTTTTTTACCAAAATACTATTAATTTTCATTCTTCGCTATTTCTAATGAAAATAGTGTTCTGAAATCATTTCATTCATTCAAAGAAATTTCTTGAAACAAAACATGTAAAAAATTAATTAGAAACTTATTCCAACAACAACAAGAATTGATATTTCAAAGTAAAAATTAAAATTATAAAACCATTTTCCATAATTATAAATAACGGAAGGACATAATTTTCAACTATACAAATCAGATTTTTATTTCCCTCTCCATTGATGTATATATATATTAATTTTATTCATAATACTCCCAAAACATGTATACCATGCCTTGGTACCCGAGAAATAATGTTACATTGAATGAGAATATGGAATATCAAGAAGAATGATGAAAATAGGATAATAATAGATAGATACCATAGAAATCAATGATCTACCTCCCATATAATAAAACAATTTAGTCTCACAGTGGTAATTAATCCCTAAAACCTTCTTTGGGAATCCCTGTGTATCATTGACTAATAAAAAGGTAGAAAATGCGGGTTCAAGTTAGGAAATCATATTTTAAATCTAAAATTCATATCACATTATTAGGTCATAGTGGTTAGGCTTCAAGGTTTAGTAAAACGTGCAATAATATTGTCACATGATCTACCCCATCGGCTTCCCTAAACTACCTATCACGTGGTTTTTCACATAATTCTCAAATAATAGAAATGGAAATCATTCAAGATACACATTTACCTTGATGAAGTATCATATTCTAACCAAACTACGGTGTACCCATGTTCCCCCAGAAGCTAATACTCAAAATTCTTCAATATTTACTAGAAAAACCATAGAATGTCTCCAAACTAGGATCATTCAAAATAACCCAATGATTTTATGAAAATATCCAAAACTAATGGGAACAATCTAGAATTGAATAGTTATAAAATAGTTACCATAAATTTCATAAATGTTTCACTAAGGAGTGTAAATATCCTATCAATAATGAATCGAAATTATGTCATGAATATCATATTTATTTAAAAACTCATTTATCATAAGCAGGCATGTGGGTTGATGATGAAACACTATATACGTTATGAAGACGACAGTCTATACATATTAAAGATGACTTTATCATTTTCACATTTTAATGGATGATATGTATAAAATAGTTATTATATTAATATAAAAACATATAATTATGAAAATCATATTTATGTGTATTTAAAATATTATTGATTATGAAAATATAGATTATGTATAAGAATAAAGAAATATGAAAGGGCTAGTTAATTTGATTACCTCTTCTTTAAGAAGCCTCATTTGGATAACTCTTTATGTACCCATAGTTTTTTAAATTTTTGAAGACCGTCACCATAACTGTGTGGAAGGGGAAGTTGATATAATATTTTTCGATGGTTTCTTATAATCTATGTTGTTGAAGAAGGTGTGAATATGTTATAGGAGGAGGATCTCATTTTTATTCAAGGGGGCGGTGCACGTATAATAATTTTCTTATTTAATACAATATAAATTACTGTTCAGGGAAATATAGATCCAATATGGGTAAATTAATTTAGTGGGATTATGTAAGGTAATATTGCATTCAAAAACCGGATTTTAAATTTTGATGTTATTTTAGTACAAATATCTTTATTTTTACCACTCTTGTAAACCAATCATTTTTTCCTACAGTAATAAATTTTTACCCAACATACTATTTATTATGATGAAAATTTATATTATACATATATTTTTTTATATGATTCTATGAAATATCTAAATTATTTAATCTGATTTAATATATATATATATATGTGATAGAAAGTAATTTTAAAATAAGCCCATATAACATGATGAAATATATTATTTGATGAAATATTTTTTTAGAATAAAATGAATTCAATGAATTTTGTTACCTTGAAAACCATATTAGATGAAGGAAAATTTACATAATATAATTCGTGTTTGACATATTTAAAAAAATATTTTATCAATTTTGAAAATTGAATTCGTGATCAAAAAAAATTCAATGTGCACATAAAAACACTTTTTTTATAAATTATCTATTAAAATTAACTGTATTTCACATATTTTTTCCATCAAACAAATCATATCTCACTCATTATTCTGGGACCACATTGCAGTTGGTTCATTTATTAGGCCAACTTTGTAAAAATGAGAGGCTTTATACAATCATGGATATATTATCCAACACCTTGATATGAATCAGATCATGGGATATCTACACCACAATATATTGATTTGATTGATTTTTTCCCTTTTATGCATCTCATAAATTGATTTAATCAGATTTATGAATCAATTTTTTTATGTCTTATCCTAGAGAATTTGGGAAAATAATACCCATTATATCTTTAATAGGGAAACAATATTTGGTTTTAGAGGATAATATTTTTTTGGACTCTAAAAGGTGGGAAAATAAGCATTTTTATAGATATAATATATCATACTCATGTTATATGATAAGTAAATATCCATGAGCTATCATAAGGAAATAGAAACTGATATGGGAGGAATTCTGTCCTATGCGTGCTATGGAACAAGGGAATACTATTTTCTTAATAATGGGATTTCGTTTTCGGGTCATCACCTGATAAGGGAATGAGGGAACAAATCATTCACATATTGTTTTTCATCCCATTATAATCACAATGGATAATAATCCAATGATAATCACATGGACATATTATGAATATCAAATATGTCATTTCATGATCTTTTCATAAATTATTTCCATATTTTCACATTATGGAGGGGTTCATATAGTACTTATCTACTCTTCATATACTCAGAATATAAGGAATCTCTTCCTCGTCACATGAAGCATCCAATAATTGACACAGTAAGGATATATTGTTATGCTCCTTAGATTTGACTCTTACAGTCATTAGATAAGGAATATCCTTTATACTATATGAGGCATCCCATTCTCATCACATAATGTATTTAGTCTAATTATCATAAAATAAGATTCATATCATCCTCACATATGGTATCCCATTCTGATTACATTAATGTTCTTGTCACTTGAGGAGTCCCAAACACAACACTGAAGAAAAAAATTATCCTGACTTAATATTTGGGATATGAGATACGAGTCACATAACATTGGCATCCTATGACCATCACATGGGGAATCTTCTTCTCATGAGACAAGGAATCCTAGACTCATCACATAATACCTCCTAGTAAAATCATATAAAAGATAGATCTGACATTCTCTTATCACACAAGGCTTCACATTCTCATCACATGAGGAATCCAAGACTCATAACATGATCAATCCAAAGAACATCACATAAAAGAATAAATACATATATTATCATCATGTATTTGATTTCAATTCTTAAAGTCCAATGAAGATATTGACAGATAAATCTATATTTGGGATACTGAATAGTTTGGGAGTTCCCAATTGTCTAGTCATATTGGGGAAACCAAACTATGAGGAAGGTGGGTGAATGTTATGCTTCTCACATATGTGTAAAACAATTATAAATATTTTGAGTATTATATGTTATTAATATCTGATTTACAAATTTTACTATATGGATACTTATGGGGATCATTTAAGTAATTGCATAGGGCTTAAAAAAATGTGATACTCAAGTTCTATCATGATATTTAGAAAACATGTAGAGGTAATTATCTATATAGAGGAACAAATGAATCATATTCTCATAGCATAACGCATCATAGACTCATCACATTAGGAATTCAAATCTGATTATATTTATCACATATAGAATCATAGGATTATAGTATAAGGAATATTAGTAACATCATCAAAGTGATATTATTGTTATGGAATAGGTTCGGACAGATTTTATCACTCTATATTGTTGAAAAAGCATTGTAATGGTGGATGAAATAAAAATAGAGTGGGGAAATCACATTTTCATACTGATATGAAAAAAAAGATACAATGATATGTATGTGTAATAATTAAGTGAGTTTCATGATTACTATAATGCATCTTCCAATATCTTCATGGATAGAAAATTTTCATTTTAATCATGGTATGGATGGATCCATGTGTATATTATTGGTTATTTCACCCGAGAAGAATACCATATAAGATGGTACTAAAATCCTAATCCCTATCTAAAAATAAATAATATATATTCTTTAATATTACCATTTTATCTATTTTCACACAGTTTTAAAGAAAAACTATGATACCCAAAAAAAATGTATCCAACATAAACATAACTCCCCAAAATTTATATAGGACCCATTAAAATAAAATTTGGTTATATTAGAAGTATTCTACCTATATAATTTCCAATGAACATCAGTTACCTTTGGGTTGAGGTCTTGCATTACCACATCTTGGAAACAATAAGAAATCATGTCCCACACTTCAATGTACATCTCCACATTAATCTTTATTTCATTGAATCATATTTTCTTGAATAAGATCTAATTTAATTACCTATTGAAATTTTTCTTATTTGGTGTCTACTAGAATAAATATCTCATACATCAAGTCTACAACCTCTATGGGGGCCTTGATCGCAACGACCTCCTCCAAAAAAAATTCCTAGGAATGGTTGATGAGTTCCCATGATTCCACCATAGATGCGGACGCTGTACCTATCACTCAATGTGAATCACCCAGCCTAATTGAAGACTCAATATTAGCAAAATCCACCGAAATAGATTCTTCCTACAAGAAAACATTTTCTCTTTATGGTTCTTTGTAATCGCCACAACGACATTCTTTTTCATTACAGTCCATCTCCATGGGGCTTGAATTCTCAATAAAACTCTTTTAGATGGTTTTTGAAGGTATGAATACCCCAACATCCATTTTTATTTCATCCCATTAACCAAAATACATCCCTAATAGTACTATTTTACCTTATACACCTACATTATCTTAAAGCTATGAATCCCTCTAACATGTTATCCCTACACACTATCACCAAAAAAATTGTCTAGAAGTCCCATCACATGACTCTAACCCAGCCAATAATTTCTATTCCTTTAGGGTCTCTACCCAATTAGCTTCGCTGTGATCCATTACCATTGCATTAGATTATAGTCCTTCAAACCATATACTATGGTTTATATGAGATACGTTACTACATAGACTAGTCCCATTCACGACATTCTTATAACCCTAAAAATCATTCATTTTTTCCTCCAGAGCCTTACAACCAAATGAGCCTCCCTATCTTGTCTCTTACAGAGCCCCTTCTAGTTTATTTCTATTTTTAGATCTCTTAGAACATGCACATGATCCAAATTTATAAATTCATGGTATAGGTTTGAACATAGTGACACCAACCCCATTTATTCCCACTAAATACAAAGGCTCTTGCACTAATGATATGGGATAGGACAAATATTTCAGCAACCTATGAAAATATTGATGTTATTAAGATTCCCAATAATGTTTCATGGTTCTTTATAAATAGTATTGACATGTTCTAGAACACCATTATGAACATGGTTAACTAAGTGATAAGTGACCTTATTTATTCAACCAAATTTCCCCCCATATCAGAAGACTGATATAGCTTAACTCGGAATATTTCTAGAAGAACACAAATAATTCAATGATTTAATGAATACAATTTTATTCGATCAATGATATCCATAAATATCAATTCAAATGATGTCCACAATATCCTTTCAGGAAAAAATTTAATAATAAATATGAGGAGAAATTGAATGAAAGAGAGGATGAGTGTGGTGATCCCAACAAAAGAAACATCCAACCATGATACCAATCAACCAAAGAATTCCATGATTTTTAAATGGAAGAGGTATTGTAGGAAGAATAATTAAAATCATTTCCAATGGGAGATCCCATTTTTGGAGGATATTTAATGAAAAAAAATGTGAATAACATAAGCCAATGTGAGAGAGAGGGGTGGTAGACTAGACTACGATAATGTCTTCATCAATAGTTATAAAAATCATTAAATTGATGCTTGTCGAGGACCCATATAATATCCCATTTGTGTAACCAAAATTACTAGAAGACATATCTGTCATAATTTTATACCGAGGGATTCCCATTTTTGAAATGATCCATAAAAGAGATATGAAGAAGAGATGGTTCATTTGTAAACTCTATTGAGGAAATCAGATGTTTGGGAATACCATCTTCACAAAATAGAACATTAGGTAAGGTGTTAATCTTGGGAAATCTAGGGAGATATAATGGGTCAGTTAAGGATAAGTAGGATAAATGATATGAATCCATATGAGTAAGGATTTAATCCCCCCATACCACTCCCTAGTGAAAGATGGGAGAGTGGAAGTGCGTCTATGCCACTTACACCACTGCCGAATGTACAACTGAGAGACCTGTCAGGCCCTCCCCCACTCAACATACATTAATATGTATAATATATAGTAAAATAATGATAATTTAAATGATATGGGACTTATATATATCCATATTAAGGGATTTATATCCCATGAGTATTATTCAACAAGATAGTACATGTCTTAACTTTAATGTTCGTGTTATACTAACCAATGATCTCCTTTTATGGCAGTGATTCCATAACAAAATGAATCACATTTTGTGGTCATAAATCCATCTCAATATGAAGTTCCTCATAATTTAATCCATATATTATCTATGTACTATATATATTATAGTAATTAATTTTGGACATTAAGGACTAACTTATTAGAAATGATTTTAGTGGGAATTATGCTTGTGTCACACACTCCGGTCCAACCTAGTGTTCGATTCTTGTCAGGATACATACAAAATATTAATAGGTGTATCTTGATTGATTTTATATTGGTACATATGAGGAAAATTTCATATAAATGTTTATCTAGTTTTAGGGATGGTGGAATATTAAACAACCAGAAAAATTGTGCTTGACATCACTTGAAAATATATAGGTGTGACTCTCAATTATTAGAAGGGGTATATGATAAAAATAAAATTAATGGGTAGATGGATCAGTTAAATAAACTATTAGTGATCCAAAATTTAGAATTAGGTGTTGATATCCTATGGTATGTGAAATCATGAACCGGTGTAGTAATACATGGAAAAGAAAGAAGTGTTTGGTGAATCTCTATTGATTCAAGAAAAACTTCATTCCTAGTAATCTCCTCATTTAAAGGAGGTGTAAAAAATGGTATACATTATTAATATATATCAATTATTTATCAAAAAAATATAATATTTCGTGAAAGTGTCTTTGTTTAGTGGAGGGATCAAATTGAATTAGAAAACAACATTTTATAAATCAGTATATTTTCCTAAAAAATATAATTTAATGAGTCATTAATTTATTTTTTGAAAATATGTTAATAATGGTTGTAGTTTTATAAATAATTATAAAATTAGTCTTAATGAATTAATGGTCCCACAATAGGGAACTGATTTTTTTCTCAATATTGCATTGATACATGATTTTTTATAGTTGGGAAACATGAATTTCATGAGTTGGAATTATGAGATTTTTGAACTGAGAGAATTGATGTCCATGTTCAATAGTCCATCATCAAAATAGGTTATTATTGGGTAAATATATTCCATGAGGTTTTTAGAAATTTAATTTTCATGATATAATTTTCCACTCATTAATGATTGGTGTTATTTCAACTCTAACATACATTCATGATCGATGTTGTGTTTTGAAATAAAGTGTTCTATAAATTTTATTCTATTATGAAGGATGGTATTTTATTATTTGAAGGGGAATTTGTGTTGTAGTATATAATTAAGACCCTTTAAATCATTCATCAATATGGAATAATTTTATGAATACGAATCTATTTCATGAATGGAGGGCTTCCACTAAATTTTATTCATTAACTATGAAACAATCATCCAACTTTAGACATACCTAATTATTTAACTCTACATTAATAGTGGGTCTATATCTACTAAAATATATGTTTTGGAAAAGTTATTCATGTTTAGATATTGGTTATACCCAATATTAGGGATCATCCATGTCTAGAAGGTCCCCAAATGATCCCAAAATATGATTTACCATTATGAACAAAATATATTTTATTACTAAGTAAAATTCACAGAACAAATCCATGGCCAACACCAATGTTACATTATTATCGTTTTTTTAACCTAAAAAGCGATTCCTGGGATGAATCTAGCCATTATATTCTTCGTCAACTTTTCAACACCAACTTTGATAATAAATTTCATAAATTTTAAACAATCATTACAACTATATTTCGTCAAAAATAATTCAACACTAGTTATCATTAACAAGTATTTACGATTATGTTCATTACAATTAGGCTAAAAAAGTTTTAACATTTTTTAAAATGAGTCAAAAAATGTTATCAACTAATTAAAATTTAGTAAAAATTATGTTTTATATTTTACCCATAGATATTGTGAAATTAAGTATTATGAATTTGAACAAAAAATTATTAAATTAAATAATTATCCCTTTTACATATTTTTTTGGAAGAGTAATAATTTTTTTAAATTTTATGAAATCCAATAGAAATAGGGGGAAAGGATGCAGATCCTTAATTTCAACCTCAATCCTGAATGATACCCATGGAAGCTCCAAGAAAAATAAAACTTGTCAATAATGAAAAAAAATGTTGTGTATGTCTAGATTCACAACAAAGATATAAATGATTATGTGAATTCATAATCTACAGTAGATCATTAAATATTATCAGGGAACTAAGAATACTTGTACCACTAATATCTGATAAACACTTTGATATAATGTTGTGATTATGAAGATGATCTCTAATATGATACACACTTCTTACCTCCCTTATAATGATATAAACATTCCATTCGGGAATTTTCTTTAGTTCATTGATACGTTTCAATTTTCAAACATAAAAATAGATATTTTAAGAAATATAATATTTAAATTTTCATTAAGATATTTATATTGGGATTGGATCTATATAATTATAGAATATTCCATCACAATATGGGAAGATCTTAAAAAATTCACCTACTTTATTCCACTGTCAATATATATGTATATCTGGGTAATCATTTTATATTTATTTTAATATGAGGATGAATTATTATATAGAACATGTGAGTGATTGAAAAACATAACTAATAAATGATTACATCATTTCCTGGAAACATGGATACTAATCCAATGATTTTATAAGTGGCATGTTTATGATAATAGGTCAATTCTACACACATCTGGTGGAGTGTTACTCGTGAAGTTTTCACCATAGGAGTGATACCATTTACTACATGCAATGGAAAGAAACACCATCCAATGGAATACTGGAACTAAACTATGAAGAGGAAATATCACAATGAACATTAAAATATTGATGGTGACATAAATTGAATCACTGACCACGAAAATTGATACAATGATCAACCAGCAACCCGATCCCCAAGGTATATGTTTATAAGAAGTAAATTATGCATATTATATTTGAAAAAAATAATTTTACGGGTTGGTGGACTCAATAATAAAAAGACCAATTATATCAACATTTGGAAATGGGTTTTCAGTCATAGAAAGGAATATTTATGTATATCCAATTACACATACATGAGGAGATATTGGATACATTCATTACCACCATTATATATACTATTAATTAAATAAATTCATAAAAAAGGTTAAATAAGTGGTAATGATATACATAATGTATGATTTAATGGATAATAAAACCACACTATGAACTCTAAAATTCCATGTAGGGAATATTTTAACAAAACCATGAGATAAGAAATTAGGGGTAATTTAAATATTAAAATTCCAAAATATTATCCCATGAAATTATTTAAAATTCATTACACTATTAAGAGAAAAAGTCTCTAATGTTAATCCTAAATCAATCAATAGAAAATAAAAAACATATTTTATCATGGAGGAATTGACTGCGGAATAAGAACCACCACAGTAAAAGGTGACACTGCTTCTCCAGAATGTCAAGTATAAGGAAAAATAGATGTGGGGAGGTAGTTTCCCAGTGATCATTTAACAAGCATTTCATTGAATTATAATAGAATAATTTTTTGGTACCGTATTCGGTATGGAAATCCATGATGGGGGGTCTCTATAGCTGAAAGTGGGAAGTGAAAAAAAAATAAAAAAAGGTTATATTACAGGTGGGGGAAGTATTGTTGACCATGTAAGAGACGGGGCATTTCTAAGATTATTTATCATTTTTATATATGCTAGCTAGTTGAGTCCATAAAATAGAAACTTTCATGTTTTCCATAACAACAACTAATCCCTACATGGAAGTGGGATGAGATATCTATAGAATTTATAGTAGGGATTCCACATACCCATATTAAAAAGAATGTGATATGTTTTGTGATTGACAGGAGGATTAAATCATCTCACTTCTTACCCATTCGGGATGTTCCCAAAGTTGACGAGTTGGGAAATCTCTAGGTGAATGATATTGTTCATTTTCATGGATTTCCATCTTCTATAGTTTCTAATTGGGATCCTGAGTTAATTTAATTCTTTTGGAGAGGCCTTCAAGAGGCACTAGGATCTAACGTATGTTTGGGTATGGAATCTATCTACAGTAAAATGGATAGACTGGAAGAGATATATAGATTCTCATGGACATGCTTCATTCATGGGTTCATGAAATTTATAGAGAATGGGATGATCATTTGGGTACGGTTAAAGATTCATATAATAATAGTTACTAGTCCACATTCAGGATTTTTCATTTTGAGGACATTTATAGAAGTTCTTATAAACCTTCATTGTGTTGGTCAAATATTGTTGATAGTTCCTTAGTTGGAACAATATTTTTCCAAGAGACAACAAAAAATATTCAGTTCATTCATTTAATAATTTTAATGACACAAATCTAATATAAGTCTTATACAGATTTTTATTCTAGGCCTTTGTAGTTTTTAGTTGGTGACTAGGTGGTTTTGAATGTGTCATCTCACTGTGGCTATTAACATCTTGGGGGGGGGGGGAGATTGCCCCTCATTTTGTGGAACATTTCACGGTTGCTAAGAAGGTGGGAAAATTTTCATATCATTTTGAACATCCACCTTTCTAAGATCAGTACATAATGTGTTTCATGTATCTAGCCATTGAATATATTTATCGCATCCATCTCATGTTATGAGATGGTTTGATCATAAAGTTGTACCTCATTTATATGTGACTGGAAAACTAGTTAGGATTTTATTCATAGGACCAAGGTAATTCATTGTAGAACGATACCTTTATTCCGTGTGCTAGGGATATATGGGTATGAATCACATGATACATGTGAGAGGGAGGAACTGATGAGATATCATTTGCCTCATTTTTTACATGTATTATTTTTAATAAGCTTTCTGGGGAGAAACAGTTTCTATGGTGGGGAGTTTGTAACATCCCGTTATTATTTTTAGGTATTCCTAAACCGTATATTTTAATTATTATTTGGTTGGGTTTCTTTTGGGGTAACTATGGGTTGAAAAATTTAATAATCTAGATTTTTTGGGATACTACTTTGTTTTAACACCGCTAGCACATGATTTTCTAAACCGTCCGCCTCACTACAAGGAAGTAGAAAATTTTGGATTGAGGGACCCGTATAACTTTTTCAATCTTAGTCAAGCCTTGTGTCCCCTTAGGGGAAACTGTGCTACCCATTAATAATGGGTTCGTGACTTACATAAATTTTATCCAACCTGTTATCCATTTCATAGGAAAGTATGTAGACATGACATTAAAAGATCCAAAATTTTATTAAAAATTCTCAAACCCCTTTTTTAAGTCTCGAATGGTCCATCATATACACAAACTAGTTTCTTTTGATGGGGAGCTCCCAAGGAGTATTTTATGCCCCTCAGACCCCTCCTAGATGTAATCTAAAGCTAGGTGAACGTTGGATGATCATTATCAGCTTAGATTCCTCCTCACGTTCTTTATCTCCCACAGTTTCTCTCTTTCTCTAAGAGTTTTTTATATCTCTAATTTTTCTTCTAGGATCTAATTCCCACTTTTATAGATCTAAAACAATGTTTGAATCTTTCATCTCCTGAATCCCATAGTTTTTTTCCATCTTCAAAAAAACTCATATAGGGTTTGGTGATCCATGATCCATTGATCCTGAGGTAGGTGGTACCATCACGATGCTGAATTTTTATTAAACCTTAAATGATTTATTTAATTTCATCTGATTTAAATTAAATTCAATTATTTTGATTTAATTATGTGACGTTCAATTATTTATTGGAAAAATCCAATTCTTATGAATTTTGGTTTTGATGAAAAAAAATATAGATTGGAATGTGAAATTGATGAGAATAAATTATTTGATTTATTTTATTTTGATGGAAATTAATCAATGAATTTGATAAATTTAACTATTTAAATTAATTTGATGGAAAATTTTTGGAAACCCCAAGTTCTAGTGAATTGGTTATTTTCATGAAATTGATAGAACTTTTTCTAAATTATTTTGTTTTATTTAATTGTGAAATTTTACAAAATTGATTCATATTAATTTTTTATGAAAATTCATTAAAATTATTTCTATGGAAACCCAGTGGTTTAATTTTTTATAAAAATTAATGTTTTTTATTATAAATTCCTTGTGATTTTAAATGGGAAATTTTCATATTGAAAAGGAGTATCAGATTTAATTGTATTATAAGCTGTCTTAATATAAATGTCATATCATTATTTTTTATTGGATCACAAGAAAGCATTAGGTAGTTATTTTGTTATATTGGACAACATTTCATGACATAAAATGTTTTAAAACATCATATAATCACATCACATTACTAAAGAGATGGTGATGAAACCTATTAGCCTTTTTTCAAGGGATATATTTACATACATTTTTATAATCATTTTGTTGGGTCCCTTAGTCCTTAAACTATCACACATACTTAGAACATGTCCATGTTTCTCAATTTTTTGTATTTCTAATGTTTATAAATTTTCTGTAAACTATTTTAAATTTCTTGATAATTTATATAGGTTATTTTGAATAATAATGTTTATTGAATCCAATTTCTAAAAAAAATCCATTTTTGTAAAATATCATTTAATTAAAGGTAACTTCTACCATTTGAAACAATTTTCTATTATTTGAAATGTGATGAATCATTTTCTAAATTTATTTCTATCTCTTAAATTGTAAGGAATTATTTTTAAAATATGTTTCCGTAGATTCCAAACCTGTTCATTTTATAATTGAAGGAACATTATTGTATAATTTGGCATGGGAATATTTTTATGGAATCTGTGGTGATATCGTACTTGGATTTGGCTCACCGCATACTTCTTCCGTCAAGTGTTTTTAGATTATCTCCTTCTAGTTCTGGATAAGGGAAGGTATCTCTGGGAGGTGGATCCACCTGTTGAACCTTGGACTTGTTGAGTTGTGTCTGAGGTGGTACTAGGGTAGGGTTTCATGTTTTATATTACTCTTGAGGTACATAGTCTTGTTTATCCCTTTTCATCATTTTGTACATTACACCTAGTGGAGTTACTTTTGATAATAATATTGTCTTCTTTATTTTACAATGGAAGTTTTTATTGGAAAAAATCAATCCCACTTTAATTTTTTATGATTCCAGGTGCTAGTCGCGGATTCATGGGGATGGAGAATGCACTTTGGGTTATGTCAAAATGAGATCGGTTATCAGGTAACTTAGTTATTCATGATGGTTCATGTCAAAAATCATTAACAATTTACTTTTCATCTGTTTATCTATATACCAAAAAATAGTTAGTATAACAAAAATATATTAAAATTATTAATTTACATTAATATATAGATTTAAATAAATAATATCCTAAATTTACTAATTTATATAAATATGATGTAGAATAAATAAAACCAAAATAAAATATTTGAAGATACATTCTTCAAAAATAATATTTTATTTACTCCCTAAACATCGTTTAATAGTATTAAAATCATATTCAAACATGTGAGTATACCTTAATAAAATATTATTTTAAAAAATTATAATCATTCACAAAAATAAAATGAATCACATAGATATAAAAACACAAAAAACTATACATTCCTATAAAAACATTATTATATTTATTTCATAAATACCTCCACATTATTATAATAATAACCAAGACATAGTTTAGGCCAATGGTAGGAATAATGAACTTGGAACTCTCTGGTTGTGGGATATATACCAAAAGCCTCATCGCATGGCCTATAATTTGTCATTTTTATGAAAAAATTTGTTTTTATATGAATCCACGAGTCATTAAAATCAAATATGGATAAAATAAATTTGATAATATTTTTCATAATTCAACATTATCAATTAATGATCTATGATTATTGTTCACATATTTAATAATAAAATTATTAAATAATACTTTATTTAAACTCAATGGGTATGTATATATCTTATATTTAATTTCATTAAATTCAGATAATCTTGGTTTACTCTATTTAAATCAACATTATAGGTTTTAATAATCATAACTATATTATATACCAATAAATTTTTACTTCAACTATAATAGGATGATTTTTTAATAAACTTTTTACTATATGAAACATTAAACCAAATTTTTATATACAATTCAGAAATTTATAAACCATGAAAGAGAAATATATATATCCCAAATATCATTATTCATAAAAAATCTGAAAATATAAAACCTCAAACGAATATATATTATTTAGATCACATGAGAAACATAACTATGATGGTGTATATAATCTATATTTAGTATTATTTTTAACATTATAAAATATATTTTAATACAAATCATTTCTCATATACCAAATGTAATTCCACGATCCTTAATAATATAATATTTTCATGTTTTATTAAATGAACCCATTTACATACACAAATAATTTCAAATTTAGGTTGAGATTTATTGATCACTTGGACAAACTCTTTCAATACAAAATGTAAACCAGTATGTGCTAATTATTTAAATCTATTAACAACATTTAACATTCTATAAAATGGTTTGAACATAGATAATAAATATTAAATCATATTATGTCCCTTTAAACAATGAATAACTAATCATATTTCTTCATAACATGAGAAAAGAAGTTATAAGGACAGGGATATCAAAGAAAAAAAAAGGAGTAAGTATATTCTATATCACTTGAATTAGACCATAGAGAATTATAGGTGCATAAGGGGATAATTTTATAATCTGTGGGTTTTATTTTATCATAAAAACATTCATATCCTAGAAATTTTGGATAAAAACCCATGAATAATTGAAAAAATATTAACATTGGACAATGGTAATGTGAGTAAATATTCGAAATCCATATGAATGAATTCCAAAAAATGTATCTAATGATCTTATTGTAGGAACTAATAATTACTATAAAACTATACTAAAAATTAAGATAATATTTTGAGTACTCTTCCTTAAAAAACAATAATTTCAAGAAAAAAATTTATAAAGCATTTATTTATATATTTTCACTTTTTCTAATATGATTAAGTAATAAATTTGGAGAAATAATCATTGAGTGAATATGAAAATAATGTTTGTACCATATGATTTTTTTTAGATCACTAATAAAATATTAGTTACCTTCATAGTTATTTTATAAATTCCCTCAATTCCATATTATAATTAGTTACCCCCATCCCATTACAAATTCAACGGATAACTATATTTGGATCACCTCCCTCCTTGATCAGTATTGGATTCAGAAAAAATTGGATCTATGTTGGGCTCACCAATCATTATAATAAACTTAAAAAGCAATTTCATTTAAAAATTTCATTAAATATTTCATTTTAACAATTAAACTAATAGAATTATTCTTTTGACCCCATAAGAAAAAAAAATTAAATTTAAAAAAATATATTCACTTTTAAAAAAAATCGTTAAGAACTGAAAAATATATGACCAATTTGGAAATTATTTCCCATAAAAATCATTAAATATTGTAAAAACATCAACTAAAGAACAATTGACATGATTTAAAGAAAATCTATTGGTACCATGTTCCTTAATGAATAAACAATATTTTTATACACTATATGTAACATGAATGTTTTACTCATTGAATATATAAAATTATTCATCATAAAAATCATAATAATATAGATAAGGTGGATTTTAAATGTCCTTAGTATTTCATGGGGTACATTAATTAGTGAATTATTATGAACATTTACATTTTGGGAAAATATTGGAAATTAGATCAATAAAAAATCACGAAATTAAAGTAAATTATCTAATTTATTATAAAAATTTACATGGAATTTAAGGCCACATACTTAATCATAAAATAATAATGATTTTTATTCCAGAAATTCCATTTTTACACATTGAAAATTTTCTCCGGATTATAGTTTAATATAATTAGGCAGCAAATCATACATAAGAAAACCTTAAAATACAATGTTGCATCATCCGATAAGTATACAATTTTCCACCATATAAAACATTAAAAAATAATTTATTTTCCTAAAATCCATTCACAACATTAAACATGAACTCATTCAACCAATTACACATCCTAAAATCATGTGAAGATAATTTAGAAACATAGTTTAAAAACAAATAACTTATTAAAGTATACATAAAAACAAGAATCCAATAGTCTAGTGAAAGAATACTAAAATCCCAGAAAACCCCTTTCTTGAAAAAATATATTTTATAGATAAATGTAAATTTCATTATTTAAAAATATCATTTACATTAAATTTTGAAAAAGATGTGTTCCATGAAGAGACATTAGCAAGAAAATTGTATATCATTCTTTGGGACATCATCTAATATAACCTTTAAAAACCCCTTAATGAACCCTGATAGATCCATTACTAATTGGAACAAGTTTATAGATAGTATCATATATATTTCCCTAGAGAATAAAATGTTAACCCAATGAATTTGAGTTAAATATATGCATACCCATCAATTAAGCTATAATAGGCTCACAAAATTATATCTAAAAAAACCTATCATATATAGTGTACAAGAAATATAAAAAGAAAAAAAATCATTTTTCAAAAAACTCTTCTAAACATTAATATTAGAAATTTCAGATAACCAAAATACATATTTATTTTAAGAATCAAATTTTTAATAATATTTTATTTTAAAACACAGTTTTAATAAAACAATACCCAAAAAATAAAATAGGGGTTTTCATTTAATAAATAATGTAAAATTGAAAATGATGCCATAATTGTAATAATAGCCCTGGTGGATGGAAAACTCTTCATCACCATTCCGTTTAAAGAATGTAAAAAAGACACCTTTTGAAATCCATTTAATTATAGTAATAGATATAGTAGATTAAAATTATAAATAAAATTTTCCCATATAAAACAAATTAAAACAATTTTAAAAACATGTACATGGATTAGAATGTTTGTTTGAAAAGAAAGAATGAAAGATTATTTTTTTCTAGGAAAATACATTCATAAAATGATAAGAATGTTAAGAATAATACTAATTAAATAATGGTAAAAAAATTAAATGTCATGACAATTCATATATCAATGATATACAATCTTAAAGGTGATATATATATACACCTTATAAATGATTAATGTTTCATAACATAACGATTTTTCTCAATGAAACTAAATCTATATAAAGTCATTTATAATGAGTCTAACTTATCACATGAATATTTATCATCCCAAATAAAGATAAAAATATTAATTATTTAAATTCTAGAGAACCATTTTCATTTTTATTTTTACTTCTTAGAACAATTAGGTTCAATACCCTATGAGGAGGGTGAATCGAGGTATGACAGATTAAAAAAACTATTCCTTTGGATCTTGTTTCATAATTAAAAAAACTATCTTCTCTCAAATTCCCATAAAAAATATGTATAGAAATAAAATCATGCATGAGACACACCAATTTTACATGGTTCACCGTCACTAGGATATGTATAAGGAGTATACAATTGTGTTGTACTAATGTACCAAATCCACAAATGATCACTTAAAAATTACAAGTTTTATGATAGATTACATATATTCCCTGGATCACTTCCTTTTTAAGATTTTTTGTCTTCTCACTGGATTCCCAATGGTAACTCCATTTGTCTCTTTAATTGGCTAATTGTTCATGGAATGTGTGATCATCTTCTCCTTACTTCACCCACATCTCTTAGAAGGGATCCACTAATAGTTTATAGACTTTTATATAACTTTATTTTCATGAATTAACACACCATAAAAGGAAGGTATATGTTTTGTTGATGTTCCATTTTCACCCGTATATGAAATCAACTTTTCCTTATACTGTTGGTCAGCAGAAAATGATTTCAAGAGATATTTATATCCATTCTTGGAAAACCTACATCCTTAGTGAACTACATTTCACATTGAAGCACATATTCTTTGTGAAATACTTATTTCACGGTCTCCCTCTACGAACATTTTCTGTATACCACCCCTATAAACCACCTCGTCCTACCGCTTCCGTGAACTGCCTCCATATACCACATATGTAAACCACCTCTATGTACCACCCCCGCTTCTACATAATTCTTTTTTCCATGGATCCATATTCCTTCTCGACATATGTTCCCAAAAACCCCATTGTGAACCATCCATACAAAATCATTCTCTTTTCATGGATTCATCCTTTTAATCCTTCTCTCTTTCACAGACTCCTGGTGAACTATTTTGGACTTTCCTGAATTTCTTCACCAAGCAAAGATGTTTTATAATGGAAAAACTATATCTAATGATGATATTATAACTCATTATAAAGTAAAATAGATCATATAATCTCTCTAATCTATTCTCCATGAATATTGGATTTTGTTAAACCTTCACCACATTCCACTTCTCCTATGAACCATTTTCTCCAATGTAGTTTTTGTACCATTTTGACCCTCTACAGTGGAAAATAATTTCTAGAAATGAAACCCTTTATGTATCCAAAAATCACCTAGTTCATTTAAAGAATGATAAACCATCCCGTGAATCTTCAAGCCTTTAGTGAACTTCTTGCCTCCTGTAAACTAAAATCATTCCCATGAACCATTTTCCCTATGTCGTCTGCATACTATGCGGTGAACCGTGTACCATCCTTCAGGGACTGTGTTCCATCCTTCATGGTCCATGTACCATTCCTCAGTCTATGTAACAACCATTACGGTCATACATATTTGTAAGAAATCAAAATAAAACCCAAAAACATTTAGAGGAATCCTTAAGGGACCTTTTCCCGACAATCTTCCCCTTTAGGTTTTTTGAAACTCTATCATAATTTGATATATAGTTTATGTTCATTCTCCTTATAAAACATCTGTGTATTGTGATTAAGATAGCTATCAAAGATTTAATGAACACATACTCTAAGCTATATTATAAATACTAAGCTTGGGAAATAAATTTATAATGAAAAGTTCAACATTGAATCTCCTCATTCCATTACAAAATAACTCTTCTTCTTTCATCACGAACCTCATCTATCATGATATATATCATTTGGTCGATCAAATCTAGAATAATCATATTTAATATACCCCTTACGTCACTAATCCCTCTAAAATCCATAAAAATCATCATCTTCCAATATCTCTTTGCTTCACTTCTCCGCTTCTCCCCATGTCTTGAGTAAGACATTTTCTCCCTTTGAATAGCCACAACTTCTCCCCCTTTTGAAATAATCATAAAGGTCACATAATTGTTGTTTTAAATATGTTAAATAAAACCCAAAAATATATTAGGTAAAAGCACACCATACCTTAGAGAGAGGGGGCCCATAACCATAGTTTACCATGTTTTGGGAGTCATCTGAACTCCAAAATCCTATCAATGTCTTTCAAATACTACTTTCTGTATGGCCTTAGTCAAAATGTATGAAACCTATTGTTCTGTAGGAACATACTCCAACATCACAATCCCTTGTTCCACCTTCTACATGAGAAAATGTTAATTGATTTCAATTGGTATTTTTCTCTCAGCAATGACTTCATATTTACAAATATTTATAGCACTCAAATTATTGCAATGGATTCAGATTAGAGTCTTAAATTTAATTCCCATATCCTCAAAATACTACTTCATCTATAATAACTATGTGCATTCTTGAGTACCTGCAATAAATTTATATTCCACAGTGCTCAGTGAAATTAAATATTATTTCTTCATTATCCATGAAATACAAAATCTTCAAAGATTGAATGCACCACATTATGCTGATTTCTTATCATCCACTGAACTACCCAAATCTGCATTTGTATATAAGAGTAACCCTTACTATTATTTTTCAATATACATGAAATCTAAATACACCATTCCCTTGATATACCATAGTATTATTTTCACTATCATAAAGTGGGTTTCCTTGGGAACTATTTTATATCATGATACATAGAATTTGGAAAACAAAATATCAGGTCTTTTAGTTGTCGCTTAAAATAGATTTTCAACGATTTACATATATTATATGGTATTGACGTTATTTCCTTCATCATCATATGAATGATTATGACATGTTGCTACTAGATTTTCCAACCCATTGGAATTATCCAGTCCAAATATTTTCATAATCAATTTGGAATATTTGGATTTAGAAATGAATGTACTATTATTTACTTGTATCACATGTAAACCAAGGAAAAATATTAGTTCACCAGTAATTGTCATTCTAAACTCACTTTTCCTGAATTCAGACAACTTTATAAATTATTCTTCATCTGACCCTAAAAATAATATTTCATTGACATAAACCAACCCCCTAATCCTCTGATCACATTAATTTTTGACATATATATTGTAATCAACTCCACCATGCTAAAAAAAAGATTCATCATAAACAGATCTAGCCTTCAATACCATGAACTTTGTGCTAGATTCAAAACATATCAATCCTTCTTCAGTTAAAAAACTATGTTCTCATCGTCATGAATGAGAAATATATTTGGCTTCTAAATTTAAACTTCTTCTTCCCGAAGAGAATTCTGATATTCTAACATGAAATCTATCTCTAAAACCATGAACATTCATTGCACTGTAATTTCCATAAATAATCTAATTGTATATAGCATTGCAACAGGTGAAATTTTTTTGTCAACATCGATACCCTCTCTCTAGGATTACCCCTTTCAAACTAGGCATGCTTTATTTTGAATCACATCACCATCTTTATTCAAATTGTTTTAAAAAACCCATTTATTCCCAGTGAAATTTAATTATTTAACCTCGAAACAATTTCCCATGTCATATTAATCTCTATTTGATAAATCTCTTCATTCATACAGGAACCCAATTCTCATATTTGTCTACTTCATGAAAAAATATTGGATCTACCAATTATTTGTATGATCCATGTTGTATATTCTTCATCATCTTTATCATTACTAGATTTGTATGATCACAAATTATGTTTTATCTATTAATATAATATCTTCTCTTCTATTTTTGAGGACATTCTGAATTTTTATTATCCTTCTAAACAACTAGATCTTATTCTTGAATCAACCACTGGAACAGGAGCATCCCTTAATCATCTTATATCTTCATCACTATCCTCACAAGACTGATCATGTATTTGATGAATATAATTCTCATTATCTATTATAGTTACATCATGAAATTTAAAATAAAAATCCCAACCACTTATTGAATCATTTATGTAATTTTCTTTTCAATGAGTATCCAGTCAATATCCCCTCGTCTCTATAGGATTCAGACATCCATTGTTTCTCCTTATTGATAAAGAAACACTTACTTTTAAAGACTCAAAAGTAATTCAACATTGGTTTCTTTCTATACCATATCTAATATGGATTATTCTCTTGTTTTGGACACAACAAAGCTCCATTTTATGTGTATACTAATTTCATAACTTCCCCATTAAAAACATCTCTGGTAGCTCTTTCTCAATGAGAATCGTTCTATACATATTGTTGATAATTTTTTTCATCTATTAACAACACCATTTTATTGTGGAGTTCTCAGGACTGAAACTTGATGCCTTATCCCATGTTTATTATGATTATCCTCCATATAGATATTTTTGAACTCGATTCCATTAGCTATTCTATTCTTCTATATTTTCTTGCCTAGAATATTTTTAATATCTTGTCGGTATCTTTTAATGAATCCAAAAACCTCAGACTTGTTGGTGATGATTAATAACCACACCATTATGTTATAATCAATAATAAAGATAATATTTTATCTCCTCCCATCAATAGACCTTGGTAAAATTTTTATGTACACATCAATGTGATCCAAATCAATCAATCTTGTTTACATTTTCATTTTTTCTTTATATAACTTTAGAATTATCTTCCATGTTGGAAGGAATCAAACATATGGGTACAGTCATGTGATAATCTAGTTAGATCTATAGAATCATCTTATTTCAATAGATATTCCATCAAAATTTGGGTGAACTGTTCATGATTTTTATTCCATAACGTATTTTATTCATCCTTCAACAACAAGAACATATCCTCTTCTCTACTAAAATGGTAGAGATTTACTTCTGTATGGTTTCCTTGCAACACAACTACACCATCATTTTACTTGTTGAATCATAATTTCTTTGAAAATTTAATGGAATGTCTTGAGTCACGCTGATAATTGCCTCTAATAATTTTTCAAATGATATATTCAATGACTAAGAAATTAGCATGACACAAGTATTTTCCAACAAATTTTTTTTCTTGAGTCAAAAATCTAAAGGCCTTCATATTTGAAAAAATATTATGATACCTTCTTTATCATACATAATTATAGTCACCAGATCTTTATTTACAATCATCTGAGAGGTGCGTCAACTTTCAATAATCCATATTCAAGTGTGCTAAAATTCTTTAAAAGTAATATCTTCCACCACTTCATGTTCAATTATATACTTAATTTTCATCCATGTTATTGAATTCATACCTGGTACTGATAGATAAATTTAATATTCCTTGATCTAGGATGAACCATCTTCATCTTCCAATACTAAAAAATAATATTCCATTTTCAGATCATTTGATAAAACATTGAATTGATTATTATCACCAAATTCATTTTTTCAGCACATTTCTCAAAATTATTAATGAACAATATCTTTCCTTGTGCCTAAATCATCTACACCTGAAATGGTGTACATAAAATGATCATCTATAAATTTGAGTTCTACATGGATTCCTCAATTGATCACATTCCTTTTAGTGCCTTTTGGAAATAAAACATACATTTTGTGATTTCATCATCTTCCAACAATAATAAAAACCCATGTGGGTTTAATTGTTTTGTGGAAATGATGAACCACCTATTCTCCCTTTGGTTCTACAATTTTTCTGATTCTGATTCATTCCCAAATCAATATTCAATCTCATAGTGGGTGCTTGTGGTATAACATCGAAAATTACTACATTATTTTTCTGATGATTCCCCATACCAACTATATCATCCTGATCAATAATTTTTCTTTTCCTAAAACTTCTTTTTCCTACCTCCCTAGAGCTATGAAATCTACATTTTTCAATATGTTTCATGTGTGTCTTACATTGATTGAATTAAATTTTTCTACAGATCTTTTTCTTTTCTTTACATACTGTAAAATTCTTCAGAAATATTTTCGATAAAATTTATCGGATCTTTTATAATATTATCCAGACTATCAATTTCTCTTTTCAGTTCTTCAATTTTGGTTTTGTACTGACCAAAAATTCTGAGTATTCTGGTATTTAAGACATCAGTTTTTCAATTTATTCATTCTTCTCAGATATCTTTTGTTCATGATATTTCTTATATAATTTGGAATCATTAACAACATTGTTGTATTTATTTGTTTAGGGTCTCCATGAATATATCTCTTCAAGAGAAGCTTCTAATTCAGCGTTAAGGTCATTTCATCTATACACTTCACCCTCAGCACTGTTTGTTTATTCCTTTATTAGATAACATCCCAGAACATCCATCGTAGTATCAACTTTATGATCTTTCCGGTCCTCCAACACTTTTTTCACATATTCCTCTAAAAATTCATCTTCATCTGAATGTAAATTCTTATTTTATAAGAATTTTTTCTTTGAACTTCTCATACATTTCAAATTTTTTTAATACTTCTTCTGAGGAGTTTCACCATTTTATTCATCATCATCTTCAATCATCATAGGATAATTCTCTACAAAATGTTCTATCATTCCACATCAGAATAATGAAAGTGGACATTTACCATTGATATATCAAATTCCTCTTTTCATATTTTAAGAGATTTTTTACTTGACATCGTCCAAATTGTCTTTCTCCTTACTCTATTCAATATAGAGCTTCTTTGTGGTCATGAATTCCGCTTATATGGAATTCACCTTTTCCAAAACGTCATTATCATCATTTCTCATTTCATATGATACAAGGGTACTTTGAAATTTATCCAATTTCAACTTCTTCAGATCATTATCTTCCAATATTGAAAACTTCATTTTAAACTGAGGAGGGGGTTTTCTCAGGATAAGGTTGGAAATCAATATATCTTCAATAATTTTTCTTGGACCACGCATGTCATCCATGACAACATTAACATGATCAATAAATGTATCAACATACTCATTAGTGTGAATTAATTGATCAAAATATTTGATCCATAGAACCTATATCTTTGATTCTTTGACTTGTGAGTCACCCTCATAAATACTCAGAATCTTTTTCCACAATGAATGTGATGTTTTACATGAAATCACCTTTGTATAGATTACCTTTGATATGGAACCCCTTAAACATTAATTCCTTTATCATTAGAATCAAATTTACTTCTATTAAATTTTGATAAAGAAACATTGTCGATATTGGATGGTATTCCATGCATAGCAACTGTAATGATATCAATTCTGAATGATTAGATGTAGTGATTCAACTGATTCATCCATATTTTAAAATTGTTTCCATCAAATATTATAATCCATTTTTGGTTGAAAACCTCTATTTCTTCTACAGAGAGAAACCACAGACTTTCAAAATTTTCCTCTGATACCAATTGGTATCCCAATAAGGTTAAATACCTTTAGAGTGTAGTGAATTAGGGAATGAAAGATTAAATTAATAACCCATTCAGGCCTTGTTTTATTACTAAAAATGACTCTTCTCTATTCTTCCCATAGAAATATATGAATATAAATGAAATCATTCATGAGACATAGAAATTTCTACTCGGTTCACCCTCCTGGGGATACATCCAAGAATCCTAAAAAGGTTTTTTGTAGATGTAAAAAATCCACTAAGGCTAAATTATAAATTACTAGATTCAAGGTAGAACACTTCTATTCTCAAGAACACTACCTTTACAATATTTAGGGTCCTGCTCACTGCATTCCCAGTGGTGACTACCTATGTCTCTTTCTTTGGCTCACTACTTGTTGAAAGGATCATTATCTTCCTCTTACTTCACTCACAGCTCATGAAAGGAATCCATTCAAAGTTTATAGATTTGCAAGCCCCTTAATTTGAATTAATGAAAACATCTTCAATTGTATGTAGATTCTTTATTGTTGTAACTTATTCCCATGTAGATGGAATCCACTTTTCTGCATATTGTTGGTCAGTATAAATTTATTTTTTGATCTTCTTATGTCCCTTCACAAACCATCAATTTCTTATGAGAACTACACTACATTGAGTAGCCTATATTCTTCACAACCCACATCTTCCATTGACTGCATCCATCAACTGCCTCGTCGTACCACTTCCATGAACCACCTCTGTGTAATGTGTCTACTTACTGCCTCTGCTTCTATGGAATTACTTCTTCCACATATCCTGCTTCCTTGTCTGAGTTATTGTGCCCCAGAAAACCCCTTAATGAATCATCCCCATGAACTCCTTCTCCTTTCATGAAATACTAATCACACTCATTTTCTCCATTTAGGACTCCTCATGAACTATTTCAGACATATCCAAATTTCTTTTCCGATAGAATATGTTTTCTAATGAAAAAACACTATATGAATGATGGGATAAGAACTCAATATATAGTAAAATAGATATGAGAATCTCGTTAATATGATATCCCTAAATATTTATTACAGTACAGTCTTAACAACGTACTGCTTCTCTCACTATATTTTTTCTCCAATGCAGTCCATAGACCATTTTTAACCACTTTGGTGGCTGATCTATTACATGAAGTAGACCCTTTGTGTCTCCAAAAATCACCACCTCTATTTCATGAATGATGAGCTACCTATGTACTGTGGGCACTTAACCTATCAAGACAGTCCTATTCCAATGGTTTTACGAAACCATTTGGGTAGAATATTTCCCTAGACCAACCTATACATATGGTTTGGTCAAACCATTAATATTAGTCCTTTATTTAAAAAAACCACAAATGGAGATTTTTCACAGCACCTTCCACCAATATTCCAATGACATTACACCTATCCTATATCACATTTTAGGTTCTTATTTTCAAATATATATAGATATATTTATTTATTTATTTATTTACATTAAATTATTTATTATTTTTTTTGTTATAATGAAAAAATAATGGGCCAACATATACATATGTTTTTATAAAATTGTGGTCATAGGTCTTTTATTAAAAACACCATCACATTGAATTGATCCCAAAAAAATACACATATATTACAATGACTATACCACTATACTAAAAAACATATTTTGTTCTTATTTACACACACACACACACATATATATATATATATATATATATATCTGTGTGTGTGTATTTATATTTTATATTTTTTTTCATTTAGTTTTTTATTATTGTTTTTGTTATGAAAAATTAATCGGCCATCCTCTACCCACAGTTTGGACAAACCATGGGTATAGGTTCATTATTAGAAATACACTACTATGAATTTGTCCAAGAACCATACAATTATAATCCAAAGTCTTTTCCACTATCTAACAACATATTTAGTATTCTTAAATTCGATAAAATATATGTGTATATATATATAATTATTTATCATTAATTCTGTATTATTATTTTTATTATTAATATTTAAAAATAATTGGTTAACTGATATTCATGGTTTGATCCAACAGTGGGTATAGATGACCTATATCAATGGTTCAACCGAACAATTGCTATATGTGTTTAGAAATAATACATATATAAACAGTTTTTTCAAACATTGTTTATAGGTTTTCCAATGGACTTTCCATGAATTTGTTTCTCATAAAAACTTATTGACATGGTATAAAAATCATGAGTATAGTGATGACATATACCCTTGGTTTTTGGGTAACCATGGATATAGGTCCTTCCCTCAAAATATTTTTATTGATGCATATAGGGGTGTCCAATAACAACAGTTTTGGAAAATACCATGTTTATAGACTTTTTTTCAAATAGTGATTTTGATTATTAATAATTTAAATACAATTACATAATCAATTAAATTTATTTCGGATAATTTGACCATATTCAGATTATGTGTCAAAGCTGATTATTTTAGGTTGTTAGTGGTAAATGAGGGAACTATTTAAAAATATCTAGAATAATTATAATAATGACCTAAATTTCATATTTATTCGTAAATAGTAGATTTAAAATAAATTATGAAATATTATTATTAAAAATGTACCAATCATATAATCATGGACACTATAGTCCATGCATCATTATGAGTAACATTCACAATTTTCAAAGATTATTATGAAAAAAAGATATGTTTATCTTTCTATATTGATTATTATATTATGAATACCATATTTTTAAATTATATATAATTATATATATAAATATTATGATGTTTAAGGAATAACATCATTTTGACAAGGCGATAGTCCACACAACCATTAATAACGTTATCACTTTTTCAGTGTGTCAAATGGTAAGAAAACAAAAGATATATTATATTTATATATTGATATTTATATCATTAATATCATAATTATTTAATGTATATCATATATTTTCATTTTTAACCTTATTTCCATCCATGTATCACGTTATTGAAAAATGCTTCATATAGCTTTATAGGGCAGTTGTCTGCCATACACACGAGTGATGTTATAGTATATCATACGAATTGGAATACAAAAAGGTTATACATGATGTAATGACAACAGTGGAAAAACAATTTTATTAATATTATAAATATTGTATATAAATAATATTTATATAATTATTACCAACCTTTAATGTTTTTAATTTAGAAAATAATGGCATCAGTTTATGAGGTGGTAGTTTTTTGTAAGGTCGAAAAATTAATCTGTAATCCATTTGATGGAATTTCATGATGCTTTAGGTCATACCATTATCATAAAAATGGCTCTAAATATTATATAACATTATTTTATTCTGTATTTATGATTTATAAAAAATTAAGGGGTTTGAGAATGAAATTATACAATTGTGATCATTTTTTAATGTTACTTCTTTTTGGGGTAACAGATTTTAGTTTTCCCAAGAGGATATCCTTAGACGGAATTATTTCCAGTGTATTGATTATACGAATTGATGATGTAAGTGGAGAATTTATTTCGTTAGGGATCTTTTGAACAATATTTGATTGAAGGTGTGAACATATGTGGAGATGTGGTGGCCTTTTATATAATGGTGACATCAACCACCTCCTATTTTTAAAAAGAATGATAGGAGAACCAATGATTATTCCTAAATAGAATTTATGATTATCCAAAAAAACTCATCCCTATAAGCTATGTGTTCAATTAATGTCCATAAAATGTCTCTTGGACTATTTTATAATCATTTTGAAACCTACTATTCTAATAATTACCACAAATTATGGTTGTTTTTACCATCATTGTTATAATTAATTTTAATTTTATTGATTATTTAGATTGGATAATAATTAAACAGACCATATAATAAATTATAAAATATTATAAAAGAAAATATAGAATTAATTCTTTTATATTCATGTGGTAAACAATAATTTGAAATTTATCCAATAGATGTGGTGATAAAACAGGGTTTTTGAAAGAAATTTTCGAAATTTGAAATGTTTTTACATATAAATTCAATATAAAACAACACTAAATGATCTAAATTGGATAAATGGATACATATTTGAACTAATTTAACTTTCAATATAATTAAAAAGATATTTTATCATTATTAATTATTTAAAAAAAATCATTTTCCAATTAAATGTCACCATTTATCACTATTAAAAAAATGAAAATTCTCTTGAAATTACCTAAAATACACCCTAAACTATATTATATGATCCTATTAGAAAAATTTGTTTTATTTAAAATAAATTTTATAAAAGTGTTAAAAATCATATTTAATGAATTTTCCATAAAAGGGGAAAAACATATTTTTTTAAAAATTATATTTTTTAAAAGTATAATTTGATTTATTGTTATATTTTTCTAGGAAAACACTATAGATGAATTTTAAATTTTTTATTAAATATATAATATGTTAATTTCTATAAAATCATTCAAAAAGTGTGGTTTTTTAATTTATTGAGGTACAAAATATTTTTATGTACAATTTTTTTTATACAAATGATTCCATTATTTTTAAAATGGATATATTTATCTTTTTTAATTAATACGTTACCATAGAATTCATTATATCAATATATATATATATATATATAATAAAATTTTTTAAGATATTTAATCCCCTTAATACTATCTAATTAAATATCTATGATATATCTATTATATTAAATTAATATATTTTAATAATATTTCATATTTTGTTTAAAATTGGTGTTCTATGTAATAGAAAGAAAACTCAGCACTCTATGTAGATAAGTAAAATCATTATGTTATATGAAATGAAAACTGAACTCAGTGTTCCATGTAATTTAATATATTAAATAAAATAAATTTATTATAAAATTAAATATATCATAATGCCTCGTGGTGTCAAATTCTATGTTAAATGTTAAATTTCATTTAGGTTATATAATATAATTTTCTTCCTTCAAAATCATCGCATGTTACATCCTCACAATTTTCTAAATGGTGTATTAACAATTTGAACATTATTAATTTAATTATATGATGTACAATTGAAAATAACAATTTTTTAAATAACATTCTCTTATATTAGATTAATAATATTTCTAACTAAGAACATACGGAAATATAATAACACGATATATTTCAATTTTAGAGGATCAATTTCATCCTTAGATTTTTCTTCGATCATCTTCCAATTCATCTATTCCTCTAATAAATGAATATCCATAAATGAATTTCATTTTTTGGAAAAACTAAAATACATTTTAAGGGGTTATAAAATCTATAAAGGTTTGAAAAGTATTTTTTTATGTCCACATATATTTATCTAATACCGATATGGTAATCACAAGTTATCCAAAATAAATAAATTTAATCAATAAACCTCAAAAGTATCTCCACTTCTTCGTCATCAATATTTACTTCTCAGATTATAAAAACAATTTATTATATACCCAAATGGTTTTAAATAACATTAAACTTTTGTATATAAAATGTTAAGGCATTATTCAGCAAATAACGTTTCCCCCAAAACGTATATTTCAGATTTCTATGAAACCTCGTTAAATTTATCCTAAGGTAATTATATTATATAAATCATCTATGGAGGGGTTCCTAATTTATTGAGATTAAGATCATCCTTCAAAACTTACCATGATCCCTGGAGTTTTCGACACTCCACCTGATTTCCGAACATCAACAATAGAAGTATAAAACGAATTTTCTTTACTTTTTTGCATTTGATATTGAATATTCTCACATTGAGTAAGTATCTATCGACAAACATTAGCATATTGTCCCAACACATTGCATCTAAAACACCTCACCATTGACTGACTATATAATTTCTCAATATTCAACTATTTGGGACTATTTTAATTGGAGTCACAAACTGTGTTACCAAACATACCACACTTGTATCAATTTCTAGATTTGAACATACATTCAATTAAATGTATTTTACCACTCTTGGAACGTGTTTTGGAATATAACCATGCATCTATTTTTTTCATATCCATTTCCTTCGAAAATGAATATTTTTAACTCTTTTCATATAATGTAACAAATGTCTTGGAGAACACTGTTTCAACTTTCTCAGTATAAGGAATCACATTTATATATCTTTTGAATTATAAATAAGACAGTGCACTATGTATACATGGATTTAATTATGAGTATTAACTTTTAATTTTACTAAATATCTGGAACTGATATGGCCAGCCTTTTGATGTTATCATCATTTTAAGCTTTATATTATTCATTTTTTAATTATTTCTATTAATTTTTTCCATCCTATGCTAAAAAACATTTGGGAAATACTTCTTATGGAAATTAGTCTTAAATGTGTGTGTTCAATAGAATCATGATCATATTTATATCTAGTAGACTTAACCAATGACCAAAATCAATCATATTTACCTAAAAAATGATAAATGTAAAGTGTGACCTTTGGATGTTCCTAACATCCCATGAATTCAAATATATTCTCAATATATTTAATCCACCCTTCGATGACCATTTTGATAGATGATCTATTGAATAATGTGGGAAATTCCCCTTGAAATGCATTACTATGAACATATTCATTCGGGGTAGATTGATGACCTCTATTACATGGATACCACCATAATTAATATCTTGTGTAAATAAATCCATAATGAAAACATATAATTGGTTCTAATTTGAAACATCTTATGATACTTCTTTGGAAGGGAATTCTCCTCTTGGTTCCTTCCCACTACAGATTTCCAATTCCATCTATAGAAAACTATTCTTAACATATATAGTATAGAAGAAGAAACACTCTAATATTAAGATAGTATATCATTTCCACATATCAATAACGTAATATCTTCCAAGGTAATGTTATTAACACTATCGCAATATTTATAGTTATTTAAACAATCCTTTGATACATACTATTAAAACCCGACCATAAATTATACATTATGTTTAGTTTTATCCACTAAATTCCATGATTTAAAGATATTTGCCTTTTTTGGATAATATTCTTAGAGAATTATGTTGTAACTAATACCTAACAAAACATTATAATACAAAGTTGTCACATCCAATCAGTATTCATTTTATCACACCATATATTATTTATTCAAACGGAATATGATTTCCTTTCAGGAAAAATCTTCATGAAATACTTCATAAGCTCTTCTAATCTTTTAACCATCCTTAATTAATGTGGTAAATACTTAAATAGATGTGATTACAAGAAAAATCATGGAATGTTATACAAAATGATGGGAATCATTACTCCATTGAAAAATATCTGAATCCCATGAAAAGAATATAACTAACATTCATATTTATTAAAATATGAATATATAATTAAGGCAATAATATGTTATTATAAATACTTATATATATATATAACATTTTATGTAAAATGAATCACATCACACTGATGAGGTGGTATAGCACACATCCATGGAAGATGTTATCACATTTTAAATGTGTAAAAAGGTATAATAAATTAATATATTATATTTCTAGAAAGTTATTTTTGTACTTATTATCAAAATCATGTAATGTATATCATATATATTTATCATATCTTCCCATATTTCATTCCATTTAACAAATTTTGAAAAAAAATCACATCACTTGGAAACACGGTAGTCCTTCGTACACACGAGTATTGTTATTATTTATATAATGGTATGGAATATAAAAATGGTATAGATTATATAATCACTCCAAAGGCATAAATATTTTATAAATATCACAAATATAATATATAAATATTATTTTAATCCACATTCATTAACATTAATAGGGTTATTGAAAAACAAGTGATATCGGCGTGGGGGTCATTGTATTCTATACACATGAACAGTTATTTTTTAAACTGTCAGATGGAAATGTTTGAGGTTTTCAGATATACTAATAAAATGAAAAAATCTCAGTATATTAAAGATCCATATTTCATTATATAACAATGATAAAATAGAAATTTAAGTGGATTGAGTATGAATAAAAAAAATCGATTGTTGATGATTGTTAACTCTTGATCAGGTAACTCCTTATGGTTTTCAAAAAAACATTCAGGGATGTATTTATTGACATTATATTGATTAAATTATTAGATAAGATTTTTTATGTTTTATTTTGGATGTAAATTTATGATCTAAATAATTTTTAGTAAGAGAATAGATGAGGATAGTTGATGGCCATTTATAAGTGTAAGAAAGGGCACACATGGTATTTTGAAATGAAAGTTAGTTGAAGACATGTATTTACCTAAAAAGGCCCCAATAATGTACAAAACTAAAAATTATAATATTTTGTGTCGATATATGTCCATCCAATGGGATTTCAAAAAGTATAGGGGCTTTTTTACATCTTATGGTCAACTTTTAAAAATAAATTAAACATGTTTTTATGTTTATAACGTTAAATAATATTTAACCTTTTTCAATAATCACTTATGTATAAAAATATGTTGATCATATTTGAAATAAAAAAAATTTATGATACCAGAAATAGGATAAATTTTTCCGAGTTAAATTAAATTTTTATATAAAAATTAATTTAATATTAATCCCAAATATCTGGTGACACAACACAATTTTTAAAGTGAAAATTTCAATATTTTGAAATATTTATATATAAAAATTCAAAATTAATTTGATACCAATGAACTAAATTTTACTAATTGATGTATCATAAAATTAGTTTAATTTTGTAACTAATCAATAATATAATTTCCATTATAACATTATTAAATAAAATGGGAGTTTTCAATTAGAACATATAATTTTTTACTATTCATCAAAAATAAAACTACATAGAAAAATTCCAAGAAATCGCCCTAAATCAAATATGATAACCTATGTTAAAAAATAATTTATTCTTGTTAAATAAATTATCATAAAGTGTTAAAAATATTTTCTAAGTTAACTATAACATAAATAGGTTAGAAAACATATTTTTAGAATAAATATAGATATTAAAAGTAAAACTGGATTTATTATGATCTATTGTCTAGAAAAAATATAGAATGAATGTTAATTATGTTTTTAAATGGCTAATATATTTATTTTATTAAATTAATTCATCTAAATTCGTTTTTTAAAATTATTTTGGAACAACATGAGTGTTTGTAAAAAGGTTTTTACAAAAAATAATTATCAATAATTTAAATTTTTTTATTTCATTTTAAGTTATTTGGTCACAAAGGAATTTATAATATACATACATATAATAAATATATTTTGGTAATATGGTAATTCCTATTAATATCCTAAAATTTAACATCTAGTTTATAAATATTAAATCTTATAAAATTATATTAATAATATTATTCATTGCATTTAAAATTTGTGTTCCATGTAACCCAAGGTATACTCATCATTCCATGTAGAGAATGTCAAACAATGTTACCCAAAATAAAATTAGTGTTGTATGTAATTAATTATATTGAATAAATTAAATTAATTATAATAAAAAATGTATCATAATTTCTCATGGTTTTATATTTTAGGTTCAGTGATTCATTTAGTATAAAATATCATACATTATTTTCTTCCATTAAAATACCAGTGAGTTAAATGGATACTCTAAAAATATAATAGTTATAAAACAAATAGAATCATAGAATTTAAGAATTGTAATAATAATTGGGTATGATGACAATAAAATCAGTTAATTCAATATAGTTTTAAAGAAAAAACTAATATAACCCATTTATAAGGAATGTAAAAATATATCATATTAGAAAATTATAAATATTAATTTTCTGAAATATTTGAAATAAAATATTACATTTTATAAATTTTACTCACCCAAGAATTTCTTAATAAATAAGATGAATCTCTAAATAATTTTAAGAATATGGATATCGAAAATAAAATTCATAGCTCGATGAAGAGATGAGATCAGTTTTACTAAAATATAAATTCTTCATTAACATTGGTGTAATAATGACATGAAATGGGAATATAATTAAAAGGAAGATAATAATGACATCCAATAAAGAGTAAAAGAATTGATCATTTAATTTTCGATCATAATAAATTTCCAACTAGATTATCAATTATATGACATATCAAATTGAATGAGATATTAGTAACAAACTATAAAAAAATCCCCTAAAACAACTACATATATTGAATAATATTCATGTTTTAGGAATGATTTTGTGATCATTTCAATACCATGTATTAGTCGGATCAATTTAAAAATTTATAATATAGGATTTACACACAAAATAAATATTTAAAATATTAAATATATATTATATATGTCTCGATTAAGGGAAATCAGTCAAACATCCATTGCCATTTGTCTCGGCCCATATGTAGGTCCTCTAAAAAATTAAATAATCAAAATATTTTTATTTTTTTCTTTAATTACATCTTTATTAATATTTATTGTTACTTTTTCACTTATTATATTGTTATACATAATTTTTTAAACAATTTTGTTTAAATTAGTTATTTTTGTGAAGTACAATGTATAATTAGAAACTAACATTGGTTTCATGTCTATCATCAAATAGATAATCATAATATGAAACTATTGTGTTTAAATTAGTTATTTCTTAGAAGTACAATGTATATTTAGAAACTAACGTTGGTTTCATGTCTATCATCAAATGGATAATGATAATATAATTTGTAGAAAAATATTTATGTTATTATTATCATTTTAACCCATTAATTGGAGTTATAAACCTATCAATGTATTGTAGTTTCGAAATATGACGTACATTTCTTCCTGGAGCTGGTATTCTGCACATATTCATGAGTTATATTTTCATATTTCAGCTAATTCTATAGAAGGGGTTATGAATCATACTATTTTTTCATAATTGATAAGGATATCCTTTATATCCTATAGATTCATTAAATATATTTTTATATAAAACAATTTTTTGAAGTTATGAAATATAAAATATTCCCTTTCCTGGAGGTCGCAGTCTTTATGTACACATGAATGATGTTTATTTTTTTTATTTAATGTCAAGGAAGGTTGAAAGATAGTTATTTAAATTTCCAAATTATTTTCATATCATATATATCTTATTATTTCATTTTGATACATCATTCTTAAATCAGTAATATTCGGTGATAAAAATTTAAATACATCATTATGTGCAGGTAGTATTTTGTACATACCCACTAAGGATGATTATTGTTTACATTAGATAGAAATGGAAATAAAAATTGGTTTGATATAAACCAATAATAATTTTTTTAATATTTGTTATATTTATTTTAGTATATCATCAATATTGTGATAGTTTTAAATTGGGAAAAGATATAAGAATGAATAACTTTTATTAACTATTATACACCTTGTTTAAAAATAAATCTTTTCTCTTAAATGTTTATGATTCAAAGTACGGGATTTTTCTAACATCATAACCTCTAGGTTGTCAGAATTTAAGATGAATAAGGATTTTGGGTAGGTTTTATGAATCTATGTTGGACACACCATCCCCAGTCTCTAATATTTAGTGCAATAAACTCATACATTACATACATACACTGATAAAAAATAACAAATCTGTGATATATCGATCCATGATTATGTAATCAATAATGATTATTATGAAACATCATATAGTGATATATTGCTTGTTTTATGTCTCAATTGATATATTTGGTTATGTAAATATATAATTAAATAATATAAATGGAGTCTTTAACAACACTTAAATACATTCTTCCACTTAATCTATACATTTAAATAATTTATGTGTTTTATACGATTCATAACATGGGGGAATAGAATTATTATTATTTGTTTCCTAAAACAATAATTGTGTGAAAAAAACCATTCATGGAATAATGGTATATACATGGATTATTTATAATGGATTGAATAGTTAAATTAAATGGTTCCATATTAAAATCAATGCATTAGATTTAAATAACTATGAAAATTAATTAAAACAAAAATATCAATAATTGTGAACTCATTCTGACTTTATTCATAATATAAAACCAAAAAATATGTTCTTAATGAATTTTTTTATGAAATTTTCTTATGATAGAGACTATATTTAGGATATCATTATGGATTGTATATCCTTTCACCAAATACCCAACCTTGTTTTTCATATGAGAACTATCAATGTGTCATGGTAATAAATAATTTTAATCAACACCCATCACGTGATTATGTCCAATGCATTCACTATATGAGTAATTAGGGTCATTCATACCATGACTTGGGGAACCTCATACTATATAACTCTTCAATACCCAAATAATTTTAAATATGAATATAAATATATAATCGACCCAATGATATCTATCAATAATAATAATAAATGGAAATATTATTCCCATTATTAATAAAAGGGATGCTATTGTAATAATACATCACGAGAAATATAGTTTTTTATGAAAAAAATACATATTTAAATTACAATTAATCATTTCATTGGATAAAATATATATTTTATGGAAATGGATTTCAATATTTTAGAAAAGGGATAAAATTGTTATAAACCTTTTGTAAAAAAATGTTGAATATTAAAAACATACACAGTCAACTTTCCAATAATCTGTAAGATTGGAATACAGAAATAAGGAACTATAATACATTACCCTCCTTACCATAAAGGGGAAACATGAATATAACTCATTTGTAAAAATATGTCGGAGTGTATAAAAATTAATATAACCCCCATAAAACAAGGAATCATAGACGGGTATTCAAATTAATTAAAAGTGACCTCAATAAAGAATTCTTCGAATAGTTTCACAAGAATAAAGTGGTATAATACTATCAATAGAATCTTAAAAATTAGAATATATATATATATATATGAGAGGATAAAAATGGATATATAAATACCATTATTGTAAATCCTTTTGAAAATAAAAAATAATTTTTATATGTAAACATAAAACATATATTATATAAAAATTGATAATGAAGTAAAATTAATATCAACATGTCTCTTCAAATGGGATAATTTTAAATGATGAAATGAAAGGTTATGAAACTTTTACATTATGAAATAATATGCAATAATATATCCTTGAAAATAAAGAATGTTTTTCTTTAATAAATAAGGTGCGGATGTAAAAACATTTCCATATGAAAAGAGATCACATTTTTTATTTTCAATATATGATTGTTTAAAATGTTAAATGTATGAAGGGTAACAAAACCTTATTTTTATAAAAGAATTCAAAATGGGGATTATAAAATAAATTTTCAGTATTAAACGTTACCACTTAATGAAAATATATTTGAGTTACCAATATCCCTTATTGAAATCATACTCTATGAGGATTCAACAATACGAAATAGGGATTATGTGGTAAAATTGTATACTACGAATGAATATTAAATAACAAAAATAAATTTGATTAATTTATATTAATTTTATAAAATATTGTAAATTGAAAAATCATAACAAATGATTGAAAAATTATTTTACATAAAAAATGTTTAAATAGGGTAACACATGATTAATTACTCATTTGAAAAAATTAATATGATTTAGATTAATTTATTCAAATGAATTTAAATGAAATTATGTATATAAAATTTTATTTTATATTATATAAATAAAATTTGATACAAAATAAACATGGTTTTGTACATGTTTATTATCTTAGTGAATCGTAATTAAGACTATAAAACCCCTAGTGGTCTGTTAACACATTTATAAATATCCATTTAATAAGATGGCTTCTAATTGAACTACATATAACCTTATTAAAAGATATTTAATGTTATAATAATACAAATAGGTACTATATATACAACATCATTTAATTTTACACCTAATGAAAAAAATATATTAATGACAGTAATTTGATATAGAAACCCTAACAACTAATTGAATGTTAAAATAAAAAAATTATTAAATTTTGGGATTAACATTATTCATAACATACTAGGATTAAAATATAAGTCATAACATTCTATACAAACTAGGAAGTATATAGTCCTTACAAATTATATTGTATGAATAATACAAAACATGTATCGAAGTGTGGTATTTGAGATAAAATCATTTAACTATGATCCTGACTCCCAGGAATGTATTTCAGCATTCTGTTTGAAAAACAAGGATATAATATTCACTTAATTCCAAACATCAATTATATAAATTTTTAAATAGACAATACCTAAATAGTAATTATCAATATGAAATTTAGCAAATGTTCACATTAGGTGTTTAATATATTGATTGTAAATACTAGTTTTATAATAGGTATTCTTTTGATCATTATCAATTCAACGATAAAATGAACTTGATAATTAATATATATTATGGATGATATATAATTATTCATAGTTACACTATAACCTTTTAAAAGAGTGACATCATAATTGATAATGTATATGAAATTATGAACTAGGAGTAGAAGAGAATATAAAAACATTATACATAATGATATATTTATTTTAAAATTAAATTCAATCTCTTTGATATCTTGTAATGTGTGAAACACTGGGATTAAATGAAACATAATACCGCAATAATATATTTTTATTTAAACAAGACAATTATAACCTGGCTGTTTAGTCAGAGTTTATGAATATAAATATATAAATTTTTAACATCTTAAGGCATTAAAATTTATAAAATAAATTTAATGGAATTGTATTAAATATAATTTAATTAATAACCATGTTCAATAAAATGAAATGCCTTATTAAAATTGAATTTTTCTATAAGGTTTACTAAGAACAATTTGTGAACATAATTTTTAATTATTTTAATGAAAATTATAAATTTTAATTAAAAAACATATATTATTAAATTAATACATAAAATTTATCTATTGGTTATCTTTTGATAATATTTTGAAAATTATTATTTTTTATTAATAGTAAAAAATAATGATTATTATTATAAAATTCATTTTGATTTAAATTATTTATAAAAGGTAAATTATAGTTTTAATTGGTTTAAAATTTATTATTGTTAATTAAGAAAAAAATTTAACTAATTTATGAAATTGGAATCCATTTATATTGAATTTTGATATTAAAAAAATCCATACTATTGTGAATTTTCACTTTAGAAACACACTATTTGGTTGAGTATATGGTGTAATTGTAAAATGAATTTATCCAAATAATTGATTGTAATTTTAAAAAAATATTATATGTTTTAAATATTTATAATTAATTTAATCTAATATTTTATTATTAATATCATTCTCTAATGAATTTTGAATATAGTTAAAATTTATTATCACAATTAAGGTAATAATTGGTTTATCGAGGGGTTAAAATATGAAGATAAGGGTTATGATTTAAAAAGTCATATCAAACATACATTGTACAAATATATATATATAGAATATAATTCTTATGGTCTTATAATGCTCATTTCATACTATTTGTTAAGGATAATTATGTTATTATCACTTTATGATTTTCAAAAATCTAAGTGTGTCATCTCCCCCACTTAGGACATGCCACACTATCTGATACCATATTAGTTGAAAAAAAATACATTCATTAACAAACTACCATTTTCATTTAACTAAATCTTTATCCACATAAAATTTTCTTTATTTTATCATTAATCTTTCCAAATAAGACATTATATATATTCCTAAAGAGACTCTATGATGAACTGTTAAAGTTATTAAACATGTGTTTTTGTTTTATTTCTTCTTAAAAATCATTAAAACCATATTAAACTAGAATAATATAATTAAAAATTCTCTATAACATATTGATATAATATTATTTTTCTGGAATAACCTATAAAAATCACTATATTCATTCAATGGGATAGAAAACTATCGATCATGTGTAAAACAGACTACCTTCTCATGATCCTATTTAATTTTTATTTCTATAAAAACCTATAAAGGATTGTTATAATGAATAAAGTAAAATAATAAACAGATATTAATGAAATTTTTATACATTATTTAATTATTATATACTATATGTTTTCTTAAATTCCAATCAATGGGGGGATACAAAAATGTCACACATCTGTAAAGTGGATTGCTACGTTTTGAACTAGTGTGATTATTTTTTCTCTTAGGTTTTATAAGAAAAAGTGTATAGATAATGTTAATATATATATATATATATATTTGCTATATTTATTGTATATCTATAGACATGAATTTATAATATCAGATATATATTATTACATTCCAATGTGTTCGATAATAATAATATCGATCGTGTCTATATATGGACTACCACATACATAGAGATATGGGAAATATTTTCAATTTATTTTTTAATAATATTAATAATGAGGTTATTAATTAAAATAATTCATAATATAACATAATAATGATTCATTATGTCACACCTGGTTTTTCATGTCTTTGTTTCGATCTGGTCCATTAAAAATCCTGATCTTTTTCATGGGTATTTGGTGAGAAGAATTTTTAGTTTTCAAGTTTCATATATGTTTAATAACCCTAATTTGGGTTCCCCATTGCTTGTTTAGGATTTTGGGAGAGAGGGTGGTTACTTCAAGATTTGGGCCAACCGTGAACCCATTTCGTGTTTTAAAAGCAGAATTTTTTTCTTTTATAACTCTTTTTTTCATCTTCTTTCACCAATTCCACTTCAAACATGTCCTAAACTGATATATTAAAACTTCCATATCCTTTTGGTCCACATAATAATCCTTGATCATGGTGAATTTGGGTTAATTATTTGGTATTGGGCCAGCCCATGGGCCCATTTCCAGTTTTAAAAAACTAATTTGTTTGTTTTATATCATTTTAATTTTTTAATATTTTTCAGTGATTCCACATCCCAACCGAATCCAATATACCTATCTTCACCCCAATATCGGTTTTGCCTCTTTGGAGCTCATAATAGTCACGTAGGGGGGGAAACATTGTCAATGTCCCTGAAATCGTACAGAATTGACAAGGTAAATTGTATCATTCATAAATCAATCAATTCTTACTATTTTCCCCACCAATATTCTTTCCATGGTTATTACAGACCTTATTAGTCTCTCCAAAGAAGTATCAAGCCAATACATTCTCTCTAGGTTTTCAGATCTAATGGAAGACGAAGAGTTTTCTAGGTTAAAAGGTAAGATTCCTTCTCCTTTCTTCTTCGTCTTCCCCCTCCTTTCGTTATTTCTTGGTTTTATATTGTAACCTAGTCATGATAGGCCTGGGGTTCTATTATAAATTGTTTTTTATGGGTTTTCTGTTCATTTAGGTCTGGTCTTTATAGTTTTAGGGTTCATTAACCCACGACGGGTGATTTCATGTGTGGGTTTCAATTACGCCAAGGATTTAAGGTAGGATACCCCTTACAGATGCCTTTATTATTTAATTTTCACCATTTTATTATTTTTAACACTTGATATATATGTTTATTATTGTTTTTCTTCCTTTCTATAGTTTTCTTGGTGTGCAAAATGGTTGTTTATGCCTTGTTTTGTTAAAGGTATTGTTGTTTTGTCACAAAAGTGCACACCTAGTGTTTGTTTAAATGTTCTGCTATATTTTGAAACTATTTTGTGAGTTTCAGAAGCTGGTTTATGATATTTTTAACATTTTACAGTCGGTTTAATGAAATATGGCATGCAATTGGTGTTTTATTCCTTTTGAAGTTCTTAAAATAAATTGTTTTGTTTAAAAAGGGCATGTAATGTGTTCGTAAATTTCCCGGTTGGATTTTATGTGTGATGTGTTATTTAAAAATTATTTGTTTGGATTTATAAATGAATGGGAAGAATTATAAATGTTATTTTGGGGTCCTTATATGGCTTTACAATTTTTATTTGTTTTTAAAAACAAATGGGTTTTGGTTTACAACATGTTTTGGCCTGAGTTGTCGGAAAATGGTCTGTTTCACATGCTTATGAAAATGGTTGTGTTTTGAATATGAAACCTGAGTATTTTAAGGGATTTATAAATGTTTTTTACTGATTTAAATGGTTTTTATACACCTAATTTATAAAATTGAAATGGATACCTTTTTCAAATGTTTGTTTTGGGAATGTCTTAATGGCACATTTGGCATTTTTTTAAACAAATGGAATCCATGTGTATTTTCTGTTCTATCTTTTGGGGCCATTTTATGGTCCATGAAATTGATTTATTAATTGGACTTGGGGCCTAAAAATCAGGTTTGTTATGTTATTGATGGGTTTATGGTCTTAAAAGAGTGTTTTTGAATGAGTTTTATGTGAAAAGCCTCAATACACTCCTTGAAGTTGTTTTACTAAAATATTTTGTGGTTTGTTGATTTGTGAATGAAATGTGAAGAAATTTTGTGGGATGTTTGTGTGTTTATTTTTTGGGAATGGACTTTTGATGTGAAATGTGTATTTTTTAATATGTGTAACTTAATTGACCCCTATAGGGAATCCCGGGTATCTAGGTGGGCGGACGTGTACTAGTATGCTAGTCATTCCGTGGGGTTTGGCCCCTGTTTCACGTAGCAAGTTTGACGATGACAAAACTAACTAAACTATGATGATGATGATGTTGGGGGACCACTAGGTTATGGGTATTATCCCTAACAGTGGAATGTGTTCAAAAGAATGAATATTTATTATGGTTACTTTCACCGAGATACGAGGTACCTGGGGCACACAACTAACTAGTTCCTAGGAGTGTTCCCGTGACTTGTGATCATTGGCTATTGTTTACTCATCGTCGGCATACGGTGTGTTTGGTGGGTAAATTTAGTAGTGTGTGTGATTTATTTAAAATTTTAAATTCTTTAAAACATCCCTCTTGAAAACTATATTCATTTTGAAGTTTCACCTCTTTGAAAATTGTTACTAGCATTCTTATTTATAAAACATGCAAGTTTTATTTTGGTTATTTTTTTTATATAGATTGGGAAATCATTTGGAAAACAAACCTTAATATCACTTATTTCAAACTTGAAATTGTTGTTTCTTTTATTTTAAACGATGTGCAATGGGAATAGAATATCGGGCTAACCTACTACGTTTTAATACTCATGCCTATAGTCTTCTTCTACTTTTAGCCCTTGTGCAGGTTTCATCTTGAGTTCGATCGCCTTGGGCTACGTGTGATCATTTTTTTTTAGAGTGACCAGCGGGGTCACCTGGAGTTAGTTGGTTATTGGGTTTGGTCAGTTGAGTTGTTGGTTTAGTTGTACTTTCATTTTCTTTTACAAATATTGTTCTGTTCAATTTTTATATAAATGTATTTTGGGGTGTCCATTTCTTTCCGCTGTTAGTTTGATTTTTCATATATGGGCTAAATCGTTCCCTTGTGTACTCTATTGATGCCCTTGGTGCCTATCGCCATCTTGGGAGGAACGGAAATGCCTCTCGATACATTTCGCGAGCTAGCATGGGTGACCAGTTCAGGGTTGACTCGGACTGGTTCTTGACAAAATGGTATCATGGGAGTCCAACTCTTATCAGACCATTATTTTTTTAATTCCTTTGATATTTTGGGGATGTCAAGGTATATGGAGTAGGATTATTGGGACTTGAGTTGTAAGTGCAAGAAGAGAACTGCAAACTCTTTCTTGTTCTAATCCTCATGATTCCATGGGAAGTCTGGTTTTATTAGTGTCATTTGTTCTTGTTGATTATTTGGTGTTGGGATATGACAAGGGGAGTCTGACTAAGGGGCTCCATTAGCTCTCAGGGCCTGGAAAGCCATGTGGAGAAGGGGAATGGTCCTAATAAGTATCTTTGTGTTGGTTTTGTGTTTGAAATATGGCTGCCAACCATATGGTCAAGTCACCCACCGACATTAGTTCTCTTTTGGGGGTATCTTGATCCTTTCTTAAAATCCGATTTTTTTGTTTCGAAAATCCTAGTGCGAGAATTATGGAAATTGGTTTTAAAGTAAGGATTGGATTTTGAAAATTCAAAATGGGGTTTTCAAAAATTAAATATAAGAATTGTTTTGGAATGGAATGTTTTTTGGAAAAAAATTGGAGGGAAGTTGAAATGATTTAACGGGATTGGATTATCCATAATTTAAACTTGTGGTTTGTTGGAATAAATTTTTTTGAAATTTTGAATCTTTTTAAGGTGATTCTGAATATTTATTTTAAATGGGGTATTTTGGGATGTCAAATTTTTTTTGAATTGGATAAATTATTTTTGGAAATTGGTTTTGATCGGTTGTTGTTTTCCTAGAAAAGGTATTGGTCTCAATGGACCTCAGATTATGAAAACATACCTTGCTGAATTTTTAAAAAAAATTGAAGGGGTTGTTTGGAGTGGCTTGGTTATTTTAAAAGTTGTTAAAAATAAAAAGGGGTAGGTTTTTAAGAACATTATTTTTATTGAATTGTTGTTTTTTTTGAAATATGAAAAGGGGTTTTGACTTGGTGGTTGGTTTTCCTTTTGAAGGTACATAATGTTTTTTGAATGATGTTGTTTTGTTTTAGCCTTTGGTGTTTCCATGGGTGCTCATATGCATGTTATTATTCATATCTAGAAGGATGACCTATATGGCATGGTGGTAGGGTGACTAGGGTGGCATAGAAATGTGCTTGTGGGTGAGACTTGATGAAACACCATTGGTAAATGTGGAATCCCACCACGTTATTTTTTTAAGAAAAAGTGTTTTGACCTGAATAATTGTGGACTTTTTTTCAACCAATGGTTATGTGGCTAGATTTTTCTATGTATTTGAAGATTTTTTTATTCATTAAGCTTCCTTGTGATCTAGAATTCATACTCTTGTTGTATCTTGTGATGAGATCTTTTTGGTGGCTCGATTTTGGAGTAATTGTCATTCGGTTACTAAAGATGTGTTTGATGTTATTATGTGTCCATGGATAGATCTCCATTGGAAATATTTCCTACTTATCTACCTAGGGATTCATTTCAAATGTTAAATCTACCCCATTTTATGATGCCTCAACCTGTTTGTTGGAATAGGAAGCTGTTTCGGATCATTTAAAAGTGCTTCAAGGTCGTGATAATTCTTTTGGACATAACAGTTCTGTTCGGTGATGTTGATGTGTTTCTTCATATTCATTGTCCTTTAATCCCATCATTCGGAGTGAGATAGAATTCTGATATGAATCTATGAGTTTATATTTATATTATGGTGTTTTGTTGAGCATGTGTGTTTTTTTGAGCGGTGTAATCCTCAGAACCCTGACTACGGTGCAACAAATGCTTCAAGAATCAGGGCTCCAGCCATAGGCCTCGAAGGGAAGCTTTTCACACCGTCAAAAAATAGGCAGAAATGTGGGGAGCATTACTAGGCTCCTGCCTCCACCATTATGGTATGGTATTTTCTATTTCTCTATTGTGGTTCATCTTTTCTGTGAATTTCCATTTGTTGAAACAAGCTTGGTGGACTTAACCCTCGAACTTTGTCTTTGGTTATGCCTTCATGGATGCGGGATTTTGATCACTCTCCCTGTGTAGACCGCCTCTAATAATTGGGTGCAGTCTTGGTGTTACTTGTTCATAGGTAGAGAGTTTTGGGTAGTTACTTTATTTCTTTTGCAGTTTCAATGGCCAAATTATTGGGTCCCCTTCCCTCCCCTCCCCGAGTGGTTGGGGTCTAGATCCATGATGAAAGTCTTGGCCCAATTCTTGTACCCTTCATTTAGGAGTGGGTGGTTTAGATTTCAAGGTTTTAACCCTATTAATTAGGTTTGTAGGTTGTTTTGGGAGAGTTTTGGTGGTCCTGTGCAGGTGAGGCCCAATTCTAGTTAACTTTGAATATATATTTTTGTTCATTTCTAGTCGGTCTCTAATGGTGGGGAGACCCACTACGGGTCTCGAAGATCTTTCCATTAGGACTTGTCGGATGATAGATGTGATTTAATGGTTGGGATCCCATTAATTCCTCCACCCCAAATCATTGGATTTTGTGAGTGAACTATGGTTTGGGTGATCATTGGGTTCATTGGGAGAAGGCCCAACAATCTAGTTCTTGTCTTGGTTGTGGAGTTGATGTTTTTGTTGGGAAAGAGTATTTGGTTTCAGTGTTGGTGATTGATATTTCCTTATCTTTAGATATTGGATTATGTTGTTAATGAATCCTTAGGTTTTGTTCTTTTTCAGCTGGAAAGTGTTGTGGCTTTCTGGGGCCGAAAAGCTTTAATGGTGGGGAGAATTGTCACACCCGGTATTTCATGTCTTTGTTTCGATCCGGTCCATTAAAAATACGGATCCATTTCATGTGTATTGGGTGAGATGAATTTTGATTTTTGACGTTTCATATATGTTTAAGAACCCTAATTTGGGTTCCCCAGTGCTTGTTTATGAGTTTTGGAGAGAGGGCGGTTACTTCAAGATTTGGGCCAACCGTGAGCCCATTTCCAGTTTTAAAAACCGAATTTGTTTCTTTTATAACTTTTTTTTTCATCTTTTTTCACCAATTCCACTTCACACTTGTCCTATACTGATATATTAAAACATACATATCATTTTGGACCACATAAGAATTCAATATCATAGTGAATTTGGGTTAATAATTTTGGTATTGGCCCAGCCCATGGGCACATTTCCAGTTTTAAAAAAATAATTTGTTTCTTTTATATATATTTTCATTTTTTAATATTTTTCGGTGATTCCACCTCCCAAACGAATCCAATATCCCTATATTCACCCCAAATATCATTTTTGCGCTCTTTAGAGCTCAGAATAGTCGCATAGGGGGGGGGGACATTGTCAATGTCCCTCAAATCATCTAGAATTGACAAGGTAACTTGTATCATTTATAAGTCAACCAATTTGTAATATTTTGGCCACCTATATTCATTACATGGTTATTAAAGACCTTATGTGTCTCTCCACGAAGTTTCAAGCCATTACCTTCTCGCTAGGGGTTCAGATCTAATGGAAGACGAAGAGTTTTCTAGGTTGAAAGTTGAGATTCTTTCTCCTTTATTCTTCCTCTTCCCCCTCCATTCATCATTTATTGGTTTTATATTGTTTCCTAGTCATGATCGACCTAGTTTTATGTTATAACATGTTTTTTTGATGGGTTTTGTGTTCATTTAGGTATGGTCTTTATAGTTTTAGGGTTTATAAACCAGCGGCGAGTGATTTCGGGTGTGCGATTCAATTACGCCAAGGATTTGAGGTAGGATACCCTTTGCACATGCCTTTATTATATAAGTTTTACCATTTTATTATTTTTAACACCTGATATATATGTTTATTATATTTTTTCATCCCTTGGATAGTTTTCATGGTGTTCAAAATGGTTTTTTATGCCTTTTTTTGTTAAAGGTACTGTTGTCTTGTCATAAAAGTGCACACCAAGTGTTTGTTTAAATTTTCCACTATATTTTGAAACTATTTTGTGAGGTTCAGAATCTATTTTATAATATTTTTAACATTTTATAGTAGATTTAATGAAATATGGAATGAAATTGGTGTTTTATTCCTTTTTATGTTCTTAAAATAAATTTGTTTGTTTAAAAAGGGCATGTCATGTGTTCGGTAAATTGCCCGGTTGGCTTTTATGTGTGATGTGTTATTTAAATATAATTTTTTTTGGATTTATAAATGAATTGTAAGAATTATAAATTTTATTTTTGGGTCCTTATATGGCTTTACAATACTGATTTTTTTTTTAAATGGGTTTTTGTTTACAACATTTTTTGGCCCGAGTTGTCGGAAAGTGGTTTGTTTCACATCCTTATGAAAATGGTTGTGTTTTGAATATGTAACCTGAGTATTTTAAGGGATTTATAAATGTCGTTTTTTTCTTTAAATGGTGTTTATACACCTTTTTAATAAAATTTAAATTAATACCTTTTTCAAATGTTTGTTTTGGGAAAGGCTTAAAGGCACATTTGTCATTTTTTTTTAAACAAATGGAATCCATGTGTATTTTCTGTTCTATCTTTTGGGGCCATTTTATGGTCCATGAAATTGATTTTTTAATCAGTCATGGGGCTTCAAAATCTGGTTTGTTATGTTATTTATGGGTTTATGGTTTTAAAAGAGTGTTTTTGAATGAGTTTTATGTGCAAATATTCAATACACTCCTTAAAATTGTTTTACGAAAATATTTTGTGGTTTGTTGATTCGTGAATGAAATGTGAAGAATGTTTGTGGGTTGTTTTTGTGTTTATTGTTTGGGAATGGACTTTTGATGTGAAATGTGTATTTTTTTTAATATGTGTAACTTTATTGAGAACTATAATGAATCCCAGATATCTTGGTGGGCATACGTGTACTAGTATTCTAGTGATTCTGTGGGGTTTGGCCGCTGTTTCACGTAGCAAGTTTGACGATGACAACACTAACCAAAATATGATGATGATGATGTTTGGGGACCACTAGGTTATGGTTAATCTCCATAATAGTGGATCGTGTGTATGAGAATGGATATTTATTATGGTTACTTTCACTGAGTTACGAGGTACCTGGGGCTCACAACAAACTAGTACCTAGGGGTGTTCCCGTGACTTGTGCTCATTGGCTATTTTGTTCTCACTGTTGGCATAAGGTGTGATTTGATGGTAAATTAAGTACTGTGTGTGATTTATTTAAAACTTTAAATTTTTTATAACAACCATCTTGAAAAATATTTTCATTTTGAAGTTGCACCTCTTTGAAAATTGTTACTAGCATTCTTATTTATAAAACATGCAAGTTTTATTCTGGTAATTTTTTTATATATTGGGAATCCATTTTTAAAACATACCTTAATATCACTTATTTAGAACATGAAATTGTTGTTTCTTTTGTTTCAAAGGATGTGCATTGGGAGTAGAATATCGATCTAACCTACTGAGTTTTAATACTCACGCCTATATTCTTCTTCTATTTTTAGCCCTTGTTCAGGTTTCAGCTTGAGTTCGATCGCCTTGGGCGATGTGTGATCATTTTTTTTGAGAGTGACCAGCGGGGTCACATGGAGTTAGTTGGTTATCAGGTTTGGTTAGTTGAGTTGTTGGCTTAGTTTTACTTTCAGTTTCTTGTAAAAATATTGTTCAGTTCAATTTTTATAAAAATGTATTTTGGGCTGTTCATTTCATTCTGCTGTTAGTTTAATTTTTCATATATGGGAGAAATCATTCCCTTGTGTACTCTATTGATTCCCTTGGTGCTTGTCGCCATCCCAGGAGAATTGGTAACGCCTCTTGGGACTTGTCGTGAGCTAGCCTAGGTGACCGGTTCAGGGTCGACTCAGACTGGTTCGTGACTCATTAATTGTGAATTAACATTTATTTCCCCTTCATTGATATTGTCTACAAATATGGAATCAGCCCTCATGGTTACCTACGATCTATTGTATCCATTAATGGTGTAATTCATTTTTATCTCTAATATTAATAGATAAATATAAATACATATGTAATGAAATTATATGATATTTATATCATTTTTGACATTTTTAGATGATTTCACCATGATAAAATTAAAATTCCACAAATTACATAACTAAAAAATACATGAAAAATGATACAATTATCAGAAAAAATTGTTTTTAACAAATATTTGTTAAAAAATAGGGCATAAAAGACTATAAGTAAATCTAATAAGGTATGAAATATGTTAGAATATTTATATAATAGTAATATAATAAACACATATTTTTTATACAATAGATTTACACATATACGGAGGTAGTCAAACCATTGTTAAGTGTTCCCCATCACATTTTTTCATCTGTGATACATACACATAATCCAACACATATTGCATTATGTCGTGTATATAATAACAATATTGATATGTAATATAATGAATCTATTTCAAAAAAAATTTATTTTATTACACTATAGAAAATGATGAATGTTTCATGAAAAATAGTCATTTTTAAAATCATATGTACATAAAATGTTTGATAAATGTTTTTTGTAAAAGTAATACATTATATATCTCTTTGGTAAAATATCAATTTTCAATATAATCCATGTTTTAAAAAAACAAATAATTATATGTTCTTTTAAAAATCGTTTTGGAAAGAAAACAATACAAAATTAAACTTTTCAATTTATTTTTGAAATGAATCATATTATCATTTACAAAACATGGAATGTATGTATTTTACCAAAAATGGGAAAATAATATTTGTTTTATCATTTACGGAATGATCATAATTTTATTCCTTATACTCTGTTAAATTATTTAAATAATCAACTATATTTTAGATGGTTATTTATAAGGAATTGAATTTTAATTTTTTTTGTGATATTTTTTTTGATATGTATATTTTCATTGATCAATAGTTACATCCTTCAAGAATATTTTCATTGAAATATTTATATTACTTTTATTCGTTGATGAAATGAAATATTTATTGTACATATAATCCAATTGTGATATGTTTTAGTTAGATCACCCTTATTCTTTCATTATATAGTTTTTTATCAGTTTTAATGAGGAAGTACACTTTTATTACCAATAATAAACTTATTCTGACCCGTGTCTGATAAAGTCTATTTGAATTCATTAATTTTTATCATTTCTTATGTTTTTTTCAATACTAATGTTAATGTTGATTATTATTCACCCACTTAAAAAATGAATTAATTGGACATAGTATGTGAAGATTGATTCCTAGTTATAGATGGATCATTATTTCATTAACTGGTTTCTTGAGAAAAATCATTTTCAAAAATTAGAGATGTATATGAACATGGATTTAAAATTTCTTTTAAACAGTCGTGGTCATGGGATTTAGAAGTCCTGAATTATTAATTCCATAATTATGTGATCATTTATTAATTTCCATTTGTTTTTTTGATGATATAGAATATCAATAGTTATGTTATATGTATTTTTGATAATTTATATTTTATTATTTGATCATAATTTATTTCATCCAGATAATACACAATATATTGATTAATTATCATGTGTTTCTGTTATTTTTCATACCATGTTGATAATGGTTATTTATTTATGATATATTGTGTTATATGATAACCCAATCTGATAACCTGATCTAACCCATTCCATATTCTAAATTTTATACAAGATACTATTATTTTTCTATTGATAGGGAGGGATAAAATATTCAGAAATATATAATTTTCAACTAATTGTCATTTTGTATTTGAAATTTTAATATGTAGTTTGAAATTCAAAAAGGTATATTATTTAGAAATACTAATAAACTATTTTTTTTCAATAATATATTCCTTTAATATATTGATAAGGTTATAAAATAACCACAAATTATAGGCTACTGGATTAATGATATTTAATGTTGATTACAGAAGGAGGTTTAGTAGAAACATTGGAAACTTTATTTAGGAAAACATAGATTAGGAAAAAAATCTGTTGGTAAACATTGATGGTTATTATATAAAAACATAATATTGATTTGATAAGGTAGTTATTATTTGGTTTTACATAGAAATAAATCCTAATTGGGATACAAAAAAAGTGGATGAGGTTTTGGAATGAATATACCTTTGGATAATAACACTAAAAAATGTCTGTCGGGATTCAATAGAGAATTAAATGTTACATGAATATTGTCCTTAAATCACCCATGGTTTGAAACTCTAGATTTATATTCGAATGTTAATTCAAATTCTAATTGTGATACGTCATAAAGGAGTTATATAGATTATATACATAAATAATCTATTTTTAAAATAAAGAGTTATAGATAGAAAATAATGTCTTTTTATTTAGACTTCAAATAAATGATTATTTATGATAATATTATTCCCCACTACTATTAGTGCAACTCATACTATGCTTTTTGGATTTTCAGTGGATATAAATAGAATGAACACATCTAATGATGAATGTTATAGGCAATGAAATATTGTGAATGAAAATTGAATGATGACTGAGATAAAGTATAATATGATTTTCCCAAATCAGTTATCAGGATATATGATTAACAACATGCACTATAACCAACACATAGACTCAAAAATATATAAAGGATGGAGTACATTTATATATTGAATAGTGGAGTCTATAAAGGAATAAAGGATCGATTTCCTTCATTTTTGAAATGTGGAATGATTCACCAAGGAGAGTTTCAAAATGTAATAAAAAATATTTTTTTTAAAATAAAGGGCACAATGAATATATTTTTACACAAAAATAGAATGATATGATAAAAAATATATGAGATTAATGGTGCCCATATTTTATTATTGATGGTTGAATTGTTTAAATCTATAACATATGGAAATTCTGAAAGTTGTTGTAATCAGGGGGATTCTTTTTATAAGAATTATCATGGTGGTACATGTAATGGTCATATTTCTTGTGATAAAGTGGAACCAAATTAAATATGTATGGAGGAAGGTGTCGTTAAATAAAATGTTGATTTATATTTGATTTTGTAATAATTTTGTTGAATGTATTTTTTTATTTTATTTGGATTCAATAATTATTATATATAAGTATTTTTTCTATAAAATTATGTTTATAAGAATTATATATTGTATAAGTATTATAATATAATACCTATTCTATGAGGATTTGATAAAATATGTTGAAGGGTATTGATGAAAAGAAAATGTTTCTTATTGATAAGTTAATAATATTTGAAAACATATGATTGTGGTAAGATATCCCTTAACATGTACTCTATAATATTACGATAATAAAAAATATATGTATATGGGATTGTATTTATGACCATTATATTGGTTTGTGATTTTACTGCTTTTGTAATCTTTGCATGAGTTTACTGTATGATTATATTAAAGGAATTTATTAATCAAACTAATATTTTATTTTTCTAAGCATTAATGTTTTCACTATGGTCTTATAGGTATTGTGTTTATCACATTTTTTAATCTCAAAATGTGATACACATTATATTTTCAAGGGAAAATAATGTTTTTTACTGATCTTTAATCTAATTTTTTGGCCATAGAATTTGTTGTGGCATATTTTGGATGATAATTTAGTTTAAAAAATTATGAAAATGATTATGTTAAATTTTTTGATTTACTATTGTCGTATTAGATAAAAATATATTGTACTGGATAAAATGATCAATCATTTTTATTAAATCTAATAGGAATAAATTATTAGGCATCTATGGATCTTCTGATTTGTTAAAAGTTAATATTAGTGCTTCATTAGAAAATAAATCATCTTTGATATTTATTTCATGGTGTAAGAAATGAAGTAAAACATAATGATGAAATTATTCTTAAATATATATTTTATATGTATTTTTTCTAGTGTTACCTATCATTATAGTAAATTATGTATTCAAATTTAGTATAACGATCAAGACACAAAAAAGTTATCCTATTGGCTTATTTTTTAGGACTAAAATGGCCATTTCACTCACCAAATAGTTATCTTTTTTAGGACCTTAATATTCAATTGATCAATTATATTATTTTGATTAATGATATCTATCAATATCTATAATTATTTTCCCATTTCTTCTATGATTATATAATCAAATGCTTCTTGTGTCATATTATTTGGATACATAGTATCTATAATTCCAGATTACAATCGAACATCTTGTTCTCAATTATAATGTTGGTTTTTTATTAATCAATATTACAATGTTGTATATGAAGAAAGGTATTTTTATATGTGAATCCCTTCATTACCAAGATCATGGTTAAATTAAAGGGTAAAAATTTATTTAATAAGAAATAATCAAACACCCATTTATTTTGAAATTAGGAACATAATATTATATAGTGTTTGTAACAAAAAACACTAAGAGTATTAGAGAATTTAATTATCTAAGAGATTTTGATATATTTTATTTAAAAAAAATCAATGTCTTCAATATTATTCAATGCGCCTAGAACCTATTATAAATTAATCAAAATACATTATTAAATAATTATTATTTTTACATGACCATTATAACCTAGCCATTATGATAGCAAGCTTGAATAGTACTAAATAAATTTTAATAATTTTATTTTTTATAAATTTATAAAGTAAATTCAAGGATTGTATATTTATAATAAATAAAATTATATCGATTTTAATTAATTTTTCTCAAAACATATTTATTTTTCTAAAGGTATTATAGTCGTGCTTTGCACAGTAATTTCAAATCGATGATTATTAATTTAATAAGATTTATTTTGAAAAATAATTTTCAATATTAAAATCATAATGTCTAAATAATAATTTGGGGATTTTTTAAATATTTGCAGATATGATATTTTTTTATGTATATTGAAATTTAATTATTTTTATTAAATACAAACATTCCATTTAAATTATTTACAATTATAAATTATATTGTAGTTTTTTTTCAATGTAACCAAATCTCAATTAAATTTCAACTTTTTTAATTATGGTTTTTTGAATTCATTTGATTTTAAATTTTTACATTAAAAAATTTTAATTTTAGAAGAATATTATCCTCTAAAAACTGATCTATCATCGTGTATGTGTTTAAATTTAAATATACCTCTATCTTTATTATGATTTTATTATGGAAAAAATTATTTCAGATTTATAATAATTATAATTTATATTATTCAATATGTAAAAAATAATTTCTAACCACAATGAATAAGGAAAAATTTAAAACATATTATCGCTCTTTAGAGATAAATATTAACTTCAAATTTTCCACCACCCACTGGATAGCCATATAATGACCCAATAAAAATTGTGGTCATATGACTTCACATTTTGGAATAATTGTTCTTCGAAAAATGTTTCTACCACTTCAAATTTTAAAAAACTCCATAGTTTTTTTATCCCCCACTTATAAAATGCCATACCGACTCCTCCAGTATTTACAAATCAAAACCCCATACTATCAGTCAAATCCTTTCTAAATCCATTACATACATCCATACCCACTTCATAGAAGAATTATTTTTATTATCACTCTCCCCTGATATGGAATATGGTATAAAAAGACAAACAATCTCTATAGAGGATGTAATATTCCAAAAAATGGGTAATTTTTTTATTTTTCCATCCCCCTCTTTAAATTTTTATTCAAATATAATAATATAAAAAATTTATATCCCGTATTGTAGGATGTTATTTTCTCAAGCTGACCTAATTCATTTTCCTTTCACAATAATAAAGCATGTTAATAATGATGAATTCATCATATTTATATTATAATTTTTGGAAATAATATTATTATAGAATTATTATTACTCATATACCTTAAAATTTTCAATTTCATATGGGATATGACAATTTTGCTCGTGTGTATGACGGACCACCGCCTTGCAGAGCGGTGTGATTATTTTTTCCATTACACATTACATGAAATATATTAAGGTTAATGTTAATGAATATATGTTATATTTTTTATCTAAAAATATATTTTGAAATATAATTTCACATATATCTTATTTCATAACAAAGAATTAAAAACAATAATCTCCATCTAGTGTACATGTGGACTACCATCTCCACGTTGCGATGTGAAATGTTATTAATTTTATTTTCATATCAATGGTGTTGTATATATATTTATGATTTATATAAAATATCTATAAAAAATAATAATGACATAGTAAATATTAAATAATTATTATTTTCCTTCCATTCCATCTGTCCTGAAAAATAGAATCATCGCTTATGTATACGTAATAACCACCATATCAATGAACGATGTAATAATTTGTCAATATATAACAATAATAGGAAAAATTAAATACATATATAATTAATATATATTATATTAATATCATTTTAAAATCAAAAAATTAACAAAATAAATCATACATAAAAACAAAAAAAATCTCCTGAAATAGTTATTCAATCAATGAATTGTTAATAAATTTATTATTAGATACATTAGATAAATAAAAATATTATTTGATATATTATTATGAATTTATAATATATTTTTAGTATTCCTATATTGATTATATATGGTATTAGGAAACATACGATGGACGGTGAACCTAAGGAAAGAGTTTTTTTCCCATTTTACTTCAATGAGACATATTTCATATTCCCCATATATTTCATTACATGGTTCATATAATTCCGCATTGGATATTTCTTATAATGAATCTATTTATATTAATTATATTTATTGTTTCAAATTATTTTTTTTTCTTTGATGGGGATTATGATTCAAAACTTACCCTAATAGTAGGTGATTATTTCACAATCTCGTCATTATGAAGTAATTCTTTTGTTTATGTATCCCATGGGGGTAATATTTTATATTTGTAACAAAATATAAGTCAATATTAGTCTTATATTGTCTTTGATGATATATTTTATGTAATATTAATAATTTTCAACTATATAGTAATTAAAATTATTGAGAATAGTTTTCAAGTGAATTTGACATTATTTCTCTCTTAAGTCAAATGTCATTTTCCATCATAATATATGATATTTAAAATATTTTTAAAATGTTTTAAAAAATATAATAATTATATATTAAATAAAGTTTAAGACTTTTTGGTCATTTTTACACAAAATTTCAAAAGAATCAACATTTTATTTTCCTGACAAGGCTATTTGGATTTTTTAAAAAATATGAATGGAATATTTATTTTAATGTTTAGATCATGAAAAGGATTTCCCATCATCATGAACCCTCATTATATTAAATAATATTTTATTTCTTTCAATGGTTATTTTCAAATAAATTTATTTTAAAAATGTTTTATGAACTTTTTTTAAAAATTGAATATTTTCAAAATAAAATGTTTCTTTTCACATTGAATGTTTTTAATGAAATTTATGGTATTTATATTCATTCATGATAAGGTGAATTTTTTGTGCACATATTAAACTATGGATATGATGTATTTTTATCATGATTTTTATTTATTTTCATGTTTTCTTATTTGTTTGAATATAGATAAAAAATGTTTTACCATTCAAAAAATTATTCTATATTGTTTATGACTATGATAATTTGATTTGTGTAAGCACTAACATTTTAGGTGTTAGTTTTTTAGTATGACTGTTTAAATATATTATGTTTCACCCAATACCATTAATAATGAATTGGACTATGTATGTGATGGATAGGGACTGGCCATAAATATACCCTAGATACATTAATAGGTATCATGAGAATATTTAGTTGTCAAAAGTATATGTGTTTCTAACAAAAAAAATTAAATACCTTATTAATGGTATTGAAATTATGATTCTGATGACTAAAATTATGAATTCCCAAATTCTAATATCAATATTTAATGACTATGTGATTATTATATTAGTTAGAATATACATGGATATGTTTGAATCTTATTTATAAATTTATATGGATTCAAATTTTCAACAATTATGTTTTTCATATTATTCTTAATTTATTGATTAAATGGAATGTGTTTCAGTTATTTACCTTTCTACATTGATTATGCCTATTTATTCAAGATATCATCCATTGTAGGCTTACCCTTACTGAGAATCCGACCATAAAAATTATTATTTTATATATTCTATTGGATACCAGGATGTTTTCTGGGATTTATATGAAAGGATGTCCTAAGAGTAATGATAGAATTCCAAATAAAAACACTTTGTGTATTTGATGTTCTAAATTGATTTCTCACATTCAATTATGAATGTAGTTTGGTAATATTACTAAAATATTTGGTTCATTGTGGATTTAATATTTATAAATAAATAAAATTTAATAATGTAACTGATAGATTCATTTTTATAATGTTTTTTTATTCAATTTTCAATGTTTCATATTCCATTCATGAGTGTTGTTGAATTTATCCATGAAGAAGAAATAGAGAAAAATCATTCTTTAGAATTTATTTATGATCAATCTCATATCAATAATCTATGAATTTAAATGTTTACGTACTATCTCCATAATATAAAATATTATTATTCACACTTTTATATCATATAGTACTCTTAATTATGTTACCAATGTAATACATGATATAAATTCATGCTATTGTTCCATTAGGTGGTCGAAATTACCAAAACAAGAACATTAAATTATTTAATGAATGATTATGAGGTATTTTTTGACGTAATATCCACATAAAAGAATAATAATGATATTATTTATTGTATACTAGTGTGAAATATCACAATATAAATTATTTAAAAGAATAAAAATTGTATTTGAAAACACTAAATAATTTGAATAAAAATTTCACTTTTAGAATGATTATTTTGAAGTAATTAATAATAGATTATTGATTTTTGATAATATAGTTAATAATTTATCAATTTCATCATTGAATAAAATTTATTATATCATAAACATAATATTACTCTATTAATAAAACCTTATTTTCATCCTTGTATGTAAGTGAAGGAAGAAAAATAGTAATAAACCATTCCACTGTGTCCCGATCCATCAATATGACTACCCCTCCCCTCATGGGCGAGGATATAGTGACCTATGCCGAGTAGGAATATCAAAAAATTGGGAGGGTATTGCAAATGGCACATACACAGACACAGACACGCACAAACACCCATATACTTCTCAATGAAATAGTGTAGAGATAATAATAACTCATAACATAATTCATACATACATTAATCAAACAACTAAAGTACAAAAAATTGCCGTGAAAGAATATAAATGTAAAACAATTCCCACAAAAAAAATAGTCCAGAATTTTCTTAATTAGGTTAGTACTGTCATATGGATACAACAGAACACACCTTGGACAAGAACTAGTATACACCTCACTCTGTCAAGGTCATTATGAAATTCTTGATCAGGGTCCTCCTAGGACTCTGTTTGATAGCCAATCATTTTCATAAGACATGACTTTTTAGGGTCAATAACATACCGGGAAATGTATCACAATACTTCGTAGGAACACCAATATCTAAAAATTAAAGGGATAAACTGAATGTTAACAATTCCATCAACCCCAGCCAAAGGGGACACATGTGAGAGAGAACAAGAAACACCAACTCTTGCACTCCTCAAATGTACATGACATGTCATCAATATCCACATTTTTTGTAAATACAGCTATGTGAAATCACTAAATAGTCCCCTAGAAAAACCACAACCAACTCATCCCACAATACAAGTCTTTTGAGTTTCTGGCCTCACTATCAGCCACGTGGTTATACTTAACACTAAAAATATACAATCATATATGAGAACACATTATGTGTTTCATTCCGTCCCATATTGTACCCATCCATGATATATCACTCATAGGGAATTTATCTTCCATCCCCAATTGTTCTTATATGAGATATCGCACCACATAGGGTGTTGTTAAAATAAAGGCACACCCCCATCCCTAGTGGAATACATTTGAGAGAACACAATCATTGTGTCTCACCAGTCATGAAGTCACATTTTCACTTGGAGGATCTCAATATTCATATTTGGGATAACACCCATCCCAAATAAGAAATTCCTCTAATCCTACTTGAGAAACTAAACATATAATCTTGCATATATGAGATCACACCAAGGACCATCGGGGTACACTATGAACAAAATAAAGAACTCCAAAAATAATACTTCTCAGATAGAGGATCACACCCAGGGCTACTGAGTATTACCAAAAACCCTTCCATGTCTCAAATCCATAATAAAAATGCAGGGGATCATTCCAATGTCCTTTGGGTGATATCTAAAACAAAACATGTGAATCATAACCCTGTATAGGTGTTTGAAAAAATAAAGATATTGGGAAACCCACATGAACCAACTTCTATGTTGACAAGAATACTCATAAAGATAACACAACTTCTAGTATAACTACCATATAAGTATGGGTGCATCTATCAAATTATTCCACAAACCGTACTACATTTTCACACTATTTAGGGGATAATATATCAACCTATTCCTTAATTCCTACATGCTTATCATACTAGATAGGGGATCATCTTCTAATTTACAATGATCATGGACATACAAAAAACCCACCTGAGGAACTAGATATGAGAGAGGATCTCACCATGACCTCTCAGAGATTTTGACAAACTCTATACATGATAACCATATCAAGGGGGTAAGAATCATGTTCATAGAAAATATTGTCACATTGTAACCTCACATGGATTGGAAAAGGGAATCGACTCAAAAAATATTTGTATACACATCTCTATCATGTGACTGAGTAAGGTTTCCTTACATCACATATCACCCGAAAATACAATGGTGGCCATCTTGTCCAACATAGAATACTATAAAAGATATGCTGCTCATTGTCCTCCATCAATGCCCAGAAATTTGTGATGTGAAAGGGAGATGTTTACAAGTGTAGTACATGAAATATACTCATCAAACTCATAATGTTTCTGGATTCATGACACATTCAATGTCACCACCCGATACTCTGCATGAATTTTGGAATATAAACCGTTTGTACCTCATGTCAAAAAATGTATGACCTCATGTGATGTCCTGGGTGTGTCCTTACTCATACATGGATGGTTGCACATGTCACAACACCAGTTTTTTACCCTTGGTAGAATATGTGTCTTTGATGTTTGACCACTTTTAATTTACCATAGCATGATTCATGTCGAGAAACCCTTTTCCACATACAAAATTGTGTACATCTACATGGCTATATCCCTTGACAGTTCTATCATGGACATGTCACTCTTACTCACAACCTTCAATAAATTTAAAATTTTATCCCAAGTACATGGTGTGTAATTCCGTAATTTATTCATTATTTAATAGGAAGAACAAACAATGATTTTCTCTGCACTGCATGTCATGGGATTGGGAATTACAAACAGTAATTCCCTTATAGATGGAACAAACACCCCAGTTTCAAATGAAACCCTCATATCTAATCCATAAGATCACTAGTAGTCATAATAGGTCTATAAAACCACATTAAATTCATCAAAGTGTATCATGATGAAAATGTTGAAAATCAATCATCCACCTACTGAATCACAAAATCTTTAGGTGTAGATCATTGTATTGAATCTTCTCCTCTACTATCTAGGAGAAGTCTTCATAAAATCGATGATAATTAGTGTCTTATGTCCTTGAATACACCACATTTTTTCCATAACAGAACATGGATACATCCATCTTCTATGTGTGATAAAACAAATTATGTGGGAGGGTTTATTAAATTAATATAATTAAAATAATAATTCACCATTTAACATGCTGCCAAAATTCGTCTATAATAAGGATAATGATTCTGAAAAAAATTATTTCTTGAAATATGTAAACACCATATTCTAAATTCATCCAGGTTCTGCAATTTACGATATGAAACTCCGATTGGGTGTTATTGTAATTTTACTTAAACACAACACATGGATGAAAAATTTCATTTAATAATTTCAATATCACTATACATCGGCTATTTAGGCCATAGAATTCAATACCAACTATGTTCCTAGAATAAAAAATATTCATAGAAAATTTTAAATGACTTATATAGAAAAAATTATGTTGGTACACTCTATAAAATTTTTAGATATTAATCCTAAACATAAAAATCATATACAGTGGGGAGAAAACGAGATCTCAACTAGACATCCCACTCCAATGAACACATAAGAGGTTTCCCATTCTATCAAAAAAAATGTTGTTTGGGGAACCATAAAATATAAATGGACTCCAAATTTCATGGTCAAAATATGTTGACATCATGAAATTTTTAATACAAATGTCAACTATTTGGCTTCAGGTGGAAAATACTATGAACCACATCCTTCTTTGGTCACATAATCAAGTTTTACACTACCGCACTAAACTAACTCAGATAAAAACATATCCGGAAAGTCATGGTCCACAAAATGATGAGTTTCAGCCCCCCAACATACATCACTTGAACAAATTCAAGGCTCACAGATGTTATCTCTGACTATCTCTGATCAGTAAAGTGGTTACGTTTAGGGCCTCATGAATATGGCCACAAATATTTTTATATAGATATTGTGGTGAAAAGTACTATACACAAACATGAAATCCCAATTAATATTCCCCAAAAAAAATGGTTCACTCTATGTTCCATAACCATCCCTATCCTGGGTTTACTATTGAGGGAGAGAATCCTCCTCAGCACCTCAACTCTCAATGTGAATAGTTTCCTCATCAATCATAGGAAGGTTAACATACTCCCCAAAATTAGATAACCCATCAAGAGAAAGTATAGTGGATATTCATTTGCAAGGATTCCAATTAGTTATTGTAAAAACTCATCCACCCAACCTCTCTAAAAAAGTGGGGAGAGGAGCCAATAACCACTAGATACATGTTGTTATATCCCCACATATCTGACATATAACTTTAACTCTTAGAACACAATGGTACCAATGAACAATATTGTGATAAGAATGTTACATAATAGGTATTATCATGCCCTTCATCTGTATACCACCAACTATACCACAGATTACAATTATTCATTTGATTGGACTGATATGCTGACACAATACTGTGGAATTTCATGTGTTCCATTCTATGATGAATACTACTATCATTGGGGATGTAAACCCATAATTTCCTAAAGCAGATTTCCTCCAATCCACCAATATAGTATTAAACAAGAAGATCATATATCTACTTATCCAAGTTTCATTCTATATATCTAATAAAATATAGTTTCACTATAAAAAAATGGCTTATACCAACAAAAATTTATTGACAGATAATATATCTGTTGGAAAAAATGATCATTTCCAACTGATATTTTTTTTATTGATATTAATTTTTGATACCACCACTTAATTTTACCAATAGATATATCTATTGGTATTGGTTTTTTAATACCAACTTATCATTTACCAACAATTGAATTTATTTCTTTAGCATAATAATACCAGCATTGTTTTTACTAACACATGAATCTGTTATGAATAATGATTATTTCCAACAAATATTTTTCCACCAATAAAAAATGTTACAATAAACCATACAATAACAAAAAAAGATTATATCAATAATAAATTAAGAAAAACACAGTGTGTGTGTGTGCGTATTATTTTTACGACCGAGGTAAATTTTTTTCAGGGGTTTTATTAAAACATATCATATTTTATTTTAGTTTTATACTTTCTTGAAATATTATATGTTTTTATATTTTTCAATAATGTTATTGAATTTTCTCTAAATATTATTATTATTTTTTAATATTTTTCAATATTATTTATTTAATAAATATTAATAAACTTTTTTTAAAAACCCAACCCTAATCCCCCAATCCTCGTGTCTTCCTGCACCACTACTCTGCCACCCCGCCTTGCCTCCCGCCGCCCACCTCGCCTCCCTCCACCCCACCTCACCTCTCGCTGCCCTCACATACCCCAATCCTCATATCTTCCCTATGCCTTCATTCTCCCTACTTATTTATCGCCTGCCACCTCCTCACCGGTGATCTCTTCCTACACTAAAAAACCTGGTTAATCGATGTTCTCCCCAGTAAAGGATATCCCTCCCAAAGATTTACACTTCTTTCTTGGTTATATCTTCGCTCGCGTTCAGTGATTCTTTATTCTTTTTTAATTTTATTATATGTAGGGTTGGTCTTTTATCGTGATTTTTGTGTTGTTTAGGTTTCTTTGGGTGTTTTATTTTTAGGGATTATTACTCATCATCTCAGATTGACCGTCGGCTGGAGTTGATCTTCCTTTTCTCTTTAGCCCTTTAGGGTTTGTCAATTTATGCTTCAACCAAATTTGATCCCCCTATAATTAAGAGTGGATTCATGTGTAATCTCCAGAGGTCTATCTAGGTCTTGAAGACGACCCTCTGAGCCTAGGGTGGTGTTGGTATGTCCATATTGATCCAATGGGTACATGTTTCTTCTTCATGGTGATGCTCCCTTGCAGCGAAGGTTTGGAAAGTCATTTATATTCTTCTTTTTTTCACTACGTATTTGGCGGGTGGATGTGATGGAGCTATTGTTTGTTGGAGGTTTTTTTCTGTTTCAAATGGATTTTGAACGAGCTGATTTGGACAGGTTAGTTCCCTCTACTAGGATCTTTATTTTTGGTTCACAAGTGTTTTTACTAAAAAGTAATACACTAAAAAATGAAGATGGATTTGATTTTGGGATGGATTTGTCTTCTTTGGAAGGTCAGTTCATGGTGAGGAACATGTGTTTAGCAGGCTATTGATGTAAAAGATGGTGGATATCCTCTATTTGTCATAGAAAATGGGATTCTTAATACTGATTCAGATTTTTAGGTTTTATAATTTTTGATTCATTCGAATTTCTTTTTTGGTTTTCAAGGTTTTATTCGCATTCATTGTTTTATTTTTTGTTCTGTTATGATTTCTCATGCATGTTAATTATGGTACTTTGTGGTGGGGCATTGGGGATGATTCCATCTTATTATCTAGATTTTTTATTAGAATATTATGATGGGAACACTTTTATTATCTTGTTTTATTTTATTTTTTAGTTATTTTTTTTGGATATTTTTATCTCATTTAAGAGTTTTCATTTAAGTATTAGATGTTGTAATCACAGTGCATTAGAGGTGGTCATTGAAGTGGTGTAAAGGCTGGAGGAGAGTTACTTTGATTTCATTTTGACAGAAGTAATGCAAGGATGATATAGTATGTCCTATATGATGTTCTTCATGGTGTTTTTAGATGATTCTATCATAGTGTTATGGTTTCCCAGAATTGGAAACATTAATTCTCATATTCACTACACTCTCCCGATACACACTGCATTATTCAAGTCTGGCATGTAATTGTTAATTTTCATATTTTTTCTAAGAACACTTTCTTTGAAAACATCCCATGTCTTTTGCACCTTTAGGTTATAATAACCCCATATCTTGTGTCTTTTCATGTCAGTAATGACACCCACACTGACACCCGCACTGACACCCGTACACCCATCTTTTCCAATCCATGTATTTTCACTTTTTACATACTTTACTCGAAGGTAATTCATAGTCCTAATCACATTAACACCACTTTTTTATGGTAAGGTTCTGTGTAATGCCTCAAAATAAATAGCAATAACTTCTTCAGTCCACTTCTCAATGCATTCAATAGACGAGATCTTCAACTTTAAAGTGGAATACATGGTAATCCCAGTAGCACTACCACCAGTTATCAACTTTGGATTCTTGATAATGTTTCATCCTAGTGTATAAAAACATGAAAATTCCTTTACAATTTATTTATAAGATCTTTTATAACACCCTTTGGAAAAACGGTGCATGATTTTTTCTCCGAACGGTCCATGATGAAAGAAAAAAACGGTCATTGATCCACTTGACCTAAAAAATATTTTCATTTGTTCCCAGATAGGATACTTGTTGTTTATTGGGTATATTTAAAAAAATTCCACAAGCCTGTACTACCTTGTTGTCTTCTTATCTCAATCATATGACAACACTGACTTGTGATTTTCTCAAGTAATGGCTTTCCAAATCACTCAACCCTATCTCGTCTATAGCCAAACCTAGTTTCTACTTTTCGATATGTATGGCATTGTCAAGATTCTCAATGCACTTTCATTTTTCAAATCCCCCATGAATCTTCTCTCACCAAATCTACATTGTTTTTGTTCTTAAAATTCTTATACTCTAGAGGAAAGACAAGAAGAAAGATGCGGGGGTACACAACCCTTTTCCCATTTTTTGGGGGTAACAAAGTCTTTTCTCATTTTTTTAGGGGTAAAAAAGTCCTTGTTGAACATTACACCTTTAACAACCATTGAATCCTCTCATTGGTAGATAGAATTTTTCAATATTTATATACATAATGTCAAGCTCCTAAAAACCTTGACGAAGGTCCACACCAATTGTTTTCATAGCATCGAGTGTTAAATCTGATATGAGATCCTTAAATTGGTGAGTAAATTTTGTACCAATGAAACTCTTCAATAGTCGAAGCATTACAACATAATCATTCACATTGACATGTATCGTAAAAATTTATTATTTTATTAAACACCTTTTCAATGTGACTGTTGATGATAATAATACAATAATGATGACATTTTTTACTTGTGTTTTTACTTTCAGATTATTCTACCTCTTGTGGGTGAAATGAATATAGTTTTCGGAGATGTTGACATGGAAATGTGTCATTCCTTTGATGCCATGATAATGTGTATCATGAAGATGTTTAAGGTGTTACTTCATCCATAGTTGGTCATGGAATCTATGGAGTATTCGATACCATATGTTTAAGGTAATATATTGATGCCTCCTTACTGTTTTAGTGTTCTCACTAACATCTCAATTCCCCTCACCTCTTTATAATGCCTTGGATTAAAATATAGAATCTGTTTTAGTGTTCTCACTAACAATATATTAATTATTTTTTCATTTATGCAATCTATGCCTCATCCATTTGTGCAATCTAAGTAGAAGGAAGGTGTGTTTCTTAGTGTGTGTGAAATCTAGAATCCGTGTACTGTTTGTGGAATATGGAATTTTCATTGTCATGAGAGAATGAGCATAGAAGGCCAATCCCACATGGTCTGGCCAGTGGTGAAACATTTCCAGGTTCAGAAGGGGAGGTATGAGGCCATGGAGAAGAGGCTGGATGTCCTTCCCACAAGAAGATACATTCTTAACATATACCTGTACAGTTTATTAGATGGATGAATCTGTATTGACATACATTTTCCAACTTACAGGTAATGGGAAAAGTCGTATCAGAAAAAAGGTAAATTCACCTCTCTTTCTCCATATTAATCAATTACCCTGCTATATAGAAGCATTGGAAAGCTGAAATAAGGACTAGTTAAATATGATGAGAGTAATTAAAAAATATACTACAATTATTAGGAAGAGGGTATATTTTTAAACCTGTGCATATTTTTAATTGGTATAAATACAATTTGAATTTATGTCTATGAAATCTATCCCCTCAACTATTTTACATTTAGGTTTCATAGTGTTCTACTTTACAAACATAGTTTGGATTCCACCTCGATTTCACCCATGGCCTGTGTGTGAAATCTAGAATATGGAATCTGTTTTAGATTTCTCATTTCATTCTATTTCTAATATAGTATCTATTTTAGTGTTCTCGTCATCATTGCTGATAGTTCATGTGAATAATACACTGATATATAGTAGATTGAGCATTCATATTCAAGTTCCAGTTGAAAGGATCATCTAGGTTTGTGTACCAATGAGTGATGTGACCCATCATTGTAAGTCTTCTTGCCTTTTCCTTGATTCACAGGTTCTTTTTTGGCATTCCAATGGAAAGGTTTACAGGTACATATCCTTTTATTTGAGGGCAGGTAGCCCATGTAGCCCGTAGAATCTGACTGGTAAGATGCTTCCTCAACCCATGATATTTTAGTAATTTTTGAATATCCATAATTTCTTTATGGAGGTGGATTTATATCACAGTTTGATATTTTGATTTTTTCCAACTGTTAATTTATTCATAGTTTTGATGTAGTAACATTTTTGTCTAAATTCTTTTAAAAATCATTAACTAGTTTCTTTTTATCTTTGATCAATTTGGTTGATGGAATTAGCATGAAAATTAGAAGATAAATTTGTAAGATAGAATAAAACTGAGTAAGTAAAACAGCCTTGATAAAAGTAGGATTTAGGAGAACAAAGTAGCATTAGAGGAAGAGGGTCCTCCATGGGGGTATAAAATAGGATGATTATTATATTCAGAATAGTGGGGAATCATATTTATTTCCCTATAATATTGGTTTCATCCTCTAGTATCTTCCCATGAAACATCTTTAATAATTTCATTAAAGGGGACCATTATATTTTGTGCTTCTGAGGTTTTCATTTGGAGTCAACTAACCTATTACTTGATGTTTTCATTATTTACTTTTTTCACAATTGTGAACTTCTGTATAGAAGTAACATTACAAACGTCGTAGTCACTACTCATTACACCCTCTTTTCCTCCACCCTCGAAATGATACCCAATCACAAATCTAATATGGCATTCCATTTCTTTGTTTTTTTCATCAAATGATTTATATTTTTTATTATTTTTCCTCCATCATCCAGCTTGTTATGTATTCCTTTTCCTGACCATATTTTTTTGGTCTTTTAATATATTTTACTACCTCTAGATTCTTTTCCCCCTATTCTCTTCTACTTTTTTGTTTCCTTTTTTTCCAACTCAAAATGTTTCTTCATGTACATTATTTTATTCTAGTTTTTTGGCCATTCTGCTTTGTATTTCTTGTTGGATTTTTGGTTTCATTTTATGTTACTCTTTTTGTTTTAATAAATTATTTGTAAAAAAAAGCTGTCATTGAATGATTGTTTCCTTGTTGTGTAGGTAATACTTTTTTTGAAAGTCCAAAATATGTTCAACACAATTGGAGGAAGTTCCACCGTGGTGGTTTGTTTTCTCCCCCAATGTAGAGCTTCTTCATCAAAATTTAGCTAGATCAAATTAATCCAAGGATAGACTATTCCGTTTATGCACTGTCGTGTTATGCAACATCGCCCACAACACATTGGTGGCTAACACAACAAGTAAAGGAACACTCAACAACTCACAATAATGCTGGGTGAAGCAAAATGAGAAGAAGAAGGGCACGACCGAAGGGAAATAGAGCCAATGAAAGTTCATTTTATATTCTGATATGTCTTTTTGAATCATAGTGTAATAATGGCATTGATAAAAAAAGTGAAATCCTTCTGGTATGACCATTATTCATTTGAGGTAAGCTATTTATATCACTTGTTTGTGTACCTCCTTCTACTCCATATGAGGTTTTATCTCATCTATTTTCTCATATGTTCTCTCATATTTTTATTTATATACTAGAGCTGGGGATGGGGCTGGAGTTGGCATAGACTAGATTAGACATTGATGGGCTAGAGCTTGAGCTGGCATAGACTGGATCAGGATATGCATGAGCTGTCATAAACTAGTGATGCTATGGATGAGGCTTGAGCCGACATGGATGGGGTGGGGAAATATATGATATGGATGGGCCGGTATTGGAGTCGATGGAGATGATGGTCTTCAGCTACTGGGGTGGTTGATCTTGTTTGGGGGGATCTAGTGTGGTGGCTAGAATTATAGAACAGAATTGTGGGGGGGTGGTGGTGGGATGGGTTGTCTATGATTGTTCATGGTGGTGATCCAAAATTGTATATTTGTAATAAATTTCATTATTAATATAACTAATTTCCTAATTTTGAATGTGTTAAAATAGTTTTTGGTTTAATAATTAAAAAATATCTATTATATATGATAAATTAATAAATAAAATGTGAAATTTTACTAATAATAAAAATTTATAAATATTATTTAAATTTATTTTATAAAAAAATATAATAAATTGGTAATATTATTACCAACAGATAAATTTGTTATCAAAACCTGTTGCTAATAACTTTTATGAACATATATATTATATATTGGTATTATTATAATTGCAACAGAACTATTATATCTGTCACAAAAACATTTACTGACAGAATTTTTACCAATAGTTTAGTGACATGGACATATATGTTGGTAAAAAGTTTTACCGACAGAAAATGTACTTTTACCAATAGATATGGCTCTACTGGAAAAACTGAAATATTTTGTAGTGTTTTATCCTCCCACAAATGATCTCATCCTGCTCAGCTCATGTTCACTCCACCAAAAATGTGGTTCTCCGTCCCAAAATCAAAAAACACCTCTAATCCCATTAGTGGAAACCACATGATCATGGGTATTTTGAAACCTAACCATTCTAATGAAGACCATATTATATTCTCCCTACAACTATGGAATGATTCAATGGAATGAACTCTCCACCTAGATTCATGTAACACTATAGATAAAATTTTTTAGTCACTAATCCTCTATAATGGATACTCCAATATATGGTTCAATCATAATGTCTATGCTGGTATCAAAATGGTTTGCTCTAACACTTGACCACCCAACCCCCCCATTATCACAAATGTCAAAGGTACTAGTATGCCACACCTTGAGACTACTCCCTTTGTCCAGCACTGTCGTGCCCACATGGTATTTTATGACGACAAATTAATGTGTCTAAATTGGGTTTGTGTGTCAATTTAATATGATTCAAATGGAAAATAAATAAACCCCAAAATAGGGTGATACCGACACTCCCACAACACCCTAGATAAAACTCATATAATATTTGGATACAGTAGGGTGTATCACAATAGTTTCAAAAAATACTACGGAAAATGGTAAAGGTTTATAGAGGATAACTGTAATCATCCCCAGAGACTCTAATTCATAGAAATCCATGGCCTAGAGATACCATAAACCCTACTATTCATCTCCATGATCTTCGATTAGACAACCTATGGGTGGCGGTTGAAACAAAAAAGAACTATTTTCCACCACTTAATCCTCTCCAAACTTCTCTTCCACATCTTCTGGCATTCACAACATAATTCTAATGTCTCTATCTCTTTATTTATCATTATATATTAGACTATATATCTTGATATGTTCCAATATGTCACAAGTGAAACATGGCCTATCCCATGGCTGAATGGAAGAATCACAGGATTCCTGAGCCATATAATAAGAAACTATATCACACCCACTAATTTTCTATTCATGACTATTCATATCAATTTATATGGTATGTCCTTCTAGATAAGTGACTTTTCACCATGATTAAAAATAGAGTAACCCAAATATACTCTTCTAGGACTCTATGTCTCTTCAGGTTTGGATCTCACTGCAAGCCATAGGGTTCTATTTGAGGCTCAATGAGGGCACTTGTATATGATATCTCACCCAATGTAACATTCCATCACAAATGGTACTCATCCAAGAGATATTACTCATCAGGAAGAGCCCCACCATCCTTGATGGAAATCAATTTAGAGATCAAAATCCCTTGGGCTTGTTAAACTGATGGAACTTCCCTACTATCCAAGGTGGGATACTTCTAAGAGAACATGATCATCACCTTTGAAAATGAAGAATTTAATTATATCACATAGTGGATCATGATTATAAGATAGAGTATCAAACCCATCCAAGATAGGAAATTTTGTGAACCCTAGTAGAAACAGTGAATATATCATCTCCTAGTTAGGAGATCACACTAAGGACCATTGGGGGATAACATGAACCCAATCTATAACTACGTAGACCATATCACTCCAATAGTGAATCCGACACATAAAAAATGGGGGACACAGAACACCCCAATCAGTCTCAAAGACACCGTAAATTGATATGGGATAATTCCTATGATAGCTTAGGGATAACACAAACTGAAATCCAAATCTGTCATCAATGTAGGTGATTATACACATGATGATACTATGAATACCACAAGAACTAAAAACTCAGTAGGGAATCTTACTCACAATGATATTTCAAGATATATAGGAATCACCCTTTAAGTAAGATATCATCTTTAAATGATTCATCAAACCCTACTGAATATATCTGCTATGTTCTATGGATCATATATCTGATCATTCATCATACACTACAATACAAGGAATCTATATAAGGGATCACCTCCCTATGTATGATTATCATCATGATACCATGAACCCCACCTAGTGAGGTCGATAAGATATAGGATATCACCCTAACCATCATGAGGGATACAAACACCTTTATCTAAGATCATCCTATTGAGGGGATCACAAACCAATTATAGGGATGTAGTCCCACACTTTATCATCAATGGGATACACTACAGGCATCCACTATAATGATATTGGTATATATGTTTTTTATAAAAAGAAAATATAATTTCACATCATGTTGAATCTTGCATAATATATGAATTTCCACTAACACATCCAACACAGAAACCTACAGAGGATAGGCTACTCATGGGCCTCCATCTGAGTACTAATTTGGGAGATATGTGAGGGGAAAATTTCCAATGGCAGTACATGAGATGTAACTATAGTACACGGTGTGTGTCTTGACACAAGACCCTTTCAATATCCCCTCCTAGTATTATTTATGTATGCCGAAATATACATAGTATTTACATCAGGTCCCATTGTGGCTATCCTCATCTAGTCTCTGGGATGTGTCATCATCCGTACATAGTTTTTTGGCCATGTCATCCTACACAACCTATGCCCATAGAGAAAAAAGTGTATTGGATATTCATACACATGTGTGTTTTCTGATCATGTACCTATGTATAGTACCCCATGTACATGTACCTAGTCATTTATACCCATATATAAATTTCCTTCTTGATGGCTACCCATTCCCTAACCTTCAGACACAAGACATGGCTCACTAAATGGTGTGTACCCCTTATAAAATATACATAGTTCCCAAATTTATTCTTCCAAATAATGGATAGACACATGATGTGTTCATATTTTAATTAAACTATATGTTATATAGAATTAAATAAGATCCACCAGAAACTCTACAGTGACAAAAAAATACAAAGATATATAATCCTAGGTTATCAATTTTAGTCATAATCGGGGTATAAATCATAAAAAACATAAATTTGTATCAGGATGTAAAAAGAATAAATCCGCCTAAATAATGGATTAATGATGAAGAATCATGTGTAGATCGACACTATGAAGTCATTGCAACATGATCTGAGATCAATCATTATTATGATTGATGATCAAAAATACCACATATCCTTGGTTCTACTGTGGTACATACCTCACACATGGGGGATCCTTCTTACTATTGTTTCTCAGAACAGAATTATTGGGAAAGATGGTTTGTTAATTTTATTTTATTAAATTAATAAACCTAGATTTAAAACCCCATAAATATTCACCTGCAACTGGGGTCCCGATGCTGAAAAGCATTATGTCATCACTATGGTAAACACCACATTCTGAATTCAACCATAGTCCATGATTTCTGATATGAGTCTCTTATTGGGAGTTAAATCCACTTTTACTAAAAAATTATGTTCACATGAAGAATGATATATATATTTTTATTGTCACTATGAAAAGGATTTTTGGTTAAATGCATTCCATGATGGATTAGAACCTGCCTTTTTAAATATTCATAGAGATATCCCGAATTGAAAAACTAAAATTCCCTATAGAAACAAATGTACTCATCGTGGATGTACATCACACAACACATGAAAGGAAAAAAAATTATAACTTATAATATATATTAATAAAAAATTATAATTTCATTAAGTTAATTGCATTAATGTATATAATTGATACTAATACAATTAAAATATTTTTTCTAAAATAAATTTTATTTATTATAATTATTAAAAATTTATATTTTTCATAATACTAATGTTAGGGACACTAATTTTCCAGTGAGGATTCCTTGGAAGTGAAGTCATTATGAAAAATAATGGTGATCAAATTATTTTAAATGTAAAAAATGGTTATAGATTGAAACAAATGTTGTAGATAAAAGGATTAATTAGAATTGATTCTGAGTATGGGGTAATAGATATGTTACACTTTTATAAGTTTGGATAAGTGTACATTTGGGAGTAATCCTTAATTACTTTTATCAATATATATTCAATATTAATAATTTGATGGAGAAAATATGGATAAAAGAGGAGTGTAAAATGATATTAACTTGAAAATAATTTTAATTGCTTAATTTTTAAATAATAATGAATGTTTTAGGGAAATTTATTTAATCGCTATGAATTTTCTCTAAATTTATTTCTTTCATTGAAGTTAATATCTAACCATAATAATTTATTTAAATGAAAAATATTATTATAAACAATTTTACCAAATTTTATACTTAAAAATTTAAATATAATTTCATTTTAACATAGAAAATTTCTTAAGGTCTGTTATGTTAACTAGAAAATAAAATAGTTTATTTATAAGTAAGGTGTTTAATATTTCTATTAATATGTAAAATAAAATTTTCATCGATTATAATTTTAATGAAATATATTTATTTATTATATAATATATATGATGAAAGAGGAATGAGGAGTTTAAAAATATAAAAAAACCATACCTCCAATGAAAATTCATGATTCAAGAATATATTGAAAATAGTTTTCAAAATAATGTAACATTATAATTAGTTGAAAAATTATAGAAAATTGGATCAATAAGTTCAAAAATATTTTTAATAACATATTAATATTCAATAAATTAATATTTCAATACATAATTATTAATAATAATTGATCATTCTTATTTAATAAAAATTTCATAAAAATAAAATATTCCATTAATAATGTTTTTTTCAAAAAAACAAACATTCATAAAATATCTCAAACAATCATATTATATTAATTATGATATGGTGATTTTGAAAAATAATATTATTTTTGATTCATTTAAAATTTAATTTTTTTTATTTATTTTTTAAGAAAAAATAAAAAATAAAAAATTGTTTTCATTCGAATATTACATGTACATATATAAACTAATATAACACATATTTTTAATAAATAAAAAACATTTTTTTGTTATGAAATTATTAATAAAAAATACTAATTATCATCATGAATTATATGATTCATGAAATATCAATTTATTGAATAAAATATGATCATTTATAAAAAAAGAAATTCAAAACAATTGAGGATATTTTGAGTATTTTGTGTTAATCTAGTTGAATTTCATTTATATTTAAATTATCATTTATATTTATTATAAATATATTTAATAATATGATTAATCTCATTAATTCCAACAAATTAAATGGATAATTTTAACAATGATTCTTAAAATTTATACTTTTATTAACATACCTCAGAATTTTTTTAATTTCAATGTTTCTTGTGATTAATTATAAAAAAAATTAACTTATTTAAATGTAATAATATATTAATATTTTAGGGTGTCACATTCTCCAACTATAATAAATTACAACCACTAAATTTTAATTATTACTCATTGATAAATTTATGTGAGATTATTGTTAACTTATTCATCATTTATGATATAACATTTAATATGACATCTACCGTAATCTCATATAATATCTAAAGTTAAATATCTTTTCAAAAAAAATATTACACATCCACACAGTTATATATCCATGAATATAAGTTAAAAAATCATTTACTCTCAGTAACATGACTTCTTTTAATCCATATTAATATTCCTGTTTTTAAACCACAATGAGATTACATATTCGTCAAAATAATAATCCTATAATTAGACTTTAAATGTAATGATCACCAGGCCATAAAATAATAAACTAGTCAATATATATATTAATAAAAAAAATAGCTAAACATCACCAAAAATAAAATGAATTTATTTATATTTAAATAAATCATCAATTAAAATAAATTCCACCTAATTTTTTAAATATTAATCAACCCTTTAAAACCTCACAATCAAGGATTTATTAAACCTATTTGATGATAATAAATAGACCATATGTTCTCAATAAATTTTCAAAAATTAAACCTTCTTGTAAACTTGTTCTTCTTGGTTTTTGATAAAATTTAATATAAATTTCCATTCCACTGATGGATAACCACTAAATAAAACTCCTAAATTGATTTATATAATTCCATCAACATTTAAAAAATATAATAATATCATCAATTGATATATCTCTATAATGAAAATAATTTAGATTAGTATGATTAAAATAAACATCTCATTACCTTAGGTAAGGCAAAGAATGCTATTTTTTCCATCATAAAAGGAAAAATATGTGGTTTGGAACCATTTTAGTATGTTCTCTTACTATGTCATAAGGCAATGTGGTCTCGAGACACATACATTTCATAAATTTTTATTCATCCACCTATGTTTATGAAATTATAATACCAAAAGGGATAATATTATATGTAAAATATAAATATTAAAACATCAATGTGATTTTACTTTTCTTACAAGCCCATTTTTTATCATATACTAATTTTGGATCAATATATAAATCTCTTTGTTCAAACCTTTGTTATCCAAGGTTATTTTACAAATATGTTTTATTAACTATATATATTCAATAAATCATACTGATACATTAGGTGAATGTGATTAAAAAACTATGTCCCAAAACATGGTATATCTACTCATTCATTAAAGCCAATTTTACATACATCAGGTCACAATTGATACAATACCTATGAAACCCTCTTCAGGGTTACTACACTGAGGTAAAATTATGCTAAAACCACATATAACATCCAATATCTAGAGTTTTCATCAATTTTATTGAAAGGCACCAATATAATAAATTACTATAACATCATATAATTATCCTACACTTTTACATATTCAAATAATTTTCACTATTATTCTCTACAAAAATCAAAACATAATATATCCTCATTACGATAATTTAATATCACATACCGTACAAAATTGTTACATATTCCAAGGATATTTTTATCATAATTATCTTATCAACCATTATATTATCCTATATTATCATCAAAACCACTAAATTTTTATAAACCATTCATTTGAAAATTAAAGTGACACCCTAGACCCAAACAACCAGATATGGTTCCACAAACATAATTTGCATACATTTTATTATATTGGTTGTAAATATAATGATACAAGAATCCATAGTGATAGTCAATAATAATTATATTATCTCATGCATCTAAATTATGTTATTCAGGTTTTAAGAAATAGTGATTTAGAAAACATTATGAACTAGTAAATCACATGTTTTTTGTATCAATGATATACGTTTTTCCAATATATCTGAGAATACATTATATATATGATGCCTTAAACATCTCACATAAATTAATCTATATGAGATATCATTCTAAAAAATTCATGTGTATCAAATTCAATATAACCCTGTTAAATTTAATGATAATATGGGATGAGGGTAAATTCTCAGTAAAGAAAACAATATAACAGATGGAATCATTTAATAACCAATTAATAATTATTTTGGTAGGTATCAGTATGAAACACAAAGAAAAATAAATAATGTGGGTTAATGTCATAAAAATAAAAATAAATGATGAAATGGATATCAATAATATGTTTCTCATACCAATGGAAATAAAAAATAGATATTAAAATTCATTTTTTCAAGGATTTTTTCAATGAAAGTTACAAGTCATTATGACCAAATTAAATATATAATGCTAAATTTCTATGGAATGCACCATACACCCAAACAGTTTTTGTCTCATGTGACATGTATATGCATATTGTGGATATATATGTTCATTCCCCACATTTCCCATGATTAAGATTGATTAATTCCTCATTAGAGTCCTCAAAACATTTCCTACCAATACTAAAGGATACAGTAAATTAATAAGACAATTATCTTATTATAATGATAAATATGGACATTGATATATATTCAACCTATGTTGTGAGTTGATAATCAAATGGAATGGATATATTTGTTTCCATGTTAATAAATGTGATAATGTTATCATATCCCATCAGGAGAAAGAAATTGGATATTGAAATAGTACATATTCATCATTCCAAAATTTATTTGAAGTTGAATAATATTATATAGTATTTAAATACATTCTCCCATGAAGATAAAGAGGATAACATGAAAATTTATCATACAAATAAAAATTTTGGTGGACACACAATATACAGTCAACTTACCAAAAAATCATCCTTATTAGAATAAAAACATAAAATATTCCAATAATATTCAACCATGTATTTAAATGGGATAACATGATCATAAACAATATTATACTGATGGTCAATGTTTTTAAATTAATATATGAAAATTTAATCAAAGAAACATATAATAGTTTAGTCATAAATGAAAATAATTCTCAAAAAAGAATTCATCCAAAGATGTCTAAATAATATAACAGTCTAATATTATAACCTCAGACCCAAAATTATAGAAAATATATATTTGTGGGAATATTTGGAAACCGAAAAACCAATATGCTAATTAATTATTAAAATAAAATTTGACATGGAAATGAAAAAATATAATGTCATTGAAAAAAATGATACATTGACAGATATTATAATTCCAACTATCACAATTAATGATAAATTTTTAAAAAGAGACGTAAATATTTTTGTATATCATTAATTTGAAAAAATCGCAAAAAATGTATCCTCTAAGAGTCAAAATTTTTACCATTAAGACATGACAAAAATAATAAATGACATGATACAGTTAAAGGAAATATCCTTTTTATTAATTTCAGAATCACATAATTTGTAACTCACATTGTTATTATAGTAACAAGATAATAATTTTCATAAAAAAATAATTCTTCTAAATAGGAAAATATTTTAATTTGTAATGAAATATTTTTTTGGGAGAATGAAAACATGGGTAACAAATGAACCATATAAGAAATTATAACTCAATTAAAGGAGATTTTATTAATTAATATCCCATATGTTAAACATACTCTATGAGGCATGAAATATATTATAAGTGATTTATATGGTAAATATAGAAACCTTGAATCTAGTAACCCTGATCTACTATTTTTATTTATTAATTATCCTTTATAAAAGAATCAAATTATATTTAAGATCAAAATTTTTTAAGGGTTATATAAAATAGATGTTATTATTGTCCAATAATCATAATCAACATGGAATTATAAATAATTGACCACAATTTCCATTGAAAAAACTTGAGTACACGGAATAGATAATTAATAATCGATATTACTAGGTAAATAACCAAACTCACATTAAATTTAATCAATAATATGACAATAAAATTCATACAGAGAAAAAACCACAATGAATGTCTCATATATTATAAAAATAAATAAATTCATAATTAATTTATTGATGTTTTATTGGACTCCTTGATCATATGAATCATGATACCTCTATCGTCATGACAATTCACAATATAGTTTAATAATACAACTACAAAACAATTGAATATATCCAATTAATTTTCCATTTGAGACATACAAATGCCTTTATGGGATATATACTTTCATTCTCCCCACAACACTACATGTCCAAAAACATCCTCATAATCTATTAATATATTTTATTAATAAATAATTTCCCATATCATCAAATATCTATAATTAGTAAAGGATATGGAATTATCAATATTCCCCAATTTGATGAAATAACATTCAAATTATGTACCTCATGTCTAATAATTATTCTATTTAGGAATCAATCATATCCATTATAAAACAATATGTATATCTTGGAAAAATGTAATATCCAATTAAAAATTATGAAGTTAATGTGATTTTTTCAATAGAATGTTAACAATCATAAAAGAAATTAATATTATATAGATAACATTTACCACATTCTAATTTTCAATTCAAATACACTTGGATGAAATATTTATTATTCTAATGTATAAAAACACGAATTATGAATGAATAAAGACATTAAATGTCAAAAGGTGGTATATAAACCGTATAAAAGTAATTAGTTTCATAATATTACAATTTCTATTAATGAAGGTAAATAGAGATGATGTCCCAACCCTAGAGTTCGAATAATCACATAATATTTTTTCATCATGAACATTCATAATATGTTAATTATTTACTTTATTGGGTAAATTTTTCATAATTATTATTCTTTTAATTTCACTTATTCCCTTTTTCTATTTTATTACTAAAACAATTATGTTTACATCAGATGTTTCTATCATATTTTTCATACGTGTGAAAAATTACATTGGGTTGATGATTATGGAAAAAGTGGGCATTATTTAATCATATAAAGAATTATAATCATGTGATAATTTTCATGTTTATTGATAAATTATAACATTTAAAAATAAATCATGATTTATTTATATGAATAATTATGTACATTGTTATCATAGAAATCGTATGTTTTTCATACACATGAGTAATATTTAAATTTTCCAACATTTTTTATGGAAATGAGGTATGTAATATTTTATTGATAAATAATGTTACTATAATCTTAAATATAATTATATTTATTCTAATATATTTTTATAAACCATCCATGTGGTGTGGTTATGAAAATAGAGTCACATCACTTCGGGTAGGTGGTACTCCACATAGACATAAATGATGTTATCATCACTATATGAGTGAAAAGGTAAGAAAGGAAAGAATATTTTATAGATATTTAATTTAAATATGTCATTAATATTATAAAAATTCCATTTGTATCACATATATTCATTGAATTTTATATACTAACTTAAATTTAAGTCAATAATGAAATATGAATCACATCATATCCTGAGGTAGTAGCCCACCAAACACATGAGTGATGTTATTTTATCATCTAAAAATGGGTAATTATAAAGGCATATATTATATAATGTCTATAGGGGTATAATTATATTATAAATATTATGTATATATATATAAATTATAATAATCATCATACCCAACCATGATAGAAGGTAATTTTGAAAGAGAATAGCATCAGGTCATGAGGCGATAGTCCTCCACAAACATGAATGATGAGTTCATAACCCATTTGATCAATGTAATTCTCATTTAGGTTGTAAAATTAAAAAATATATTACACTATGGAATATAATGTTATATTTATATCGTCTTTTTTAATAAGAAATTATTCAGGTGGATATAAATAATATTGTAACGCATGTGGAAGAACATTACAACTTCATATGGTATCTACCTTAGGTAAATACCAAAATCAATCAAATATCAGACATATACAAAACCTAATGCTTCATAGATTATGGTATATAATTTCATAACTAGTTTATTCAATCCATATCCAAACCAAATGGAATTTATGGTTTGATAAAATAATGAGAGTGGGTGTCCTTTTATAAGTGAGGTGAGTGGCACACTTGTATTTTTTGGAAATTAAAATGTGTACCAATGATTTTCACACAAAAAAAGTTCCAAAATTGGGTATCACTAACACTTATACATGATAACGTAGAAATATTTATATTAAATATATTTTATAAATGTTTATAGGTCATTAAAACACTTATCATTTTTAATCTAACCATTGGTAATCCCATTGTTACCTTAACATTGGTAAAAAATATTTACTTTTTATTAGTATAATTATTTCTAAAATTAATTTTAAAACAAAACATAATGTATTTCAAATGAATTTAAAATATATAATTAATATTAAAAAATTCAATTCATATAAGTGTAAAAAATATAATTTAAAATTAATCACACATATGTGAAGTAAAAGAATGTTTTAAAAGAGAAAATGTTCAATAGTTTACAACATTTTAATATAAAATTTGTATATGAAAATTATATTAAAGAAATAATATGGATTAAAAGATATATAATATATATATATTAATATTAAAACATTTATAAAATATAATTTATGTTTATAAACAATTTAATCAAAAAGGTATTTTTTAATTAAATTTGACTTTCTCACTATTAATCCAAAAATGAATCATTTCATAAAAAAATTGAAAGATCATTTTTTTATAATTTAAAAAATAATGATCCCTTTATGATGTAAATATTTATAATTATTGTAAAAATCTATTTTAAATTATGTGTTTGAACCATAACTAAAATGTCATTTAAAAATATACAGTTTTTTCAAAACCAATTTTTTAATTGATTCTCATTTTCTTATAGTAAATAAATTACCATATTTTTTTAAATTTTGTATTATATATATATATAATAATATAAATTATATGTTATAATGGTCAATATTGAATAATATTTTAATATATTATCACTTTTTGTTTAAAACTATTGTTGCGTACATCACATGCTATTGAGAAATTTTAATTTATTCTAAAAGAAATATATTATAAATTCATAGGGTTTTACATTGATCCATAATAAAAAATTATCCTAAAAACATCATTGATAAAACATTATAAATAGATTTATTAATATATTATTTGTATAACCCTATGATTCTCACAATTCTTCCTCCATTTTCTGATTTCTACAAAATATATCAACCAAAGGAGCTTTCTAATTTCTCAATACATTATCACTATTACCAAGAATCTATATTTTTATTAAAATTAATATATTTCAATTTAAAATTTTATATCTTTATAATTGAGCACATGTATTGGGTATATAATATATAACAATGTTTTATGAAACATTTCATGTACTTTTTAGAGGATTAGTGGAATTTTCAAATGATAATATGTCGGTCCATTTCATTCAATGATTTCAAAGGATTTCATATACATAGGGATTAGTTTCTAGGAAAACCATATACTTTTCAACTTCATATAACATGATTTTAATCATAAATAACCTTTAAATAAAATCCATATATCCTAATTTCTATGGTCTTTTGAATATTCGGTACATGAAATTAAATATTTGGTACTAAAATAAAATATCAATTAATTATTCATACATAATTAGATCATTTATTTCTTTTAGATCTTACATAATTATAGGTTAATCTGGGGAATTCATATAAAAAATACATGATATAATATTATTTGTAAATGAATTATCATGAAAAATAAGACATACACATGGGTTAGAAGGAATGACATGACAAAATTGCGGGCATGGATTGTGGATAAAAGTGTAGAGGAATAACATGTAGAAAACATATTTATTTGACAATGGAAACAAAGTATTGTGTATGAAATAAAAAACATTAAATAATAATTATTTGTTTATATCTTCCAAGGATTTATCACATTGTGGACAAAGACCCATACTATATTAGGTTTAATCTATATTCCCACATACGACATCAAATGAAACAAAAATTGCCAAATGAGTTTGTGAGTTGTATTGGAATAAACATCATAACATGTTCATGAATATGGGTTCTATATAAGGAATATGAAATGGGGTATAATCATAAGGTTTACTCATTGAGTGAAATGAGTATCATAGTTGTTTCATAAGGCATAACTAATTAGTAAATAATAATGGTATCCATGAATGAAGAGAGTAAATAATTTTTGGAAAATAATGAAATGAAAAATTTAATCGATGTTGAAAAGTATGTACAACTAAATTTAGTACAAGAAAAAGTGTGTTTAATATCTATTGGAAATGATCCAATTTAGAATGGTTTAATAGAAAAGTGTTTAGAGTTATTAAAATGGGAAAAATTATTCGAATAAAACCAGAAGTTATGTAAGGTGGTATTTCAAAATAAAATAAGGTATTTTTTAAAAATTATGGTTACATTAAATATATTATGGAGTGTACATGATGATGGCTATGAAATATTTAATTTTCATTTAATCATGATATCATATCTAGATTAATTTGGAATGATATTTCGTAAAACATGTATTTAACATTCAAAGAAGAATGCTTTCGTCGATACACATATGGTTGGAATATTTCAGTACAATGTTGAAGATTTAAATAATAATAACATGGAAATGCATATGACTAATGATAGAGATACCTTAACCAAAAAGTTATTTAAGAGGTTCGCAGAGAATCCTTACCATTTGTCAGAATGTGATTTTCACATTCACATATTTTCATCAAAATATAAATAAAATAAAGTAATTAATAAACTCATATCCTGTAATATATTTATTTGATTTATTATAATTTTATTAATTTCATTAACTTCCATTTTTATGGTTTATATGTTTTAATTTTGTTGTTCTGAGAGTGTTCATTTCATGTTTTCATGGTTAATTTACATGAGTAAAATTGTTGGTGTCCTTGTGAAATAGAAAAAAACATCATATGTTTAATTATATGATATTTATGTACCTACATTTTTTTCAATGGTCCTAAAAGAATATTTATTTTTTGATATGAGGATGATTCATTTTGAAAAAAAATGTTCACGATATTGATTAGTTTATTTTGCATATTTTTTGAACATTACAAAAGTGTTTTGTTTTAATATATAATATTATACATATATATTAGTTACCAAACATGAAGAAATTTATAAATTATATTCAATTTTTTGGATTAACAATAATATTTTTTTATGACCATCCTTTAATTTTTTTAATGGATATTTAAAACTCTCCTATAAATAAGGTTGTGAATCGACATATCAAGGATGATGTTTTCATTTTTAGAATAAACGGTGGAGAGAAAACAATATATTAAGGATATTTAATTAGAAAAATAATATTATAGTATATATGTTGTACTAAAGTTAGATATCACTTTGTAAAATGGAGGAAATTATTAGGTAGAGGAAAGAAAGTATTTAATGAAGAAAGGTGGTGGAATTTACCTCTTGAATATCATCTCATTGAGAACCTACATAATGCACATGGGTTTGGTCCTTTGTTCAGAATAGACACACCTTAACATGGTAATATTGTTTATGAATATAATTGGGAAGAAATAAAGAAATCTATAGGGACTAAATGTGAAACACCCCAGGTAAATAAAGAATATGACATTTTCATATTTATCCATATTTGTGAATAAAATATTAATATGACTTTAAAAGGGATGCTATGCTCGATCGCGTACCCAACACGCAACAACGAGTTTCGTGGGAATCTTACGTTGCAATCTAATAATATTATTTTAAATGGTAGTTAACATGTAGCCGTTGTATTGGCGGGAATAGATAGAAATAACTAAAATATGATTATATATGTTTTTAAATGTTTTTACATTTATCCAATAAAAGATAAAGGCTTAAAATATGGAAAGAATTCAATTTTAGGCGTATATGCCCTAGTTTTCACTAAAGGTTCACTTATCACATTTTGATGTTGAACCATCATTAAATATAGATTTTTTAACTCTTAAACATTATTTTGGACCAAATAAAACTCTTACTAAGAATCAGGACATCAAATTTTACTTTGTGTAATTTTTTTTTTGGTATTTTTCCGATAGAGTTCATTTTTTTAATGAATAGTGTAAAATGATGTGTTTTGATTCAAAATCTCTTTTTAATATAATTTATTTATATGATTAGATAATATTTTGAATTGGTTTTAAAGTGAAATTAGAAAATATTTTTACCATTAAATCCAATAGTGGTCGTTGGATTTAATTTCACTTTGAAATCAGACTTAAACTAATGTCAATCTTTTGATACTTATTGTTTTATAAAAACACGCTATTTGCTCTGACAACGAGAATTAATTATTAAATTAATTAATGTGACTAATATGTTTTGAATTTATGTAAAACAGACTCCTTTTTTGAATTCGGAATATCAAATATAGCTTAGGGTGAAGTTTTGGTATTTTTCTGAAAAACTCCAATTTTTGATGAATAGTGAAACCACTAAGTGGTAATCAAGCAAACTGATTTTTCAGTTAAATGAAATTTTACCACTAATGTGTATTGAATTTTGAAAATCCGACATACATGGTTGTCATTAAGATGTAAAATGTGGTTCAAGGGGATAAAAATAATTTTTTGGTGAATAGTAACTTATTAAGTTTTTAATCGCGATTAGTGGTAATTAGTGTAGTTTAAGGTAAAAATGATATTATAAGAATGTGAAAACACCATGACACTTGTCCTACACCTATTGGGTGAGTCATGGCCGACCAAGACAATCCATGGGCCAACTTTGGGACCACATGGTGCCACTTTAGTTGGAAAATGACAATAATATATTTTTATTTAATGGAAAAGTAAAATTGACACAAACATGATATGTTTTACTAAAACAATTTCTAAGTAGGGTTATAAAAGTCATATTTTTGATTATAAATAGTAATTGGAAATCTAAAAAGATTTCCTACATCATAGTAATTTTTTTATAATTTTTAGACATTATATAAAGTAAATTATTTATGACATCATAATGATGCAGTGATGACATCATTATTTAACGATTAAAATAAAATGGAAATATAATGTAATATCTATGAACTACACATGTCCAAAACTTATTGGATGGGTGGATTTATAACCCTTATAACCTTATCCACTAATTATATCAATGTGGGACCTTTTAAAACCGAAACACATTTTCAAATAAAGTAATATTTCCTTACTTTCCAAAAGTGCCCTTCCTCTCCTCTTATAAAAGGCCCCCACCTCTACCTCTTTTCACACACTCATCAAGCCTTTGTCTCGGCCAAACCCTGCCCATTTACTCTCTCTCCATCCCTCTCCTCATCCTAGAGGATTCCCTTTGGGCAGAATCCTTTCAAAGGAAGCCTTTAGGCTCAAATCAAAAGGAGTTACACTTTTAAAGGTAATTCTTTCTCTCATGTTCATTTGTTTTATTTTGCTTCTCCAACCCCCTAAAATATTTTTATTTATATTTTTTGTAACAACACCAGTATCTAAAATATACTAGGATGTTGTTATAAGATTTATTCGAGCTACACTCTCACACAACTACATCAAATGGTTAAAGAACATACGGTTTCCGTGGATGGTGAAATTCTGCCTCCCGAAACGATGATTGTTCAATACTCATTTAACACCTTCAAAGGTGGCCATTATGATGTCACTATTTTTATAAATGATATATAATATGTTTATTTTTTCCTTATGCTTTTGTATTTTTCATTTTTGTCTTGCCTTTATGGCTTCCATTATGGGTATACGCGATATCTTCATTTAAGGAAGTGCGGACTACCGCCCCCTCAAAGTGATTTGATTCGTTAAATACCATATGTGGGATGTATAAAATTTAAATATGATATTATATATTATATTATACTGGAATTATAATATACCTTTATATAATTATTATTCCATTCTATAAAATAGGAAATAGAAATGAAAGTAGCGTTCATGCGTACGTACGGCTTACCGTCTCCATGAACGGTGCATTTCATTTCTTACCTCTAAATGATTATGTAATGTTATAAATGCATGCATGTAATGGATATATATGACATGTATGATATCTACATCATGAATACAATTCTGGATATAATAAACATTTGGCCACACGAACAACATGTAATTGTAAGAAGTCCACTTTCGACTTAAGAACCAAATATCGGAAAAACAAATATTATTAACTTAAATGATTACATAATGTTTATTACATGGTAATAAGTGGTATAAAAAGAATAATTAACTTGAAAAAGGTTCTTAAGGAATTATAAATTAACTCAAGTTTATTATTCAGGAGATTAAAGAACGATCGAGTCAAGTCGGACCCGAGGTAAGGGATCATACACCTCTCTTTCTTTTTAAGTACACTCTTTTATGTCATTCCTTTTAAGCTCATCTTTCTTATGACTGGGATGTTATTTTATATTACTCCCACTGTACTTATTATGTCTATATGATTAGAGACCCTATTTCCTCTCATCAATCCTTTTTGGAAGTTTTAAGTGGCGTCGTTAGGCTGCCGAGTTTCCTTAAGAGATGTTTCATCTCACTTTTATTCCCGTGAGATTTATGCTACATTTGCCACAATTTCCTTTGAGTGGTTTATGTACTACCCATTATTACACTACTTTTGTAATATAATTCCATTTATGGGTATTTACATATTCATTGTATGACACTTCTTCAATGGGGTGTACTTTTCGAAAGTTACCCAAGTCTGTAAGGGGACCTTTCACCCTCTTCTTTTTTAAAAGACTTATTTTGTTGGGTCTTTTAATTTACATATTGTTATGTTGGGATATGTTCTCATATATCCTTATTGATGTAAATTTTATGTCCAAGTGACGAGATACACTTTTTATCTCTCATCAACTCATTTTGATGTGATGTCGTTAGGCTGTCAAGGGAACTTTTTAACCCAATTTCTATTTCTTTGGGTTCAACATGTAGTCATTGAATATGTCATCCTTTGAATATGTGTGAATGACCTTTTATTTTTTTACACTTAATATCCAATTATATTGGGTGTATTTATATTTGTCACACATTATTTTGATATTGATTTATCCTTAATTTAAGGATACCTTCTTTATAAGGGATTTCATCACATTTGACATTTCCGTTGAGGGTTCATTGTTGTTATGCACCAATTCACTCTTATATGGTGTATATACTGTACTTTTGAGTATTATATCATGAATCCATTTATTCTCATGATATTATAAAGTTCTAACTGAATGTTATTCCTCAATTATTGTATTCAAGTGTCTCTAATTTTGGTAAAACCCCTTTAACCGAAATATCGTTTTAAATGTTTTAATCATTCGTTCTTATTAATATCCATGTTTTCAAAATGGTTTTAAGGATTTATTTGTATGGATATTAATGGTTTAAAATTTTAAACTTCAAGGTGGTATGGGACACTTTGATTCAAAAATCTCTTTATTAAATGTTTTAAATGGTTTTGGAAATGGTTTCTTTTTGAATGGATTCATTATTTCAATATACTGAAATGTTATATTGTGATTGAAATGTGGAAATGTTATGTTTCCTTTATGCATGTTTTATGTGATACATTTATGTTATGGTTCTTGAGCATTGTTATGAAAACGGGTGGTTCCGTGATAAACTAAGGGCGGGTGACCCCGATATAGCTCTCCAATGCATTGGGTAACGCGAAGGAGTGAAACATTAAGGTTTATCCGAAGAGATTTAGGGAATATACTGTGATGGGTATTCCAAACGTAACCAAGAGGGTTACTCCCTACGTAAGAATGTTATGAATGCCTCAAGTTACCTTTTTGTCTTATGATTTCTATGATTTATTCATGGTTTGATGAGGTATGAAAGTGCCTTTGTTTTATGGTTAAAGTATGATTTCATTCTTATGTATATATGAACTCGTGTTTCCTTTCCATATTTTTATAACCCTTACTGAGCTTTTTATGCTCATCCCAAGTTTTTGAAATGTTTTTCACAGGTCAAGGGAAAGGTACATGATGTGATGATAGTGTCAAGGATGTGTCAAGAAAGAATATGTGTTTAATTTTAAATAGGTTTCCGTTGATGGGAATAATGAATATTGTCTTTTATGTAACCACTTTGTTTAAATGTGGAATGTAATGAATGTTTCATGATCTAATTCTCTAAAACTCTAAACCTGAAAAGATCCTCAATGTGTAATCTTGTAATAACTCAATATTCAGTAAGGTTTATGGCTGGGGCCTTATAGTTGGTATCAAAGGTCGGTTTAGATAACTTTAGAGGTTAGGGTATTCTTTAAGCATAAGGGACATTTCCATAATGGTTAGGATTTCAGAAAGAGTCCTAGTTTTAGATAAAGTGAATGAGTAAGTGTATCTTAGTGTTTACCTTCCACATTAGTACATGATGGTTTTTTTGATATACTCACACTGACCTTTTTGGTTTTAGTAAATGGCTGGATCTAGCAGGCACCAAAGTGACAATGGGTTTCAAGGAAACTGTGGTGGTTCTCTGATTAAGATACTGGATGAGATGGGGGATTCAATGAGGAATCTCATAGTTGTTCTAAACAAACTATCAAGGATTCATGATCAACCACTTCAACCTTGGTGAGTTCTCTAATGCATCATGTACGAGATGGCCAACTCGATGTGGAAATTAAGGTAATAATTATTAAGGTAACCATTAGGGTTTATATGATCCTTACTTTTTAGGTAATTGTGGGTTACTCTATGATATGATGGAAAATGAAAGGAATGAGATAAACTTGAGGTTAAAATATGTTATGATTATTCTTGAAGATTTTATCTCATTTTGGGGAATGTTTTAAGAATTATATAGTTTTGGAAAAAGGACAACACGCAGACCGTGTGACATCCCGTCGCATCGGACAAAGCTGCGGGAATCGAACCCACAACCAAAGTGCGACTGGTATTTATCGCCTACCACTGGACTACGTGAAGTCCCTGGTTAGTTTGAATGATTCTTTCTGGTTATATGATTTTATGAATTAGGAGTAAGATGATTTTGGGTTATTTATGAAAATGATTAACCTATCATGGAGGATATGTGATTAGGTTAATTACTTTTCAATACGGGACTTTAGGAGAAACTGATGTTGTTTGGAGATAAATGTTACGATTTAACTTGGAAGACTATGTGACTAAATCCTTCAAATATTTGGGTTTCAATCTTATTTTGGTTTACTTTGAAGAATTTTATGGACAAATTGTTTATCTAATGGTCCTCGTTGAACTTTGGGTTTTGTTGGACAAATTTTGGAGATTAAGAATAGATTTTCTTTTTATAAAGGGTTATCCTTTTCTAGATTATCTGACCTTGTACTAACCTTTTTGGTTTTGGTTATGGTTAAGGTCTAATGATATGGGAAGTATATAGTTCTCTTTTGTGGATTAGGTGATTCTCTAGAAGTTGATTATAGTACTCTTAATGTGAACAAGTCTTCCTAAATACTCGTCTTTTGGAGAAAATATGAGTTTGTGTAAGGAATCTAATAAAAGTTGAAAGTCAATATGATAAGTGATTATGTTTCCTTATGAATAAATTCCTCAATAAAAAGTAACTTAAAACAAAAATGTTGTCTATTAACTTTTCCTACTGGGGAATCGAATACCGTTTAACCCATCACAAGTTTGTGATTTTCTCATGGTTAACTTTCTCCTAAACATGTTTTCTATCACTCTCCATCAGAACATGACCCTTTTTTCCCTCCATGTCCATATTTTCATACTTGGAATCCTAGTATGGGTTAACTCGGGTGACCTTTATACTTATCTCTCTTTATTTTAAAGTGTTTGTTTTACCAACTCTTGTTCCGATGTGGGACTTTCAGGGATGTTTCCAAGCGCAATTTTAAAATTGCGAGGACGCAATTCCCAAAAGGGGGGAAGGATGTAACACCCCAGGTAAATAAAAAATATGACATTTTCATATTTATCCCTATTTGTGAATAAAATATTAATATGACTTTAAAGGGGATGCTATGCTCGATGGCGTACCCAACACGCAACAACGAGTTTCTTGGGAATCTTATGTTGCACTCTAATAATATTATTTTAAATGGTAGTTAACATGTAGCTTTTGTATTGGAGGGAATGGATAGAAATAACTAAAATATGATTATATATGTTTTAAATGTTTTTACATTTATCCAATAAAAGATAAAGGCTTAAAATACGGAAAGAATTCAATTTTAGGCGTATATGCCCTAGTTTTCACTAAAGGTTCACTTATCACCTTTTGATGTTGAACCATCGTTAAATATAGTTTTGTTCACTCTTAAACCTTATTTTGGACCAAATAAAACTCTTACTAAGAATCGGGACATCAAATTTTACTTTGTGTAATTTGTTTTGGTATTTTTCCGATAGAGTTCATTTTTTTAATGAATAGTGTAAAATGTTGTGTTTTGATTCAAAATCTCTTTTTAATATAATTTATTTATATGATTAGATAATATTTTGAATTGGTTTTAAAGTGAAATTAGAAAATATTTTTACCATTAAATCCAATAGTGGTCATTGGAATTAATTTCACTTTGAAATCAGACTTAAACTAGTGTCAATCTTTTGATACTTATTGTTTTATAAAAAAACGCTATTTGCTCTGACAACAAGAATTAATTATTAAATTAATTAATGTGACTAATATTTTTTGAATTTTTGTAAAATGGACTTCATTTTTGAATTCGGACTATCAAATATAGCTTAGGGTGAAGTTTTGGTATTTTTCTGAAAAACTCCAATTTTTGATGAATAGTGAAACCACTAAGTGGTAATCAAGCAAACTGATTTTTCAGTTAAATGAAAGTTTACCACTAATGTGTATTGAATTTTTAAAATCCTACATACATGGTTGTCATTAAGAATTAAAATGTGGTTCAATGGGATAAAAATAATTTTTTGGTGAATAGTAACTTATTAAGTTTTTAATCGCGATTAGTGGTAATTAGTGTAGTTTAAGGTAAAAATGATATTATAAGAATGTGAAAACACCATGACACTTGTCCTACACCTATTGGGTGAGTCATGGCCGACCAAGACAAGCCATGGGCCAACTTGGGGACCCCATGGTGCCACATTAGTTGGAAAATGACAATAATATATTTTTATTTAATGGAAAAGTAAAATTGACACAAACAAGATATGTTTTACTAAAACAATTTTTAAGTAGGGTTATACAAGTCATATATTTGATTATAAATAGTCATTGGAAATATAAAAATATTTCCTACATCTTAGTAATTTTTTTATAATTTTTAGACATTAAATAAATTAAATTATTTATGACATCATAATGATGCAGTGATGACATCATTATTTAACGATTAAAATAAAATGGAAATATAATGTAATATATATGAACTACACATGTCCAAAACTTATTGTATGGGTGTATTTATAACCCTTATAACCTTATCCACGAATTATATCAATTTGGGTCCTTTTAAAACCGAAACACATTTTCAAATAAAGTAATATTTCCTTACTTTCCAAAAGTGCCCCTACTCTCCTCTTATAAAAGGCCCCCACCTCTACCTCTTTTCACACACTCATCAAGCCTTTGGCTCGGCCAAACCCTGCCCATTTACTCTCTCTCCATCCCTCTCCTCATCCTAGAGGATTCCCTTTGGGCAGAATCCTTTCAAAGGAAGCCTTTAGGCTCAAATCAAAAGGAGTTTCACTTTTAAAGGTAATTCTTTCTCTCATGTTCATTTGTTTTATTTTGCTTCTCCAACCCCCTAAACTCTTTTTATTAATTTTTTTTGTAACAATACCAGTATATTAAATATACTAGGATGTTTTTATAAGATTTATTATAGCTACACTCTTACAAAACTACATCAAATGGTTAAAGAACATACGGTTTCCGTGGATGGTGAAATTCTGCCTCCCGAAACGATGATTGTTCAATACTCATTTAACACCTTCAAAGGTGGTCATTATGATGTCACTATTTTTATATATGATATATAATATGTTTATGTTTTCCTTATGCTTCTGTATTTTTCATTTTTGTCTTGCCTTTATGGCTTCCATTATGGGTAAACACGATATCTTCATTTAAGGAAGTGCGGACTACCGCCCCCTCAAAGTGATTTGATTCGTTAAATACCATATGTGGAATGTATAAAGGATGGAAATATGATATTATATATGATATTATACTGGAATTATAATATACCTTTATATAATTATTATTCCATTCTATAAAATACGAAATAGAAATGAAAGTAGCGTTCATGCGTACGTATGGCTTACCGTCTCCATGAACGGTGCATTTCATTTCTTACCTCTAAATTATTATGTAATGTTATAAATGCATGCATGTACTGGATATATATGACATATATGATATCTACATCATGAATACAATTCTGGATATAATAAACATTTGGCCACACGAACAACATGTAATTGTAAGAAGTCCACTTTCGACTTAAGAACCAAATATCGGCAAAACAAATATTATTAACTTAAATGATTACATAATGTTTATGACATGGTAATAAGCGGTATAAAAGGAATAATTAACTTGAAAAAGGTTCTTAAGGAAGTATAAATTAACTCAATTTTATTATTCAGGAGATTAAAGAACGATCGAGTCAAGTCGGACCTGAGGTAAGGGATCCTACACCTCTCTTTCTTTTTAAGTACACTCTTTTATGTCATTCCTTTTAAGCTCATCTTTCTTATGACTAGGATGTTATTTTATATTACTCCCACTGTACTTATTATGTTCAAATGATGAGAGACCCTATTTCATCTCATCAATCCTTTTTGGAAGTTTTAAGTGGCGCTGTTAGGCTACCGAGTTTCCGTAAGAGATGTTTCATCTCACTTTTATTCCCGTGAGATTTATGCTACATTTGCCACAATTTCCATTGAGTGGTTTATGTACTACCCATTATTACACTACTTTTGTAATATAATTCCATTTATGGGTATTTAAATATTCATTGTATGACACATCTTCAATGGGGTGTACTTTTCGAAAGTTACCCAAGTGGGTAAGGGGACCTTTCACCCTCTTCTTTTTTAAAAGACTTCTTTTGTTGGGTCTTTTAATTTACATATTGTTATGTTGGGATATGTTCTCATATATCCTTATTGATGTAAATTTTATTTCCAAGTGATGAGATACACTTTTTATCTCTCATCAAGTCATTTTGATGTGATGCCGTTAGGCTGTCAAGGGAACTTTTTAACCTAATTTCGATTTCTTTTGGTTCAACATGTAGTCATTGAATATGTCATCCTTTGAATATGTGTGAATGACCTTTTATTGTTTTACACATAATATCCAATTATATTGGGTGTATTTATATTTGTCACACATAATTTCGATATTGATTTATCCTTAATTTAAGGATACCTTCTTTATAAGGGATTTCATCACATTTGACATTTCTATTGAGGGTTCATTGTTGTTATGCACCAATTCACTCTTATATGGTGTATATACTGTACTTTGGATTATTATATCATGAATCCATTTATTCTCATGATATTATAAAGTTCTGACTAATTGTTATTCCTCAATTATTTTATTCAAGTGTCTCAAATTTTGGTAAAACCCCTTTAACCGAAATATCGTTTTAAATGTTTTAATCATTTGTTCTTATTAATATACATGTTTTCAAAATGGTTTTAAGGATTTATTTGTATGGATATTAATGGTTTAAAATTTTATGCTTCAAGGTGGTATGGGACACTTTGATTCAAAAATCTCTTTATTAAATGTTTTAAATGGTTTTGGAAATGGTTTCTTTTTGAATGGATTCATTATTTCAATATACTGAAATGTTATATTGTGATTGAAATGTGGAAATGTTATGTTTCCTTTATGCATGTTTTATGTGATACATTTATGTTATGGTTCTTGGGCATTGTTATGAAAACGGGTGGTTCCGTGATAAACTAAGGGCGGGTGAGCCCGATATAGCTCTCCAATGCATTGGGTAACGCGAAGGAGTGAAACCTTAAGGTTTCTCCGAAGAGATTTAGGGAATATACTGTGATGGGTATTCCAAACGTAACCAAGAGGGTTACTCCCTACGTAAGAATTTTATGAATGCCTCAAGTTACCTTTTTGTCTTATGATTTCTATGATTTATTCATGGTTTGATGAGGTATGAAAGTGCCTTTGTTTTATGGGTAAAGTATGATTTCATTCTTATGTATATATGAACACATGTTTCCTTTCCATATTTTTATAACCCTTAATGAGCTTTTTATGCTCATCCCAAGTTTTTGAAATGTTTTTCACAGGTCAAGGGAAAGGTACATGATGTGATGATAGTTTCAAGGATGTGTCAAGAAAGAATCTGTGTTTAATTTTAAATAGGTTTCCGTTGATGGGAAGAATGAATATTGTCTTTTATGTAACCACTTTGTTTAAATGTGGAATTTAATGAATGTTTCATGATCTAATTCTCTAAAACTCTAAACCTGAAAAGATCCTCAATGTGTAATCTTATAATCACTCAAGATTAAGTAAGGTTTAAGGCTGGGGCCTTATAAAATGTGTGAGGTGATAGGGTGTTCAATGGTGGTATTTATAGTAGGAGGGGGGTGTTTTTTATTATTATATTCGTCAGTCTATTATTTTTTTCCCAATAATATAAATATTATTGATCCATAAAAAGATTATTATTTATTAAAATTGAGATCAATTTAATTGTGATAAATCATCCCTAACTCAAACATGACAAATAAATTCATGTATTTTTTAAATACTGCAACTTAAAATATATTACTATTCACAAAAAACTAAACTCTTTTAGAAAAATTGGAAAAAATTAACCCTAACCATTTTTTTATGTGTAAATTTCAAAAATGAAAATATCATTATGAGAACAATTTTCTAAAAATGAGAAATTTATTTTGGTAAATTAAAATCATATTTTATAAAAAATATACAAACTATTATAATATTTCCAAATTTATGAAACATTGAAAATTTAATTAAGGGATCAAATAATTATTTTATAATTATAAGAAAAAAAATATTTATTTACTAATATATTTGATGAAAATATATATTCATTTAAATAATAATATTTATTATAATATTATAAATAATCATTCACATTTCACAAAAATACCAACACATAATTTATCATTTTTTTAAATTAATTAAATAATTCAATTGTATAAATATATCATATTTTCATTTATAACGAACATAAATCTTATTTATACTTTCTTTGGTGTGGTAACTATTATAATGGCTTGATTATTATTCCTAATTTTTAATATACTATTCCAACAATTAGGTTACTATAAAAAATACATAGGTCTTTAATTTCTATATATACTACTTATTTTATTAATTCGTTATTTATTTATATATTATATTAAGGTTATATATATATTATTTCAAAAATTAATATTTTATTTTATTTCTATAGCATTGTTCATGATTGTGGTTATTCTAGTTGAACGACTAGTTCCAAATCATTCTCATTCTAATAATCTTATTTTCAATTTATTTTCATTCAGTATTTTTTTCCTTCATATGAGTTTATTTGTTTTTTGACTAAATTTTCATTGATCTCTTATGAGAATAATGTTTTTATGGGTTTCTATATGTTATTTAAGATCTTTATATTTCATGACATAATTATAATATGGAAAATTTTATTTATGGAATTTTGGGTTGTTAGATTTTTCTCCACTTAGGAAATTTCACCCTTTAATTTTTTTACTACATAATTAGGATAAAATAGTTTATGGTATTTATCGTCCAATATTTTTATTGTTTCCCATGTATCCTATCCATATTAATAGTCCCAACATGGTATTTTGAAATGTTTAGTTATCTTTTTAAATGAAACATTATCTCTAGAGTACAGGGTCTTCACCAGATTCTCCTCATTAGTGAGATAATTTTAAAATTGTAAAAACTATTGTTTTAATATATGTGGGAGATTTGGCATGTATTTATTCAAGAGGCATATGTGGAATACATTATTAAAACGGGGCATGGTTAGTGTATTTTCTATTCGATAAGCCAAGACATAGAGAGGATAAATAATCTCACAGGCGTAGATATAACCAGTACATATCATTCCATTATTCCAAAATATCATTACTATATTACATGGTGATATACGTTGGAAGACCTTTTCACTAATCTCAAACTCTAAGTCCCATTAATGATTATCTCCAGGGATTTTCTGTCATCTTTTGGCATCCTTGATGAGTTGCTATACTTTTTTCAACTTTTCCATAATTTCATTTACCATTTCATGTAACATATTATTACATTCACTAAATTTATCATAGAATGACAGTTCTCTACATGTTTTCTGCTAATTTTTTTCATTTGGTTCCATTTGGATATATTAATTGAACTATTTTTGTAAGTGAACTAAAGTTGTGGAAGATTTTTTTAACATCATTTTTTGAAGTCCATAGAACAATATCTCAATAGAACTTCTTATTACTAAATATTCTACTAATATTGGAAATTAGTTTGAGTATGATAAGTCATATTTATGTTTATTTTAGTATTTAATGATTGTTTGATACTTTTCCAAAATAAGGAGGTGAATATTGTATCATGATTAGATATAATAAAAAATGGAACTCCAAACAACAATACAATATCTATTATATATATTCATGAATTTGGAAATACTGATAATTCCTCTAGAGTTGATATAATGTGAGATGCCTTTATATGACATTCTGAGATGATCCATATTCTGTTATTTCCAACAGATGTATTTAGATGTCTGATGACAATGTCAGGGGTTATTTTCTCTAACTTACATATCGGTAAGGGTAAAGGTTGCATATTCCACTTATAATATTTATTTTTACCCTTCACCTTCTAAAATACTAGGAACATTGAAGTATATTCAGAAATTCCCTTCATATTTATAAACTGATAGTGTTCTTGAAAATATTGATACATCTCTGTGCTCTCGTGATGGATCGTGGTGTTTGGGATATCTTAATAATTCAAAATCTCCATATTTATCTTAGGATATGATGATACAAAATTTTATGAACCAAATATTGTGACTCCTATATCATCAATTTTGTATCCTAAGTATTACTCGTTTTTATGGTATCCACTATTTTTAAAATTTCAACAACATCACTTTGAGCATCCTTTATTTTCTCTATAAGGGATAGTTGTGAAATAATTTGGGATTTTAATGATGATGTACCCCAATTTATGATTCCCATTTTCAACCTTCTCAAGAATAAAGATATTGTATCACTCTCAATTATCATAAATGATAATGTTTTATGATCATGTATTCTTCTATAACATTCCACACGATTTTCTTTACCATGTTGGTATTGGAATAAGAATTCATAGTCCTTGATGAAATCAAACCATCTTCTCTAGAGAATATTATGATCCTTCTATGTGAATATAATTTTTTGGATATTTTGATCAGTATATATCTCACAATTGTCCCTATATAGATATGTCACCATATTTTCAATTCAAATATCATATATGTGGACTCAAGATCATCAATGGGACTGTTTTTTCTCAATAAAAATAAATTTCCATGATGCATAGGATTTTAATTTATCATTTTTCATCAGTAAACAACATAATACATTCTTTGAAGCATCACTATATACCATAAAGAGTTTCCCCCATATTGGTATTGTACGTACTAATGCGTTGATAAGCCTATTTTTTCACTCATTAAAGTAGTCATCAAATTCATTGGACTAGTAAAACATTACCCCTTTATGAGTCATCTATGTTCATGGATTTTATAACTATGAGAATATATTCATAAATAATCAATAATACCCATATAGACCAATGAATCTATGGATCATTGTTAAAAAAAAATTCTTGGGCCACTCCTCAATCTTCTTTTTCATTGAACTGTCAAGTGATATTTTGTTGTTTGTGATAACGTGCCTCATGAATTATACTTCCTCCAATAAGAACTGTCATTTACATTACATTTCTTAAATTTTCTACCTTATCAATTTATTTATCACAGTTTTCAAATACTTCTCATTGTCCTCCTTTTTCAGAGAGTATATTATAATATCACTAATAAAGTTTATATTAACTTTTTTTAGGAATATAAGGATCACACAACATGTGAACCCTATTAAACTATGTGTGACCCTCCAAACATGAAATGGTGTGTACTCCTGATAGTCTACGGGCACGGGTTGGGGTAAATGGGCACTGACACACCATGTAATCCTACACATACATGACATGGAATACAAAGACTGGTATATGGTCATAGATTTGGTATACAGAAAGAAAAATGATACAAGGGTGGGAAATAATATGTCTATACACTCTATTTATATCCTTCTAAATTTCATGTACATGGAGACTAAATGTTGTTTTTCACTCTTCAACATAGGTATCATTTGGTATATAGCTTGATATTCCACGAACACCTTGGGACGGACTATTTACTCCCTTAAAGATTTATTGAAGCTCTTCATTTTCATAGCATAGACTAGTGTAGTTTGAGCATGTTACATTAGTTCTTTTCCTCGAGTGTACATTGATGAATTATATCTACATTACTATATTTTCATCCCCTCTAGAGGATGATAATTAAGTAATGTTGTGGTGTTAATCTGTAACACTAGTGTCTGATCCTCTATCACACATGTGTTGAGTTTTTTGAATCATTGTGACCTCCCAGAGTATGGAGTTGAAAATCCATATAGTAGGTCATATCGTTAGGGTTTTTTGAATCAATGAAATAATATCCACTACATTGTGGGTTGATCTAGACTGGGTTTGTGGTGTCCCCCATGGGTTCTAGGCCTGACCCCACGTAAGTGTATAACACTAGTGTTTGATCCTTTCCAAGGCAGGGTACGTAGGACCCCTCCCTGAGGTTGAATCCCAACACCTAGTGGTCCCGACCAATTCAAGTCAGTTAACCACACCAACCCTGGGCAGCCTAGAGTGTAAGCCCCAAACACATTCCGAACTATGCAGACTTTGATCCTTGATAAGGCAAGGTATGTAGGAAGCCTCCCTAAGGATCAAGGCCAACAACTATTGGTCCCGACCATCTTCACGTCGATGTACCAAGCCCCCTTATTGAACTACTTAGACATTGATCCTTTCCAAGGAAAGGTTTTTAGGACACCTCCCTGAGGTTCAAGACCAACACCAAGTTGTTCCGACATCATTTCACATCGGTTCGACAAACCCTTCTGAACTATGTGGACTTTGATCCTTTCCAAGGTAAGGTACGTAGGAAGCCTCCCTTAGGTTAAATCCCAACAACCTGGTCCTGACCCCTTCATGTCAGTTCACCTTCATCCTACATGAAGTTAAACTGCCTGCCCCTTTTTCATCACATATGACGTTAAACTGTACCCACTCAAACTGCGAGGGATTTGATCCCTGTCTCCTAGATAGGGTACTTAGGAATCCTCCATGATGTTCAACCCTATCATGCGGTAATTCATTGTGACCCCATCCAGCAGTAAGTGGTTGTTACCCCATCCAGAGTTATGTCGTTGTGACCCCATCAAGATGTTATTCGTTATGACCCCATCCAACGGTAAGCCGTTGTGACCCCTCCATTCAACGGTAATCATCCACGCCCCAATTCGACGGTAAGTCGTTAAACTCAGGTCCAACCCCAAACATCAGTTAACATTGGTGTTTCCTCTATTGGGACCCACATCTCCGGTCTTCCCCCTTGATCGTCAGACCAACCTGGGCTACTAACCACGCATAAGACCTAGCATGTTGTCAGGTCGTTGTCCTCTTCGTACACCCTGACTTCATGCTCCAACTATGAGGTTCCACTTCCTCCCTATCCCATCCATATGGTTCAACTCCCTAGGTGTCCCATCGACTGCCGAACTACACAGACACTGATTCCTTGCCACGAGCATATGTAGGAAGTATCTTCGAGAATCAATCCCAAAATCACTGTCGTCCTCACGTCGGTTCCACCTCATTCTCCCTCCACATCCTTCAACTCTCCATAATCTATCTTGATTCTTACTCGGGCCTCCACATCCCGGTGTGATCATGTCATCCGCCTCCTTGCTTCTCAAAGAAGTACTCGGGCCGCAATCCACACATAAGCCCTATCATGTATCTAAGTCGTTGTCATCTGTGTACACCCTGATTCATCACCCCTTCGAACTACATGGGTTTTGATCCCTATATTCTATATAGGATACGTAGGAACCCTCCAAGAGGTTCAATATCGTCCAATGGTAAACCTTGGTGTCCCATATTCTAGGGTGCACTCTCCCAGATTCGCCGTCAACGGTGTCTAGATCATCCTTCATGGTGTGATATCTTCCGTCTATGGGAAAAATAACCTTGAATCCATCCTCATTGGGTGTTATGATCCATCCATCTGGTAAACCTCCAAGGTATTCCCTCCTAGGGATGTACCAATCTGATCTGTCTCTATGGGATGTTCTGATCACTCTCATTCCCTCTCCGCAAGATGTTAAACTCATGGCCTAGCTCTTGTTAAACTTGAGATGTCTGATGAAAACATTAGAAACTAGGTCATTGGCCTAACTTCCTCCACAAGACGTTAAACTCACGACATACCCTTTGTTAAACATCGGAAGCTGAGGAAAACCTCAGAGACATGCCTCTGGAATATGATACCCTATGATCCACATGGGATGCCTCGGGTTTTGGGCCATTGAGATGACCTCTTATGAGAAAGAATATAGGCACCCCAATGTCTACACATCCAAAGATTCCTCGACATGCCTGACGTTGTCATTTACTCTGACTGAAGGTTACTACCATGTTAAGACCCCATGGAATGTCCTAATAGTATTAGAGTAATTAATCGGTGTCAACAAAGATATGGCACCGGGAATGATATTCACGATCAACGTCTTAAACTATTTGGGAGACCCGGACTAGGTAACGAGTTCCGAGGAGGAATACATAGAAGGAGGGTCCGGCAACCCATCATCCCATTTTGATCAAGGATCAAATTCCCCTAACAGGCGATGGATGTCGCCCGCCTTTGGAAAGTGGGAATGTGGGGAAAAACCATGTCATCATCCTTGAATCAGACAGACGTGAGCACCCCCCAGCGAAAGCATCAAAAAAAGAAACCCTATATTTTTTATATGGAGTACAAATGAGTACAAATGTTTCAACCATGGTGCACAAAAAATTCATTTAAAATTAATATGATTCAATAATACACATGAGTCTGTTTATCAACTTTTGAGTTATAACTCATCATTCACTCCTGGTATGGCAATATGAATATACTGACCCAGAAGTATAACCATACCCTTTATCTTCACATACAATTATATTTTCTATTACATTTAACTACACAATTACACTCCAAAAAGATTTGTTCAATCATATATTTGGAAAAGAAGTCATATTGTCCCATGAATCCACCCCTTTCATCATAATGGGTAATTTTCATTTTATAAACCATATCAAGAATAAGGAGAAGGGATAGTGGCCAAATGTGTAAGCACATGGTATTCCATTACCACATTAATTTAATCTAATTCACATGTATGTAATTTCATTTAACATCCCTAAAATTTGTGTTACGATAACAAACCTTAAATGTTTAATAATTTCGTAGTCCACCCACGGTTGTTTTATTAAATTTAGGAACACACCCATGTGGTGGTTCAATTCATGGTCATTATCTTGTAATAATATAGTAATGGGACACATGGGTCATATAGTTCAAGACATCTCATTCCATTTTAGAATAATTCAATTTAATAGAAAACACTCAGAATCACTAATGTGGGGAAGAACAGTGCAACACATAAACACAAATACTTGAGGGAAAATAATGTTACCAACTACCTTTGTTTTTTATTTGAATCATCTTCTATTGTTTCCCTCTAATCTAGGATAGAATATATTATATTTTTTAAATGGACCAATTCCCAAAATATAGGGTGTATTATCTAACATCACATAAATTATGCCTATAGAAATAGAAACTATAAATGGTTCAAGGGGAATGAAGAGCGTACTTATATGCATCCAATATGAATAATGACAAGTGATTCAGAGTCTATATGTAAAGTATATCCCAGTTGTTAGATTTATTAATGGAGGCGGAAGCATTAATTGGATATGGCTATTGAGTATGGAAAAAGACAGAATATAGGGGAAGAGTTAAAAAGAAATTTGGGGAAATTTCATTTCACATTTTAAGGGACTTCAGGTTTGGCCACATTGTTGTTCAAACCATTCACCATAAATGTTACATGATCTTCCTTATGTAGAACCTTTCATGTGATTGGTGAAAATCCAGAATATCCATGTACAACACATGAAAAACCCCTCTGTAAAGTGACCTCCATTACCCACATGCATTTGCAGACTGGGAGGTATGGTTAGGAAAAATAATGAAGACCTAGATAGATCACTTGACCCCCGCGAACATTTTAACTGAACCATGTGTAAATGGATTTTTTTTCTGTTATTAATCATGTATCCCACATGTTCATTCTAAATCGTACTTCTCATGGATCCGTACAAGCCATAGATAATGTCTAAATATCTGATGACCACATTAGAAAATAAAATCAAGATAAAAATAAGGAATTAAACTGGAATTAAATGCTTCCATACATAAATAAATATTGTTTCTTACAATCAGCCCCATATGGGAACTCATTCCCAAGTATCCCTTCCAATGGTTGAAAAGTATAATCTAATGAAAAATCCAGACACTAGGTGTGCATGTCTACCTATCAATCCCAATTTTCAATGTATATATGGTATTGATTCTATAGAACCCACAATAAAGGAACTGACCATCCATGCAGAAAATTTATTCTCTGTTCAAAAATACAGATATGATGCTCCTCAATGGATGTGTCAGCCTCTAATTCATCCTCTATAGTAGGAATAAGATTTGACTGATTTTAATGATATTGGTGATGTTGAGATATATTGAAGAAAACATCCATATCCTGGTGCCTCTATGTTATCTTTAACTAATAGGATAATGACCCAACTCTCTCGAAAATAATGATGGTTATTACATAACAAGGATTTATCTTCAATTTTTTTTAATCCGTTTATTCCCTAGTTTTGATGGTAGGTTATAAAAAACATGGATTCCCATAAAGAAATGTTTTTTTTGCATCAATGATCGGCATATGAATTCATCCTAAACTGGGATGTCGACTTACACATCCTAATATGATGAATCTTAATTCAATTATATTATAAAATATGAGAACTATGTATCAGTACCACACCTTCCCCTAAATACCATAAGATTGAATGGTAGAACATACCTCATATGGCCTCGTAAGGATCCACCTGTATGGTTTCCTATAAGTTGTTGTTGTAAGAAAAATGGTGTGATGTTAGGTTTTCACCCAAGAACATCATAAATCAAGGATACATTCTTAGAGAATGTCCTAAAAAACTATATCATGTGCTTGGATTATCTTTTGTTCAGTGGGTGATAGGTTGTACTCAATAGTAATTTTGAACTTATTTTCTTATGCAACTCCTGCTAGAGCCACAAAATGAATTGAGTGTCTCAATAATATAAGATAGAACATGGAACTCTATGGAGGCATATGGTCTCATGAATGTTAATCCTCTCGAGATCATCCATTGATATGGAATATCGAATTGGTAGGAAATGGGTGGCCCTTGTCAATTTTTTATTATCATTCATATGGATTCACTAACCCTATGGGATCTAGGTAACTTTTCCACAAAATCATTTGTCACTTCATCCATCATCCATATAGGAATTTGTAGCAACTCTAAATACTCCATGGGTCTCTGGTGTTATTCCACCACTAATGATTGGAGGAACATCGAGTAAAAAACATACATGGGTCTCTTTTCTTCTGTGACCACCAATATTGATGGCGTAAGTCACAATACATCTTATTACAATCATGGTGTAATGACCATATAAATGAATGGGTCTCTCACATTGAATCCTCTCAGCTATCTGTAAGAACCTAGATGCGTACATTAATAAATAAGATATCATTTTCATCAAAGACCCAACAAGGAGGTGGTTCATCACTTCCAATACTCTCCCATAGGACCATGACCATGGGAACTGATAGCTATCTCATATTCACTCTCTGTATAAGTGAAGAGTTTATTGAAAATGATTCATGTATTGATTTTACATGATGGTCCCGAACCTCCCAATGAATCAAATAAAATACTTCTGTAAGTTAATCATTGTTACTGGCCTACTGAACTACCTATGTTTATGTATCCCTTATCAGATCATCACCATGTGTGTTTCCCTTTCTAGGTATATAAGAATGATCGAAGTGGGAGGAAATTTGGTATTCAAACCACCTTTATTTCTTGATATTCAATTCATTATTTTTAAATATGAACATGAAGATTTTTGGGTCCATATACACCACAAAATACCCTCTCACTAACTAATCCCTCCAATAGTGTAATTCAAGAACAAGATCTGCTAACTCGAGATCATGCGTCGACAAGTTCTGTTCGTGAGGCCTCAAATGATGAGACCCATAATCCATGACTCATTATTCCTGTATCAAAACAACTCCTATACCAATTACTAATGCATTAAAATAATCTTTATTTTTTTTCCAACTTTGGAATAATCCATATTTTTGATTCATTATGTTTCCCTATCAACTCCATAATGTATTTCTCACATGTTCCTAACAATATGTTCTTCACACATTTCATATTCGATCCCAGAAAAGGTGATTTTAGGTGTGAAATTTCTGTAATGATTCAGATATAGTAACCATATATCCCAAATCAAATCTGTATACTAATTAATTTCTTGGGCTACTCCCAGGAAACTATATCTCTCAACTTCCCTGGGTCAAATGATACTCTTGTGTTAGAGATAATGTGACCTATGAAATGAACTTTATCCATCCAAATGAGTCACATTGTGAGCATAGCATATAAATAATGATACCTGAGTTTATTCAAAATGTTATCATGATTTATTTCATCACCTTTTGGAGTTTGAGAATACAGCATGATATCATCCATGAATATAACCATAAATGAATCTAGATAACTGGGAAAATCATGATTCATCAGTGCCATGAAAACTGCTGGTATGTGCATGAGACCAAAATTCATGAAAAACACACAAACAAGCAATATATAATATGAAATGTAGAATGTTTTATATCTGATGGTCTAATATACACGTGATGGTAAAAAGATTTCAGGTCAATCATAGAGAAAAATATTGATCCATGGAGATGGTCAAAGATATTATCCATGCAAGGAAAAGGATATTAGTTCTTAATCGTAAGTATGTTAAACTGATGATAATCAATGAAAATCCTAATGGTATTAAACTCCTTCTTATAAAAAACGTATAGTGAAACCCATGGGGATGAACATAGTCATATAAAACCATTGCCTTCTAAATCCTCTTGTTGACTCTTGAGATCCTACATCTTAGTAGGATCCAGCCTTTAATATGGAATGTATACTAGATAAGCTCCTAACACAAGATTGATAGAAAAATATACTTATCTTGGTAGGTAGCCTTGATCATTTTTCAAACAAAACATCACATAAAATATCTACAGGTGGATTGAAATATTCCTAACATGTTTTGAGATCATCTAGATAAACACTAGTAATTTGGACTCTCATCTCTTAATAAGATGATTCTCGGGTCCATATCAGATTTCCTGGACTTCCCATTCACCTTTGTGAATAATGTATCCACTATCTATTGATGTAAAAGTCACTATTTAGTCATAGTAGAAAATTTAATCATCATTTGGATTCAACCATCCCATCCTACGAATAATTTCATCCAATGGATAGAGAGGTCTCGTAAAAAGATACACCCAACTATCTCAAGGAAGAACTTTCTACACTAGTATGTATACACACATTGATTAAATTCCCAATGGAATTCTGTGTATCATCAACCAACAGTAAGATGGAACATTGATCCCAAGACTCTCCACAATAGGAACAGATATAGAGGAATGGGGTGCATCTATAGAAAAAGGAAAATATATAAATATAGAGGCTATTAGAATAGTACCTCACTATATAGAAGGTATGTCACTCTACTCCTCTGTAATCTACTGAACTACATTTTACATTCTAATAACTTTCCCTAATATATTGTTTATCTACATTGAGAAATACCTATTTTCACGTATTGTATGTCTTATTTTTGGCTACGCTGACCACTACCACCACCTCAACATGATTAGTTGTTCACACTATATCACCCTCCCTGATTGGAAGCCATGGACCATGATTATGAACATGGAATTGGTGTACATCCTCACTCATTAGATACTATATTAAAAGAACTATAATTTTACTAAATATGAACCATCATTCCACAATACATGAAATCGACATGGTCCACGGTACAAAGAGGTTTCATATGTCCAATCCTACTGCACTGATGGAAACTCACATGGATGCCTGAGTGTGAACTGTGGCTACAAATATTACGATATGGATGATCCAAACTGTGCTTCCTAATAGAGGTTTATATATTCCCGAATCAAACTGCTAAACCACCCAACCCCTCACTTCCAGACTCTCTTAGGTGACACTCATTGAGAACTGCATTGTTCAAAATACCATATACAGTAGTAAGACGAAACACAGTCAACTTAAATCTGATGTCAGAGATGGTATCATCCCCAAATAACCTAACTTTGGATAAATCATCACCTAACAATGTAGGATTGATGATCTGAGCACTATGAAATTAGAATAAAATCCCATTGAGTGATAAGGATCCCTTCTCCATGTGCATAAACTCTCTAGATATATTTGAATTCAATGTCTTGGGGTTGAGATAATCATATATTGACATCTAAAAGTCCCACCAAACCATATCCTTATGATGACATATCTTTATGTCAAGATAACAACATATTTTTTGATGAATCCTAATTAATATACATAGATATATTCACCATACTCTGGAAAGGTCACTTGAGATTCTTCAATTCGATAGAATTTCTTCTATCCATGACTCTACACCCTGTGGACTACTAGCCACAAAAAAACTGGGCTGATACTGCTACCAAAAGTCGGGCATCAACTCTACCGTAGTTGGATATAGTTGCGAGGCTCCCTGAATGGTCTTCAAAAATGGTAGGAAACCCTCTCAAAACTAGGAATCAACACCCAAAACATATATAATTTTTGGTGTGGAAAGTGGCATTAATGGAGTGTCTAATGGTGGCCTCAAGCCCACCACCTATAGACAAAACTCATTTCCACACTCATAGAACTCGACGGGAGGCTATCATGGTGACATGTCTCTACAAATTCAAGAAAAATCCCCCAATATAATATCAGATAACTAATAGAAACGTATATAAAGTAACATGATAGCTACAATCATCCCTATATAAGATCAAATACCATCTTCCTACTTCTAAATCCAATATTGAGTGATGTATACATCATAAATACTACAAAAAATACTTCATATTTACCACTACTGAAGTCATCTATGTGTTATGTTCATTTCTATATTATAGTGGTTACGATATGAAAAGATTCAATTTCATGTTTTAGAGGAAAACCCCCTTTATGATGAAATTGGAATCCCCATTTAATTGTGACCATTTCATTGTAGAATTCAATTGAATTTATGTTTTAATTAATTCATATAGAAAATATTTCAAATGGTTTAATTATATAGATCTCCATTTAAAAATTTTAAAAGTACATACACATTAAAAATTGAATTGGTTAATCCATTAATTCATGAACAATTAGTCATCCAATGCCTACATAATTTTTTTTCAATATTTCATTGAAATATAAATAATGGTTCCCAATCATACTGCAAGAAATTCCCAAAGTAATATAATCATGGCATGGAATTTGCATGCCATGTAAATACAAAATTCTCTATAATGATGCATGAAACAGTAATCCTTGCCACATAGAGATAAGGGTAAAAATATAAAATCATAATGGGAATCATACATAATGTGCATCATCCAATGGTGATATAAATAAATCTATAATAAGAATAATCTCTAATAACAGGTCATAATACATTAAATGTGTCTTTTCACAATGTGTGGATCAGCTACTCCCAAGAATACACTCATAAAAAATCCGACTGTTTCGTATTTATCGTTTATTCAGTCCCAATTAGTATGTCAAAGAAAATAAAATAAAATAAACACCTCATTTTCTAATTTGTTACTTCCTAGGTCCAATTCACACAAATTTAAACCAAACTGATTCGCCACATGACCAAAAGCTTTCCTAAAAATATTTCAAGGGATAATGACTAGTTGTGAGGTTCTATTGTGGAACTATATCCTCATGATTAGAGTATAGAATAATATTTTATTCATTTCAATCAATAGTCGGTGCATAAAAGATAACTAAATAGTGGAAAGTAACTATCCATCACATAAAGAACCAAGTAATTTCGTCCATCAATGTCATAAAAAAAATGATGATCAAGTAATATTATCCAAAAAATTTAATAGAGTTGTGTATTGGGAACAAGAATATATAACATGATAAAAATGAAAAAAATACCCAAGGCTATCTCTAGTAAAATCTAAAGTATAGACTTATTCCTCTTCCCCAGTACATAATCCTAGAAATGGAATCAAGAAACCATGGTAAGTCTCTTTACATTCTCTTTACATGCAACATGGAAGTATATCTGGGTACCCAATGGAAGCCTGAATACGGTGTGAAATATGCAAAATTGGATACCACCAATGATGTATAATACAATCTATTTTTTGAGTACATGATAATCAGTGTGCAGGTAACTGTAACAGTTGTAATAAGTGTTCCAAAAATTAACCCACGTATGTTTTATTTCACATAGAATCACATACACTGCTATATGATTCATCCTAAGAGGGAATATCTCTATGTAAATATCCTTTAGTGATTTAATTTATAATAATGTCCTAGGACTTGGATCTTGTCCAATATGTCCCAATTTAATTATATTTTATAAAGATATATATAATAAGAACAACATAATATGTCAGGCTCTGACAAAATAAAATCTTGTTCATTATCTTCGAATTCACGTCAAGATGTTAATTGATTATGATTTACTACAACATGATCCCATCATTGTGTTTCTACTCTGTAATATTGGAAGAATTCTTGGAATAGAGTGATCTCATCAACTTAAAATTCCATCCTATTAATTCCACATATAATCCCACTTATCTCTTAGGTAAGGTAATAAGTCACCATTCTATAGGTACACCCATGGGTATCTATAAAGGGATCCCAAGTTTTACCCATGACATATATAATAGTTGACCCTCTAAGCCCATCCTTGGTAGTCTACATGGGTAGTCCATGTGTCAGATGGAATATATATAAATGTCTAACCTATGGGTCCTTCTATGGAAGTCTACACAAGGATTAAAATCATCTCTCATGGTGTATATAAACTTCTTCCCTTTGATTTGGTTCATGGTATTCCACTATGGGAGTCCAAGTATCACTTATGGTGTATATAACGTTTTTCCCTTTATTTCTATCATGATGTTCATATGATAACCCATGTTTCACCCATCACACATAATAAATTTATTTAAAATTAATTTTATTTAATAATAATGATCAGTCTGTTTATGTAGTTCTAAGTCAGTTCACATCCATCATACTTAGTATTGAAATAGAAATTGTCATAAACTAGATGTCTAAAAATACCATTTAAGTTCACATTTATTTTAATTTTAGTTCAAAAAAATGTATGCAATTACTAACATCAAATGGTCGTTCAAATCATATCCCATGAATCAACCCCATTCATCTTAATTCAGAATTTTTTTAATGACCATATCAAGCCTACATGATAAGGGGTGATGAAAAATGTTGCAGGGACGTGGACTTGAATTCCCACTTAATTTTAATCCAATTCATATTTCAATCTCTTCATTTAACAATTCTTAATGAAGGGGTATAATAACACACCCTAAGAGTTTACTCAAGTCATAGGCCATCAATGGTGGTTTTATTAAATTTTTAAAAATAATCTAGGGTTGATTAAATTAAATTTCATTATACTTCGATAATAAATAATCAGGACTCATGGGTCATATAGGTGAATCTTATTCATTTAATTTAAGATAAATTCCATCTAATAAGATATGCTCAGAAATTATGGTGCAAAAAAATTGTGAAATACAGAAACATAATGAAATGTAGAAAAGGAATGAGACAACCTACCTTAGTTCAGTATTTATCTGTTATTCCATTGATGGCCTCTAATCCAGGCTAGAATGGAAAAAAATTGAGTAAATAAATAAAATTCCCTGAAAATGGTGTCTTTTAACTCATATAAAAATAACTCCATAAACCACAAGATAAACGATGATGATTGAAAGATAAATGTAGATATTAATGGTATGCATCCAATAGGACCAACAATAGGAATCTTAGAGTCTATATGGAGGTGATATCCCAATCCCAAGAATTAGGCGTAGATATGGAAGAATTAGAAAGAGAGAAATTTCTTGCATGGAGGAAGAAACAAATAGTGGGGTAGTTAAATAGAATGTTTGGTAAAATCATCATCTCAACCTTTTTTGAGGATCACAAGGTTTAGAAGTAAGGTTTTTGAAACTATACACCAACCATGTTCCATGGAGTTCCCCAAGACCCTAGTGACAAGGGATAATAAAAATGGTTCGACTAACTGTGTGCAACCCATGAAATCCATTTCTGTAAAGTGTTTTGTAGAAAATGAATAGGAATGAATCTTGGGATGTATTGATTCGATAATTAAAGCAGCCATATGTATAACATTGTTCCACCCTTCATATTTTTAAAAAAAATGCACACTAGGATACATGGTTTCTAATAACCATTCATCCCACCTATTCTTTCCAAAATTCAGGTCTCCGATAATTGTAGAAGTAGAAAACACCCTCAAAACTCTAATAATATCAATATTAACCTCTATTACGATAAAATTATGAAATTAAAATGAAATTAAAAGGCTCAATGTCATGAAAAAAATCTAGGTTCCAACACTGCATAACATCATTTTCCATTCAAATAAAAATCCCCTGAAAGGAAGAACATATTATAGATTATTGAATACCATTATTTTAAACATAAATACATTAAATATACATTTATTTTATGCATATACACCATTAAATATAATTATTTTTCAATACAAATCTTGTCTCTAACAATAGAAATTTAGATAACAAAACTATTTCATTTTTCTCATAATAAGTAAATAATTTAGTTAAACTCTTATATAATAAAAATAACTATCATAATAGTTCATTCAATTTATGTATTAAAATCCATTACCTTTTATATTATTCAATTACATGAAGTAACTATATATTTATTAGTTATCAATTTTTTGATTCTATCCTCAGATGATATAAATTTCAATTGATTAATAAATGAATTGTAAAAAATACATAGAACCCCATTATTTAATTCTAATTTCCTCATTCCATTATTATAAAAGATAGTGAAATAATTTATTTCAATGATTTATCAATCCAAATTATAATATTATGTAAAAAATGGGATTGGTAATTGTGAATGGGCTATGTGATAAACTTGTTTCAAGTAATTTACTGATATTAATTGAAGACATTGTAATGATAGTTAATCTATGTTCCATTAAATGAATTATTTTGCTATATCATATATTAATCAAATATATTTTATAACCATTCATTTATTAGAGTGATTAAAATAATTCAAATCATTCATGGAGGTGGTAGTCTACTCCTATTCATGCACTACATTTCTAATCATCTATGAACTAAAAGAATGTATAAATTTAATTATATTTTCATAATTTTAATTGTGTTAGAAACAATATATTTATTTATAATATAACCTTTTACTAATATCCATGTAGGTTGGTTTATGATAAATAGAAAAGATCACACATGGGAGTGGTAATTTCCACATATCACAAATGATGTTATCATTTTTCAAATTCTAGAAATGGGAAAAGATAATGGATTTTCAATTAACATAACAATAATTTAGTTTACTAATGATATATCTATTTTCATTTTTGTAAATAATAATATAAATAGAGGTATAATAATAGGACATCAACATGTGTAAATAATAACTGTGTGATTTTGTAATTTTACCTTCCTCTTTGAATTTTTTTTTTCAAAATTTCATTAATCCTATGCGGTGTGATCATTTTAAAGAAAACCCTTATAAGAATTCGATTGCAATTTTGGGAATGTATCAATGTAGATTTACAATTCAAAATATATTTGTTAGGATGTATTCAGAGAGTGTTTGGAGGTCTCATTTAATATGTTTTGTGAGATCCATTTTTTAATAATATGTACACTATTCAATACATGTGGCTCCAAAAGTGGATAATAATGTATAGGGGGGTTTTTTGACAGGAAAAAATCCAAAACTTTTTTAGATAGGGATTTTGGAATTTTATGTGTTTAATCAATATATTTATTATTTATGTAACATCCAATGTAATTAATGAATAATAGATATTTTTATATATGTCTATTAATGAATTAGATAGTGTTTTAGAGGCTTAAAATGAAAATAAATCCAATCATAAGCATGGAATACACTAATATTTTTAAAAGATTGTTTTACTGCCTTTTAATGGAAAACCATTTTTAAATATATATTTTGACAATTTCATAAGCTATTTTTGTCAAAATAAACTTATTCTTTATTATTGGTACATAAAAATTTACTTTGTGTTAATTTTTTGTATTTTTCCGATATGTTCATTTTTTAATGAATAGTGAAAAATAATGCATTTTACATCAAAACTGCTTTTTCATCTAATTTAATTATATGGTTAGATTATCTTTTGAATTGGTTTTAAAGTTCAATTAGAATATATTTTTACCATTTAATCGAATGGTGGTCGTTCGAATCAATTTCACTTTGAAATTGCACTTAAACTTATGTCAATCTTTTGATACTTATTGTTTCAAAAAAACACGCTATTTGTCATTACAACAGGAATTAATTATTAAATTAATTAATGTAACTTATATGATTTTAATTTTGTAAAATAGAAATCATTTTTGAATTCATTATATCAAATATATCTTAGGGTGAAGTTTTGGTATTTTTCTGAAAAACATCAATTTTTGATGAATAGTGAAACCACTAAGTGGTAGTTAATGAAACTGATTTTTCGTTTAAATGAAACTTTTTCACTTCTATGATTTGATTTTCAAAAATCTAACATACATGGTTTTCATTAAGAAGAAAAATGTGGTTCGATGGGATTAAAATAATTTTTTCGTGAATAGTAACTTTTAAGTTTTTAATTCGTGATTAGAGGTAATTAGTGTAATTTAAGGTAAGAATAATGTTTTAATAATATAAAATGACCTAGACACATGTCCTACCCTTATTGGATGTGTCATGGCCGACCAATAAAATCCATGGGTCAACTTGGGGACCCCATGGAGCCACTTTGGAAGGAAAATGATATTAATATCTTTTAATTTAATGTTAAAGTAAAAATGTCACAAACATGAGTAATTTTACTAAAACAATTTTTACATAGGGTTATAAAAGTCAGATTTTTTACTATAAATAGTCATTGCAAAGAAAAATAATATTTTCTACTTCATTTTATTTTTTTAATAATTTTTAGAAATTAAATAAATTAAATTATTTATGACATCATGATGATGCATCGATTACCTCATTATTTAACGATTTAAATAAAATGAAAATATAATGTAAAATATAAGACCAAAACTTGTAAAAAAACCTATTGTTTGGGTATATTTCTAACCCTTATCAACTTATCCTCGAATTATATCAATTTGGGACCTTTTAAATCCAAAACGCATTTTAAAATAAAGTAACATTTCTTTACTTTCCAAGAGTGCCCCTCCTCTCCTCTTATAAAAGACCCCCACCTCTACCTCCTTACCCACACATCCAAAGCATTTGGCTCGGCCAACCCCTACCCATTTTGTCTCTCCACATCCCTCTCTAACTCTTAGAAGCCTCACATTGGGTAGAAGTCTTCCCATGAAAGCCTTCGAGCTCAAACCAAAGAGAGTTACCCGATTTTAAGGTAATGTCTTCACTTGATTCCTTTTGTTTTATTTTTCTTCTCCAACCCCCTAAACTCTTTTTATTCATTTCTTTTGTAACAAATCCAGTATCGTAAATATAATAGGATTTTGTTATATGAAATATTAGAGCTCTACTTACACACACCTACATCTAATGGCTAAAGAACATATTGTTTCCGTGGATGGTGAATTTCTGCCTCACGAAATGATGATTGTTCAACACTCATATAACACCTTCAATGGTGGACATTAAGATGTCACTATATTTATATATGATATATAATATGTTTATGTTTTACTTAAGCATCTGTATTTTTCATTTATGGCATACCTTTATGGTTTCCATTATGGGTAAACGCGATATCTTCATTTTAGGAAGTGCGGACTACCACCCCCTCAAAGTGATTTGATTTCGTTAATGCCATATGTGGGAAGTATAAAGGACATAATTAATGGTATTATATATGATATCATACTGTAATTATAATATACCTTTATATCATTATGATTACATTCCCTAAAATACGAAATAGAAATGAAAGTAGCATTCATGCGTACGTACGGCTTACCGTCTCCATGAACGGGGCATTTCATTTCTTACCTCTAAATGTTATGTAATATTATAAATGAATTTATATACTGGATATATATGATATATATGATATCTACATCATGAGTATAACTCTGGATATAATGGATACATGAACAACTTGTAATTATAAAGAGTTTATTTTTGACTCAAGTACCAATGATCGTTAAAACGACCGTTAATAACTTAAATAATTACATAGTGTTCATGACATGGTAAAAAGTCATATAAAAGGAATAATGAACATAAAAAAGGTTCTTATGCAAGTAGAAATTAACTCAAGTTTATTATTCAGGAGATTAATGAACGATCGAGTCAAGTCGGACCCGAGGTATGGGACTTCGTCTGAATCTCCATTCATTGAGGCATATTTTGTTTTATACACAACCTTATTTTATTCGGTGTATAAATGCCTTTGACTTTTACGTTTATTCAACAAGAATCTTTTTTATACGATGAGTTTACTAAACAACAAAAGGGAATGTTTTTGTTGAATGTATGCGGCGACAATGACTTCTCCGCCGCCATGACCATTATTTGAGTTTTGGCTTCCTCTACAAGCCATACCTTCTTTTTAAAAGAAAAATAAATACCATGTTTTTCTTTTCTTTTATTTTGGCATTAAAAATGTTTTTTATAATGTTTTTATAACAATGTGTTTGATTTATATCTTGTGATTAAAAGGTGGAAATTTTATTTTTCCTTATGCATGTTTTATGTGATACGAATATGTTGTGGTTCTTGGGAATTATTATGAAGATGGGTGGTTCCGTGATAAACTAAGGGCGGCTGAGCTCGATATAGCTCTCCAATGCATTGGGTAACGCGAAGGGGTTAAACGTTGAGGTTTCTCCGAAGAGATTTAGGGAATATACTGTGATGGGTATTCCAAACGTAACCAAGAGGGTTACTCCCTATGTAAGAATGTTATGAATGCCTCAAGTTACCTTTATGTCTTATAATTTCTATGATATATTCATGATTTGATGAGTTATGTTAAAGTTCTTATGTTTTATGAGTAAAGTATGATTTCATTTATTTTATGTATACATGTACTCATGTTTCCTTTCAATATTTTTATATCCCTTACTGAGATTTTTATGCTCATCCCATGTTTTTGAAATGTTTTTCACAGGTCAAGGGAAGGGTACATGATATGATGATAGTGTCAAGGATGTGTCAAGAAAGAATCCATGTTTTATTTTAAATATGTTTCCGTTGATGGGAAAAATTAATACTATCTTTTATGTATCCACATTGTTTAAATGTGGAATGTAATGCATGTTTTATGATCTAATTCTCTAAAACTCTAAACCTGAAAAGATCCTCAATGTCTAATCTTGTAATAACTCAAGATTAATTAATGTTTAAGACTGGGGAATTATATTTGGTATCAAAGGTCAGTTTAGATAACTTTAGGAGTTAGAATTCTATTAAATTATTATCCAAAAATATTTTTTATGGTCAAATTGAAATGATATAGCATTTCAAGATTACCTTGTTTCTTCATCAAAGACATGTTTGTTTAGAATGGTTTTCCATAGAGAAAATAGGGAAGCTGTGCCAGGATGGCATACAAAAAGAAATAACCTTCCGAATCAGCATCCAGAGACGGTCGGAATTGGAACTGAACAGTCTGTTGCAGTAATGGAATAGTTGACTCAAGCGATAAATGGTGGAGATATCCATGCACGAGATCAGCCAGATCAACCACAGAAGAACATGTCAGTGGTGGAACATTTCATGAGGCAACATCCCCCATCATTCAGAGAATCATCTAACCCTGTGCTAGCTGAAGGGTGGGTTATAGAACAGGAGAAGATTTTCGATGTCATGGGGTGTTTATACAATAAAAACTTTAGTCATGCTATTTACCATTTGGAGGGTGAAGCATATCAGTGTCGGTCAATGGTTAAAAATATCAGGGACGCTGATGAGATTGATGCTCTCGACTGGGATTAATTCAAAGGTATGTTTCTTAAGAAGTGTTTTCCTAAGGCTGTTCGACTTAGGATGGAAAAACAATTCTTGGAATTGAGGCAAGAGGAAGACTCAGTGGCTGCCTATGAAGAAAGGTTCACTCGATTGGCAAGGTATGCTCCAAATTTTATCCGAGACCTTGATAGTAAAATCAATCACTTTTACTCAGGATTAAAGCCAAAATATCGAAGGGAATTGGATTCTCGTGAGTTTAAAAGTTATAAAAAGCTTGTTCGATGTGCTGAGAAGGTGGAAATGGATTTTTTCGATTATCAAGTGTTCTATAACAACCAGCAGAAGAAGAGACCAAAGTGGCAGGATAAAGGAAAGAATTCTTCAAAAAAGTATGATGGTAAGAAAACTAAGTTTCCAGTTTGTGATAAATGTGGTAAAAGGCATGCTGGGGAATGTCTTCTGAATTCTGGAAAGTGTTACCGATGTGGTAAGATGGGACATAAGGCTCGTGATTGCACTGAAGAAGATCAATGTGATGGTAAGACCAAATTTGATTTCCAGTTAGTGAAATGTTTTAAGTGCAATGAGATGGGTCATTATGAAAATGAGTGTCCGACAAAGAGCTCGAGTGATGGGAAGTAGTTAGACTATAATAAGAAAGGGGTGTTGAAATCCTTTGCAACTACTTTAGCAGATGTCAGGCCATCAAATGAATTTGTATCAGCTCCAGGGAGCTCAGTATTTTTCAAAGATTGACCTGAGATCAGTGTACCATCAGCTGAAGGTAAAGGAAGCAGACGTTCCGAAGAATGCGTTTCGTACAAGATATGGCCATTATGAATTTGTAGTAATGCCTTTTGGGCTAACCAATGCACCTATTGTATTCATGGAAATAATGAATAGAATTTTCCATGAGTTCTTGTATAAGTTTGTGGTGGTTTTAATTGATCATATTTTGTTGTTTTCTAAAAGAAAAAAGGAGCATGAAAGACATTTAAGGGTTATTTTGAAAACCTTAAAAGAAAAGAAAATGTATGGGAAATTCAGAATGTGTGAGTTTTGGTTGCAACAAATTTCTTTCCTTGGTCACATTGTTTCTAAAGTGGGATAACTGTTGATCCTGCAAAAACAAAGGTTTTGGAAGAATGGATAAGACCCACAAAAGTAACTGAGATCCGTAGTTTCCTTGGTTTGGCAAGCTATTACCGAAGGATTGTTAGAAATTTTTCATGGTTATCTAGTCCAATGACTAAGCTAACTCTGAAGGGTGTTATGTTTATATGGACAAAATAATGTGATGATTGTTTTTAGGAATTGAAAAGAAGATTGGTGAATGCTCCAGTTTTGGCACTACCTTCCAGGAATGGGGAGATTGTTATCTACAGTGATTATTGATTGAAAGGACTTGGTTGTGTCCTAATGCAGAATGATCAGGTAATTTCTTATGCTTCATGACAGTAGAAAACTCATGAGGTAAATTATCCTACACATGATTTGGAATTAGCTGCTGTTGTTTTCGCTTTAAAAATTTGGAGGCATAATTTGTATGGAGTAAAGTGTGAAATATATACCGATCACAAAAGTTTAAAGTATATATTCACTCAGAAAGAATTGAACATGAGACAGAGTAGATGGCTGGAATTTATCAAGGATTATGATTGTACAATTCGTTACCATCTGGGGAAATAAAATAATGTGGCTAATGCTTTGCGTCGAAAGATTAATGCTTCATTAACGATGTTGTGTTTGTAACGTGATCCTTTGGTTAAGGATTTGATGAACATTGGAATAGAATTTTTTGGTGCAGGATGTCCTTCTGTTTTGTTTTAGGTATCAGTGAAATCTTCTCTATCAGACAGAATCAAGCAAGCACAGAAGCAAGACAGTGAGTTGCAGAAAAAGGTAGAGCTAGTTCAGAAAGGTAAGTTGCCTGAATTCAACATTGATAATGATTGCGTTTTGAGATTTGGGAAGATATTTTGTGGGCCTTGTGATTCACAGTTGAAGGGAGAGTTGTTATTTGAAACTCCTAGTTCTCCGTTTTCAGTTCATCCTGGTAGTACTAAGATGTACAGAGATCTGCAGGAGTATTACTGGTGGGATGGAATGAAAAGAGATATTGCTGATTTTATTATGATGTTCTTGACTTGTCAACAGGTTAAAGAAGAGCGGAAGTTACCTAAAGGGATGCTTCAGCCTTTACCAGTACCATATTGGAAATGGGAAAATATATCCATGGACTTCTTTGTGGGATTGATGAAGACACCTCGAGGTAATAATGTAATCTGGGTTATTGTTGATCGTTTGACAAAATCTGGTCATTTCCTTGCTAAACAAGATACTTTTTCCTTAGATCAACTTTCCCGTTTGTATCTTAAAGAGATAGTTAGGTTACATGGAGTTCCTCTCTCCATTGTATCTGATCGTGATCCTAGGTTCATTTCTAACTTTTGGAAAGACCTTCAGAAGTCGTTGGGTACTGAATTAAATTTTATTACAGCTTTTCATCCCCAATAAGTAGGGAAGTCAGAATGAACAATTAAGACTTTGGAAGATATGCTATGTGCTTGTTCGATGGATTATCAGGGAAGCTGGGACCAACATCTTTCTTTGTTTGAGTTTTCATATCATAACAGTTTTCATTCCAGTATACAGATGGCACCATTTGAGGGGTTATATGGGAAGAGGTGTCGAACTCCAGCTTTATGGGATGAAGTGGGTGAAAGGAAGCTGATGGGACCAGAATTGGTAGAAGAGATAGCATAAAAATTTCAGCTAATACAGAAACACATGAGAACAGCTCAGAGTAGGCAGAAGAGTTATGCAGACAATAGGAGGAAGAATCTCTATTTTGAGGTAGGTGATCATATTTTTCTCAAAGTATCACCATGGAAAAGTGTGATGTGATTTGGTAAGAAAGGAAAGATGAGTCCAAGGTTCATTGGACCATATGAAATTATGGAGAGAGTTGGATCAGTTTCATACCGAGTGGTTTTACCTTCGAGTTTATCTCAGGTACACAATGTTTTTCATGTTTCGATGTTGAGAAAGTATATGCCAGATCCATCTCATGTTTTGAGTCTAGAGGTAGTTCAGTTGGAAGAGAACCTATCTTATGAGGAACAACCGGTCCAGATTCTTGACCACAGGGAGAAAGTGTTATGGAATAAGGTGACTCATCAGGTAAAGGTTTTGTGTAAAAACCACATGATTGAAGAGGCAACATGGGAATCTGAAAATGCAATGTGGGCTAAATACCTGCACTTATTCGATAAGTAAATAAATTGTGGGGACGCAATTTTCTAAAGGGGGAAAGATGTAACATCCCAAGTATGTAATGAATAATAGATATTTTTATCTATGTCTATTAATGAATTAGATAGTGTTTTAGAGGCTTAAAATGAAAATAAATCCAATCTTAAGCATGGAATACACTAATATTTTTAAATGATTGTTTTACATCCTTTTAATGGAAAACCATTTTTAAATATATCTTTTGAAAATTTTATAAGCTATTTTTGTCAACATAAACTTATTCATTATGATTGGGACATCAAAATTTACTTTGTGTGAAGTTTTGGTATTTTTCTGATAAAGTTCATTTTTTTAATGAATAGTGAAAAATACTGCATTTTACATCAAAACTTTTTTTTAATCTAATTTAATTATATGGTTAGATTTTCTTTTGAATTGTGTTTAAAGTTCAATTAGAATATATATTTACCATTTAATCTAATAGTGGTCATTGGAATCAATTTCACTTTGAAATTGGTCTTAAACTAGTGTCAATCTTTTGATAGTTATTGTTTCATAAAAACATGCTATTTGCCATGACAGCGGGAATTAATTATTAAATTAATTAATTTAACTTATATGATTTTAATTTTGTAAAATACACATCATTTTTTAATTCAGAATATAAAATATAGCTTAGGGTGATGTTTTGGTATTTTTCTGAAAAACTTCAATTTTTGATGAATAGTGAAACCACTAAGTGGTAGTTAAAGAAACTGATTTCTCGTTTAAATGAAACTTTGCCACTTCTGTGATTTGATTTTCAAAAATATGGCATACATGGTTGTCATGAAGAATAAAAATGTGGGTCAATGGGATTAAAATAATTTTTTGGTGAATAGTAACTTTTAAGTTTTTAATCGCGATTAGAGGTAATTAGTGTAATTTAAGGTAAGAATAATGTTTTAATAATATAAAATGACCTAGACACATGTCCTACCCTTATTGGATGTGTAATGGCCGACCAAGAAAATCCATGGGTGACCATGGGGACCCCATGGTGCCACTTTGGAAGGAAAATGACATTAATATCTTTTAATTTAATGTTAAAGTAAAAAATGTCACAAACATGAGTTATTTTACTAAGAAAACTTTTACATGGGGTTATACAAGTAATATTTTTGACTATAAATATTAATTGGAAAGATATAAAGATTTCCTACATCATAGTATTTTTTCTATAATTTTTAGACTTTATATAAATTAAATTATTTATGAAATCATGATGATGCATCGATTACCTCATTATTTAACGATTTAAATAAAATAAAAATATAATGTATAATCTAAGCCCTAAACTTGTCAAAAACCTAATGGTTGGGAATATTTATAACCCTTATCACCTTATCCTAGAATTATATCAATTTGGGACCTTTCAAATATGAAACTCATTTTAAAATAAAGTAACATTTCTTTACTTTCCAAGAGTGCCCCTCCTCTCCTCTTATAAGAGACCCCCACCTCTACCTCCATACCCACACATAGAAAGCCTTTGGCTCGGCCAACTCCTGACCATTTTGTCTCTCCACATCCCTCTCTAACTCTTATAAGCCTCACTTTGGTCATAAGTCTTCCCAATGAATCCTTGTAGCTCAAACCAAAGGGAGTTACCCGATTTTAAGGTAATGTCTTCACTTGAGTCCTTTTGTTTTATTTTGCTTCTCCAACCCCCTAAACTCTTTTTATTAATTTATTTTGTAACAACTCCAGTATATTCAATATACTAGGATGTTTTTATATGAAAGATTCGAGCTACAATTACACACACCTACATCTAATGACTAAATAACATACTATTTCCGTGGATGGTGAATTTCTACCTCACGAAACGATGATTGTTCAACACTCATATAACACCTTAAAAGGTGGCCATTAAGATGTCACTATATTTATATATGATATATAATATGTTTATGTTTTAATTATGCTTCTTTATTTTTCATTTATGGCATACCTTTATGGTTTCCATTACGGGTAAACGCGATATCTTCATTTTAGGAAGTGTAGACTACCGCCCCCTCAAAGTGATTGGATTTCCTTAATGCCATATGTGGGATGTATAAAGGATTTCATTAATGGTAATGTATATGATATTATAATGGAATTATAATATACCTTTATATCATTATGATTCCATTCCATAAAATATTAAATAGAAATGAAAGTAGCGTTCATGCGTACGTACGGCTTACCGTCTCCATGAACTGTGCATTTCATTTCTTACCTCTAAACGTTATGTAATATTATAAATGCATGTATATAATGGATATATATGATATATATGATATATATATCATGATTATAACTCTGGATATAATGGATACATGAATAAATGGTAATTATAAAGAGTTTATTTTCGACTCAAGTACCAATGATCGTTAAAACGACTATTAATAACTTAAATAATTACATAGTGTTCATGACTTGGTAATAAGTGATATAAAAGAATAATGAACTTGAAAAAGGTTCTTAAGAAAGTAGAAATTAACTCAAGTTTATTATTCATGAGGTTAATGAATGATCGAGTCAAGTCAGACCTGAGGTATGGGACTTCGTCTCAATCTCCATTCATTGAGGCATATTTTGTTTTATACACAACCTTCTTTTATAGGGTGTATAAACCCCTTTGACTTTTACATTTATTCAAAAGGAATATTTTTTATACGAAGATTTTACTAAAAGATAAAAGGGATTGCTTTTTTCGTACGTATGCGGCGACAACGACTTCTCCGCTGCTGTGACCATTATTTGAGTTTCGGCTTCCACTACAATCCATACCTTCTTTTTAAAAGAAAAATAAATACCATGTTTTACTTTTATTTTATTTTGGCATTGAAAATGGTTTTCATAATGTTTTTATAAAAATTTGTTGTATTGATATATTGTGATTGAAAGGTTGAAATGTTACGTTTCCTTTATGCATGTTTTATGTGATACGAGTATGTTGTGGTTCTTGGGAATTATTATGAAGACGGGTGGTTCCGTGATAAACTAAGTGCGGGTGAGCCCGATATATCTCTCCAATGCATTGGGTAACGCGAAGGGGTTAAACGTTGAGGTTTATCCGAAGAGATTTAGGGAATATACTTTGATGGGTATTCCAAACGTAACCAAGAGGGTTACTCCCTACGTAAGAATGTTATGAATTCCTCAAGTTACCTTTATGTCTTATGATTTCTATGATTTATTCATGATTTGATGAGGTATGTTAAATTGCTTATGTTTTATGAGTAAATTATGATTTCATTGATTCTTTTTTATACATGTACTCAGGTTTCCTTTCAATATTTTTATATCCCTTACTGAGCTTTTTATGCTCATCCCATGTTTTTGAAATGTTTTTCACAGGTCAAGGGAAGGGTACATGATATGATGATAGTGTCAAGGAAGTGTCAAGAAAGAATCCATGTTTTATTTTAAATATGTTTCTGTTGATGGGAAAAATGAATACTATCTTTTATGTATCCACTTTGTTTAAATGTGGAATGTAATGCATGTGTTATGATCTAATTATCTAAAACTCTAAACCTGAAAATATCCTCAATGTGTAATCTTTTAAAAACTCAAGATTAAGTAATGTTTAAGGCTGGGGCCTTATAATTTACCACAATTTACTTTTATCATGGTAACTCATCCATTAATATTGTTAAATATTTTTATAACTATAAACAAAAATTACCATTAATAGATAGTTTTTATATTCTTATTCCAAACACTAAACCATTATAAAAATATAAATATCTAAAATTGATGATGATTATTTGTAAAATAACAAACTTATTACACATACAAATATCTTTATAAAAAAATATAACTCAAGATTTAATAGATTACATATTGTATTTTAAATTATTCTTATTATTTTAAAATATTGAATTTTACTTATAAAATAAATGTTTAGTCAATAAAATGGTCTCTTAACATTTTAACTCATATTTTTATCCTAATTATATCATAAGATTCGTGGTATTTATATAAATAGTATTTTCCACTATTGACATAAAAATCAATCTATTCTAAAAAAACCTAAAATATTTTAATAAGGTAATATTGTAAACCTGAATTAAAAAAGGTTCATTTTTTAGAATTCTAATTAATTTTTTCTAATAAATTTATCTTTTATATAATATATATATATATATTTAGAAAAAATAAACAAATAATTTTTCTAAGGTTATGATTAATTAATGTATAACTTTTTATAATTATTTAAATAATTTTAGTAGTATTTTTTATATGAATCCATTGTTATATATTTCATTTTTTATAATAAATCATTATTTTGATATTCTTTAAGTTTCATGCATCATAGGATATCAAAATCATTGAATTTATTAATGTGAAATATATTTTAAAAATATTGGGTTTTACATAGGGTTTAAAAGAAGGTTCTATGACATTCAACCACTAACGACTTTATCCATTGATGGTTTTTAATGGAATAGTAATTTTTTAATAAGAATTTGGATGACATTCCATAAGATGTTGTTAAAATAACATAGTCTACCTTAGTCAATGATTTCTATACTGGTATCCTAACAGAATGCTAATATAGCACCCAACCCTAAGAGTATTATTTGATATTATAGGTAGGAGTAGTGTATCACTATTAGATTTTATGAAATATTCTTTTCAAATATATTTAATTTTTTCAATGTCTTTTGTTACATGCAACAATGAGTTCTAATGAATTGCAACACACTATAAATATTATTATATGAACATAACTATTATATTCATTCTATTAAACATGTTTGTATGAGAATTAATAACCACATTTTAAAAATTATGTATTATGGTTTCAGATAGTGATTATATATTGATAAATAACTTATTAATTTTTCATTATGTCATTATATACGTATAAAATACAATTCTTCTAAAAAAATTATATTAATTGTTTTATGGTGAATAAATGATAAAACAACTCGCCAATTTTTGAAAATGTTCTTCTTGAAAAGGAAATAATTTTCATAATCAAAATTTAAATATTATATTTTCATGGTTTATTTGAAAATTATTTAAATTAGTAATTTAATAATGAATAGTAAAAAATACTATTTTTTATTAAAACATAAATTTAATTTTATGTATTTTCAAATATACCAAAATTTTTAAAATGATTTAAATGTTTCATTAGTCTATATATATTTTAATCAATAAACTATTTTTCATTGAAATAAATTTAATTTTTAATTTTTCAATAAATCCAGGTTATAATTTTGGACTCATTTTTATTTAATCAAAAATATTCACGTCTGCATGTTTAATTATAAATTTATTTATGAAAAATATGTGATTTGAAATTTTAAAAATGTATTCTATATTTGGAATCATAATAATTAGAATTATATAATAATAAAAAATTATTTATTGGTTACAATGCATAGTAAAAATGATAAAAATTATTTTTCAAAGGTAAGGATAAAAAAGATTTATCGGGGGATGAATTAAAATGATATGGGTTAAAATGACATTAAATCATTTCAAATTTTTATTTAATATCCTTATTTCATCCTTATCTCATTTATGATTTTATAATAATACATTTTTTATGATTTTTGAATGTGTTAAACGTTGGTATCCATTATTCTTATCAAAATTCCCATATTTATCCTCTCCACCCATTAAAAAAGGGAACCCCCTTTCATCTCCTAACCAAAACTAAAAAATGAGATTTTTCTATGAATATATTCAAAAATTCCTTCCTTAATTACCTTCCAGCATCATAGTTTCATTATTATTTCTATGAAACAATCTTCATAATAATATTGGAGAAAAAGTAAAGTGGTTTCCTGATGAAGAGGCATCATTCTTAACCGAGTGTTTTTGTTTTATTTATTCATAGACATCATTCAAATATCTTCTGAATATTATAATATAGTAAAAACACTATATTTTATATACTAATATTTTATTTCATTTTATTTTATTAACCAATATGATTCTCCACTTCCATTAAATATGAGAAAAAATCATCTTTTGTGTTTATGGGGGACTACTGCCTTGAAAACCGATGTAATTTGCATACCATCATCACATCTCACTAGGTGATATAATGATATATTTGAAGTTTATATATAATATCATGAAACAATTATACATATGGAATTATATTATCAAATATACCTACATACCTTCAAAAATGACGGAAAACAATAACATTTCTTCTGTGTCTGTGTCGACTGCATCCATCACAAAGCAATGTGATGTGTTTTCTCATTTTATTTTGAAAAGGAAGGTAATTAGGATATATTTAATTAATATATTTGTAATATATATCATATAAAAATATATTTTTAAAGGTGAATTAATTTTAATCTTCATATCATTCTACTCTTTGAAAAATGGAAGCATCTTCCATTCATACTTACGACCTACCATCTCCATGAATGGTGTACTTTATTATTCCATCTCCAAAATTTAAAAATTAAAATAAATATGGTTATAATTAATATATATGATTAATTGTTTTTAAAAAAGTATTACATAATCAAAGTAAAATAACCAAAATTGGTGATCCAAAACATACATGAAAAACAATGCATTTATCAACCAACATAGTTATTTCAAAAAATCGGTTAATTAATGGGTGGTGAAATTTTATATGTAAATTATATATGTTATGATATATATAAATGTGGTTATATAATACATTTATAAATAATTTATTCTAATTATATTGGTGGTATAAACTTTTAGGAAGAAAGATTATATTTTAGCTATGGGATTCTAATCTCACATTTATTTCAATTGGTAAAATGTGATATTAAAAACTTATATTTTTTTGTATATAATACCAATGAATGTATTTTAATATTATTCCCATTAAAATTATTCTATATAAATATCCATTTATATTTATTTCTTTCATAGAGAATATGATTTCAATGTTTTCAAAACAGTAAAGGATTTATGATATAGTCACATTATTTAATGGGATTATTTTTTGTTTTCTTATAATGATGAAATATTATTGTTGATCTTTGAATAATCACATGAATTTTCATCTCATATTATTTTTAATTTTAAATCTCTTAGTATTTTTCATTTTTCTTTCATTAAGTAGAAAAGGGATCAAATGGTTACTTTTTTTAAATCAACATTAACTCTCAATTTAGTAGAAAAAGCATTCTCTCCCTTGAGCTTGTTTTCAAAAAATGTTTTAAGAATGAATTTAGTATTATAAAATTATTATTTAAAATCATTTTTACCATATTTTTATAATTTATTGAGTGGTTTTAATTTACTATTCATTTCATTCCCCCAAATGTGGTACCTTTTACTTTTAACCAAAAATGTAAAACTAATACATCTGCTATTGTGTATGAAAGAAAATTTATTCTACTCCATTATAATATATATTAGTTTAAGATTTCATTGTTGTTTTACAAGGTAATTTTTAAAGAAAATTTTTCCTTTAATATTTTTTAATTTTATTAATTCTAATGAAATTATTTCAAAATGGAGAGGATCTCATCATCCTAAATTTTTTATTGATCATTTTATGAAACTTATATTGATCAATGAAAACACCTTTTAGTGTTGATTATTTTTAATAGGAATGTTTTCAGTTGTACTATCCATATTATTTCTCTGGATGGTTTTTGTTTATGATGATGAAATTTTTATGAAACATTTTTATTTTCCTGGGATATCCTCTAATGAATTGATAAAATATTTTTAAAGATAATTTACCCTACACAAGTTATTATTTGATGATATGCTGAATTTTTTATGATATTATTTCATAAATACATATGTTTTTCATTAAATATTCATTCCTTTTGTTATAAGAAAAGTATGTTGGTTACTTTTTAACCATGATTTATGGTTTTGATGTAACGAAAGATGACATTTAATTTATAACCATAGATGTGTTTTTATATTATAAAAGGATATCGGAAGGCCCTATATTATATAGACCTATAATTCATTAGGTATAGATGAATAAATCATGAGTAGATATATTATGAACGAACCTGATCTAACCTTATCAACTTAAATTGTTATCCCAGTTTTCATGTCCATAAGATTATAAATCTACCAAGTTGATATGTCGAACTGTTTGTGAGAGATCATGATTTCATGTCCTTAACTTACCAAGTTAACTATTTTCTTTTTATATATTTTCAATATATTATAAACCTATGTAATTTATATAGTTACATGTCAATGGTATGATATCATGGCTCATTTTATTTATTTTATTTATGATTCATTTATTATTAAATGATAATCATTGTGAAATAATTAAAAATTATGATCTATGAGATGAATTTTATGGGTTTCCAAATTTTAATCTCATGTTCTCATACACATTTACTCTTGTTATGTTGATATATCCCTTTTCACCCATATTGAGTATTTAAGCTCACCATTTTTTATGTTTCCCTTACCCATGTTATAAACAAATAAATTATATAGGGTATGAAAATGAAGTGTACCATGTGGGATGATTGGTATTGGATATGTTAAAGATAATTTTTCTAACACCACAAGATTCCACAGTACTTTTCCCCTTTTAATAATGCAATGGACTGTGTTATACGCAACTTCGAGTTCTAACACACCATAACCAATCAAACTAGCCGTTATGGAAATTAATACCCACTTTTTGAAATTTTATAAATTATATTTTTCAAAAAGGACTTCATTTTTGGATTTAGAATATCAAAACTGCCTTAGGGTGAGTTTTTTATATTTTTCTGATAAAAATAAATTTATGATGATTATTGAAAACATTATGTTATTGTTTAAAATATACTTTTTATTTAAATAATTATTTATTATATTTAAATTTATTTTAAGTCAAAATAGATTCATAATACCAATATAATTTCAATGTAATTCATTGGAATCATTTTATAATAAGTTTAGATGTATAAAATTTTGTTAATCTTTCTACCGTCTTTTACCCACCTTCTAGGAGAATTTGCAAATTTGCATAAAACATAATTTTCCCACTTCTGTAAACTGAATTTCAAAAATCTGAGAGACTCAATTTAAATCATTACATAAAATGTGGTTCAATAAGATGAATATATTTTTTGGTGAAGAGTATCTTTTGACTTTTATTTACCACGGTTAAAAGTAAATAGGTTTATTAATGGTAAAAATGATATTATTATTAACCTAACACATGTCCTAATTCTTTTGGATAAGTGTATTTAGACCAAAATCTACCTTAGGAATAAAATATTATCCTTTTGACCCACTTTTATTAGATTATAACATTTATTATTATTTTATTTAAAGAAGAGTTAAAAGTGTTAAATTAAATATATAATAACCAAACTATTTTTAATATCGGGTTATACATAAGATAAATTCAATTATAAATATTAATTAGATATATAAAAAGATTTCATGCCTCATGTTATTTTATTTAAAAATTTTAAAATTTAAATAATACAATTTATTTATGACACAATGATGATGTGGTAATTACATTATTAATGAAAGCATAAAATAATTGATATTATAAATATTAAGATAAATTTAATTTGAGAATTTTAATGAATTACACGAATTTTCTAGGTTAATATGAAATTTTAGTGTTGATTAAATAAATTTTATTCTTGTGGTAATGTTTGTATGTCCTTCACAAAAATAAAATACTAAATAGTGTCAAAATTTACAAAAATGAGATTATAAAACAATTAATATTTTATAAAATGTTATAATTTACCTAAAAATCTAAGGTTTAGAGAAAGGAAATACATAAGGTAAGATATATCAATAATGAACCACTTGGGATTCCCTTGGCATTTTATTGTAATTTTAATAACCATATAATATAAAAATATAAGGAGACATGGTAAAATAATCGAAAAAAATTCATTTTAAGCCATTATAAACCGAATATGATGGAATGATAAAATAATAATTCATGCCTTTCCTAAAGTGACCCTCACCCCTCATTTAAAATGGTACTTCCCGTTCTCTAAAAATCAGAACACCAAAGCCAATTTTTCGGCCAAACCCTGAGAAAATCTCCACCCAACTTCCCTCAATTCAATTTAGAGACCTTCCCTTGAGCATAAATCCAACCTAATGATCCATTTTTGTCAAATCAAAAGGAAACACCAAATAAAGAGGTAATTATTTTATCACCTCTTTCAAAGTTCTTTTCTTCTTCCACTTTATCTTTCATTGTTTTTTCCATACCAAATTAATAACTCCAGTACCTTCTAAATAATATTATGTTATTATAAATATGGTACAACCATATTCATTATTTTATCCATCATATGAATGATAATGTCACTATGCATTTGTACGTACGACTTATCATCTCCACGTCATGGTGTTCTTTTTTATTCAACACTATTTTATTTGGAAGGATATAATGATTAGTAATATGTATATAAATAATAAAAATAACATTATAATGTATCTGTAAATTAATATAACTTCCAATTCCACACCTTTTAATCTTTAAAGAAATGATATTGTCACCCGTGTGTATGTATGGCTTTCCATATCCACAAAGCGATGACATTCATTTCCACATTCACCGTTAAACAATGATTATAAAAATATATATTATTAATAAGTATGTAATATATGAAATTAAAATTCTAATGAATATATATATATATATATAACTTATTCACTATGATCCGTTCAATACGATATGAAAACGGAAACATCATTTATGCGTACTTACGGCCTACCATATCCATAAACGGTGTTTTCCATTTCATATATCTATATATTATACATATTTATATTCTAAAAATATATGATATATAAATCATGTTTTATATTCTGGAAATATTTAAATCAGGATCTAAGTGATACGATCAAGAATAACAAGTTAAAACTTGTACGATAAAGAATGAAATTATTATCCAAAATGTTAATTTAATATGGAAATCATTTTTCAATGGCTAGTATAAAGTCAATAATGAATAATGTATGATATAATAAATATGAATATGGGTCTGGTATAATTTAATATCATATTGTGGTCATTATTCAGGAGGATAAACGTACCCTTGAACGAAGGAAAGTGCAAGGTAAGGGTTAATTCCTCAATCTCATTATTATCTGAGGTTGTTTATGTGTAAGTATTTACTGGGATATTTTTATAATCCATGTACGATTTTCATAAAAATGATGTCAAAATGAATATTTTAAGGATTTTTGGAAGGTACTCTTTACCAAGATCATCATTTTTAATGTTTTAAATATTTATCTATCAAAATCTTTTTAATTAATGTCCATGTTTTCAAAATGATTTTATGGATTTATTTGTATGGACATGAATGTTTTGAAATGACAATTCTTTTCAAATGTTTCAAAGTGTTATGGGACACATTGATTCAAAAATATATTTTAAATTACTTCCTTTATAAATGTTTTACTTTTAAATTATTTCACAAGAGATGATATTTATATCAAAGGTTTTTAATGATTATTTTCAACTATGTCAACTTCCTTTTTGGATATTACTCTTGATTGAGGTTGATTGCTTATAAATACAATCTTAAATATTATATTGAATGATTTATGACATGTTGGAATGTGAATGTGCTATTTTTATAACATTATTGGTTTATAGTTAATTAATTAACATTTCATATGCAAGTTTTAATATGAATTATTATGTTTTGATTCAACATTTTCATACGAGTAATGCAGTGGACTTAGTACATGATGGGTGGAGCCCGCGATAGCTCCTCGATTCATCGATAGGTATCATTAGACAAATTAGTTTCATAGTACAAGGCTTGAGAAAACTTTTTTTTGTAGTCTTGGCACAAGGACTTGACTATGTGGTAATGATGTCCAGAATTAGGCATTCCGTCATTATAAAATCAGTTATTAAATGTGATTATTTGACTAGTATAATATCCATGTTAATGTTTATATGTTAATTTTTGATTTATTTTTGATATATTATGTTCAAGATTATGAATAAAAGGCTTTTAATTTTTCACATATTTCTTTAAAAATTTATAGCTTCTGCTAAATTATTTACCCTTACTGAGCATCTGATCTCACCCATTTCTTATGTTTTATTTTCACGGGATTCCAAGAAATGTATTGTGATTGATAAGCAGGGATATGCTAAGGGAATAATGGAGTTATAACAGGATTATTTATATTGTTATACATGTTATGAAGTGTAATGTAACATTCATGTATGTAATATATTTTCCAAGACTGATAAACTAATAGGTCCTCCGGGACTTGATTCCAAGTAATCATTCCTACGTGTTAAAATAATGAACCAGCTCTGGGCTTCTGGGGTCAGGGCATTATTTTTGGTATCAGAGGAAGTGTAGTAATAACCTTGGAAAGTATATTTAGACAAAATCTGATTAGAAAACATTGCCCTAATATATACATTGAGGATTAGTCTAAAAGACATCCAAAAAATTTGGTATTGTAAATGTTATGTGGGTTTTACAATAAGTACATCCCTATATGGATACGAGCCAGTAGAGGCATCTCTAGAACAGATGTACCTAGGAGTGAAAAATCTAACAACAAGTTTTGGTCTTGTCTTAGGGTATCCTGGTATAGGATAACATGCCTTGCTGCACTCATGGTTACGACACTACTGGGGGATATGATTAGGATAACTCACTTTTTCTTTATAAGCCATTACAAAGTATTTAGGATTAAATACATCCTCAAATAAACTTTTTTATGATTATAGATTATATGCATAATCTTTCCAATTTATGTTAGGTATTTTAAAATTTTGGAATTATGCATTCCAATTCATAAACTAACCTAGTGTATGCCATTGTATAGAAGTGGCACCCAGTAGAAGGAATGAGAACTCCAGTAATACACGTGATCGAAAGTGTAAGAAGGATCACATCTTTCATGGAATTAATCCATCATTTAGAAGGGAAATAATCTCCAACATATTCTTATATTATGAAGAAATAGTATCATCTGTTAATAAGATATGTAAATAATTTCTTGAGTCTTGTGGATTTTAATGAATTCTAGAGAAGTAAAGTATTGTATATAGAAAGATGTATAAAGGGGTGAAGGGGAAAAAGGATTTTCCCATATGTGATAACTATGGAAATAATTACATTGGTATATTCTTAAAGTGAATGGGAGTTTTTAATAAGTGTGGAGAAAAAGGACACCATGTACATGATTGCAAGGGTAATAAAATGGATTCAAATGTAAAATTCATCATCTGCAATGAACTGGAAAACTAAGAAAATCAATGTCTAAATCATCAGAGTATTCCCCAAATAATTCTATTGAATAATAATCACGTTATTATACTACCACAGATGAATAAGAATGACTAGTGTTCTTCTGTTATTATTAAATAGTTATTTCATTTGATTGTTGTATCAATGATGTTCTAGTTATATGAATTATGGAAATAAATAAGGATTGTACTGCATTACTATTTCCTTGCGAATTTGATATTATAAGGTTCTATGAAAAGTTACTCAATAGAAAGTTAAAATTTTGAAAAATATATGGTTGAAGGAATGATAAACCCAAATATGGTTCTGATACTGTGTTAGTGATTATGGAATAATATATGATTCATTTGGATAAATTATATTCCTTTTTCCTGAATAATTTGAATCTAATTAATTTTTTATTTATTCCATTATTTTTGGAGTTTACAACATTTTTGGATATAAGAAGTATATCTAGTATTTTATCAAGAATAAGGGAGAATAAATGTAATCAATAAGGTTTTATGGTATTTCTATGTGTTACTATGTTTTAAAAGAATACATGATGAATGTATTCACATGTTATAACGTGGAAAAATGATCTTCATTGTGTTTACCTTCCTTATAAATTTTGGACTGTGAGTTTTGATAGAAGTATTTTAGATAAAACTAAAGGTGGCAACGGATTAAGCTTGAAATTGGATACTATTGTTAAGGTTGATGAATTTATTAAGATTATTTTTCGATTGTTGTAAAAAGGAAAACCCGGAGGTTGGGCGACAACCCATCACATTCGTCAAGGCCGTAAGACTTTAACCTGCAAGCAAAGGGAAACAAGGGTGAATCACCTACCAATAGCCTACATGATCTCATGGTTTTATAATGTAGTTTTCTTTAAATATTCTGACAAATGAATTATAAATTCATTGTTTTTTGAACCCTATTCGATTAGGATACATAGAATATTTTTGTGTTCTATTATCTTTTGGAGTAAAAGATAAGTTCGTAGTAGAAATTATTTAAAGGATGGAACTCCACTGGTAATGTATTCTTTTTTTCATATTCTATGAAAAAATAAATTCTTAAACATTAGTGAAAGGTACTTAAACAAAAAAAATTTATCATAATACCTTATATTTTTTGGACCGATGAAAGTATAAATTATCATAGATTGATGGATTTGAGGCCCTCAATTTTACACTTGTTTGCGATTGATAACCTCAATCACTCCCTATAAATATTTATGTTTTCCCTCCAAATACGTGTCTCTAATTTCCACCAATATTCCCCTAATCGAGATTGTAATTTGGTGGTATCTTTTTCATTTCCCTTTCCCTCTTATTAAGACTAAATTTAATTAAAGCAATTTTCGATGTGGGTTTTCCACAAATGTATTTTTATATTTTTAAGCATTTATTTTCAAATAATGGTTTCAAATTGCGAGGACACAATTTATTGAAGGAGGGGATAATTTAACGCACCAATTTTCCATGGTATGTTTCCCCTTTTAATAATTCAATAGTGTGCATTGTACGCAACATCGAGTTTTAACACACCACAACCAATCAAACTAGCCATTATGAATAGTTGTACACACTTTTGGAAATTTTTGAAATTTTATTTTTTAAAATGGACCTTATTTTTGGATTATGAATATCAAAATCTCTCTAGGGATGTTACAATGATTACCCCTACTAAAACAAAAATTGAAAAATGTCACTTTGGATTTTTTTCATCAGACTCACCAAAATAACTAAAGGCTATGATTCAATTTGGGTTGTCGTCAATCACCAAATTAATTCAACACACATCACCTAAATAATATAATATTCCCCATTATATTCACCTGTTAGGTTATACCTTAAGGAAGTGGTAGTTTTTTTCAAGTTCCACGTTATATTTTACCTAATCGGGAAATGAGGATTACCATGAAGTAATGGTGAGGTCTTCCGAAAGATAATGTATATGAATGGGTTTTATCATTGTGTATCATCCAAAGATAGATGGATAGTCTATGTGAACATTTAGAACCCTAGTAATTTCCCGAGATCATATTCTATGGATTTCAATGTTTTTTGGTATAAAAACATTCCACTATTTGATTTTTCATACATCAATAGATTTCACACAAGAATTATAATTAATCCTTATGAAGACCAATATAGAATTATTTTAGAACTAGAACGTGTTGGGGTGATGTTAGGGAATGAAAGATATTGGGAGATTATGTAGATAAATATAAGTTAGAGACAACTACATCCTTACAATAACACAAAAGGGTAAAACTTTGTCAATAGAAAAGTTATTCTGAAAATTATCAGCATGATCTCAAAATTAATTTCGATGAGAAGGTTTATCTATGAATTTATCAATTGAAAAAGTTAATGAGATTAGGAATGATATAAAATATGATACATTTTTATTTTAGGACATTCTATATTCATGATTGAGTATGGCTAGTAGATTATTTAATGGTTCTTCAATCAATCCTCTCTCAAGTTCATGATATATTCCATGTATCTCTCCCGAGAAAGAATATACCTGACCCTTCAAATGTAGAACATAAAAACAATTATTATAAATTTTTTTAGAAAACCTAGACATTTATGTGAAATGATTTTCATCCAAAGGAAGTGAACAAGGGGATTTTACAGAATAAAATTCTGTTATTATATTTAGTAAGTAAAGATTGAAATATTGATGGTTAACATTAATTGAAAAAAAATTAATAAATTATATGAAAATTATTTTTATTCTTGAAAAATAAATCATATTATTTCATAATTGGATGAATAATCATAAACAATATCGATATACATTTAACTTTTATCATAAAACACATACCACTTTGGAAACAATAAAATAATGTTCACTATAAAGTAAATTAAATAATATGGGTATTTATATCCGATAATTTTCATGAAATTAATCAAAAAAACATTCATGGTTAGTAAATACACATCAAATAACACAGATTTGGGGAATATGGAATTTTTTCCATTGAAATAAAATTGAGATGAAGATACATTCCCTCGAATCATGTCATAATCCATACACATTAGAAGCACTTGTAAAATAATTACAATTTATTATAAACCTATTCCATATAAATATTCTAATACATCATACCATATATGGTTTAATTATAAAATTTTACAACCTATTCACTAACAATTCTTTTTTAGGTCATTTTTTTCCTTATCTTTTTATTTTATCCTCTCAATAAACTTTTTTTCACCTTTACAAAAGTAACTTTTATTTAGTATTTAAATATTCATTATAGTAAAAAATATATTTAAACTAATTATATAATATTAATTTTTATGACTACAAATATTTAATCAATGTTTAAAAGTTCAATTCTGAAAAGTGGAAAATTTTAATTTAAAGTGAAACCCGGAGATGCGAAGAAAAAGTGGGTTTTTAATAATTGTATTCTTCAAAGAAAATATGATTTTATATAAACGCTATGATTAATAAAAAATATTTTATTAATATCAAATAAAACTTATTTATATAAACTATAAAAATTTCATTTAAATAATTCCTAATTAGGTATTTTTTAAATTAATTACAATAGAGAAACAATATGAACTTTAAAATAGATTTCAGAAGAATCCAAATTTTAAACACAAGGAAACACTTATACTAAATTCATTATGAAGTTGATTCAAATAAAAAAAGTTTTTAAATATCTTTAAATTATAATAATGTTATTTTAAACATATTTCATAAAATAATTCTAATTCTAAATTTCTTATGTTATTGAATGGAAATTAAACTTTTACAATATTCACTATTACCATTATTCATTGAAAAACATTATTTTCCAAAAAATCCAAAAAATTCTTCAATTTTGATATTTTGATTAAAAAAATTATATTAATTTAATCAAATAAGTTTTTTTATTTCTAAAAAAGTTAATTTTAATGTTTTTCATGACGTTAAATAAATATAATTTTTTAAGAAACAATATTTATAAAAAAATAAATTTCATTAATAAAAATTGATTGATGATTTTCTAAACATTTATCAATAATTTATATTGAAATAGAAATATATATATATATATATTATATATGGAAACTTATACCTTACAATTTAATGCCTGGTTTATAAAGGTTATATGTCTCACTGGCCATTTAATCACTTGGTTTCATGTCGAATATGTTATCCAACATAGTTTTCTATCATTAAATTACATCATGTTGCATCCTCCCCACCCCTCCCATTTAATAAGTTGTTTCCTCAAAATATTAACTTTATCATTGTAAAAAAAGTTTGAAAAATTAAAATTAAAATTTCTAGGAATCTTGTTTCATAAAAAAGGTTAATTAAACATCCCCATTATAATAAAGAATAGGACATACAATAGTTATCAAGTATAACACACAATAATTTCCCAAATATAAGAATATTTTTTAAAGTGAAGATATGGATATTAATGAAAAAAATAAATAATTATGGGTATTGATAGAAATCCCTGATCATATAGAATTGAATGATCAATATAACGTTTAGGAGATCAAAAAAAATTAATGATTGAAAAGACAATATTTTCATCAAAATGAAGGATCTAGAATAATTTTTTTTTAATATCATTTTCCTAGAATTGAAGAATTTCTTCACCATCTATACAAAAAAATTGTTAAATATAAATAAAGAAAAGGTATAATTTCATCCTTTAGGTAATTTCCACTATAATGTCATCTTTTTCTCCAAACAATGAGTTGTGAAGATGAATTTATCATCCCTGAAGCACTAAAATAAAATTTTAAAGGCCAGATAACAATAAAAGGGGAAATCATGGTATTCCACCAATAATTATAAATGATCCAAAACTAAAATTTCTAACATATTTTATGATATTTCTCGGAATTTAAAAACATTTTTATGATGAAATAATATAATAATCTCTAAAACTAAACTATAATTCCCAAATGTAAAACAAAATAATTCAATAAATATATAAATTATATCCCATATAAACTAAATTAAATCAAAATTAATGATTTTGAAACATAAATATCATCACATTACTTTAATCATACATCCAAATAAATGTAGCTATCTCATTTTTAAATAACATTTATTACATTGTGTTACACACTACGAATTTAAAAGAAGAAAATTATATTCGACAGTGTAAAGGACAGGGAACACTTGGTTTATCTTTCATTAAATACAACACTATTTTCATATTTTGTTACACTAAAATATCAATTTATCTTTCATTACACTCTACCTTGTGTTTTTTACGTATGATGGTGCATTTGGAACGCAACACCGAACGTAAACGATCAATGTTATATATTAGCATTAAAAACTAGATGATAAAATAGAGTGTATTAACAGTAAAACTACTTTATGAAATATATTTATATATATATTTCATAATAAATATAATTTTATGATAAATATTTATAAAATAATCAATATAGTTTTTATTAAAGAACTTTTATTAATAAAAAAATATTTTATCATCAAATATGATTTTTAATTATTTTCATAAATAAATATAATTGATTTTTCAAGAATTTATAAATTTTATTTGATAAAATTTAGTTAATTTTTTTAATTGGAATATCAAATTTTAATCTGGGTGAAATTGTATTATTTTTTGGGAAAAAATTATTTTTTTTAAACTGAAAATAGAGATTTTTTTAAAATGTGTTTCATTTTCAATAATTTCATTAATTTAAAAGTCATAATATTGTTTTGAAATGTTTCCATTTTCCCTATGTTATATTTAATCCACATAATCACTTTGAATAAACTTTCTACTGGTTTTTTATATGTCGTTTGTTTGGATTAAAATGATTTTTTCTAAAACTCTTTTAAAATCAATAATGTTTCTCCATTAAAAATAATTAAAATAATCACTAATGGGGAATTTTTTGAATGAAATATATATATTATATATCATTAAATATTAATTTATTTTCAAAAAAATATTCTTTTAGTCCTATAATTAATATGAAATCAACATTTGCTAAAAAAATACTCTTCTTGGAAACTCGTTATCTCACGACGTCTGCAGGATTAATTCTAAATTATATTTTGACATTTATTTGAATTTAATTTTTAGAAATTGAATAAATATTTCTTATACACATAGTTTATAATGTATAATATGTTCAAATTATTTTTTAATAAAAATTATTCGTGAAAATGGTTAAAATTAATTATAATGATTAATGTAAAAACAAGTTTATTAGTGGTTTAATATTATTGGATTAGGGATAAAATGATCTTAAAAATTGAAAAAAAAATTGTTTTTACCTATTTAGAATCTTATTAGATTCATTTTAATATTTATGATTTACTAGGATATTATAACATGAATGTGAACTATATAACAAGTTATGGAAAGAAAAAGAAAAATAAACAACCTTCATTGATTTTAATATTAATAAATCTTTAGAATAGGGAAAACATGATATGTTAGGTTATAAATGTTTTTATAAAAGGTTAATGAGTTTCTGTAACACCCCAAGATTTTATGAAAAATAATCTTTTTAATTTCATTAATGTATTGTGTTGTACGCTACACCAAAAGTAGCTTGCACAACACGCATCCTTGACTTGCCTTTCATTATACGAAATCGCGACCTTCCTTGATAGCGTGTGTAGTACGCAATACCGAGTTTCACTAAACAACGATATGCTATTAAAATATTATTAAAACTAGCGGTTATGAATAGTAATAACCACTTTTTGAAATTTTGTAAATTTTATTTTTCAAAATGGACTTCATTTTTGGATTCGGAATATCGAAATTAGCTTAGGGTGAAATTTTGGTAATTTTTGGATAAGTTTCATATTTTGATGAATAGTGGAAATTACTAAATTTTAATTAAAAACAACTTTTTCAATCGAAATAATTAATAGTGATAAATTAGTAATTTTAGTGGTTTTAAAGTATATTTAGAATATATTTTTACAATTTAATACAATGATGGTCATTGGATGTAATTTCACATTTAAACCAGTTATAAACAAGTTTCAATCTTTTGATAGTTATTATCTCTTAAAAACACGCTATTTGTTTTGACGACGGGAATTAATTTTTAAATTAGTTAATGCAACTGATATGTTTTGAATTTGGTAAAATAGACATCATTTTTGAGTTCATAATATCAAATATATCTTAGGCCTAATTTTTGGTATTTTTCTGAAAACATTCAATTTTTGATGAATAGTGAAACCACTAAGTGGTAGTTAAAAAAACTGAATTGTTCATAAAACATAAATTTACCGCTTCTGTGAGTGGAATTTCAAAAATCTGAGAGACACGGTTGATGTCAATAAGTAAAATTTGGTTCAATGAGATGAAAATAATTTTTTGGTGAATAGTAACTTCTTACTTTTTTTACCACGGTTAAAAGTAAATAGGGTAATTAAGGGTAGAAATGATATTATTATTACCCTAACACATGTCCTAATTCTATTGGAAAAATGTAATTCGACCAAAACCAAACATATGAATAACATATGACCATTTAGGCCCACTTGGATTAGATTAGGACATTTATTATTAATTTATTTAAAGAAGGGTTAAAAGAGTTAAAATCAACATTTATTTACTGAAACATTTTTAATATGGGGTTATACATAAGATAAATTCGACTATAAATAATCATTAGAAATATAAAAAGATTTCCTATATTATGTTATTTTATTTGTAATTTTTAGACATTAAATAATTTAATTAATGTATGACACAACGATGATGCAGTAATTATCTTTTTAATGAAATATTGACATAATTGATGTTATAAATATCCAAAAAAAATATAATTTGAGACTTTTTATGAATTACACTAATTTTATAGGTTAATATGACATGTTAGTATTGATTTAATTAACTTTGTTCGAACTTATCATTCTGTTATGATTTTCACAAAAATCAATTACTAAATAGTGTCAAAATTGACATAGAATAGTTTTTAAAACAAATATTATATTATAAATTGTTATTTTATTCCTAAAAATCTAAGGTTCGGCCAAATGACTTAGATAAGGTTATATATATTAATAATAAACAACTTGGGGTCCGTTTGGCTTCTTACAGTATGTTTATTAACCTTATAGTGTAAGAACACAAGAAGACACGGTAAAAGTAAAATTATTTAACTTAATGTTAAATCTAAATGATAAGGTTAAAATATGAACCTAAACTTGTCTAAATTATATTGGATGAGATTATTTCGACCCATCCCCACCTTATCCTCGAAATAAATCAATTTGGAGCTATTTAAAACCGAACATGACTTTATAATAAAATAATATTTTTAGTTTTTCCAAAGGAGCCCCTCCCCTCCCTTATAAAAGGGCACCTCCTCCCTCTCCTCCTAACACCAATTTGAGCTTTCAAGCTCGGCCAATCCCTGAAGAATTCTCTTCTCCACTTCCCTAGAAACATCCTAGAGGTTCTGGTCTTCTTCAAAGACCCATTTTAGTGCCCTAAAAGGAGGTCTCAAAGAAGCACTTGAAAGAAAAGGTAATGTCTGTTACAGATTCTTTCATCTTTATTTCTTCTTCCACTTCTTCTTCTTAGGTTTTTTCATTATGAAGTAATAACATCAGTATCACTCATATACTGATATGTAATTATAAGTACTAAACAACCCTATTTCACCATCTATCCATCCTACGGAAAAAGAAATCACCGCGCATGCGTACGTACGGAATACCGTCTCCACGCCGTGGTGTAATCTATTTTCCACCACCACCTTACATGGATGGGTATAATGGTGTAAATAATAACTATACATAGTTATTAGAACATCATATTGATTCTGATATATTTTATCATCCACTCCAATTCAATTCAATAATTATGAAAATGATATCATCGCTCGTGCGTACGTACGGACTACCGTCTCCACGACGCGATGAGATTCATTATCCATGTTAACCATTCCAGAATGATTATAAAGTATATATAATGAATAATAATGAAATATATGACATGGTAAATCTACTGGATTTATGTATATATATTTATGCCATCTACTTACTTCCATTCAAGACAATAAGGATAGGAAAACAACGTTCATGCATACGTATGGACTACCGTCTCCATGAACGGTGTGTTTCATTTCATTTATCTATCTATTATATATATATATACTAATATATATGATATATAAATCATGTTTTATATTCTGGAAGTAATATAAGTAATAATAATGTCAAGAACAACAAGTCCAAACACCTACGATAAATGAAACGATTTTACCCAAAACGCTTCATTAACATGGAATTTATAAAAGAACGGGTAATATAATGTCATAAGTGAACCATATATGATATCATAACAATGAATATGATTCTATAAAAAGTTAATGACGTTATTTAAATCATTATACAGGAGGTTTGAATACGTACAAATCATATCATAAATAAGGTAAGGGAAGTATCACAATCTCATTTTTATCCGAGATTGTTTATACTTTGGTATTTACTGGGGTGTGTTTTATCATCCATATCCATGTTTCCTCAATATGTAATATTATTTCCATCCAACTACAATTGTTTAAATCCAATTTTACCATTCGGTGAGTTTTTATTAAAGATATGAAAGGAAAAATGTTTTTGAAATAGAAAGGATATTTTCCTCAAGAATGGAGTTCAAGTGTTTTATCAAAATTATTTTCCATCTAAGATAATAAAGGGTTCTGTTTTTATACCTATTATTACATTTATTTGATTAAGTTGTGATGGAATTATTTTTATGTATTCCTTTATCTTATATGAATTGTTTTATGATGTCACAATGTTTAAGAATCCCATTTTTATTACATGGGTTATGCTATGATGTATGGTTTATGATTTTGTGGCACACATAAGAATGGTATCATTATGAGATGGGTGGGACCTATATCTCCCTCCAATGCATTGGGTAAAGATTTTATATCTCATGAGATAGACATGGCTGGAATGTTAGGTTATACCAGTTCAGTGAAACAGGACTGAAACGAGGGTGACTCGGTTCAGAAAGGGACTTTGTCCACTAAGATAGTCTTGGCAATGAGTCTTGACTAATAAGATATGATTCTCTGTGATTATGTGTGTATTCCACAAAGTTTCATGTTTTATGTTATGAATATTGGTATTACATTTCACTACTATGATTTATCCCATGTTATGAAATTATGATCTCTTTTGCAGGTTAAGATTTACAAAAGATATGTTCTTATGAATATGATGTGATTAATATTTCTTTTGTTTACCCATACTGAGCATTTGAGCTCACCCTTTTATGTTTTCTTTTCCCCAGGATATAAAGAAAGGTTTTAGGTAATAAAAAAAAGGAATATCTTTATGGGAGATGTTGAAGATCTTTCACCACGATTAGATGATTACATTCCGAGTTTCCAAAGACACTAAACTATTACGGTCCTTGTGTGTGTGTGTTTGTAATGTACTAAGTATTCCGCAAAAGTAATGTAATGTCCATGTACGTCAGGATTCGGGTCTCTACAGTTGGTATCATAGGAAAGGTTTAGTCAATCATTGGAAACTAGGATGTGAGAACGGTAGTGAGATCCCTAGAGATATTTCTAAGGTATGTCTAGGGATGTCTCTAAGGATAAGTATACGTATAGGATATAGTCCTAGAACTACGGTAACGATATTAGAATTAAATCTAAGATGTTAGAAATTGAAGGTACTCCCCATTTATTATGTTTTTTTCCCTAGCATGATTTTTGCCTCTCACACTATTCTTTTTGGGTTTTAGACGATGGCGGGAACCCGAAGGAACCGTGTTGATCAATTCAATGGACAATGCAATGATTGTCCTCTTGAACAAACAAATTATATGGGAGATGGAGTGAAAAATCTTATTTCTATACTTACACAAGCTATGAATCATTCTGGACTTCCAAATGAGTAGTGAAGGGAACAATATTCTATTGAGTCCTTCATGAGGAAACGTCCACCTTCTTTCAGTGGGTCTTCTGATCCACTTGTTGTTGAACAATGGATCATTACCACTGAAAATATATTTTCAGTTCTTCAATGTTCTGAACATGATAAATTCATCTTAGCAGTATATCATTTGGAAGGTGATGCTGATCAATGGTGGAATCATATCAAGAATATGAGGCCAAGAGATGAAATTGAGTCCATGGAATGGGACGAGTTCAAGAACTTGTTTTTCAGTAACTACTTCCCTCGTATTCTTCGAACAAATATGGAAAAGGAGTTTATTGAGCTGAAGCAGAAGGATGATGAATCTGTTGGTATATACGAAGAGAATTTTACAAGACTTGCAAGGTATGCATCTGGCATTATCACCCAACCTGAAAGTAAAGTTGATCGATATTTCAGTGGCTTAAAACCAAGTCTTCGAAGGGCATTAGCTATAAGAGACTTCAGTAGCTATGAAGAAATTGTGTGTTTTGATATCAAGGTAGAAATAGAAGTCGGTGTTACATATCCATCTCATGGTTTTGAAATGAAACGAAAGATGGAGTTCAAGGAGAAATCTCAGAATAATGCTGAAAAGAAGATGAATGTTTCCTTATGCACAATGTGTGGAAAGAAGCATGGTGGAGATTTCCTTAAAGGGACTAGAAAATGTTTTAAGTGTGGAAAAGAAGGTCATCGAGCAGCTGAGTGTCGAAGTAATGGAAAAAGGGTTTCTAATTATGTGAGTAAAGCAAACACTGTAGAGAACACACCACCAACACTTCAATGCTTCAAGTGCAAGGAAATGGGGCATTATGTTAATAAATTCCCTAATCCAAGGGTTAGTGATGATCGACATGAGCAACCACTTAAGTCAAAGGAAAAAGGGAAGTCACATGCGATCACTGTTGGCGATGTTGAATATGACAACAATGTGGTGGAATGATTAAGGGTTTATGTAATGGAATTCCAAAATAATGTTGTATCATGGAATATTGGTATATTTATGTATTGGTATATTGTGGTTTTCAATAATTTTATGCTACCAGTAACCACGGGAAGTGATTGAGATAGTTTTGGAAAAAGAATGATATGCGCATAATGAAGGGAAAACAAGAAAATGAAATATTTGACAGTATTCATGAGCTCATGATTGATATAAGGACTAAGTGATATCATGGTTTGAGTATATAGAATTTTGAGGATTTTGGTATGTGGAAGGTGTTAACATTTAACTGCATTCATGTTTTCACTAAGGTTCAATGGGTATTTAAGAGAATACATGATTAAGGACTTTGAATGTTTGGAATGTGACCAACAAAACACATCTTATGATATATGGGGATCAACGATGGTATTAAATCTCTGGTAATCGTTTTCACTATGTTATGAGAGTGGACTGCAGTATTATGGATAACCCTAAAGATTGGAATGGATTATTTTGTACATAAGTTAGTATTGTTTAAGGATAGAAGTTTTTTCGATATTATTGATGGGATGTTATAGTAATATAGTTTTAGAAAAAGGACAACCTGCAGGACGTGCGACAACCCATCACGTCGGACAAGGCTGTGGGAATCGAACCCACAACAGAAGTGCGACTGGCCATTATCGCCTACCACTGGCCTACAGGAAGTCCCTGGTTAGTAGAAACTAGTTTTAATTTATTAAGCGATATGATATATGAAGTATATGTTCATTTTTGGAACCATATACGATTAACCATAAGATGGACTTATAACTTTTGCTAACCTTTTGTTTGAAAGAGATGGAATGACCCATCATTCTATCACATGATCTGATAACACATCAAGAATGACAAATTCAACTTCATTTCTTTAAAAGATGAAGTGGAAATTGTCCAAAGAATGACAAACGGTGAGACTATACCAAAATCACGAAAGTATTTCTTCTAATTCCAATTTCGTCAACTTTAGGGAAATGATCTTGAAAACCAAAAATGTTGTCCTAGTGCTCTTATATCGGATGAATTAGATGGTACCTTAGATCATCACGAATCAATAGCTTTTTGATTGTTGGCTTTTCCATAGCCATGTTCTCTACCACTCTCAATCAGAACATGATGGTTAGATTTCTCTTACATATCCATACTTTCACCTATGTGGAAAACCAGTGATTAGTTTATTTGGGTAACCGTTACGTTTCATAATTTTGTTTTTAAAGATTGGTTTTGGTATTCCTTTTTACTATGTGGGTTTCGATTAAACAAACTTTCGAATAGTAAACCATTTATAACCCCGACGAATTTCGAGGGTGAAATTCATTTTAAGGGGGGTAGAATGTAACACCCCAAGATTTTATGAAAAATATTCTTTTTAAATTCATTAATGTCTTATGTTGTACGCTACACCAAAAGGAGCTTGCAAAACATGCATCCTTGACTTTCCTTTCATTACACGCAATCGCGACCTTCCTTGATAGCGTGTGTAGTACGCAATACCGAGTTTCACTAAACAACGATATGCTATTAAAATATTATTAAAACTAGCCGTTATGAATAGTAATTACCACATTTTGAAATTTTTTAAATTTTATTTTTCAAAATGGACTTCATTTTTGTATTCGGAATATCGAAATTAGATTAGGGTGAAATTTTGGTAATTTTGGGATAACTTTCATATTTTGATGAATAGTGGAAATTCCTAAATTTTAATTAAAAACAACTTTTTCAATCGAAATAATTAATAGTGATAGATTATTAATTTTAGTGGTTTTAAAGTATATTTAGTGTATATTTTTACAATTTAAAACAATGATGGTCATTGGATGTAATTTCACATTTAAACCAGTTATAAACAAGTTTCAATCTTTTGATAGTTATTATCTCTTAAAAACACGCTATTTGTTTTGACGACGAGAATTAATTTTTAAATTAGTTAATGAAACTGATATGTTTTGAATTTGGTAAAATAGACATCATTTTTGAGTTCGTAATATCAAATATAGCTTAGGCCTAATTTTTGGTATTTTTTTGAAAACTTTCAATTTTTGATGAATAGTGAAACCACTAAGTGGTAGTTGAAAAACTGAATTGTTCATAAAACTTAATTTTACCGCTTCTGTGAGTGGAATTTCAAAAATCCGAGAGACACAGTTGATGTCAATATGTAAAATGTGGTTTAATGAGATGAAAATAATTTTTTGGTGAATAGTAACTTTTTACTTTTTTTCCACGGTTAAAAGTAAATAGGGTAATTAAGGGTAGAAATGATATTATTATTACACTAAAACATGTCCTAATTCTATTGGACAAGTTTAATTCGACCAAAAACAAACTTAGGAATAAAATATGACCATTTAGGCCCACTTGGATTAGATTAGGACATTTATTATTAATTTATTTAAAGAAGGGTTAAAAGAGTTAAAATCAACGTTTATTTACTAAAACATTTTTAATATGGGGTTATACGTAAGATAAATTCGACTATAAATATTCATTAGAAAGATAAAAAGCGTTCCTACATAATAGTATTTTATTTGTAATTTTTATACATTAAATAATTTAATTTTTTTATGACACAACGATGATGCAGTAATTATCTTATTAATGAAATATTGACATAAGTGATGTTATAAATACCCAAATAAATATAATTTGAGACGTTTTATGAATTACACTAATTTTCTAGGTTAATATGACATGTTAGTATTGATTTAAATAACCTTTTTTGAACTTATCATTCTGTTATGATTTTCACAAAAATCAATTACTAAATAGTGTCAAAATTGACATAAAATAGTTTTTAAAACAAATATTATATTATTAATTGTTATTTTATTCATAAAAATCTACGGTTCGTCCAAATGACTTATATAAGGTTATATATATTAATAATAAACAACTTGGGGTTCGTTTGGCTTCGTATAGTAAGTTTATTAACCTTATAGTGTAAGAACACAAGAAGACACGGTAAAAGTAAAATTATTTAACTTAATGTTAAATCTAAATGATAAGGTTAAAATAGGAACCTAAACTTGTCTAAATTCTATTTGATGAGAGGATTTCGACCCATCCCCACCTTAGCCTCTAAATAAATCAATTTGGATCTATTTAAAACCGAACTTGACTTTATAATAAAACAATACTTTTAGTTTTTCTAAAGGAGCCCCTCTCCTCCCTTATAAAAAGGCACCTCCTCCCTCTCCTCCTCACACCAATTTGAGCATTCATGCTCGGCCAACCCATGAAAAATTCTCTTCTCCACTTCCCTAGAAACATCCTAGAGGTTCTGGTCTTCTTCAAAGACCCATTTTAGTGCCCTAAAAGGAGGTCTCAAAGAAGCACTTCAAAGAAGAGGTAATGTCTGTTACCGATTCTTTCATCTTTATTTCTTCATCCACTTCTTCTTCTTAGGTTGTTTAATTATGAAGTAATAACATCAGTATCACTAATATACTGATATGTTATTATATGTATGAAACAACCCTATTTCAACATCTATCCATCCTACGGAAAAATAAATCACCGCGTGTGCGTACGTACGGAATACCGTCTCCACGCCGTTGTGTAATCTATTTTCTACCACCACCTTAAATGGATGGGTATAATGGTGTAAATAATAACTATACATAGTTATTATAACATAATATTTATTCTGATATGTTGTATCATCCACTCCAATTCAATTCAATAATTATGAAAACGATATCATCGCTCGTGCGTACGTACGGACTACCGTCTCCACGACGCGATGAGATTCATTATCCATGTTAACCATTCCATAATGATTATAAAGTATATATAATGAATAATAATGAAATATATGACATTTTAAATCTACTGGATTTATGTATATATATTAATGTCGTCTACTTACTTCCATTCAAGACAATAAGGAAAGGAAAATAGCGTTCATGCGTACGTACGGACTACCGTCTCCATGAACGGTGTGTTTCATTTCATTTATCTATCTATTATATATATATATACTGAATATATATGATATATAAATCATGTTTTATATTTTGGAAGTAAGTAAATCATAATATAAGTAATAATAATTTCAAGAACCACAAGTCCAAACACCTATGATAAATGAAACGATTTTACCCAAAACGCTTCTTTAACATGGAATTTACAAAAGAACGGGTAATATAAAGTCATAAGTGAACCATATATGATATCATAACAATGCATATGATTCTGTAATAAGTTAATGACATTATTTAAATCATTATACAGGAGGTTCGGATACGTACAAATCATATCAGACATAAGGTAAGGGAAATATCACATTCTCATTTTTATCCGAGATCGTTTATACTTTGGTATTTACTAGGGTGTATTTTATCATCCACATACATGTTTCCACAATATGTAATATTATTTCAATCCACCTAAAATTGTTTAAAACCAATTTTACCCTTCAGTGAGTTTTTAGTAACGATATGAAAGGAAAAATGTTTTTGAAATAGAAAGGATATTTTCCACATGAATAGAGTTCAAGTGTTTTATCAAAATTATTTTCCATCTAAGATAATAAAGGGTTCTATTTTTATACCTATTATTACATTGATTTGATTATGTTGTGATGGAATTATTTTTATGAATCCCTTTATCTTATATGAATTGTTTTATGATGTCACAATGTTTAAGAATCCCATTTTTATTACATGGGTTATGCTATGATGTATGGTTTATGATTTTGTGGCACACATAAGAATGGTATAATTATGAGATGGGTGGGACCTATATCTCCCTCCAATGCATTGGGTAAAGATTTTATATCTCATGATATAGACATGGCTGGAATGGTAGGTTATACCAGTTCAGTGAAACATGATTGAAACGAGGGTGACTCGGTTCAGAAAGGGACTTTGTCCACTAAGATATTGATGGCAATGAGTCTTGAGTAATAAGAAATGATTCTCTATGATTATGTGTGTATGCCACAAAGTTTCATGTTTTATGTTATGACTATTGGTATTACATTTCACTACTATGATTTATCCCATGTTACGAAATTATGATCTCTTTTGTAGGTTAAGATTTCTAAAAGATATGTTCTTATGAATATGATGTGATTGATATTTCTTTTGTTTACCCTTACTGAGCATTTGGGCTCACCCTTTTATTTTTATTTTCCCCAGGATATAAAGAAAGGTTTTAGGAAAGAAAAAAAAGGAAGATCATTATGGGATATGTTGAAGATCTTTCACCATGATTAGATGATTACATTCTGAGTTTCCAAAGACACTAAACTATTACGGTCCTTGTGTGTGTGTTTTTGTAATGTACTAAGTATTCCGCAAAAGTAATGTAATGTCCATGTACGTCAGGATTCAGGTCTCTACAGTTTCTTTATCATGATATTTTTTGTTTTTATAGATGAAATAATAACATCAAATTCTTCTGAAATTCCATCTGATAAATAATTTAGTTAATAATTAATTAAAATAAATGATACTAAAAATATGAAATGTTTGGAATATTGAATGAATTAATGAAATAAAATATTTTTGGAATGAATATATAATTTTACAAAATTAATAACTAAATATATTAAAATTCCATCATTTCCTTGAAATTTTTAAATTTAATTTAAATAAATAATGAAAAAATTGATATTATTGTCATTTTATAGTAAACATTATTTTATTAAATGAATAAACAACATTACCCCATATAATGTTATTTTTAGATGTTATAAAAATTAAAATATGTTCCATTAATTTACCAATATATCTTTTATAATAAATATATTGACCCCTAGATAGTAAAAAAATGATTAGGGTAGTTAGGGTTAAATTGGTGTTTTTGTGCGTTAATTGCACATTTGTTAAAATAAATTTTAAAAAAAATAATGGATTTTTATTTTATAAATTGTATATTTTATTATAATCATTTGGTAAAAAATTTCTAATGATTAGAAAATTAATATTTTCTTAATGGATAAATTACTTATGTTAGAAAACCGGTTACCTAATTAAAAAATCAAAATGTTAAAAATAAGGAAGCATTGATGTTAAGGAAAAAATTTAAATAATGTGTACTATTGTGTGTTATTGGTTTTTATAGAACATATAATCCTTAAAAATAAGTAATTATCAATATTAGAGAAACATGCCATTATATTGACCACCCCATAGTGAATACATTTGAATATGTTCAAGAATACCGCTCCTCCTCAACTATAAAAGGACACTCACACCCCTAACTTATTCAAATATATCATCATTGTTTTCAACAAAAACCATCCCAAATAACATATAAACGTCCCTAATCTAAAAATAGTATCATTAAAGTGTAAAAAATTCAATCCAAGATGGTTTTTTGTGAAAATAAATGAGTTACTCGAAGAAGAAGCAACGTTCATCAATGAGAATTTTTATTTTACATATTTCTCAAAATCCATGAATTATTCATATAGCATGATAATAAAATTACCAAATTATATACCATATAATGAGATATTTTTTTGGTTAGTTTATACCCTTCAAAAACACACAATTCCATCAAATGGGTTACAAAACCATCATTTTTGTGCATGGTGGGCTTCTACCTCTGTAAATGATGTTATTCGTTTTTCTATTACAACCCTACAATGTTGGGTATGAAGATGGATACAAAGATTAAATGTGATATTTATAACATAATAATAACTATGGAGTAATTATATAATATATTCCAATTTTATATTCCATTCTATAAGATAATTGATGACATCTCTCTTTTGTATGGAGAACTTCCACCTTGCGAAGCATTGTGATTCGTTTTCACTAATGTGTATCATGAGAGGTTAAAAGAGTAACGATAATCAATATATGTGACATGGATGAAATAATTGTGATATTAATGAAATATTTATCACTATTTAAATATAATATGTAATTTGATTTAACCATTTCACTTAATGGAAAAAATTATTACATCGTTTTTAGACGATAGAACTACTGCCTCCTCAAAGAGATGTGATTTCTTTTTTCATCACCAAATCAAATAATTTCATATATAAGTATATATAATTAAAAAATATATTATTTATGATATTATTATCATTATTTAGTGAAAAAATAATACATAACTTCTTTTTATAATTATCATTGCAAAATTTAGTCATTATACATGTATATGTATGGCCTACAACATCCATGGTCCTAACATTAGTTCGTCTTCCATAACAATATTTCATGATGGGTTCCAAAAGTAGAATTTATTTAAACATATGTTAATTTTTTCATTATCATTATTCAATAGATTTCTAAATATTTTACTCTTTGACCTTATTTAATGATGCCAAGTTATTTTTGACACATAATATGATTATGGCCAAAACACCTGATGTAAACATAATATATTAATTAATTGTATAAATGATGTTAATTTATGGAATCCTTCATTTTTATTAAACAAAAATTTCATTAAATGGAAAAAATAGACGATCTTTTAATGTTTAGTTTATTGGAAATCATTAAGATAATACTTGATGAAATTAAACAAGATTATAATCCAAATCTAAGGATTCTTCCTTTGTTCATCCTTAGTTACATTTACCTCATCTCCTAACTTGGCTACGTACATCAATGGAAAGGGGGAGCATGTGCCCTAATAAGGGAATAAGAAAATAAATATTTTTCATATGATCCTGAATTGTATTAATAATAACATGTGGGATAATTATATGGCATGAGAAAGAAACATATCATAATAATAATATCTGGAATTATCAAATAAATTTTTTTCTAAAAAACTTAAATGAGGCATTCATAAGAATATCATAATGGTTTATCACCAAGGTGTCATAAATAAAACATAGCAATGATATTCACCAAGGTATCGTAAAACATGTCACTTATATAGATTAGATTCATTACCTAATGCATTATAGAACTATACTTTCACCCTGCTCATTTTTCATAATTTCAAAAGATCTACAGATATCATATAAACCATTTATATAATAACCCATTTGTAAATAAATAATGACTTTATTTTAAAAATCATGGCATACAAAAGATCTTAAATGCAAGATCATTGCATCATTTTTAACCGACAAAAGGAATTGGGGGTATCATATATGTAAATCGCCAAATAAAAATTCATTTTTACATGTTTTTAAAAACACATTGAATATAAAACATGTTTCCGAATTTAAATGAAATGAAAATATAATTTATCATGTAAAATAGATAAATTTGAGGAGTAAATTCTACAACATTATGGGTATAAAACTTGGTTTTAGAAAAGTGTAAAATTAGAGGGGAAAATGGTATCTCATCAATAAAATAATCTTCTTATAGTAACGAGATAATAGAATGTGGAAAATAAAACATATTTTCGTATTTAAGAGATATACAACAACAAGGTAACATTAATGGAAAATAGAAGTGATGATTTTCCCTTACCTTGAAGAGTAAATCAATGATCTTGGGGAATGGAACCATGGGAGAATTAATTCACATTGGGGGGAATTTTTGGGAGGAAAAACCACCTAAACATCATGAAGAATAGATTATTAGTTATAGGGAATGGTGAAATGGGTGAATTTTATAGAAAATGTGTTGCAATTGTTGACGATTTCCTAATAAAGGTTTTGGAAGTCTATGTTGGTGGAAATTAAAAACCATTTTCTTACCTATATTTTTTACAATATATTTGGACACATTGTACAAATTTTATGACACATTAATCAACCATAATTGGTCACAATATTTTAATAATTCTTTAATAATGAATAAGAAAATATTCAATGAAGTAGTGTTTTTAAATATAAAATTTTTATTTTTAGACTTTGGAAAGAAACATATAGTTTGAAAAATATATTAAAATATATTAAAATACTTAATATTGACAAAACAAAATATTTTAGGTCTTGGATTCAATTTAATTAATTATTAAATCATTATGAGAGAATAATTATATCATACAAATTTCGGAAACACTAAAACTCTATTTTTTACTCTTCGGAAAAATTAATGTATTTTGAAAATCCTTATAAATTTACCCTATCCCAATTAAATATGATATTTTCAGAAATGAAGTTTATTTTATCATAAAAAGTCCCAAATATTTGGAAATTTTATCTTATATATAAAAATCCTTATTTATTTAAAAATAGACATTTTAAGGAAAAGTCAAATCTCTGACGCTTATAAAAAATTTCTTAAGGAATTATAAAATTATTATATCAATAATTATTTAAATAAATGTTTTCTAAAATTACATTTCAATAATAAAAAATTTTTATAATACCTTTGATTATTATAAAATTTGTATATATTTTCTAAAAAACACAATTAGGTTTTATTGGAGTCTAAAATAAAAAATTTCATATTTATCCCAATTAAACATATATTTTAAAATGAAAACAATTATTGTAAAGATTTGACTTAATAAAAAATATATTTATACAATTGGATTTATACTATTTTCTAGATATGTGTCCCTTTATTATATCTACATATTCCTTATGGGTGAGTTGTGTGATAGTCATTGTTTCATGTGGTGGGTGGCTAACTTCAACTGAGTGTTAATTAACACTAACTTGATCTTTTCCCACGAGACATTTCTTTCAGGAATTCATTGATGAAGATCATATTATTATTGGTCAAGGGAAGACCCTTGAGATGATAATTCCATCCCATGTTATAAAAATGGGATTCAAATTTCACGACTCAACTGGTGATGGGCATCACTTTTTCATTCTATATCAATTATCCTTTGTTAATAATACTTATAAACACCTAATGGTGATAAGAAAATTTACATCCAAGGGAATAGTTTCCAATTGTAATAATTAAAAACGTTCATACTCACCAACTATTTCTCTCAAAATTAATTATGATTAAACATCATGTAATACTTTCATTTTATAAATATTTTAATTGGTTTAACAATAGTTCAATTGATTTTGATCACATTTATAGATGGGAATATGGATCTCATTGATTGGGGTGATCAAAACATTCCCATATTATATATTCAATTGTATACATTTATCTAGTTATAATGTTTGGTATTTGAAAATGTTTCATAGATTACTAATGTTGTGATCATTGTTAATGTGATAAATTTATATTGTTTTAGATTTAATTTAAATGTGTATTATATTATTTAATATATAACAACATTTATTATTTAAATAAATGTAATTTGAAATTTTTGATTCATTTTATTCATTCCCACTTAATAACTTTTATTCCCAATAATTGTACTCATTCTCTCTCCATTGAGAAAAAGTGAGGGTACTTATGTCTCGTTTACTCCACTATTTCCATCATCGCTTATTCATATTAATGGTTCCTCTATAAACATTGACAAGTTGGGTAATACTATTCTATAGAACCTTGTCTCTATAGTCCATGATCTCGACTAGTTTTCCTCATAAGATATGTCATGCTTGATTTGTACCCCCTCTAGAATTATTACATTAGTGGGACCTGGTATTCACTCCCTCTAGAGATATAGAAGGAATATATCATTAACTTATGCCATATTTTTGGGATGTACTAACTGGTTATCCACCTAATTGATTAAAAACCTCAAAGGGGACAATGTAACATTGATAGTAATTAATGAATATGAATTTCTCATATTTATTAATATTTAAGAATTAGATAGTAATTTTATATTAAAAGGGATGCTATGTCTGATACCACACCTGACATGCAAAAATGGGTTTCTCTAAAATCATATATTGCACCCAAGACGAAGTTATACTGAAAATAATATATTATTAATAATATTATTTTATGTTTTAGTTATCGTATACCCATTATAATGGAGAAATGAACTATGTTGACTGAATTATGAACAAATACTTTACCAATGTTTATATAACTATTCTTTGGTTAGAAAATAAAAACCAATTGAATATAAAGGATGTGTTGTTATGAAAAATTATTTAAGTGTAAATAATTATGTTAGTAAAATAATAAAATCACTCATTTTGGATTATATTAATGAAATATATATTGAATATTTTTTTGAAAATTCATCTTAATTGTTTTCTAGACTTATATAAGGACAAATTATACATTATAGATAAAATGATTGGTTTTCTAAAAATTCAATTTTACAACATTTTTGCGAAGAACCCTTTTAAATATAGTTTATTTTCACTTTTATATGTTTTATTTGAAAAAAATAAACATCTTCTTTATATGCAAGACATAAAAATTCACTTTGGTTTAATTTTTTCATTTTTTGATAAAATGAATTTTTTAATTAATTGAGAAAAAATAATTCATTTTAAATCAAAACTACATTTTATTTTAATTTTAATATATTTTATATTATAATTATATATGTTTTTAAGGTATAAATAGTTGATTATTTTATCATTTAATCAAATTTTTTCCATTGGAAATAATTTTACATTTTAAATGGATATAAACACATGATGATATTATGTGGTTTTTCACTTTTCAAAAACACATTTCCTCAATACATTAATGGGATTAACATTAAATTAATTTTATTCACTTTTTTATGATGAATTTTAAAAATTGGACATAATTATTTGTAATTAATATGACAATTCTGATCTAACAGGAAGAAAGTAATTTTTGCTAAATAGTATCTTTCATATTTTATTTTCCACATTTAAAGGTAAATCCAATTATTAAAGGTAAAAAAATATTATAATAATATAAGTCAACCCAAAATATGGCATATTCTTATTTTTTGAGTAATTTATAAATAAGAAAAACCCTTAGTTTAAATGGTTTCCTCTGGAAACCACTTGGGTGTGATTATGACATTTATAAATTTTAATTTAATGTAATAGAAAAAATGACATCATCATGTCTTGTCTTAATAAAAAAAATTAATATTGGGTTATATAAGTGATCTTTTCAATTATAAATTTTTATTTGTAAAATAAATATATATAATACATTATGGTAATTTATATAAAATTTTTGTGAAATAAATATTTAAATTTAATTATGGCACAATGATGATTCAATAATAAATTTATTAATTAATGAATAAAATAAATGTTATTATAATTATTAATATAATTATTATTTGACATAATATATTCCATTCATGAATTTGATAGGAGATTATGACATGATATATGACTATTCAACGGTTTTTTATGGTTCCCTATCAATTTTGATTTTATTTAAATTCAATGATATGAATAGTTTAAATATTGACATAAATGATATTTTATAAAAATAATAATTCATTAAATTTTTTTAAAATCCTAATAATATATTAAAATAGAAAAAGTTACTATGATAAGGTCTAAAATTTCATTATTTATCCAATTTTTTGACATTTACCCAATATATATGTTAAATTTATAGCCTCATAATATTTAAAATGTTATTACTACATTTAAAATTAAACGGGAACAATCAAGGGTAAACTGAAAATATAATGTCTAAAATAAAATCAATATGTGTCTAAAATATTATTACATGAATTTATTTCAAACAATAATCATCTTATCTTAAAATTTTCTCATGTTGGACTAATTTGAATTAAAAAATTGATTTATATTAATTTACTATTTTAAGAGTTTCCAAAGGGGCCCCTCCCTACCCCTATAAAAAGGTTCACTCTCTTATCGAATAATCACACTTCAAGAAACCATTAATTCGACCAAGATCACCCAAAACACCTTACAATAATCCATTACCACTTTCTTGAGGCCATATTTTAGGCAGAACACCCTTCTTTGTTTTTTTACGGTATTCTTCAAAGTCGAGCAACTGAAGAATAGGTATCGTTTTTTTAAATATTTCTTTATGGTTCATTCTTCCACTTACTCTAAATAATTTTCTTATAAGATGAAATAATAACTCTAGCATAATAAATATAATGAGATTTTATTATTTTAATATCATCACATATATCAATCTATAATTTCAACAAATGGGGAATTAGCATTTCATTCGTGTGTACGATGGTCTACCACCTCACTAAACAATATGGTTCATTTTTCATTACCTTATAACAAGACTATTTATAATTATGGAATAAATCATTATTTAATAAATTCATGAATTATTTATCATTTTAAAACAATAATATTTTAATTATGTTCTTTCCTTACATGCACATAAAAATGATAATGGTGTTTTTACATATTTGTGAACTGTCTCCTACACAAAGCGATATGAATACTTTTTATTCACCACATCACATATATGATATATGTAATTAAATTAAAATTATTATAATTATATTTATATTATTATTATCATTCTGGGGAGATAAAATAATAATTACCCTTTTCCAGAATGATCAATGAAAATTTGAAAAAGTTATTTAGAAGTACGTACGACCTACCGTCTCCATGATTATAACATTATTAAATTTTCATAACCATTATTAATGGGTTGATTTAAAAATTATGATTAATTTATAAAATTTATTTTTAAGTCATTAATTCTATTCTATATATTATAGACTTATAACCACCTATAAAATTTAAATCATAACAAGTTCATTTTTTACCCAAGTACAGAATATCGACAAAAAAAATTATATGAACTTAAATAATTATATATTATTCATAACAAGTAAATAAGTGATAAAAATGAATGATAAACTTTAATAAGGTTATAAGAAATGTTTTAGTTGTTCTATGATTATTTTTCACGAATATGAAGAATGTAAGTGATGAGTTGGAGTCAATGTAAGTGACTTCAACTCAATCTTCATTCATTGAGGTATATTTTTGTTCCAAACACCACTTTCATTTAAAAAAATGTATAACTAACCCCTTTGAATTTTAATTTCATTAAATATTTTTCAAAATGAATAATTTTATACAAACTATTTTACTAAACAACAAAATAAATGTTTTTAAATGTTTATGGTGACAATGATGTTTTTATCACCTTGACCATTATTTGATATTTGACTTCCTCTACAAGCCATAATATTTTCAAGAGAAAACTACTTAACATATTCCATTTTATGTATTTTTTTTAAATGGTTATAATAATGTATTTATTTTATAAATATCTTGTAATGTTATCATGTGATTTTATTGTGGAAATGTTATTTTTTCATTATGATTGTTAATAAGTTATGATTATGTAATGGTTCTTGGGAATTTCTTATATTTACAGGTGGTTCCATGATAAACTAAATGTGGTTGAGGCCAAGATAGCTCTAAAATTACTTGGTTAATGAGTTGCAGTTAAATAATAATTTGTCTCCTAATAGATTTTGGGAATATTCTATAATGGGTATTCTAAATGTAACTATGGAGGTTGCTCCTTATGTAGCTCTGAAAGTAACAATATAAGTATGATATGTATACCACAACATACCTTTATTATTAATGATTTTTAATAAATTATTTAGGAATATTATTATATCAAATATATCTTAAGAAATTATATGTTATGGATGAAAATTATGAAATTGAGAAAAAAAATATGTGCTTTAAATATTCATGGAATTACAATTTATTTCATTATTTTATGTCCTTTATTGGGATTTTTGTGCTCATCCGATGTTTTTGAAATATTTTACACTAGGTAAATATATGGTTAATAGAGAGGAATAAGTTAAGATAAATTTTATGAGTATTCCTATCATGAAAAAAATAAATCATGTTCTAAATAGTTTTATCTTGTGAAAAAATGGATAGTGAGTAGAAGTGTCTACATTGTAATATTTGAGTTGTTATTTTATAGTTATGGCCTAATTCTCTAAACTCAAAACCTGAAAATAACCTCAATGTGAATTATTTTTCTCACACAATATTATGTAATGTTTAAGGTTGGTTCCTTATATTCGGTATCAGATGTCGTATTAGACAACATTATAGATTATGAGTTTTGGTTAAACATATGGTAACATTCTATATCTATTCTATTAGTTAAATCCGTGTTCAATAAAATATTCAGATCAAGGTAAGTCAGTTAAAAATGGTCTGAAGAGGATCTCAATCAATATTCCTATCTCTTTGAGATGAATGGATTACAATAATTATTGCAAAGTCATGTCCAGATGATTCTGAAAAAAAATTTACCATACAACTCACTTGCAAGACATTGTATGAGATATCAATCACCACCACTATTCCTTGATACCATCATGGATCATGGGACATTTATAATCAAATAATATTTCCTCAATATTCTCATATTTTCAAAGTAGATATATATTATCAATGAATTTATAGATATTTTACCTTCTCACAATATTATGAAGCATATTATGATTTTGATAAATCTGCTGAAGAAGGAGACTCTTACGCAACACATTTATTTTTTCTTTGAAAATGTAGTCTTTCAACACATACTTTTGGTATTTTAAAAGGACCATTGATTGATTATTTAAACTCAAACTCAGAATGAATGTTTTATAAAAATCATATATTATATGATGTTTTGACAATATATGTCATAAAAATTATTTTGAAAAACTATTTCTCTACGAACACCCATATGACCAAAGTTGTACAAGGTGTATTTGGACAAACAAATGATATTGATGAATCTATAAATCATTATTGGAATTCATGGACCTTCAATCTATGTGAACAAAATTTTAATGAAACTAGTTGGACACCTGGATCAATGTATGATGTTCTTTCTTTTAGGAATAGTTTTATTAAATCAATTGGAGGTGAAAAAGTTATTTCAAAATATATAATACATCATGAATTAATATGTTGATGTCACTATGCGTTGGGATGCAAATTAGTGGAATAAGACCAACTTATTAGTTAAACTATGTTATGGGCATTTTTGAGTGTTTTATCTAATATTGGGGGTGTTTTATAAGATTGATATAGTTTTAGATAAATGATAACCCACAAGATGGGTGACAACCAACAGGATTGGTGAGAACCCATTGTGTCCGATAAAGCTGTAGGGATCAAGCCAACAACTTAAGGGTGACATGGGTGCATCACCTACTACTGGCCAACGTGATTTCCCTGATTTGTATTTAATTTTTTTTGTTAAATGAGTTGATAGAATAAGAATATGTTTATTTTTGGAAATAATGTTTTATCAAATGGATATCCTTTATATGGAAAAATTATTTTGGTATTAAGTTATTAATGTTATTTTGTAAGACGTTCACAATTTTGGGAACCATATATGACTATGGAAAATAACATATACTATGATATTTTATTTAAGGTGTAATGGTTGAATTATATTTTGGAAGAATCTATGATTTTATTTATGGAAATATGGGGATTTATTATATTTAGCGAAATGATTAACCTATCATGGAGAATATGTGATTTGGAAATTAATTTTTCTATGAGACATTATGAGTGATCTATGTTATTTGAAGATAAATTTTATAACATATCTTGGAATAATATTCAATCAAATCCTTCTTCATCATGGGTTTCAATCTTAGTTTGGATTATTTGAGGAATTATAAGGAATGTAATTTATTGAATGGTCTATGATGGACCTTGGGTATTACTTTTTAATTTTTTTGTTTAAAAGTAGTCATTATTATTTGAATGTTTATTACATTTGGAGAGTTATATTATTTTGTCCTGATATTTTTGTTTTTTATAATGTTTCAAGATAACATGAATATATAGTTAATATTTTGTTGATTATGTGATTCTCTTGAAGTTGGCTCTAGTGCTTTAGTTGAAAAAACATATCTTAAATATTTATCATCTGGAGAAAATATGAGTTTGTGGTGGAATTTTATTAAAGGATAAAACTCCACTTATCAAGTAACTGTATTTCTAAATGTTATTATTATAAGTAGTAAAATAATTACATGACTCTATGAAGAGGATCTTAAAATAAAAAAAATTTCTATTTACTTTTCCTACAACGAATTCAATGATCGTTTAACTCATCGCATTTTTGTGCTTTTTTGATAGTTAACTTTCTCCAAATCAAGTTTTCTATCACTCTCAATCAGAATAAAAGGTTAGTTTTTATTCCATATCCATGTTTACCTACATGGAATCCAAGTAGGTTTTCTCTCATGTGACCTTTGTACTTCACTTTATTTCTTTTAAAGTGAAATTTTTATTGACACTTTTTCCGATTTGGGATTTCGATGAAGTAATTTTTAAAATTTAACGCTTAGTTACCGAACCCAAATTTAAAATTATAAGGACACAATTTCCCTAATTGGGGAAGGATGTAACAACTATATTAATTATAGAACAATACATTATCATATTTTTTAATATTTACGAATTAAAGATCAATTTTATATTAAAAGGGATTTATTTCTGATATCATACTTGACACACAATAATTGGTTTCTCCGAAATCGTACGTTGCACAAAATACTGAGTTATATAGAAAAATAATATTTCTTTATTTTTATTATTTTATGTTGTAGTTATAACATAGTCATTATAATGGTGGGAATGATTGATATTAACTGAATTATGGAAATATAGTTTAAAAATGTTTATATAATGAATCACTGGTTAGAAAAAATAAAAACCAATTGAATGTAATGGATTATTTTTTATGAAAAAACTATTTATGTGTTAATAATTGTGTTAATAAAATAATAAAATAATGGTGTTTGGATTATATTAATGAAATATAAATTTAATTTGATGTTTAAAATTCATCTTAAATGTTTTCTAAACATTATATAAGAATAAATAAAATTTTACAGATAAAATAAGTGTTTTTATAAAAATATTATTTTACCGCCTTTTGTTGAAGAACCCTTTTTAAATCTAGTTTTTGTAACTTTTTTATGATATATTTGAAAAAATAAAATTCTTCTTTACAAGTGATACATAAAATTAATTTTTTTTAATTTTTTCTGATTGAATTCATTTTTTAATGAATAGTAATCAAATACTTCATTTTAATTCAAAAATTCCTTTTCATCTAATTTAAATATTTTTTTAGATTATCCTTTTACATGGTTTTAAGGTATAATTAGATGATGTTTTTATGATTTAATATAATTTTTTCCATTGAAATTTATTTCACATTTAAATTGTATATAAAAACAAGATAATCTTTTGATGGGTTTCACTTTATAAAAACCAATTTCCACAATCCATCAACGAGATTAATATTAAATTTAGTAAGTCACTTTTGTAAAAATAATATTCAAAATTTGACATAAATGGTTGTAATCAGTATGAAAAATGTGATCAAATATGATCAAAATAAGTTTTGATGAATAGTAACTATAGTATTTTATTTACCACGATTAAAGGTAAATTGGGTAATTAATGGTAAAAATAATATTATAATAACATAATACTACCCTACCACTTATCCTAATTTTTTCGGATGACCTATATCCAACCAATAAAATCTTTGGGTCAAAATTGTTGCATTTGGAAGCCACTTGGGTGTATTATGACAGTTATAACTTGTAATTTAAATAAAGGTAAAGATGTCATAATCATATCTATTCATACTAAAACAATATTAATATGGGGTTATATAAGTTATCTATTTTAATATAAATATTCATTTGAAATATAAAAATATTACTAACATCATGGTAGTTAATTTAAAATTTTTAATAATTAAATAATTAAATTTTATTATTACACAATGATGATGCAATAATATATTTATTAATTAAATAATCAATAAATGATTTTATAAATGTTAAAATAAATTTTATATGACATAATATATTCCTTATACATCTTTTTATAATGTATTATGACATTTTATAATCCTATTAAATTGTTTTTTTTTTCAAGTTATATCTATTTTTAGATTTTATTTAAATTCAATTTATTGAATAGTGTAAAAATTGACATAATTGCTATTTTATAAAAGTAATAATTTGTTAAATTATTTAAAAATTATAGTAATATTTTAAAATCAAAAGGTGACTATTATAATTTAAGAAGTTCATGTGTCTAATTATTGTAAATTTTCCACATATAAATAAAATATATTGCCTCTTAATATTTAAAATGTTGTTACAAAAATTAAAAATAAAAGAGAATAATTAAGGATAAATCAAAAAGATAGTTTTTAAACTAAAATAAATACTTGTATAGAAAATCATTGAATGAGATTATTTCTGACTATCCTCCTATAATCTTGTACATATCTCATGTTGGAGTTATTTAGATATAAAATTTAATTTATATTAATTAAATATTTTAAGAGTTTTAAAGGGTTTCCTTACCCTCTCTTATAAAAAGGTTCCCACACTACTCTAATACTCACACTTCAAGAATAATTTTTATCATCTGAAATCTACCCAAAACCCTTATTATAATCCCTCCCAACTTTTATGAGGCCTTATTTTGGTAATAACAGCCTTCATCGAGTTGTTAAGGTGTTCAGAAAAGGTGATCAACCGAATAAGAGGTATCATTGTTTTAAGTGTTTCAGTTTTATTCCTTCTTCCACTTCCTTTAAATATTATTATTTTAAAATGAAATAATAACTAAAGTATCCTTAATATACACAGATGTTATTATGTTAATATAATCACCTAAATCCATCTCCAATTTTATCACATGGGAAATTAACATTTCATTCGTGTGTACGGAGGACTACCGCATCACGAATTGATATAGTTCATTTTTCATTAATGTTTATCAAGACTAGTTATAATGATGGAAGAAATTTTTTTTATGATTTTCATAATTTTTTTTATTTTAAATGATACATATTTTAATTATGTTCTTACCTTCCATGCACTTAAAAATGATAACGCCTTTCTTGCGTACGTATAAACTATCACCTCAAAGAACCGATCTGAATTGTTTTTATTCACCACATTACTTATCTAATATATATAAGTATATTCAAATGACTATTATTATGTTAATAATATTATGATAATTCTTGGTAGGATAAAATAATAATTACATTATTTCAATAATGATCAATGAAAAATGAAAAATTTACTCATGCTTACGTATGGCCTACCATCTCCATGATTATAAATTTATTCATTTTTTATAACAATAATTAATGGTTTGATTTTAAAAGATTGAATACTTTATAAATTTTTTGATTATTTCATGAATAATATTCTAGATATTATGGTGTTATGACTACATGGACAATTTACATCATAATAATTTTATTTTTGAATCCAGTACCAAATATCGAAAAAACTTATAATATGAACATAAATAATTGTGTAAGTTTAATAAAATAGTAATATGTGATAAAAAAGGAATAATAAAATTGAAAAAGTTTCTCAATCTTATATAAATTAACCCAGGTTTATTATTCAAGAGTATTAATATTGTACATGATAAGTCAGACTCAAGGTATGGGAATTCATCTCAATCCCATTTCATTGAGGCATATTTTGATGTTATAAACCTCCATCATTTTATATAGTGTATAATCCACGAATATGAAATTTAATTTCACTAAATAGTTTTGAAAAGGAATATTTTCATACAATGTTTTTTACTAAATGTTAAAAAGAATGTATTTTTAATGTCTACGGCGGCAATGAATTTTCTACAACTCTGAACTTTATTTAATATATTTCTTTATATATATGAAATAATATTTTTAAAAGTAAAATGTATACCATATTCCATATTCATGTATTTTGGTATATAAAATGGTTTTTATAATGGATTTATTATGTAAAAATCTTTAAATGATAACTTGTAATGGAAATGTTGAAATGTTCTTCTTCCTTTATGCTTATTAATGTATTATGATAATGATATGGTTTTGTGGAATTTATTATGGTTATAGGTGGTTATATGATAATCCAAGGGTGGGATATCCTTTGATAGCTCTCCCATGCATTGGGTTATGTGTTAAAGTTAAATTTTAATGTTTCTCCAAATAGATTTAGGGAATATATTATGATGGGTATTCTAAATGTAACTATTAAGGTTACTCCCTATGTAGCTATGAAAGCTAACATATAATTATAATATAGATGCCAGACATTTACTTTTTGATTTATGATTTATAAGTAGTATTTCAAGAATTTAATCATTTCATGAGATATGTTAAATAACTTATTTTTTATGGGTCAAAATTATAGTTTTGTGAAAATGTTTTAATGAGTTTAAAATAGTCATGGACTAATAGTTTTATTTGATATTTTGTATCCCTTACAGTGCTTTTTGTGATCATCCCATGTTTTTGAAATATTGACCAAAGGGTATAAGCATGGGTAATTGAATTGAATAAGTCAAGATAAATGTTATGAATATTTATACCAAGAAAAAATCATGTTTTAAATATTTTAATCTTGTGAATAATGGATATTGAGTAAAAGTTTCTAGTTGTAATATTTTACATGTAGTATAACTATTATGGCCTAATTATTTAAAACTCTAAACTTGAAAATATCCTCAATGTGAATTGTTGTTATATCTGAAGATTATGTAATGTTTATGGTTGGGTCCTTATAGTAATTGTACCTAGGGAGATTCATCCCTTTATTTCCAAATCATATGACTCTATTCCATAGTGATATCTAAAGGAAAACCATATCCCAAAACCAAACTCCAAGTACCTTCGATGACTGGAACATATCTCTTATTTTTTCTCTAACTAGCCTTTATATATTTTTGGATGTAATGAACCTTTTCTGTCATATATTTAAAAAAATATAGATGAATAAATATCCACTCACCATATTCATCCAGAAATTTGAAGTTTTACATCACTTTCCATATAGTGACTCATATATTTCCATTTGAATAATCACGTGGAAGCTATTTTTGTATGATAACTCTAATAATGGGAGGTATTGTTCCCATCAACCATTAAATTCCACTGTGCATGTTATCATCATGTCCTTAAGTTGTTTAAAAGTCCTTTTATATGGGTAATAAAGTTTTTGGTGATAGTCCATACTGAAATTCAATTTACTATTCAAGGAATGTTTAATACATGGACATGATTTAGTGTTGAGTCAATAAGGTTTCTTTATTAATTTTCCAATAATCCATTTTTTGAAAATCACAAACTAGTTATCTTAATGAAAATTTATTTTTTACTAATATTTATTCTCATAAAGATAATTTACATTCTCTTTGGAAAATTTCCCTTCTCTATGGAAATTTTTATCCTTACCTTTGTTTTCATTATTCATTTTTTAGTCTCTCTAAATATAACTCATTTTAATCCTAACTGTGAAAATTTGGATTCACATTTAACACCATAGAATCATATAAATCCTTGGTTATAGAGTTTTCTATTTTCAGGATTTGAATTCTCTAAAATACAGAATCTGAATTCTTTGAAATTCAGGTTCCGAATTCTCTAAAATTCAGGATCCGAATTCTCTAAAATTCGTGTTCTGAATTCTCTAAAATTTAGACTCTGAATTCTCAAAAAATCAGACTGTGAATTCTCTAAAATTAAAACTTTTAATTATCTGAATTTTAAACTCATAATCCCTTAGAATTCCATCTCTGAATTTTACAGAATTTAGACTCCCAATTCCTCAGAATTCAGAATCTGAATTTTTTAAAATCTACACATGAATTATTAAGAATTCAGAATCCAAATTCAATGGAATTTAGACTCCCAAATCTATATAATTGAGGTACTGAATTCATTGAAAAACGGAATCCTAATATCCATTATTTATAGTCTTTTGATGTTTTTTTGGTTAGACTCTGAACATTATTTTTCCTTATACTCTGAAAAGTAGATTTAGTTTAGAAACCTTATATTTATTACACTTATCGTAGTAATGAAATGATTTCATACAATTTTTATCTAACTAACCTTTTTGTGAGTGACATGTGTACATGTCCCTCCGATATTCCTGAAAAAATATGACCGTTGGAGGAGGGAGATGATCGTTGGATAAGTGGCTATAAATTAGAGCTCATTTGAATGAGCCCAACATTTATTGATCACTATAGATATTACATATTGTGGACGTGATTTCTAGAGATATAGAGACTCTCGTGACTTTTTCATACATAACATATTATTAAGATTCCTTTATGAGAGTATAATTGTTGTCAGGATCAATTGATGGATTTTGGGGATAATATGACATAGGTGCTGACTACCTTAATGTTTGAGGACTTACGGGGATAAGAAGATAGAGGTGCCAACTACCTTCTAGTTTTTGAACTTCCGGGGATAGAAATACAGAATCCAATATTCCTTTTGAGGGATTACCCTAGTGTGGGTAAGACGGACTTTCATGAAAGTATAAATCAAAGGACCTTTATCCATGGTTGTTGGTTACCCTGCTCTTTGGGTAAAAATATTTCACACTATTTACTTGTTTTATTTCATGTTTATTTCTATTGTATTCTGATAAATGAATAAAGTATAACCTTATTGTACTTTCTTGTACATCTGTATGCTCTAATAAGTAATATTATATATGCTTTAGGGTAGAATATTTTCCTTTTAAGGTTACTTATGTTTCATTTCCAAAACCATATTTTTGGAACTGAGTATATCTGTTTGGTATAACTAAAAGAGTTCATGTGAATTTACATTGTTTATCATTGTTAAACATAATTTTCCTTATGTTTATAATTGAATGTTTTTAAACATAAAATTCACCCCCACCCCCCTCTTGTAATTGAGAATATACATCATTATTTTAATCCAACAATTGGTATTAGAGGAGGTCTCTGAAACACTTACATTCACATATAAGTTTTCCTATTAAAGTTTTCATTGTTCTAAATTTTTTTCCTTTCATAGGGATTTTTCCCTTTTTTACAATAATTTTCTATTAACTAGTTTTTTGTGGGAAGATATTTTCTTCTAGAATGGCAGGAATAAATTTCAGTTTGATTGACAATATAAATCCTACTAGACCGCCTATAATTGATGGGAATGATTATGAGTACTGGAGTGAGTTTATGATGTATTTTATAATTAATACTGGAGTGGAAAATTTTGTTCTGCATACTGGATATTACAAGATTCTTGATAAGGAAGTCAGAAACATCAGTAATCAAGAAAAATTTGAATATCATATAAACTACAAAGTGCGTCATACTTTTTTGTGTTCCATGTCCAGAAATATATATATTCAGGTTTCTTCTTGTGAAGCTACAAATTTTATCTGGAAGAAATTGGATGTTACACATTTTGGTACATCCAATGTGATTGAGACTAGAAGAGCTATTCTTAGAGCAGAATATCAGGGATTTATATTTTCTTATGAAAAACCAGTTTGCAAGGTGAAACATAGGTTTATGACAATTGTTAACAGTTTAAAATCCATGGGTGAGAAAGGTTTAGATGATGAAGCTCCTGTTGAAAATATTACAAATATCATGGCTAATGAGCGGGAATCTAAGAGAACAACTATTGATGAGAATTGAAAAGTATCTCAAATTACTCTTGACGAGCTTTTTGTAACTCTTTTTCAACATGATACAAGGATGAAAATAGATGCTTATATGAATGAGAATAAAAATGGAAATGGAAGTGTAGCCTTTACAACTATTAAATCCATGACTCTTTAAAGTGTTACAAGATCCAAATCAAAAAAAAATCACTATGTTATCTGAAACTAGTGAAAGTGAACATTCTAAAAATGAGCTAGCTAATCATGATCAAAGGATGAACAAGATATTTTGAAAGAATAAATTTCAGTATATATATAAGAAAAAATTATGTAATGATAAGAAATATTTGGATGTTACTTCTTAAGAATTCAAAAGAGCAGGGCATATCGGGGCGGATTGTCTTATACTTAATAAAAATGATAGAAATTAAAAGCATTCTGAGAGGAATATAAATATGTATTACATTGATAAATCTAAGAATGTTTTGAAAGGTAATGACACCTAGAGTTCTAGTGGTGGAGACTCTTTTAATGAATCCTCAGGGTATGAATCTTCTGGTCATAAAAATCATGGTCTACTAACCAGATTACCCATTGAAAATAATTGTCTAATGGACAAGGTACACAATATTGAATATATCACTAATGTATCTTTGAATGTGTAATTATACTAATGATAAATATTATGAGTCTTTTGATGAATAATCTTCTTCTGATGAAGATAATACAATACCTTCTTTTGAATATGTGTATAGGTTTTCCAAACTTCTTGAGAATGAAAATTCTAATGTCATGAAAAAACATGATAAGGACAATTATTGAATTTCTATTATAACTAAAGAAGTATCATATCCTTCTAAAGTTCTTAATAAGAAAACTATTAATTTTGAAATTATTTACAAAAACCTTAAAAATGTTAATTCTGATAAGGAAAAACACTATAAGGATCTTCAAAATGTAATTTCTAATAAAAATAATTTAGAGACTAACTGTAGTTCTAAAACCAATTTTTTTTACAATAAATACATGGTTATAAAACTAAATTCAGAAATATTTTCCTTGAGGAAGTTTTTGTCAAAATTTACTTCTTGTAAGGAAAAATTTGACAATATGTATTCCCAAATGCGTTCATTAAGCAATATGTTTGGATTTGGTTATACTCATTTGAAATTGATTTTTAGTAATAACTATTTTTTTCTTCAATGTTCTCCATTCTGCAATAAATTTCAGTGTGGTGGACATTGGGTTGAAAATTGTTCTTTAAAAAAACTCAATATTTAGGTTTTAATAATGATTATTTCTTTATGAAAATGTGGATACCTAAAATCTTTCTTTCTGTAATTTTTAGAACCAAGAATGTCTGGATTCAGAAAGTCTAACACTCTTATTTGTAGGAAAATAAAGAAAGTAACAATATAAATACATAGTACATGGATAGTGGATGTTATTGGCATATGAATGGTAACAAAAACTTCTTTGAAAATATTATAAAAATGAAAGGAGGAAAATTAAACTCCAGAGATAATGCTCAGGAGGAAATTTTTGATATAGGTAACATTATTCATCTTGGAAAAACATTTTTTTCAAAGGATTTATTAGTTAAAGGTCTTAAGAAAAACCTCATTAGCATAATTCAATTATGTGATGATGGTTACCATATGAATTTTAGGAATGATAAATGGTTTGTACAGAATTCCAAGACTGTGTTTATTCGTTCTACCCATAGGCAAGAGAATATATAAACACTAAACATATAAGACCTTAGGAGCCAAGATCGACCTTTCCATAGTGTAATGGAAGATCAATCATGGTTATGGCATATAAGGTCAGGACACTTCGTCCTTAGAAACCTAGGTAAACTCTCAATGAAAAGAATTTTTAAGGATCTACTAGAACTTGTATATGATTCATCAAATGTTTGTGATCCTTGTTAATAAGGAAATCAACATAAATCAATTTTTAAATCAATCATTGGAGTATCTACTTATAATGCATTACAGTTAGTGCATATTGATCTTTTCAGTCCAACACAAACTATATGTATTAGAGGAAAATATTATGTATTTTTCTTAGTTGATGATTACACTAGATTTACATGGGCCTATTTTGTAATAATGTAATATGAATCTTTTTCTTATTTAAATATTTTTAGAGCCCAAGTCATAAAAGATAAAAACCTTCCATTGAAAACAATTCGTAGTGATCATGGAGGAGAATTTCAAAATTATGATTTTGAAACATTTTGTAGTAAAAAATGCGTTCTTCATAATTTTTCAGCACCAAGAACTCCTCAAAAAATGGTTTTTTTGAAATAAGAAATTGAATTCTTGAAGAGATAACTAAAACCATGTTGAGTGAATATTCAACACATAAACACTTTGTGGATGAAGCTGTATGTACTACTTGTTATATTATAAATTGAGTTTTGATTAGACCTTTTCCTAATAAAACCCCTTATGATTTACAGAATGGTATAAAACCTATACTTTCCTACTTCAAGGTATTTGGTTGAAAATTATTCATTATGAATACTAATGATAATTTACATAAACTTTCACCCAAATATGATGAAGGAATTCTACTAGGCTACTCCACAACATTTAAGTCTTATAGAGTTTTTAATAAAAATAATTTTACTATTGAAAAAATAGTGCATGTTAAATTTGATGAAACTAATCCTTTTGTTTTTAAAAAACCTCAACGTACATCCTCAGATGTATTTTCAAAAACTAATTTTCATCCCTTGATAGAATATCCTTCGAATAAGTAAAATTATGAAGAAAATATTTCTAAATCATTTACCCGAGAAGATTTCCTACCATATGTTGATGAACAGGATTTAAAATCCCAAATTAGTTTTTTCTTAAGAATCATCCTTTTGATAGTATCATTGGTGATTTACATCAACCTATGAGGACTATAAGTTACTTAAGAAATGAAGTAGAACATGTAAAGACCCGAAAATTTCGAGGAATTTTTTTTAAAATACTTTCGAATATTATGAGTCTGTGGCTTCTTACGGCGTTTGATTCTGAGGCCGAGTGTTCCCGGAATCAATTTTCAAAGTTTAGCTTGGGTATGTTTAATGAATGAATGAGCGGGTTTTTCTAACTTTTGAACCGGTGATCGGAATTAAAATTTGAGGGCACCGATGAACTTGCAGCTCCAGTAATTGCTTAAGGGGACACTTACCGTAGTTGCATTCGAAAAAGAGGAGAAAATAATTTTTGGGGGTTTGTTTAAGAAATAAAAAAAATTCAAAACAATTTTTATTTCTAAGGAGGTTATTCCCTCCCATGGGTATTTATGGTTGGGGTCCACAGCCACTTAATTTCCCAAGTGAGGAGGTTAGAGAGGTGGGGCCCACATGAGCCCCACCATTTAATTTCCTCTGACCTCATTTATTCCCCTACTATTTCCTTTGACTTTCCCCCCATTAATACCCCTTGTTTAATTCTTTGGTAACTCCACATTTTGATTATGTGGAGCCTTCCTACCTCCCTCATCCATTTAAATGTTCCACCCAATTAATTTATGTCAGCGTAAATTAATTTGGCACCACGTCGAAATTAATAAGAATTGCATGGCAATATTATTAATTTGTGAGACACCTTAATCTTTTGGGCATTGGAAAAACACTTTTGAGCAAGACTCTGGAATGAATTAAAAAGGAAGAAAACCTTTCTTCAACGAAGAACGACGAAGAATTCCGATTCCTCGAAGAACAATGACGCACCACAAATCCTCTTCCCTGCGACAAGAAATGAGATGTCGCTTCCTCCTTGGCGCGCCTCGACGATGCCTATGATCCTCTTCTTTGTGACGCCAACGATCGTCTTAGTTGTTGAGGTAGGGGAATTTGTATATTCTTTCTTATGAGAATTATACCCTCGTGCTTGGTAATTATTTTTTTTGGGCGATCTTTGCACCTCTAACGTGGTGGGTGCGGGTTAACAAACAAGACCGAACCCACCACTACATTGTTTATGAGGTGCGTAACAATTAGAGATGACGAAGTGGGAACGTAAGGGCGATTGGAGGGCTTCACAGTGATTTATGGGTCCTGAGATGACTGTAGGTGCAGACGGAAGTGGAAAAAAACCACCGGAATGAATCTGGTGGCCTACAGAAGCCACCGGCGGCACGGTGCACCGGCACGGCGGCGCTGGTTGCCGGAGGCAACGGTCGGCACCGGTCGTCCTCCTGGAGGTGGTGGTGCCTCGGTGCGGCATCGGCAGAAGCCCTCTGTGGCTGAAGTCGCGGCGGCAAAGGACAGATCCCGCGACCACGCGGGTTCTGGGTGTCTGCGGAACGTAAAGGGGGAACCGGGTCACCCCTGGTCGGCTCGCTGGCCAAGCCAGTGCACCCCCTCGGCCGGGCCGGGGCGGGTCGTGCGGACTGGGCCGCACCACACCACGCCGGGCCGGGCCGGACCCGGAACTGGGACGGGTCGCACCGGTTCGGGCCGACCCAGGGGGGTTGGGCCGGGTCGGACTGGGCCCAGACCCCCCACTTCGGACCGTTTTCGATCTTTTTCCCATAACATGAGCTACAAGCCTCTGATCGATGCACCGTCAGTTGTGTAGGAATACTGGGATCAAGAAGGTAGTTTTGGTATATTACACTCATGGTTTTAGAAAATTTTGGGTACGGAGGGGTTTGTTCGAACCTGAAACCAACCGGGCCCTTAGAGCGGAAACGTGTATATCTTAAGGACCGGACATCTGATTGGCGTGCCTTCAATTGCGTTGGGATCCTTTTGTTTAGATGGTCCTTTTGGATTACTCTGATTTATATTTTGATTCAATTGGAGTACACTCAAGTTTGGATTTAGCTTAAAACCAACAGGGCCCCTAGGACGGAAAATCCAATAACTCTCAGACCAGGCGTCCGATTGACGCACGGTCTATCGCATTGGGTTTCTTTCGACGAGACAGAACTTTGCGATAAATCAACTCTAGAAATCTTTATAATTGATGTACCATCTCTCATTTTCTCAAGGAGAAGACCATACCGGAATCGAGCATGCTGTGTGCAGGAACCCTAGAGTTGGCTGCGACTGCGACGATGACGACTGCACTTGGATCCTCCGTGGGATCAGCAGTGAGGTCGACTGTACATGGATCCTCCATGGGTTCAGAAGAGATGAAGACCATACAAGAATCCTCCATGGGTTCGATAGCGATTACTACGGCTGTTGTATCCAATGTGGGTCTGACAGTATTCAACTCTGTACTTGTATCCTGTGTGGGTCCGACAGAGTAGCTGGTCTTGTATCCTTTGTGGGTCTGACAGCTTAGCTGGCCTTATATCCTATGTTGGTCTGACATCTTAGATGAATCAGTGGCTACATCTGATCATCTCCATCACCTTAATAAGTGTATACCTATGTGAGCGGAGTCTTGATTGTCAATCATTATCATTAATGTAGTTGACTTGCTTTCCTGTGTGGATTGGGTTGTGCTTTCCTCTGTGGACTGGGTTGTGTTTTCCTGTGTGGACTGGGTTGTGCTGGGGTTTAGGAGTTAGAGATGAACTGTAACTGATGAATTAGGTATATTTATGGGCATATACCTAAGTGGGGTTGTTCGATACTTCGTGATTGTATATTTTCTTTGTCGTTTATCCTTCCTAGATTCTCAGAGTCCTTTGGGGGTCTCGGGATCCCTACTAAGTATCGTATACTCACCCCTGCATGGGAAATTACCATACTACGTTGTGTTGGATTTAGACGACGGACAACACTGATCGAGGTGGAGTCTTGTGGAGCTGGACAGTACCTAGAGGTGGACCACTTGGCGGGACGTACACGGAGCGGGCAGCCGGACCCAAGGAGCTGAGGAGACTATCTGTACCCACCCTTTAGTTGGGATTTCCGGAGGATGACTCGGTGTGGTTGTTTTACTTACTGCCATTGCACTTTCCTTTCAGTTTTACTGTACTATCAGTTGGGTTTGTATACTGGCCCATTTACTTTTCAGCACTTACTTGTACCCAGTTTTACATAGTGCTTACTTCACTTGCGTACTCTGTTTTGTAAGTTACTTCATGAAGGCAATGCCTTCCCTTCTTTTGGGATTTACACCTTTGGTGCTAGTCGCCATCCCCTGGCCAATGGAAGGTGGGCTTGGGGTAGTCACGACACGGGCCCCGAGGACGGGACGTGACAAATTGGTATCAGAGGAGTCAGTTCTACCACTGAACTCAGGACTCTGATAATTTCTTCCCTATGAAGTAATAATGTTTTTAGTAATGAGTGTGGTTATCAGTCTAGGGAGTCCAGTGTTGGTGCGGAAGCCGACGTATCCATACACCAACACCCTGACTTCTGATTTTCGACTAAGTGCACGAAAACATTGATCGTATGTGTGTTTTAAAAGTTTTCTTTGTGATTAATTTCGGTCATCTCACCAGGTATACTGTATTAACCATGGCGCACCTGTTTCTTTTCAAGATGGACCCATGACGGCAGCCGGCTAGGGTTACGAGCTTTGTGCGAGATGGCATCCCACTGAGCGACGAGGCCTTTGTGCAGGGCCCCATTACAGGAGAGGCACAGGCGCTACCTTTACCCGCCGAGCCACCGATGCTACCAGCCCCAGTGGCGGAGAGTGCATTCCACCTGAGAGCATTGCATGAGTTTCAGAGACAGAGGCCACCCAGGTTTCATAGAGAGACAAATCCTGAGGCCACTGAGGATTGGCTGGAGGCTGCCTTTAGATTCTTCAGGTTGGTAGGGACACCAGCAGACCTCATAGTGATCTTTGTCGTGAGTCTCCAGCACGTGGCAGTAGGTAGATGGTGGAGCCTGATGCTCTTGGTGAACGACGAGGCATCTCTACTTTGGAAGGAGTTCGAGAACCTCTTCTTCTCGGAGTATGATCCATCCACCCTCTGTGCGGTGTGCATCTAGTATTTACTACAGCTGCGGCAGGGCAACATGTCAGTAGCCTAGTACTCAGCGAGATTTAGCGACCTCCCGCGCTACTCCACGGACATGGTATGGGACCCATTCATCCGGGCCCAGACCTTTGTGCAGGGAATGAGGCCTGAGATCAGAGCTTCGACGATTCCTCTCAGCATCCCGACACAGGCGGGGGTGCTGGAGAGAGCCCTATTAGTGGAGAGCTTTCTCGCCGAGCATCCATCAGCAGCGAGACCCACCGCAGGATGGCACGGAGTGGAGTCTTCTGAAGCCGGTAGTCGACATATGATGGAGGGGTCCATGCGGACTAGGCCGTCTGGTGGGCGATCTCAGGAAAAGGTTTTGGCTGTGCGGGGCACACAGCATAGAGCCATCCTTACGAGGAGCATACAGTGTTATACATGCGGCGGTCAGGGACACATGGCACATGACTGCCCGACCCGCCATGCAGACGAGCAGCAGACAGTGGAGGGACCTCCCAGGAAGAGGCAGAGGTTGGATTATGGTGGGCCGCAGAGAGTAGGCTAAAGAGGCAGAGGAGTTGGCTAAGCAGTAGTTGGTGGACGACGCTTCGAGACGCTACCACAACCACCCCCAGGAGGTCTACCCTGACCATAGGTAGCTGGTGGGAAGAGTTAGGCTCAGATCCAGGAAGTGGAGGCTTACGACCACGACGCACATGAGATGATTCAAGGTATTATCTGTGTCCACTCCACCCCTGTTGAAGTTCTTATAGACACAGGTGCGAGTCATTATTTTATTTCCACTTCCCTTGTTCAGAGCTCGGTGATTCCGACAGAGCCGTTGGCTCGATCCATGTGGCTAGAGACTCCTACGGGAGAATACTCGACGATTACGCAATGGTTCCGGCAGTGTGAGATTATTCTAGGAGGTGAGAGCATCGGTTGGGATCTTCTTGTAGTGGCTTTGAGGCCTTACAATATCATCTTAGGTATGGACTAGTTATCTACAGTCCATGCTCAGGTTGACTATATTAGGTGCAAGGTGCGATGTGTCTGCATGGATGGGACCAGGTTCACCTTCACCAGTGAGAAGGGATCCTTTGTAGCGAAGGATGGACTCACGCAGAGGAGAGGGCAGCTGATCACACATCAGTTGGATAGTCTCATCCTCATATCAGTTGACTTGCAGAGTCTGAGTTTTCTTATAGTGGTGGATCAGTATGCGGACATTTTTCCTGATGATGTTCCAGGACTACCTCCTCATAGGGAGGTAGTTTTCTATATATACTTGTACCCTGGGACATCACTGATATCCACTCCAGCATATCGGATGGCTCCCGCCGATCTTTGAGAGTTGAGGGTACAGCTAGAGGACATAGAGGGGAAATGTTTCATCTGACCTAGTGTTTCACCCTGGGCTTCTCCGGTCCTAATCACCAAGAAGGCGGATGGGGGCTTGCGACTATGTGTCGATTATCATCGCATGAACCAGGTGATCGTGAGGAACAAGTATCTGCTTCCGAGGATTGACGACCTCTTTGATCAGATCAAGGGAGCATGTTGGTTCTCGAAGATAGACCTCAGGTCAGGCTATTATCAGCTCCGAGTTCGGGGCGAGGATGTGCAGAAGACAGACTTCCGGTGTCGGTATGGGCACTATGAGTTCTTGGTCATGCCCTTCAGTGTGACCAACTCTCCAGAAGTGTTCATGAGTCTCATGAATAGGATCTTCCATCCCTACCTTGATCATTTTGTCATGGTCTTCATTGAAGACATACTGATTTACTCAATGACCGACGAGGAGCCCGCCTACCACATACGGGTTGTACTGGATACACTCAGAGAGCACCAGCTTTATGGTAAGCTCTCGAAATACGAGTTCTGGCTCTGAGAGGTTCACTTCTTGGGCCACGTAATCTTAGAGGTGGGAGTTGCACTAGATCCCATGAAGGTTGAGGTGGTACTTGCTTGGGAGCCGCCCAGGAGCCTGGCGGAGGTGCAATGTTTCCTAGGTCTGGCTGGGTACTATCGGAGATTTGTGCTAGACTTCTCCAAAGTTGCAGCACTACTTACAGCATTGAGGAAGAAGGGAAAACCCTTCGTGTGGTCAGACAGATGTCAGCAGAGCTTCCAGGAGCTGATGTCGAGATTGACCAGTGCACCCAACTTAAGGCTATCGGAGGAGTGAGTAGGGTACGTAGTGTACTGTGATGCATCAGGGAGCAGACTCGGGTGTTTCCTGGTGCAGGAGTGAGCAATGATCGCTTAAGGTTCACGGAAGTTGAGGCAGCATGAGCAGAACTACGCCACCCATGACCTGGAGTTAGCGATAGTGGTCTTCGCCCTGAATATGTGGTGGCACTATCTGATGGGTGAGCACTTTACAGTCTACTCTGACCACCAGAGTCTCAGGTACATTTTCTCTTAGAAGGACATGAACCTGAGACAGTGGTGATGGCTCGAGTTCCTACAGGATTATGTCTTTGAGATTTTCTATACTCCTGGGAAGGGGAACATTGTGGCTGAAGATCTGAGCAGTAGATCGGGCATTCAGCTACTCAGTGAGGCGAAGGCGCAGTTATCCGTTTTGCAGATATACTTTGTGGATAGATATGGGGCAGCCTATCTTCAGTCCCTCACAGTCACTCTTCCACTAATTTAGCGGGTCAGAGAGGCACAACATGGGGACATTGACTGTGAGGCGCGACGTGCTCAGATATCCTCAGGGCTGGCACCCGATGGATTTTCTGAAGGTGGGGAGCACATCATCCTCTTACGGGGATGTACCATGGTACCAGTTGCACTGTAGGAGGAGGTAATGAGGGAGTTAAGCACTTCCCCTCTAGAGGAACATCCTGGAGTAGCGAAGATGTATCAGGACCTCAGACGACAGTACTGGTGGCCAGGTATGAAGAAGGTTGTGGTAGAGTTCGTTTCTCGATGCCTCACTTGTCAGTAGGTGAAGGTAGAGCACCAGGTACCAGCAGGCTTGGAATATCCCTTAGAGTTCCCGAAGTGGGCGTGGGATGGGATATCCATGGATTTCGTGACAGGGCATCCACGTACATCCAGAGGACACGACGCCATCTGGGTGATCATAGAATGACTCACCAAGTCTGACCACTTCCTACCGATCAGAGATCAGGGCTCAGTAGAGAGCTTGGCATGCCTCTACGTTTAGGAGATCGTACAGCTTCATGGTGTCCCATCATCTATCGTCTCCGATTGAGATGCTCTCTTTACTTCCCGGCTTTAAAAAGGGTTACCGGAGGCTTTCGGGATGCATCTACGCCTGAGCATTGCCTTTCACCCGTAGACGGATGGCCAGACAGTGAGGGCCATTCAGACACTCGGGGACATGATCCGTGCATGTGTCCTTGACTTTGGTCGCAGCTGGGGGGATCACCTACCCTTGGTGGAGTTTGCGTACTACAACATCTACCACTCCACCATCGGGATGGAACCGTACGAGGCATTGTACGACCGACCTTGCAAATGACCTCTATACTGCACTGACCCTGGGGAGTCAGCACTCGTAGGACTAGAGATGGTTCAGGCTACGACAGAGAAGGTGCGGATCATCCAGGAGTGGATGAGGATTGCACAGAGCAGACATAAGTCCTATGCTGATAGGAGGAGGAGACCACTGGAGTTTGAGGATGGCGACCACATTTTCCTACGGGTCTCACATCAACGTGGGATTCAAAGATTTGCTCGGGGTGGCATGTTACCTCCACGCTTCATCGGGCCTTTTTAGGTCCTCATCTTTAAGGCCTCGGCCTTAAACCTTACTTAATATTGAATTAAATGAATAATTCACATTGAGGATCTTTTCAGGTTTAGAGTTTTATAAAATTAGAACATAACTATTACATCTCAAAAGATTACAAAGCAGACACTTCTACTAAGTTTCCATAATAAAAAAATTCAAAAAAAGAAACATGTATAGTTCCATGTTTTATATAGCATGACATTCCCTTGATCCCATCCTTGGCCTTATTCCACATTAAGTCATGTGAAAAACATTTCAAAAAAACTTGGGGTGAGCATAAAAAGCTCAGTAAGGGATACACAAAGAATGAAAACTGTTATTTTTTCAAACATCAAGTAAACCATGTATACTCTATCAAAGTAATACCTTCACCTTCATGAAGTAGTAAAAACTCTTCATTGAATAAAGTATTATTACTTACCTTTTTGTAACCAAAGGATTACCATAAAACCCATATAATGAAAACATAACATATATAAAGGTTACTTGGGACATAAACATACTTAAGTGGAATAACCATATGGTCGACTTCCACACATATCACTTAATGGAATAGCCATACGGCCAATTTCCATACATACTTAATGGAATAGCCATATGGCCGACTTCCATACCCAATGCATTGGAGGTTATAACGTAACCACCCGTCCTGGTATTCACGGCACCACCCGTCATATGGTTTATAATGTAACCACCCATTAAAATGTCCATGTACCAATATAAAATCATAAAACATAAAAGCAATATAAAGGAATGATAACATTTCCACATTTAAATCACAATATATCATAAATATATTAAAATAATAGAATCCTTTATCGAAACCATTTTCAATACCAAAATACATAAAAGAGTATATGGTATTTATTTTATTTTAAAAACATTACGGCTTGTTGAGGAAGCCAAAGACCAAATAATACTCGCGGCGGCGGAAAAGGTCGTTGTCACCGCGTACGTTAAAAGAAACATTCCTTTTTGTCATTTTGTAAAGAGCTTCATAGAAAAACATTCCTTTTGTATAAAAGTAAATGTCAAAGGGGTTTATACACCGTTACAAAAGAAAGTTGTGTATAAAATGAAATATGCCTCAATGAAAGGAGATTGAGACGAAGTCCCTTACCTCGGGTCCGACTTGACTTGATCGTTCTTTAATGTCCTGAATAATAAACATGAGTTAATTTCTACTTGCTTAAGAACATTTTTCAAGTTCATTATTACTTTTATATCACTTATTACCATGTCATGAACACTATGTAATTATTTAAGTTAATAACGGTCATTTTAACGATAATTGGTACTTGAGTCAAAAATAAACCCTTTATAATTACAAGTTGTTCATGTATCCATTAAATCCAGAATGGTATTAATGATGTAGATATCATATATGTCATATATATCCAGTACATGCATGCATTTATAATATTACATAATCATTTAGAGGTGAGAAATGAAATGCACCGTTCATGGAGACGGTAAGCCGTACGTACGCATGAACGCTACTTTCATTTCTATTTCGTATTTTATAGAATGGAATCATAATTATATAAAGGTATATTATAATTCCAGTATAATATCATATATAATATCATAGTTCCATCCTTTATACATCCCACATATGGTTTTTAACGAATCAAATCACTTTGAGGGGGCGGTAGTCCGCACTTCCTTAAATGAAGATATCACGTTCACCCATAATGGAAACCACAAATTTATGACCAAAAAGGAAAATACAGAAGATTAAGGAAAACATAAACATATTACATATCATATATAAATATAGTGACATCTTAATTTCCACCTTTTAATGTGTTAAAAGAATGTTGAACAATCATCGTTTCGGGAGGCATAAATTCACCATCCACGGAAACAGTATGTTCGTTAACAATTAGATGTAGGTGTGTGTTAGTGTAGCTCAAATACATATTATAAAAACATCCTAGTATATTGAGGATATTGGAGTTGTTACAAAAGAAAAGAATAAAAAGTGTTTAGGGGCTTGGAGAATAAAAATAAAACAAAAGGACTCAAAAGAAGACATTACCTTAAAATCGGGTAACTCCCTTTGGTTTGAGCTCAAAGGCTTCCTGGGGAAGACCTCTGCCCAAAGTTAGGCTTCAAGGAGTAAGAGAGGGAAGTGGAGAGACAAAATGGGCAGGGTTTTTCCGAGCCAAAGGCTTTCAGAGTGTGGGTAATGAGGTAGATGTGGGGGGCTTTTATAAGAGGAGAGGAGGGGCACTCTTGGAAAGTAAAGATAAGTTACTTTATTTTAAAAAGAGTTTCGGCTTAGAAAGGTCCCACATTGATATAATTCGAGGATAAGGTGATAAGTCTTCTAAATCCACTCATCCAGTTGGTTTTGGACATGTGTAGGTTTTAGATTTTACATTATCTTTCCATTTTATTTAAATCGTTAAATAATGAGGTCATCGCCGCATCATCATGATGTCATAAATAATTTAAATTATTTAATGTCTAAAAATTATAAAAAACTACTATGATGTAGGAAATATTTTTATCTTTCTAATGAATATTTATAGTCAAAAATCTGACTTTTCTAACCCCATATAAAAATTGTTTTAGTAACATAACTCATGTTTGTGTCATTTTTACTTTAACATTAAATAAAAAAGTTATTTATGTCATTTCCCAACCAAAGTGGCTCCATGGGGTCCCCAAGTTTAACCATGGCTTGTCTTGGTCGGCCATGACACAACAAATTAGGGTAGGACATGTTTCAAGCTCATCTCATTTTATTAAAGCATTATTTTTACCTTAAACTACACTAATTACCTCTAATCGCGATTAAGAACATAAAAGTTACTATTCACCAAAAAATTATTTTAATCTCATTGAACCACATTTTACTTCTTAATGACAACCATGTATGTCGGATTTTTGAAATTCAAAACACAATGATGGAAAAATTTCATTTAAACGGAAAAATCAGTTTTTATAAGTACCACTTAGTGGTTTCACTATTCATCAAAAATTGATGTTTTTCAGAAAATTACCAAAAAATCTCCCTAAGCTATATTTGATATTCCGAATTCAAAAATAAAGTCTATTTTAAAAAATTCAAAACATATAAGTCAGATTAATTAATTTAATAATTAATTCCCGCTATCATGACAAATAGCGTGTTTTTATGAAACAATAAGTATCAAAATATTGACACCAGTTTAAGTCTAATTTCAAAGTGAAATTGATTCCAATGACCACCATTGGATTAAATGGTAAAAATATATTCTAATTTCACTTCAAAACCAATTCAAAAGATAATCTAATCATATAAATAAATTATATTAAAACGCAGTTTTGATGTAAAATGAGTATTTTTCACTATTCATTAAAAAATGAACATTGTCTGGAAAATACCAAAAATTCACACAAAGTAAATTTTGATGTCCCAATAATAAAGAATAAGTTTATTTGACAAACATAGCTTATAAAATTGTCAAAAGATAGATTTAAAAATGGTTTTCCATCAAAAGGTAGTAAAATAATCTTTTAAAAATATTAGTGTCTTCCATGCTTAAGATTGGATTTATTTTCATTTTAAGCCTCTAAAACACTATCTAATTCATTAATAGAAATAGATAAAAATATCTATTACTCATTACTTACTTGGGATGTTACATCCTTCCCCCCGTTAGAAAATTGTGTCCTCGCAATTTATATACTTATCAAATAAATGGGGGTACTTATCCCTCATTGCATTTTCAGATTCCCATGTTGCCTCTTCCATCATGTGGTTTTTCCACAAAACCTTTACCTGATTAATCAACTTATTTTGTAACACTTTCTCCCTGTGGTCAAGAATCTGGACCGGTTTTTCCTAATAAGATAGGTTCTCTTCTAGCTGAACTACCTCTGGACTCAAAACATAAGATGGATCTGGCATATACTTTCTCAACATCGAAACGTGAAAAACATTGTGTACCTGAGATAAACTCGGAGGTAAAGCCACTCGGTAAGAAACTGATCCAACTCTCTCCAGAATTTCATATGGTCCAATAAACCTTGGACTCAGCAGTCCTTTCTTACCAAATCGCATCACACTTTTACAAGGAGAAACCTTGAGAAAAACATGATCACCTACCTCGAAAGATAGATCCTTCCTCCTATTGTCCGCATAACTCTTCTGCCTGCTCTGAGCTGTTCTCATGTGCTTCGGAATCAGCTGAACTTTTTCTGCCATCTCTTCTACCAAATCTCAAAACACAATCATTATCAATGTTGAATTCAGGAAACTTACCTTTCTGAACCAGCTCTACCTTTTTCTGCAACTCACTGTCTTGCTTCTGTGCTTGCTTGATTCTATCTGATAGAGATGATCTCACTGATACCTGAAACAAAACAGAAGAACTTCCTGCACCAACAACTTCTATGCCAAAGTTCATCAAATCCTTAACCAAAGGATCACGTTCCAAACGCAACATTTCTAATTAAGCATTACTTTTTCGACTCAAAGCATCAGCCACTTTATTTGCTTTTCCTAGATGGTAATGAACTGTACAATCATAATCCTTGATTAATTCTAGCCATCTCCTTTGTCTCATGTTCAATTCCTTCTGAGTGAATATATACTTTAATCTTTTGTGATCGGTATATATTTCACACTTTACTCCATACAAATGATGCCTCCAAATTTTTAAATCAAATACAACAGCAACTAATTCCAAATCATGTGTAGGGTAATTTACCTCATGAGTTTTCATCTGTCGTCAAGCATAAGCAATTACCTAATCATTCTGCATTAGGAAGCAACCAAGTCCTTTCAATGAAGGATCACTATAGATAACAAACTCACCATTCCTGGAAGGTATTTCCATAACTGGAGCATTCACCAATCTTCTTTTCAATTCCTGAAAACGATCATCACATTATTTTTCCCAGATAAACTTAACACCCCTCCGAGTTAGCTTATTCATTGGACTAGATAACCGTGAAAAATTTCTAACAAACCTTCGGTAATAGCCTGCCAAACCAAAGAAGCTACGAATCTCAGTTACATTTGTGGGTCTTGGCCATTCTTCCACAACTATTGTTTTTGCAGGATCAACGGTTATCCCATCTTTAGAAACAATGTGACCAAGGAAAGAAATTTGTTGAAACCAAAACTCACACTTACTGAATTTCCCATACAATTTCTCTTCTTTTAAGGATTGCAAGATAACCCTTAAATGTCTTTCATGTTCTTCTTTACTTTTAAAAAAACCAAAATATCATCAATGAAAACCACCACAAACTTATCCAAGAATTCATGGAAAATTATATTCATTAAGTCCATGAATACAGCAGGTGCATTGGTTAGACCAAAAGTCATTACTACAAATTCATAATGGCCATATCTTATACGAAACGCAGTTTTCGGAACATCTGCTTCCTTTAACTTCAGCTGATGGTACCCCGATCTCAAGTCAATCTTTGAAAAATACTGAGCTCCCTAGAGCTGATCAAACAAATCATCGATATGAGGCAAAGGATATTTTTTCTTAACAGTGATGTTATTCAAGGCTCTATAATCAATGCAAAGTCTCATTGAACCATCTTTATTTATAACAAATAAAACCGGAGCACCCCATGGTGATGTGCTAGGTCGAATGAAACCTTTCTCTAATAAATCTTGCAATTTCTCCTTCAACTCTTAATGTTCAATTTGTGCCATTCGATAAGGGGGTTTTGAAATTGGCTTAGCATCAGGAACTAAGTCAACCATAAACTCAACTTCCCGATCTGGTATTATTCTAGGAAACTCATCAGGAAAAACATCAGGATACTCATTTACCACTGGCACATCATTAATCTGAACAGTTCCCTTGTTTTCAACAATGTGTGCAAGGTAACATTCATTTCCATCTTTTACAAGTTTCTCGGCCTCTTGATAAGTTATCAACAGTAAGGGTTCATTCTTGTACACAAACGGAAATTCATTCTGAAAAGAAACTTCTTTAGCTCTACAGTCAATCTTAGCATGGTAAAGAGAGAGCCAATCCATACCCAGGATAACATCAATCTCTACTAGAGGTAGAACAATAAGGTTTTCAAGTAGGTTCTTTCCACAGATAAGGATAGGAATATTCTTATAAATTCTTTTTGCCTCAATATTCCCCCCATGTGTTTTTACCAAAATTTCAGGAGTCATTTCTTGAGATGGTATTCCCATTTTACTAGAAAAGGTTTCAGAGATGAAAGAATGTGTAGACCCCGAATCAAACAACACACTGGAATAATCTGAAAAAAACAAACAAAGTACCTGATACAACTTCATTTGATGGCCCGACATCTGCTGAAGTAGTTGCAAAGGATTTCACCACCCCTTTCTGCTTGTAGTATAACTTCTTCCCATCCCTCATGCTCTTTGTTAGACAGTCGTTTGCATAGTGACCCATCTCATTGCACTTATAACATTTTACTAACTTTAAATCAAATTTGGTCTTACCTTCACCTTGATCCTTTTCAGTGCAATCACGAGCCTTATGTCCCATCTTACCACATCGGTAGTACTTTCCAGAATTTAGAAGACATTCCCCAACATGCCTTTTGCCACATTTATCACAAACTGGAAACTTAGTTTTCTTACCATCATACTTTTTTGAAGAATTCTTACCTTTCTCCTGCCACCTCGGTCTCTTCTTCTGTTGGTTGTTATAGAACACTTGATCACCGGAAAACTCCATTTCCACCTTCTCAGCACATCGAACAAGCTTTTCATAACTTTTAAACTCACGAGAAGCTAATAAACTTCGATATTTTGGCTTTAATCCTGAGTAAAAACGATTGATTTTACTATCAAGGTCTCGGATAAAATTTGGAGCATACCTTGCCAATCGAGTGAACCTTTCTTCATAGGTAGCCACAGAGTCTTCATCTTTCCTCAATTCCAAGAATTTTTTTTCCATCCTATGTTGAAAATCCTTAGGTAAATACTTCTCAAGAAACATACCTTTGAATTCATCCCAGTCGAGAGGATCAATCTCATCAGCGTCCCTGATATTTTTAACCATCGACCACCACCAATCTGCCTCACCCTCCAATTGGTAAATAGCAAGACTAACCTTTTGATTGTCTGAACACCCCATGACATCGAAAATCTTCTCCAATGCTTTAATCCACCCTTTAGCTAGCACAGGGTCAGATGATCCTCTGAATGATGGGGGATATTGCCTCATGAAATGTTCTACCACTGACATGTTCCTCTGCGGTTGATCTGGCTGATCTCGTGTATGGATACCACTACCATTTATCTCTTGAGTCAACTGCGCCATTACTGCAACAAACTGTTCAGTTCCAATTCTGACCATCTCAGGATGTTGATTCAGAATGTTATTTCCTTATGTATGCCTTCCAAGCACTGCTTCCATGTTTCCTCTGTGGAAAACCATTCTGAACAAACATGTCTTAGATGAAGAAACATGGTAATATTCAAATGCTATATCATTTCAAAAAAAATTGGATAATCATTAATAGAATTCTAACTCCTAAAGTTATCTAAACCGATCTCTGATACCAACTATAAGGCCCCAGCCTTAAACCATACTTAATCTTGAGTTATTACAAGATTACACATTGAGGATCCTTTCGAGTTTAGAGTTTTAGAGAATTAGATCATAAAACTTGCATTACATTCCACATATAAACAAAGTGGTTACATAAAGATAGTATTCTTCATTCCCATCAATGGAAACATATTTAAAATAAACATGGATTCTTTCTTGACACTTCCTTGACACTATCATCATATCATGTACCTTTCCCTTGACCTGTGAAAAACATTTCAAAAAAACTTGGGATGAGCATAAAAAGCTCAGTAAGGGATACACAAAGAATGAAAACTGTTCATTTTCCAAACATCAAGTAAACCATGTATTCTCTATCAAAGTAATACCTTCACCTTCATGAAGTAGTAAAAACTCTTCACTGAATAATGTATCATTACATACCTTTTTGTAACCAAAGGATTACCATATAACCCATATAAAGAACACATAACATATATAAAGGTAACTTGGGACATAAACATACTTAAGTGGAATAACCATACGGTCGACTTCCACACATATCACTTAATGGAATATCCATACGACCAATTTCCATACATACTTAATGGAATAGCCATACGGCCGACTTCCATACCCAATGCATTGGAGGTTATAACGTAACCACCCATCCTGGTATTCACGGCACCACCCGTCATATGGTTTATAACGTAACCACCCGTTAAAATGTCCAAGTACCAATATAAAATCATAAAACATAAAACCAATATAAAAGAATGATAACATTTCCACATTTCAATCACAATATATCATAAATATATTGACATAATAGAATCCTTTATCAAAACCATTTTCAATACCAAAATACATAAAAAAGTATATGGTATTTATTTTATTTTAAAAACATTACGTCTTTTTGAGGAAGCCAAAGACCAAATAATACTCGCGGCGGCGGAAAAGGTCATTGTCACCGCGTACGTTAAAAAAACATTCCTTTTTGTCGTTTTGTAAAATGCTTCGTAGAAAAAGATTCCTTTTGTATAAAAGTCAAAGTCAAAGGTGTTTATACACCGTTATAAAAGAAAGTTGTGTATAAAACGAAATATTCCTCAATGAAGGGAGATTGAGACGAAGTCCCTTACCTCGGGTCCGACTTGACTCGATCGTTCTTTAATGTCCTGAATAATAAACTTGAGTTAATTTCTACTTGCTTAAGAACCTTTTTCAAGTTAATTATTCCTTTTATATCACTTATTACCATGTCATTAACACTATGTAATTATTTAAGTTAATAACGGTCATTTTAACAATCATTGGTACTTGAGTCAAAAATAAACCCTTTATAATTACAAGTTGTTCATGTATAAATTAAATATAGAATGGTATTAATGATGTAGATATCATATATGTCATATATATCCAGTACATGCATGCATTTATAATATTACATAATCATTTAGAGGTAAGAAATGAAATGCACCGTTCATGGAGACGGTAAGCCGTACGTACGCATGAATGCTACTTTCATTTATATTTCGTATTTTATAGAATGGAATCATAATGATATAAAGGTATATTATTATTCCAGTATAATATCATATAAAATATCATAGTTCCATCCTTTATATGTCCCACATATGGTTTTTAACGAATCAAATCACTTTGAGGGGGCGGTAGTCCGCACTTCCTTAAATGAAGATATCGCGTTCACCCATAATGGAAACCATAAAGGTATGACCAAAAATAAAAATACAGAAGCTTAAGTAAAACATAAACATATTAAATATCATATATAAATATAGTGACATCTTAATGTCCACCTTTGAATGTGTTAAAAGAATGTTGAACAATCATCGTTTCGGGAGCCATAAATTCACCATCCACGGAAACAGTATGTTTGTTAACCATTAGATGTAGGTGTGTGTAAGTGTAGCTCAAATTCTTATTATTAAAACATCCTAGTATATTTAGGATACTGTATTCATTACAAAATAAAATAATAAAAAGAGTTTAGGGGGTTGGATAAGCAAAATAAAACAAAAGGACTCAAAAGAAGACATTACCTTAAAATCGGGTAACTCCCTTTGGTTTGAGCTCAAAGGCTTCCTTGGGAAGACTTCTGCCCAATGTGAGGCTTCAAGGAGTAATAGAGGGAATTGTAGAGACAAAATGGGCAGGGTTTGGCCGAGCCAAAGGCTTTGGGAGTGTGGGTAATGAGGTAGGGATGGGGGCCTTTTATAAGAGGAGAGGAGGGGCACTCTTGGAAAGTAAAGATAAGTTACTTTATTTTCAAAAGAGTTTCTGATTAAAAAGGTCCCTCATTGATATAATTCTAGGATAATGTGATAAGTATTCTAAATCCACTCATAAAATTGGTTTTTTCCATGTGTAGGTTTTATATTTTACATTATCTTCCCATTTTATTTAAATCGTTAAATAATGAGGTCATCGCTGCATCATCATGATGTCATAAGTAATTTACTTTATTTAATGTATAAAAATTATAAAAAAATACTATGATGTAGGAAAATTTTTTATCTTTCTAATGAATATTTATTGTCAAAAATCTGACTTGTTTATCCACATATAAAAATTGTTTTAGTAACATAACTCATGTTTGTGTCATTTTTACTTTAACATTAAATAAAAAAGTTATTTATGTCATTTCCCAACCAAAGTGGCTCCATGGGGTCCCCAAGTTGACCCATGGCTTTTCGTGGTCTTCCATGACACAACCAATGAGGGTAGGACATGTGTCAAGCTCATCTCATTTTATTAAAGAATTATTTTTACCTTAAACTACACTAATTACCTCTAATCGCGATTAAGAACTTAAAAGTTACTATTCACCAAAAAATTATTTTAATCTCATTGAACCACATTATACTTCTTAATGTCAACCATTTATGTTGGATTTTTTAAATTCAAAACACAATGATGGAAAAATTTCATTTAAACGGAAAAATCAGTTTTTATAAGTACCACTTCGTGGTTTCACTATTCATCAAAAATTGAAGTTTTTCAGAAAATTACCAAAAATTCACCCTAAGCTATATTTTATATTCAAAATTCAAAAATGAAGTCTATTTTACAAAATTAAAAACATATAAGTCACATTAATTAATTTAATAATTAATTCCCGTTGTCATGACAAATAGCGTGTTTTTATGAAACAATAAGTATCAAAATATTGACACCAGTTTAAGTCCAATTTCAAAGTGCAATTGATTCCAATGACCACCATTGGATTAAATGGTAAAAATATATTCTAATTTCACTTCAAAACCAATTCAAAAGATAATCTAATCATATAAATAAATTATATTAAAAAGTAGTTTTTATGTAAAATGAGTTTTTTCACTATTCATTAAAAAATGAACATTGTCTGAAAAATACCAAAAATTCACACAAAGTAAATTTTGATGTCCCAATCATAAAGAATAAGTTTATTCGACAAACATAGCTTATAAAATTGTCAAAAGATAGATTTAAAAATGGGTTTCCATCAAAAGGTAGTAAAACAATCTTTTAAAAATATTAGTGTATTCCATGCTTAAGATTGGATTTATTTTCATTTTAAGCCTCTAAAACACTATCTAATTCATTAATAGACACAGATAAAAATATCTATTACTCATTACTTACTTGGGATGTTACATCAGCAGGGTAGGCGAGGTTGCTTACCGCCTGGCCCTTCCACCTCAGTTGCACCGGGTGCACGAAGTCTTCCACATATCTCAACTGAGGAGATATGTGCACGACCCAATTCATATCATCGACCACAGGGAGATGGACATCGATGATGGGGAAAGTTTTTTGGAGGTCCTAGTGGAGACCGAGGATTGATAGGAGTGGGTCCTACGTGGATGGTCAATTCCTCTAGTGTGCATTCTTTGGCAGCACGGGAACCTCCCGGAGAGCACATCGAAGCGGGAGACTCAGATGCGTGCTAAATACCCTCATTTGTTCCACTAGTTTATGTTCTATCTTTACGGGGACATAAATCTCTGAGGTGGGAGTAATGTAAAGACCTGAAAATTTCAAGGAATTTTTTTTAAAAAAAATTCTTTGTATTTTTACGAGTCTGTGGCTTCTGACGGCATTTGATTCCGAGGCCCGGTGTGACCGGAATCAATTTTCAAAGTTTAGCTTGGGTACGTTCATTGAACGAACGAGCGGGTTTTTCTAACTTTTGAACCGATGCATGGAATTAAAATCTGAGGGCACCGATGAACTCGTAGAACCAGTAATTTCTTAAGGGGACACTTACCATAGTTACGTTCGTAAAAGAGGAGAAATAATTTTTGGCGGTTTGTTTAAGAAATTAATAAAAATTATCGGAACAATTTTTATTTATAAGGAGGTTATTCCCTCCCATGGGTAGTTAAGGGTGGGGCCCACAGCCACTTAATTTCCCAAGTGATGAGTTTAGAGATGTGGCGCCCACACGAGCCCCACCATTTAATTTCATCTGACCTCATTTATTCCCATGCTCTTTCCTTTGAATTTTCCACCCATTAATACCCCTTGTTTATTTCTTTGGTAACTCCACATATTGATTATGTGGAGCCTTCCTACCTCCCTCATTCATTTAAACGTGCCAACCAATTAATTTATGTCTGCATAAATTAATTTGGCACCACGTTTAAATTAATAATAATTGAATGACAATTCTATTAATTTGTGAGCCACCTTAATCTTTTGGGCGTTGGGAAAACACATTTGAGAAAGTCTGTGGAAAGAATTAAAAAGGAGATGAACCGTTCTTCAACGAAGAGTGATGAAGAACGCCGGATCCTCGAAGAATAATGATGCGCCACAAAACTTCTTCCCCGCGACAAGAAAGGAGAGGCCGCTACCTCCTCAGCGCGCCCCGACGATGCCTACGATCCTCTTCTCCGCAACGCCGTCTACCGCGATGCCGACGATCATCTTCCTTGTTGAGGTAGGTGAATTTGTATATTCTTTCTTATCAGTATTATACCCTCGTGCTTTGTAATTATTTTTGTTGGGCGATGTTTTCACCTCTAACGCGGTGGGTGCGGGTTAACGAACAATCCCGAACCCACCGTTACATTGTTCTTGATGTGCGGAACAATTGGCGACGATGAAGCGGGGACATGATGGAAATTGGAGGGCTTTTCCGTGATGTTCGGGTCTCGAGAAGACCGCAGGCATAGACGGGAGTGAAATCATACCACTGGAATGACTCTGGGGGCCCGCGGAAGTCACTGGCGACGCGGGTCGCCTGCACAGCGGCACCCCGGCGGGCCGCCGTTAGAAGCCCGCTGCGGCTGAAGCCGCGGTGGTGAAGGCCGAATCCCGTGGCCACACGGGATCCGGGGGAGACAAGATTCCAGGCGCCCCGTCCACGGAACGCAATGGGGGGACTGCATCCCCCCTGCTTGGCTCACTGGCCGAGCCAGCTCACCTCCCAGGCCGGGCCGGGGTGTGTCGCGCGGACCAGGCTGGGCCGCGCCCACCCGGGCTGGGCCGCGACCACCCTGGCCGGGTCGCACCCACCCCGGTCGGACCCATACCAGAGTTGGGTCGACCCAGTTCGGGCCGACCCTGGGGAGTTAGGCCAGGTCGGATCGGGCCCAGACCCCCCACTTCAGACCGTTTTTGGTCATTTTCCCATAACATGAGCTACGGCTCTTCGATCGACACACTGTCAGTTGAGTAGGAATAGTTGGATCGAGGCGGTCGTGTCGGTATATTACACTCGAGGTTTTAGAAAATTTTGGGTATGGCCGGGTTGGTTCGAACCTGAAACCAACCGGGCCCTTGGAGTGGAAACGTGTATATCTTAAGGACCGGACATCCGATTGATGTACCGTCAATTGAGTTGGGATCCCTTTGTTGAGATGGTCCTTTTTGAATACTCCACTTGAGTTTTGGATGCAGCTGGAGTATGGTCGGGTTGGTTTTACCATAAAAACCAAACGGGTCCCTGGGACGGAAAAGCCAATAACTCCCAGACCGGGCGTTCGGTCGATGCACCATCTGTCATGTTGGGTTTCTTTTGACGAGGTAGAACTTTTGGATAAATCAACTCTGGACTTCGTGACAGTTGATTTATCAGCTCTATTTTGCTCGAGGAACGGACCCTCCTGGAATCGAGCATGCTGTGTGTGGGATCCCTAGAGCTGGTTGTGACTGCGACGATGACGACTTCATTTGTATTCTCCGTGGGTTCGGCAGCGAGGATGACTGTACTTGGATCCTCCATGGGTTTGGCAGCAATGACGACCGTACTGAAATCCTCCGTGGGTTCGACGGTGATTACTACTATTCATGTATCCTATGTGGGTCCGGCAGTATTGACCTCCGTACTTGTATCTAGTGTGGGTCCGACAGAGTAGCTGGTCTTGTATCCTTTGTGGGTCCGACAGCTTAGCTGGTCTTGTTTCTTATGTGGGTCTGATAGCTTAGATGAATCAATGGCTACATCTGATCATCTCCATCGCCTTACGAAGTGTATACCTATGTGAGCTGAGTCTTGTTTCTCAATAATTATCATTGATGTGGTTGACTTGCTTTCCTATGTGGATTGGGTTGTGCTTTCCTGTGTGGACTGGGTTGTGTTTTCCTGTGTGGACTGGGTTGTGCATGGGTTCGGGAGTTGGAGACGAACTGTAACTGATGACTTGGGTATATGTATGGGAATATACCTAAGTGGGGTTGTTTGATACTTCTTGATTGTATCTTTTCATTGTGGTTTATCCTTGGTGGATCTTGAGAGACCTTTGGGTGTCTTGGGGTCCCTACTGAGTTTCGTATACTCACCCCTGCACTGGCCATGCCCTCACTCCCTTGTGTTGGATGCAGACGACAGATAGTACTGATCGAGGTGGAGGCTTGTGGAGCTGGACAGTACCCAGAGGTGGACCACATGGCAGGATGTACACAGAGCGGGCATCTGGACGCAAGGAGTTGAGGAGACTATTTGTACCCACCCTTCAGGTGGGATTTACGGAGGACTACATGATTTTGTTGTTTTACTTACTATAGTTGCACTTTCCTTTTAGTTGTATTGTACTTTTAGTTGGGTTTGTATACTGGCCCATTTACTTCTCAGTACTTACTTGTACCCAGTTTTACTTAGTACTTACTTCACTTGCACAATCTGTTGTGTATGTTACATCATAAAGCCAATGCCTTCCCTTCTTTTGGGATTTATGCCTTTGGTGTTAGTCACCAGCCCCTGGCCTAGGTAAGGCAGGCTTGGGGTAGTCACAGCACTGGCCCCGAGGACGGGTCGTGACATAACATCTAGCAATCCGTTCTCAATTAGAACAAAAAATCACCGACGAAGCTTTAGGTGATGATGATTGGATTAAACCCATGCATGATGAGCTAAATGGTTTTGAAATTAATAATGTCTGGATCCTGGTTGAAAGACCTAAGGAAACATCAGTTATTAGAGTAAAATGGGACTTCGGAAATAATTGTGATGAAAATGGAATCATTTTATGAAATGAGGTCTGATTAGATTCTAAAGGCTATAATTATTGAGAAGGAATAGACTATGAATGAACCTATACTCCATTAGCTAGACTAGAAACTATTTTTATTTTACAAACCTTTGCAGTATTATTAAACATTAAAATTTTTCAAATGGATGTAAAATTTTCTTTCCATAATGGATTTTTTCAAGAGTACGTTTTGGTTGAACAACCTCTAGGTTTTGAAGACACAAAACATCCTGGAAATGTTTTCAAACTTACCAAATCTTTATATGGATTTAAAAAATCTCTTAGAGCCTAGTATGATAGACATATAAGATTTATGTTACAAAACAATTATGTCAACGGAAATGCTGATCCAACCCTTTTTATAATGAAAGATGAGAAAAATGTTTTGATTATTCAAATTTATGTTGATGACATTATATTTGGATCAACTCCGGAATCTCTAACTGATTTGTTTGTGGATCTAATGAAATCTGAGTTTGAAATGAGTATGATGGGTCAGTTAGCATTTTTCCTAGGTTTTCAAAATTCTCAAAAACCATAAGGAACATATATATATATCAAGAAAAGTATATAAAATATCTTCTTAAAAATTATGGATAAAACAAAACTAAGAGTATAAGTACTCCCATTGGTACCTCAATCTCACTTGATCATGATGAAGCTGGGAAACCAGTAGATCAAACATTCGTTAGAGGTATGATTGGAAGTTTACTATACTTGATAGTTGTACGTACATATGTAATGTTTTCAGTATGGTTATGTTCTAGATATCAATACAATCCTAAGAAATCTCATTTAAAGGTAGGGAAAATAATTTTTCACTTCTTAAAGGGAAACCTGGATTTATGGAATTTTATACTTCTGGAAATGATTTTTTTAAAACGTTTTTTAATGCTGAATTTGGTGGATGTATACTGGATAGGAAAAGTACATCCAAAACATGTCCTTTATATAGAGATTCATTAGTTTCTTGGTCATGAAAAAAGAAAAATTTATTAGCACATTCCACTGCTGATTCTCAATATGTAGCAGCTCAAAGTTTCTGTGCTCAAGTGTTGTGGATGAAACACACACTCACAGAATAGGGTATGAGTTTTACCAAAACAAAAATATTGTGTGATAATACCAGCACCATTACTATAAGTAAAAACCATGCACATCACTCTCGTGAAAAACACATAAATCTTAGGCATAACTTTCTTAGAGGTCACACACAAAAAATGAGATATTATTCTTCATTTTATCATCACGCAAGATCAACTTGCTGATATTTTTACAAAATCATTATCCTTTGATAGATTTTAATAAATTAAACAAATATTAGGAATGATAACCATAAGGTAATATTCCATATAAACATTCTATTGAAACTTATCTCCTTATAGTAATAAAATCCTTTACATAGGGGGAGTACATTTGCTTGATAAGTCAAATTCATTCCCCCAAAGTCAAATTTTTTTGTAATCAATTTTTTGTAGTCAAAATTTCCCTTATCAAAATTTTTCATAATTAAAATTTTTTATAGTCAAACTTTTCATTGTTGATATCTTTTTGTATTATAAAAATATTCAATCTAAAAATAATAATTCCCTTCCATAAGAAAATTTACTGTAATTTAATGTTCTTTAAGAAGAATTTTCCTTATTACTAATAATTTTCCTAGCATTCCAGAAGCTATGTTTCCTTATATAAATTTTCGTAAAAATTTTTTACATGTTGGTATTTTCACATTGTTTAAGAAAATTTCTCAGTTTCATATTTCCTTAAATCTGAATTATTGTCTTAAAAATATAAAAATATTAGAACCTACCGAATTCTTTCTTCGGCTATCATATGAACTTTCAGATCTGATCAAGAGTGTTAACACTATTGGATCTTTTTGAGAAGATAAACCTTCACCTCAAATGCCTATATAACGACCCGCTTATGGTTTTCCCACATCGGTTATCAAGCCTTGGCATACTGAAGCTATTCTCCTCTACTTATTCTTAGTTATGAATTTTCAGGTTTCCCAATTCCGAATGTATTTGGAAGCTTCTGCTCAGAAAAAAAATCTCATCATTCAAGGAACTATCTGAATGGCATATATATAGGTAAATGTTAGTCAATCCGAAATTTTTTTCTACATATGATTATATTATCTTGAAAAATATCACGATGAATAGTTAGAAAGCTTATGTGTATCCAAACTGAAGTCACAAGATCTGGTTTATCTAGATTTTCTTATAAAATTCTTTGATTCCTTAAGATTATTCAATAAAGGAGGGAGAGAAATGTTTTTTTACGATCTATGGAAAGATCTATTCCCTTTCCTACAGTAAGTATACCAATCTAAATGGAATTATGTATTAGGGTAAAGCTGAATTCTGTACCCATAAGCTACCAGATGAATGAGGTTAGTTCTATAAGGAAAATGATATAGAGTTCCTTGGTTTGAATGAAGTAAAGACTCTGAATATTGTTCATCTCTCTATGAATTTTTAGATTCTTCAGTTATGGGTTTTGGGATTTCTCATTCTGAGAAAAGGTGATAAGGATGCCCTGAAGAAGAGTGATATTTATGTATTAGACTTTATGGTTAATTTTATAAAGATTAATCTGGTTAATTATGTCTTACTTACAACATTGAATATCAAGAATGGGTCTCTAAAATCTTAGATCATTATGTATCTTGTTTTTCTCTCAATGATTATAGTTCTTTGTCTTGAGTCATTCAAAATTCCTTGTAGCTCTAAGACAAGGAATTTCAAGGATATTATGTTGAGTGATGATACACTAAGAAGAATGAAGGTTGATTTTTCTAGTGAATCCAGATAATTCTATGATTTGTCTGAATTCAAAATAGAATCCTTATCAAAGAAACTGGAAGTGGAATAGACTTCCAAGAAGGGTGGTAAGAAGATAATTATGAAGGAATAGGAAAAAAAAGAAAAATATCCTTCTATTAAGGATACTCAATTATCACCACATAAGACAAAGAAACATAAGACTTATCTGGATGAATTGGTTTCCAAGTGGAGAGAAGACAAGAATAATAAGATGGAAGGGGAGCCTAGTTTAGGCTTCGACCCTGATGAGGAAAAAGCTTTAATGCGGAAGGCTATTGAGGATCTTGAGAAGAAAGAAAAACAAATGAATCAATAGAAGAAAATTTATGATGTTGAGATTGTTCAATCTCTTTTGAAGGCTGTTGAGAAAGCCTCTGAAAATGTTTAGGTACTAGATTCATTTTTTCAAGAATCAATATTAGTGAGTCATTGAAAGGAGATGGTGATTCAAGAAGCTGATGAAGAAGAAACAATTGTGCAAGAGAATTATTTGGAAGAATAATATGAAGAGGAAGGAAGTGATGATACCAATGATATGATATGAAAATTTGAATAATATCATCAGAAGGAGAGTCCCTCTAAAAAAAATTCTATCTGAACTTCTCAAGTTGAATCAAAAAAAAATTAGAAGGAAAAGATATTGAAGAGAAGGAAGAAGTGAATAAGACATATGATGATGAAAGCAGAAACTGTTATTTGTTTCTACCAGAAGATCTTTTGGTAGATGCCGAAAAACAAAATTCTAAGGAAGATAAGATAGTTCAACTATCAGACAGTGAACATGAATCGCTAAAGGTAGTAGGCATCATTCTGATAGCTGATAAGGAAAAACAGAAGTTGGTTGATACACTGAGGAAAGCCATGGGGGAAAATAAATATGTTGGTGGATCATCAAAGAGAAAATATGAAGAGATAGAGAAAGAATCCTCACCAACCAAAGAATCTGATTTTGAATCTTCCTCTCTTAGACATGACTTTGTAGTCCAATCATTCAAGAATCTGGTTGATACCATTCCCTTGTTTCCAAGTATAGACTCGAGATTCCAGATGCTTCAGCAATTATTTAATCATAATTCAGATCCAGTTACCATTCTTATGGATATGTTTTTCAGGCTTAAGGCCAATTTCTAATCCTTATTCATTGGACATGAAGCTCGCAAATGATCATGCAAGGAAATCACAAAGTGGTCAAAGAAAACAATCGAGGAGATGAGAATCCTTGATGATTTTCAAGAATCATTGAAGGATGCTTTTGACACTGAACATGGAAAGTTCAATGACCTTACTAAATGTTTTCAGGAGAATCTATTTTTTGAAAAAACAACTCGGAAGCAGGTAGTCAAATATCTGAATTGGAAGATTAACTAAGTTTCATTGAATTGGAAAAGGGAAAGAGATCATAGAATTGAGTTCGAAGAAAAGCGCAGTAAGCAATAAGATCTTTTGAAAGATCAATAAGAAATTTTTAAGGATCAGGAAGAAAATATCAAAGCCTTGCAGAATAAAAATGAATATCAGAATTAGTTTCTCAAGCATGTTGAAGAGGGCCAGAAGGAGATTAAGAAGTTTAAATACATCATGAAGAAGTTAATGCAGAAGGATAAAGAAGGATAATTTTTCCCAATATGATACTTTTTTTTATTATTGTCTTTGTATAAATCCTTTCAATAATAATGAAATTATGGTTGTTCTTCATATATTTTGTTTTATTGTAATAATATTGTAGGAACCCTTTTTTCTATTTCCTTTATTCCTTTTGAAAATCACAAAGGGGGAAAATGAATGATAAAAAGAATAATAAGTAAGGAAAATAATTCCATAATTAAAGGGAAGTCTATCTAAGGGGGTGTTTTATCAAAGAAGTTATTCTTTATACAGGAAAAATAAAAATATCTTTATGAAATTCAAGAATACGATCCTTAGGAATTTTAAAACCAAAGGGGGAGTTTGTCATATTCACCACGATCCATAACTAAAGGGAGATATGTTTTTCTTTTATGTTCATAAAGCAATATATATGCCCTTATTATCTTTTTCATAAGGATGTTTGTACATTCCAAAAGGTGGGATAGTGTTGAGTCAATAAGGTTTCCTGAAGAATTTTCCATTCCACTATGTTTTGAAAATCACAAACACTTTATCATAATGAAAATTGGTTTTTTCATCAGAATTATTCACATAAAGAAAACTTCCATTCTTTAAGAAAATCTTCCCTTCTCTAAGTAAATTTTTATCATTACAATTGTTTTAATTGTTAATTTTCTAGTCTCTCTAAATCTAACTCGTTTTATTCGTAAGTGTAAAAATTAGGCTTCACATTTTAATCCTCAGAATCATATAAATCCTTGGTTATAGAGTGTTATATTTTCAGGATCTTAATTCTCTAAAATTCAGGTTCTGAATTCTCTAAAATTTAGGTTCACAATTATCTAAAATTCAGGTTCCAAAATATCTGAAATTTATGTTCTGAATTATCTGAAATCCAGACTCTGAATTCTCTGAATTTTAGACTCCGAATTCTTTGAAATTCAGACAACGAATTATCTAAAATTTATACACCGAATTAATTAGAATTCAGACTATGAATTCCACAGAATTCAGACTCCAAATTACAATGAATTCAGACTCCGAATTCATTAAAATTTAGACACAAGATTCTTAAGAATTCAGATTCTGAATTCATTGGGATTCAGACTCCGAAATCTATATAATTCGGGTTCCGAATTCCTTGAAAAAATGAATCCATGTATCCATGATTTATAGTCTTTGAATGTTTATTTGGTTAGACTTCGAACATTATTGATCCTTAGACTGCAAAAAATAGATTAAGTTAAGCGACTTTAATTTTCTTACACATGTTATAGTTATGAAATGATGTTGTACAATCTATTTCTAACTAACCATTTTTTTAGTGAAACGTGTATAGATCCCTCCGATATTCAATGAAAAAGTTGACTGTTGGAGGAGGGAGCCAACCATTGGAGAAGTTCCTATATGTAGGGTCTCTTTAAAACAATCCGAACATCTGTTGATCACTCTAGAGAATAGATGTTGTGGAAGTGATTTCTAGAGAGGGATACTCCCATGTTTTGTGCATACTAAAAATCTTGTTAAAATTTATTCATGTGATGCTGATTGTTCCTGTGATCAATCGAGGGATTTCTGGGATAGGAAGATAGAGGTGCCGACTACCATAATGTTAGAAGAATTATAAGGATTGGAAGAAAGAGTTTCTGACTACGTTAATGTTCAAGGACTTGCAGGGATATCAAGACAAGATATAATATTCCTATTGAGGGCTTACCCTAGTGTGGGTAAGACAAACATTCTTGAAATTATAAATTAAGGGACCTTTATCCAAGGATTTTGGATGCCCTACTCATTGGGTTAAAAGATTTCATACTTGTTACTTGTTTTGTTTCAAGTTTATTTCCATTTTATTTTGTTAAATGAAGAAAATAAAACCTTATAATACATTCTTGTACATTTTTATACTTTGATAAGTAAGATTATATATGCATTAAGGTATAATATTTTCCTTGTAATCTTTCCTTATGATTCATTTCTGGAACCATATTTTCAGAACCTAGTATGTCTGTTTAGTAGAACTAAAATAGGTCTTGTGAATTTACCTTTTTTAACTTTTCTAAACATAGTTTTCCATAAGGTTAAAAACAAATGTTTTTAAACTTACAATTCAACCCCCCGCCCCCCACGACAAACACTTTTAATTGAGCATATAAAACACTATTTGGATCATACAATGGGATGTTAACCTGGGATTGTGATAAGAAATGATAGAAAGTGGAATCCCCTAAAACCACAAAACAACCTTTATGTATATCTTTCCTTATTAGTCAATATAGACATACTTCCTAATAGTAATGAAATGGAAACTCTTGATGATTCCAGCAACTATAAACCTTATTTCATTATTTTCATCTTGTGTTACTGGGAGACTAGTGATGAAGTCTGTAAGAACTTAGGTTTTTAGAATGGGTCAAAATCCCAACCCTATTTGAATTTTTGACTTTTTCCTGAGAAAACTGGGGAAATCTGGGATGTTCTGGAAATTTCCAAACTACACGCCTTGTACCCTAATGTACAAACTGTGTATGGGTTAGAAAAGTGTTGGTCGTGTGCCCGCCAAGTACAAGTTTTTTGATGACCATGTAAAAATTTCCTACTACACAGTTTGTAGTGTTGCTCGACACGTAGTGTATCCTCCCTTCTGCGTATCGGCTGAGTTCAAGCCGTGTGTTGACCCGTGTAGAGTGTCTAAGCTGTGTGGCTATCTCCGAATAAGTCAGAGTACAGAAAAGGCCACTACACGACATGTAGTCCTTAAATACACGAAGTGTACTTTTTTATTCACATAAATGAAAGGGATTCACGTCTTATTTCAGAAAACAGCTTATTCTTCCCCAACATCGGAATAGGTCCGTTCCAGAGTTCTGAAGAACGTTTCCTACCCAATAATCATCATCCGATGTTTGTTATTCAATCCGTCGGTGGCTGCGAGATCATAACAGTGAGGCTAAACCCCCGCACCCAGTTTTTTTCCAGTTTCTTTATCTCACACGTCGCAGTTTCCATCCGAGTGGAATTGTCAGGTTTTGGAGGAAACATAGATCTATAAATATTGTCTTCAAATTGGAGTTTGATATCAGACATGCATATGTCTACGAGTCTTATGTAGGTGGTTCATAACTCTTTTTTGTTTTCACATACTTTTGGGTGGCACGACCTTTGGTGCGTTTTTTGGTATTATGAGCGAGACCCTAATTTATCTTCTATTATATATTGAATTAATTGTTAGACCCATGGGATAAATTTAGGAATGCCCTATTGCCTATATTTCATGAGAAATACCAGGAAATAGATCAACTTTCATTGGGACATTTTTTCCTTAGTGCCAAAATGGTTATAATTGGGTTTCTTTGTTTAAGATGGGTGTGTTTAATCTGGTAAAGCATGATTATGTTATTTGAGGAAATATATTGTTATCCCATCGGTTAATTTTTTTTAGGGAAGACATTGTTGTCCCCCTGGTTACTAATATGAGGGAAGACATCGTTGTCTCTCTGATTACTAATTTTAGGACAGGCATCGTTGTTCTTCTGGGTTACTATTTCATGGGAGGGCCTTCAGGACGTCAGTACTTGAGACACACGGTGTCAGGGGGAACATGGTGCCGGGTTGCATGACAAAGTATCGGTGTTTGCTGAAGTAGGTGATACTTCATGGTGGTTGCATAGCACCAGTGGATTTTATACTTATTTTTGCATCATATGGTTTACTATTTTCCTTAAACCTGTATGCCTACTTAACACTTATATTAGTTACGCACTTTTGGGTGGTATCCTACTAAGATTCGTCTCACACCCAGCATGGGTCCTTCGAGGCACGTGTAGTCTTTATGGATTTGCGTGCTGGAAAGAGTTCAGCTCCATGAGTTAGACTCCATTAGCTGTTGCATGGAGATGGTTTGGACCCTGAGATCTTTCCAAGATGGAGTTAACCTTATTTTCATTTATTTCCTGTATCAGAATTCTTGTTGTTATGAAGATACAATTGGTTAGACATTGGAGCCCTATATATATATATGGACATGTATGACCTGCATTGGATGTCTGTTTTGTTGTTCAGTAGTAGTTACATGTTATCAGCATTTTTTTCTGTTTACTTTCCACTGCTATTGTTTATATTTGTTGCTTCTGTTGTTTATCGATATAGAATTTTCTTCTGCTCTACGGGTCTGGTTCGAGTCTGCTAAGTCATTTATTCTACTGCATATTTATTATTATACTCGGACCAGTACCATTATTATCCTCCGAGATGGTATAATCTCCCCAATATAACTATAATAACATCGCTGCTAGTTGGTAGCCTTTGGCATTCAGGGAGTTGCACCTAAGGTAGTAACACCCAACCTGTTTAGCACTGTTCAGGTGGTTGTTTGGTTCTGGGTCATTAAAAATTGGTATCAATGGAGTTCCTGACAGGGATTTAGTAGGAGTGTTTTTCTGGATACTAATGATATTTAGGCTTCTCTTTTTATTTATGCTGGTTTTACTATTTGGGATATGGTAGACTAGAGATAGGTTGTTACAGGAACTGGGTTTCTGACTTGTTCTTGGGTTCCTGTAGCCCCAGGTACGAGGGATTGACCAAGTTTCTATGGGAGGTATTTGTTGTTATCTTTTTCTAAGATTACAGTTTATATGATTTCCACCTCAGTGGCTCACTTGGTGTGTGATATTATTTATTTTGATATTTAAACCTTGACCCGGTGTGGTAAGGAAGAACTGAACCTTGGCCCGGTATGGCTAGGTGTTATTGTTTGGCCTTTGATAGGCATAGTTTTAGGCTACTTCAATTTCATAACTTCACATATTCTTTGTGAATTGATATTTCCATGTGAATAATATCAATGGACATGCTTGTATGCTTTGAAATGTGAATAGGTGAAATTACTGATAGAATTTTTTTTATTGCAATGTGTAATGCCATGATTTGTATATTTGTAGAATTTCATGTCGTAGGTTTTTGTGGTCTAGCTCTTGTATGTGCAGGCAGGTACTATGGTTGAGGTGATTTTGATCACCAGGATTGGGTGACTCAATCATCAGTTTGAGGCAATGTTAGTTGTCCGGACAGGCATGACCTAATGTACTTTTGTTTCATGGCTCTGTTGAGGGAAGTTAAGGAGGCCATGAGGCTGAGATGCCATGGGAATGGGTTGTGATATGGGAGAGTAATGGTAGTTTTTTTATGCTTCCTCTTTATAGCTTTACTTTTATGTGGTGAATATATATATATATATATATGGGATGTCTGACCATTTATGGTATTCAGCAGGTTCCTTTTAGCCAACTCAGATGGAGCATCAGGTTGGAGATGGTATAGTGTCACAAGAGTAGGATCAGGTTCATGATCCATTACTGGAATAGCATGAACCGCAGGTATAGGCTCTGGGAAAAGATCAGGTTCATGATCCAGTGCAGGTAGGACAGTATCAGGGTTTTGCAACATTCAGACCATTGCTCGATTAGTAGCTCCGATCTAGCCTGGTATGGGTCTTTCAGCGGATTGACATAGGTGCACAGGGTACAGATCCATCTATGGAATATCTGACATGGAAGTCCTAGTCGCATCACTTTCCACTTTTTTAGGGTGAGGGTGGTTCACAGGTTACTGAAAACTGGATAAAGGGCATGCAGATGATTTTCGAGCAACTCGAGACCCCACCAGGGTGGATGGTCATGCTGGCGACGTACATGTGGCGGGGATCGGCGAAGCATTGTTGGGATGTACAGGTTTAGGATCGCTGGCATGAGGGACCAGCATGGCAATACTTCGAGGATAGGTTCTTCGATCACTTTTACCCAGAGACAGTGAGGGAAGAGAGAGCTTGGGAGTTCCTAAGCCTTCAGCAGGAAGACTTGCCCGTCATGGACTATACAACTAATTTCACTGAGCTATATCTCTTTGCACCGGGTATGGTAATAGACGACATGGCAATGGTGAGGTGCTTCAAGTATGGATTATGAAACTCCATTCAGATCCAGGTGAATATCTTCAGGTTGGGTTCATTCTCGGAGGCAGTAAATCAGGCGCTCATAGCGGAGGGAAATCAGAGGGATAATCCCTAGGATGGCCAGGTGGCAGCTTCAGGTGGTTGTTTGGACAGCAAGAAGCGAGGACGGGATGAGTTCTAGAAGGGCAGTCAGGACAATGACTCATCTATACCACCTCGAAGCAGTTCTTCAGTGGTTTTATTTTAGTGTGGGAAATCAGGACATGTTCGGACTTAGTGTGATATTCCTCCAAAGGAGTGATGGTCATGTGGATAGGTTGGGAATCTGGAGAAGTTATGTAGGTAGCCTTCTCAAATAGCTGGCAGATAAGGACCATGACACACTGTGGCATACAATGTTGGTTCAGGTTCAGTACCAGGAGAGGGTGGCCGAGTTTCAGCAGCACCTGGAGGACGTGACAGAGACATTAGGACCTAGTTGAGTGGTTAGTGGCCAGTGACTGGAGCATCACCGCAGCGAGGTCAGGCATCAGGCAGCCATACTTCAGGACAAGTGATTGTCGTGGAGCTGCCAGAGGCTGAGCATACTTGTGTGTCGATGACCGTTATAGGTACATCGTGAGTGTGGCTGTGAATTTCATGTTTTCTTCGGCATGTCCTATGGAGGCATGTCCGTTTTGAGTGCACAAGGTGCATATGATTCTCATAGACTGACAATATGTTGGTCAGTGGTATTGGACCCATATCGGGTGCATAATATATTTATATATATTTGAGATGTGTAGCATCAGGATCATCGAGGATGCGGGTTACTTGAGGTGTTGTGGGAATCGGGGCATCGAGGATGCATGTTACTTGAGGTGAGAGGCACCAGGTTTGTTTTGAGCATCCATGGGATAGAGGACCTCGTGGAGGTGGACACTGATGCGGTGCGGGATACGTTGGGTGTCGGAAACGACACGAGAGCACCAATAAGGCATAGTGGTGAAGAACCGTCATGAGAAGACCATGAGTCCAGAGACAGTTTAGTAAGCCCATTCATTGTTGAGTTTTGTAGGGTTGAGACCGAGTTAGGAAATTCCTATACTAGGGATCCCCTTGAGGAATTTAGCCCAACCCTTTGAGTCCAGGGAAGTCCGGGTTACCATTATCAAGGTGGTATGTTCAGTTCCATCTTTGGGTTTTTTTTGATATCTTGGAGATGAGATATGTTAAGGTGGGGAGATTATAAGAACCTGGGTTTTTAGAACAGGTCAAAATCCCGACCGAGTTTCAATTTTTGACTTGTTCCTGAAAAAAATGTGAAAATCTGGGAACTTCTGGAAATTTTCAGACTACACATTGTGTACTCTAAAGTACACACCATGTATGGGTTATGCGAGTGACAGACGTGTTCCTGCTGAGTACATTCCATGTGATGACCATGTATAAATTTCCTACTACATGGTGTGTAGTGTTTCTCAACAAGCCGTGTAACCTCTATTCTGCATACCAGCTATCTTCAAGCCGTGTGTTGACCCATGTGGAGTGTCCAAGCCATGTGGCTATCTCCACTTCAGTCGGAGTATGGGAAAGCCCACTACATGGCATGTAGTCCTTAAAAACAAGACGTGTAATTTTTTTTCTCTTAAATGAAAGGACGTTGTGTATTATTTTGGAAAACAACTTCTTCTCCCCAACTTTGGAACATGTGTGTTTTGATGTTCTAAAGAACGTTTCCAACCCTAAAATCATCATCTGACATCTGTTCTTCAATACATAGGTGGATGCGGGATCACAACAGTGAGTCTAAACATGCACACCCTGTTTCGTTCCAGTTTCATTGTCTCACGCGTCACAGTTTCCATCCGAGTGGAATTGCTGGGTTTTGACGGAAATGTATATCTACAAAGATCGGCATCTAATTAGAGCTTGATATCAGATGTGATAACATCTACGAGTCTCATGTAGGTTTTTCATTCCTCATTTGTGTTTTCGCAGATTTTTGGGTGGTGCGACCTTTGCTGGGTTTTTGGGTATTTGGAGTGAGACCCTAATTTATCTGCTATTGCATATTGAATTAATTCTTACACCCATGGGATGCATTTGGGCATTCCCTATGGAAAATATTTCTTGGGTAAGGTTGGGAAAGAGGCTAGAATTCATTGGGACATTTTGGCATGGGGTTCCAAAATGGTTATAATTGATCTGCATTGTTTAAAACTGGTATGTTTAATCTGGTAAATCATGATTACGTTGTTTAGAGGCATTCAAAAAAGCAGTGTTGCTGTGTGAGAACCGTTGGGTTAGTGAAATTCAACTGTTTAGATTTTTTTACTATTTATGGGACTTGTTTAGAAGTTTTATACATGTAATTTCTATATTTCATATGTTGGAACCCTTTGGGTTGTGTTGGGCATGGACCAGATATTTTTTGAGTCATGCTGATCACAGGTTGGGCTTGGCCCGGGATACATTGGGTGGTTCTGACTAGGGGATTGGGCATCATGAAAGTTGGGTTGAGGTAGGATTATTGTGAGGTTGGGCACATCTTGGGTTACTTGGATGGAGAGGCCATTAGAATTGAGTAGCATGGTTGCAGGTACATGAGCTGTTAGATGTGTTGTGGCTTGGATACTATTTTGGTGATTACCGCTCACTTATAAACATTGAGTAGTCTGCACATAGAGAGACTCCATGATGAGGTGTTTTTGACTACTCGTGTGGGTATAATCCCTCATTAGTGGAGGTTTAGGTAATATTGGTTGGGGGTGCTTGTCGTATAAATCCAAGTAAAAGGTGAGGAGCCTTCAAGGGATAGCATTGAGGTTATCGGATTGGGGAAGAGGCTCGTCGTTATTTGAGGGCTGATATCAATGTCCCTCCGGTAAATTTATTTGAGGTCAGATATTGTTGTCCCTCCGGTTACTTTATTTGGGGGAAGATATCAATGACACTATAGTTACTTTATTTATGAGATGAAATCATTGTCCCTCTAGTTACTTATTTGAGGGCAGACATCGCTGTCCCTCTGGTTACTGATTTGAGGACAGGCATTGATGTTCCTCTGGGTTACTATTTCTTGGGCGTGCCTTTAAGAGGTCGGTACTTGAGACACATGGTGTCAGGGGGGAACATGGTGCTGGGTTGCATGACAGAGTACCGGCATTGGCCGAAGTAGCTGACACTTGATGGTGGTTGCTGAGCACTAGTGGATTTTATGCTTGTTTTTTCATCATACTGTTAATTTTTTTTCTTAAAACTATATGTCTGCTTAACAATAATATTAGGTACGTACCGCTAGGTGGTATCCTACTTAGATTCATCTCACTCATTGCACGGGCCCTTCAGTATGCATCTAGACATTATGGATTTGCGTGCAGGAAAGAGGTCAGCTCCTGGAGTTGGACTGCATTAGCTGTTGCATGGAGATGGTGTGGACCCCGAGGTCTTCCCTAGCTAGAGTTTACCTAGTTTTGATTTATTTTCTGTATCAGTATGCTTTCTTGTTATGTATCTATAATTGTTTATCCATTGGCTCCCTATATATATATAGACATGTATGACCTACTTTGAATGCATGTTTTGTTGTTTAGTAATAGTTACAAATGATCAACATGCTATTCTGTTTACATTCCGCTGCTATTGTTTATATTTTTTGCTTCTGCTGTTTATCGATATTGAATGTGCTTCCGCTCTGCGGGTCGGGTTCGAGTCTGCTGAGTCATTTATTCCACTGCGTATTTATTATTATACTCAGACCAGTACCATTATTATCCTCTGAGAGGGTATAGCTTTCCCATTATACCAATAAGACCCTCGCTGCTAGTCAGTAGCCTTTAGCATTCAAGGAGGTGTGCCTAAGGTAGTGACACCCAACCCGTTTAGTACTGTTCGGGTGGATGTTCGGGTCCGGGTCATTACAAATTACATTGTGATATTATCCCACATCCATGCGGGCATGGGGAGTTATTGCAATACCAAATTAGGAAATTGTCTCCATGACATCACTTGCTAATATACCGAGCACATTTTAGTGTAACAATAAATCTTCCTTTTCATATTATCCCTCCAATAATGATCATTTTGGTCTATATATATTTCTTTAATTCCATTGTGTATATAGAATGTAGAGATATGAGCTTCATCAATCATATCAATATTTATATCTAAGGTATATGTCACACATAGCCTTGTATGATATTTCAATACACCTTCTTGATAAATATTAAACATAGGAAACATCCCATTACTCGTAGAATCCATGTTCTTTTGTAACAAAGGATCTTTCCATTGGGATTTCTTGATTTTCTCTTGTAATGCTGCATGATAATTTTTTTTATAGTATTGGTGATATCGATTCTCTTAAGATTACTATTTCCAATTATACTAAGTCCTTAATAATAGTATCTCCATGAATTATTATCATTTCTATAACAACAAGGATTTTCCTACTAAATCATTAGTGACTTTGATTTCTATTCTAGGGTTATAATGAATTGAACAGTCATAAACTTTCACAACTTCCAATCATTTCCTTAATTTCATGTTCAATTAATTTTGTGTTAAAATATACATAAAAATTTGGTAGACTATGAATATATCACATTTATCTCCATAAATATAGTTCCTCTATATTTTTAGATCCAAAATAACCATAGCAATTTATAGGTCATTCATAGGTTAATTCTATCCATTCGACATTATTTGTCGAGATGCATATGGAATCACATTATCATTTTTCATGAGGAATCTCATAATACCTTTCATATATGCATCACTATAAATAAGGAATCCATAGAAAATATAAGTTAGAGTAAATACATGTGTTGTAACCAATATCTTTTCCAGTTCCTAGAATCTTTATTTGCACTTTTTTTTGCATATAAAAAAAATCCCATTTTTAGTTTACTTGGATATTAGATTATAGGTTCATGAAATGGTTTTCATAAACCTCCTATAATATCCTGCTAAAATAAGGAAACAATGAATATCCATTAACATTGTAAGATGATACCAATCCTCCCTAGATGTTCTCTTCAAAGGGTAAACTGGTATTACTTTTTTGGTTACAATTTTTCCCAAGATTAAAACTTGTTGTAACAAAATTTCACATTTTCTGAATATTATAAAAATATTATCCTTCCTTAGAGTCCCCAATATAACGCTTATATGTTCCTCATGATCCTCATGACTTTTTGTGTATATCATAATATCATCAATAAGAACTATCATGAATTTACAAAGGTATCCAATTAATACAATATTCATAAAATAAAAAATATAGAAGGATCAATATCAAGACAAATGGAATAACAACAAACTCATAATTACCATATCTTGTTCAAGAGTTTGTCTTTGGAATATATTCTTTCTTCACACTAAATTTGAGATACTCATATTTAATGTCAATCTAGGAGAAGCATTGATCCCCACAAAGATAATGAAATTGGTCATCAATCATTGAGATATGGTACTTGTTCTTCACTAAGATCCTATAATGTTCTCTATTATCAATGAATTGATGCATTGATCCATCCTTCTTCATCACAAAAAGAACAATTTCTCCACAAAGAGATGCACATGGCCACAGAAATCCCTTCTTTGGAAGATCATGAAGTTTTATTTAATTACTATCACTCTATATTTTTCACTCTATATTGGTTATTTGGTATCGTATTGGATACAGGTATTATTTAAATGGAAAAATCCTCCTCCATTTTTAGGGGCGGATGAGGTAACTCTTTAGGATATATGTATGTTTATTCCTAAATGATGGGCACATTCTCTATCATTATTCCTTTATTTCCTCCCCCCTCTTCAATGATAATATTCACAAATAATGAAATTTGAGATGTTTCTAGAAAAACCTCATGTCACGATATTTTTCCATTAAAAAACATTTGGGGTTCTCCATTCAAGAATAATATTTTTTCCCCTACATTTGACCTAAGAATTATAATTTGAGAACTATTAATCTATTGTATAGTGTCAAATTTTATCATGGTAAGGAATACTATATTTGTGATGATATTGTACTACTATTTTTTCTTTACACTATTGATGCTAAGATAATCCATCTAAGAGTCTAAATTGATTACTCTACATCTATACATTTAGGGACTTATTATATATTCAATAAAAAAGTGGATGAAATAAATGAATTCCTAGAACCATAATCATACAATGTTCATTCCATCATTGAGTGAACTATGATTATTCATACCATCACATCATTTGGATCTTAAAATTCATCCATAATTATATGAAAATATTTTCTTTTATATATTATCCTACTTTGAGGTTGATGGTGGTTCCCCTCTACTATATTATGATTTGGAAATTGATTGGAAAAGTGACCAAGATATCCACACATGAAGAATTGAACATCTAGATGGTCCTTAACCATATTCCCACTATTGTTAGTGGTGAGAAGATGAGGGTTTACCACACTATAAAATTTTCAATCTTTATGGACATTTCTTCATCACTTGTAGCACAATCCACTACCAAGTAATAAGTTCCCAATATTATTAATCCCACATTTTTTTCATATTGATAGTTTCACTTTTTCACATCCTCTTCCATGATAAAATATCTTCCCTAAATTTGGTTGTATTTTACCTTTCATTTAATTTGATATATGTGACAACAATGTTTCTCAAAAATCCAATTTAACCATCATGGAATTCTGTACTATCTTCTCATAGCTTTCATAGTATAGATTTTCTAGATTCCTCCATAGATGGGGTCTAAGTACACTGAATAATTTATAATCCTTTCCCTTAGGATCTATAATATAGTTTTAGGTGTATCAGGAACATCTTGAAAAATTCTTCTAATAGCTTCCCACATATTCATTTTCCTTCTTCATTAGATTAAGTATTTCCTTCTCTAATTTTGTGCTCATCTAATGAGTTAAATATTTATAGAAACAATTCCCTTAAAGCCTCACCACCCAATAGTATTGATATACCTTCTTGAATTCTTGTTATTAATACGTGTCTACCATTGATTAGCTTCACCATCTAAGTTGTATATTTAAAAGTTGGCACTCTCTTTCTCCTAAAAATGGAGTACATAAAACATTTTTTCAATCGATCTTATTCATTGGTTAGAAATTAATTGTTTAGTAGATCCAAAAAAATAAGGTGTTCATTGACACATAAAGTAATCGAGGAAATGTTGGTCCCTTACAGATTAATCTATTCTCTTGATTTGATTAATGTTATTGTTCATAAGTCATGTTAGTTGTTTCATCATTCTCGGGATGTTTTCTAATCTGGATTCCTTCAGAACATCATATATGCATCATCTATTTCACTCATCATTCACACGGTTCCTCCTATTTCCCACCACCATTATGATATAATATAAACATAGTGATAAAAATGTTACTTCTTAGAATCATATAATTCTAATGGTATTTTATTTCTAAAAATATCATTCTGAAATATGTTAGTAATATTTCCTAAAAACAATTACATTTCATATATATCATTCAAAAAGGTTCATAAAAATCTTTTGGTTATCCAAACATATTCTGTGAGACTTTCACACCATTAAGGAATCGAGACCTATTAACGTGCACCAGATCCTATTAGAGTCTAACTAAATACTATTTTTTGGGGTGTTACCTATATGTACATCTATGTGATGGCCACATCTACTTGTTCATATCTAGAAAAAAATTCCATCACTTGGGAACCACTTACTTAATACTTCACCAAAATACCAGGATGTTTTCCTATATGTAGACCTCTCATTAGGGTTATTCCTAATGTTTTCAAGTCCAAAGTTTGACAAATAATTAAACAATACATTGAATACAACTATGGAATCCATCCTTCTAATTACATAAACACCTGATTACATGGAACAAAATATTGTTATTTTAGAGGTTAGTTTCATGGAAATTAGGAACATAATACACAAAAGAATAGAAACTTCCATAATTCCACAACTAATTATTATTAAATGGTTCATCCAAACATACAATTAATTCATCTAATAACTTGGGTACATTCGTCAATGGAAATGGGTGAGCACGAGGTCCCTAACGGAATATGAAGGGAAATATTTAGCACATGATCATGATGAATATCAATTAGAACATGAGGCATTATGATAAGTTATGAGAAAGAGGTATATCATAATAATAATATTATGAAAATGATTTTTAACATCGAACTTGGTTCCAAAATTTTAACTAGATGTTCATAAAAATACCACCATAGTCTCTCACCAAGGATACATAAATAAAAATTTACAAGGTTATTCACCATGCTTTTGTAAAACTTATCATCTCTAGAGAATAAATTAATTTCCCAATGAAATATAGTGATATTAGGTTACATCATCCTTATATACTAATTTATTGTTATCCACATAGATCATAATAAATATTTTCATTAATACCCCATGGGGAAATAGTTACTGTGTTTCTTTTCAATATTTTAGTATACAAAAAAGCATAAAGATGATATAGTAACATTTTTTTACCCAAGAAATGAATTTTTAGTTTCTTATATGTAAAAACCCAAATAAATTTCATAATTACATAATTTGAATTGCCCATTTAAAATAAATGAGGATCAAGTTTTCAAATAAAAAGGAAAGGGGTATTTTTCATGTAAAAGAGATAAATTTTAGAATTAAATTCAATAGGATAACGGGTAAAAAAATTATTGTATAAAAATATAAAATGAAATCTTACAAGAGTATCCCCTTAATAGAAGATTCTTATTAATGTAACTGGATAATATAAAGTGGAAAAAATAAATTAGCTTGTGATTTAGAAGACATACCTCAGAATGGAAACATGAATGGGAAAAAGAAGTGAATATTTCCCCTTTCCTTGAAAGGTTACTCCTAGATCTTGAGGAAGAGAACCTTGAGGGATTGAAGGAAAATTAGGGGGACTCATTGAGAGGGAAAACAACCAAATCATTAGGGAGGATGGTTTGGGAGTGATAAGGAATGGTTAAATGGGAGGGTATTTATAGAAATAAGTGAATGAACTATTTAATAATTTCTAAATATAGTTCTTTTAAATCATGGGTGTTCAAAATGAAAAACTATTGGATTACCCAATTTTATATCAATGCCTAGGGAATTTGGGTCAAATTTTAGGATAAATTAATCCAATATAACTGAACAACTTTTTAAATAATTATTTTGTAATTAAAATGTCATTATTGAACAACGTCATGTTTTTAAAAAATCAAATTTCCAATTTTAGACTTTTGAATGTACCATATAGTTTTAAAAATGGATTAAAATTTATTAAAATACTTACTTATAATAAAATGTCAAATTTTATGTCATGGATTTTATTTAATTAATTATTATATCATTATGACATAAGTATGATTTCATAAAATATACTTAAACACTAAAATTATATTTTTCATAATTCATGACAAAATAATGTATTTATGTATATTCTCATAAATTCAACAAATCATAATTTTATCATTCAAATTTCAGAAATGATTATTATTTTATCAGAAAAATTATCTATATATTATAAATTTATATTTTAAAAATAAAAAATCTTTTAGGTACTTCTAAATGTATTACACTTATAAAAAATTTCCATGTCCACTATAAAATTATTATATAAATTCTTATTTAAAAAAATGGTTTTTCAAAGACAATTTCATTAAAAAAAATATTCAGAATGTATCATGTTATTGTAAAAGTTGTTTATATTTTGTAGAAAAATATAATTATGTTTTATTTATACAAGGAATTTAAACTATGGTTTCGCCATGTATCCCCTTATTAAACTCGCATATGCTCTAAGGGTGAGGTTTTTAATAGTCATAGTTTCATGTGGTGGCTTGGTTAACAGGGACCGAGGAGTAATTCCCCAAAACCTAAAATTATTTCATATATTATATTTTTAGGATTCACATATTAAATCTGTACATGGGATTGGTCAAGGGAAAACCATTGTGATGATACCTCCATCCAATGTTTTTGAAAAATGTGATTCAAAAAGAACGACTCTTCTAGTTATAGTCATCAATTATCCTTTCTGAATTAATTCCCCTTCATAATTACAATATATAAACACTTAATTATAATTTTGAAATTATCATCCAAGAGTATAGTTTCCAATGGTCATAATGAGCAACTATCATATTCACAAATGGTCATATAATGGTCAAATCCCAACGGTGACATTTCCTTTTATACCATTTAAATACAACTTCATTATTTCTCTCAAAATTCACTTCAATTATTCATAATAATATATTTTTATATTGATAATATTTTTATTTTCATACTATTATTTTGATTCATTCCAATCGCATTTGCAGTGAGAGAGATAGTTCTCATAGGTTGGGGTGATTCAAACATTCCCATTTTATCTACTCTATTATATATATTTTTTGGTAATATCGATTTTAATTTTAATTGGTTTTATAGATGAAAAATGTAATGATCATTTTTAATGATAATAAATATTGCTGGATTATATTTATTTTTGATGTGTATAATATTATATAATATATATCAACATTTACTCATAAAACAAATATCATTTTTAAAGTTTATATCTTTACATAATAATTGATATAAAAGTAACAATAATCCTTATAAATGTTATAAATAAACTAAATAATTAACATTTTTTATTATTCAGAATGATAAAGACACACATCACAAGTCAGATTCAAGGTATGGGTTTTTCTCATCTCACTTTTATTTATGTGAGATATATGACAGAATCACCAATTATATTTGTTTCTGGGTGAGTATACTAAACAAAAATGTATTTAATGACTGTTATAAATAAATTTACATGGATTGAAATATCCATTTTATAATATCTATTTCATGGGTTCATGATTTCATGTTTCCAAAGCAGTTATGGATTTTTTGTTATATTTTTCCTTCATTGAAACTTATGGTGTGTTATACACCAATATTATCTTATGAGGTGTATATAAATCCCCATTTTCATAAAATATAATGATTTATTTATTGTAATATTGTATTATGTTTCATTTAATGTAATTCTTTCTTGGGGGTTAAGAGTTAATGATTCAAATGTGGTAAGTGTTTTTTGTTACAATTTCATTCTTTATTAAGATTTTGGACGATTAAACTTCAAATAATGAGATCTTACAACATGTACATATGAAAACTAAAATTGTATCTTATCAACATCTTACTCATGATATTTAGTAGTTATAGTACCCTTTTTCTAATATTTGATACATAAAATTATAAATAAAATGTTTATAAATGAAAATTCAACTTTATTTCTCTCTTTGGTCAGAAATATGAATTTTTCCAAAACTATGTTTTCTAAAAATATTTTTTAAAAAAATTTACCATTTAAAAATAATTTATAAAATCAGTTTTCAAACATTTTTTATTTCTAAATTATTTTTTCAATAGAATCTTTTTTTTCATTTTCAAAACAACAATAATTTGGATTTTATTTAAAATTGTAATGAAATAATCTTGTCATTTTCTGAACAAGGCACTCTCATAAATTTTTACAGGGAAAATCTAATTCCCTTTTATGAAATGTATGGAATTACCTATTGTTTTGAATATAATTTCATTCTTTCTTAATTTTCATATTTATGAGGTTATTTTTAAAGAAATTATTTTTTAAAAATTTATTTCCTTTGAAAATAATTTTATAATGATTTATGTTTTAAAATATTATTTTTAAATTAATAATATATTTTCCACACAAATTTTTATTATTATATTTTAAAGGTATTTAAATTCATCATCATCAATTGGTATTGTTTTTATTAATCCCCTACAAGGGATTTTTTTTATTCATACCATCCTCATTCATTCTCTTAATGGATTATGATTAATTTAAAGAGATTGTTATGAAACCTTTTTATTTTACACAGGTCAATCAAGTCTCGATGATATTGTCATGGAACCTATTGATTTTACTTGGGATAGTCATGATTCAAAGAGATTGTTATTAAACACATTTTTTGGGGACTAATCGTGTCTGTAAAATAAGAAAACGATTTTTCAACAATTTATAATGAAATTAATTCTCTATCTTATTTATTAATTATTAGGTTCTAACAAATTATAAATGATGGGTGATCCCCAATAGATTGTTGTGATCCTATTATAGATTATATGATGGGTCTTCCCATATTGTTTTACAATGCATTGTATAATGATTATATTCAATATTGAATTATATTGGATGTTGTCTATATGGTAATTCTAAATTTTAAGGGTTCTATAAGAATTAAAGGGCATGTTGTTCCAAGATTTAATATTTTTTTATCTACATTTTCTATGAATTTATGATGTTTCATTTAATAAATATTGATATCACATGGATCTTGATAATTTAATCTTATGAATTGATCATTTAATAAATCCTTATGACGTGTTTTGATCTTTGATGGCCTATGTATTGATGTATATGAATATTCTTATGTTGTAATCTGGAACTATGATTATGCCTTCATACTTATATTCTCTTCTCAATCTCACTAATGTCACTTGTTTTTAATTCTTATATTTTCAATTACTAAGCATTTCATCTCATAATTCTTCTATTTACTTTTCCCTAGTCTATAATGTATGAGGATGAATGAGTTATTTCTAGAAGTGATTTCTTATTGTTGAAGTTGATTCCTTAAAGTAAAAAAGCAATTCCTAAAATAAGTGGTTGAAATGATCATTTAATATTATTTGAATTGTTTATAAAGGAGTTTTTCCAAATTTTCTAAAACATTAAACCTAAAGGTCCATGAAGATGTAATTGGTCCAATGTAATGTCCCAACCGGCTCATCGCTAAATCTGTGGCTGAACTGGTCGCTACATTACCTCTAGCGTGTCTCCCCCTATGCCAGAGGCTGCCAACAAGCAGTGAGGGTCTCAGAAGGAGATAGTGGGGAGACTATACCATCTTATCAGAGTTTTGAAGCCTTATTGTCAGAGTATAAACATTAGACAAAAATGGAATTGGTGTGATAACAGTTGACAAAATAGTAAAAGATAAATAGTACTCATTTATAAAAATGTCCAACGCGAATTATATAGTAGATGAATTCATGTTATGATAGTCAATATATGAATGCGATAAACAATAAATCATGTTTTACATATCAATGAAGAAATAAATAAATAATAACTCAAATCCCTGAGGGAGATCTCATCAAGGATCATGAGCTTCTGTTCAGAATTCTTCTCCTATCTCCCATGTATATGAAAAAAACAACCCTACAACCAAATAGTATCTACATGGGTACCCCAGTGTAATGACAGCCAGTGTAGGGAGTGAGATATAAATCTCAGTAGGATGGGACAACCAGTGTCTACCCCAAATCCAAAAATTCAATAAATAATTTAAACAGTGTGAAAGCATTCATAAATAAAACAAGAAGTATAATTTAACTATACATCCAAGTACCTACTTCATCCCTCATCTGGGTTCTGAACCTACAATATAAATTTTTCTTGTATACCCAACAGTCATTAAACACTCATTTTCATTTATCAATTATTCAAAACTTGTTAAATTATGAAAGTATTGAGATTCGGCCTATGCATGACATCCCCCGTATAACTCACTCACAATAGATGTCTTTAATGACCATCTAATCCAAAAATAAAAAAACCAAATCAAAACTTTTTCCTTGTCTTGGACAACATGTCATAAGATATTCAGTTTAATCCTTCACGTACTATTTCTATGCTCGTCTACTAAAAAATAGTTATTCACCCAACTAACACCAAAATATGATCCCATTCACTAAGAATAGAGATTCACTCCTTGGTTCATCCACTAAACAGTGATTCACCCAATTCATTAACATTTAGGAACCCTTTCTCATATTAAATTCATAAATCATAAAATCTCATTGTCTTTCATTGACCATTTAATTCAAAACATGTATGACCAATTGGACCCACAATTCAATGTTAATTAATGGTTCTAGAACATCAGGTCTAGAACCCTCTTGAGTCTTTAGAGAATCGATACTTGTCTCACAACCCATGGGTATTTGGAGAATCAGTCCTTATCCCATAAAAGAGTATTTACATTCAAGCTAGGTATAGAACACCATGTATAGAACCCTATGAGTATTTGATGCATCAGTCCCTATCTCCAACCTGTTTTCAATCATACATATGTATTTATAATTGATGTAGAACACCATGTCTAACAACCCAAACCCATTTGTTAATTAATTCATAAATTAATTAATCAAATCAGTTAATTAATTCAACAACTAGTTAACAACATAAATCTCCCATCATATAATTATAAAATTAAGTAACCATTCAACATCTCAATAGTTAATAATTAATTAAATATTAATTATTCTTAACCAGAAGTCAACTAAAAAATTATATCAATATTTATTTAAACCAATTCCTTAACTGAAAACATGATAATTAATTCACCATTCAATTTTCCTTATCCACTTAATAAACAAATTGATTAGTTAAATATACCAAATCAATTAGTTAACACAACAATTAACTATGTACACATTAAATTTAATTAATACATCTATTAATTAATCTACAAAACAAATCAGTAGATTAGTTAAATATAAAAAATCACTCGATCGATTATATCATTATCCTATATCAAAATCTCATATCCAATTCATCAATTGATTAAACATTCATAATTTAACATGTAATAATTAATTTATCCATTAATCATTACAAATTTCCAATTTATATTCTGATAAATAACATATTAAGTAGTAATTCCATATTCATTATTCTCAAAATTCAATAATGCTACAGTTTCCCAATTCACATCTTGATATTTAATTATTCAATTAATTACCCCATTAATATTCATACCCCCTTAAAATATTTTAATTCACAAACAGATATACAGTGTATTGTGTAATTAACATTCCCTGACATGGGGTAAAAAGGAACACCTAAGGGAGTCCGAGTCTAAACAACATTCAAGACTCATTTATTAAGAAGACCCTTGGGGTGATTCTTGTTAGACCATTTAATGCTCCAGGAATTAACTCAAAATATTCACATGGCAGCAAATAACTAACCTACAATACAAGCTTAAAACCAACACTTGGTCATGTCTTAATTTATCTCACATGGATAGCATCATTCAATAACATCAAGGGTTTCATGCATCGACATAACATATATCAACACTAATAAGAAGATATATGAAAATCCCAAACGTTGCAAGCATGATATGACATTAGCACTAACCAACAGTTTAGCGTTAATCAGTATTTTATGAAAACTCAGTAGTTCCATAATCAAGGAAACACACATTCCAAATTTATTTAAAGATGAAAATAGGAATTCTTAAATAAAGAGAGAAAGATTTGGGACCCTACCTCGAGGTGGAACTATATTAATACTATGTGACTTGACATACGAAGACAACCAATGCACAACTGGTCTGCAGTCGCACTTGTTCACACCTTCATATATATATATATATATATATATATATATGGGTCTTGTCTACAACATGGATTAACAATTCACCAAATCAGTAATAAGCGACCAGAACCAGTGCAGCATGGGTTACGTACCTATACCACTATACCGAGGACTCAGATAAATTGTTGGACTCTAATTTACAAGGTGAAAAACAAAAATTAGAAATAAACCTTATTTGAAGAAATGAAGAGAAGGTAATTCGATTAAATCCACATTTCCCTTGGCAGAATATGCTGGGTTATGGATCAATGGGTTCTGAGTCAACAGTCGTATACCCTAAAATAGAGGAACACAAAAATAGTATTAATCTCGGACCATTGGGTTTCAACCAAGAAAAAAGGTGACAGAGGAGTCAAACGGCCAATGAGAATCACGAAATATATGCAGACAGACTCACCTTGGAAAGGAATACAAGATTCGTGAAAATTCAAAGAGGAATCATCATGTGAAAAGAGTAGTCTTGGATAGGGGGTGGCATTCCAATGAGGGGGTTGCGCTACTACAGGGGTTTTGCCTTGGGGTTTCATGTGTAGTGGCAGGGGATCTTGCCGAGGGTTGCAAATTGATGGAGGTCCGGAGGAGGAGGGCGCCTGGCGAAGGAGGTCGGAGATGCTGGAGTGTGATGGGGTTGTGCACCTAGTGCATCACATAAGGATGAAGTAAGGAGGTGGTCATATGCCTTACCTAAAGGTCGCGCCTCCCCTATTCTTTTATTTTATTGATGTCATTTTCTTTTTCCCCTAAAATTATTCTAAGTTATTGAATGTAATAATTAATATTATAATACGCAGAATTATAATAATAATAATATAAAATATTACTATTGTTACTCCACTTTAATTTATTCATTTCCAAAAAAACCCCCAAATCCATTATTGTTATTATTTATATTTATAATAACTACCATAATTACTAATAATTATAACACTCAAAAAAACATGATAATAATAATCTCATTGTTATTACATTTCCAACCTCTCATAAAACCCCAAACCATTATTTAATAATAATTCATCTACATTAGTTTTGAAACTTCCTATTTAATTAAAAACATTTCAACATTAAATCTGAAACTCCTCATTTAAATAAACATTTCAATAAGATACCTAAAAAAACATCATTAATTTCACATAAGTGTTACAACCCATTAATCATTCAATTAAAATATTTTAACATAAATGTTACACCCCATTAGTCATGTAATTGACATCTTTTAACATCCAAAAAAATTATGAAACTGTAATAATAATAATAATAACATTATTATTATTAACACATTTTCTTATTTGAACACAAATCTCCCACCTAATATTATTTAATTAATATAAATAAAATATTAAACTGGGTTGACTGCACAGTTTGGACCGCAACCGTGCGCAGCCCGTGCAGATCGATTAAAGTTGACTTTTCTATATATGGTGCTTTTGAGGCACTTCGGGACATCCGTGAAAATTTATGGGTATTTTCACAGGTCAAAAAATGATACATTTAAGTGTTCCAACACTTGGAATTAAGTTCAAAATCTTGTTTAAAAAATGACATGTTGATAAACTGAAAAAGTTTGAAAACCATCATAATTTAAACGAGGTTTAAAAACTCGGGACTTTACATCCAAGTTTTCCATTTGATTTTATAGGGATTACATGAAAAATATTGGGTCACATTTATCGGCATCAGATCCTGGAACCTAATTTTTATGATTTCGACATAGAATTTGGTTTTGCAGGTTCTCGACTACTATAGATGGTGTCAAGGGAATGGTTTATATAGCTTTATAGATTTGAATTTTTTATTTTGATTTTATCTTACGTGTAATGGATACCATAATTGTTCTATAATAATAATAAAGATTATATTGTCAATGTCTTATACACCCCTTCGATGTTTTATGAGTTAGGATCTTAATGTGGTTAAAGGAATTTTAGGAGAATGTTAATAGTTTGATGTATTTGCAATTATATGGTTTAATATGAAGTTTTTATTTAAAGTTTATTAAAATGTGCTATTATGTTTTTGAAAACCTTTAGGATTTATATGATCTTGGATATTGATAAAACATATTTCATCATATTGAAATCCATTGAATCGAGATGTAATTTTGTGATTGGATGATTAATGTTAATTCAAAAGAAGATTTCCATATTTTCTGGATTGAAATCTTGAAGTTATGATATAACATTTTTGGTTAAAACACTCATTAATTTAAAGGTTATTGAGGTTATCTAGGATATATGTATATTTAATGATTTATTTTGATCTCTAGGAAATAGTATTGATTTTTGAAAATTTATCTATCATATGATGGTTTACTAAGTTTGAGAATTATATTAACATTTCTAAACCATTTTTGGTATTCATTAATGACCAAATACATGAGGAATATCATCTTATTAATTTTCAAATTATGTGGTCCATTTAAATATTATTTTAGTGGTTGTGGAATTAAAATATTAATCCAAAATACAAATTATTTGGAGAGAAATATTTTATTTTGCTGGGAATTTATTAATGGAGGAAACTATATTAATCACACACATATATTTCCATATTTTATTATCCTAGATGGTAAGATTATTCCTCATTTCTAAGAAAGTATCGTGACTTATACATGTTATCCAAGAAACATTAATTCCTAAAAACGGATGGTATTTTTGATAATCACATAATTATGGTTTTGAGGCCCTTAACATTACATTGATCATTCAATTTTTTTTAATCAATGAACTCAATTACCCAATATAATTATTTAGGTGTTTCCACCATTCCCATGTATGTATCCTATTTTAGAACATAGTTATGTGTTATTACATATGAATATTGAACTTCCCTATATATATTAATAAGTGGATGTTTTATTATCCATTTTTAAGATGTGGTTTTATGAAAAAATAATTTTCATGTAAAGACCCGTAAAATTCAAGGGAATTTTTTTTTCTTAATATTCTTTGGGATTTTACAAGAACGCGGTTTTTGAGGGCACATGATTCCAAGGCCCAGTGTGCCCGGAATTTCTATCCGAAGTTTAGCTCTGGTACGTTCAGTGAACGAACGAGCGGGTTTTTTCTAACTTTTGAACCGGTGCTTGGAATTGAATTCTGAGGGCACTGATGGATTCGAAGCGCCAGTAATTGCTTAGGAACACATTTCAGTAGTTGTGTTTACACGAGAGAAGTTGTTAAAAATTGTGGAAGGTAAAATAAAATTGAGCATCAATTTTTATTTTTCTCTAAGTGGTTAATAACCTTTGAGTGGAAGTTGGGGGAAACCACCCAACTTTCCATGGGAGGTTATGAGGGTGGGGGGCCCACACGAACCCCACCCCTTCATCTTCCCTAACCTTCCATAACCCTCCATTTATTATGAAAACTTGAGTTAATTAATTGAGTTGATTAATTCAACTTTTGAATTTCAAACTTAAGTCATGTTAATAAAATAAGTGAACTACTTATTTTAATTTGTTTGGAACTTGTTGCTTTGGGAGGATTTGGAGAAAAGCTAAGGAGCTTGAAGAACTTATTCTTCTTTGATGAAGAATGTGAAGAACTCCGACCTCCGACGAAGGTCGACAAGAACGTCAGATCCTCGGAGATCGATGACGCAATGCTGACGAATCATTTATCTGAGACGCAACTCTCTCCTTCCGCGACATCTTCTTCCGTGGCAGTTATTTCCGCGACGAACCCTCGCTCAACAAATTCAACAAGGTAGGAGATTTATGCATTTCTTTTCGTGAATTTCTTCCGTTATCATTCCTCGTACAATGGGACCGCTTGTTACCAGTTAACAGGAGGGGTCCGGACCACAAAAACACGACCGACCCTCCTCCCCTTTTTCAATCTCTACCTTGTGGTGGAATGGAACGGGAATGGCGTGGTACCGTCGCACCGCGCGGGGTCATGCGGAAAGGAATGCGTGGCACCGTCGCATCGCGCCTTGAAATCGAACAAGATCGCAGCACTGTCGCGCCACGCTGGAAAACACCGAATCCACCGCAGCCGGAGCGGGGCCGCGGCGGAGGGGCGCGGCGCCATCGCGCAGCGCCAGGCGATCCAAGGCCGCGGCGGAGTAGGGACCGACATCCGGTTCCGGGCCGCCGGCCGGAGTGGTCCGGCCAGTCAGTGGATGAGCCGTGGGTTACAACCCCCAGCTGGCCAGCATGTGCAGCCCCCCATCATGGGGACCGCGGTTATGAAACAGGGGGCAAGCGCCCCCCCCCCCCCCACCTGCTCGGCCGAAACAGCCGAGCCGCCTGGCAACCGGGCCGCGCCAACGCGGCGGGCCGGGCCGGGCCCAAGCCGAGCGCGGCCGCGCCTAGGCAGGGCCGTGTCGCGCACCGGCCGGGCTGGGCCCCGCCCAAGCCTTCCAGACCTAGACCCGGCTCGGGTCGACCCGGTTCGGGCCGACCCAGGGGGGTCTCGGGCCGGGTCGGTCCGGGCCCGGAACCCCCACTTCCGGACCTCTCACGATCATTTGCCATAACATGGGCTGCGGACCTCAGATCGACGCACTGTCAGTGGCGATACAATCCTTGGAACAGGACGGTCATTTCGATATATTACACTCAAGGTTTCATAGTACTTTGGGTTTGGCCGGGTTGGTTCGTACACGAAACCAATCGGGCCCTCGGAGCAGAAACACTTATAACTTGAGCTTGGGACGTCCGATTGGCGTGTCGTCGACTTTGATGGATTCCTCTAAGTGAGACAGACCTTTTGTCTTAATCCGCTTGAGGTTTGGATGTAGTAGGAGTACAGTCGGGCTGGTTTTGACTTAAAAACCAACCGGGCCTCTGGGACGAAAAAAGCCAATAACTCTCAGACCGAGCGTCCGATTGACGTGACGTCTATGACGTTAAGTTCCTGTTGACAATACAGAACTTTTGGATACATAAACTCCAGACTATGTGTCAGTTGATGTATCAGCCCTTTGGCTCGTGGAGCGGACCCTCCTGAACGAGCTTGCTGTGTGCGGGAAACCTAGAGCTGGCTGCGACTGCGATGACAATGACGACTGTACAGAAATCCTCCGTGGATTCGACGTCGACAACTACAGCACTCAGCGATCCTACGTGGATCAGTGCTACCGATCCTGTGTGGGTCAGATCCTGTATGGGTCAGCGCTCAGAGGTCTTGTGTGGGCCAGTGCCTATAGATCCTATGTGGGTCTGATCCTGTGTGGGACATTGTGGGGCTTAGTTATCTATCGATCCTTTGTGGGTCATTGCGGGGGTTAGTACCATTTGATCATGTGTGGGTCCGACGGCTTATATGAATCAGTGACTACATCTGATCACCTCTATCGTCTTATGAAAAAGTATACTTGTGTGAGCTGAATCTTTACATTCAATCCTTATCTTCGATAAGACTGACTTGATATCCTATGTGGATTATGTTATGCTTTCCTGTGTGGATCGGGTTGTGTTTTCCTGTGTGGACTGAGTTGTACTTGATCTTGGATGTTGGAGATGATCGAGAATTGATGACTTAGATATATGTATGGTCATATACCTAAGTAGTGTCGGATGATAATTCGTGATTGTATCTTTCCTTTGTGGATTGTCCTTTGTGGATTCTGGAAGACCTTTGGGGGTCTTGGGGTCCCTACTGAGTAGCTTATTCTCACCCCTTCATGGGCTATACCCTCACTACGTTGTGTTGGATGTAGATGACAGATAGTGCTAATCGTGGTAGAGGCTCGAGGAGCAGGTCGGTACTCAGAGGTGGACCACTTGGTGGGGCGTACTTGGAGCGGATGGATGGACCTGAGGAGCAGTGGAGGCTATCTGTACCCACCCTTCAGGTGGGACTTCCATGGATGGCTCGAGGTTGTGGCTTTACTTTTCAGTTGATGTACTCCCTTTTTTAGTTGTACATTACTTTCAGTTTGGGTTTGTATTCTGGCTCACTTTCCTTTCTGCACTTACTGTTGTACCCAGTTTTACCTAGTGTTTACTTCTTTTTCTTGCTTGATCTATGGTGTTTTTTTACTTTACAAAGGCAATGCCTACCCTTTTTATCGAGAATTATGCCTTGGTGCTAGTCGCCAGCCCCTGGCCAATGGAATGCGGGCTTGGGGTAGTCATGGCACGGGCCCCGACGACAGGTCGTGACAAATTGGTATCAGAGGAGTTCGGTTCTACCGCAGAACTTTGGACTCTGATCTTTCCTCTATGTGAACCAATAGTGTTAAGAATATTGGGTGTGGTTATCAGTCTAAGGAGTCCAGTGTTGGTGTGGCGGCTGACATATCCGTACACCTTGAACCTGACTTCTGATTTCCGATATAATGCACGAAAACATTGATTGCATGTGTGATTCATGTTTTCATTGTGATTACTTTGTGTCAGCTCACCAGGTATACTGTTTTGACCATGGCACACTTATTTCTTTTCAGGATGGCCCCACGATGGCAGCCAGCTAGGGTTCCGAGAGTTGTGCGTGATGACAGCCCACCGAGCGATTAGGCCTCGGTACATGGCCCTTTGACAGCAGAGGCACCAGTGGTACCTCTACCTGTCGAGCCACCGATGCTACCAGCCCTAGCCGCTGACGATTCATGTCGCCTTATTGCACTGCACGAGTTTCAGCGTCAGTGACCACCCAGGTTACGTGGGGAGATGGACCCTCAGGCAGCCGAGGATTGGCTGGAGGCAGTTGTACGGGTTTTCATGTTAGTGAGGACACTAGATGACCTCATGGTGATCCTTCCAGCGAGCCTACTGCACGCGGAAGCAGGAAGATGGTGGAGCTTGATGCTCCAGGTGCACGAGGAGGCATCTCTCCTCTGGACGGACTTTGAGAGCCTTTTCCTCTCGGAGTTCGTCCCAGCCACCCTCCGTGCAGTGTGCATCCAGGAACTTCTTTAGCTGCGGCAGGGCTGCTGGACAGTCGCCCAGTACTCGACGAGATTTACCGATCCCTCGCGCTATTCAACGGACATTGTACGTGACCCATTATTCCGGGCCTGGACCTTCGAGCAGGGATTGAGGCAGGAAATCAGTGCATCGCTGATCTCCCTCAGCATTCCGACACAGGCAGGGGTACTGGAGCGAGACCTTTTGATCGAGATCTTCCTTGCTGAGCCTACATCAGCGGTGAGACCTACCGCACGGCAGCACATAGCAGAGTCTTCTGCAGTAGGCAGTCGAAGGATGACTCATGGGTCCAGGAAGACCAGACCCTCAGGTAAACGACCTTAGGACACTGGATCAGTGGTGTGGGGCACACAGTTCGGAGCCAGTCTTTCTAGAGGCAGATAGTGCTACGCATGCGGCGGGCAGGGCCACATGGCTCGTGACTGCCCGACCCGCCGTGAAGAGGAGCAGAAGACTGTTGAGGGACCACCTAGGTATAGGTAGAGGGCCGACCATAGTGGTCCGCAAGGAGCAGGAGAATGAGGCAGAGGAGCTGGCTGAGCAGCAGGTGGTGGGTGACGCTTTGAGGCTCTACCACCACCACCACCAGGAGGTCCACCCCGACCATAGGGAGCTGGCGGGCAGAGACAAGCAGAGCTTCAGGCAGTGGAGGCCTACGACCATGGCGCGCCCTAGATGATTTGAGGTACTATCGGTGTCTATTCCACCATTGTTGTAGTTCCTATAAACACAGGAGCGAGTCATTTTTTCATAGTCGCTGCCCTTATTCGAAGCTCGGAGATTCTGACAGAGCCGTTGGCTCGATCCTTACGACTAGAGACTCCTACGGGAGCAGACTCGACGATTACGCACTGGGGCCGATAGTGTGAGCTTACTCTAGGAGGAGAGAGCTTTGGCTGGGATCTTCTTGTAGTGGCATCGAGGCCTTATGACGTCATCTTGGGCATGGATTGGTTATCTATAGTCCATGCTCAAATTGACTGTATTAGGCGCAAGGTATGATGTGTACGCACTGACGAGAGAAGGTTCACCTTCACCGATGATAAGGGATCCTTTGCAGCACAGGATGGACTCTCGCAGAGGAGAGGACATCCCATCACTTATCATTTGGCTAGCCTCATCCTAGGAGCAGTTGATGTGTGGAGTCCTGGTTTTCCTACAGTGGTGGATCAGTATGCAGACGTTTTCCCCGATGACATTCCAGGACTACCTCCTCACAAAGAGGTAGACTTTTATATTGATTTGTACCCCGGGACAGCCTCGATATCCACTCCAGCATATTGGATGGCCCCCGCTGAGCTTCGAGAGCTACGGGTACAGTTGGAGGACTTGCACGGCAAGGGGTTCATCTGACCCAGTGTTTCACCCTGGGCTTCCCCGATATTGTTCACCAAGAAGGCGGACAGGAGCTTGCAACTTTGTGTCGACTATCGTCGCCTGAACTAGGTGATAGTGAGGAACAAGTATCTACTACCGAGGATTGAAGACCTCTTCGATCAGCTCAAGGGAGCACGGTGGTTCTCGATGATAGACCTCAAGTCAGGCTATCACCATCTCAGAGTTTGGGACGAGGACGTGCAGAAGAAGGCCTTCAGGTGTCGGTATGGCCACTATGTGTTCTTGGTTATGCCATTCGGTGTAACCAATTCTCTAGCAGTGTTCATGCCCCTCATGAACAGGATCTTTCAGCCATACCTCGATCGATTTGTCGTGGTATTCATCGATGACATTTTGATATACTCGACCACTGGGGAGGAGCACACCTACCACTTGCAGGTTGTACTAGACACACTCCGAGAGCACCAACTTTATGGAAAACTCTCGAAGTGTCAGTTCTGGATATGTGAGTTCCACTTCTTGGGACACGTCATCTCTAAGGTGGGAGTTGCGGTGGATCCTGCGAAGATTGAGGCAGTGCTAGCTTAGGAGCCACCGAGGAGCATGACGGAGGTGCGGAGTTTTATGGGACTAGCTGGGTACTGCCGAAGATTTGTGCTAGACTTCTCCAGAGTTGCGGCACCACTCTCAGCATTGACGAAGAAGGGGAAACCCTTTTTGTGGTCAGACAGATGTCAGTAGAGCTTCCAGGAGCTGAGACAGAGATTGACCAGCGCGCCTATCCTGAGGTTACCGGAGGAAGGAGTTGGATACGTCGTTTACTGTGATGCATCAGGGACCGGACTCAGATGAGTCCTGATGCAGGGGCGGGCCGTGATCGCCTTTGGATCACATCAGTTGAGGCATCATTAGCATAACTAAGCTACCCATGACCTGGAGTTAGCAGCAACGGTCTTCGCTCTGATGAAGTGGCGACACTATCTGAAGGGCGAGCACTTTGCGGTCTATTCTGACCACCAGAGTATCAAGTACATCTTCTCGCAGAAGGACCTGAACCTAAGATAGTGGCGATGGCTCGAGTTCCTCCAGGACGATGACTTTGAGATAGTCTATACTCCTGGAAAGGGAAACGTGGTAGCTGATGCTCTCAGCAGGAGGATAGGCATTCAGCAACTTGGGCAGGAGACAGAGCAGCTAGCTGCTTTGCAGATATCCTTCGTGGATAGAGATGGAGCAGCCTTCCTTCAGTCACTCACATTTACTCCTTCACTACTACAGCGGGTCAGAGAGGCACAACATGGGGACGCCGACTGTGAGACGCGGCGTGCGCAGATATCCCCAGTACAGGCACCTGATGGATTCACCGTGGGAGGAGAGCACGATGTCCTTTTCATAGGACGTACCTTGGTTCCAGTTTCTTTACGGGAGGAGGTGCTGAGAGAGTTTCACACTTCCCCTTTGGCGGTACATCCTGGAGTGGTGAAGATGTACCAGGATCTTAGGCGACAGCAGTGGTGGACGGGCATGAAGAAGGTTGTGGCAGAGTTTGTTTCTCGATGCCTCACCTTCCAGCAGGTGAAGGTAGAGCACCAGGTACCAGCAGGCTTGGTGCAGCCCTTGGAGGTCCCGGAGTGGAAGGGTGACGACATATCTATGGACTTCGTGACTATACTTCAATTAAATTCCAGAGGTCACGACTCCATTTGGGTGATTGTCGACCAACTCACCATGTCGTCTCACTTCTTACCCATAAGAGAGCAGGGCTCAGTGGAGAGATTGGGACGTCTCTACGTTCAAGAGATTGTACAGCTTCATGGTGTTCCATCATCCATCACCTCCGATCGAGATGATCACTTTACTTCCCGGCTTTGGATGGGGTTGCAGGAGGAATTCGGGACGTAGCTACGTCTGAGCACCACCTTTCACCCTCAGAAAGATGGTCAGACGGAGAGGACCATTCAGACTCTCGAGGACATGCTCCGCGCATGTGTCTTTGACTTTGGTCGCAGTTGGGAGCACCACCTACCCTTGCTGGAGTTTGTGTACAACTACAGCTACCACTCCACCATCGGGATGGCACCATATGAGGCATTGTACGGCCGACCTTGCAGATCTACTCTGTGCTGCACAGACCCTGGGGAGTCAGCATTTGTGGGACTGGAGACGGTCCAGGCCATGACCGAGAAGGTCCAGGTCATCCAGGAGAGGATGAGGACAGCTCAGAGCTGGCATATGTCTTATCCTGACAATAGGCGGAGGCCACTACAGTTCGAGGATGGCGACCACATCTTCTTGCGGGTCTCACCTCGACGTGGATTACGGAGATTTGGTCGAGGTGGAAAGGTGTCTCCATGCTTCATCGGACCATTCTAGGTCCTCAGCAGAATTGGCGATGTGGCTTATCACCTGGCTCTACCTCCTCAGTTTCACCGAGTGCATGACGTCTTCCACGTATCTCAGCTGAGAGGATACGTGCATGACTCGACGCATATCATTGACCATGGAGAGCTGGACATAGATGACGGGGCGACTTTTTCTGAGGTCCCACTGGATATCGCAGATCGCCAGGAGCGGGTCCTATGTGGATGGTCGATTCCTCTAGTGCGCATCAGATGGAAGCACAGGAACCTCCAGGAGATCACTTGGGAGCGGGAGGCTCTGATGCGTGCATAGTACCCACATTTATTTTCCTAGTTTTTTATGTATCTTTACGGGGACATAAATCCCTGAGGTGGGAGTAATGTAAAGGGCCGTAAAATTCAAGGGAAATTTTTTTTCCTAATGTTTTTTGGATTTTACAAGAATGTGGTTTCTGACGGAACTTGATTCAGAGTCCCGGTGTGCCCGAAATTCCTATCTGAAGTTTAGCTCGGGTACGTTCAGTGAACGAATGAGAGGGGTTTTCTAACTTTTGAACCAGTTCTCGGAATTGTATTCTGAGGGCACCGATGGATTCGCAGTGCCGGAAATTGTTTAGGAACACCTTTTCCGGATTTGAGTTTACATGAGAGAAGTTGTTAAAAATTGTGGAAGGTAAAATAAAATTGAGCATAAATTTTTATTTTTCTCTAAGTGGTTAAAAACCTTTGAGTGGAAGTTGGGGGACACCACCCAGCATCCCATGAGAGGTTATGAGGGTGGTGGGGCCCACACAAACCCCACCCCTTCATCTTCCCTAACCTTCCATAACCCTCCATTTATTATGACAACTTGACATAATTAATTCAGTGGATTAATTTAACTTTTGAATTTCAAACTTAAGTCATGTTAATAAAATAAGTGAAGTACTTATTTTATTTTGGTTGGAACTTGTTGCTTTGGGAGGATTTGGAGAAAAGCTAAGGATATTGAATAACTTCTTCTTCGAAGAAGAAGAACGTGAAGAACGTCGACCTCCGACGAAGGTCGTCAAGAATGCCGGATCCTCAGAGATCGACAACGTGACGCCGACGAATCATTTCTCCGCGACGCGACTCTCTCCTTCCACGACGTCTTCTTCCACGACGGTTATTTCTGCGATGAACCCTCGCTCATCAAATTCAATGAGGTAGGGGATTTATGCATTCCTTTTCGTGAATTTCTTCTGTCATCATTCCTCGTACAATTGGACCGCTTGTTACCAGTTAACGGGAGGGGGCCGGACCGCACAAACATGGCCGACCCTCCTCCCCCTTTTCTCTTGTCTACCTTGTGGTGGAAAGGAACGAGAATGGGACGGTACCGTCGCACCGCACGGGGTCATGCGGCAAGGAATGTGTGGCGCCGTCGCGCCGCACCTGAAAACCCCGAAGGCACTGCGGCCGGAGCGGGGCCGCGGCGGAGGGCCGCGGCGCCATCGCGCCACGCCGGGCACACTAAGGCCGCAGCAGAGTAGGGACCGGTGGCCGATTCCGGGCCACTGGCATAGGAGCAGGGGTACCAGCCAGCACTGGTCTCGTGTCTGCAGTAGTGGACCAGCCGGAGCGGGCTGGCCGGTCAGTGGAAGAGCCGGGGGTTACAACCCCCGACTGGCCAGCATGTGCGTCCCCCCATCATGGGGGCCGCATTTATGAAACAGGGGGGCAGGCGCCCCCCCCCCCCCACCCGCTCGGCCAAAACGACCGAGCCGCCTGGCAACCGGGCCACGCCCGCCGGGCTGGGCTGCGCCTGCCGGGCCGGGCCGGGCTCCGCCCACTAAGGTCGGGTCGGGTCGACCCAGTTTTGGCCGACCCAGGGGGATCTCTGGCCGGGTCGGTTCGGGCTCGAAACCCCCACTTCCGGACCTCTCACGGTCTTTTTCCCATAACATGGGTTGTGGACATCAAATCGACGCACCGTCAGCGGCGATGCGATCCTTGGAATGAGACGATCGTTTAGATATATTACACTCAAGGTTTCGAAGTACTTTAGGTTCGGCCGGGTTGGTTCGTACACGAAACCAACAGGGCCCTCGGAGCGGAAACACTTATAACTTGAGCTTTGGACGTCCGATTGACATGCCTTCGACTTTGATGGATTCCTCTAAGTGAGACGGACCTTTTGGCTTACTCCGCTCGAGGTTTGGAAACAGTTGGAGTACCGTCAGGTTGGTTTTGACTTAAAACCCAACTGGGCCCCTTGGACAAAAAAGCCAATAACTCTCAGACCGGGTGTCTGATTGATGCGATGTCTGTAACGTTATGTTCATGTTGACGATACGGAACATTTGGATACATCAACTCCAGAATATGTGTCAGTTGATGTATCAGCCTTTCAGCTCGTAAAGCGGACCCTCCTGAACGAGCTTGCGGTGTGTGGAAACCCTAGAGCTGGCTGGGACTGCGACGACGATGACGACTGTACAGAAATCCTCTATGGATTCTACAGCGATGACTACAGCACTCATCGATCCTACGTGGATCAGTGCTACCGATCCTGTGTGGGTCAGATCCTGTGTGGGTCATCACTCCGCGGTCCTGTGTGGGCCAGCGTCTACAGATCCTGTGTGGGTCCGATCCTGTGTGGGTCATTACGGGGGTTAGTTACCAATCGATCCTTTGTGGGTCATTGCGGGGGTTAGTACCTTTTGATCATGTGTGGGTCTGACGTCTTAGATGAATCAGTGACTACATCTTATCATCTCTATCGTCTTACGAAGAAGTATACCTGTGTGAGCTGAATCTTGACTTTCAATCCTTATCTTCGATAAGATTGACTTGATATCCTGTGTGCATTACATTATGCTTTCCTGTGTGGATCAAGTTGTGTTTTCCTGTGTGGATTGAGTTGTACTTGATCTTGGATGTTGGATCTGATCGAGATTTGAGGACTTAGGTATATGTATGGGCATATACCTAAGTAGTGTCAGATGATACTTCGTGATTGTATCTTTCCTTTGTGGATTATCCTTTGTGGATTCTGGGAGACCTTCGGGAGTCTCGGGGTCCCTACATAGTAGCTTATACGCACCCCTGCATGGGCTATTACCGCTCTACTTTGTGTTGGTTGCAGACGACAGACAGCGCTGATCATGGTAGAGGCTCGAGGAGCAGGTCGGTACCCGAAGGTGGACCACTGGTCGAGGCGTACTCGGAGTGGACGGCTGGACCCGAGGAGTTGTGGAGGCTATCTATACCCACCCTTCAGGTGGGACTTCCAGGGGATAGATCGAGGCTGCAGCTTTACTTTTCAGTTGTTGTACTCCCTTTTTCAGTTGTACTTTACTCTCAGTTTGGGATTGTATTCGGCCCACTTACCTTTCCGGACTTACTGTTGTACACAGTTTTACTTAGTGTTTATTTCTTCTGCTTGCTTTCTCTGTGGTGTTTGTTTACTTTACAAAGGCAATGTCTTCGCTTTTTATCAGGAATTACGCCTTGGTGCTAGTCGCCAACTCCTGGCCTATGGAAGGCGGGCTTGGGGTAGTCACGGCACGAGCCCTTAGGACGGTTCGTGACATTTCAAGTGTCTAAGAATTGTTTACTAAGGTAAATATCAAGTAGAGTGAACATAATATATTAATTGTGAGAGGATGTTACACCTTAAAATTTGAAAAGATGAAAATCATATTCGACAAACTAATAGACAAGCAACACTGAGTTTATCTTGAATTACAAAAAACACTATGTTCAACTTCCATTGCATGCAACACTCAGTTATCCTTTCATTAAAAATAACCCTGATATTTTTATGTTCGGTTGCGTATTCAACATGAAACACATAGAATAAAGGACCAATGATTTATATTAATTTTATAACCTACCCGTTAAATAGATGTTTATGAATAGTATGAACTACTATATTAAATATATATATATATATTGTGTCTTTTACTCAATATATATTTTTGAAACTTATTTCTTATATAATAAATCAATTTTTGATAATGTGATTCTATTTTTAAATAATATTTTTTAATCAAAATTTTTTTTTTTGATTTTCATTAAAAAATGTAAAAATAATTTTTTTGAAAATTTTGAAAATTTATTTCAAGTAATAAACTTCATTTTAGGAAGTTGAATATAAAAATTTACTTTGGGTGAAATTTTTGTATTTTTCCAAAAATATTTGTTTTTTTGGTGAATAGTGAAAACCAGAAAAAGAAATTAAAAACCATTTATTATTAATAAATTATTTACTTTAAAAGTCCTCGAATTCATTGAATATTTTTTATGTAACCTATTATTTATTTAATCCACATAAATTCTTTGAATAAAAATTAGATTGGTTTTTAGTTTATATATATTTTTAAGGTTTTTTCTAAAAAAATGATTTTTTGAAATGAATAATATTTCTCCATTTTAAATAATTAAAATAATCCCTAATGGGGAATTTTTTAAATTAAATTGATTGATTATATATCATTAAATAAAAAAAATTAAAAAAAATTATTATTATTAGTCATATATTTAATTCATAATAATATTTTTATTAATAAATACTCTTCTTAAAAAACCAATGCCTCACCTTATTTCTGGGGTAAATTAACCTAAAAACGTGTCCAAATCCAATTTTTTAGAAATATATAGAACCTTATCAGCTTATATTCGATGTTTATGTTTTATTGTGGTACTATTCAATGAATGTGACATATACAATAAGTTATTTAATGAAATACACAAAAGAATAACCTTCTTTGCCTTCAATATTTATAAAACATTAGGATAGTGACAAGATATTATATGTTCGGTTATAAATATATTTTTTAATGTTAAATTTGTTATCTATTATCTCCATTTATTTTTCTTATTAATTTATTGTTTTTAATATGTATTTAATTAATATATCTATATTAAATCATTTAATTGGTATCATTTAATTGAAATTAAATAAATAATTTAAAAATGAAATTTAATTGTATTTTATAAAAAATAATACATTATTAAATTATTAAATTATTCTAAAAAAATCCTATGTTATTCCATTTGATTTTAAAATGTATATAAATATAAAATATGTTAAATTCATAGTCCAATTTTTATTTTATAATGAACACATTGACCCCCATATAGTAAAAACATTATGAACATGGTTAGGGTTAAAGTAGTGTTTTTGTGCGTGATGTTCACTTCTATTAAAGTTAATTTCCAACATACATGGGATTTTAATTATAAAAATTAGGTATATTATATAAAATTATTATGTATAAAATTTATAACAATTATTAAATTATTTAGTCTTAATAGATAATTCACCTAGGTTCAAAACTGTGTTACAATAGTGAAAAGGAGAAATTTTTAAGATAAAGAAACATATATGTTAAGTAAAGTTTTGATGAAAACAAGAATTTTATTGTGTGGTGGAGTGTTGGATCAACCATATCATACTTAAAACCCATTAATTATCAATCATTGATCCACTTGATGTAATATTTACCTCTTAATATTAAATACATTTGAGTATTTATTAGAATTCTGCTCCTCCTCAACAATAAATGGGCACTCATTCCCCTCACATATTCGCACCCATCATGCTATATAGATCATATAAACTCCATAAAAATCACTTATAAACATCCATTCTCTAGTACTATATCCTTAAATAGGGATTAAATCCAACAAAGGAATGTATTTTGTGAAATCGAAGAAGATTTTCTTGAAGAAGTTGTAACATTCATCAATGAATATTTTTTTTACATCATTCTCCAAATCCTTAAATTATTCTTATTAAATGATTATATAAAAACCTCAGTATCATCCATATTCATAGATAATTTTTCGTTATGTTCATGACCTATAAAACAAACATACATCGAAGGGGATATGAAATTATCATTCAAGTGTACGGTGGATTACAGCCTCACGAAACAATGCAATTCATTTTTCAATTACCACATCTCATGGTAAGGTATGATGTTGGGTATAATTTTTATATAAGATACATATAACATAATTATATTTTCATAATAATTATATCATATATACCATTTTTATTTACTATTCCATAAGAAATAAGATAATGTCACTCGTGTGTAAAGCAAACTACCGCCTCGAGAAATGATGTGGTTTATTTTCACTAAGGTGTTACATGGAAGGTCATAATTGTAATGATAAAAAATATATCTGATATGAATGAAATAATTATAATATTAATTACATATTTATCATTATTTTAATATAATATATTATTTTCATATCACCTTTTCCCTCATTAAAAAAATTATAATGTTATTCATCAACATGTGGACTACCTCCTCCTCGATGTGATGTGATTCCATTATTCATAACCATATCAGAAGAATGATATATATAAGTATGAATAATTAAATAATATTTTATTTATTATATAATGATAATTCTGGATATAAAAAATAATACTTACCATATTTCTATACTGTTCATTGAAAAATGGAAATGTTACTCACACATATGTATGGAATTCAATATGCATGACGGTAACGTTACATAATATTTCACAAAAATATTCCATTTTTTGTTCCAAAAGTTTAATTTATTTTAAAATATGATAATTATTTCATGATTAGTATTATTTTTATGTTTAAATAGTGACCTATTTCACCTTATTCAACCCATTTAAATCTTTTTTCACACATAAGTCAAATATGGTAAAAACATCCAACCTAAACATAATCGATAACATAATTTAATATAACATGTTAATAAATATAATTAATGTAATACTAAACATTAAAAAGTTTATCAATCATCAAAATAAATTAAACTAGTTGATTATTCAGTATTATAAAGACTCAATGACAAGTTGGACTCAATATACGGGGTTTTCTCATCTCACTTTTATTTCTGTGTGATATAATCAACAATCACCACTTATTTTTCATGTTTTTTGTATATAATTCTCTTGAATTTATTTTAAGATTATTTAACATATATTTTTTTGTACTAACATATCAATTTTTGGATTTATCTTCTGTGGGGTTTATAGTTTCATTATCTGCATAGTGATAATGGCTTTTCTATCACAATTTCCCATAATTGAGACTTATATAATGTTATACACCAATCAAATTTTATTATATGTACATGAATCCCCTTTAACACTTAATATCTAGAAATTATTTATTATCATTGTATTTTATGTTTCATATATTGTAATCCTTTAATGGGGTTTATAATTTAATGATACCAATGTGGTAAGAGTTTTATGTAACAATCCCAACCATTGTCGAGCTTCTTTTTGTTACTCTTATGTAGATGATACCATATGATAAATCTCTCAGGAAACTAATAATTATTCTTATTCATTGTTTTTCCATGATATTTACTAGTAATATTACCCCTTTTCCATTATTTGGTACTTTAAGTGATTGAGAACTTTTTTAATGAAAATATGACTTCATTTATCTCTCCATCCAGAAATATGTATTCTTAAAAAACCATGTTTTCTAAAAAAATAAATAATATTATTATTTTTTTCAAAATAATTTATCAAATATTTTTCACCCATTATTACATGATACAATGTTATTTCAAAGGAATATTATATCACTTTTTAAAAAATGACAGCATGGATTTTACTGAAAATGTTAAAGGAATATCCTTTTTATTTTTAGAACAATGCTACTTTAAATGATTTTACAGTGAAAATTGAATTTATTTTAATACATGTATGAAATAACATATTTTTATGAAAGTATTTTCTTTTATGCCTTATTTTCATGTTTATGAGGATATTTTTAATGATTTTTTAATTTCATTTTCAATGAAATGGATTGTCAAACAACATTTTTTTAAAAGTGATTTGAAATATTAAAAAGAAATTTTCATCATTAATGTTTTATTAATATTTTAATGATATTTAAATTAATCAACATCAAAATGCCTTGTTAATTTTCTTACACTTGGGAATTTTTTTACTAATAGCATCCTATTTATTTCTCTATATGTATTATTATTGTTATTAATATATTGTTATGGTATGCGTTTCATTTTCATGGTTAAATCATATCTCAAATAAATTTTCATAGAACTCATTTTTTATATGGGTAAATCATTTTTCAAAGATATTGTTATGGAACCCATTTCATTTCTATGGTGTAATCATTTTTTTAAAATAATAATTGTTGTTTTAATTAGGTGTGATGTAATGAATTATCTATTTTACTTATTCATATTTTTCTTGGACATTATAAATAATGGGTGTATAAATATTTCAGTTGGTGATCCTATTATAGATTTTATGACGGTGTACCCTGATATCAATCAATTGAATTAGGAAATTATTATTTTCCCTGGATAATTATATTGGTTGTTGGTCATATGATTATTTAATATGTTATGCTTTTATATGGTCTCTATGAGATGATGTTCCAAGATACCAATATGTTTTATCTATGTTTGTTATGGTTTTATGATGTTTCATATAATCATGATTGAAAACAAATGACTCATGCTTATTGATTCTTATAACCCATTCCTTTTTAAAGCCTTATTACATGTTTTCATTATTTATGATAAAGGTGTTTATGGGTATTAATATTATTATGTTACACTCATGAACATTGATTATGTCATCAAATCCATATAACCTTATTATTCTTTTTCATGAAACTAAATTGTTAATGCTTATGTCATACCTAATTAAGCATTTGTTCAAAACCTTCTCATTTTTCATTTTCTTAAGACTATAAAAAAAGTATGAACATGATATTACCTGAATGGATTTAATATTTAATATTTTGAATCCATAATGTGGAAAATAAATCCTAGGTTGTGTTGGAGAAATTATCATTTAAAGTAATGTGAATTTTTTATGTATGATTTTTTCCTAATTGAATGAAACTGTAAAACAAAATTTCCTTAAATATATACATGATCCAAAAGTTCCTTATCATGTTTTATGTTTTTCATGAATTAAATTTGGTTATAATTATCATAATAAAATCTATGAATTTAATACTTACAGTTTTAGTACCATATATGGGAGTGTGTGTTCTAGGATGTTATAGTATTTCACTAAATTGCTTTTCAACTTCGTGTATACCTGTAAGATAAAACATGTTTTACCATAATTATTTCAAAATCCAATATAATATAAACCCTAAAAGGTATCAATACCTAAATCATATGTTGAAAATATTTAAAGGAACACTAAACAATAAACTTAAGATTCACATATACTTCAATTAGTAAAACGTCTCCCAAAGTTTCATTATTATATTTATGATCACATCACTTAAAATATCAATAGTATTTTCTAATACATTTATCATATGATAAAACATAATCTTATATACCTATTATGGTATCCATAACTCATAATATAACCACTAATGAAGACATTCTATTGTTCAAAGCTATATAAACCTTTCCTATGATACCAACTATAAAATCCCCAAACCCTAACTCCTAACCCATATGTAAAAAAACTAAAATTTAAATTTTTCAACATTTATTGTAATGAATTTAAGACAATTTTCCATATCCAAAACACACATCATCAAAAGGAAAATACTGGATCACTTACAATATCATGTCCCTTTTAGGTTTATAGTTTTTTAGTGATTTAGTACAGACTCTTGACATCATGTATTCATAAATAACTAGTTCATAAATATGAAAATAAAAACCCACTCTACCTAGCTTTAAATATTCCACATAGGCCATCATCATCATCCATATTAAACCCTTATAGACAAAATTTTTAGAACCTCAATCTTTAAACCAATTGAAAATGAAATATAAGAAGGGTGATATCAAAATATTTGTAAAGTTAAACATATACATTGACAATTGAATTTCATCATGGAGCATAATAAGAGGCTAATATGATTTTGACATAATCACAATGTATGAGTATAACATATATAAAATCATACACATCAATATATTGTTCATCAAACATTAAAACATGGAATAATGCATTAATAAATAATAGATTTATTAGAATCGATAATCATGTTCCATGTGATATCAATAAAGATTATGGAACATAATAAACCAATAGAAAGAATAAATAGAACAAATTAGTATCTTGGAAAATTATATGTGCATCACATCATTAAAATGGAATAACCAATATGTTCAAATTCAATCTCCAGAGTACCCAATTAATTAGAGGTATATAACTAACCATGCCATATTTGGTTTATCCTTGAGCCACATATCCTTTCTTAATAAAATAACCTCCTATATTTGGATTATTACATAACGACCTATCATTGGTTATAAATAGAACCACCGATCATTATAAACAATTTCCAAAAATTGTATCATGCATAATGTATATACAACATTCATTTCATCATATACTCATAGGAAAATCCCTTATTTTTTTCAAAAAATTACTAACCCATGGAAAAAAATGGGTTCCATAATAATATCATTGAAACATTATTAACCCATTAAATGAAATGGGTTCCATAATAATCTCTCTAAAAAAAATTAACCCTAATAAAAGATATAGGTTTTAGTCAAACCCTCTTTAAAACATTCCTAATCCACCACTAGAAAGAATGTGGATGGTAAAATTAAAATATAACTCCAGTGGATCATATGTAACAACAAGGGCAGTTGAAAATGATGAATGGAAATACTATTAAATGATCCTAAAATATATTTTAAAAAAAACTAAATTTTTCATTTTGATATTCACTTCGTAAAAATAAATATTCACAAATTTTTTTAATAATACCTTTTATATAAAAATATATTGAATAATATAAAGTATGGTTAAATGAAAATAATAGTCATGTGGTCATATAAATTTTTTCAAGATGTAAATGATAAAAATAATCATTTTTAAAAGAAGAGAGTAATAGGGATTGAAAACTGACGCATTAAGAAAACATTATGAATTAAATTTTCAAAAACATATAAAATAAGGTCATTGTCCTAGAAAAATATCAATAGAGAATAATTTATCATTAGAAGGATCAATTTTTAAAACATTTTAAAAAATAATGTTTTGGAATACAAATATACTCAATCTAAAATAAATTACAAGATATATATCTCATAAAAATTTATTTGATGATGTTTCATTAATAAAAATGAATAAATTAGACATAATAAAAGTTATCCACATTCATAATACTTGTATAAAAATGAGTTGAGTTTTATGAAAATATGATAATTTTTTTACCTCAAAAAGAACCTTCAACAGAATAATTCCAAAATATAATGGAGATTGTAACATAATGTCTTTTTCAATTTGGTAATATTTTCAATCATGATCCCCATTATTGAATAAAATTTAATTAAACATTACATATAGTTAAAATAATGTGTTTCATGATAAAAAATATCAAAAGGGGTAGTCGATACACCTCCAAAAAGAAGATAGGTGAGTAAAATATCAATACACCTCAATGAAGTGATATTAATATAAAGTATCTTACGACATTGGTGGTATCTAGACCAAAAATCTATGAAAGGGAGAAACTATTTTTGATTAATAAATCAAAATAATTATCATGTAATTAATAATAAAATATTTATTCATTGGATTTATATGCACCAAACAATAAAAATGATAGGAGAATAAGGCATATGTCTCCTAAAAGTAAAAGAAAGATGAGAAAACCCCTTACACCAAGTTTAGACTTTTCTTTTCTATCCTATATGTCCTCTATAATAATAATATATAAATTTTTATTTTTTTAACAAACATTTCCATTCATGATAAATTATTATTAAATATTTTATTTTTTTATTTTTTAATACATATTTAAAAATTTATTCATTTATGTCCACATCGGGTGTTTTGAGAACAATTTGTTCATTGTTATAAAAAACATCATTTTGTTGTTCCTGTTCAAAAAGGCCATTATTTTCAAATTTGAGAAATAATAATAATAATATAAAATTACCATTTATTAATAAATTATACTTCTAAAACCAATCATGTAAAATGGTTATGAAAAAAGGAATTGTGTTGTGTTCATAGAGACACTAGGTTGTATGTATGCATGAGTAGCATTTTATTTTTCAATGATATTTATGTATAGAAGGTATGTATTATTTTAAAAAGAAAAAATTATCATAATTTCATAAATAAAATAATATTTTTTTTATATATACATACATATATCATTATTGTGTTTTTCTGATGGAATAATATTCATTTCGCTTCGTAGAGGCTGTAGTCCACACATACACAAACGATGTTATCATTTTTCTATATAAGAAATAAAATGTTATATTATCCATTAAGAATGTTAAATATTTCATTAATAAAAATATTTTTTTTTCATTTATATCACATATATTCATTAACATTACCCTTAATACCTTCCATGTATATCATCAGTGGAAAACGAATCACATCGCTTCGTGAGGTGGTAGTCTGCCGTAGACACGAGTGACATTATCTTATACCAAAAAGAATAAAAATATTTATATGTGATATAATAAAACCATTAGTATAATTATTTTAAAAATAACTTATATATAATTTAATTATATCAATACAACTGGACTTTAGAAGAAATAATGAAAAACAGATGACATGGGTTCGCGAGATGGTAGTATGCCGTATAAAATAATGATCAATTTGTATCACATTTTATGGAATATAAAATTGATTTATGTTATTAAATTAATATAATACATCTCATTATATATGATACATTGTTTTTATCATATTATAATATTTTAAAATTATTTTATAGAGGGAAAAGAAGAAATAAAAAATGCATAGTTAAGAATTTTACCTCTTCTTAGTCCACCTCTAATGGATTATACCTAATATAATACATAAATATAATTATAAAAAATAAATTATTTTTCGATGATGTTATCTAATTTTTAATATTATTTTTTAATTTCTTGTCACACCCAAAAGAGTTTTAACGTGTGAAGAAGAGAGGAGTGGGGTGGCCTTTTGTATGGGAGTTGATTAGAACATTTGTAATTTTTGAAGAGGTGAAGGTGTTCCCACGTTTTTCATAGGAAAAATTTATAAAATGGAGTCTTATAAATACTTATACATGCTAATGTTGATATATGAAGATATAATTGTTTTTAGATGGGTTTATCTAAAATTTTAACCCTTATCATTTTAGTTTAACCCCTGGTAAAGCCGTTTTCGCCTTAAATTCAATAATTTAATTTTTTTTAAAGGATTCACTATGGAAAAAATTAAGTGGAAATAATTACATAGTATAAATTATTAGGATTGGAATATGGAATCCATTTTACTAAATTAAATTCGTAGTAATTACCTTATTTATGAAAGATTAAAATAATTGATTTTATAAATATTAAAATAAATATATATTGAAACTTTTTATTCATTCCTAAATTATATTGTTGAATAAGACATTTCATGGATGATTCAATGGATTTTTTTCGATGTAATCATGTTGTTTAGACTTTCAAAAAAACTAAATACTAAATTGTGTCAAAATTGACCAAAATGAGTTTAAAAAATATGATTTTATTAAATGATATAATATTCCTAAAAATATAATATTTGTCCAAAGTACATAAATAAGGTTATATATATCATTAATTAACCTCTTGATGTTCTCTTGGAATTTTATAGTAAGATTATTAAATTTGTAATATAAAAATACAAAGAGACATGGTAAATGTTAAACTGTTTAACTAAGAGTTAAATATAAAAGATAAGGTTAATATGGTGACCTAAACATGTCTAAATCCAATTCGTTGATAGTATTTTTACCCATCCCCGCATTATCCTAGAAATAAATCCATGTGGAGATATTATAAAATGGAAATTATTTTATAATAAATTGATATTTCATGCTTTTCCTAAAGTACCCCTCACCTCTCTTATAAAAGGGTATGCCCATTTCCCTTAAATTCACACCTCCAAATCCATTTGGCTCAGAAAAACCCATCTAATATCTCCTCCCAACTACTCTGACTTAAATATAGGGGCCTTAATATTATTATAAATCCATCCTAAATAAGGATCCCTTTTGTTCAAATCAAAAGGAAGCACCCGAAGAAGAGGTAATTATTTTATCACCTCTTTCAAAGTTCTTTCTTCTTCTACTTCCTTTTTCTTTGTTGTTTCCATACTAAAATAATAACTACAGTACCATATACATATTAATATGTTATTATAAATATGGTACAATAATATTCATTATTCTATCCATCCTATGAATGAAAAAAGACACCATACGTGTGTATGTAATGCTTACCATCTCCACGTCGTGGTGTAGTTTGTTATTAAAAACGCCATTAATTGAATGGGTATAATAATGAGTATAATATATGTAAATAATAAATATAACATATTAAGGATTCAGTAAATATAATATATCATCCAATTTCATACAATTTGACCATCAATATAATGATATTGTTGCTCCTGCGTACGTACCGCTTACCATCTCCACGACGCGATGAGATTCATCTTCAACGATCACCATTCAAGAATATTTATAAAAATATATATAATGATTAAATATGAAATATATGAAACAATATTTATAGGGGAATAATATATATTTATGTAGATAAATATATTTCATTTACTTACTTCCATGTTATATGATATGAAAACGGAAACAATATTCATGTGTATGTACGGACTACCGTCTCCATGAACGGTGTTTCCATTTCAAATATCTATCTATCATACATATTTATATTCTGAATATATATGTTATATAAAGCATGTTTTATATTTTATATGTATTTAAATCATGATCTATGTGATATGATCAAGAATAACAAGTTAAAACATGTACGATAAAACAAAAATTATTACCAAAAATGTTACTTTTACATGGAAATTATTATTAAATGGGTAGTATAAAGTCATAAATGAATCATATATGATATTATAAATATTAATATGGTTCTGGTATAATTTAATAACATACTATGGTCATTATATAGGAGGTTAAACGTACCCTCTACTAAAGGTAAGTACAAGTTAATGGTTAATTACTCAATCTCATTATTATCCGAGATTGTTTATGTGTAAGTAATTACTGGGAAATATTTATTATCCATGTCCATGTTTCATAAAATATTTTTCAAAAGGATTATTTTTAAGGTACTATTTAACTAAAACATAATTTTAAATGTTTTAAATATTTATTCTTCTAAATATTTCTCGTTAATGTCTTTATTTTCAAAATGGGCTTAATGATTTATTTATGTGGACATGAATGTTTTAAAATGTTAATTCCATTCAAAAGTTTCAAAATGTTATCGAAATATTTGATGCAAAAATATCTTTTATAAGCCTTCCTTTATAAATTGTGTGACTTTTAAATAATTTAATGAAAAAGGTAAATTTTTATCAAAGTGTTTTACTGATCATTTTTTAATATGTCAACATCCTTTATAGGATATTATTCATGATTGAGGTTTATTTATTATAATATAATATTCTATATTTTATTGAATTATTTATGATATTATTGATTGTGGATGTTCTATTTTTATACCATTCATGGTTTATAGTTAAAGTGTTGACATTTCGTATGCTAGTTTTAATATGATTTATTATGTTATGTTTCACCCTTTTCGTATTAAGAATTCATTGGACTTAGTAAGTGACGGGCGAGGCCCGCTATAGCCCCTCAATGCATCGGTAGGTCTCATGAGACAAACTATTGTCTTGGAACAAGGCCTTGATAGAATATTTTTGAATGTTCTCAGCATATTTCCTTGACATAGTTGTTATTATGTCTAGCATTATGCATTCCCTAATTTTGAAATTAGTTATTACATGTGATTATTCGACTAGTAGAATATCCATGTGCATGTTTATATGGTAATGTATGATTTATTTTTTCTATATTATGATCACATTTATGTTTAAAAGGATTTTCTTTATTATTACACATCTTACCATAAAAGTTTATAACCTCCGCTAAATTATTTACCCTTACTGAGAATCTGAGCTCACCCCTTTCTTATGTTTTGTATTCTCAGGATTCCAAGAAGTGTATTATGAATGATATGCAGGGTTAATCAATGGAAATAATCGTATTCTCAAAGGATTATATTTTTTTTTCCGAATATGTAATTTAATATTCATGTACGTAATCTATTTTCTGAGACTAGTAAACTGATTGGTTCTTTGAGACTAAATTCCTTGTAATCATGTCAATGTATTAAAATAATGATCCCAGTCCTGTCTTCTAGGGTCAAGTAGTTACATGGTTAGTAAGGTTCCCAACAATGAAATGCAACTAAATATCACCACTGTATGGATATAGGGTTATCCAATCTTTGGGATTAGTATGGGTAAAATTATGAAGGCATTAATCAAATTTATTCCCCCCAAAACCTGTTTCAAACTCTTTTTATCCTCTAATTAAACCCCATATCAATATTTATCATTTATGAAGCCTATATATGTCTCTTGATACCTCCTCAAAAACTTTATTATTTTCGTTGGCCCATACATTGATTTGATGATCAAAAAAGTAGTAAATCTCAGTCATCTTTAGTAAAATCCTCTTATTACAACCTTGGATCCTATTCTCCATGCCATGGTATTGTTTTGAAAATACTACCCATAGGGGATATTTTTTATTCACATTAATAGAGTTCATAGTCTTCGTTTCTCTTCTATTATATTCTTCAGGAGGCCTTTTTTATTCCTCTAGTATGTGAAAATAGTGTTATAACATCCTTAAACCATGAAAGTGACCTATTCACACTAGTAAACCACTATAATTAATAAAAACCATATTCATAAAAGTCACATAGATCTCATTATTCAGGTTTCCATTGACATTGGGCCTTTAAACCAACCATGAGGTAAGCTGACCATTATCCCAAGGATGAGATTCTGATTGAGTAAAAATGTAGCCTTATTAAATAAGTTAATTGTTAATCATTTGGATGAACAATGTGAATTGGATTAGCATGTAAATAGATGTATTTTCCATGATAATAAATCAATTGTTTTGGAAGTGGTTAATTAGAATGTAATTGGAATTGAAATAATTGAATAATAGAATATGGATATAATACATGTGAAACATTAATTGGTATGTAATGTGTGTTAAATTAATTTTTTATAATTATTGTTAGAATTTGTAACATGGAATTAAAAATCCAGTGGTTAATGATTGTTAATTTGAATAAATTTACCAATATGGAATATGATCATGAGTTTTTTTGTTTGATAAATTGGTATGCACTGACTCTTTTATTCATTTTTTTTTGAATTGTGAAATTATCCTTAGCATGGGAATCTTCATAATGTTTGAGGCCTCTAATCATATATATATCCCTGTAATGGTAATTCTCACTAGGTCCATGGAATATGTTTTCCCATGGTATGGTATTCCTCCATGGTAGAACGTAATTTCTATAACATGTAATTTCTCATAGAGTCCAAAATTACATGGATAATTCATTCCATCATAATTCTCCCTCGGAACATGTAACCAGATCAAGCAAGGAAATTCACATAGTTTCTAGTTATGATGAAGGAGGTTGTGATGTTGGGTTTCCTGACATGATATGGGTGATATATCCTTGGTAGGTGAATCTATCGTTGGTATGGGAGATTCATTCATGATTAGAGAATTCACTAATGGAAATAGAAATCATGGATTGTATCAAATGAGGATTAGCTAACACTGGGTGTCAACCTGGAGCTCAATGGTCGGTTAGTTTGTTATGATGTTATACATTAATTTATGAATTAATACAACTATTTATCATATTATTTAATACATTAAATGTTTATACTATATTATTTAGAACCTTTGGTTTTAGGTTTACTATGTGGTACTCACTATGTGTTTATGCACTGATTGGTACCCAAGAAAATGTAACTGATGTAGTTATGGACAAGGGAATGGGTCCTTTTACATTATCAAACTGGGTGGGATTAATTTTTATAGATGGGAAAAGTCATGGTGTTTAGGTCTTGGGTTTTAGATTCATCATTATCAATTCTATTTATTTGTTTATGTGTATTTAATTCAACATAAAATTTAGTTTTCCATACAGTATATCATTAAATTGATTATTTTTATTATTTTATTATTTTTAATATTTTGTTATCTAAATGAGTGGAATGCCTTAATTTATTTAAACTATGTCATGTTTTATATAAAATCTATTCTATATGGTATATTATCCAAATAATATTACTTACAATCCCAATGCTATTCATAATATTTGAGCATTTGGGGAGGCACTATTGAGGTCACCTAACCTCCCATCGTAATCACTTGATGATGTAACAGGTTAAGAGGTAACACAATTGTATCAAATATCATGTATATTCTATTTCATAACAATTTGGGGCAGGTAGATAGGATACTAGGTTAATTAAATTCTTGTAAATTATCTCATGAATGAGAGTAACTGACCCATGTGAGGGGGAAAACCCATGTACACGAGGATGGGAATGTTGTTTATCTTATTATATATGTGATATTTTTTTCACCATTGTTTATTCACTTGTTGTTTAATGTTAATATTTTAGGATATTTTACTCATGGTTTGGGACAACATGATGTGAGTATGCATGCAAGGTTGTAGGCATTTAGGAGAATATGTTGATATGTGTTATTCATGCTAGGGGAATTTTTATCGCATGTAGTATAACTACCTATCTAAAATGAGAAAATAAACCTCTTCATAAATTTTTGGAAGATGAATAAATGAAAATATTATGACATACCATTCAACTTGTTAATCCTTATTTTGGATTTATGTTATGTCATTGTCTCACCACACATCCTAGTGGGGCTAGTTCTGTGACTCTCCATCCCACCTCTGATATGCCACAAGATGGTGACTAGCACCGAGTAGGCATTCCACTAACAAGGGAAGTCATAGAATATGTACTTTTTCAAATTCACACATCTCTAATCCTAAAAAATCCCTAAATTCAATGAAAATTAAACAACCATGAACATATACATGTAAATCAATCAACCAAAGTAAGAAAAATGTTATAGGAAAGTATAAATGTCTAAATACTGGCCCACCATAATTAGTCTGAAATCATGTCTAACCTGTATGAAAAACATGGGATTATTGTCAACATACCAGGAGAATACGCATCAAACATTCCAATCTCACTAAGAATATTCTACTTCAGGTATATCATGAAATTTATAAAAAGGTAGATAATTCTCAAAATACATGAAACATGGTGGATAATCCCACATAGGGGAGAGTATAAAAATACCGAGTAGGGAACCCCACAAAAAAATCATAAAAAAATTAAATACAATTATATCTACATAGGTATATCTCAACAGAACATATAACAATAATATATAGATATTATAAACAAAGACACATAGTCTGATGGTATTTCACAACCATAATATGTCATCCTAGGATTCTAGATTGATGCTTCAATATAATACTCATCTAAGAGAATACACTACTGATTTTTCTAGAATTTATCACGTCCATATGTTAGGAAATTCTCATCGGGTCTTGTTATGAGAAACAAACATGATTATATCTAAAGAGATATGATACATAGATAAGGATCACTCCCTAGGAAATTTGGGGATACCAAAAACTAAATCTTGATTAACATGATATGTATAGTATTGACACCTGCATAGTGTTGTTTATTACGATACCATAATCTCCAACTATGCCATGATGATGACTAGAGTATCTCACTCTATGCCTCATGGAGAGACTCCTATGACTCTATCCATGAATTACTATTGATGGGATATTTTTACTATAAAAAGGAAATGATTATATTCTAACCCTTTAGGAAAAGGATATAGGGAACAAACCCAAATGAAACTTATCCAAGATAAAGAGGAAAATTTATATAATCCATGTATAAAAATGTAGACAATGTGTAGAAGGGTTACACACTATTTCAATTGACCATTTTTCCTATCCATGTAAACTACCACTAACTCTTTCACATGTCCATGTAGAAGTAAATGAAATATAGGTTATCCATGTAATCTACCCATGTGTTAGCACATGGCTCAACCTGTATAATCATCCAATCCATGTATGTGTAATGGTGTACATGACGTGCTCTTTCCTGTGTACTCTAACCTCTATCTATGTAAACTCTAAGGAACACACCAAGTCAATGCAGAGAGGACAGACATCATGTGACCTAGTCACAAGTCATGTGATACTTATGTATCTCCCAAAACTATAACTGTTGCATAGGGGGAGACATGTAATTTAGATATAGTTTACATTCAGTGTAACTTGTAATTTATCAGAATCAGAGATCTAGTTCTATGTGTTCGTTCTGGTGTCTCCAGCCTGAAGTATGACTATCTCCATGCTACAAAAATCAAGGGATCATCTTGTTTGAGCCTATCCATCATAAAAAACAAGTTATTTCCTTTTATCTACTCAGAAAAAAAGATTTACATATCGTTCTTCATTACGCAATGAAGAAAACTAATGAAAGTGAAATCAACTATCCAGAACCATTTGAATTTCTAGTGTATCTGTTGTTTCACAACCATCATGTCATGATAATCATGGATCTACTATATCTTTTCATTACTCCAATAAATTGGTATGAAATAATTGATTTCTTTTGATACATCAAACCATGGTCCAAACAAAGAACACAAGTGGTGAACGAAAAAATTAGGGAGGAGAGAGAAAAGAACATGAACGGTCAAGAGGAACATACCACAATTGATGTTTATATCGATATTTTTTGGTTCCTTTAGATAAAAAATAATATAATTAACAATAAAAATGTGATTCTACAAATAAATCCACAAAAATAATCTAATCCTTCAATATACACAATATGTGAGCAATCCCTTCATCAACTAATTCTACTTCTACATAAAAATTATTAATGGATTGGGAATCCAAATCAAACAACTTCCCTACATTGATTTTGATCAATCACTGATGAATAATGCAGCTACTATATGATCAATGGTGAGATATTTTGAATCTATTTCACGTTGATCATCGATCCATGATCAGTCACCACTCGTCTGAGAGAATTCCTCCAATGTTATATCTAGCGGCTCTAAAATGGCTCATGGTTTATTCAGATAACCTAGGAATTCTAGCTTAAAAAATATTTATTATCTCTAAAATATATGCATTGATGAAAGTAATTGATATAATTTATTTATTTATTTATTTAATTTTCATGATCAAGATAAATTTCACACAAACTCCATGAACAGACCAAGGTTAATTCATGTATAGGATAAACCTGATGTTCTTAATTCAATGGTGCACTTGGATTTATGATGAAAGCCTATGTTTAGATGTAATTTAACAATATTAGGATGACTATTCATTCATTTTATTTATCATACCTAATATATTTAAAACCTTTTTTATGGGCACAGTGAGCCTAATAATTGAAAGATGTCTCAACAATATGTCTCGAATATAATCCATGTAATATCAAATATATAATAAATAGGAAAATTTTGTCACTACATTATACCCATATTGTGTGTTTATTTCTTAAAAATCCAAAATAAGGGCTACACAAAGAGATGTGGGTACTAAACACGATTTTGAGACTTCTTCTCTCATAAACTCTTGTAATGATTTTCATTCTTCCACCAGAATGAATTAAAGTAATTTTTCTCCCATGGTGGATCCACTTTTACTAATCATCAATATTTACCAGGTACTCAGGAAAAATATCTCCATCCTCAATGTCTAGTATTACCCAATTGATGACATCTTTTGGGTTATTCATGTACCTCTTATGTTGTGATAGGTGGAAGATATGTTATACCTAGCCTAAAAACATAGCTATATGTAAGTGATATGACACCTTGTAAACTATACAAAGCATATGTAAATGGAAAATTAATCTTAGAGATATCTTTCCACCCTAGAAAGATCTATGTAATCCAGATTCAGGTGAAACCTGTAGGAACACATGTTCTCTTTCCTAGAATAGAAAATTCAACCATATTATATCACCATAATAATTTTTATGGATCTATATTGACTTCATCTACTCTTGGATTATCTTCACTATATCATTTTTTTTATCGCACCAACTCTAGGACCATGTGTCTTGAATCTTATAGGTCAGTCTACAAAATTGGTGTCAAGTAGGGTTTCCTATACATGGCCTCAAATAGATCCTTAAAAATGGTTGAATTGTATATTTTTTTGTATCAAAACTCTACCAATAATATGTTATCCTCTAAACTACAACTACAATATAACATGAAATCTCATAGCATGTCCTCCAGATCCTAAATGGTACACTCAGTAGTGCCATCAGTTTACTGGTGGAATATTGTTCTCAAGAATAACTCAGTCCCAAACACCTCCAACAGTCCCTTACAAAATTGGGATGTGAAAAATAGAGCCACTATCTAAAATGTTCTAAAATGGAACCCCATGGAGTCAGACTATCTTCACAAAATAGAGGTGTCCCAAAATATCTACTAAACTCTGCTAAAAATTTCTTTGAAGTGGGTTGATTTAGTTAGAAAGTCTATTATCACCATGATGGCATCATGTCCCTTAAATGTACATGGAAATTCTATCATGAAGTACATGGATATCCAATCCCATTTACACTCTATAACCGCAAGGGGTTGAGATAAAATCACAAGAAATTGGTTCTTATACCTAACATGATGACGAGTAAGGCATCAAGAGATGAACTCAACAACTCCTTTCTATATCCATGTCCACCAAAACTGACGTTGGAGGTTCTAGTTCATCTTTTCCAAACCTAGATATACACCAAATGATATTTATGAAACTCCATCGTAACCTCATCATGCAAATTCATCGGTACCCTCATGTTTCCTTTATATATAATGACATGATCCACACCTTTAGAAAATCCATCAGGTGCATGTCCTCTAGATATCTGAGTATATAGGGTCTCATAGTCAGTATCCCGTAGTTATTCCTCCTTGTTTCACAATAAGAGAAGGGGTAATGACTATAAACTAGAGGTAAGAGGCTCTATCTCCATCAACAATGGATTAGTGCAATAAGGATAACTTCTCGGACTCCTCATTTAGTAGCATCGTAAATGATATCCTTCTAAGATAATGTACCACTATGTTCCCATTCAAAGAGGTATAAACAATTTGAAAGTCATAAACGTGGAGGAACATGATCCATTACATCTATCTGTAGTTAATATCCCTTAGAGAAATTATATTCATAAGACTCATGTGATCAGAATATAAGATAAATTGTTCTCCCACCAGGTATTGTACCATATCTTTAGTGTGAATACTACCACTAATAACTAAATATCATGGGTCAAATAGTTATTCTCATGAGGTCTCAACTAATTTGAAAAATATAAAATCACTACCTACATCTATATTAGATCCTATCCAATCCTTATTCCTGATGAATCATAGAATAATACATACTCTACTTCTTCCTTTGGTAATCTCAAAATGGGAGTTCTTTTTAATCTATACATCAACTGATGAAAATCATAATGTAACATCTATTTCTACACAAAATGACTCCCCTTTCAGTCTAGATCATCCATTGGTGCTGATATCCTAGAGAAATATGGTATGAATATCTAGTAATAGCAATACATCCAAATGAAACTCAACACCTTCATCACATTCTTGGGTGGATCAAAAGCTAACTCTACTATGACCTTATCTAGGACCATTGACACTCCATCTATTGGGAGAACGTTTTCCCAAAAGTGGACCTCTTGAAACCAGGACGGACATGTTGAAATATTTCCATAAATCTAGTTCTCTCAGAGTCTATCTAGAACCATCCCCATGTTTCTCACATTCTTTTACAAAAACTCTGAGTACACAAGGATATCATCGATGAAGCCTACTAAGAACACGTCAAAGATATATTTGAAGATCTAGTTAATGAGACCAATGAATACTGGGGTTCATTATTCCTGACAATGGGCATCACCATATACCCATAGTGACCCTAGTGACACCTTAATTCCTTATTCAATATATTCTCATCACTTACACTCAACTAGTGATAAACAAGCATGAGTTAAACCTTGAAGACCCATTTTTCCTCTCTCAACTAATCATATAGGTCATCGATCCTCAATACTAGATACTTGTTCTTCACAATCACCCAATTAAAGCACCAGAAATCCATAGATAACATCAACCTCTAATCCACCTTACTGGCAAACAAAACTGGGGAAGCCAAGGGAAAAACACAAAGTATAACCAATCCCTTCCTCTTCAAGTCCTCTGACATCAATCTTAGTTCGCGAAGCACTATAAGAGTCATCTAATATGGTGTCATGGATATTCATGTCTTGTAGTGGTGTAGATCATTGAAAAATTATATCTCATGGTAGTGAGGTAATCCTTGAACATCCTCCAGGAAGATTTCGTTGTACTCCTCCACCACTGATTGAAATGGGAAACTCCAAACATCCACTAAATCAAGGGTCAATCTATCCAACTGATGAGTAATCAGTTTCACCCTATTATTGAAGGTTACATACTATACTTCATGAGTATCCATTTTACCAAAAAGGAAAACACATTTCCCTCAATTAAAACACACCAAATTCTCATAATGAATGAGTCAATATGGTCATGAACAGAGGATTTTTAGACCATATCTTTGATGAAACAATAAGACATCACCACTTCTAAATTGATATCCCAATAGAAACTCTCCCCTCAAAGAGTTAGTTCACCCCATCAGAACAAGTTTGTGATTTCTACATCTCCTATTTCAGAATTCACCTTGAGAAAGGGTTGAGTGAAGGGTTCAACTAGAATCACTAAGTCTCACCCAATATATGAGGAATGAAATGAATGACTAAAGCAATTGTACATCAGTACTATAAATATGGTATAAAATAAAAAGAGAGTACCTTGAATCATTATCAATGCCTCAGGGTGGTGTGATTCGACCACCTGGAGCTATCTACACCACTATCCACTAGCACCATGAGCATGGAGAAAACCACCTAGGGGTGGTGGTGGTAACCAGTGAAATGTATACCACCTCTTGTTTCTTTAACAACTCATCTTCCACAATTTTCTACCTATGGACCATCCTTCTCATGTTGCCTCCTTTACCTCTAAATCCCTTACACAGTCTATGTGTCAACTATATGGAAGGTTGTAAAATCTTGATCAAGATTCCCCTTTCTATTACATTTGTAGAACCACCTCTCCCTTTGATTACTAGACCCATACTATGATCCAAAAACCCATGGATCCTCTATCTCGTGACCCCATTTTGAAACATCTCTCATGTCTAGGTACTTGGGAATGACATCAGCCTCCTAATTCCAAGGTCTCTACTCTGGTATGAGCTCCACTAGAAACAAATTTTTTTATATTCTCTTCTGAGAAACTCGCAACCATGAAATCTCATTCTAGAACCCGAGCATAAGTAGGAATTCATTAAGGGATAAAACTAGATTGTATGTGTCTATGCGTTAATTGCTTTATGGTTCAATCCATGAAGAAATGTTCATGATCCTTATCCATCAAATACATGGAGAGGTTGGTAAACCACAATGAATACTCAGTTACTATTTTCATTCCATGATGGAGCTGCAGATGATCCCATATACATACATCCCTTAGAAAAACTACAAAAATCTTCCCTTTGAAATGAAGATAAATCATTGAACATGGTACAATCACCAAATCATAATATAGGGTCACTAACCCCAACCATGGCCCTGTTTAACCATGATAAAACCTCACTAATAGGACTACTATATGATCATCTAGTTTCCAAAATAGATGGAAAACTCGACTTACCACCTCACTCTAGTCGTCAACCACCTATGGGTAAGGATCACATTAGAACCTAAGGATCTCTATTGCTGGAACTCATGATGTTTTCTTAGATTTCATGACTCATCTTCTAGTACTACGGGTACCATCCATTTCACAACATGTGGTGGTATATCTAGTGTACCGCATGGAGGTAGCGCCTCTAAAACCGGTCCATGTATTGATGCCTCATCGCTAATGGGATCATCCTCATGGTCCTGATAATGAATCCTAGATAGAATATGTGGAATATTCATTGTAAAATTAAACAATATGTACCACGATCAATGAGTATATCTAGAGAGATGACTCAATATGGGAATGAATACTAAAACCCATTCCTATATGATGTCTGTACCAATTTTTTCCAGGAAACCAACATTCGCAAGTACTAACATTGAATGAAGGTGAAAAGAGTCCTATTGTATGGATATGTTGGCCTCCGCACAAACACTATAATCCTGACCTGATATTTATACTTGAAACAGTTCACACTATCATCCCAAAACAAAATCACATACACTGGTCCTATGGTAGAACCGACTTCTCTAAAAACTCCCTATCATGACCCATCCCTATGGGTCCCTTTTCATGACTCCCCAAGATCGCATCCAATAGGATATGGTCATGTGACTAGCACCGATTAGGCATATCAATAATGTAGGAGGCATTAACATAAGTATCTATACACACACACACCCACATCTCAAAGCCTATAAAATTACGAAATGTAAAAATAATTGAAAAATCATGAATCCATACTTCTAAATACGTTAACTAGATTATGAAAAGTATTAAATTAAATTAGATATTTCAAAATACAATCCCACCACCAAGAGTTTGAAAACATGTACAAATTGTAAAAAAAATAGGGATTGTTATTGGAATACCACAAGAACACACCATGGACTATCATGTCTCACAATGCACCACCTAGTCCTGGTCTATCAATGAATCTTTAAAAAGTTCAATAATCTACAAAATACATGACATGAGTAGGAAAATCCCATTCATGGGTGGGTATAACAACATTCAAATGGATGTCTTGATGAAAAAATAACTCAGAAAATGAAATACTGTTAGCTCAATATTCGTATATGTCTACAACACATAAAACAAGAATATCGAGATATAAACAACAATGACACATAGTCACAAAGTATGTCACAACCATAATAATCCAACCTTGGATTATAGCTTGAAGGATCCACATATAAATCATCCTGGATAACACAGTCCTTATTTTGATAGCACTGATGGTGTCTGTCCAAGTGGTAATGATCATCAGGTCTCATTATGAGAAATTACTTTTTGATGTCCAGAGAGATATGAAAAGCATTTGAGGATCACTCCCATGTGCATGGGGAAATACCAATAACTCAATCTAGATTATCCTGCGAAGTGTAGGTTCAGTGCCTACATAGTGTTGGTCACAAAGATACAAAGAACTCCACCTAGGGAATGATGATGAATAGACTATCTCATTCTTGTCCTCACGAAAGGATTCCAATAAATCTATGAAAGAATTCCAACTGATGGGATCATTTTATATTGTGTAGGAAATAATTATATACATATCCATAGGGAAAATTATATGGGGAATGCACCTTCACAAAAAATGTATGTGATAGAGAGTACAAGGGCTCCAAGACAAGTATAAAAAAGTACACCATGTGTAAAAAGGTTAAACGCCGTGTCCCTTGGACCTAATTCCAGCCCATGTAAATGGCCTTTTTCCATTTCATGTGTCTCTGTAGAAGAACATAGTGTTTAGTCTTTCCATGTACTTTACCTATGTCCCAATAAAATCTCAACCCATGTAGTCATCTAGGTCGTGTCAATGTAAGTGAGTAATTGGCATGCTCTAAACTATGTACACCCATGCCTGTGTAACCTCCAAGGTACACCCCAAGTCACCGGGGATAGGTCACATTCTGTTTGATACATAAATATCTACCAAAATCCTAGACACTACACAGGGAGTCCCACATAGCATATAGTTACGGTTTTAATGATTTGTAATAGATAATTTCCTTGAATCCCAGATATGGTTTCGTACATTCATTTTGGTGCCACTGGATTTTCATTTGGCTATCAAAATGTATGGAAAATAAATTTATCATCTCATTCAGGCCTCAATATCATTGAAAAAAATTATATGTCCTTTGATCCACAGAGAAAATGGATTTTTAAATTTTTATTTATTGAGCACTGATGAATGTAAAATCAGGTATCCATAACCACCTGATTCACTACCGCTTATTTCGTTATACCACCACCATGTATTTCTGATCCTAAATCTATAATATTGGATCATTAAGCTATTAAACAAGTTCACAATGGTCTATTCATGGGGATATACCAAAAAACATTCCAAATGAATAATTTCCGTGGTAAACAAAGAAATCATGGTGAGAAAAACACATGATCAATTAAGAGAAATAGAACATGATCAATATTCATGTCGATAAAAATTTCATTTCCATTAGAATATAAATTGGAGAATAAACAATCAAAAATTAATTCTAAAAATAAATACCTACAAATTAATCCATCTTGTAATACACATGATCCATAAATCAATTTGATCATCGATTGATTCATGTTCACAATTGAAATTAATAATGGGGAAAGAATCCAAATCCAAAAAACACTCTACCTTAATTTTAACTAATTGCTAAAGAGTAATGGGGATGAATTTTAATCATTTGTGAGATCCTTTGAATATGTTGTGAATTTATCATCAATCCACGATTCAGTTATGATTATCCTAAGAGAAATCCTCCATCATTCTCTCTAGATGCTATGAAACAACTCCAATATTATCAGGATAAAACCATAATTCCATCATAAAACACTATTTCAAGACTCACAAATCACTCCATCGATGAAAATAATTAAATTTATTTATTTAATTACTTTGTTAATTTCCATTCTCGTGATGTATTTTCCACAAGCACCCTATGCTGACCAAGGTTGAGTCTCACCTAGGGTAAAACCCATGTTATGAAATGTGAGATACTGTTGGATTTATAATGTTTGTATTTATTTTGAATTTACTCCACTTTTTATGAAAAACTGCATGCTTGTGATGTTTGATATATTTAATATATTTCAAAAATTTATTTTCAGCACATTGCGCCTCAAAATAAAAAGCCGTCTCAGAACCTAATCTTGAAAAAACAAATTTAATATAAAAAAATATTACATATAAAATCATAGTCACAAAAAAATTATTTTCTATCACTGTCTTGATATTATGGGTTTAATATTATTATGTATCATGTGATTTTAGGAGTTTCCTATGTATTGTAATGAAAATGAATCTCTATATTCATTATATTGAGTTTCATGAGAGTGGTAATTACCACACACATAATGTGGATGAACCAAAACATCCTGAGTCACAGGGAACATGTTAAATGATCATCATTTTGGTGATTTCTTGTAGGACATACAGTCTATATAGAGGGAGGCTACTCATAATTCTAATTTGATGTAGGATTTGACTATAGTGTTCAAACTATAGAACCTGGTCACATTTATTGGGGATAGAGGAACCCATGAAACCAATTTTAGGATCCAGTTATTCTATAATATAATTGGAAACCTAGAGACTATTATATATTAGAGGGTGAATCATTTTGTTAATAGTTTTTGAGGACTATCAAATCATCTCTAGTACATCATTGGGAAAGACACATAAAATAGGAGATAACATATAATGACTTCGTGGTGAGTTTCATTGGTTTATTTTATCCTTACATGGTGAGGGATGAGATGTCTTGGGAGTTCATGCACTGAACATAGGGGATCTTATCATGTATGGACTATGCAGTAAAATTCTACAACATTTTTCTCTATTTTGGAATCATATGATATTATCATAGTGAATCTCATCTAAAATGAGATTTGATTTGAAAAATTGTCGATTGTGAATGTATTTTTTCCAAACCAGCATCACTAATGTGATGATTTTTTTCCCATCATGGAAGGGAATCCGAAGAAAGCCCCGAGTGGTGGGCACACGACCTTAGAAGGATGATTTGGGGAATGTTCTTCTGTAATAATGAAACACTACTATAATAGTTACATTTGGAGTATTATTTGGAATAGTAGATAGGGAGTGGTAGTAAACTCATGACCACAATCAGGGAACAATATTTTAGTGTGGTGTGTTTGTCTATAGGAGATTGTAGTGTCCTTTCCATATAGTTTATTTTCGTGCTTACGGAGGATGGACCATCATTAGAGGATCAAATGGATCACTCAATGGTCAAGTGACGGTTTATGATCAAGGTAGACATTAATTTTTGAGAATTAATTATCTAGTCCTTAGTATACAAGTATATTTACTTCAACTTACAACTCATATTGGGGTATGGGATGTAATACCATGACACAAGAGTAAAAATTTCAGTATGAGGGAGCATCACAGGAGATTCATATAAGAGCCCTAGGTAGAAGAGTGAGTTAGTATAATTTCATAAACTATATTCTTACTATAGAAACACTAGACTTTTAAAAATATCATTAAAAGATTTCAAGCATAATTAAACATCATATTACATTCCATGGATTGTGAAGTCTAGTGTCTTATAAGACTACGTACACAAAACCGAAAACATGGGACAAAATAAAACATTTAATTATTTAATATTCATAATGTTATCATAAAAACCATTGTTCTTATACATCCTTATAGGATAAATTGTGGATAAAATGAAGAAAGAGGCGAGCTAAAATCCCAAAAAGGTAATAATCATAATAATAATGAATTTGAACATGGATTATAAGTCATGCATAATGATATAAAAATGAATGGAACATATGGAATTACAACATATAAATATGGTATCATATGACCATGGAGTCATGATAATTTTTTGGAAACATAAAACAATACATTATCTCAATTCAAGGCTCAATGGAAATAGATAAGCACATGATGAGGTTAAACACCATGATTGTTGCACATGGTATCATGAGTCAAGCCTAACCGCCAAGACCGTTGCACATAATGTCTCATGAGTCAAGCCTAACCGCCAAGACCGTTGCACATAATGTCTCATGACACTCAGCGTTAACCAATAAATAGGAGTGCTATCTTGGCACACACATCTTAACATGTTCGTGAATATTCTAGCCACATAATTAATCGTACAAAATCAATCATACATAAATATAAGGGTACCCATGGAATGAAATGGGTATCATAATCATGTCATAATGAATAATGAATGTGTGTATCATAAAATTGTCCATAAAATAAAGGAATTCAAAAATACATAGAAATTAATATGTTAAAATAAAATATATAATGGTAATTGATGTCAAATATCAGTTTTGACATGTAATAAGAGTATTTAAGACATTTTAGCATTAAAATATTTTTGCGAGGTTAAAGGAATAAATCAATAGTCATTTAAAAAATAAAAGGGTATAGTATTTTATATACAATAATAGGTGACCTAATAAAGATTTCATTATAAATTTATTGTTTTGGTAAAAATAATGGTGGCTCAAAATAGTTTTTTTTAGCGCACTTGAAATTCAGTAAAAAAATCAGGAAGTTCCCTTAAAATTGGTTTTCTTTTCAGGAAGTATTGTGGAGGGAACCATTTAAAAACATGTATATACCCAAAAGATAACGATTAAAGGATATTTAAACATGATTTTGGAGTATATAAAAATTATATAGAATATGAACATAACAAAGAATAGATAAATTCATTTGGGTAAAAACAGATATAGAGAAACCCGATAAAATAGTGGAGGTTCGGGTGGAATCATTTACCTTTACCAGGATGGTATCTTTCACATGATCTTAATGCCCTGTATAACCAAATTAAATTCATTAATTAATATTTATAGAACCTCTTATACATTTAATTTGATTTTTTATCCTTATTAAGTACATTCATGATCTTTTTTATGGGTTATGTGGTTCAATCTCAATGTTTCGGTGCGTTTGTTTCCATGGTTTTCATGATTGGATTACTTATATACATGTAAGAATAAACATGTAAATGATAATGGTTGTGTAGAATTGAATTTTTTTTAAACATTCATTATATTACATGGTAATAAAAGTCATTTTTTTATTTTTATTGAAGATGAATCAATATATAAAACATTAATTATAACTGTTTAGGTTAATTTGTGGTTTTTGATCACATCGTACTCATTTTTCCTTATAAATTAATATCATGTGTAGAAAAAATTCTAGAACATTAAATTAGACACAATAAATATATTAGATTCTAGTTTAACCACCAAAATCATTTCATGTCTATAATTGAATACGGTAATAAAATTGAAAACTCTTCGTCCTTGAATGTGATAAATTAACACATCTCGGATGTTATTTTCATTTCTAGTATAAAAGGATAGGAAAGAAAAGATGATGAGGAATTATTCCAGTATAATTAAAAAAATTATGTACATGTAAGTTACTAGATTTATCATAACATTTAGATGAAATGAGGCGAGGGAAGAACAACAACGAAAGAAACTTGAAAGAAAATAAATGAAATAACAAGAGGAAATTACCTCTTGAATAAAAGTTCCTTGACAACCACTTTAGGGGGAGAGGATTTGGTTTTTTGAAGAGACCAAGGACTGATAAACGTGGGAGATGGTCTTATGGAGATATTTTATTAGGATTTTTTCTAGAAACAAGTCTTTATAGGAGTGGAGAGAAGAGGTAGAAAGGGGGGGTATTTATAGTGGAGGAGAGGAAGGGTTTCCAATTATTTTAATCATTAATCAAATATTTTTCATAAAATTTTTAAATATTCTTGATTCTTGTGATCAAAAATAGTAAATAGATATTTTTTGTTCGACCCAATGGCTATTTACATCATCTGTGACTCAAGAATGATGATGAAATTCAGTTTTTACAATTTAGCATAAATTATCTTTTTTTAGACTTTATAAAACATTCAAGTATTTCAGAAAAATCCCAAAAATTCACCCCAACCATTTTTTGATGTAAATAATTAAAAAACCAAACTCCATTTTATGAAAATAATTTCCTATGTATGTGAAATATAATTTTTAATTAAAATCATAATATACTTGAGAAATAAAAATATTAATATTAAAATTTCTTTTCTAACAATTTGAAAAATTAATTAAAGACTCATAAAACTATCTAATGATAATAATACATAAAAATAATACTTTATTATTTTTTTGTGAAAATAAATTTTATTTTATTTTATTAAATAAATCATTAAATTTTAATTAAATATACAAGTCTTACAAAAATTGCAACACATTATTAATAATTTTTTCTAAGAATTATTTACAATAAAATGGTATAATTATATCATATTTTCACATATAAGATGCATAAATTTTATTTATACATTCATTGGTAGTGTTACTATTACATCAGTTGGTTTACTATTCATAAGGGTCAACTAACTATTCCATAGGTCAAGTTTCTATTTCATTGGTATGTATTCATTAACTTCTATAGATACCTTTTATTTCACTCATTACTCATTTATAATGTTTTTATTGTTTTATATATGTAATATTTTAGGATTATACTATAACACCTAATTATAAGAGGGTAATTTCATTGATAAAACATTGGGTGGTTATATTCTTCCCCCCATAATAAATTTCTCCATTAAAATTTTGTTTTACATTCTAAGCCATAATATAGGTATGGGTACTTTTCCTTCATTGCATCCTCTAGTTCACATGTTTCCTCTTCTTAGATTTGGTTCTACCATAGTACTTTAACCAGGTGACTAGTCTTATTGCATAGAACTTTATCTCTATGATACAAGATCTTCACTAGCTTCTCCTTATAAGAATGATCACTTTCCAACTGTAAAACCTCAGAAGATAGTGCCTTTGAAGGATCTGGTATGTACTTTCTCATGAGGGATACATGGAATACATCATGTACTTTAGACATTTTAGGTAGAATTGCTAGTTGATAGGTGGAAACACTATCATAATCATGGATCTATAAGGGGCTTATGTACCTAGTAAAAAACTTTCCTTTCTTTCCAAACCTCATGAACGTATTCGATGGAGATATGTGAAGGAATACAATGTATCCAACTTTAAACTCAAGGTCTTTCTGATGATTGTATACATAATTCTTTTTTCAACTTTTGGATACCATGAGGTGCTAGTGAATGGTTTCTAGATTCTCCACCCTCTCTTTGACCATTTTAGGTCCTAGAAGCATAAGCTCTGCAACATAATCCCAACACACAGGTCTTCTGCACCATTTGTGATAAACGGATTCATAAGGTTCCATTCAGATGCTGGAATGGAAACTATTGTTTTAAAAGATTTCAACCAGTGGAAGATGTTGGTCAAATGCTCCCTTGATGTCCTCAGAACATGTTCTAAACATATCATCAATTCTCGGATTAGTTCTCACAGATTGGCCATTAGTTTGAGGATGATAGGTCGTAATGATGTCTGGTTCAGTACATAGAGCATGGTGGAGACTTTTCTAGAACTTCAAGGAGAATCAATGATCTATATCAGTTATAATAGATAGTGTAACTACATGAATCCTTACCACCTCCTTGATATATATCCATTCATGTTGATCCAATGAGAAATCCTCTCAAATTGTGATAAGGTGAACTATCTTTGTAACACAATCCACAATTACCCATATAGCATTGTTTCTTTTAGATGTCTTTGTATGTCCAAAGAAAATTTCCATAGAAATATTATCCTAATTCCATGTCGGTATTGGTAGTGGTTAAATCTCCCCTTAGACTTTTTTCTTTCGGCCTTTACTTTCTGTCATACCAGGCACTTTGATGTATAGTCAGCAATATCCTTCTTCATATTGTCCCACCAATAATTCTTCTATAGATCATGATAAATCATTGTTCTCCCTAGGTGAGTAAATAAGGTTATTCTATGGGAATCAATCAAAAGATCCTTCTTTATATGTGGATCGGATGGTGAACATAATCGTAACCCAAATCTTACAAATCCTTTATCATCAATTTTCATCTCATAGGATTTCCAATTTCTAATATCTTCCACCATTTTCATAAATTCACCATATATTCATTGAGTATCCATTATTCTCTCCATTAGGGATGGTTGAGAAACCATTTGTGAAAGGATTGATGATGTTACTCAATTAATGATTCTCATGTCTATCCTCTAGAAACCTAAGAAAATTGGATCCTTTTCAATTCTCCCCATTCATAATGATGCAGGATCCTTTCTATTTAAAGCATCTTCAACCTTATTTTCCTTACCGGGATGAAAGTTGATTGAGTAGTCATAATCCTTGAGGAGTTCTAAGAATCTTGTCTTTATCATATTAAACTCTTTCTATGTGAATATATATTTTAGACTCTTTGGATTAGTATATATCTCACACATCTCACCATATAGATAATTTTGTAAAATTTTTAATGCAAAGATCACAAATTCTAACTCTAGATCATGTGTGGGATTGTTTTACTCATGGATTTTAAGATTCATTGAGTCACAATCTATAACATTATTATTTTCATTAGTCCACAACCAAAACCTTTCTTTGAAGAATCATTGTACACCACAAAGAGTTATCCTCTTCTTGGGAGTGTGAGTATTGGCATAGTGATAAACCTATTTTGATCTCCTAATAACTTTCCTCACATCATTGTGTCTAGAGGAACTTCACTACCTTCCTTGTCAGCATTGTCATTTTGTTTTACAATCATGACATGTTCATCAAAAAACATTGATAATACCCATCTAGACCAATAATCCTACGGATCTCCATTATAGATGTTGTCTTGGGCCACTCTTCAATTGACTCTGACTTGGAAGGGACCATACATATTCCTTTTCAAGTGATAAAATTCCCCATCAATGGTACTTCTTTAATCCAGAACTCACATTTACTGTAATTTGTATAAAATTTCTCCATTGGGAATGTCGTGAGAACAGTATTCAAATGATCATCATGTTGCTCCATGCACATGGAGTAAATCAGAATAGTATAGATAAAGACCACAACAAATTTGTTGAGGTAATATTAATGACACTATTCATTAAATCCATTAATATTACTATATAATTAGTTATTCTGAAGGGAGTCACTAGGAACACAGTGTCCTTACCTCATTAAAAAGGTAGTCTTGGGAATATATTCCTTCCTCGCCTTTAATTGGTGATCCTGACCAAAGGTCCACCTAAGAGAAATAACTGGCCCCATGAAACTGATAAAACGAGTCAGATATCAAATGTAGGGGTAATTTTTCTTTATCATGATTTTATAGAGATCACAATAATCAATGAAGAGGCATATTGAACCATCCATCTTCTTGAAGAAGAGGACTGATGCTCCCTAAGTTGAATCACTCGGGCATATAAGACCCCTATCTAGATTCTCCTATAACTTCTTGTTCAGCTCTTGCAGCTCAACCATGGACATTCTATAAGGTGTATTTGATATAGGAATCTTGGCATAAGTTCAATTGATAACTTAACCTCTCATTCATGAGGAAGTCCAAACAATTGTTTTGGAAATAATTCATTGTAGTCATTTACAATGGCCATGTCTTCGAGCATGATTCTAACCTTTGTCACAAGAATTTGAGTTTGACATGATTTCTCACAAGGAAATAATATCTACACTTGAGATAGTGATTCTAATGGATATTATTATTTCTCATTACACTTGTAAAGATTTGGAGGATGCTTCGGTATGTGAAGAGTGATCTCCCATTCCTTATAGTTGATGTTTTTTTTATAAAGATAGAAAATTCATTCCCATGTAAACATTGAATACCTATACAACAGATCTAAGTGGAAACATAAAAAAAGGTCACACAGGACCTCTTCTATAGTTCTTCATGGGAAAAACACGTGTAAAAAGATATCTGTTTCAGGATATCTAGTATCCTCCAATTTAGTGTAGGAGACAGTGTGTGTTTTATAGACATAAGCACACACTACTAAAAGATGCAATTAAAAGGAACACAATAGAACAATAATAATTATATAGAGTTTATAAGGCTCTCTATGTTATGCATTTCTTCTCTGGACTCTTTGATGTATCAGAGTTGATTCTCAAGTCCTCTTATGGAAACATAAACTAAAACAGAGTGTTGTGGAGCACTGTGTTCTATCTTCCAGGATGGTAAAAATGTTCTTCTCCATAGGTTTAGTTGAATGTTGTAGATATTATGGAGCTTTAATGAAAAATATTCCTATGGTTCATATAAATATGGAATGAATAATTCCTTTTGTGTTATTTTTTTCTATATGTTTCTTGTGTGGTTTTTTGGTTCTGTGTCTGCTCATATCTTCTTGTGTATCCTTGTCTATCTTTCATGCGCTCCTCTTTGTATATATATTATTTTAGACTAAAAATGTGCATGTTTGAGCTAGATACAGTACCCTATATTTCTGACATCCTCATTTAAGATATGTGCAAAAAATAATTAAATTAATCAGTCACATTAAAACAATCAAAATATTATCGTTATAAGTAATTTTTAAAAAATGAAATTTTAAAGAGCCTATCATTGAGTCCTCGGTCAGTACCTCCTTCTGTCAGTGTCCCATTCCATCAGTGTGTCATTATTTCTATCATTCCATGTGTCGGTGACTCATCATAACTGATGGTGAGTCCTTGCATCGGTAGAACAATTTAGTTGTCGGTGTGTTTATTGCACTGCCATTGAGACATTGCATCAGTATCTTCATGTGTTGGTAGGTCAATTGCATTTCTATCTCCATGTTTTGGTATCACCATGCGTTGGTAGGTCGATTCATCTGTTAGGGACTCATTTGAACTATCAAAGTCTCATTCTTTATGTCGGCGTCATTCTTTCATACTTAGAAAATATTTTTTCTCGGACTATCTTACAACATATATATTATTAAAATCTAAGAAATTTATATGTGATCATATTTAAACATTATTTCACACATTGAAACTTAAATAAACATTCTTGAAATTTTTAGAAATTATTAATAATAATTGACATGATTTGTGATTATAAAAATAAGTAATACTAGAGAAGGTGGACAACAATATCTTATGGTCAAACATTAACTGTATCTCCTTCAGGGGTTCCTGGATTCGAGATAACTTCTCTCTTAGATACTTGATGTATTGGTCTCTCAAAATGCTATTTCAATATAAAAAAAGTTCTAAAATTTATTTCATAATTTTCATCACATCAATTTAAATACCTATACTATATATTTATAGAGTAATTTCATAATTAGAAGTTCTTTTCTCCATCCCATTATTTTGAATTAAAAATATTTTTAGTAATTCAAAATATATCATGTTTCTTAACATTTAAATCCATTTAAATTCATATAAAAACTGGCCAAGTATTTATAATTTTATCCCATTTAAATATGGGATATTAATTCATTTGAATACTCCATAATACTAGTGTATTTATCCTCTTATGACATTGAATTATCTGATAATCATATAAAATAATAATCAGAATTGATACTCTTTAAAATACCCAAATATTATGATCCCAAAAATATCAAAACATCCTAAATCGATTAAATACTATAGCCTTATTAATCTTTAACAACATTTACAACATCAAAATTTTCACAACCTTAAAATAATTTGAAGTATACTCCACAAATTCATGATAAATAACCACACTCACATTTTTTACATAACAAAATTTAACTTATATTTTCTTCATGAAACATTACATTATAAAACATGATCTCTATAAAATTATGAATTTCAACTTTCATATCTTTCACATGCATCACCTTTTCATTAAGAAAACATATCATACTCTAGGTGTCGTAGATTTCTTTTATTCCCTGATTTAAATGAATTCATGTAAAGTTTCATGCATGTATCAATATATCAATCTATCCTTTTTGAAGACTATTACATTCGAGTATTAATTCAACTTGTTTGATCTTCATGATTCGTGAATGATGCATCTTAACTTGATCAATGGATGAGGATCGCAACACTCGCACATAGAAAACTATTGGAATCAAGTTCTTCTTAAAGTCACCCAGTAGTATCTTATATTATGTGGTTCTTTAATTTAATCTCCAAATCAATTAAATACATTAAAACAATCATAGTAACTCAGGATCAGTTTCTTACTTCCACTTTGAAACAATCACTGTAACATTAGGGTTCATGTGCTAGGTTTGGCCTAGATGGCTGATTAACTTAATGTGAAATTCATGGTTGATTGTATTCTTGAAGTCAGTCAACTTTATACTCATGGTAGATTATATATTATTCATATGATAAATTCAACTATAATTATAATTCTGATGGTATCTTGTGATTTTCTCATTTGGTTACTTGATATTTTATTAGTTTACCTCAATATACCAAAAAGGATTGTAGTAACTTGAAGTTTTGTACATGTGGTGAGTTGGATAATTTTCATAAACTTATCATGATTCCAATGCGAAATATGGATATACGGTGTTGTTTCAATTAGTATATCCTTATATTAACCATTTTAGGAGTACAAGAATATTATATCACAATACGGAGATCCCACATTGATCATCAACTTGTTCCACTATATCTTTATAATATGGAAAATAGACTCTACCCAAGGTTATTTATCTAGGTTTGATATGATAAACACTCACACACACATGCCTATGTTGCACTCAACCTTGCGTGGACCATGCATCTTATGTACACTACCAATGTGTGACACCTATAACTCATTTTCACCAACTATCCACTTAATCTAGAATATGCATAGGCATTCATCAATTATACCTCATTTTGGTCTAGGTTTAGGATAGCCTACATTTTTGGTTAAATCTTATAAAAAGATATATAAAAATTCATAGTCCACAAAGTTTTCTATTACTATAAAATATTTCATGGCCTTCATAGCATTATTCATATCATATTTTCGAAACATATCATTTTTCATGTTATAAACATTGTGCTATACCGAAACTCATTAGCATAAGACGTAATCATTAAAAATAGTTCATCACCAATTATTAAATATCTAAAACACCCCCATATTATTTATTTATGAAATACTCCTTATTCATAACACATATTGACATTGATATGAAATACAACATAGACTCCAAACTAACCAATATATTGGAAACTTCCCTATCATGATCTCGTCCATTCAAAGATACTACAATGAATGAAGAGAGATAATGACCCCAAGTCTCACCTTTAGTAGGACATTGGTTTGCAACTAGCACTGAGGGTATGATAATATCATAAATATGAGGGATTACCATTTATAATAAAATATGATTGGGATATAGGATAAGTCAACATTAAAAAACCCCATGATATATACGAAATTGAAACCCAAAATCCATCCCACAATACATGACTAAATAAATTAGATACAAGTAAAAGTATCCAAATGAAATACCAAATAAAATATAATGTAGCGACACAATAATAGCTCCAATAATCCAAGATAGTAATGTCTATCATGGTCCACAAAGTCCTCTTAGAAAGCTAAAAATCTATTTATATACATAGGGTGATCATAAAAGTACACTCAGTAGGAAAATTAAAATCTATCATGTATATGTGAAAAGAGCATAGTAATACACCTCAGAGAAAAAAATAGAAGAAACATCACATAAATAGGCTAACTAACCAAACCCCAACCTCACCAAGGATTTCTCACCGAATAACGCATCGATATATAATAATATAATATTAAGTATATCGATGATAGGGTACCCTGCACCTCTTTCCCACTGGGATGATTCTCTCACATCCCAAGGACATACATCATAGCAATCACACCTCTTCCAAATATATCAGAACACATCACCTCATATCCCATCCAAAAACACCTAGTCCATCACATCAAATCACATCATATCTCACAACTAGGGTATTATGGTATCTTGAACCTGAATGACATCAACCTCATGCCCTCCTCCTACCACACTTGATCCCCACTATAATTCATCTCATTATATCTCGCACGAACACACCTGGGCCATCACGTATCATCACATCATAACTCATCAGTGGTTCTTTTGAATTATATTTACCATAAACCATGATTGTTATTTTCATCTCCTAAGAGAGGGAGCGGTGAAGATTATGTATCCATCCATCTATCATCCCACTGGGATATTGGGGAAAACACCCCAGTAAGGCTATGCAGGTGTAGGAACATAGTGCTCGATGAATGTGGAGTGCATATAGAAAATCACAAGAATATAAAATATATATATAAATTATCAAAGAACATAATCCAAACCTATGGGTTCCCAGTCAAAGTACCAACCATTTCACATAATTACCACAATCACTGCCACCTCTAAAATCACAACACTATATAAACATGCCATAAAACTCTAGCCATATTTTATTTCAAATAAACCATTTTCATGATTTACTATTTACCAAAAAAATTTATTCATTAATACAATATATTTTTCTAACCCATTATATTACATATTAAAATTAACTCTTTAAACAATACATCTAAATTAAATCCATTCTTTTATTATCCATTTCAAGCCATGTCATGTCATAAAACCTCTTCACATCCACTACAACAACACTGCATTACAACCTCACCTAAGAACAAAAATCACAACCACATTTCAGATCTTCATATTTAGAAAGGGATTTAATTCAACTTGTTTATTTAAAGGGTATTCTTACACAACAATTATTTTCCTAGGGAACCCATTTTATTATATAGATATAATTTTTTATCCAATTTCCCTTTTTGTGTGAAAAAATACTTGACACAATAAGTTTTTCATAACATATATTATATTTAGTAAATAAAAACACCAATGGATACAAAATATTTGGTGTCATTACTAGAGAATGTTTTATGTGACCAAGTAAAAATATAAAACTAAAAGAAAACACAATATGAAAACTGATAGTGTATGCACAATATATATAAATCAAAAACTCTAGATCTTATAATAATAGAAATTACAAAACATCTGACTGATCTTAAAATGAAATTGAAAATGGAAATATAAAATATAGTAGAGATAGATCCTGTGAACAATGAGAAAAACTTTCAAGAGAACATTGACAGGAATCATATGAGGGAATTTATTCTTCAATAAGTTTCAAGAAACCTGTTATCGATTTGGATTTATCAAAGAGCTTAAAACTATGACCTCAAAATGTTTTACCTCTCACTACATTCTAGGTTAAAAAAAATTACCAATGAAGACTTATTATTCTTAATTAGGAGATTATAAAATGAAATGAGATTGATAAAATACAGTTCATGTTATACTGATATTCAAATTATTTTATTCTCTCATATTCATTTATTCATTATGTATAAGGATGTTTTGGAATTAAAATATAATTTAATTAAAATTGGTGAATATATTTTGAAATGGAAAATTTTTTCAGTTAATTTAATTAATTTATGGAATGGATATGTATATATTTTCTATTGTTTTTAAGGTAAAAACTTGATCTCAATAGTTTTATAACTCATTTGAATATTTTTCTTAAATTACTATTATGGATTCAGAGTTTGGAGAAATGGAAAAGGCATTTATCCTACACGTCATATGAAAATTTCAACTAAAATATGTCTTTTTTAATCCAAGTATAATGTTATATTTGAATTTATGAATTTTGGAATTATTCATAAGACATTTAAATACACATGTAAAATTTCAACTTGTAAAAGAAAATTATCATACATGCATAGGAGAATTCAACCAATGAAGAAACTTTCTCCCCAAATAAGAGATTTTTGGCAACAACCATAGGACTTTTCAAGGATTGTAAGAGATTTAAACCACTATATAACTATTTCCATTTTTATTTTTAGGAGGGAAAAATGTATTTAAACGTTAGAATACAATTCCAAACCCACATAAAGGAAAAACTCCAGCTATATAATGGGAACTTCATGAGAAGATTTTCATGGAGTATCTCGTTAGAAGACATTAATTCAAGGAATTGGGAATCCATATCAGTATGAATAAAATAAATAATAGAATTACACTAGGATTAAAACGAATAATATTTTTAAAATACCACACTTAATATTTCAACATAAAATATGGAAACATGAAGCTTTAAAAATGGACTTTGTGGATTTTGGGGAGATTTAAAGATCATGGAAGAAAAAATAAGACGAATATTTCCAATGGATAGGATCTAGGAGGTTTGTACTATGGTGATGAAAGAGAGTACCAATTATCGACAAGAATGTGGGTGAGGTCAAAAGAAAAGGGTGAATATTAGTACTTTCATTTATTTTATATTCTAAAATGACTTCTTCTTATCCATTCCCCTAAGGTAACCTTTGAATGGAGGGGTAAAATCAAATTTATTGGTGGTAAGAGAACGTTTTCCTTTGTAATGATTGAGTTCTCATATCTTAATGAATGAATACTTTTCCCTATTGATTATTTTTAGTTCTCAGTAACTATTTCTCACTTTTAATACAACTATGTGCAGAACATTGAACTCAATCACTATTTATTTTTAGGTTGATAACCAAAAAATATCCCTCAACCAATAAAATAATTACTTAAAGGAACATGTTTTATTTATTGGTGACTGTTTAGTATTGTTAAAATGTGTGGGAATTGGGTGGGGGTGTAGTGTGTTACTCTCATATTTTATAGGAAAAAACCCATAATTTGGTATTTCCTTTTTTATGAGAGTGGTTTATTCTTTGGAATATTTAATACTTATCACAAAAAAATTAAAATAGGATGATAGATTATTAATAAATATTAATTTAGTATATACAATAACCATCAATCTGGGGCATTTGATGAATAAAATGATGGATGTTGAACTTATAAATTAACAAGGAGAAAGGTAAAACAATTTTCAATTACTATAATAGAATTGGAAAAGGAAATTCTAATCATACACAATCAACATTTAATCATACAATTTTTAATTTTTTCTATTTATTTCATTATTTTCAAAAAAAACAAATTCTAAAAAAACCCCTTTTATATGAACACCATGTTTCAAATAATTTCGTACATTCTTCCCTAGAGAAAACTAATTTTTACCACTACTAAGACATTAAACTAAGGGAAATAATTTTTTTCCATGCCTAGTAATAAGTTAGTGTTATATTGGATCAACTAACTCTATAAGGGTTTAGTGAAAAAACATTAAAATAAGTGTGTTCCCATTTTCCTAAATGAGAATTCTAAAAACTAGTTAAAATTTTTACATTGTACAGACCACTGATTTCCCTCACTTCATGTCAAAATCTGGTGGAACTATAAATTTATTAAAAGTATAATCATAATACATACAGGGAACTGTGATCGATTTTTAAAAAATTTCTTTAATTTTATAACAAAAAACTTATATAATAATAATATTCAATTGGGAATAATAAAACATTGTTTTAGGGGTAAAAATGAAATCACATCATTCTAAAATTAATGACCATATTTAGTTCTTCATGAACTAGAGTTATTAGAAAAAGGTTAGTCATGTAGTATTCCAAAATCAAAACCAGTCACTTAGAGAGAAGTGTGTTCATTGTGGTATATTCAAGAACTTTTAGAAACAATTTCCAAAATCATCTCCTTAAATAAAAAAGTGTTAATAGAAATGATAATCATGTTGGCTGGAAAAATAATAACCAATCCCTTAGAATGTGGTGTTCTCTATACGTTATATTCACGAACACTTTGAACTACGGTCATAAATATGAAATTCCCACCCAAAACCATGAGAATTATATTATTTTTGGACATTTCCCTAGGTTATAAGAACATTAGAATGATAGTTATTTTGGATATATATTTTGGTTGTAAGACAACTATGATCCTTTTTCCAATAAATACAACCCCATATATTGGAATCACCCCAAACTATATTGTAAATAAAAAGGATTTTTTGGCTAGTTAATACCCATAAATTACCACAGTAACCAAGACAATAATTACAAAATCAACAAAATGTTGAGACTTTAAACTCTGAGGAGGATTTAAGGGGTATGATGCAATGACTAATTTGACATAAAAAATTGTGTTAAATTTAAAATGAGCTTAAAATGAGTCACAAAAGGGTGAGAAAAAATATAGAGTAAATAATATTGGTTTACAAAGGGAAATCTTTCTGGAGATTCGACTTTATAAGATAAGTGTAAGACTTTTATTAAAAATGAGGTGAATACTAGGGATATTATGATATATGTGAGCAATAAGAGAGGTCCAAAAACCTGATAGGAAGTTATATATGACAATAGGACTTCCCAATATGAAAATTTGAAGGAATATAGATATAAATTTATAGAAAATTCTCAATATAAAATTCTAGATAGTATCAATAGATGTGAGATTAATCCAACTGTTCGAACTAGAAAATAAAAGGAAAAAGTTTAAAAATAAAATATAACAAAGGGAATAAAAATGTTAAATAAGAACATTAGGGGATACACATTATTTTGAATTTTTTCCCCAGTCATCCCTTTCCCTAAAATAAATAATAAAATTAACCAGTAACCTGAACTACGGATTTTTATTGAGTTCATTAAGAAGATTCAAATTAATATTACTTTCATTGAAACCTTGAAAAAAAATCCAATCTTACTTCAAATCATTGAAGAAAATGGTTCCAAATAAAGACATTGGATGATTTCTCAAGGAACAATCTCACAAATGAGTACAATGATTTTATTCCGAATATGATTTATTTTAAACTAAAATTCCTATGATGTTTTTTGAAACCATTTTGTTTAGGATATTGTGGTTTGGTCAACCATCCTTGTGAATTTAGTGTTAATACTGACCCAACACTTTTTTCTACCATTGAATAAAAAATCTATCACCAACCCCTTTGATAGATTATATTACGCACATGTATGATTTATAAACTATTATTACTTTCCAATTTCATTATTTTGGATCTGAATTGTGATAGGTAGGTTCCTATAATTATTTTTATCCATTTCTTATACACCTATAGAGGTATTATTGATATATATAATGTAAAATATATTTTCAATTTTTTATATTGAAATAAATAATTTAATGTTTTCAAAAATGATAAGGGACCTCTAAAACATGAAAACACTTCTTGGGAAAAAATTATATAATGTGAGGAAAATTTTATGAGGAAGAGGAAGAGTTATTGAGATTGATTTATGAGATTAATAGTAGATATATCTCTACAGAAACATGAATGGTAATATATTATAGCCATGTTAACGAATATTTTAAGGTGTATGATGGAGTGTTCTTGGGGAATTTAATTTATTTTTTAGAATAATATTTTTAAAATCAATTCGGGTTTAAAAATAATTGATATCCTTACCTTGGAAAACATTGATAAAGAATATGTTTTCTCTAGTTCTTGATCTTACATTAAGTAACAGGGTGAAGACTTTGGACCACCTAATCTGATATTTATTACTTATCGTAAAATAACACATCAATTAGATCTTAAAATATATTTATTTCACCTCAAATATTCATTTTTAGTTAATAATTATTCACTACCTACTATTATATATACTAAGATAGGATAAACTCAAAAGGAAAAGTTGTATGTTGTCTTGTATGTAGAGGAACCGCAAAGAATCTAATCACGAACTAAGAGTTCAGCACCAATGGAGGAACAATCCCAATATAAATGAGTTTTTTAGAGTGGAAGATATTATATTTATTAATAATGGAATCATTTTTCCCACCTCAGATATTCTAAGAATCTCCTCAGTTCAAGTTGTTCCCAAAATAGAGGATTCACTATTGTAAGTAATAAAAAAATGAAAAAATCATATAATTATAGTAACCAAATTGATATTCTATATTTACTATAGGAAAATAAATTTTTATAGACGAATGTCTAAATTTACCATGCTAGTTTTGAATCTATTTCATAAGAGGTTATACAAGAATTATTCCTTTTTTATAACTATTCTAGTTACAACTAGATTAATATAGCCCTTGAAGACTAAGAAAATTCTACCATCACATGTACATTTTCAAAACTTTCCTAACGATTAACTCCTTTTGGATTTTATGGATCCCCAAACAAATTTAAAAAGAATATTATTGCAAAAAAATCATTATTAAGAGGATTATTGTGGAGTTTATGGATGATTTCTCTATAGTTGAATAAAAATTAAAAAGTTTTCTTGAGATTTTAGTATTGGTTTAACAAATATTTCAAGGGACCAAACATATGAAAAATTGTGAAAAAATTCCATTTATAGTCAGAAAGGGTGTAGTGGTTGGTCACAAGGCCTCTAAAAATATTATTGAAGTGAAAAATATAAAATAGATGAAATTTATAAGTTATCTCTACCTAGAAATATTAAAGGTGTAAGAATATTTTAGAGAATGCTGATTTTTACTGAATATTTTTTAAATACTTTTAATATATTAAAAATAACTTTTACACTTTATGGTCAATTTTGAACCATTTTCATTTGATGAAAATTGGTTAGAGTATCTCAAACTTCTTAAATACAAACTATCCTCATCAATGATCATCACTTCTCTAGATTGGAAATCGACCTTTGAGGTGATGTGTGATGCTAGTGACACGATTCTTGGGGAAATGTAGGAGATAATGAAGGAATACTACATGAGGGTTTGATACTAGTGAGTTTCTATATTATTCTTCAATAATTTTAACCATAAATGATATGGAATTATTGGTTATAGTTTTTTCATTAGTGGAGTTTATAAAGTATATGAGTACATTCGAAGTAATAGTTTTTTCTGATTATTCATCCCTAAAATAACTAATATCCCAAAGAGAGAAAAACTCAAGGAAAATTAGAAGGATTATTTACATACATGAATTTTAGTTGGAAATTAGGGATTAGAATTTTGTTGTGAATGTGGTTTTTGAAAACCTTTCTAGGTTTTCTAGCACCCAAAAATGATAACCCAAGTGAGAAAATATTTTCATTTCTATATGAAAAAAAATATATCACTTTGAGAATAATAGTTTTCTTGTTATATATGTTTTGGAAACATCCTTAATATAGTATTCATTCATAGTGTTCTCTCACAAAATCAAAGGACGAAATTCATTTCAATCCATTACCATTTCGAATGGGATGACCATCTTCTTTTTAGGAGGTCTATGTCGGAGGAATATATGATTACCATTTATGAATGTTTCTGAATTTCATCATGGAGAGGAAAATATGTGGGGTAAGAGAGTAACAAATATGTTATTAAGGATGTTTTCTACTATCCTACACTTTTAATGGATTCTATAAGCCATATAGTTTCATATAACAGGTTCAAAAGGTTAAGATATGTGGAAATAAAGCAGGAACAACCTCAATTAGGTGTTTTTTATATTAATATTTTTGATGTTTGGGGTTTGGATTCTATGAGAACTTTTCCATATTACTAGGAGAATGAGTATATTTTTATGGTTGTGGATCTTGTTTATAAGTGGGAGTTGTTAGTATCATATCCAACACAAGAACATTGTTAAATTTAATAAAAAAGATATTTTATCATGATTTCGAGTTCCCAGAGATTATATCATTGAAAATGGGACCCAATTTATGAATTAAAAATTCAAGGATTTTATAGAAAACTGTGGATGTGTGAACAAAAACAATAACTTCTAACCATACCCATTCTAGTTTACATGATATAAAAACTAATATGGATCTTAATAAAATTTCATAGAAAACAATTTCAAATTCCAAAAAGGATTGGTATTTGAAGTTGGATATGGACTTGAAGACCAATAGTACTAAATTTAAAACACCCATTGGAATTTCACCCTATAGATTAATTTTTGGAAAAGCATGTATTTTTTCTATAGAGATTTAACACCACATCCTTCAGACGTTAAAATCCTTAAAATTTGATTTTCTGTTTACTCATGAAATAAAATTTCTATAATTGAGTGAACTTTATTCCCTTAAAAGAGCATAATATGAAATTCTTAAGATTTAAAAATAAAGGACTAAGTATTTTCATTAAACTATTATTAAAAATAGATATATTATGTATGGTAATAAGATGATACTATTTAATTCTAGTATCAAACTATTCCCAGGGAAACCAAAATAAAAGTGGTCTGGATCTTTCATTATCCCTAGGGAATTAGTTAATAATGATTTGTAGCTAGTTATATAATATACCAAACCATTCCTGATCAATTTAAAAACTAATTATTCATTAATTTTAGGGGAATCCAATGGGATTTGGTTGTGTCTATGTGTTTAAAAAATCAGAATACCTTGATTAAAAATGAGGACTTAAAACTCAGAACTTCATTAGAGTTATCCCTTGGTAATTATTTTTTTTCTTATATATTTTTCATTTGAATAGTTATAAAACCATATCATTTATACTTATTTAATTATATTAACTTCCCCACTATTTTAGAAAAATTAACTAATTGTGCTATCTAAGAGAGAAACATTTAATAGCTTCAAAGACATGGAGAAGCTAAAATTTAATGATACTTTGAACCACCACCCCTTTAACTAAAAATATGGTTACTTATATTGGTATATTTGAATCCTTTTTATATTATGATGTTATGTTTTTATTTAAGGTGAAGGAATTAGAAAATCAAGGGATATTTTCAAGTGGAAAATAAGGAGATTATTTTGAATGAACACAAAAGAGTAAAGAATAATTTTTTGAGAGGTTTCTATTTAGTTTCGATATTTTATTTCCAATAATTACTATAATTTGTTATTTATATTTTTTTGAATTAAATTTTTAAGGAATTTTTTAAAAATTATATTAAATTCTCAAATTATTAGTCAAATTATAATGGTTTTTACTAATCATTTTTATTGTTTGTTTGTTGAGGCCAATCATTTTATTTCTTGGTTTTTCACTTCATGGAAAATATTTTTATGCATGGTGTTTAACTATTCATACTAATTTGTATATTAAGAATATCTTCGAAAAATATTATGCAATAATAGGTTCAAAATATTTTTTTATTGATAATATTTTTGATGAATGAGTTTAGTTGAAAATATACTTTTAGAACATTCATTATGTCCCCTTTGAAATTATTTTGAATTATTTATTTGAAAATATTCTTGAACAAATTTATTTTAAATTTTTCTTCCACAATGAAGTTAAACATTTAAAATAATGTTGATTTTTAAGTTTTTTTTATGGCACTTCATTATGTGATAAACTTTATTTCATGGAGTGAACATAGGAAGACCCATATTTTTTCAAAATTAATTGTCCTTGAGCTTTAGTTTTCATAATTACTGCTTGAGTATTATTCGTAGTACTGAAGCCTATTCAAAAACTTTTAGTTATTAATAATTTCTATCCATCCAAGGATATAATCAAGAAATATATTCTCCTTACACTCTTAAAAAACATTTTTTATATTGATGTTTTAGGAGTAATTATTATAATATTAATTGAATTTTAAATCCTTAACTGAAACTATACTAATAAATATTACATTAAAATTATCTATAAATTTATCCCTTAATACTATTTGATATTTTTTTATGTTTTATGTTATTAAATATGTTTATTAAGTTTTTGATAATAACATAGAATAATTATTGTGTGTATTGAAGGATTGAACCCAAAATACAGTGCTTAAGGAAGAAGAAGTATGTGTGAGAGAGATATAAAAATCCCTTGAGAGATCCCCATGGCTCCATCACCCAAGAATATCAGTCCAAACTCCCCAAAATAATTAAATCACCATGGTCCCCCACCATAACAGTATCCCTTATTTATTACTCTCTACTACAGATAACAAATCAAAACCTCTACCACCATCCTAAAAAATACTTCACCGAGATATTACCCCAACAAAGATTCCTTGTATCCCTATTAGTTCCACCACTATGAAATAAAACTTTTACTGAAGGGTTAAAACATTATTGGAACATGAATGTGTTTTTATCATGCTGGTCAAGGTGCATGTCATTTCCATTCCCAAAATCATCTTGTCTATTTACTCCTTCAATTTCCATGTCTCCATCCCACCATTAATTTCGTATATAGGAAAATTTTATATGACAATCTGGTGATGTTTTTTACCCTTTTACATTTCTCCTAATTATAAATAACTCTACCAACGTAAGAATCCCATATAAATGATATAAAAAACATTCATCTTTCGTAGAAGGAGCCCGACTAGATTGAATCTTGGCAATCAGAAAATAAAAAAACTTTTGCTTTCTTTGCTCAGTAGGAAAATAACATGGAATATTCATGATAAACTTTTTCATTATATAAGAAAATTTATTCATTGGTTCAAATTATATATAATAAACCAATATTTTAAAATAATGTGTCCCGTAATCTCTTCTAGTTAACATAATATTTCCCTCTCACTATGTTCTTTATTTTGAAAAAATTAGACAATAGTATCATTTTAGGATTGTGGGGTTGTGATTATTTGGGGTTCACCTTTTCCTCTCATAAAATCCATGAAATATCCAATTTATTTATATTGGTTTTATGGATTCTGAGTCCCACTCTAGTTAAAATATTATTAGTTTCCTAAAAAACATCTCTATCTATTTCTTCATCCATTTTCCCAATATAATGTTGACCTACCAGAATTTATTACATTTAATTTGATTAATAATATTTGAAAAAATAAAATTCTACTTGGATATTCCATTTCCTTGATTCCCTTTAATTGATCATATAAAATTTATCTCACTGAATAATTGTGGTTTTTTCACTCATTGTACCAACTTCATTTTCTATCTATGTAATCGCACATGCGTGTTAATCCTTTGAATCGATTCTAAAAAAATTCATTTCAGATTATATGGTTACTAATTATTTCAATTTTTTGCCTTATAACCACCTCATATCATGGAGGCACAATCCACTATTTATGAATTTAAAAAATGATTCTTGTTCATTCTTCATATGCTTCCCATTTCTAATATACAGTTCTCAAGCATATATTTTTATTTCCTTGCTTCAAAATCGATGCTAGATTACTCTACCATGAATACCTAATAAAAATAGATACCTATATTTTCACTCTAATATGAGTTTTATATTCTATGTTCCTACCTCATGGATCATGTCATTCATCAATTAGCAACTCAACTCATCGAAAAATACGAAAGAATTCAAAGATACGGTTACTTTTCATCACCATCGCAATCATACCTTTGTTCTATGCAAGGTTAACCCATTTTATATAGGTCTAACAATACACAAAATTATCCTATTTTACAAGGGTTAATATTTTCATAAGTTTCCCCACCTCCATTGGTCATGAATTTTCATGTGTATAAAAAAGAATAGATGACTCCTCCAATTTGTTTTTAGACATATTAGCTTCCAAAATGCATCCAGAGAAGACACATCAAACATCTAGAATGCATAAATATAGTCATCTTTTTATCTCCACCTATATCTAAATCTGAACCAGTATCCTTCATATGTAGCATTGTTTAATCATTTTAAGTACTAAATTGATCATAGGTTTCTCAACTTGAAAGCTTCCAATAATTTTTTCCTATATATTTGTTTTCCACTACTGAACATGGCCAAACATAGAATCTTTGTCATGCTCCATCACCTTCATATTATCAATCACTTCATAATACACCTAAACTAGGTTATAAACCAAACATGGATGGTCCACCTCACTCTCTTGTGCCTTCTCCAGGTGTTTCACCAATTAAATGAGAGATTTCTGATATGTACCTTCTTTGTGTTAATCGAATTTTGGTAGTCACATCCATTATCTATCCCACTCGTGTTAGATCTACTAGATTTATGTATGCGTAGTGTTGAAAACATAATTCATTTTCTACCCCATTGATAAAAATTTTCATCCTCTCCTCTCCCTCATAATAAATCCAATAAGTTGGAACAAATGATAAAACCCATTAGGATAACTTGGGTACATTATTGGATTCAAATAGAATTATATAGGAGAATGAAGAAGAATTGAGAGAGATATAGGAAACACTAAAGAGATCCCTAAGATTCTATCTCCCAAGAAAATTGGCTAAAACTACCCAAAATAAAAGTATTCTAATGATCGTGAGGATAGTCTGCCTAGTGATGAGGCGTCGGTTTAGGGACCAGTGCTAGAGATGGCCCTACCGGTTGGTGCTCCAGTGTTACCACCACCCGTTGATTAGAAGATACTATTAGAATTATGGTAGAGGATGAACATAGAATTAGTGCCTTGAACGAGTATCAGTGTTAGGTCCACTAGGCTAGATACCCATAGAGCGGGGGGTGAATCATGGTATGACAGATTAAAACAACTGCCTCGTTTGATCTTGTTTTTCTGTTAGACAGAACACTCTTCTCTCTCCTTATTGTTGCATCATATGAATAAACCTTAAATCATACACAAGACACAACAATTTTTACTTTGTTCACCCTCACTGGGCTACGTCCAAGGAGAATACACAAGTAGTGTGTTGATGTACCAATTTCACAATAATATCACTAATTTTTACGAGTTCTAAGCAGATTCATTATCCCTCCAGGTTTACAACCACTCAAAATTTGAGAACTCATAACTCTCTCAGCTGAAGTGAGCTCACTGCTTCATTAGAAGATCCCCTAACAGTTTATAGACCTATAGGTATCTTTATTACCACTAATGAATGCATCATCCACTGTATATAGATTCCATATTGATGTCCAAATTTCTTCCACTGATGAATATCCCTTTTCCCCTGAACACTGAGCAAGAACATTTGAGAAGTTCCTTCACAAAGAAACCTACTTCGCGAAGCTCCCAATTTCGCAAATCTCAAACAAGACTTCGCAAAGCTCCTACCTTTTTGTGAAGCTAACATTTTTGTAGAGCTCAACCTGTCATGAAGCTCAAGTCTTCGCAGATTTACTTCCTTCGCGAAGACCACTAAGCCAAAGCATAGCATAGAACTTTCACAGAGCTGAATTGGCTGATGCGAAGCTCTTTCCTTCGCGAAGCACACTGCCTTCGCGAACCAACTTCGCGAGCCGAGAGCAACATTGTTTTCTTAGAAAACTCCCTACTTCTCCCGAGGGGGGTGAGGCCTATTTATACGTGATTCCACCGACCCTCGAACCCTCCGCATGAAGTCAGCATCACGTCATCTCAAATCGCAATGCTCTGAATTTTCCACCAAAATTTACTCAATATCGCGAAGCACCATGGAATTTTTCAAATCGTGAAGCTCATCGTAATCACAGAGCACTTCATCAATTCCTTTGTGCCTTCATCTTGAAGCTCCTATTATAATTCCCTTTTTCGTCGCAATTATCTTCAACTCTGTCATTCTCGAAGCTCTTCGTAATCACGAAGAACACCATCAACATTCTTCTTGTCTTCGCGAAATCCAATCCATGCAGCCAAAATTCATAAAACTCATATCTTTTCCATATTATGATGATATATTCAAGGAACTCCACATTTTGCGATGCTCACCATACTCCAAATTTTGGACCTAAAAAATTTGGCAAACACTAGCAAACGGCTCCACCCTGTATCTTCTCTTTTTTTACTGCCTCCATATCATCCATTCCTTTGTCATGGTTCTTTGTCAACATGGATTACCAACAACATATCTGGAACATGATAATTTACCATGGAAATATGATTTTTCAACAAACTCAATCAACCTACAAATGATTCAATGTTACCTTGATGTATTTTCTCCCAACAATCTCCCCCTTTTGAGTTTGTTTACAACTCTTCTCAGAATGATTTTTTGCATGTTGATACCACACTGAGTCACCTTCCATCATCTACCATCATTTACCTCTTGCGATTCAGATAACATCCACAGATTACCTCACCACATACTATAAGCCCACATGGGCAATACTTAGTGTGATAAACAAGAGTAAATGAAAATTTCATCAATGATTCACTTCATTTAAGACACCAGCCTTTGACACCAAACTGATACCAATTGCTAAACTGATACCAATTGTTGATTGTTAGAATCCCTCAAACACCATCCAAATATCACTCTTCTTCTTTTATCACGATCCGTAGCTATCGTGAAATCTATGCTTTGATCGATCACTTCTAGCATCATCAGATTGAAAAAATCACATTATCTCATTGGTCTCCCCCTATCTCACTTCTACACTTATAAACTTCTCCATGTGTCTTTGACTATGAAATTTTCTCCCTTCCTTATCCATAGTTTCTCCCCCGTGAGGATTCACTCTTTCTCCCCCTTTGTCAATGAACCCAAAGGTCACTACTTTGTTGTCTGAGACTTTGGAGAGAACATAGATTATGACATTAGACGAAAAAACATACCATTCCTCAGGGAGGGGGGCCCAAAATCACACTCTTTCAAGTGTGGGGAGTCGACTAAACTCCAAGAGCTAGTCGATGCCTCTCAAAAGCATCCTTGGGTAAGGCCTTTATCAGAATTTCTACAACCTGTTACTCGGTAGGCACATACTCCAACTTCATGATACCCTACTCAACCTTATCCATGATAAAATGATACTTTATTTCAATGTCCTTTGTCCTTGAGTGATGGACCCGATTTTTTCTGAGATTTATAGAACTTCAATTATTGCACTGAATTCCAATTGGAGATTTCACTTCAACGCCCATATCATCAGGCTGCTGCTTCATCGACATAAACTGTGTGCAAGATTGACTGGCAGTAATATACTCAGCTTCTACAGTGTTTAATGAAATTCAATATTTCTTCTTGCTTATCCACGAAAAACACATTCCACCAAGATAGAAAGCACTTCCTGACGTTGATTTCCTATCATCCGTGGAACCGGCCCAATCTGCATTAGTATATCCAAATAACTCGGACTGATATTTTTCACTATATATCAAGCTGAAATCCACCATTCCCTTGATATACCAAAGTGTTATTTTCCCTATATGCATGTGGATTTCAATGTTATTACTTTGATATCGCGCTACTTGGCATATAGAAAAACAATATCAGGTATAGTAACTGTGAGGTACAGTAAAGTCCAAATAATCTATATGTATTCTTTGATATTAACTACCTTTCCATTATCATATTTTGATAAAATCATCCACGTTGCAACTGGAGTCTTCATATCCTTGGAATTTTCCATTCCAAATCATCTCAAAACCTCCTTGGCATATTTGTACTGAGAAATGAATGTGTCATTTCTTTCCTGTGTAACTTATAAACCAAGGAAAAAGTTCATCTCACCAATCATAGACATTTATAACTCATGTTTCATGAATTTGGAAAACTGTATGCACTATGCTTCATCTAATCTGCTAAATATTATTTCATCCACATAAACCAGAACCATCATCCTTTGATTACTATTGTTGTTGAAATAGAGGTTGTAATCAACTCCACCACGCTGGAAACCAAGCTTCTTCAAATACAGATCAATCCATGAGTACCATGCTCTCAGTGCTTGTTTCATCCCATATAAATCCTTCTTTACTCTAAAAACCTTATTATCATCTTCATGAATGAGAAAACTATCTAGCTTCTCGATATACACTTCTTCCTCGAGAATCCCATTCAATAATTAAGATATCAAATCCATCTGGAACACCTTGAACTTCTAATACACTGTAATGGCTAGGACTAATCTGATTGTATCCGGCCTTACAATTGGTGCAAATGTCTCATCGACATCAATTCCCTCTATCTGGGAGTATCCTTTGCACACTAGTCGTTCTTTGTTTCGAACCATTGTTCCATATTAATTCAACTTGTTGGGAAAGACCCATTTAGTCCTGATGACATTCTTATCAGCTAGCCTTGAAACAATCTCCCATGTCTGATTCTTCTCAATCTGATCAAGCTCTTCATTCATAGACTGAACCTAGTTTTCATATTTAGCTACATCAGAAAAGCATTTAGGCTTGACCTGAGATAAGAAAGATGTCTTCTGTAGTGATTTCATTATTCTTGTCTAAGATGGAGCTGATTGATCACCAATGATATTCTTCCTATCAATTTCTGCTCGACTTCTGGGCTTTTGTGTAGACACATATTTTACTTCCTCATGCTCATCATCAGTATCTACTTCTAAATCATCATTATCCACTTCTTCTCCCTCTATGTTGCTTTCCTCCTCATCACTTTCATCAGGAAATTGTTCATTGTTCTGTTGAATGTAATCATCATTTTCTATAATAGTGACGTCATTTCTCTCAACTACTTTTCCCAGCCTTTTATTAAAGCATTTATATGCTTTTTTTTTTCCGGAGTAGCCAAGGAATATTCCCTTATCTCCGTGTGACTCAAATTTCCTGTGTTTTTCTTTTTTGAGTATAAATCACTTACTCCCAAATATTCAAAAGTACTTCACCATTGGATTCTTCCTGTACCACATATGATATGGAGTTTTTCTTTCCTTCGGCCACAACAGATCCCAGTTAGAAATGTAGACCAATGTCAAAACCGCTTCCTTCCAAAATTTCTCTGGTAGGTCATTTTCTATAAGCATTGTTCTGGCCATGTTTTGATGATCCGATTTCTTCTTTAAACTACTCTATTCTATTGAGGGGTTCTTACTGAAGAAACTTAATGCCTTATCTTGTTTCTCTTGAAATTATATTCCACCTCACTGTTTGTGAATTCCATACCATTGTTAGTACAAAATTTCAAAATTTTCTATCCAAGGATCCTTTAAATCTCCCTCCTGTACTATTTTATGTAGCTGAACACATCGGACTTTTGGGAAATAAAAAATACCCATGCCATTATACTTTAGTCATCAATGAAAATAATATATTACCTCTTTCCATCAATTTCTCTTGCTGTGATAGGCCTGCAAACATCAGTATGCACTAATTCGATCACTCTTGTTGACTTCTTTTATTTTTTTCTTATGCGCCTTTCTGATGAGATTCCATTGTTAGAATTCATTGCACATGTGAGTATGACCATGTGATATATTAGGGAGGTATCATGATGCATCACACTTTACTAGATCTTCTTGGGACGGTTTCCATAAATGACCAAGTCATTTATGCCACAATTTTTTTTCTTCATCTCTGTACAGAATACACATATCCTCTTCTCCACTTACTAGGTAGAGATCTCCATTTTTCTTTTTCCCTGTAGAACCATTGTCCCATCTCTTCCTTTGAAAATACACATCTTCTTAGTAAACCTTATATAATTTCCTGTGTCGCACAGTTGACCGATGCTGAGAAAATTGTGACTGAGGCCTTCTACTACTAAGACATCACTACATCTCATCTCTTATCCCCCAAAATTTTTCTTTTCCTAATCCAAAAATATTCAGGCCTTCATCATTTCCAAACATGACAACTCCTTATTTGTCATATTTTACGCCTGTAACAAGATCCTTATTAAATGTCATGTGAGATGTGAATCCACTATCAAGGATCCAGACACCAAAGCGATATGATGCTTTAAGGGAAATTTCTTCCACCACTACCTTCTCATCGTTTTTCTTCTTGGTCCATATTTTTGCCTTCACTATTGGCATGAATTGAGACTTCTGATCTGTATGAGATTATGATGGACCATCTTCATCATGCAAAGCTTCAAATCTATTTTTCGTTTTCATCTCACCTGTTGGTCCATTGATCTTCTACTTGCGAACATTTTGATTATGCATTGGCACATTCCTCTGTATGGTCGAAGTACAATATCTAGCCATGTTCCCAAATCCTCCACACCAAAAATTGTGTCCTTCGAAATATGTCCTAGAGAATCGTTCTCTATTTGGCTGCCACCTCTGTTCTTGTGCCCTTTGATATCTCTTGGAAATAGAACACACATACTATGAATGTCTCATATTTCCACAAAATTAACACCTTATATAAGGTTTATTCCTTCGTTTCACTTCTAAACATCTAGTTTCCCCTTGTTATCTCTGAATATTTTGAATCTTCATTGTTCCCAAATAAACATTCAATTTTAGAATGGGTTCTTCCGGTCTGACTTCAATTTCCATAGCTTTTTGTTTTCATTCAAGCCCCCCATCAATCTTAGCATATGAACATAATTGATTCATCCATTCTACTAAAAACACTATTCTCCACTTTCATCTTCTTAGCTTTCTGAGTGATATGCTTTCCTAATGTCCCAACAAGAGTCAAGAGTTTTTCTTGATCCATAACCTTTTTCTGCGAACTGACAACATCTCCTTCAAGTTCTTCAATACGCTTGATTTGATCTTTCCTTGTGTTATACAGGTTAACTATCTCCCTTTTCTATTATTTAATATTTATTTTATACTCATTAACTGATTCTGAGTCCCCTGGTGTTGATGACTTGTGTTTCAAATTTTCTTTCATCAACTCAAACTTCTCTTCTTCCTATTGCTGCATGTAGAGTTTGTCTTTACAAACTACTTTGTTGGATTTCTTTTTTTGGCTCTCCAAACATCTATCTCCTCAAGAGAATCCTCTAACTCATCATTCATATATATTCTTCCTTTAACTTCTTCTTCTTCATCAATATATGTTTCTTCCTTTTTCTGATTAATACCGAAAATTGAAACCATAGCGTTTTCTCCACAGTCTTTTCAGTTCTCTATCTCTTCAACCTCCTTAGTCTCAGACTCATCTGAACTATCACATTCTTTTGAAATGAGAATTTTCTTCTTAAATAAATTTATCTTAAACTATTTCTTTCCTTTCCCATAGGATGATGATTTATTTTTGGTAATTTCAACTTCATCGACATCACCATCTTCTTGGAACTTTTTGGGACACCTTTCCACAAGATTTCCAACCCTTCCACATCGAAAACAAGCAAGTGGAATCTTCCCCTTGAAGTTTCCTTTTCCACTTTTCAAATTTGAAGAATAAAATGAAATCACCTCATCTATCTCTTTATCTACCTAATAATCTGAAATTGTACGCTTTTTCATGGCCTTGAATTCCACCTCATTAGATTTTCCCTTTTCCACAGCATCCTTATCATCATATCTCAATTCATATGCAACAAGGGTGATGTGTAGGTTATCCAATGTTAGTTCATTCGGGTCATTGCCTTCAAAAACTGAAACCTTCGGATTGAAATAAGGTGGAAGTTTCCTCAAGATGCGCTTCATAATATTTATGTCATGAATAACTTCTCCAAGACCTTGCACGTCCTCCGCTACAACATTTACCATGTCAAAGAATGCATCAAAAGATTCATTCGGGTTCATTATCAGGTCTTCATACTTGTTCCCCAACACTTGAAGAATTTCTTCTATGAGCATTGTATCTCCTTCATATATATTTATTAGCTTTTACCACATGGCAAGTGAGGTTTTTCAAGACCTCACCTTCATATTAATATCATTGAAGAGGTCTCCCGCTAATGCTTTAATTACCTTTCCATCGACATCCAATTCTCTATGTTCATCTTCTCATAGTGAACCACTATTAATATCAACTGTTATACCATGCATTTCCACTATAAACACATCCATTACAAAAGATCGGAAGTAGTGTTGCATCAGATTCTCCCATAGCTGAAAATTTTTCCCGTCGAAGATCAGAATCCCTTTATGATTAGTGACCTCCATTTGAGAGAGAAACACTGATATCAACCTTTTGATCTGATACCAATTGTTAGGTCCCCTAGGCTAGATACCCTGAGAGGGGGGTTGAATCAGGGTATGACAGATTAAAACAACTGCCTCATTTTATCTTCTTTTACTATTAGAAAAAACCATGTTCTCTCTCCTTCCCATTGCATTGTATTAATAAACCTTAAAACATGCACCAGACACAACAATTTCTACTTGGTTCACCCTAACCGGGATATATACAAGGATCATACAACATTTTTGTGTCGATGTAACAATTCCACTATAAACACACTGATGTTTACAAGTTCTAAGCGGACTCACTATCCCTCCTTGTTTACAACCACTCACAATTTGATAACTAATTGCTCTCTCAACTGAAGTGAGCTCACTACTTCTTCAAAAGATCCACTAACATTTTATAGACATGTACGTCTCTTCATTAACACTAATGAATGCATCCTCCATTTTATGAATATTATCTATTGATGTCCAAATTTTATCCACTGATGAATACCCCTTTTCCCTGGAACAATGAGCAACAACCTTTGGGAAGTACCTTCTTAAAGCACCCTACTTCTTGAACCTTCCAATTTCACAAAGCTCAAACAAGCCTTCTCAAAGATCCTGCCTTTTCATGGAGCTCACAATATTATAGAGCTTAGGAAATAATGGAACTCAAGTCATTACAGAGTGACTTCCTTCTTGAATCTCACTGAGCCAACGTGGAGCACACAACAATTGTGGAGCTAAATTATCCACCACAAAGCTCCTTCCTTCGCAAAGCACACTACCTTCCCTAACCACCTTTGCAAGCAGAGAGAACAAATGTTTCTTGGAAAAATCTCTACATATCCTAAGGGGGTCGAGGCCTATTTATTAGCGATTCCAATGACCCTAGAACCTTCTGCGTGAAGTCTGTGCCACATCATCTCAAATCCTAAAGCTTTGAAATTTCTGCTGAAATTATCCCATTATCGCGAAGCACCATGAAAATTTTCGGATCGTGGAGCTCATCGTAATCTCAAAGAATTCCTCCAATTCCTTCTCACCTTTTCCGCGAAGACCCACTCACAATTCCATTATCCTCTGCAATGCTCTTCAATTTTGTCGTTCACGAAGCTCATCGTAATAATGAAAAACACCGTCCACATTCATCTTATTTTCGCGAAATCCAATCCATGTGGCCTATCTTCACAAAACTCATTACTTTTCCATATTTTGATGATATCTTCAATGAAATCCATATTTCTCAATAATCACCATACTCCAAATTTTGGACCCCAAAACATTGGCAAACACTGGAAAATGGAGCCACCTTTTGTCTACTCTTTTTCTAACGCTTCCAGATCATCCATTCCTTTGTCATGGTTCTTTGTCTACATGTATTGTCAACAAAATCACTAGAACATGAAAATTCACCATGGAAACATTCTTTGTAAACAAAAACACTCAACCCAAAAATGTTGCAATGTTACCTTGTGGATTTTTTAACAGTAGTCAGAGACAAAGACCTCCCAAGTTTAGGGGAGAGACAAATCCTTAGGCTGTTGAGGACTAGTTATAGGTGGTGACATGGTTCATCATCTTAGTGATGATGCCACTTGAACAGATGGTGATCCTAGATGTGAGACTCATTCACGGCTCGGTAGGGAGATGGTGGATCATGACTGTTCAGAATCATGATGAGGTGACCCTCTCCTAGGCTGACTTCGAGCGGCTTTTCCAGGATGAGTTCTTCCCCACAACCTTTCAATCAGTGCACGTAGAGGAGATGCTTCACCTTCATCTGTGAATAATTTCAGTGGATGCGTACTCTTTGAGGTTTATAGATCTCTCCAACTACTACACGTATATGGTGTGATACCCTTTCTTCAGGGCCTGTACCTTTGAGCATGGACTCCTCCAGGATATCAAGGCATCCATGGTGTCTCTCAGTATCCCTACACTGGCTATGTTTCTAAATAGAGTACTTTTTATGGACAGATTCATAGCATAGATGGCACCGACAGCTAGAGATACTAGTAAACATCATGCGTCAGAGTCTTCAGTGGTGAAAAACAGGTTGTAGATGCAGGGACCCAAGAGCGTCATATCTTCTAGGGGATGACCCCAAGACTCGGGGTCAATATTGTGGGTCTCCCAGATTAGAGGGACTTAGTAGGGAGTGATGTTCTTCTTCACATGCAGCGGGAAGGGACACATGGCTCATGACTACCCGACCCACAACGAAGATGATCAGGGGAGATTGATGGTTCACTGAGGCAGTGTCAGAGGTTTGATAATGGAGGTATTTATGGATGTTGATGTGGAAGGGGAACCGGCCAAGAAGTAGGTGCTGGGAGACGGTTTGAGGTACTACCACCACCACCCCCTTGCGGTCCACCACGGCCTGAGGGATCAGGTGGGTAGGGGTGATCTCGGCTTCAGGTGGTGGAGTCCTATGACCACGAAACTCCAGAGATGATTGAATCTATGATCTATGTCTTCTCCACCAAAACATTAGTTTTTATAGACATAGGTTATATCCACTCTTTCCTTTCCATGAACCTCATTTTAGGCACAAAGATTCCAGTGGAGTTGTTGGCTTGATCCTTGCGATTAGAAACTCCTACGGGTGGGGATTAGACATTTACACACTGGTTCTGGTAGTGTGAGCTTATTCTTGCAAGCAAGAGATTCATCTAGGATCTCCTAGTAGCCGCACTGAGGCCTTACGATGATATCTTAGGTATGGACTGGTTATCCACGGTTCATGCTCATATCGACTATGATAGGCGCAGAGTGTGGTTTGTCCATGATGATGGGATACGATTTTCCTTCACCAGAGAGAAGAGAACTCTTTCATCCAAGGATAGAATTTCTCTGAGGAAGGCTTAGTTGATCACTCACCAATTGGCTACCCACTCCCTTAGTATGGTGGATGATAGGAGTCCATGTTTTCCTATAGTGGTGGACGATTATGAAGATTTAATTCCTATGGACATTCCGGGACTAACTCCTCATAGAGAGGTAGAATTATGCATCGACCTATACCCTAGGACGACACAGATATTCACACTGTCATATTAGATGGATCCTACAGAACATCATGACTTGAGGTTCCAGCAGGGGGACTTGTACGATAAGGGGTTCGTAAGGCCCAACATTTCACCATGGACAGCCCCAGTTTTGTTTTCCAAGAATGAAGATGGATGCTAGAGGTTATGTGTAAACTATCGATGCATGAACTAGGTAATCATAATGAAAACATATCCACTTCCAAGAATTGATGACATCTTTAATAAAATGAATGGAGCAAGGTGGTTCTCAAAGATAGACCTCAGAACAGGCTATCACCATCTTTGGGTACGAGATGGGGATGTACCAAAGACATCCTTTAGGTGTCAGTATGGCCGTAATGAGTTCAAGGTAATGATATACAGTATGAATAATTCCCCATAAGTGTTCCTGGGACTCACGAATATGATCTTCCAACCTTACCTTGACAGGTTCATCGTGGCCTTCATTGATGACATCATGGTGTACTCAATGATAGATGAGGAGCATGATACACAACTATGAATAGTCTTGGATATACTCTGAGAGCACCATATTTATGGTAAGTTCTTGAATTTCCAATTCTAGATTCTGGGGTTCCACATTCTGGGACACATCATCTCGAAGGATAGAGTTTCAGTGGATCCAGAAAAAATAGAGGCAGTTCATTCTTTGGAGCCACCTAGGAGCGTGACTGAGGGGCAAAGTTTCTTGTGGTTGTCTGGATACTACCATAGGTTCGTACCATACATATTCTAAGTTGAATCACTCTTATCATCTTTAACATGGAAGGGAAATCAATTCATGTGGGTGGAGAACTTCCAGTATAGTTTCCAGGAGCTGAGGAAGAGACTAAAATGTTCCCCCATATTGAGACTACCAGTGGAGGGTATTGGGTATATAGTTTTCTATAATGCATCAGTGATGATAATGGGTTTTTCCCTCATGAAGGAGAGAGTATTGATCACTTACAGTTCATGGTAGTTAAGGCAACATGAGAATAACTATGTGACCCATGACATAGAGTTAGTAGTAGTTGTATTTTCATTGAAGATGTGGAGGCACTACTTGATGGGTGAGCGGTTTATAGTGTACATCAACCACAATACTATCAGGAATACCTTCTCCCATAAGGACGTGAACTTGAGATAGCAGTGATGGAAGGTGTTACTCTGGGAATATGACTTTATGATAATCTATACTCCTGGGAAGGGGTACGTAGTGGGAGACACACTCAGTAGGATGTTCTGTTTACAACTGCTGAGTGAGGTGATGGACCAGCTAGTCGCGTTGCAGATATCCTTCATGAATGATGATGGAACATGTTACCTTCAGTCAATGACCATCACTTCTCTACTCTTACAGTGAGTTAGGGAGGCATTACATGTGGATGTTGACTACAAGGGATGATGTTCTCATTTATCCTAAGGATATGCTCCTGATTGATATTGGATAGGTGAAGATCACATCATCCTTTTGAGAGGGCACATCATAGTACCAATGATGTTGCGGTAGGATGTGTTGAGAGAGTTCCTTACATCCCTCTTTGAGGTACGTCCTGGAGTGGCGAAGATATACATGGGCCTCTAACATTTGTATCAGTGGCCATGGATGAAGAGAGCGGTGGCCGAGTTCATTTCACAATTCCTCACTCGTCAGCCAGTGAATGCTGAGCATCATCTTCCATTAGGCTTGGCACAACCACTTGAGATATCGTAGTGGAAGTGGGATGGTATCTCAATAGACTTCGTGAAAACATTACCACACACATCCAAGGGCCACAATTATATCTGGGTGATCATTGACTGACTCACCAAGTACTTTCACTTCCTACCCATATAGGAGTAGGGATCAGTGTAGGTCTTGGGATGCCTCTACATCCAGATGATAGTTCGGCTACATGGGGTACCTTCGATGATCGTCTTAGACTGTGATGCTCGCTACACATCTTGGTTGTGGAAGGGATTACAAGAGGCATTCGGGACTCATCTATTCTTAATCACATCCTTTCACCCACTAACATATGGTTAGATAGATCACACCATACAGAACTTGGAGGACATGCTTCGTGCTTGCATCATTGATTTTGGTCACATTTGGGAGGACTGTGATGACCCAACAATTCATTTATAAAAATTCCTATTCACCTATTTAAATGTCTTATGAAGTAAAATAGTTATGCAGTTTGTTGGTTTTATGTTTCTTGGATTTTAAAATCCCATTAGGAATTTTTTCCATTTCTTATATAGACAGCGAATAGTGATCACATGATTAGTATAAATATTGGGCTTTAAAAAATCCCATTTACTCAGAATAAGGAAGGGATGGCCTCTCCAAGTAGACTTTCCCCATACGAATCCCATTTTTCTAAGCTTAGAAAGTAGGTGGTGTCATTGGGCTTTGCTCTTGACCAATCCCAATCTGATCTTGAATACGTTAAGCTTGAGTGGAACCTCCTACGAGGGAAGTGGAAGTTGATAGAGATTACCACTCAGCGATGTTATCTCAGCCCCCCAAGAGTTTTTCACCATCACACACCTTACCCTAAGGTCTTATGTGATCATATTAAGGGGTTATGTAACAACACCCTAGCACTATGACAATGTACACTATATTTGTATAAATATTATACATGCATTGTATTACTATTACATTGTAAATAGTTTTTAAAGCGCAAATGGTATTATTAGTTAGTATTCAACTAAGAAATATATTATGATGAATTAATTGATTTTTGAATTAAATAATATTTTAATAAAATATTATTATTATTATTAAAATATGTTTTATTAAATATAATTGATCATATAATTTTAGGAATGAAATTGTAATTTTTATTAAGGTTTCAAGGCTATTTTTTTCAAAACCAATGAATTTCTGATAAATGCAGGTTTTTATTTTAAAATTAAAAATTCACATATTTAGAAAATTATTTAGATAAAATGAATATTATTTTTGGAATCAGGAAGTCGAAAATATCCAATGGTGAATTTTTCATAATTTTCATAGACAGTCAAATTTTTGGGTAAAAATTAAATACCATTTAAATATATAATGTGTTTTTTGACATCACAATGACACAATAGTGATGTAATAAAAAACTATAAATGATATTTTCTTCCAATATATGTTTTAACATTAAAATAAAGTTATTTGATGTTTGTTTGATTTATTTTACAAATCCTTAGTGGACCCTCCAACACTTATAAAACATTTTGGCTTTTTATATTGATTTCCTTGAGAGTGTGACTCACCTCCACATAAGCAACCCTATTATTTTAATAATTTCAGGCAATGGCCATATAAAATATTTTTTTCCACTCCTCCTTTTCAAAAACCATGGGATGGTTTGTGGTTTTTAATAGTTTAAGGTGTAGGGTCCAAATCCTAAATAATAAAGAATTTACTCTCATTTCTTATATAAACCAACCTAGTCTCCCACATCCTCTTCACTAAAAGCCATTGGAGTTCATCAAACCCCCACCGTACTCTCCCTACAATCCTTCTAAGGTTCTCCAAGCTCCCATTAATCCTCTCTCAAGCCTCTCCCAATCTATTGGGATAACACTTCCAAGTAAGGTATTCCTTCCTTCCTCATTTTATCCAAGTTTCCTAATGTTGTTATGCCCTTATAATTTCAATTATAAATGTTGGGGTATGATTTCACACCTCCATAATACTGACTTCTTTATGTTTGAATGATGAGAGACAACTTTTTCTCTCACTAATTCATCTCATGTACACTCATTACCATGCCAAAATTCAGTAAGGAATTTCTCTCTCCTCGTTTACATTCAAGAAATTATTTTGTATTATGAATCTAAATTCCATTACATATGTTGGTAAAATTTAACTATATGACCCCCTCACTGTAAATTTCATGTACATATAATGGGACACCCCTTTCTCTCTCATCAACCATTTTTATGAATTCTTATGTCACACTGTTATGCTGTCGAAATCGCACTGTGGTTTTTTCCAAACCAAAGGCATTGTGTAGTGAATACCATGAGCATTTCTCTATAAAGGGTATTCAACTTTATTAAAAATTACTTATTGATTATAGAGTTTCATGTATGAATTATACAATCCTTTAATGGGGAATAAGTTATGATTTTTAATTAATCCATGTTGTATGATCTATGTGTCACACATATGCATGAAATGAAATGATTTAGGAGGGTGCACCCTGATAGTGCTCCAATGCATTAGGTAAAGAATAATATCAAGATACATCAATTGAAATGAGGGTTTACTCATACTAATTCAAGTTCAATGAGGGTTTTCTCATGCTCTAGGTGCAATGAGCCTTGGATCATTCTAAAATCATGTTAAATGTTGTTGCTGCATTTCTATGTTATGATAATCATCATATATCATGCATATAATCATGTTTCTCTTATGCTCCATTGATATTACTATTTACAAACATGTATTGTATCCTTCATGTTATGCCTTGTTTACTCCCTTACTGGGATTTATATCTCACCCTTTTTTATACATGTCCCCAGGTTATCCCATGAAATTGTAAGTACAAGGGAATGTAGTGGTCATGTAAAGGATGTTTTTAATAAAGATGTTGTGTTTTATGTCTTAGTTGTTATGTAATGTTTCTTGGCCCCAAGGACACTAGACCTATCGATATTATATGTGGTATAAATTGAATATTTTTATATAATAAAACATGATTAAGTGTGTAATAAAGATCATGGTTATTATAGTTGGTATCAGAGGATAGGTTTCGTTATTTTTTTGGGATAAGAATTAGAAAACCCTAGTGAAAGCCATAGGTATAAGACTAAGTATATTAAAAAAATCCCTAAATTTTGGTGAGTATTGAGTAAGCGGTTCATCAATGTAATATATCCCTATCTGGATACGAGCAGGTATAGGTGGCTCTGGCATAGATGTATTATTGGGGTAAAACCCAAAAAAAAACCATTTGAGCTAAACTCGAATGGGAACTAGTGCACGATAATGGGCCATGTTGCGCTCTTGGTTATGACACTCCCGTGGAATATGATTTCATAAATTCATAATCATAGTATGAAATATTATAAAGGGAATACAAAAAATCCCCTAGGAAAATATTTTGTGAAGTAGATCATGGATAACATAGATTGAAGCCCATAAATTCATTGGTTTAGGAAATAAAAGTAATTTATAAGTCATACATTTTATTCATTTATTTACCCTTTACGTGTTACCCCTAAAATTCTTTTTATTCCATAAAATGGATAGTAATAGGAGGAATCAGGCTAACAAATGATGTGAAGATTAATGTGATGATTGTTCTCATGAGATGTCCAATCCGATGGGAGAGGGAATCGAGAAACTTTTCACGATACTCTATCAGTTAAATCAAGATTTGAATAGAAACATGGGTCAAGAGTAATGTTCAACCCACCCCCCCCCCCCCCCCCTCGACAAAAGAACAAGTCGATATCAAGATCTTCATGTGACAAAGTTCCCCTACTTTTAACGGATCATCTGATCCCTCAATCGACAAACAATGAATTAACTCCATTGAAAATGATCTGCTCCATCCTTCAATGTTTCAAACAAGAGATGTTTATCCTGGATGCTTATCATACGGAGAGTGAAGATGATCAATGGTGGAAATTGATAAAAAATATAGATCATGAGGAGGAGATCGGGGTGTTGGAATGGAAGGTTTTCTGGAAGTTGTTTTTCGATATATATTTTCGGTGCACCCTCTAACCTACGATGGAAAGGGACGTCCTTGCCCTCAAGAAAAAAGACGACGAATCTGTCAGAGCTTATAAGGAAAACATCACAAGGCTTTCATGATATGCCTCCAACATTTTTGTTACCCCTAAATTCATGGTTGACTGCTTCTTTGGTGGGCTGAACCCTAGCCTACAGAAATCCCTGAAGATCCTTGACATTGATTTCTATGAGGAAATAGTATGATGTGCCCTCAAGGTCGAAATGGAGATCATTGAATCTTAGGGGTATCATACGGATAAGAAGCGTAAGATGGACATAAATTCTGGCGGACTGATGGATAAATCCAATGGTGCTAAAAAAATACAGCACCCCACTCGATAAAGGTGCAGAAAGAATCTCCCTAGAAATTTCATGAAGGGGACGAGGAAATGCTTTAGGACTGAAAGAGAAAGACACATGGCTATTAATTGTCAGATATAAAAACCAGCGACTGTGATAGAGGAGAGGAATTCTCTAATCGACCCTCAACACATTGTTAATTGATTCAACTGAAAATAACCAGGGCACTTTGCAAACCAGTGTCCTAAGCCAAGTGCTTCTGAAGGCAACCAACATCCTCCAAGGCAACAAGGGTGAGCTTTTTCTATCACTACTGCCGAAGTGAACCCATAAAATGAAGTTTTTATAGGTACTCTAGTTATTTATTCAAGAATATCGAACGTGCGTTTTGATTTTGGTTATATGGGTTATTTTATATTCCAAATGTTTAGTAGAACAATCCCAACACCACCACAAATCATGTAAGTAAAGATGTTGGTCAGTACGGAAAATGTGGAAATCATTGCATCCCATGAATATAATTCCTCCTCTATCATAAATTGTTATTTTAACTTCCTATATAACCTCATCATACTCCCTCTGGTGGAATTAAAGGAGCCAACATAAATTTACGTGAGAGGGAAATCACTCTCCATGTGGAGAATTGACCCCTGATTATGTACAAGTGCAAGGAGGAGGATGAATATTCTTTAGCTCCATCATCTCAATCATGGATATTACTAACCTATGAGCACACATATCTGGCTCATATGATTGAGTCCAAGGAAGAAACCATACTTGAAGACATGCCTATTATTAGGGAATTCACTGAAGTGTTTCCTATGAAATTGTCATATCTTCCTTGAGAAGATATGTTGAATTCTCAATTGACCATATACCTTGGTTGTTTCCAATATCCAATACTCTATAAAGAATGGTTATTGTGGAGGTTGAGGACCTGACAGAAAAACTACTGGAGAATCTGGATAAAGGGTTTATACGCCCAAGTGCTTCACCATGTGGTGTACCAGACCTCTTAATCAAGAATAAGGATGGGTCAATGAGCCTTTGCATTGATTATCATGAGCTCAACAAAATCATGATAAATAAAAATTATCTAATTGCCCGAATTGATTACTTCTTCAATCAGCTACGTGGAGCAAAATACTTCTCCAAGGTGGATCTGCGGTAAGGATATTATCATAGAAGGGTGAATAAGGATGATATCCCCAAAACTATTTTTCATACAAGATACGGGCACTATGAATTCATATTAATGCCTTTAGAAATCACTAATTCTCTAGGAATTTTAATGGACTTGTTGAGTAGTGTATTTAGATATTACCTTCACAAATATTTGGTATTCTTTATAGATGATATTCTAATATACTTTAAACCTAGTAGGATCATGAAGAGTATCTAAGAACTATACTAGGGACCTTGCGAAAGGAGAAGCTCTATGAAAAGTACAACAAGGGTGATTTTTAGTTGAAGGAGGTCTCATTATTGGTTCATATCATCACAAGCAATAGGATATCTGTGGATCCCTCCAAGAAAGATGAAATAGAGGTATGGATGAGTACAAAATTGGTGATGGATATCTGGAGCTTCTTGGGGTTAGATGGATATTATCGCCGATTTATAAGAAATTTCTCACGATTGTCAAACCCTTTTACCAAGATAACTTGTAAGTGAGTCATGTTTTCATGGAGTGATGATTACGAAGAAATCATAAAAGTGTTGAAAAGGAGGCTTAACACTCTTCCCATGCTAACAGTACCCACATGTGGAGAAATTTTTGTGGTATTTAGTGATACATAGAAGAAAGTATTGGGTTGTGTGTTGATGAAAAATGAAAAATCCATTGCCTATGCTTCAAAGGAATTGAATGTTCATGAGAAAAACTATCCAACACAATATCTAGAGTTGGATGCGGTGATCATCGCTTTAAAATATGGTGACATTATCTCTTTGGGGAGAAGAGTGAAATATATATGGGCCAAAAAATCCTCAAGTATTTATTCACATAGAAAGTGTTGAATATGAACCCACAAATATAGTTAGAGCTTTTGAAAGACTATGATTTCTCAATCCACTACCACCATGGGAAAGTGAACAAGGTAACAGATTCTCTATGTAGATAGGACCCGGAAATTTTATCATTGATGGGAGTTGAAAAGGATCCAATCTTCTTAGATTTGATGAATATGGACATGGGAATCCTAAAGAAGGGAACATCATCAATCCATTCACAAATTATTGCTCAAAAACCTTTTCTAGAAAGGTTTAAGGATTCTAAAAGAAAGTATGTAGAAATTATGAAAAGGGTAGAAGCTATCAAAAATGGGAAATCCTCAAAGTTTGTGGTTATAAATTATGTAATTGTGAGGTTTGGGTCACGATTATATGTACTATTCGATTTGGAGATAAAGAAGGATCTTCTTGAGTGATGCACATAGCTCAACCTTCTCTATTCACCTAGGGAGCACAAAGATGTATCAAGATCTTCGGAGAAAACATTTGGTGGGACAAAATTAAAAGGGAGATTATTGAATATACATAAAATTTCCTGATATGTCAGAAAGTGAAGCCTGAGAGGGAAAAGTATATGGGGATGATGAAACCACTACCCATACCAACGTGTAAGTGGGAGAACATTAACATGGACTTTTTCACTAGACTTCCAAGGATATCTAGCAAAAACAATGATATATGGGTTTTTTGGATTTTCTTACGAAGACATCTCACATTATCATGATTCAAGAGGACTTATCATTAGATCAAATTGCATGTATTTACATCATTTAAGTGGTAAGGTTTTATGGAGTACCACTATCTATGGTATCTGATCGTGATCCAACATTTACCTTGAAGTTCTAGGAACGTATCCAACATTATCTAAGCACTGAACTGAACTTCAGTATGGCCTATCATCATAAAATTGATGGCCAGTCTGAGCTAACTATTCATACACTAGAAGATATGTTTAGATCATGTTCTATAAATTATAAATGAGAATGGGACCAACATCTTCCACTGGTCAAATTCTCCTACAATAATAGTTTCCACTCGATCATCTGAATGGAACCATATGAATCTCTTTATGGGAAAAGGTTCAGAACACTAGAATGTTGGGATGAATTCAGTGAGCGTAAGCTGCTAGGACCTGAAATGGTCGATGAAATTGTAGAGAAGGTGAAAACTATTTAACAACATTTCAAGGAAGACCAATGTTGATAGAATAGTTATGAAGATACCCATCGACGATACCTTGAGTTCAATATTGGATACATGGTATTTCTACACATATCTCCATGGAATAAGGTCATGATGTGAAGAAATAAAGGGAATTTTAGTTCTAGGTACATCGTCCCCTTTGAGATTCTTGATCGTGTCATGGTTATGGACTATCGACTAGAATTTACACCTAACATGGCCAAATTATTTGATGTATTTCATTTATCCCTCTTAAATAAGTACATGACAGACCCTTCACGTGTACTCTCTTCAGATGTTGTACAGTTAGAGGATGATCTTTCTTGTGAGGAGAAGCCAATTAAGATCTTGGATCGTAGATATAAAGTTCCACATGACAAAACTACCCACTAGGTAAAGGTATTATGGAGAAACCATAAGTACGAAGAGGAAACATGGGAACTGGAGGAGACAATAACGGAAAAGTACCCACACATGTTTTCGGCTTATAATGTAAAATGAAATTTCAAGGGTGAAATTTCTTAAGTGGGGAATATTTTAACGACTCAAAAATTCATTTATGGAAATTATTATTGATATATTTAAATGTATTATTATGTAAAATAGTTATGCACTTCATTGGTTTTATGTTTTTGGATTTTAGAATACCTTTAGGAACTTTTACAATTTCTAATATAGCCATCGAACAGTGATCACATGACTAGTATAAATATAGGGCTTTAACAAATCCAATTTACTCAGAAAAAGGAAGCTATGACCTCATCCATTAGACTTTCCCCGTACGAATCCCATTTGTCGATGCTTGTAAAGTAGGTAGTTTCATTCGGATTCTCTCTTGACTAATACCAATTAGAAATTGAATACGTTAAGCATGAGCATGATCGCCTATTAGAGAAGTGAACGTTGATTGCGATTACCACTCGAGCGATGTTATCTGAGACAGCCTAAGAGTATTTCACCATCTTGCTCCTTACCCTAAGGTCTTATGCAGGTGTTTTAACTGGTTATGTAACAAGACCCTATCACTATGACTATTTACATTAGTTTTGAATAAATATTATACATTCATTTTATTATTTTTACATTGTAAATAGTTTTTAAAGCGCAAATGGAATTTATAGTAAGTATTAAACTAACAAATTTATTTTGATGAATTAATGGATTTTTGAATTAAATAATATTTTTTAAAAATATTTTTATTATTAATAAATTACTTTTTATTAAATATAAATTATCATATAATTTAATGAATTCAAATATAATTTTTATTAAGGTTTGAAAGCTGTTTTTGTCAAAACCCATGAATTTTCTGTAAATACCAGGTTTTATTTTAAAAGTAAAAATTAAAATATATAGAAAATTATTTAGATAAAATAAATTTTATTTTCTGAATAAGAACGTTGAAATTATCCAATGGTGAATTTTTCATAATTTCATGAGACATGCAAATTTTTGGGTAAAAATTAAATATCATTTCAATATATAATGTGTTTTATGACATCATAATGACCCAATAGTGAGGTAATAAAATAATATAAATGAGATTTTCGGCCAATATATGTTTTAACGTGAAAATAAAGTGATTTAATGTCTGTTTTATTTATTTTACAAAGCCTTAATGGACCCTCCAAGACTTATAAAACATTTTGGTGTTTTAAGTTGATTTCTTTGAGAGTGTGACTCACCTCCACATAATCAACCCTATTATATTAATAAATTAGGCCATTGGCCTTATAAAATATTGTTTTCAACTCCCCTATGGAAGAAACCATTGTCAAAAACCATGGACTGGATTGTGGTTTTGATTACATTAAGGTGTGGGGTCCAAATCATAGAAAATAAAGAATTATCTATCCTTTCCTATATAAACCCACAAAATCTCTCACTTAATCTTCACTAAAAGCCTTTTTAGTTATTCCAACACCTTATCTACTCTCTTTATAATCCTCCCAAGGTGCCCCAAGCTCCCAATAATACTCTCTCAAGCCTCTCCCAAGCCTTTGGGATCACACTTCCAAGTAAGGGATTCCTTCCTTCCTCATTTTATCCAAGTTTTTTAATGTTTCTAGGCCTTTTTAATTTAAATTATAAATGTTAGGGTATTATTTCAAGCCTCCCCATACTTCCCTATTTATTTTTTAATTATGAGATACCCCTTTCTCTCTAACTAATTCATCTCATGTACACTTGTTACCATGCTGAAATTCTATAAGTAATTTATCTCTCCTCATTTACATTCAAGAAATTATTTTGTATTATGAATATAAATTACATTAATTATGTTGGGACATGTCTATATGACCCCCTCACTATCAATTTCATGTACATATTATGAGAGACACATTTCTCTCTCATCACCCATTTTTATGAATTCTTATCTCGCGTCGTTATACTGCCAAAATTGCATCATGATTTTTTCCAAGCCAAAGACATTATGTAGTGAATATCATGTCCATTTCTCTATCAAGGGTATTCACCTTTATGAATGTTTACTTATGGATTATAGAGTTTCATGTATTAATTCAACTTTACTTTATCATCGAATAAATGATTATTTTTAATGAATACATGTTGTATGATATTTGTGACACACTTATGCATGAAAAGAAATTATTAAGGAAGGTGTGCCGTGATAGAGCTCCAATGCATTGGGTAAGGATTATTATCGGGATACATCATGTTAAATGAGAGTTTAATCATTATAATTCAAGTTAAATGAGGTTTTACTCCTGATCAATGTTCAATGAGCATGGGCTCATGCTAAAATCATGTTAAATTTTGTTTCCACATTTCCATGTTATGATAATCATGCTATATAATTCCATTATGTTCATGTTTCTCTTATGGTCCATTGATATGCCTATTTCCTAACATATATTGTATCCTTCATGTTATTCCTCATTTGATATCTTACTAAGATTTACATCTCACCCTTTTCTTATGCATTTCCTCATGTTATCCCATCCAATGCTATGTATGAGGGATTTTAGTGGTCATGTAAAGGGAGTTTTCAATAAAGATGTTGTGTTTTATGTATAAGTTGTTATGTAATGTTCCTATGCCAAAAATAAATTATACCCATCAATATTATATGTTGTATCAAGTGATTATTTTTATGTAATAAATCATGATTACGTGTGTAATAAAAATCTGGGTTGTTATAAGGACCACCTGCAACTAGTGGAGTTTTCAAACAACAACAGTTATCCCTCCACCATTTTTATGGCACCATTCGAGGATTTGTACGGGAAACCTTGAGATAATTTCTCTGCTGGATAGATCCAAGGGAGTCAAAACTCTTGGGTTTATAGTTGGCACAAGCTACCACTGAGAAGGTGCAGATCATCCCGAAGTGGATGCAGACTGCACAGAGTATGCAGAAATTTTATGCTGATAGAAGATGGAGGCCCTTGGAGGTCAAGGAGGGAGACCTTGTGTTCCTTCAGGTGTCACCCCGATGGCGTTTGTAGATATTTTTCTGGGGAGAAAAGTTATATCTGAGGTTCATCAGACCTTTCTATATTCTGATCAGAGTTGGTGAGGTGGTGTACCGTCTATCACTTCACCCATAGATGCACCAGGTGCATGATGTTTTTCACATGTTGTTGCTAAGAAGGTACATGCATGATCCATCACACACCATCGACTGGGTGAGCTAGACATTGATGAGGGGTGATGTCTGAAGAGTTCCTGGTGGAGATTTAGGATCGATTAGAGACGGCAATTCATTGATTTTTGATTCCCCTGGCGCACATTCGGTAGAAGAACATGAATATCTATGAGAGAACATGGGAGAGGGAGACTTAGATTCATTCTCAGTACCCCCATTTTGTTCATTTAGTTTTTTTGTAGACTACGTGGATGTGAATCCCTGATGGTGGGGGTAATGTAATGTTCCATAAATTCCATGTAAATATTTTAAAAAAATATTATATGGGGTATATCGATACCAAATGCTTTGACAAAACCTGATTCCAAGGCCCGATAAGCCTAAAATAAAATTCTGAACTTTTTTTATATTCATTTATAAAAACGTGCAAGCAAGTTTTTATAACATTTAAACCAGATATCGGATCAAAACGTAGAGAGTACCATTAAACTCATAGTGTCAGGATTTCCCTAAAAATGACTTAACTTTGACCAGTTAGGGTCGACTGGAAAAAATAATTTTTGGACTTTTCGGAAGAGAAATTAAAAAACAAAAAAAGTTATTTTCTTTTAATTTCCTCAAAATTGAGTGGTGGCATGCCAATTCTGTGGTTTGTCGATGAGGCGGTGAAAAACCACATAAATGATACTCTTTAACTGAATTGAAATAGATACATTATTAAATTAATGAAATAGTGTAATCACACAACGATGCAACGTAACAGAAACGTTGCGACATGTTTCCCTATTAATGAGATATCATGTTGGGGAATCCGAAGGAGAAATTTCTCTGACGGGCAGCGATGTTTTTTTCCCTCCAAAAATGAATGTCATAGAATTTCTAGCGATATTGGCACAGCATGAAGAATGAGACTAGTGCACGATGAACTCTAATGGATTCATTGAATGGAACATGGATTCCCGCAGACTGATCTCTCCAGAAAGGAACTCAATCACATGTAGTGGTTGATTTAATTTTAATTCATTTTCCCCGTTCTTCATTCTAAAATGACGAATGCAGATTAACCCACAAACATGTTGATCTTCAGATCACTCGTTATTTTGGGATGGTGTTGTTTTCTTGGGAATCTTGTATTAGGATAAATTATTTATCTCATAGAACTTAAGTCCTAAACCCCCCATGATTAAACTCAAATAAGGAGGGACCGGGACGACATGAACAAATCTTGATCCCATATGCCTTGTTCATTATTCGTGTCCAAAAATTTGAAACTGAGCAAAAAAGGTTTTGAGGAATTATCATGGAAGGGGATACCCATGGAGGCCGGAGGTGCAGAAGACACAGAAAACGGACCACCAGAGCGGACCCGGTTGTCGGCGGAAGGTGTCATCAGGGCACTGGCGCCAGCGGCCACAGGAGGGGTGAAGCACACTAGGGGTGGAAGCCGTTGTTAGAACAGGCTGTGACGAATTTGAAGGAGCCTCCAGCAATGGTCAACGGTTGGCGGATAGGGGAGGTGGCCCCTTGGCCGCGTTGGTGGGCAGTTCGCGTCGTGTAGGACACTTCTCCATTGGAACGTGGTCCAACAACCATGTACGGGGAATGAAATGTGATCGGCTTAGCCAACGGTGGCGCGCTGAACAAGAAATTATTTTTCATCCGAGCTAAGGGAGGCAAGCCCAATAGTTTTGGACCTGATCAGGGCCCGCAATCCATACCGCTACGTGGCTTGTTCCAAAATAAAAGTTGGCCCGCTTCTATGGGTTGGGCCGGAGATATAACACCGGGGCACTGATTGGACAAGGCTAGCGACAAACTGGCCCATCGATTGCAGGACGGTCCAGATGAGACTGGGTAACCGCGCATCCCAGCGGGCTAGGCCCCCGGCCAAACCATGATAGGTTGATCATGGCCCAATGGGCTCGGCCTGCTAGTAAGGTTAGGTCGGGCCGACCCAGACCGGAATTGGGTCAGTTCGGGTCAGTTGAATTAAATCGGGGCATGTGTGGCCCTAGGGATGGGTTGTTTGGGTCGTTCCGACCGAGTCGGATCATGCCCAAATAAAAATGACCCCTGTTTAATAAAACATCAATATCTCTCAAACCGAGATTTCGATTGACAAGCCTTTTTTGTCATTGGAATCATCGTGGTGAGGTGGGTATTTTGGAATACTCTACAGAGGATTTTATGGATGTTGGAATATTACTAATGTATTAAGGATAATTTTATCTCATAATCAAGCACACTACATGCGGAGATCCTACGACTGACTGAAACTCGAAGACTGCTGACAATAGACCCTATGTGGATCATATACGATGGCATAATCGGAAGCGGATCTGTGTGACCTGGAAAGCCCACGGTGGGGAGTGGCTTTGTGTCACCCAAAAAACCCATGGAACTCATCAGGAAGGAGTACCTCACTATAATGTCCAATGTGGGAAGTGGTTCTATGTGACCCAGCAATCCCACGGTGGGGAGGGGCTATGTGTGAGCCAGTATCCCCACGACACTTATTAGGGATGAGTACCACTAAAATACAAGGCTAGTGGAAAGAGGATCTATGTGTCCCAGCATTCCCATAGTGGGGAGTAGCCTTGTATAACCCGAAATTTCCATTTTACTCGTCATGGATGAGTATCCCATCAACCAAAGGTGTTCAGTGATACAACCGATGGTCTTATTTTCTTACTCTGTATTATACATGGTGTGAGCTATCTTTCTTCGTGATCATGTTTTTTTATTTTCATGTGGATTGATTTGGGGTCATTCCTTGTTGGTTTTGGGTCCCTAATGAGTATTTTGTTACTCACCCATGCATCGGATTTTCCATAACATGTTGTGTCTGGTGGAGATGACTGACGACTTGGCAGAGGACTTGGTGGCCCAAGACCAGGTGGTGCCTAGTGAGATTTGGTAACCCGGACGTGATTCTACGGCTTTTAGAACCTACACTATACTTACACATCAGGTGGGGTTTTCAGTGGATTTATTTCCATCGATCTTGTACTTACTCTCATTTTGGATGTATTTTTGTGGGTTTGTATTTTTTCTCATTTAATTTCAGATGTACTTTTACAATTTGTGGTTGTTTAGTAACATGCATGTTCTCTATTCTAGTTTTCTTGGGATAAGGTTCTGTGTGTGTGTGTGTGTGTGTCTAGGTACTCAAGAAAATTCATCCCACTTGCATGTTTATGCCTTCTACACTAGTTACCAACCCCTATCCCTCGAAAGGTGGGCATGGGGAAATCACGGTACAGGCCCCGGGGCACGGGTTGTGACAATAGGGTTTACAAACCCACTTAAAAAATATGAGATAATGGGTTAGGTGTACAATATGATGTATATTTTGGAAATAATTTTCAATGAATATTGATTCAAATACATGAATATCCATTATAACTCATTAAAATAACATTGATACCCCATAAGAATCCCAACATGAAACACTAGTAAAGACCCTGTATTAGAGTTCACCATTGTATAAGCATTTTTATTCCTTCTGAAGAAATCATATTCTATTTTTCTCAATTATTATATATAAGATTTTATATGTAAATTGAGGCATGTAGGTGATGTAAAAAATAAAAATTTGAGGTCCTTTATTATTTGGGGAGGGGGTTCTTGAAAATTAGATCCACATGATCATTTTACTCCCATGGGGGAAGCTACTAGATGATATATAAGGATTAAGATTGGATGATATATTTTTCAGATGACCACTAACATCATCTCATTCTTAAAGAATATTTTTTTGTGATTTAATTAATTAATGGATGTTGGATAACTACTTGGATGAAACCATAAAAATTGGAAACTTACTTCATAAATTTTGTAAAAAAACATAATTTTTTGAGACATATAAATATACTTGATTTAAAGGATCATATATTTAGTAGATGTTGAGTGAAACCAAGGGGATAATTTTGTTATGATTAGTAATATATTTTAGATAATCCATTATTTAATATTATTTCCTTGAATATTTATTATATATATAAAATAATTTATATATTTATTTATTATTTCATTATTATTTTCACTTAGATTATTAGTTTTTATGGTTTCATCCTACTTTTGTCTTGAATGATTTATTTTCATGAAATTTTCAATATTTTTTATATTGTGTTCCCCAAACAACCATATTTTCTATATTAAAATTTTTATGATGTACTAACCACTGTTTTGATTTAAAAGTGTTATTAATTTTCAAATGTCTTTATAAATAAATTGAATCCTTCTTTTAGGATTAAGAAATGGTAGAAATTAAACATTCTATTATTAAAGTGAATTGAAATGTTTTATAAAATTTCAAAATACAGTAGTGGGAATGATAAAATTAATCATTATTATAGTATTTCATGTGGTTATATAAATTTCAAGTGATTCAAAATCTAAATATTTTCAATATTTTCTCCCTAATGAGACTGACTATAAATACACGTGGTGATATAAAAATCAAATGACTATTGTCTTGGTTACACTACTAGAAAACAATCAATAATTTTTTATTATTTATTTTTTTATGGTGATATAGTCTAATTAAAAATTATAAAATAAAATAGTTTTTTATGATCATTGTGATAAGATTTAGACATTTTAAAAGAATGCTATTATGACAGGAAAAAATTAATATGATCAAATTCATATCATGTCAAATAAAAATATTTTTAGAGATTATTTTTATCTTTCTTGCATCTTTTTTTAAACTACTTTACAAATTTTTCTATTTTAATTTTTTTCATTTAATTTTATATATTTTTTGAATGCATTGTATTATTTTTAATCTTTAGTTTCTATGGGTCCTGAATATATGATCTTAATTTATATTTGAAATTTGAATATTAAAATGGAATACGATGTGTTATATATTTCATTTCAGATTTATCTTAGGTTCGTATTTTCCATGAGAAAAATATAAATAATGGTAATTCACACCAAAATATATTATAATCCTGAAATAACATGATTTAGTCGTGCATCATTAATTTTTTATAGTTTTATTTTTATTTTTTTCATAATTATTATCCTCTACCATTGGCCATTATAGTCTAAAGTAGACATTTTAATCACTCATGTATTAGATATATATTTTATAATTCTTCTAAATATTGAATCTAAAATTATAATTAACCTCATGATTCTTTATTATATTTTTCTATTTTTTCTACATAATTTTTTTATTAATTTTATCAAATTAATTTTTTTTGAAGATTCAGGGTGTGTTTCTTTTAAATTTATTACTTTTATTTATTTACTTATATCATGTTCTTTTGTGACAACAATTCTCTCTCTCAAAAAAAATTTATATCACTTTTCACTTATAAAACTCACATATGAAAATTACTTATGCATAAATATTCACATATTTTTTATATATAATTGCGTATATAAATTATCACTTATAAACGGAACCTATTAGATTTATAGGGTGTTCTCATTTCATAAGATTATTCTTTAATAATTTGTGTTGTCTTTAATTAATAGTTACTAAATTAGAAGAAATTTTTATGTTTGTTTTTACACTTATAATTTTTGTTATACTTATATTTTATTTCTGAATTCTATATTTTGATTTATACATTTTTTTAGTTTCTTAATTGATAGAATTATTTTATTTGATTTGAATCAATATTCTCTATTTGAGTTACATGTTTACATATTTTTGGTGGTGCTGATTAGGTAATCCATGATGAACATCTAATGTGAGGGAGTGTAGAAGAAATTTTATTGGTAAGGAAAGGACATCTGAACCCAGACCCAAGGTAAATTCAAAAATTATAAGAAGATCCTCTGAAATTTTTAGACTAAATAAAAATATATGACCAATAATATATCAATAATCTGTTCTGGTGGGGAATTAAATTTTGTTTAGGATGGTGTTTGGAAGTATGTATTCTTTGACTCAAATGTGTATATTGTATATAAAATTGAAACCAAAAATTATTGGGTTAAGTTGTTGGTATTTGGTTTATTTTAAAATAATTTAAAATGGTCTTCAATATCTATACACTAGTTCTTATATAAAATTTATCATGGAAAGACTATTATCGTTGTGTATCCCATATACATTAGTTTTTGGACTTTTTCTTTTGATATTGGTTAAATATGAATCCATGGACCCCAAACCTTACTAGATCTATTGGAGATGTGGTGGTATTGAAAAGAGAAGTGATTCATGCTATGTGGGATTCATGAATTTAGCTTTGAGTTAGGTTTTAATGGTTGGTAGTCAAGAAAGTAGAATTATAAATGGTAATATTGAACTATTATGCTATTATCATCCACCATCACCCCAGTGGCTACAATGGGTGTTTCTTTCTAGGGTATATTTAATTGTTTCAAATCCTATTTGTGATATTTTTTATTGTACTCTATTGATGGTGTACACTAGGATTAATTTCCTTCAAAATAATTTTTTTAGGATAGAGTTTATGTAATATTTATATTCCTTGGCCAGTCAAAAAAAGTGTGGTTATATAAAATATATTCAATTTGGATCAGTATAATAAATGTTGAAACCATTAAATTTGGAAGTCCATTATAATAATAGAGGTTATTTTAACATTATAATTATGGTATGTAATGACAATAGTATTAAATAAAACTTAGAGAGTGAAAATAATTCTACCTTTTATTATAAAAAATGCATGATAATGAAATTACATTTTTTAAATTAAGGATTCATCTAACCAAAAACAAAAAAAAAGAGAAATAATTTTATGCATAGTAATAGTGGGGTTATTTTCATAGAATTTTAAAGTTGAATCTATATCTCGGTGATTTTTTTACTTCTACACTTATGTGGATAAATTATTGTAATTTTTTTTAAAATGAAATACTCTTTATGAAATCATTAAATTTTAAATATAAACATTCTAATAATTCTATAAATATATCAATAATTATTTCATATGATATATTAGAACAATTATCAATGTCAAATTTTGATATTTTTGTACCTCCAACAAAATATATTAAAACTCTATGGTTTTTTGTGGTATAAGAAATTAATTTTTACCCTTTTTCTTACTATTACAATCCATGTTCAGTTATCATGTGAATTAATTCCTTTCAAACCATTTGTATATAGATGGAAAACTTTTAAACATTTATGAAAAATAAAACATTTCTTTCCCATTCGCATATCCTATCAATCACCTAGAAACCAATGTTACCTATTCTGTATGTTATGTTTTGTTCACCAGCTTATGATTTATTTAGGTCAGATATGGGAAGGAATTAATTCCATTCTCAAGTAATAATATGAAAATAAAATGTAATTAATAAATAACAATATTCATATTAATCACGGAATCTTGAATAAAGTCTTCCATAATCCATGTGGATAATAAAATTGTATTAGCATTAGTGACATGATAAAACAATAATATTTTCATAGTTAATTAATCAATTGTACATTTAAACTGTAATTCTACAAATGATAATTATAATATGTGATTTTGAAAGTGTTTCAATTCCATATACATTAGTACTAAATAAGGTAAGTAGATCGGATGTCTGAGATGGTAAGAAAATATTATAAACTGACTCTCCCATCATTTCTAATCATGGTCATGCTTCTTCAAAACCCACTGTGGATAGTGAAGTCTTTCAGCTCATTTCTTACAAGATGGAAAAGACTTTAGTTTTATTGACTATAGGTAACCCTTTCTTTGTTCAACATATTGATGATGATTATAAGATGCAGGATACCACTTAGCACTCTCCTAATGAGACTCAAGAGATCCCTTCCCAGGCTACATCATTTGAGGGTGTTTCTTCTCCTAGAAAATCCAAAGACCAAGAAGACTGCTCTAATTCTGATAGCACTAATGCTGAGACACATTTTGAAAGGATACAATCACTTCCTTCTAGTATAGGAAGATCAAGATGTCAAGTTCATGGTCATTTAAGGGAATAATGGAAAGAAATTTAAGAAGAAGAGAGAAAGCTAACGTCAATATTAATGAAAAATATAGGTATATAGTTTTATGCCTTGGTATTTTCCTTGTTTCATGTTATCTTTTTAGATACTCTCTTTTTATTTCTTTTTAATTTAAGAGGAATTTATTCCACCTTTTAAATATAAGGTAAGTAGAGAAACCAAGAACCATACATGTTTTCATTAACCTTTATTTAGAAAAAACATTTAATTTAACATACAAAATACATATCAAAACAGCTGATTCATACTTCTAGAAATATAAAGTAATCTTAATTAATCATCTTTAAATTTATTTAAGCCACATAACCAACATCACCCAAGTGATCACACATTGAATCTAAACCACATACCTTAAGCATTCATTAGCAAGCTTAGAATACTTGAATGACCACCAATTAAAAACTAATAAAAAACGAATTTAATAACCAAATTAATCCCATTAACCTATCAAAATAATTAATTAATAACTAAAACATAAAAACAAACATTGGTATAAAACTCCTAAAATTCCTTTAATATTATTATAGTCAAAATACTCAATATATTTCAGCCTAAAATGATCCATTTTCATCCCAAAGTCATGAAATAAGGAAAATAAATCACAACTCTTCTACCTTATATCAAAAAAATGTCCAATGAAGTTTGATCGACATTATGTTGTTTCCTCCATGTGATATCATATCCACCAAGGAATAATATATAACAACCTATGTTTTTTTATGATAATAAATTTGAGAAAAAAATTTAGTTTTTTCTTTCATTTGCTTTTTAGTGGTAAAATGATCTTTTTGACCCTAGAATATGATTTTAGATAATTGTTTTGACCACTACTTTGGTCTCATAATATGTTTTTTACCATAGTATATGATTTTTGTAGATTTATGAGCTGTTGAAATTTTAATGGAATAATTAATAATCAATATATAATAAATTAAATAATAATTTATTCACATAGTTTAGTTTGGTTATATCATTCAAACTGAACATCATATTGATATTACTTCTCTGTCATTTAGTATAAAATGAGGAGTTTTTCATGGGCAGGTCATAAACTAAGGCCAAGCACTGGGGATGCCCCCTTTCTTCATTTTCTCTTTTATTTTCTCCTTTTATTTTCTTCCTTATCCCCTAGGTTTTTGTGTATTCCCCATATGACCCTACTGTATAGAAAAACTAATATATTAAAAGGGATTGGGAGAGAGATAAATGAAGATAGGGTAATATGGGTACTATCACAGAACTCGAGATGCAATTGATTATCATGCGACAACCATGGACCACAGAAGTGGGTGAATATAAGCCATATTTGGCTGAAAGGTAGTTAATTTTTATTTATTTTCTATATAACCCCAATGATTTTTGGTTTTATAGTTTAAATACCCTCTTATTCTTACTTGTGACACCTTGTGGTCTGATCTGTTGTTTGTGGGTAAAAAATGGGGGTTTTTAGGAAATTTGAGGGTTTTCCATCGGGGAAAACCCATTTACATGGTGTTTGATTATGGGAGTACACATTTTTCATTCTTTCTATTTGGGGAAGATAACATTAACAAAGTACACAACATGTATGAGAATTACACACCATGTACTGGGGCTTAGTCGTGTAGTCGAGTACCCAACCAAGATGACTGTGTAATAGGCCCATGTCATATGGAGTACATAGCTAGACCCCGTGTGGGTAACATACTATGTATACGTACATTTCTAGGCCCTTTACATGGCTAGGCCATTTACATTTCTCGTCTAAGTGAGGGGCACGAGTAGGTACCCCGTGTAGGGTACACAACATGTACCTACCTTTCTTTCACACCGTGTACTCATCTTACATCTTTTTTATTTTGTTGTTTACACACTAGGACCAAATTAAGTACATACCATTGTGCGGAATTTTGGGTAAACATCGTGTAAAAGGTTACACATGTTGTGTACCCCTCTTTTATTACCCTTTGAGGTACTTTTCCTATTTCATGCCCCCGAGTCAGATTTGGACATAAAAATAGTCCATTCTATGTATATTTTCTCCTAGATCAAAATTGTAAAACAATTACGGTGTTTTAAGGACTCCTAGGTGGTGTTTCATGTTTTTTATAGAATATAAGGGTTCTTCATTTGGTAATTGAATTCATTTGTCTCTTCAAAGGGAGATCATTTGATCTGAGATGGTTCATGATCCATCTCTTATGCCCTATACTTTTATAAATTTCCCTTGAATACATCTCCCTTGGGAGATGTTCCCATATGGCCATAGAGTCCATGAGACAAGTTATCCAAGAGGATCTCATGTAGGAAACCTTAATATTATTTCTATTACCAATGATTCCATGTGGACACCTTTTCTTACAAGATGACCTACTGAATCCCTTGTTGGATCCCTATACCCCTGTACCATTTTTAGGATCCCATTTAGGATACCTATGCTTCTTATGATACTCCTTAGGTTACCTTGTAGGATTCTTCTTCTTATGTACTTTACCATTATAGGATCCCATATTGGATTACTCCTTTTACCTTTTTAGCTAAGGATCCCAAGTAGGATTCCTTCACTTATGTGTATACCTTGAGGATCTCAAGTAGGATTCTTCCTAGTGTCTAAATTAAGAGACACACCAAGGATCTGTCTTATTAATTTTTTGGGATTCCCAGATGTTATTTCCTTGGAAATATTTTATTATCCATGTTACTTTCACATTTATATGTATTCCTAGAGATACTACTTGGGATTTGGCTATTGAGCCTGTATATTTGATTATTATACTATTTGGATTTCCAGAGGTGCTTCCTAGAATTTGGTTGTTGAGCCTATTACTATGATATGACCATGGAATCCCTAGTAATGATACTTGTGGATGATTATGATCTTACTAGTGATTAGGATGATTCCACTCTCCTCAGTTTGATATGTGAGGAGAATGATTTTTCTCTCCTTAGTCTTATATGTGATGAGGATGATTATTCTCTCATCAGTTTGATATGTGATGATGATGAATCATATATCCTCTACATGTGGTCTATAGAGGATGATTATGCTCTCCTCAACATGTGGCTTATGATATAGATGATAATTCACTCCCTGATCGGTTACTTGACCGCAGTGTATCACATACTATTTCACATCATTTGGTAACCAAGGATGATTATTCTCTCCTCGATAATAGTAATTATTTTTCTCTCCCTTATTAGAGACCTTGGTAGGTGGTAATGAAGTTTTAATGATGATCTCTACTTATAGATCACATAGGGGTTAGAACCTCTGTTTTTAGCCAAGTACCTACTGTCATGACCACCTACAAACCGAGACCTAGGGATCATACATTTGACTTGATTTAAATGGAACGAGAAGCATTGAATCTTGGTCAGTTACCATTTTTTGGATGTAAAGAAATGCTTCCCTAGAATCCATTATTACAGTGATCAGAGTTGAGTACGAGTGAACCTAGGGCTTGGATGAGGATACCGCTATGGTGACATATCTTGATCAGATACATTTCCAACAATGTCTGAAGTAGGTATATGTCAATTTGGATTATAAACATAGATATCGACTTGATGATACCTAGATTGAGTGTCACGACATCTAGATAAATTCCATTTCCCATGATATCTAGCCGATTGGGATTATAGAACAGAGGGTCGACTACTAATGGTTTTATGTTGTTTCATTCACGTTACTTTGGTATATACATATTTATGTATATATTTATAGGTATGTGACTATACATATACACACATATAAATATGGATATCCTTGATATCACATCACCTAGTTAATGAAGATTACGGACCCAAGATTCAAATGCGGTTTCACATTATTTGGTTTACTTCTCTTTTTAGTTGTGTCTCGGCTAAGCTGAGCATATTTCATGCGCATGAACTATTGGTAGCATATTTTATAGTTTCATAATTGGTGTGGGCTACTGAGAATATTTACCATCAATAAACATGAACCTCAGGGTATGTGTAGACCATATGATTTATTTTCATGTATATAATAGTAACATGGTGGGTAGGGTTGTGGACCAGTGTTGCATGATCGAGCATGACTGTTCATGTGGATTCTTCTGATATGGCTGTTGTAGTTCTACGGTGTTTGGATACTAGGTTTGTGGTCTAGATTTTATTTAGTCGTATATATTTATTATATTTTTTAGTTTCTTTAGTATTCAATAATCATTATTGTTTTTTCAGTGGGTGACCATTGTTTTATGTATGACATAGTTGTTTGGGATTTTATAGCATTTTAATTTATTATAACAATGTGTTCTATTTTAGTTTATTTACTACTTCTGTACACTATTTATTTATTTCTTCATAAGATACTTAATTATTTCCACTATTTGATTACAATGATATGAGAGAATAGTCTCCCCACTATCACACCCTAGGACCTCACTACTAGTTGTCGTCCTATGGTGTATGGGGAGGCTCTCTTGAAGCCTTATAATGAACCTGATCAAAGTACCGATTTAGTGGAATCTGGTTCTGGATGTTACAAAGTGGTATAAGAGGTTTTACGTTCCTTGGATTTACAATTTTGTATATGGTAGATAGTAGTACTAGAAATATGTCAAAACCTATGATTGATATTGGAGTTGTATGTTTAGAACATGTGTTTTAGTAATAAGTACTTGTTTCTAGGGGTATTGGATTTTTGTTATGATATATGATGTTATAGTTGTATATGTGTTTTTCCATATGATACATTCATGTTATGTGGATGTTTTGATTTATTATCTATTTATGGCCCTTGTCTTAATAGAAAGAGACCAGTGATTGATTTTGACTCTTGGAAAAAAAGGAAATATGTGTCTCGTGCATCACATTCGTCACATAGGATTCACAACAAATAGGACTTATAGTGTGTTATTATTACTGACGATAGTGACCAATTGTTTAAAGCTTATGTAACAATACATATAGTGTTTTCCTATATGTAATGGAATGGAATTATACTCAACTGAGGAAACTTACATATATATTTCCTTATGATGGCAGATGATGTGGATGAATATTGAGAAATTTTGGTGGGGAGGCTGATGATCCAGTCCTCATACACAAGAGGCGCAATGAACCTATTAGGTTGATAGGGAACATGATTCCCATGTTTTATACCACTTGTAGGGTTTTAATTTCGCAGGTCATGTTATTTAATGTGCTAGTAACAATATATATAAAAAATTCTTGTATGGATTGGAATGAAATTATACTTAACTGAACCTAGATTAAGGTAATCTAATAGGATCATTGAGTACGATGTTGATATGTACTATTTAATTTATTTTGAACTGGACCTTGAGGGGGTATTACCATATACATATTTCATTTTTAATTCATTAGTTGGTATCGTGACCTCTAGGGATAAGTTCCTTATAAGTATGTGTTGGAGTTGGTGTCTTGGGGCCAACTGTTTGTACTTCGATTACATAAATATTTGATGTATTGAATATTAATAAAGCTTCTATTATATATTGTTTGTTGTTCTTCATGAATCTAATGTTATAATGTCCTATAGTATACGTTGCATTCATAAGGTCATATAAGTTCCCCAAAATAATGAAAACCTTTATGTGCTAGGATTATATTCTCAAATAATGTTCTACAGTTGGATAACATACTATCATGGGACACATAGTACATAGAACATCATGCCTGAGTAATTATAAGAAGATGAGTCTTCTTCTCATGAAGTTTACACATGGTAATCTCTAAGATGGGAGATTATGATAATAGTCCCTCCAGTAGAAATTAAGGATGTTTTTTGTCATCGGATATTCATATCTACGAGCATGTGTGATGTTCCTTAGACTTTAATATTATTATTAATGCATGTCAAAACTCATGTACTTAGATGTATTTCATAAACCATAAGGATAATAGTTCTCTGAAAAGATAGATATGTTGGGTGCGTCACGAGTGACATGTCAGTAATGAATAAGTCGAGGAAGGATTTTTCCCTTCCATATTTATGGAATATGATATCTCGACCCATTGATTGGAATAGAACCATTGCATTAAATTACATGGCCATGGTGTAAAGATGTATTTATTTCATATATTCAAATAAATAAATATCGATCATATAGGTTGTTGAAAAGGATATGCAACCTTCATGATGAGACATTGTGAAAAAGGGGTTATATTATATAGCGAGAATTCATACGTGGTTGTCGACATTGCGGCATTATGTTTTATTATCTTGGGTGCCTTAACCCATTTCTAGATTGTAATCTTGGAATTTTGGCAAGACCACCTAATGCCAATGAAAAATAATCCTATAGGTTCACACATTATGTTTTTCTATTGATATCGATTAAATTATATTTGATTTTAATTAATGTAATAAATATTATTCTCAAGTCTAGGAAATAATTTTATTAAAGTTATATTGATCGCATAAATTAAATAAATATTTATTTTCCCGAATGTGAAAAAATATCATTTTATATATTAGATATTTTAATAAATATTTATTCACTAGATTATGAATAAAATATTTATGAATAAAGTATTTATTCAGTTGTTCAATAAATGATAGAGGAGTTTTAATGGACAAAGGCCAAGCCTGTTGAAAAATATAAATGTACAGGACAATTATATAATATTTTATATTTCACAAGTTAGTGTGCACCATTAAATAATAATTATACAATTATTATTATGAAATATGGTATTTATTTAAGGTAATAAATGTTATTTAATGGTTGGTATGAAATTAAATTACATTTTAACTTAAATCCCAACTACATAAATATACAACTATGTCTATTTTGTAGAATAACCAAAAATTGAGAATAGAGAATTTTTTTGCACAATGAATTATCTCTCGACTCATCATACTCTCTCCCTATTAATAACGAGAAGTGAAAGAGAGATTTTTTCAACAGTGAAGAAAAAGAAATCAATAAAGAACAATGCAAGACATTTGACTCGTCATGATAGCACCCGAAGATCGAGTGGTGTTTCTTAGAGACCATATGAGAACATGTGGATCACCTGTAATGGCCCGGGCAATGACTCATTAAGGAGTTTTCCAAAAACTCAGTTCCATCAAATGGTTACACCAAAACGGTGGCACCTGTCACAGTCTCACACTAAAATGGTGGCACCATGAGGGTACAATCGTAGCGGTGGCACCATGATGGTCACACCTTCACGATCGCACACCGTAGCAGTGGAACCACTGACAGTGGAACCGTGATGGTGGCACCGTGAGGGTGGAACTGTGATGGTGGCACCGTGATGGTGGAACCATGACTGTGGAAGTATAACGTTCACACCATCATGGTCACACACTGAAATGGTGGCACCGATTGCGGTGGAAATGTGAGGGTGGAACCGTGACTGTGGAACCGCTTATGGTGTCTCCCCAAATGGTGTCGCACCCTTGTTTCTTTTTCCAGTTCCACACCTATAACATATATTTTGACGTAAAAGTGTTTCAATACCCCTTTCAAAACCATTTTAAAGCCCATAAATTATATCTAAAATCTCCCAAGAGCCGGGAGACCCTTGACATCCCAAAACGTGTGGCTTTTCCTCAGTGCCACACCTTTTCCCATACTTTCAGGTTCTGCCCCTGTCATGTGTGTTTCCTCTAGTTAAAGGAAATAATTTAACTCATAGTCGTTATGGCCACCTCTCCAATGAGAATTACTAAATGAAAATTAATTCCATCGTGTTTAACCACCCAACCGCGTGGTGAAACCACGATCCACCATAAAATATGTTCAAGATTTTGATGTCCCGTAACTCCCGGATCTCGCCTTTTTATCAAATTGGAATTATTCCCTTCTTCTTCTTGGATGGTTTCCTTCTTCCCCTTGGTGAGTTTGGAGTTCCCCTTCCAGAGGCTAGTGGTGCACCTATGCTGGAGCCCTTCCTTCCCACTGTTGGAGCTCCCAAAGTTCCCCCTTTCCAAGTCGTGCATCCCCAATTCATGGCACATGGAGAGAAACTTCGATCGTTGATCATCCAAGTAGGGTTCTTCCTTAATCTCTATTTAATGTGTATCATGAGAGGCAGGTATGCTAATTTATCTATGGGTTTTGGGTGAAACCAAACCATAATAAAGATAATAGATAGAATTTTAAAGAATTAAGGGGGTGTGTTGATGATGTTGTTGTACTCTTTTACCATTTCTTATATGTTGTGAATTGTATGGGATTGTATCCACTAAAAATCATGGTCATTGGTGGTCCTTCCTAGTGCACTATTGGACCCCTGTATTCTATGATGATTGAATGCTTGTAAAATGGAAATTAGTTAATCATGTGAACTTAGTTGATTAAATGAATGTCCAATGAATAAGAATCCTTGTGTGACCACTAGTGCAGAAACCATTTTTTGCTGCGGTTATTTTTTATTTTTTTACATCATCTTTTGGTCGGAGTTTTTAAAAGAGATGTTATATATTTTTTATGTCGGTTATTTTAAAATAGATGTAAAAATAATCTGAAGCGATTTTCATGTCGGTTCCTCAAAAACTGACGTGTAAAACGATTTGGAGTCATGATGTATAATGTTGTTTATATAAAAATAGACATGGTATATACTTTTTCACATCGGTTATTTAATAACCTATGTTCTAAATCACACCTCCGAAGCATTTATCACATATTTTATTTTCATAACTGACGTCCTAAAGCAGTTTGACAAGAGGTTTTCCAGGTTAGTTAAATAATAACCGATGTGAAAACATATCTACTATGTCAGTTATCAAATAGCTGACGTAAAACACAATTCCTTTCAATTTATTACATCGGTTATGAAATAATCGATGTAAAATCCATTCCCATGCATATGTTACGTAGTTTTTCAAATAAACGACGTTAATACCAATCTCTGTGAATTTTTTACGTCGGTTATCAAATAACCGGCGTAAAAAGAAATCTTTTTAATAAAATCATTCAACCACAACTATGCCCAGCAAAAAAGAATACCTGAAATAGAAAAAAAATAGACCAACCCCCCACCCACCCCTGGAAACCCCCCCCCCTCTATGAAATCCCCACCCCCACCCCTTGGAGAGCCTGCCCACACACCTAACCCCACCACCTCTCTCCACCCCCTAGACACCCCCTGGACATCCCCCCACTATCTTGGATATCCCCCCACCCCTAGATATCCCTCCCACCCTCCTGGACACCCCCACCCTCCTGGACAGTCCCCACCTCCCTGGACTGCCCTCCCACCCTACTAGACACCCCCACCCCCATGGACACCCTGGAACCCCCCCCCCCACCCCTATACATCCCTCCCACACCACTAGAAACCCATCCACCCCATGAAAACCCCCATAGACACACATCCCCCCACTCTCCAAGACAGACATCCCACCCCCATGGACATGCTCCCCGCCCCTTGGATTACCCCCCCCCCCCCCCACCCTCATGGACACCTCCACCCCACTGGACAGCCCTCCCACACCCTTGGAAACCCCCCACAAAGCACAGGACACCCCCCACACCCCTGGACACCCCCTGGACAGTCCCCACTCCCATGTACAGCCCTCTAACCCCCCTAGACATGCTCCCACCCACCTGGACTTCCCCCACCCACATGGACACCCCCCACCGGACAACCCCCCCACCCTAGAAACCCCCCACCCCTTGGACCCCCACACACCCCTGGACACCCCCTAGACAGCCCCCCCCCCCCACCCCCCCCCCCCCCCCACTCCATTGGACAGCCCTCCCACCCTTGGAGACGCTCCCAGCCCTAGACTGCCCCCGCCCCACCCTCATGGACACCCTAGACACTCCCCCCCCCCCACTAGACAACCCTCCCACTGCCCTAGAAACCCCCCTCACCCCACAAACACCCCCACCCCTAGACAACCCCCCCCCCCCCACTCCACTGGACTGCCCTCCCACACTCTTTGACATGCTCCCACCCCCTTGGACTGCCCACCTCACCCTCATGGACACCGTGGACACCCCCCCCCCCCCCCACTAGACACCCCCACACCCATGGACACCCCCTGGATTGCCCCCACCCCTAAACCCCACCCCCCAACCCACTGGACACCCCCACCCTCAAAATCCCCCCACCCCACTGTACACCCCCACTCCCTAGACACCCCCACCCTCCTAGACACCCCCACCCCCTGGAAAACCCTCCCAATCCCCTGAACCCCCCCCCCCCACTGTACATCCCTCCCACACCACTGTAACCCCCCCCCCCACATCCCTGGACACCACCTAGACACCCCCACCCCCTGGATAGCCCTCCAACCCTCTTGTACACCCCCACCCACATGGACACTCTGGACACCCCCCACCCCTGGACAACCCTCCCATACCCCTAGAAACCTAACCACCCCAAAGATACCCCCACACCCCTAAACACCCCTGGACATCCCCCACTCCCCTAGAGAGCCCTCCCACCCCCTAGACACACTCCCACCCCCTGGACTCCCCCCGCCCACACACCAGCATGGACACCCCCCACCCCACCCCTGGACAGCCCTACCACACCCCTAGAAACCCACCCACCCCTAGACACCCCCCAAACCCCTAGACACCCCCTGGACCGACCCCCTCTCCCATAGATAGCCCTCCCACCCTCCTGGACATGCTATCACCCCCTGGACTGACCCCCACCCTCATGGTCACCCTGGACCCCCCCCCCCACTAGAAATCTCTCCCACACCACTGCAAAGCCCCATGAACCCACTAGGCATGCCCCACACCCGTGGACACCCCCTAGAATGCCCTCCTACCCTCCTGGACACCCATCAAGCCCCATGGATAACCTGGACACCCCTCAATGGATATCCCCCCACAACCCTAAACCCCCCCCCCCCCCACACACCACTGGACACCCCCCCCCCCCCCCACACCCTCAGAACCCCCCCCCCCCCCCGAGATAAGAATCCATACAAGAAAAACCATCAGACGAAAACCAAAAAAAAAGTAGATCAAAATTAAACATTCACATATATAACATTCATAACATATAATGTATACACAAAAAAAACCTAAATCCAACCTAAACGACTACCAAATACACAATTGTAATGACAATATTCAAAATTACATTTTTCACTAAAAATAAACTAAAATCTAATCAAACCTGTAAAATAATTTGACTATTCCTATTGTAAGTGTTTGACCTCTTCCGCACTATAGGGTTGAGGGTCATCAAATAGATACAAATTAAAAGGATAGTATTTAACATGTATAATGAATAAATAAAATGAAATATTAAGGAAATGTATAAAAGGAAATCTTAACATGTCAAAGTTCACAAGTGTTCCAGTTGTAATTATTTCATACATAAATCTTAACATATAATATCCACAATCGATGACGCCTTGTTGTTCATGAAAATTATATTTGAGTGATTGTAAATTCAAAATATTATTTTTAAAGAATACATTAAAAGCTACAAATTATAAATGGATATTTACCTTTTCTTTTACATATTTGATCTTGGAACTCCTTTTCTTTCTGTTTTTTCGAAGGTAAACCTATCCCCTATTAAAAAATAATATGAATGGGATAAATTAATAATTCTTTATAATATATAAAACTATTAAGAAATTGGAACTTACTTTTCCAATATATTCTTAAAACTTTCCCCCACATCTACATGGACAGAGCATATCAAATAAAGTGTTTTCTCCCTTGGGAAAAAAACACCTAACATCCAATGATCACTGATAAAATAAAATTTAAGTTGAGTGGTTTTTTCTGTTAAAAGATAATGAACTCTTTTCCATATATATGTTTCATACCTCTCACAAAAAGGCATCATCCAAAACTGTGTGATTTTATTCTGTTCAAATCCTTCAGCAATATAAAAAATTATTTGTTCCTCATCCAATTCATGTGATTCAGGGGAAATAAAATGTGTGTCCATGAATCCTTATACATCTGTCCGCTCATTCTTCTCAAACATGTTATAAATATACCTAATAAAAAATAGACATAAGTATATATTTTTAATAAATATAACGTAGGTAAAAGGTGTTAAGACTTGCATGGAAACAATTCACACCACATTGATGCCCAAATTATCTCAAGTAACATGCTCCATGATATCAGTTTTCACAATCCCCACATTTATTGCACTTCCAAAGACATGAGCTTCCATTGGAAACTCATAATAATCTACCAACAAATTTGAATATCCTAACAATATGTCAAGACTACTAGAATCTGTATCTGATGTCATATCTATTTTCCATTGTGGTTTTCTATAAATTATTTATTTACCTTTGAAATATTCCTATAAAAATAAATATAAACATATATTAGTTTTCCAATGTTAAAAAAATTTTATAAAAAAATAGAAAATATAACATACATACCTCTATGGTAATGAGTCGCAGATGTTTGGATGGAAAAATTAACAAATGGTTGATACTATTTCCAACATTCGTCACCTCTTCTGTAGGTAATGGTACTCAAGCTAATCTATCTATAATATCATGTACATTGACCCTATGATGCTCTGACTCTAACTATTGATGATGAACTGTATCTCCTATACAATATACCAGCCCATATGCAAATATATGATGTTTAGGATCATCAACATACAACTCACAATAAGTAGGAAGTTGTATCATAGGATTAGGATAAGAAATGGGGTCTATAGGATGAGGCGTGGTAGTGGGAGCTACTGGCGGAGGTGGAGGATAAATAATGGGATCTGCAGGGGGAGGTGGAGGAGTGGGAGCTATAGTCTGAAGTTGTCTTTTCATGTCTGAAAATATAGACTGTACCGACGCTCTAATATTTTCCTCCATCATCGCATTAATATCTTGAACTTCAGCCTCCAATGATTATATTTTTTTATAAACACCCTAAACGGAAGAAGATGAAGAACATGGAAACACTTTTCTTACTGATACACCCATCAGATATCCTCGTACACGACTAGGATGTTTGAGCTTTCCCATTGCTGCAAAAAAAATATCTTTCCTTCCAGCAGTTGTAAATAAACATTGTGAGATCTGCTCCTCAATAGAGTCATGTATTAATTAATTGAACATTTCAGTAATGATTCAAATTATACAAAGAATATAGTTAACTTAAATAAATAAAATTAATATCTTACAATGCTCTCAGCTACGATTCTCGAATCATTTGAAAGATATTTCTCCCTTTTCCCATCCAAGCTCTCTTACATTTTCATGTCTAGATGGAGGGGGTGGAGGGGAAACCTCTCCAGAGCTTGAAGATTAAGCTCTCAGTTTTTGTAATTTTTCCTTCATCATTTGTTCTTCCAATAATATATACCCTCCTCGAGATAAACTATGAGGTTATACATTTTTAGATTTGATCTCCTGATGAGATTTCCTTGTTTTCTGTAAATTCAAGATAAGAAATCATTAACAAGACATTAATAAGATCATTTATATAAGAATCCTTAAAAAAATTTACATTTCCCTTAAAAAAATGAATCTTTTCTTCTACTTTCATCAAACTATATCCATGTGTATTTACCTATGAAAGGATATATATGAAATGGATTATCATGACTCCTATGACCATAAATGAAATCAGATTTGAGGGTTGATTAGAAATCCCTACGTCTCCTAACAACCATCAATAAGAATTTCTTCCTGACTCCTCCACTGTCAGGAATATCAAATTTCATCTGATAAAGAAGAGTTAAAACATATTATACTAGAAACATTTAAATAATAGGAAAACAATAGAAAAAGATCTTACCAAAATCATCTCCCACAACTGAGATATTATTAATTTGTCCACACTTATCTAATCATCATAAAAAAATTATTACTTTTCTCTTACCCTAAGTTGATACAAAACTATTAAAATATTTTGCATTTTGACCTTTAGGAATATCATTCTCATGAAACTCAATGAGTATCCTCTGGTCCTGCGTACAAGCAAGTGATAATTTTGGTAAACGTGTGCACCCATGTTTACCAACTCTAGATCTCTGTCGTTATGGGAGCACTTGTGGAAGATTGGGGAACATCAAGAGGAGAATGTGAATGTTCCTCCCTAGAGGTATGGTCATTATTCTCATCTCCATAATCATTTGGTTGATCAACTGATTGATCTGTCATTATCCTTCAAATCAAAAAAAAACAATCAATAGTTCACAAATATACAAACTCAAATATTACAATACTAATGTAAACAGAAAATAAAAAATTGAACGAAATTATGTAATAGTAAACATGGTTAATATGGTAATCATGTTTAACAATGTTAAATATGGTAAACATGGTAAACATGGTAGTGTAATTGTCATTCAACAAAATCGATAAATATATAAGTTACGTAAAGGTATACTATAGTAAACAATGGAAAAGTGTGGTAAACATGGTAAACATGGTAAACATGGTAAAGTAATTTTCATTCAACTAAAAAAAGATATATAATATACATAATAGATAACATGTCAAACTACTCTAAACAAAATTAAAATAAACAAAAACTTTTACTTATTTCTTTTAATACGTGTTTTAATAAAGAAAAAAATTACAATATCTAACATTTTATGAAATTATAAATGTAAAAAAGAAATAATCATTTGTTACCTGTAATATTAGGAATGTACAAATGGATTGTTTTCCCAAATTCCTTCGTCAAGATCATTCCTTATGGAAAAAACAACGTCTTCGACATGTTCATCATTATGTTCTGCTAATCTTTCCATGGAAGTAGGGACCTCACATAAATCTGTATCTTCATCAAGTTGATTCTCACCGACATATTTTTTCCCTTTTAAAACAACAGACCACTTCATATATGATTGATCAACTACATAGAAAATCTATTTTTCATGTCTTGTCATTATAATAGAATCAGCATTGTCTTCGTATCTATTTAGATTAACAACTGTCATTCCAAATTTATCGTGTTTGACACTATTATTACTGATAAACCATTTATAGATAAAAACATGAACTTTAATTTTAAATTAATCAAACTACCATATTTCTTCAATAACTCCATAATATTCACTTGATGCAGAAATTGGGTTTTTTGTCTTTAGAACTTGAAAAATGCATTGCTTCTGCAAATACCAATACACCACTATTCTGAACTGCACTTTTGTTGTCCTGAGCTTTCGTATAAAATGCATATCCATTAATGTCATAAACAGAACATGTTATCACATTTAAACATGGACCACCAACTATCCATCCTAAGGTCTCTGATACATATGATCTACCAAGAAAGGTCTTTTTAAACCATGACAAAAAAAAATTGTTGTGCGCATTCAAAATCCACATTTCTTTCTTATTTGGATGACATTGTTTCAACTCATAAATATGCTATGTGATATATGGTTGAGCATAATCAATGTTATTCAAGATGTATAATTATAACTTCTTTATCTAGTCAGCTGAGAACTATTTGACTTTCAAGCCACGAATCCCCATTCCCACTTTATTAACTCATTCATGGCGAGATAGTGGGAAAACTATGCATTCCACCACAGCCAAGTAGCTCGTACAAAACTCCACAACCTACTCAGAAATATACATTTCGATAATTAAGGCTTCAGGTTGATATGGATTCATAACATACTCCTTCAATATTTTCATATACCTTTCAAAAGGATATATCCAATGAAGTTATACAGGTCCACAAAGAATAATTTTTTGAACCAGATGAATCATTAAATGAACCATTATATCATGAAAAGATGGTGGACAATATATTTCCAATTGACAACGTATAGAAATTGCATCCTTTTCCAAAATTATCAAATCATTCACATCAATCACCTTATTACAAATTGAATTGAAAAAATAACACAACTTCATTATAGTATTTATGGCATAGATGGGAAATATTCCATGCAATGAAACTGGTACAAGTTGTTGCACAATGATGTGACAATCATGATATTTCATACCTATCAACTTCAAATACTTAAATGAGACAACAAATTTTACATTTTAAGAATAACCTTGAGGCACTTTGATATCATGAAGACACTGAAAAAAAATCTAATTTTCACCCTCGTGGATAATGTATGACAAGTCGGGGGAATAAATGTTAATCTTCCATTAGGAGTGAGAGCTAACTCTAGATGTATTCCCATTGATATTAAGTCTAATATTTCATTCAACCCATCTTCTTTTCTTTCCTTTAATATCTATAAATGTTCCAATCAAACTATTGCAGATATTCTTCTCCACGTTCATGACATCAATATTATGATTAACTTCATGATATCTCTAATATAGTATCTCAAATAATATTGACCATTTCATCCAAATATGTCTTTCATTACCAGATTTTTGTGTCTTTCCCAATGTCACATCAAATTTTTCCACCCTCTCAAAATACACATCAGGGGATAAAGGTTTTGGAGCAATATCAAATTCTTCTGAGCCATTGAATGCCTTTTTTAGTCTTCTATAAGAGTGATCCGTAGGCAAACACTTTCAATGACCCATGTACACAATTTTCTGCCCATGATGCAATTGACAATATGAAGTCTGTTGTTCGCAAATTGGACATGCTTTATACCCATTAACACTTTATCCAAACAAATTTCCATATGTTTGGAAGTCATTTATAGAGAACATAAGCACTACATGAAGTTGAAAATATTTCATTTTATAAGAATCATACACCCTAATACTATCCTCCCATAAAAGTTTCAAATCATCAATCAATGGTGACAAGAAAACATCAATATCATTTCTGGATTGCTTCGGACCAGAGATAATTATACTCAACATGATATATTAGAACTTCATAAAAACGTTAGGATATAGGTTTTAAATTACCAATAAAATAGGCCATGAATAATGTATGCTACTGAGGGTTCGGTATGGATTCATTCCATCTATACACAACCCTAGTCTGAGATTTCTAATTTCATTTCCAAATGTATGATAATTATCACCAATTTTCTTCGATTTTGGACAATCCGCTGGATGACGTATTTTTGCATCACATATCCGCTCATCAGCAAGCCATCTTAACCTATTCGCATTAGGTTAATTTGCAAATAAACATTCAAAACGATAAAATATAGGATGATACCAAAATAACTTGGAAGGGATCTTTGTAATCTCTACATCAACCTATGATTTTTCTTTCAACTTATATCATGATGTACCCCATTTTGGACACTCTAATAGAAATTCATATTCCTTCCTATATATCATATAGTCATTCGGACAGGCATTTATTTTCTTGTACCCAAATCCCATCGGGCATAATATTTTCTTGGCATTATAATGTCAATCTAGAAGATCGTTATCTTTTGGAATAATGTCTTTCATCAATTGTAGGAGCTATGTAAATATTTTTTCACTCCATCCATGTTTCCCCTTTAGGTTAATCAATATTACCTCCTCTGAAAAAACTATAAAATCTATACAACCAAGATACAATGGTTTTTAGCATCATTATATAGACTTGAAATTGTCGGTTTTATCTCAATTTGTTCTGCGACAATATCATGAATCATTTCTTCAATTCCATTGGACTTACCATCTTGTGAATCATCATCATCAGTAGATCTGAAATTCTGTCAAGTTCCACCATGCCAAATCCAAGGGTTGTAACTCGGATTAGAACCATGATAAATCAAATGATCTTTGATCTCTATACTATTTAACTTCTTCAAATTCAAACATTTCAGGCATGGACAGAGAAAAATGTCCTTTCTTGGAACATTTCTTTTATAAAATTCCAAAAAGGCATCAAAATCATCTTCATATTCATTACTCAATTGATGTGCCCAAATCCAACTTCAAATCATTATTAACATATAATAATTCAAAATTATACATCTGGTTAATATAAGATAAATATATATTTATATGAAAAATATCATAATTTGAATATAAAAACAATTTTGAAAATAAAACAAATCTATGCGTATTTGAAAAAATATGCATGAAAAATATTTTAAAAAGAAAATATAGTTATATATAACAGTTTTAAATTCATATTGGATCCTTTATTCTTAATGTACACAAAGAATACATCCTGGTGGAAATAGATACCAAATTCATCATTCCGTATAAAAGAAATCTAAAGTATAAATATTAAAATATGTATACATTCACTAATGAAAATTACACAGATCCCAACGATTTGAAACCATTGGGATAGCCCCTGAAATCATTGGGATAGAATAACCCAATGGTTTCACACACCATTGGCACAATGGTCGTTGCAATAGACCTATACCAACGATTCTACAGGAAACGTTGGTATAGACTACCTGAAGTTAAAATACTCAGCCAGTTTTAATGAGACCCTTGGGATATATATATATATATACCAAGAGGGTGTCCAAGGGGGTCGAGGGCTGCCCAGGGGGGGGGGTTCCAAGGTTCTAGGGGTTGTCCATTAGAGTAGAGGTAGTCCAGGGTGTCCAAGGGGGTAGGGGGTGTCCAGGGGTGGGGCCTGTCCAGGGGGTGGGGGTTGTCAATGGGGGTGGGGGTGTCTAGGGGGTGAGGGAGTGGTGTCCAAGGGGGTGAGTGGGATGTCCAACCCCTACCCCATTGGACACCACCACCCCCTTGGACACCCCCTGGACACCACCACCCCCTAGATAGCCCCCCACCCCCTAAACAGGACCCCACCCCTCTGGACAACCCCCACCGCCCTGGACACCCCCACCCCCCCGGACACCCCTTACCCCCTTGGACAACCCACTCACCCCTTGGACAACACCCCCACCCCCTAGACACCCACACCACCTGGACACCCCCACCCTCTGGACATCCCCCAGCCCTCTAGATAGACCCCCCCCCAGACAGTCCCCCCACCCCCTGGACAGCCCCCCGAACCCTTTGGACACCCCCACCCCTGGACAGCCACCCACCCCTCTGGACAACCCCCACCCCTCTGGACAGCCCCCCCCCCACCTGAATACCCCCCCCACCCCTCTGGACACCCCCACCCCTGGACACCCCCCCTCTAGACAGCCCCCCTAGACACCCCTACCCCCTTGGACATCCCACTCACCCCCCTAGACACCACCCCCACCCCTCCTAGACACCCCCTCCCCTCTTGGATAGCCCCCACCCCTTCTGTACACCTCCCCCACCCTCTACCCACTTGGACACCCACTAGACACCCCCACCCCTGGACCACCCCTCACCCCCCTCGACACCCCGACCCCCGAGACACCCCCACCCCATTGAAAATCCCCCTCACCCACAGGACACCACCCCCACCCCCTTGGATACCCCCTGGACACCACCACCCCATTGGAAACCACCCACCCCTCTAGATAACCCCCCCCCCCCCCACCCCCTGGAAAACCCCCTAGTCTCTAGACATCCCCCTCAGCCTCTGGACAACCCCCAAACCCTCTGGACAGCCCCCACACCCCCTGGACATCCTCCACCCCACTAGACTGCCCCCCACCCCCAGGACACCCCCAACCTCCTGGACACCCTTACCCCCTTGGACATCCAACTCACACCCCTAGACACCACCCCACCCCTGGACACCCCTACCGCCTTGGAAACCCCCTCACCCCCCTGGACAACACCCCCCCACCCCATTGGACACCCAAACCCCCTTGGAAAGCCCACGCACCCCCACTGGACACCATCCCCCAGCCCCTTTGACACCCCTTGGACACCCCCACCACTATGGACAGTCCCCCACCCCCACCACCCCTGGAACCCCCCCCCCCCTAGAGAGCCTCCCCTGGACAACCCCCACCCCCTAGACACCCCCTACCCCCTTGGACAGCCCACTCACCCCCTGGACACCCCCCACCCCTGGACACCCCTACCCCCTTGGACAACCCCCTCATCCTTAGACACCCCCCAACCCCTTGGACACCCCAACCCCCTTGGACGACCCTCGCACCCCCTGGACCCCCTCCCCCCTCCCCTTCACACCCCCTGGACACCCCCACCCACCTAGATAGCCCCCCCCCCCCCCCCCCACCCCCCTGGACACCCCTACCCACTTGGACATCCCCCACCCCCATGGACACCCCTTGTACGTGCACACACACATGATGGAACACATAAAAAGCCTAAAGTTCCGTGATATCACATTCATGGTATATTTTAGCAGAAAAAAATTTAGCAAGGTATAAATGAAAACTATGAAACTTACCATGATAGCATGAAAAAAGATAGAAAAATAAAATCTCGAAAGATTAGTTTACGGCATCATGAAAAATAAAAATAGAAACTGACCTGTGTGAGGCTTACTTAAGTGTTTCGAGTTGACCTGATAGATCTGGTGACAATAAAGATGATGAATGATGTGGGAAAAATAAGGGTGGAGGGCACAACTTTGATTAATACTTTCTATGTTTTCTGTGTGGGACAGACGAGTCAGAAGTCTCCCAATCAAAGAAAACAGAATGACTGAATACGGGGCGTGATAAATCATTTAAAAGCTTTATCACATTGGTTATTTTATAACCAACGTGATAAAATATTTTTTTTATGTTTATAAAATCGTTTATTTAATAACCAAATTAGAATATATTTTATCACGTCGGATATTTTATAACTGACGTGATAAATGGAGTTTTATCACGTCGGTTCTTTTCATAATCGACATGATAAATGGCCGATATTTCCATTATCAGGTCGGTTATTTTATAACTGACGTGATAAAGCTAATCTCTGTATTTTTGGGTCGATTATAAAATAACTGACATAAAAAATGGATTCTTATCGATTTATCACATCGGTTATACAATAACTGATGGAATAAATCGATTTTTACACCTTTTCATGTCGGTTATATAGAACCGACGTGAAAAATGCCGACATGTTAAATGTTTTTCCACTAGTGGATCACCCCGACTAACCAAACTAAAATAAGAAACTCAATGAATGGTGTGATAGAATCTGAAACTCCCTTGCTCTATCTTGGTAATATGTGTGGTAGTTATTTTGGATTCTTATGGGGTGACATGGATGGGGATGAGATCCTTTGTTGTGGTACAATATTTGGTTCGTGGACATGAGGCCGTGAGGGGGCCGTATCTTGGGGATTGGTTTGGTTCTAGTAAATCAAGGGATCTCACAGATCCCTTTTGTTATTGTGACTTTACAAGATAACTGGGTGTGAATGCTTAAATTACTGCATGGATGTTTTCCCTTCCTTGGCTTGTATTTGTGCCTATTAGTTTCCTATTAGTGGAGAACTATTTTAAATGGAATCACTTGATTATAAAAAAAGGAATGGGTTCAATGGTGAATTTGTTCCCAAGAATGAGTTGTAACATGGTTGTTGGTGTGGTGCTACTCGTGAATGAATAGTAATAGGCGTGTTTGTGGTTGGGATGGTTTTGGAACCCCTAATTTGGGATGAGTTCTTGTTTACCTATATCTATAATTTAATTCCTATGTTTCTTATTCAATCCCCACCCACGTTGAGTACTTTTTCCCAAATACCCCCATTTCATGGGGGATGGTGTTTTTCCCAAAACTCTTATGAGTGTATGGTTATTAGATCCTTTCTTCCCCCTTTCTTGAGTATCCCAAGACTCTTTGTGAAGGTTTTGACAGCATGTGGTCCATTATAGCCCAAGATTCGCCAGGCAGTGTAGTTGTGGTGGTTGGCCCAGGTGTGTGCAGGCAGTTTGTTTCCCAAGTGTCTTCGTGATGAGGTCCAGGTGTCTTCAGGCATGGCAGTAGTTTGTTGTGGCCCGGGTGTCTATGGTTGTGGATGTGTGTGGTTGTTGTGTCTCGGGTGTCTGTGGATGGGATGCATAGTTTTGGTGGCCCAAAAGGTTTTTGTTAGGGTGGTAGTGGGACTGCAATGAAAATTGTGGGGGAGGTCTGACGCATAGGATGTCTTCAATAACCAGTGGGAAAGTGGAACAGGATACCCAAACATTAATGTGTTATTACTATTAATATAAATGACTTGGGTTATTTGGGTTGTGTTCCTTTGTGAGGTTTGGGTGGATTTTTTCATTTCTAGGTGCTCTTGTTATCTCCTTTTCTCACGGGGAATTCAAATGCATCCCCACTTGTGCACAAGAGCTTTTGGATTTCCCTGATAAGTATACCTGTATACTCACCCCTTGTATATAAAATAGTTTTCAAGTTTCCAGGAGGTCTTTGAAGATTGTGCGGGGTCATACTAGTTCGAACGTTGGGACAGTTGATGTTTCACTTTTTCTTTTCATTGGTAATTCCCTTTGGATATTTCTTGTACTTCTATGGTACTTACTTTTGGAACATGCATATGGGAATAGTCTGTTTTGACGTTACATTTACCTCTAGTTTTGGTGTTGTTTGGGATTTAATATCTTATCTCCCGATCCTAAAAAATAAAAAGGGGAATGCCTTCCATTGTGTGTGTGATTCTATACCCTTGGTACTAGTCAACACTCCAGGACCGATTGAAGGTGGGTTTCGGGGGTCACAGTCTCTCCTTCAATATAAGGAAGGAAGGTTCTGGAAATCTGTTGTCTCTTCCCTCATCTTGACGAAGGCGGGTCATGACATAATGGTATCAGAGGTAGTGTTTGAGAGATAGGATAGAGCATGGGATTAGTCATAGTGAGGATTTCATGGGATGGTAGATAAACAGTGCTAGGAAATTATGGTGCGTGAAATAGGACAGGGAATACTGTCTAGGACATGAGATTTTAGGGACCCTCATGTTCTGATGCAAGGATTTTGGGCCTATCGAACAACCAAGTGAGGCGACACTGATTGTAGGGTAGAGACCGTAGGAAATTTACATACATCATAATCACTTCATTTCTTATGTGTATTGGATATTTTGGGGATTTAGAATGAATAATAAATCTATGAAAAATTAAAAAAACAATCTTCTACACTACTTAGTCTTAGGCATTCCTTGTTTACCTTACAGCTATGGCACCTGGATGATGACCAAGAGTAGTGAGGTCGATCGAGGCGCAAGAGGTTTATTTGGATGATCGGAAGAGGTCTGATCGAGATGAGGAGGATGATTAGTGGAAGAGGACTCCCCATGCCTTTCAGTGGAAGACCCTCGGGAAGTACAAGGGCATTGTCTCGAATATGGAGACAGAGAGCTGGCTCGAGGAGCTGGTGATAGCATTCAGCTTGATCTGAGCATTGATGGATTACTGGGTTCCTCTAGCAGTATGCCAGATATAGGGAGCACCGCACCAGTGGTGGAATCTTTATCTTGGGGAAAAGAGGGAGGTTGAGGTTTCATGGACTAACATTGAGAGGGAGTTCAGAGCAGAATTCCTCTCTTCCACAATGAAGGAAAATAAGATACAGGAGCTACTCTCCCTTCAGCAGGGTAGGATGTTAGTGAGGGAGTTGGGGATACAGTTCAAGGATCTTCATTGCTTTTCTTCAGGCCTCTTTCCAGATTAGGAGTCTTGGGAAAGGTGTTTAGAGGAGGCACTCTGACCTTCTCTTCAGTATGTTGTTACTCCCTTCACTCTACCGACATACTTGGAGGTCTAGAAGAATAATGATGTGGGTGAAAGGATGAAATGATGGGAGGTGTGTCGCAAGAGGGCAGCCGGTTGGGATTATCTAAGGGGAAGTCCGTCAGCAGTAGGCCTCCACCATCAGGACCTTCTAGGTTTCAGTCAGTGGGGATAAGGCCCTATTAGTTTTAGTTTCGATCTCCGGGGACTCTCCCTTTCCTTTCGGGCCTGGGAACGAGATGCTTCATCTATGGTAGTCATGGGAACCTTTAGAATCATTTCCTGGACCGAGTGTAGTATAGTGGGGGTGGGCTGGTTTAGTTCCCACCTCAGCAGCAGTAGTTTCCAGGCAGACCCTTCAGCAGTTGCAGTAGGGAAAACGAGCTCTCGCACCATCAGGAGAAAATGTTGTGGGAGGAGTCTAACCTCAAGGCGCTCCTTAGGGACCTCGACCAGGGCGTGGTCGGGGAGGTGGTCATCAGCTGAGGGGAAGAGGATCTGGGCATGGGCAGTTACACGCTGCAGAGGCAGCTGTTCTAACAGGGCCGAACGTCGTTCAAGGTACGATCATCTTGTTCACTACTCTTTCCTATGACTTGTTTGATTTAGGAGCTTACAACTCCTTTTTTTCACCCATTCTAACCCATGATTTCGGTCAAGATGCTGAGAGACTTCCCGTACCCCTGGTTTTGAGTACTCCAGTCAGAGGTCAGACCAGTTTGTCTTGTGTTTTCTGAGGATGTAGATTGATGTTGGGGCCACATCAATCTAGTGGGGACCTTCTTTTGTTGTATATGCTACCATACAACGTCATTATAGGCATCTAATGGCTATTCTCAATGTGTTTCATTATCTAATACTTCTAAAGAAGGATCATGTTTTCAGATGTGGGTGGACAATGTGTGACCTTCATCGGTGAAGGGTATTGCTAGGACATCCGGCAAGTGGAGCCCCTTATTTCCATGTTAGCTGAGATATCAATAGAGTCAGCGGATACAGAGATGGTGAATATCTTGGGGATTTTCAGTTATTTCATGGAGGTCTTCCCTGAGGAGGTAGCGACTATACCCCCTTGATCTGACATTGAGTTTTGGATAGAGTTGCAACCTGGTGTCCCGTTTGATTTCGATGGCTCCCTATCGAATGGTGCCTTCTGATCTGTGGGAGTTATGGATTCAGATTCATGATCTGATGAAGAAGGGTATTTTTTGACCATGTGTCCCACCATGGGGTGATCCATTATTGTTTTCAAAGAAGTCAGATGGTGGTCTCAGGCTGTGCATAGACAACTGGAAGCTGAATTAGGTAACGGTCAAGAACAGTTGCCCTCTCCCGATGATAGATGACCTTTTTGACCAGTTTAAAGGGGCATAATGGTTCTCCAAGTTCAACCTGTGATTAGGATATCACCAGTTGAGGGTTAAGAAGGTTGAAATCTCAAAGACTACCTTCTGGTGCATATATGGGCACATTGATTTCGTAGTCATGTCGTTCGGCGTTATGAACACACCAGCTGTGTTAATGGGGCTCAAGAACTCTGTCTTCTGGGAATATCTAGACCGCTTCATAGTCGTTATTATTGACGACATCCAAATCTACTCAATATCATAGGATGATCATGCCGAGCATCGGAGGATAGTTTTAGAGGTCCTCTGATAGCACTGTCTCTATGGGAAGCTGTCCAAGTTCATGCTCTGGACGCGAGAGGCGAACTTCCTTGGAATGGTGGTGTCTGAGTAGGGGACATTAGTGGACCCGTTGAAGGTCGAAGCGGTTGTTTCATGGGAAGCACCCAAGAACGTGGAATAAGTTCATAGTTTCCAATGTCTATTAGGTTACTACTAGGGATTCATACCCAACTTCTCCTGAGTTGCAGCACCTTTGATAGCCTTGACCAAGAAAGACCAAGCTTTTATATGGAGTGACCAGTTCCAGGGAGCCTTTAGTTATCTGAAGGGGAAGCTGGTCGGTGACTGCCTAATGTGTTTTCTAGAAGAAGGGGGACATTTAAAGTGTTCTGTGATGCTTCAGGACAAGGCCTGGGGTGTGTGCTGATGCAGCATTAGGGGTGATCTCTTATGGGTCTAGGAATGTACGTCCCCATGAGCGTAACTACGCCACCCATGACTTGGAGATCGCAACAATTGTGTTTTCACTAATGTTGTGGAAGCATTACCTCATTGGAGAGCAGTTTTTGGTCTTCACAGATCACAATAGCTTGATGTATATCATCTCCCAATAGGACGTGAACATGCGGTAGTGGAGGTAGATGGAGTTTCTTCAGGACTACGACTTCAAAATTTCCTACACTACAGGAAAGGGGAATGTAGTGGCTAATTCCCAGTGTAGGAAGTCGTAGAGTAATGTGGTTCAAGAATCAGTAGATGTTTGGAAGGTGATGGAGTAGTTGGTTTCCCTACACCCAGATGCAGGGGTGGATAGTGGTAGGGGTTTTCTATTTCAGATGACAGTGCAGTCCTCTCTGCTGTGAAAGGTGGAGGAGTCTAAATGGGGAGACTCAGAGAGTGAAGTGATGTGTGATTGGGCTAACCAAGGCCATACTATGGAAGGGTGGTTTGAGGATGGTAATAATCAGATTCTTTTCTAAGGGATTCTGTTTGGCCCATAGATAATGCATGATAGAGTTCATGGTGAGTTTCAAAAATCACCCCTGGTGGTACATCCAGGAGTTTCAAAGATGTACCGGGCCTTGAGGGGTCAGTTTTAGTCACCCGGGGTGAAGCAGGTAGTGGGAGAGTTTGTGGCGAAGTGCCTCGTGTGTCAGCAGGTGATGGCTGAACACCACATCCCATGGGTGTCTGTTACACCCTTTAAGTGTCCTTGAGTGGAAGTGGGATGAAATCTTGATGGTTTTCTTCATGGGAAAACACATAGTCAAGGGGGTTGTGATGTTATTTGGGTAGTGGTGGATCAGCTGACGAAATCAGATCACATCCTGGAAATCAAGGAGTCGAGTGCGGTGGATTCCCTAGCACAACGGTATGTGAATGAGCTAGTGTGGATTCATGAAATTATGAGGTCCATAGTCTCCAGTCGGGATACCCGGTTTACCTCATGGGTTTGGAATGTATTACAACAAGATTTTATCACCCATTTATGCCTCAATACTGCTTTCCACCCCTAGATAGATGGGAAGACAGAGCGCCCCATCCAGACATTGGACAATATGCTACGGGCATGTGTTTTATAATTTGGGGGATCGTGGGTGCGACACTTGCCTCTGGTATAGTTTTCCTACAACATTGGACATCACTCTTCCATTGGCATGGCTCTCTTAGAAGCTTTGTACAGGAGGCCGTGTCACTCCCCCGTGTGATGAATAGAGGTTGGGGAAGCAGGTGTTCTTGTCCTATAGGTGGTGCAAGGCACAACAGAGAAGGTTCAACTTTTCCGAGAGAGGATGAAGGCATCCCATGATTAGCAGATGTTGTATGCTGATAGTAGGAGGAGACCCTTAGAGTTAGAGGTCAGGGACCACATGTTCTAGAAGGTCTCCCCGCAGCATGGACAACAGAGGTTTGTCAGGGGGAGTATGTTTTCTCGTAGGTTTTTTGGACTCTTCGAGGTGTTTTGATGGGTCGGTTATTTTTCTTATCATCTAATGTTATCACCACTGCTACTGAAAATGCACGATGTCATCCATATGTCTCGTCTCTGCCGGTATCTACACGATGATTCACACATCCTCGACTGGGGAAATATGGATATCGAGGATGATGAAAAGTTCGTAGACATACCAGTGGGGATTGAGGATCATGAGAAGAAGGTTCTTCATGGATGAACCATTACCTTGGTTCGTGTGTTGTGGAGGCACGGTGGCCTCAAGGAGAGTACCTGGGAATGGGAGGCACAGATGTGTACTCAGTACCCAGAGTTGTTTTGAGTGTTGTTCTATGTTATTTTTTACTTGTCTGTGATGTAGAGTTTGACCTTCATAACTATGAAATGGTCTATTTTCCTTGCTCTATGGATGTTTGTGGAGAATCCTAACTATGGGGAGGAGAGGACCTGATCCATAATCAAGACACATTGAATTGGATGTGGTTAAACTCATGCGGGTGAGTCAGTGCCACCCAAAGCGGATAGTTTCTTGAAATGGAGAAAGGGACTCCCTAATCCATATGATTGGAAGGTATGACCTTTATATGTTGTGTGGTTTCTTGAGGGAGAGGTGTTCCTAGGTGTCAAGGAGGTTTTCTCCTGAGAGGTATCTTTATAGGTGGTTGTTCAGACCCCTCTCTTCTCTTCGTGTCTAGTTTGATTCTCGATGGAGAGAATAATTTGATATGTATCTAATGTAATGGCTCGGGAAATGACTCATTAATATGTTTTCCCAAAATTCAATTCCATCAAACGGTTCCACTAAAACAGTGGAACCGATCACGGTCTCACACTAAAACAGTGGCACCGTGACGGTGGCACCGTGCGGGTAGCACCGTGACAGTGGCACCGTAACGGTCGTACCGTCACAGTCGCAAACCGAAGTGGTGGCACCGTGAGGGTGGCACCATGACGGTGGAACCATAATGGTCACACCGTCAAGGTCTCACACTGAAATGGTGTCACCGCTTGTGGTGGAATCGTGAAGCTGGCACCGTGAAAGTGGCACCATGACCGTGGCACCGCTTACGATGTATCACCAAACGGTGTCCCACCCTAGTCTCTTTTCGTAGTTCCGCCCCGTAACATATATTTTGACATAAAAGTGTTTCAATACCCCATAAAAATCAATTTTGAAGCCAATAATGATATCTAAAATCCACTAAGAGTCAGTCGAACCTTGAAATACCAAAACGTATGGATTTTCCACAATGTCCCACCTTTTCCCATACTTTCTAGTTCCTCCCATGTCACGCGTATTTCCTCTAGTTAATGTAAATCCATTAACTCGCATCTATTATGGCCACTTCTCTAATGAGAATTATTAAATTACAATTAATTTCATCATGTGTAACCACCCAAATGCATGGTGAAACCACAATCCGCCTTAAAAGATGTTCAAGATTTTTATGCCTCATAACTCCAGGATATCACCCTTTTATCGCACTGGAATTATTTACTTCTTCTTGTTGTCTAGTCTCCTTATTCCCCTTGGTGCGTTTGCAGTTCCCCTTCCTGAGTCAAGTGGTGCGCCAGTTCTAGAGCCCTTCCTGCCCACTCTTGGAGCCCCCAGAGTTCCTTCTTTTCATGTTTCGCATCCCCAGTTCTTGGCACATAGAGAGAAACTTTGATCGTTGATCATCCAAGTAGGGTTCTTCCTTCGTCTCTATTTATTTTCTATCAAGTGGGGCATGAATGATAATGTTTCTATGGGGTTGGATAAAACCAAACCTTAATGAAGATAATAAACGGACTTTCAATGAATGAATGGGGTGTGTTGGTGATGTTGTTGTACTCTTTTACTCGTTCTTATATGTTGTGAATTGTATGGGCTTGTGTCCACTAAAAATCATGGTCGATGTTGGTCTTTCCATGCACACTAATGGACCCCTATCTTATATGATGATTTAATTCCTATAACATGGAAGTTGGTTATTCACATAAACTCGGTTGATTAAATGAATTTCCAATGAATAATAATCCTTGTGTGATCACCCCGGCTAACCCAACGAAAATATGAAGCTCAATGAATGGTGTGATAGAATTTGAAACTCCCTTTCTCTGTCTTGGTAATATGTGTGGTTATTCTAATGGATTATTTTGGGGTGACATAGGTGGGGATGGGATCCCCTGTTGTGGTACAGTTGTTGGTTCGTGGACCTGAGGATGTGAGGGGCCGTATCATGGGGCTTGGATTGGTTCCAGTACATCGAGGGATCTCCCAGATCCCTTTTTTTGTTTTGAATTAATTATAGAACTAGGTGTGAATGCTTAAATTGCTGCTTGGTTGTTTTTCCTTCCTTGGCTTGTCTTTGTTCCTGTTAGTTTACCAATAATGAAGAATTATTTTAAATGGAATCACTTGATTATGAAAACAAGAATGAGTTCAATGGTGAATTGGTTCCCAGGAATGAGTTATGACATGGTTGTGGGTGTGGCGCTTCTCATGAATTAATGTAAAGAGGGTGTTTGTGGTTGGGCTGGTTTTGGATCCCTAGGTTGGGATGAGTGCTTGTTTACCTATATGTATAATTTAGTTCTTATGTTTATTATTCTCACCCCACCCACATTGATTACTTTGTACCGAACACCCCCATTTCATGGGGGAGAATGTTTTTTCCAACACTCGTTTGAGTGGATGGTTATTAGATCCTTTTATGCACCCTTTCCCAAGTAGCCCAAGACTTTTTGGACAGGATGTGACAACCTGAGTTCCATTATAGCGCAAGATTCTTCAGGTAGGGTAGTTGTGGTGGTTGGACCAGGTGTGTACAGGCAGTTTGTTTCCCAAGTGTCATTGGGATGAGGCCCAAGTATCTTTAGGCATGGAAGAAGTTGTTTTGGACCAGGTCTCTACGGGCAGGTATGCGTGTGGTTGTTCTGGCCTAGGTGTCTACAGGTGGGATATGTGGTTGTGGTGGACCAAAAATATATTTTTGGGGCGGTAGTTGGACTGTAGTGAAAATGGCGGGGGAGGTCTGATGCGAAGGATGTCTTCAATAACCAGTGGGAAAGTAGAGCGGGTTACCCAAACATTGATCTATTATTACTATTAATTTACTTGACTTGTGTTATTTGGGGAGTGTGTCTTAGTGAGGTTTGGGTGGATAGTTTCCTTGCTAGGTTCTCTGGTTATCTCCTTTTCACACGGGGCATTAGAATGAATCCCCACTTGTGAACAAGAGGTTTTGGTTTTCCATGCTGAGTATACCTGTATACTCACCCTATATATATAACTTATTTCAGGTTTACAAGGGGACTTCGAGGATCATTTAGGGTCGTACTAGTTCGGATGTTGGGTCATTTTTTGTTGCTATTTTTCATTTCTTTGGTGCTTTACTTTGGAGTTTTCTTGTACTTATGTGGTGCTTACTTTTGGAACATGAATATGGGAATGGTTTGTTTTGGCTTTAAATTTAGCTCCTATTTTGGTGTTGTTTGGGATTTACTATCTTATCTCCTAATCCTAAAAAATAAAAATGGAAATTCCATCCATTTTTTGTGTGATTCTATACCCTTGGTGGTAGTCACCACTCCAGGACCTATTGGTAGAAGATTTCAGGGGTCACTATCTCTCCTTCAACTTGAGGAAGGAGGGGTCTGGAAAACTGATGTCCCTTCCCTCATCTTGGTGAAGGTGGGTCGTGACATCACAGCTAGAGGTATTCTATCTATGGATCCTCATAGTGCAATGATGATAACCGAGAAGGGTCTTTTCGGAGGATCAATATTCACCAATGAAGAAAGTTCCTAAGCCCAAGTATATATTTATTTATATATTAAGTAAATTGTTTTAGAATTTGATGTGAAGGGTTCTTGCTCTTGGTTTCAGGAAACAATTAGTAAAATAAATTTTAATATATATCCCGCCCCACATGAATCATGTTTTCCTGGAACCATCAAGTGGTATCATAGTGTCATGTTTAAATTTATAATTATTTATTTGTTTTTTGGTCTATGCGCAATTGTGGATAGATTTTAATTTCTCGTTATTAATTATTTAATAATATTTGAATTAACATTTTATCGATATATTAATCATTTTCGTTAAGTGCTTCATTTTATTAATTGTTTAAGTAAAAATGAAGAACGACCAGAAATTCCATCGAGAAGTGCTAAATCATTGGTCGGTTAAACTGGGTTACACGACATGCGGTCGATGAACATGCCTTATACCCATGCACATTGTATATTGATTCGCTGGATATTAATTACACATGGTGATTTTATTCTACACCACATGTTGAATTGGCCTACCTTGCACACAGTAAGTAGATACGAGGTTTGTAACTGGCATGTGCACACAGTGTAGTCCGGCTGAGTCAATGCACCGAAGACCCAGTCATGTGACATGGATATACAGAAACCAAGGTTCATGGAATGTAGTTGCATGTACATTCCATGTAGTCTCCCATTAATGGAAAAAATTAAAATTATATTAAATTTGAAATTGAAGCATTAAAACCTTATTTTATTGATTGGAACACCATAGTGTGTTTGACAATTTAATAATGGTTTTAAAGAATTTAAAATGATCAATTAATTTTTTATAATTAATATGTTATTATTGGTTATAATTTTTATTTTCTATAAATTCCGTAAATTATGGGCATCTACAAATAATTTCATCTTATCATTTAGATAAAAGGGAATTAATTAACTAATTAATTAATGAAAGTTCTTTTATCTTAAATAATAAAAGAAATAATAAATGAATGAATGATAGCTGTTTAATTTTTCATATTCATTGCATGTATGGCCATTCATAGGCTTTAATAATACATTTTTATGTGTTCGATATTATAATTTAATTTATTTAATGAGATTTATTTATTTAATATTAAATTAAATGATGGAATGTGATTCATCCCTCCCTCTATTATTATGTAGGACCTCTGTGTCCAAAGAAATTTATGTAATCCCCTTTAACTAATATTTTTTCCCCTCACCTGTGTGTATAATAAATATTTGTAATTAATAGAGCTTCCCAAGGCACATGGAGGCAGTTCAACATGGAACCATAATGATGCCAACCCAGGTGATACACGGGTGGAAAGGTGGAATGTTGTAACTCATGCCAGGTCCATCAATATGAGGTATTTACACTAGGTGAAAGGTTGGTTTAATGTTCTCTCATTAAATCAAATGTTAGATAATTCTCATGAATGGGTCATTTAGCTAATTAATTATTTGTATCTATTCAATTATTTATTTTATACAAGCAAGTCCATGATCACATAAATGAATGAATTAATGTGAAAAGACAAAAATTAAATAAATGAGTTATGTGTAAATGTTTTATCTAACATGATTAATTAGTTACGTAACATCCGATCAATATTAACAAGACATATAAAGGATAAAAAAGATAAAATTTATGCAGAATAAACTAAAATCCTTCAATTAAATTTTAAGTCAGACTAAGCCTTCCATTACTTGATTGGGAAAGAAATCATAGAACTAATTGTAGTACATGGCCAAAGTATGGACACTAAATTTTATCAGGGAGTTCTTATGAGAGTTCCGGGTTGACATAAACAAAATTCTATTGAGTTTAACAACAAAAGTTATTTCAATGAAAATTTTTGGTATCTTTTAAGTAAATTCATGTTAGGATTCCAAGATAGGGAAATCCACTAAACGGATCAAGAAGGTGCAAGTCCACAGTTGGAGAGACCACCAACCTATTTACTTTATTATGGTTTTCTGGGAAAATGTATAGATCATTAATAAAAGTAATGGGGATCCTTGCCACTATAATGTTAAATAAACTAGACATTCCAAGTTCAATGATGAGGGATATCGAGACTTGATAAAATAGTGGGAGATTTAATAAATAAATAATAATTTATTATATCTCACTTATTTTGTAATCAAACAATGTACTAATAATATTATCTTTCCAATTTTAGAATAAAATTACAAGTTAATCATCCACATGATCCATATGATTAATATTGGAGAATGGTAAACTCTTAAATATTTGTAACTTCAAGGAGTGGTTTAGATGCCTTTGGTTTGTGCTATTCCATTAACAGAAATCTTACATGATAGAATCAGAAATTCTTGATCCACCTTCTAAAGAGGTGAGTGATAAAGTGTTTATTTTCTATGAAAAACTTTTTAGAGATGTGGTCAACCTTCAATGTTTGATTCTTTCATCGACATCTAGTGAACTAATAATGTCTCACAAAAACATAGAATCATATAGCCTGATTGAGCACCTCTATTGTCTTTACCAGGAGAGATCTAGATAGGAACCATTTCATATTTCCAATGTACTATTTTATATAATGATAGGAGAGGGTGCCCCATCTAGGAATTACGTAGTCAATATAATTGGATACATTGACTGCTTAGAGGTTCTCGGTTTTAAAATCCCTGAATAATTGGTCACTGACCTCATTTTGGAATCACTCCCTCATAGCTTCTCCAGTTTTATTTTGAATTTTAATACGAACAATATTGAGAAGTCTCTAAAATATCTTTTTTCCATTATTAACCATGTAGATAAGCTTCTGAAACGTGAAAAAAATTCCATCATTATGGTGAAAAAATTGAAGGGGAAAGTGAAGAGCATTAATCCTAAAACTTCTTTCATGACCTTCCAAGAAGAGGAAGATCAATGGGAAAGAAAGGGAAAATGGTGTTGTCTATTTTGCATGTGGAAAGAAGGGATATTGGAATAAAAACTACACCCATACAAAGAATCATGGGGAATCTTCTTGTGTATTCATTATCGAGTACAATTTATCTGTTTCTACAAATTTGGTATTAGATAAAACTTATGGTGGTCTCATATGTAATCAAATTTAGGAATCAAATAGATTCAGAAATATCTACTTAGGAGAGGTATATATTCAAGATACAATGAATATAAAATTGATTTTGTAGCTATTGGGGACTACCACCTCATGTTGCCAACCAGAATGATCAAGATTTTAAAGGGTTTTCAATATGGTCCTTGAGTTACCAAAAACATTATTTATATATCCAAAATTGATACGGATGGATTTATCATAAATTTTGGGAATAAATTTTTATTCTTTTATAAAGAGTTTGTTTTTATGGAAAGAAACATTTAAATAAAGGTCTTTATGTGTTGGATTACATGAACCAAATAATGGAAATTGATAATGAAGAAACATTACATGACTTATACCACACCCAACATTAGCATCACCAGCTAGGTCATGTAAATGAAAGTTGCATGAATAAATTACAACAAGTTGGATATTTAGGTTCATTTAAAATAAAACAACTCAGTGTATGTCAATCATGATTACAAGGAAAATAACCAAAGCCTCGTTTAGTTGGAAAGGTGAAAGGGATAACGAGCTTATTGAATTGGTTCATACCGATGTCTATGGACCATGTCCTATTTAAGAAAGTGGAGGGTACTCAAACTTCATAACTTTTACTAATGATTTTATTATATATGGATATGTATACTTAATGAGGTATAAGTCTAATTCTTTTGATAAATTAAAGGTATACACGAATGAAGTTGAGAACCAGCATGGTAAGTAGATTAAGAAACTTTTCTTATAATATAGTGGAGAATATCAAAATCAATACATAATTGATTATCTATGGGAGTTTGGGATTTTATATCAAGTCACTCCTCCATATTCACCTTAGTGGAATGGTATAAGAAAAAGGATGAACCATACCTTTTTTGACACGGTGAAATCAATGATGAGTCATCCGAGTCTTCCATTATCCTTTTGGGGATATGCATTACAAACAGTAGAATATGAACTAAACTATGTGCCAACGAAAGTGAGAGATGGTATACCATAACAATTATGCAATGGAAGGAAACTAGTGTTGTCTTTATTACATGTGTGTGGTTGTGAAGCATTTTTTAAGGCCTCTTTAGGTAACACGGTTACACCCTAAGTCACAAAGTGTATCTTTATATGATATCCCAGTGAAATAAATGGATAATACTTATATAATCTTTCATAAAAAAGGTTGTGGTTAAAAAACACCCCACATTTCATGGGGAGTTTCATATCTATAAAAGAGACAGTGGGATCAAGATAAAATTTGATGAAGTCCATTTTCAAGATACATAGTTTTTGGCACTGAAACAACATCCATAATGTTCAATGGAAGAAGAAATTGTTCCAAAGAAACAATTACTGTGTAAGAGTACTATAGAGGTTAGATAACTAGAATGATATGGATTTCTATTTAGTGAGAATGATGAATTTTTATTAGTTGATAATAATGATCCTCTAACCTACTAAGAAGCAGTAAATGGAATATATGTTACCACGTGGTAGGAATCCATGAATTATGAAATGTATCCCATGTACCAAGACCAAGTCTAGATTTTGGTAGACCCTTGAGTAGATGTAAAGACCATTGGCTGCAAATGGGTATTCAATAAAAAACCGTATATGAAAGGAAATTTCAGTACCTATAAGGAATGTGTGGTTTCAAAAGGGTTTAAACAACGTCAAGGAATCTATTATGAAGAAAACATTTCAGTAGTTTCAATGCTGAAATCCATTAGAAATCTACTTTCCACTATATATTTCCATGATTATGAGATTTGGAAAATATATTTCAAAATATAATTTCTTAATAAGAACATTCACAAATAAGTCTATATGAAACAACCTGAAGGTTTTGTTCCTCCAGTGGATTCCAATAATGTATACAAGTTGCAAATATCCATTTATGGATTAAAGGAAGAATCTGACTCATGGAACACTCATTTTTAAGATTCCATAATGGAATTTGGTTTCATAATGAATGAATGCGAGCTGTGTGTCGATAAACAGTTTAGTTGGAGGGCAGTTATTTTCTTAATAGTATATCTTGATGACATATTACTCATTGGAAACAAAATACCAATCTTATAGTATGTTAATTTGTGGTTAAATAAATGATAATTTATGAAGGAATTAGGTGAGGAAAAATATATTCTTGGGATCAATATCTATTGTGATAGATTTAATAGGTTTCTCGACCTAAGTCAAAGTACATAAATTGACAAGACACTGAAAAGATTCAGTATAGAAGAGTCCAAGTGGGGATTATTGCCAGCATCACATGGCCTTCATCTTTCTAGGAAACAATTTCCTTAGAATCCTGAGGAACCAAAAAAATTACAAGGATTCCATATGCATCAGTGGATGGGTAAGTCATGTATGACATGTTATTAACTAGGGTATATGTCTCATATGCATTAAGTGTGGTAGTAAGATATCATGCTGATCTAGGTGACCACCATTAGACGGTAGTCAATATTATCCTTAATTATATGCGGCGTACTAAGGATATGTTCCTAGATTATGGAGGAGATGAGGAACTAGTCACCATAGATTATGAAGATGCTAGTTTCCAAACTGAAAAAGATGACATGAGGCCACAAATGAGATACATCTTCACCTTAAATGGATGTTTTGTTAGATGGAAGATCTCAAAGAAGGTAGTAGTTGTAGATTCTGTAGTAGATTCTAAGTATATTGTGGCTTCTAAGGTAGATGAAAAAAATAATATGGATTAACAACTTTTTCCAAGAGCATTATGTAGTACCTAGATGTAAATATCCTATAAAACTCTATTGTGATAATACTAAAGTGGTGGACCTTTCAAAATATCATAGGTTATATTAGTGTAAGAAACACATACATTGGTGGTATCATCTCTTGGTGGATTTTATCAGAGAGGTAAAGTTGCACTGAGCAATATTTTCAAAGAAGACAACATGGAGAACCCCTTGACTAATGTATAGACTTTGCAAAAACATGAATATAATTGATTTATAGCATAATGAAGGTCATAGATAGTTGGATCTATTCCATGTGTGAGTTTGTTAGAGTTGGTGTCCTACTACCAATTGTTTTTACTTTGATTATATAAATATTCAATGTATTAAACATTAATAAAAATTCTTATTACAAATTGTTTTTTTCATGAATCTAATGTAATAATGCCCTAGAGTATATGTCACATTGATAAGGTTATAGTAGTTCCCCGCTATGATGAGAACCTTGATGTGCTATGAATATATTCTCCAATAATTTTCTATGTTTGGATAACGTACTATGATGGGACCCATAGTATATAGACTTTCAGGCGAGACTACTCATGAGAATATTAGGTTTCCTCTCATGAAGTTCTTAATTTGTAATCTCTAAGATGGGATATTATGAGAACAGACCCACCAATAGGAATTTCTCATGTTTTGGTGTCATCGAATATTCTTATCTATGAGCATGTGTTATGGTCCTCATACTTTATGATTATTATTAATCCATTTCACAACTCGTGTACTTAGATATATTTCATAAACCATAACGATAACAATTCTTTGTGAAGTTGGATATGTTGGGTGCATCACGAGTGACATGTCATTAATGAATAAGTCAAGGAAGGATTTTTAACTTATATATTTATGGAAGCTGATATATTGACCCTCTGATTGGAATAGAATCATTACATTAAATTCCATGTACATGGTGTAACAACGTGTTTTTTTAGATAGTTAAAGAAAGACATATCGATAGTATAGGTTGGTGACATGGATGTGCAACCTTCTTGATGAGATATTGTGTTAAAGGGAATATATTAAAAATTTAGCGTTCATATGGGTTTGTCGATGTTGTGACATTAATGTCATTCTCTTCGGTTCAATGACCTATTGCTCGACATTAATATTGGACCTTATCTAAGCCCACCTAATTCCAATGAGAATGAATCCTAAAGAGTCACACACTAATTATTTTTCTTGATCTTGTTTAAATTATATTTGAGTTTAATTAGTGGAAAAAATATTATTCTGAATTGTGAGGAATAATTTTCTCTAAGTTATATTGATTTTCATAAATTAAAAAAATATTTACTCACCGGAATGTGAATAAAATATTTATTTTATTTATTATATATTTTAATAAATATTAATTCTCTAGATTGTGAATAAAATTTTTATTCGATTATTCAACAAATAATAGAGGAGTTGAACAAACCAAGGCCATTTATTTTGAAAAATATTAATTAATAAGACCGTTATATAATATTTGTTATTGTGCAAGTTGGAGCTCTCCACAAAATAATAAATATATAATTATTAATTTGAGGAATGGGATTTATTGAAGGTAGTAAATATTATTTAATGGATTGTATGAAATTAAATAATATTTTAACTTAAATCCCCACACTATAAATAGGTGTTTATGTATATTTTGTAGAGCATCCAAAAAGTGAGAATATAGAATTATTGTGCACAATTAATTCACTCTCAACTCCTCATACCCTCTCCTTCTCAAGAACATGAAGTGAAATAGAGAATTTTTCAAGACAGAAGAACGAGTGATCAAGAATGAACAACACAAGACATTTGACTCTCCACACTAGAACCTGGTGATCCAGTGGTGTTTCTCGGAGATCATAGGATCACAAGTGGATCACTTATAGGGGGATTCATTCATTGGATACTCATAGCGAGACAAAGGTAATCCAAAAGTATCTTTTTGGATTATCAACATTCACCAAAAAAGAATGTTTCTAAGCCCCAATATTTTTTTTATTCAGATATTAAATAAATTAATTTTAAATTTTATGTGGAAGATCCTCTCTCTTTGTTTTAGGCAATGATTATTAAAAGGAATTTTAATATATCACCCACCTCTGTACATTTCCAATGTGCCCATAACCAATATGATGCTCAGTAAGGATCGGGCCTTTGTAGGCTTTTTTGGTAGTTCTGACCTCATAGGTCATTGTGATCTATAACTTATTTAGAGAGGATGGATATTATGGGATAGGTGGTTAGACCTTGTGACACAGTTGTGAGAATTGATATATATGGCTAGGAGGGAGACTTTGAGGACCATAGTTTTGAATCCTACGCTTCTAGGTTGGAGTTTAATTTTGATCGAGGGAAACCTACATGAGAGTTTGGTCTGTGTTTTTTAATTCTTTTTTTGTTAGTGATCTTATTTTTATACTCATTTTGGGATCCAGGCATGGTAGGTGATCGGGTTCTTGTGGTATAGAAATTTTTATGCCTTAATATTTTGATGAATAACCTTTTGTTATTGGGTATGAATTTCTTCGAAGTGAAGGACTTTTTGGGTGGTTGGACCTATTTAATAGTGTTTCTTCAATTTCTAATGGAGTTATAGTATAAGTAGATTCTCACAAATTGAACGGCGTCATGTTATGGGTGGTCTTAGAATAAATTGTGGCACAAGTGAGATTCCTGATTTTGAAGAGTTTCAAGAGAGCTTATGGATTAATAAAATTTATCTTCTATGTAGGATGGTCATCTTAGCCTTTTAGGGAATTACTCACGGGAGTGTGAGTAGGGTGATAAATGTATACGTTGGTTGCTCACAATGTTGTTAAATCATAAATCGGTGAGTGGTCATGTGTGATCCAAGCACCAATGTTTTCAAGACATGTCATGGGAATGGTTTCCTAGATGTTGTGGGTAAAATGGTGAATGTCCCTCCAGGATAGAGGATACATAAAAATTAAGTTGGGTACCATGAGATAGTTGAACCATGGATAGACTTGGACATGAATTTTTGGGATGTGTGGTGTCAAGAGTTGGTTAAATTCAAGTTAACCTATTTTTTTCTAACTATGTCTTACAGAGATATGTAAACTCATTTTTTTGGAATCTTATTATAATACTTATTAGATATGATCATTCTCTATCTTGAAATATTCTTGAGTATTCTAATAGAGCATTATCCCTGTGCCAAAATTCGTTTCTTTTAAATGTTCATCCCTAGTTTGAGGAAGGAACCCTGTTAATATTATGCTCAAGTAGTAGTATAAGATAATTCATATTGTGTGGAGTGTGCCTTTGGTTGTTTGAGGGTGGTAACCCTTATTTTCAGTTGAATTATATCATTTTCCATGCTCTGGTGGGCTCAAATTTTGGTTGTGAGATAATGATAAGGGTATTCCTATGGTGGGAATTACAAGATTGGTCAAATTTAAATGTCTTCCTTGTAGGATACATTTTTTGAAACTATGATACTGGTCTTTGGATGATCAAGATCGATTGTTTTGTGAAGATTCTTGAGTTGAGAGAAAAAATACATGTATTACCTTCTTGATTCTTTAGGATGAGAAGGTTTATAGTGGGGATATTGTATTGATTTTTGTTTTTATAGCCTGTAAATTTGAGAATAAATTTTATTTTTTACTTTTGGATTCTTTTAAGGGGTAAAATGGTATTTTTTACCTAAGTAGATGATCATGGATAATTTTTTTGACCACTCTATCGGTCCCAAAATAGGGTTTTTACCCTTGGACATGAGTTTGGTAGATTTATGATATAATGACCCTGTCTTGAAATACATTAACATTAAATCAACTTTTAAGAGTACACTATACATTATACAAACACACGCCAAAATACCATATTATTTTAGTGAGTTCAGAAACTTGGAACACAAACATATAATATAGAGAAATATATTCAATTTTTTCCAAAAGGTTCTTCCCTATTAGTACCCCTAACAAAACCCTTTATTTGTAAACTAGGGAAAATAAAAAATTACAAAAAATGTGTGCTCAGATGCTCAGTATGGGTAAACATGGGAGATATGTAATGTTAATCATGAGTATAAAGGTTGAGAACATGATCATGAAAATAGAAGATCATACCTCGTGTGTCAATGATCGTAAATTGGAATAATTGCATAAATATTGGCAGTTCATAAGACATGAATCATAAGAAAATTAGGAACATAATCCATAAAATCATAACATAAGAATAAGACATGGAATTTTTTGCAGACACATAAGGATATAAAATTATTTCCATAATAGTTAGGAAATTTCTTCAAAGGACATATTAGTAGTATAGTTTCACTCCCCATACTATCTTGGTAGTTATGGTTCACTCCCATAACCATATTCGTAGTCATGGTTCACTACCATAACTATCATGGTAGTCTTGGTTCACTGGAATAACCATATTTGTAACGCCCCGACCCATGACTCCTGGAGCTAATGCATTATTTTAATACATTTTCATTTTTACAAGGAATCAAGTCCCGAAAGACCGATCAGTTTAGCTTTCTTGGAAAATAGATTACCTAAATTCAAGTTAGATTACACATTCAAAAATAAAACACAACATAAATAATCCATTTAGAATTCCATTATTCCCCAAGCTTAACCCTGCATATCAGACATAATACACTTCTTGGAATCTTGGGGAAAGAAAACATAAGAAAGGGGTGATCTCATATGCTCAGTAAGAGTAAATAATTTAGCGGAAGCTATAAACTTGTAAGGAAAGATGTGTAATAAAAAAACAGCCTTTAAAACATAAATTTGAACATAATATAGAGAAAATAAATCAAACATTACCCTCTAAACATGCACATGGATATTCTACTAGTCTAGTAATCACATGTAATAATTATTTTCATAATGAGGGAATTCCTAACGTCGTACATCATAACAACATAGTCAAGGGCTCTTTCCAAGACTAAAAAAAATATGTCAAGGACTTATTCCAAGAAACTAGTTTGTATCATGAGACCTATCGATGAATCGAGGAGCTATAGCGGGCTACACCCATCAATTACTAAGTCCACTACATTCCTCATATGAAAATGTTGAGACATAACATAAATATTAATATTAAAACTAGCATACAAAAGTCAATACATTAACCATAAACCATGAATGGTATAAAAATAGAACATCCACATTCAAACATATCATAACTCATTCAAGACAATATGGAAGATTGTACTATAACAAATCAACCTCAGTCAATAATAATATCCAATTAAGGACGTTGACATAGTTGAAAATTATCAGTAAAACTGTTTGATAGAAATATCACTTTTTTTGAAATCATTTAAAAGTCACACATTTATAATCGAAGTAATTTAAAATATATTTTTGAATCAAAGTGTCCCATACAACATTTAATCTTTTGAAAAGAATTATCATTTCAAAAAATTCATTTCCATATAAATAAATCCCTAAAATCATTTTGAAAAAACATGGACATTAATAAAAAGGATTTTTAAAGATAAATCATTAAAACATTTAAAATAATGATCAAGTTAAATAGACCCTCCCATAAAACTTTACAAGATACCTTTTGAAAACATTTTTATGAAATATGGATATTTAGGATAAATATGTCTCATTAAATACTTACACATAAACAATCTCGGATAATAATGAGATTGAGGAAATAACCCTTACCTTGTACTTTCCTTTAGTAGAGGGTACGTTTAACCTCCAATATAATTCCCATAGTATGTTATTAAATTATAATAGAACAATATTAATATTTATTATATCATACATGAATCATTTATGACTTTATACTACCGATTTAATAATTATTTCCATGTTAATGTAACAATTCGTGTAATAATCGCTTTCTTTATCGTAAGTGTTTTAACTTGTTATTCTTGATCGTATCTCTTGTATCATGATTTAATTACTTCTTGAATATAAAAAATTATTTATATATCATATATATGTTTAATATAAATATGTATAATTGATATATATATGAAATGGAAACCACTGTTTATGGAGACGGTAGGTCGTACGTACGCATAAACGATGTTTCCGTTTTCATATCATATTGAATGGAAGTAAGTGAATGAGATAAATTTTTATGTATATATATATTTTTACTGTATAATTATTATGTAATATATTACATACTTATTAATAATATATATTTTTATAATCATCGTTGAATGGTGAAAGTGAAAATTAATCTCATCGTGTCGTGGAGACAGTAAGTTGAACGTACACACGAGCGACGATATCATTTCTTTAATGATTAAATGGTGAAAAATTCAATGGTATATTAATTATAAAGAAATATTATAAATTTATTTTCATTATTTATATACATATTACACATCATTATATCCATCCAAATAACATAGTGTTGAATAACAAATTACACCACAACATGGAGATGGTAAGCCGTATGTACGCACACATGGAGACTTTATCATTCATTGGATTGATAGAATAATGAATATGGTTGTCAAATATTTATAATAACATAACATTATGTATAAGTTACTGGATTTATTATTTTGTTATGGAAATAACAAAGAAAGAGAAAGAGGAAGATTAAAAGAACTTTGGAAGGGGTCATAAAATAATTACCTCTTCTTCGGGGTTTTCCATTTGATTTGAACAAAATGGCTCCGTAGGTTGGAATTATGCTCAAGGTAAGGAATCTAGGTAAAATTAAGGGAAGTTGGGAGGAGATTTGGGTAGGTTTTGGCCAAGAAAAAATCCATTGGAGGTGTTATTTGGTGAGAAGGGGATGTACCCTTTTATATGAGAGGTGTGGGTGACTTTAGGAAAAGCTTGAAATATTGTATTATTATAAAATACTTTTCTTTTTATAATGGATAAAAATTAATTTATTTCGAGACTTAGGTGGTTATGGGTCGAAATACTCTCGAAAAAATAGGTTTTGGACATGTTTAGGTTAACATTTTAACCATATCATTTAGATTTAACTCTTAGTTAAATAGTTTAACTTTTAAAATGTCTTCTTGTATTTTTATATTACATGGTTAATAAACATAGTATAAAATGCCAAGATAACCCAAGTAGTGAATTAATGTCATATATATCATTATAATTGTATTTTGGCCTAACCATATATTTTTAGTACTACTATATAATTTAATAATATAGTATTTGTTTTAAAAACTCATTTATGTCAATTTTGACACTATTTGGTATTTTGTTTTTGTGAAAGTCATAAAAGAATTCTTAATTCGAAAAAATTCATTTAATTAACCATAAAATGTCGTATTAAACTATAAAATTAGTTTAATGCATAAAAATTCTCAATTTACATTTATTTGGATATTTATTATATCAATTATTTTAATATTTCATTATTAAGGTTATCATTGGATCATCATTGTGTCTTAAATAAATTTAATTATATAATTTATAAAAATTATAAATAAAATACCATTATGTAGAAAATATTTTTAGCTTTCTAATTAATATTTATAGTCGAATATATCTTATGTATAACCCTATATTAAAAAAATTTTGTTATTAAACTTTGAATTTAACACTTTTAACTCTTCTTTAAATAAAATAATAATAAATGTCTTAATATAATCAAAGAGAACCAAAAGGATCATATCTTATTCCTAAGGTTGTTTTTTGTCTAAATACATTTTCACAATAGAATTAGGACATGTGTTATGATAATTATAGTATCATTTTTACCTTTAATTACCCTATTTACTTTTAACCATAGTAAATAAAAGTCAAAAGATACTATTCACCAAAATTACTTTCATCTTATTGAACCACATTTTACTTATTGATGTCAACCGTTTTTCTCAAATTTTTGATATTCAATTCACAGAAGTGGTAAAATTACATTTTATGCAAATTTGCAAATGTGCCTAGAAGGTGGGTAAAAGACGTTAAAAAGTTCAATAAAATATTATACCTATACTTTTTTTATAAAATGACTCAAATTAATTAAATTGAACATATATAGTTATTATATATCTATTTTGACTTAAAATAAATTTAAATAAAATATATAATTTTTTAAATAAAAAGTCGGTTTTAAATAATAACGTAGTGTTTTTCACTGCTCATCAAAATTTCAAAGTTTTCAGAAAAATACCAAAAATTCACCCTAAGATAATTTTGATATTCTGAGTTCAAAAATGAATTTTGTTTTACCAAATTAAAAACATATAAGTTTCATTAATTAATAAAAAATAAATTTCCATTGTCAAAACCAAATGGCGGGTTTTTAAAAAGTAAAAACTATCAAAATATTGACATGTGTTTATGTCAAATTTAATTGTGAAATTACAAATAATTACCTAAATTGTATTAAATGATAAAAATATAATTTAATTATACTTAAAAACCATTCTAATTCATAATTTAACAGTATAAATTATTTTTATTAAAAAAGTTGTTTTCAATTAAAATTTAGTATTTTTCACTATTCATCAAAATATGAAAGTTATCAGAAAAGTACCAAAAATTTATCCAAACTAAGTTTTTATGTCCCACTTCTAAAGAAGAATTTAATTTCATTAAATTTAATATATAAAAGTGTCAAATATTGGATTTAAAATTGTTTCTCTATTAAGAGGCTGGAAAATTGCATTTTTTTTAAAATAATTCTTTTATCTGAAAAAATAAATTTGTTCTTATATTATTTCTAAGAAAAACATAATATGGATTCTAAAATTATATGGAATATATAAAATTCAAAATTCAGTTAATAATATTCATAAACGATTTTTGAATGGCTGGTTTGGTAAGTCGTGGTGTGCTCAAACTCGATGTTGCGTGTAGCACAAGTTATTGAATTACATTGAAGAGATAACGTACTATTAAAACTTGGGGTGTTACATTCTCGCCTCCTTCAGAAAATTATGACCTCACAATTTGAAATTTTTCTTCAAAAATAAATGGTTAAAAATACAAAAATACCATTGCGGAAAACCCACATTGGAAAACGGGTTAATAAAATTAATCTTAATAAGAGGGAAAGGCAAATGAAAATGTCACAACCAAATTTTGGTTTCGAATAGGAGAACATTTTTGGAAATTATAGACACATAATTTGAGGTAAACTTGAATATTTATAGGGAGTGATTAAGGTCATCAATCACAAACAAGTGTAAAAGTAAGGGCCTCAAATCCATCAATCTTTGAGGATTTAAAATATCATCTGTTCAACAAAGCATAATATATTAGGATAACACATTTTTGGTTCTAAGATCCCTTCCATAAAGTTTGAGAACTAATATATTAATAGAATAAGAGAAAAAATATACTTGATATATAGAGTTTCATCCTTCAACTAATTTCCACCACAACTCATCTTTCACTTCAAAATATAATAGAATTAAAAAATATTCTATTTATCCTCATCGTATAGGTTCCAAAAATAACAAATTTATAATTCATTTGTCAGACTGTTTTAAAAAACTACATTATACAAACCAGGACATCACGTAGTCCAGTGGTAGGTGATTCACACTTGTCGCCCTTTGGTTGCGGGTTCAAGTCTCGGGGCCTTGCCGGACATGACTGATTGTCGCCCGGCCTCTGGGTTGTCCTTTTAATAACAATCCAAATATAATCATAAGAAATTTATTAACTTTATAAAATAGTATCCAATGTAAAACATAGTCCATTCCATCATTTAGACTTAATAGAAATACTTTTGTCCAAACTCACAGTCCAAAATTTATAAGGAAGGTCAACATAACATAACGAAGATCTCTTTTTTCACCATAATAACATTTGAGTACCTTCATCATGTATGGTAACACACTGAAATACCATAAAACCTTATGGATTACATTCATGCTCCCTTATTCCTTATAGAATATTATATATATTCCTTAGATCCAAAATTTTTGAATACTCCAACAATGATGGAATAAGAAAACCATTAATCAGATCCAAGGTAGTCAAGAATATACAATATAATTTATCTTAATCAACCATCTCTTATTCCAAAATTACTACCTCAGTATCAGAACCATATTAAGGTTTATATTTCCTTAAACCATGTATTTTCCAAAAAAAATTTAACTTTCTATTGAGTCACTTTTCTTAGAACCATATAATCTCAAATCCTCAAAGAAATGGTACTGCAGTACAATCCTTATTTATTTCCATAATTCATATAACCAGTATATCATTAATACAAAACTCAAATGAAATAATCCTTAAATAACAACATAATAACACTAGTCATTCCTCTTCATCTGTGGTAGTATCATAACTTGATTATTATCCAATAGCATCATTTGGGGCATACTCTGATGATTTTGACATTGAATTTTGTAGTGTCCCAACTCCTTGTAGATGAATCATTGTACATTTGAAACCTTTTTCATACCCTTTCAATCAGGTACTTGGTGTCCTTTTTCTCCACACTTATAATAACCTTCCATTTCCTTCAAAAATTTACCAAGGTAATACTTTACATAGTTATCACATATGGTAAAATCCTCCTTTCCCCCCTTCCCTTTATCCATCTTTCTCTCTACCATCCTTTTCTTCTCTTACATCCCTTCAAAGACATAAGACTCGGATAATTATTTACCTATCTTATTAACATATGATACTATTTCTTCATATGATGAGAATACATGGGAGATCATTTCCTTTCTAAAATTTGCCTTAATTCTATGAAAGATATGATCCTTCTTACTCTATGGATCATGCGTATTGCTCGAGTACTCATTCCTTCTAGTGGGTTTCATTTCTAAAAAAGGACATACACTAGGTTAGTTTATGAATCAAAATTCATAATTCCAAACATGTAAAATACCTAACGTAAATTGAAAAATTAAGCATATAATCTATAATCATAGAAATGGTTTCTTTGAAGATGTTTTTACTCCTAAATCCTTCATAATTTCTTGTAAAGAAAATGTGAATCATCCTAAGCATATCCCCCAGGATTGTCGTAACCAAGAGTGTAGTAAGGCCCGTTGTCGTGTACCAGGGTAACATGTGTCAAGCCCAAAAATCCATGTAGGAGTTTTCACTCCTAGGTACATCTGTTCCAGAGCCCCATGCCTGCTCATATCTAAATAGGGATTTATTCCTTGTAAAATACACAAAATATCTACGTTACAAAAATTCTAGGAAATTATTTTATATTAATCCTCAATGTCTATCTTAGGGTAATGTTCCCTAATCAGATTTTTTCTAAATCTAGTTTCCATGGTTTTTACTAAACTTCCTCTGATACCAACTGTAATGCCCCAACCCCAGAATCCCGAAGCTGGTGCGTTATTTTAATAGATTGGCATGATTACCTGGAATCATGTCCAGAAAGACTGATCAGTTTTTCAGTCTTGGAAAATAGATGACATACATGAACATTACATTACACATTAAAAAAACATAAATAATACGTTGAGAATGACATTATTCCCCTAGCTTAACCCTGTATATCAGACATAATACACTTCTTGGAATCCTGGGATAAAAACATAAGAAAGGGGTGATATCAAATGCTCAGTAGGGGTAAATAATATTACAGAAGCTATAAAATTTTAAAAAAAATATTTGTAATAAAAAAAATCCTTTTAAGCATAAATTTTAACATAATATTGAGAAAATAAATCAAACATTACCATATAAACATGAACATGGATACTCTACTAGTTTAAAAATAACATGTAATAATAATTAATTTCATAATGGGGGAATGCCTATTGCCAGACATCATTACCACATAGTTAAGGCCTCGTGACAGGACTACAAAAAACAATTTGTCAATGCCTTGTTCCAAGACACTAGTTTCTATCATGAGACCTACCAATGCATCAAGGAGCTATAGCGGGCTCCACCCGTCACTTACTATGTCCATTGTATTCCTCATATGAAAATGTTGAAACATAACATAAACATTCGTATTAAAAATAGCATAAAAAATTTCAATAGATTAACTATAAATCATGAATGGTATAAAAATAGAACATCCACATTCAAACATATCTAAACTCATTCAATACAATATAGAATATTTTATTATAATAAATCATCATCAATCAATAATAATATCCGGTAAAGGATGTGGACATAGTTGAAAATGACCAGTAAAACTATTTGAGAGAAATATCCCTTTTTGTGAAATCATTTTAAAGTCACGCATTTATAAAGGAAGTCATTTAAAATAAATTTTTTATCAATATTTCCCATACCACTTTGAAACTTTTAAAAATAATTATTATTTCAAAACATTCATGTCCATATAAATAAACGCTTAAAATCATTTTGAAAACATTGACAATAATTAGATATATTTTGAAAGATAAATCTTTAAAACATTTAAAATAATGACCTAGTTAAATATACCCTCCCATTAAACCTGAAAATATTACTTTTGAAAACATTTTTATGAAATATGGGTATCATTGATAAATATGTCCTAGTAAATACTTACACATAAACAATCTCGAATAATAATGAGATTGAGGAAATAACCCTTACCTTGTACTTTCCTTTAGTCGGGGGTATGTTTAACTTACTGTATAATGATCATAGCATGTTATTAAATTTTACCAGAAATATTTTAATATTTATGATATCAAACATGATTAATTTATGACTTTATACTACCTATTTAATTATTATTTAAATGTTAAAAAAACATATAGTAAAATGATTGCTTTCATTACCGTAAGTGTTTTAACTTATTATTCTTGATCGTATCTCTTGTATCATGATTTAATTGCTTGCATAATATAAAATATTATTTATATATCATATATATTCAGAATATAAATATTTATAATTTATAGATATATGAAATGGAAACCACCATTTATGGAGACGGTAGGCCGTACGGACGCATAAATGTTGTTTCCGTTTTCATATCTTATTGAAAGAAAGTAGGTGAATGAGATAAGTGTAAATTAATATATATATAAATATATAAATATATATCCCCAGTAGAATTATTATGTCATATATTATGTACTTATTAATAATATGTATTTTTATAATCATCGTTGAATGGTGAACGTGGAAATGAATCTCATCGTGTCGTGGAGACGGTAAATCGTACGTACACATGAGCAACGATATCATTTCCTTATTGATTAAATACTTCTGAATTGGATTGTAAATTAATTATGAAGAAACATTAGAATGTTATTTTCATTATTTATATACATATTACTCATCATTATATCCATAAAAATATCATAGTGTTGAATAACAAATTACACCATGACGTGGAGACGGTAAGCTGTATGTACGCACGCATGATGACTTTTTCATTCATATGATGGATCGAATAATGAATATGGTTGTACCATATTTATAATAAAATCACAGTTTATTGAAGATAGTGGAGTTATTATTTTGGAATGGAAATAACAAATAAAGAGAAAGTGGAAGAAGAAAACAACATTGAAAGGGGTGATAAAATAATTACATCTTCTTCGAGTGTTTCCTTTTGATTTGAAAAAAATGGATCCATAGGTTGGAATTGTGCTCAAGGGAAGTGCTCTAGGGTTAAGAGAGGGAAGTTTGGAGGATATTTGGACAGGATTTTTCTAATCCCAATGGCTTTGGATGTGTGATTTATAGAGAAGGAGATGTACCCTTTCATAAGAGAGGTGTGGGCCACTCTAAGAAAAGAAGGAAATATTATTTTATTATAAAATTATTTTCGGTTTCTAATGGATCCAGACGAATTTATTTCTATACATAGGTTGTTATGGGTTGAAATAATCTAAAATAATTGGTTTTATACATGTTTAGGTTACCATTTTAACCTTATCTGTTATATTTATCTCTTAGTTAAATAGTTTAACTATTACAATGTCTTCTTGTATTTTTATATTACATGGTTAATAATATTACTATAAAATTCCAAGAAATCCCCAAGTGGTTAATTAATGACATATATATAATTATAAGAGTCCTTTTTAAGAACCTTATATTTTTATTGCTATTATATAATTTAATAATATAGTATTTGTTTTAAAAACTCATTTATGTCAATTTTGACGCTATTTGGTATTTTGTTTTTGTGAAATTCATAACAGCATGATTATTAAGAAAAAAATCCATTGAATCAAACCTAACATGTCATATTAACCTATAAAATTATTTGAATGCATAAAAATTCTCAATTTAAATTTATTTTGATATTTATAATATCAATTATTTTAATCATTCACTAATAAGGTAATTACTGCATCATCATTGTGTCATAAATAAATTTAATTATTTAATTTCTACAAATTATAAATAACATACCATTATGTATTAAAACTTTTTATATTTATAATGAATATTTATAGTCAAATTTATCTTATGTATAACCCTATATTAAAAATTGTTTTGTGATTAAACGTTTAATATAACACTTTTAACTCTTCTTGAAATAAAATAATAATAAATGACCTAATATAATCCAATTGGACAAAAAGGATCATATTTTATTCCTAAGGTTGTTTTTGGTCAAAATAAACTTATCAAATAGAATGAGTACATGTGCTAGGGTAATTATAATATCATTTTTACCTTTAATTACCCTTTTTAATTTTAACCGTCGTAAATAAAAGTCAAAAGTTACTATTCACCAAAAATTATCATAACCCATGGAAAATAAGTGTGTTTCATAAATATAATTCCATAATTCAAATAAACTATTTATAGAAATAATAATAACAGAATAACTGAATCATATCCCTAGAAAAACATAAGTAACATCAAATAAAATTATCTTAGATGGCAAATAGTTTTGAAAAAAAAATTGAACAAAATTCGTGAGGAAAATTCACTTCTTTCTTAGAAAACATTTTCTTTACTTCAAATACTATGAAATTTTAAAAGAAAAAAGTTTCTTTGAAAATAAAATTATAAAATTATATGGTAAGAGTGAAGGAAATATAACATCATAAATGTTTAAAAATACATTCATGTTGTATAATGTAAAATACATTATTCACTTACTTTTTCCGGAAAATTCAAAAACTACCACATTTGGAAAATTTCAAAAATATTCCTTTAAAAGAAATTATAAAAAAATTAAAACATGGGTAAAAATATATTAAAAATAATTAGGAATATACTAAAAATATTTTGGAATTTTTTTATGAAAAATATAAATGGATAATAAATATTACCCAATAGATACTTACATATAAACAATCCCGAATAATAATGAGATTGTTAAATAAACCTTAAAACATTATAATTATTAGAATTGTATACTGCATGAAAAAAAAATGAAATTAAATGTATAAGAAAATACAATAATATTTTGGTTAAGACTAACAAATGGAATTAATGGGTATTTATAAACCATGTATAAGAAATATGTAGTGTATGGGTATGTGTCTCATAGAAGTAAAGATGAGATAAAAATCACTTACCTTAGGTACGATTCCATCCATACATTTCCAAAACTCCTATATGTTGGTTTTAAAAATAATATTTACTTATAAAAGATTCATAATAATATTTATGATATCATTTATGTTTCATTGATGACTTTATATTACCTTTTTAATAACAATACCAATTTAAAGAAACATTTTGGGAAATAACATATTTGTTTTTTGTACATGTTTTGATTTTTTATTCCTGATACTATTACTTATCTAATGATTTAATTACTTAAAAAATTTAAAACATTATTTTTATAACATATATATTTATTATATAAATATATATAAAATATTGATATATGAAATTGAATACATTGTTCATGGAGACTGTAAGTCGTACGTACGTAAGAACTCTTTTTCCATTTTATTATCATACTGAATGTAAGAAGGTAAATGAAAAATATGTATATATTTTATTAAATTAGAATTCTTATGTCACATATTCTATATTTATTTATCATATATATTTTTATAATCATCCTTGAAATGGTTAATGTGGAAATATAAATCTCATCACATCGTAGAGACAACATCTTATAATCATAATATCATTATTATTTCTTTCATTATACACATCCAAGTAATGTGATGATGAAAAATATATTTCACCATGATGTGGAGACGATAAGTTGTATGTACGCACGTGTGGTACATTTATTTTTCAGAGGATGAATAAAATGTGGAATATGGTTGTTCCATAATCATAATAAAATCTCATAATATAGGTGATACTAGAGTTTTTAATTTATAATAGAATCTAATGCTCCAAAGTATCTAATAACAAATGATATGGGGGGTGAATCAGTTGTTCACTATTAATAATATTCAAAACATTTTGAAACTTAACCCCTATAACCTGTTAAGATTTATTTCCTTGTAAAATTTTAGTAAATAATCATGCATGAAAACATAGGAAAGAAAGTAAAGAAAATGATATTTATAAGGTTCAGCCATAGTGTGAGAACCTACATCCCTGCTATAGCCACTCCCGTGGGTCTATGAAAATCCACTATTATGAAGAAGTAAATACAACTTGTGCCCACTCCTATTAAACACCTTATATCTCCCAATATTAAAAATTATACTTAATACCTTCAGTTTACAATGTATGATTTTAAAAAAAAATGATCCAAACAAAAGAATAATGACTTTCTTGAAACTGCTCCACAATTACCTAGTTCGAATCCTCAGTTCAATTTGGCTGGATCTGATTTCCTCAATCTGATAAGTCAGTATATGATTCTCTCAACACTATGAGTCTAGATATTATTCTCTCAATCCAATGTGTCTAGATATTATTATCTCAATATGATGATTCTTGATATGATTCTCTTGATGCAATGAGTATGGATCTGATTCTCTCAATATGATGGAATCAATATGATGACCCCATTCTTGATCTACAAAACTCAAACTCGTCTCAAATGATCAAACTTGTAAGCATACATTCAGCTGTCTGATCCTACTCGAGATATCTCTAGAAAAAAATGAATTTCACTTGATTTATTTAGTGATATTCTTTTTCTGTAAGCATGAAAAATCACGAATGAACAAATGATCTAAGAAAGTATTTATATAAGTCTCGGAAAACAAAATCTGGAAAACTTGAAAAAATTCCTCACTTCCTCAAATTTCAAAATCTTGGAATATAACCCTCATTTAAATATAAACTTTAAATTCTAAAATCCTCCTTATATTTCTCTGAGATTTATGAGAAATTGAATTTCATGTTTAACTTATTCAACTCTTCATAAAACTTCTTTATTTTTTTGAGTCTACTTCATAATCATCTCAGTATGAATCTCTTTCCTTTTCAATTCATTATAAATCTATTTCATTCTTATCTCATTATGAATCTATTTCCACTTTAAATCATTACAAATATATTTCCTTCTCATACCATTATGATTTTTTTTCTTTCTCTACTCATTATGATTTTTATTTCCTTCTTAACTCATTACAATTTCTATTTCTTTCTAAGATCATTGAGATTTCTATTTCCCACTCATCTCATTATGATTTCTATTTATTTCTTTGCTCAGTATGATTTTTTTTTCATTCTCTTCTCATTATGACTTCTATTTCCTTCTTAGCTCAATCTGATATAATTCTTATTATGATGCAATCTCCACACTAAAACTTTGAAATTCTTTAAACCTCCCCACGATTTATTCAAAATCATTTATCACAAGAGTTTTCATTATTTGTGGGAACATTATGACCAGAAAATCATCATCTTATTTAGTATAAAATGTATGACTACTTTCTAGATCATAAATTAAAAATCTTCTTTCAGAACTCTTCAGTAAAAATATTAATTCTTCACTCAACAATTTCATTCTTCCTAACTCAAAAACTTATTTCTTTATATGATTATAGAAAAGATAAACTGACAAAAAATAAAAATTTCTACATTCGATCCTTCTGGATTCAATAATATGAATATAATGTAGATGGATCTGAAACTCTGAGTCTAGAAAGAATAATTCTTTAACACAAAACATCTCTATCCCTTTATCTTTGGATTAAAACTTTCATCAACATTAAAATTTCTTGCAAAGCTCATTACAATTGACTGGGTTATATTCCTGAATAAAAAACATTCTTATACAAAAAGGTTAGTTTTCAATAAATAAATAAAACTTTGTTAAGAGAACATATAACAATGGTTCTTCAATCACCCCCTTGGGATTTTTTTACAACCCTTGTTAAGAACATTTCCAACCCTTTCAGTGAACATTCTAAATTTTCTTGAACATACATCTTTAGAAGAATTGTTTTTAGTTGAGTTTGATTCAACTTTATTACTCAACATACTTCTTTTGTTTCCAGTAAACTTCTTCTTGTATTTTATAGAATCCATTTCTTCTTTATGATTTTTGTCCTAATTTATCCCTTGAGGTTTTTCATCAGAATCATATCGATATTCTCCAACATTATTCATCTGTAAATTCATAGAAAATTTTCGGATTCCACCACACTCAAAACATTTTATAGGAAGTTCACCTCCATAATTTACTCTTCCTCTTTGATAGTTCTTTGATATAAGTGACATGATTTTTTTCATTAAACTCATCAACATCTTAATCTTTTGACTCACAAGGATCGACTTCTTAAAAATCATATATTTTAATCTTTCTCATAGCTTCAAAAGTCACTTCATCTTTCATATTATATTTAAACATTGGATTTTTCCTCATTTCATAGAAAACAAGAAATTTATGAAATTTATCAAGAGATAAATCATATCTAACTTATAAAGAATAAATTTGGAATCAATACTATCTAGAATGTTTATCATAAGTTTATTTACAATTGTAGAATCTTCCAATACATCTCTGAATCCAATGATGTTGCAAAAAAATTCATTTACTCTGGTGATGTATTTATAAATGGTTACTTTATCTCTCATTTTTATGTCTTAATACTTACTACACTAGATTTGTATCATTGCTTCCTTAACTTTATTATTTCATTGAAAAACACTTTCAAGCTTTTTCTATACTTTTTTGTTTTGAGACCCATCACATTCAGATAAACATTCTCTAATAAGTTCATAATGATTTCATTTTAAGAGTTTCTATCAAATTATATATTTCTCTTACCAGATAAAAAATGACTTGTACCAACAGATAATTACTAACAGATAATATGTATATTGATAAAAATGAGTAATTACAACAAATATAAAATTCTGTCGGTATTGATTATAGGTATCGACAATTGTTTTTACCAATAGACATATCTGTTTTTATTTGTAGTTTAATACCAAAAAATCTATTGCTAAAATTTCTATATGTTTCTTTATCATGTTAATAACCAAAATTTCTTTATAATCCAATATATATTTTTATTATTAATTTTTTTTTAAAATAAATAATTGTTAATTATAAAAAAAATCAATATATTATAAAATAATATCAAATATATTATTACAAACATATCATTTGGTAGTAAAATATACTATTACATGATTACTTAACTTATTTATTTAAATGAATATATATACACATGTGATATAAAATTTTTCTTAAATGATTTAAAATTGCTTTTTCAATTAGGGTCTTGTGAATACATAAGAGAAAGTCACTTTTATATATATTAGTTATATTATATGATAACTTTTTATTGAAAAATGTATATAAATTTAAAAATCTATAGATATAAATATATATATATATATATTGTTTTTCATAAATCACTTTATTTTTATATTTATTTATTAATTTACAACCAATAATAGAACAATATCAAATTCCCAAATCGGTTCATTTCCATACTTAGAAACCCTAAAACACACCCCTTTTCATCTGTATCAGTTATTGAACCAGACTTTCATCACTACATATTTGGTTCATCTTCATCTCCCCCTTTTCACACCGTATTCGTCCTTTTCTCCATCTTATGTTCCCCTCACTTTCCCCACCCTCATCATTTCTCCTCATCACCCACCCCTTCACTAGAGATTCGCTTCATCCACCCACACATATAGTTCATCATAGTTTCTATCAAAATCCCCCACACCAAATTAATCTGAGGTTCTCGATATGGATTCTGTTGAGGTTCAAACCCATTGTTCGATGGTGCTCATAAGTTTTCCAGTTCGTGATGCATGAATTCAACCAGTGATGATGAACAGAGTTTGAATATTTCCTATCAAAATATGATGAATCTGATTCAGTATAACACAATATAAGTTTCATGAAGAAATAATATTTTCAAATGAGAGTTATTGTCTAGATTTGGTGAACGACTCACGTCTGATCTGTCAAGGTTGTTCGTTTGGTTACAACAATCATTGAAGAAGTCCGGAGAAATCAAATTTTGTTGATTTTCTGATGAGGAATATTCTAGAGATATTGTTTTGATTGATGTAAATAAACAAGATTCGAGCAGTAGGCCTATGGTTCAGTCTTGGTCACTGTAGTTTTCTCGTGGTTGGGTATCATAGTTTTCATTTGAGAGAATATAGGAGTAGGTCTTCTTCTCCCCTTATTTTCTCTATTTTAGTAGGAGGTTTGTAGCAATCAGGTTGCATGAGTGACTATATTAGTACTAAAGTTCCAATAGGAAATACAAGTACATCATGTATATTTTCTTGTTCTTATTTATTTCTCATTCCTTGCAGTAGTATGTTTGCACCAGTATCTTATACAGTGTGGTCATTTTTAGCAGTTGTTCTTGTAATATTTTTCCATAGCTAATACTTTTGTTTCCCTCATTGAATTTGATTCTTTCTCTTTCTCTCAATTGCATAAACTTTATATTTATTATAGCTTTCTAGGTTCTCTTTCTGTATTCCAATAGACAATGAATTCATTCATATCCTCTGTAAGTATAATATTTTCTCTTGTTTTAATTCATACATGTTTGTGGCTTCATTGTAAATTATATCACTATTTAGAATATATTTAATTCTATATTTTACCTTTGAATTATTATCAATCAGCTTATTTCAATAAGTTACATGTCCTTTTATCTTAATAATGGATGATTTAATTTATTTCATAGATTATTGAAATTGATTCAAAACTCTACTCTTGGATAAAGAGATATTGTTGAATTAAGTTGAAAACAGTTTGCTGAAGCTATGTAACTTTGTTTTATAGGTGTAAAAATTGAGAATTTTGGTCTCTTAGATTTGATAATGTTTATTTCGATTGATTTATATATCCTTGGATCTTGATTAAAGTCATATTTTCAATTCTTTGAAGATGAATGAATGTTTTTTCTTTCTAATTAGTTTTATTTCATTTTTTATTTTAAATATATCATTTTTATGGGATTTACATTGTTAGAACCATCAATACATATGTAAAACATAGTAAAATTCAATAAATTACCTTGAGATAAGTTACCTCCAGTAAACACTAATATTACATTATTAAGGTTGGGAAAATAATTTTTGGGTCATGTTACATTTTTAGGAAAGATTAAACATGCTCGTGACAACAATTACAACACTCGACAAGATTTTTGAGGAAACATTGATGATATACCCTTTTATCTAAGTTCCTGTAGATATTTTAGTAGGTTATATTCCCACATTTGACTTTAAAATTACAGAATACTGCATATAACAATGTATCTTTAAGAACACTAATAGTTAGACATTATAATAATTGAGAAAGCTATTTTTTACAAGGTTCTGCATGATTTCAACATTATTATATTGAATGAAGGCATCCCACAATGCATTCTCCTGACTGGTAATTCCCACACCAAATATAGATGTATTTTCAAATTAGAAGAAATAGATAGAAAAGTCACAAGGTAATTTCCTTTTTATTTAATTATTTTTTTGTAACCTTTGACTCTTTTTTAGATTGGAAAATTTCTCATGGTTCTCCAATGGGTGTATAATTTATATGATTTCAACTAAGGGGTGTCATAATGAATTTACATTGCAACCTATATGGAATCTAATATATTTACGCATTCCCTATATAGTCATAAGCGCAACAAAATGATTTTCAAATTATAGTTTTTCGATTTTATCCTCAAATTTTTCCTTTCTATCATTAACGTATTTTTTTTATTTATCATTATTAAAATTTGTTGATGAAGATGTGTTTTCCAATTTTTAGTGGGATTTTTTTTATCTATCCCTTTCTTTAGATCTCACCATGTTCAAAGGTTTTAAGGATTTTTATCGGAATATTTCTAAGATTATGTAGGTAGCTCACATGCCTTTAATTGATGGTATAAAATTGACACTGTTTTCTAAATTATTTGGAGCATAAATTATTTTCTGTCTGATTCATAGTTTTAATGCCACTACCATATTTCTTTTTTAGTAAAAATATAGTTAAAGTAATGCTGTCTAAAAGTACATAACAAGGTAATTGTTATAAATCTATTATTATAAAATGATTTATTTAAATTAACATAAAAAATATAAATGTATGTGATGTGACATAACACACACATTTCTATGATTGTATATTCCTATAGAACTCATGTCATTTCCGTAATGATCTTTATCGAATATGAAATATTTTAAATCATTGAATTTTGTTAATTTAATTCTAGTCATGGTCATTAAAATATAATGAAACACAGGGAACACAAAAAATTATTGTGTTGAGTGCTTAGGGGCCAAATGATGAAAATTATGCATTAAATGATTTAATTCAAGGATGATTGAAAACAGAGAGCTTCTGGTTTTTTTTACTGTGAAGAAAAAGCGTTAAGCCAAGCCATTACAACATTTTTTGTTTAACATGGTCAGGGTTTAGATGATGTTTTGAAATAGTTTAGAGCATTTGAAATAATTACACTATGTTTTAACATTCCAATGCCATGGTGAGTGAACAAATATGGATATATGTACTTTTGATCACTATGTTTTCATATTGAAATTCCATTTTTAGTGAGAAAAATTAGATATATTTATTTTACATTATATCATCATATAGTCTTGGATGAATATTTATAGTTTGATTAGCATTTTTGACATACTAAGGGGTTTATGGTTTTGGATTTATGGTTTTAACTACAGATTAATTTCGTTTGGGCAGCATATTGACACTTTGAAGAGTAAAAAATGATTATTTTTATGGTTTATGGTAAATTAATGCATAGATCAGTTTAAAATTTTTATGGTTGGTTTTTATTTTGGATGCATATTCAGTTTGATTTTTTCAAGAGTTAATAACTAATGACATTCATTTTGTATATTTTCAGTTTTATTTTTTCATTTTCTTTGATGGTTAGTTCATATTTGTTTTTTTTCATATTTAATTCACCTGTATTAATGGAATTTTTTTGTTTCTTTGGACATCATTGTTTGGTTTTTAGATATTTTCATAGGTGTGTGTGTCCATCTACATGATGCATAGGTGACAAGAGTGTTCCTTCTTCCTATGGTTGGTTTTATGATAGGGGTTTGTTGTATTATCTTGTATTTTTTTGGATGAATTTTTTCTGTTATATAATTTATTACTTCATTTTTTTAAATTTATTGTTTTTTCAATGCATTTTATGATGGGGGTGTCATTTGAAATGAATTTTATTACTTTACTAGAGTTTGAATTCTTTGCTCTATGTTCTGTTTATTATGCACATGTTCAACAATTTCATAACTCATTCAACCCCATCTATTATGAGTTTGGTCGGGTCCTTTAGGCATACATCATGTAACCCAATCTAACCCATCCTCTTTTTATCGGGTTTCATAAAAAATTCCCAAAAACCCGACCCGATCTAACCAATGGACACCACTAATGAAGAGTGTCCCATTTATTTGGTACATTACATCTTAAATGAAAGAGATCTTATGAAAAAAGAAAATGATCTCTTATTTTCCGTAGAATATGGTCACTGCCTTAGATCTATTCACATTGGTATTCCGTAATTCTCTCAAATTAGACTAATTCCCTTATGATATAGTATTGTTGTGGTGGAAATTTAGGGACCGTATAGTTACGTAAATACCACATACACATATTAATTCATGATTTTTTTTACAATTAGGCTCACTCATGTGTTTTGGTTTGTTTTTTGTCCCTCCAAACTTGTACACAAGATAAATTTATTTTTCTGAGGCTCAATCACATCTGAGCATTGAAGCTGAGCATGGATTTTATTCTACAACGTTTTATAAATTTCAATTCATTGTTAATGATAATAATTACAACTTTATATTAACTTATATCACTACACATTTAATGTGAAAATGATATCTTGAGACAATATAGTGTTTGGGATCCTATTGGAATCTATTTGGAGAAACTGATTCTTAGATTTGAGTCATTTATACTAGCGATCCTTGAAATTTCAACAGGGAGAAGATGCAAAATTATAATTCCATGTAGTTTTTTTAATAATTCAATTTATTTATATTTTGGATTCAATTCTTGTATATATTTCACACTGATTTGTGGGTATTCTCTTTGATTATGTGTGGTGTAGATCTTGGAGCACAGAGTTGTGGCGAAGTACCGACTTGAGAATCCTCACTAGAACTGGAGCAGACTTTATTTGTTTATTCTAGTGGCCTACTTCAAGTAGTGATGAAATAGACCTTTGATATTAAGCTATTGGGAGTAAAATTATTCTACAATGGTGGAAAATTTTTAGGTGCAAGAGAATGGTAGTCAATAGACATATTGGAGGATAGCGACATACCCTTTTTGATGTGGGGTTTGGGTGGGGCATGAACTAATCCTAGGTTTTTGTGTTCTTATTATCTTTTTTTATCAACCGAATTCAACAATGAATTTATTCATATTTTATTAAATTTCATTATTAATCTAATTAATATTTTCCTTAAGTTTTACCTTGTGTAAAAATCAACTTTGGTTTAATAATTTAAACAGGTGTATTATATATGATAGATTAATAAATTTAATGTGAAATTTTATTAGTAATAAATATTTATAAATTTTAATTAAATGTAATTTATAAATATATATTACATACTGAAAATAATATTACCAATAGAAACTTTTTCCACATTAATATGTTGTTATAAACTTTATCCAACACATATATTATGTGTTCGTATTATTATAATTGTAACAGATTTACTTTATATGTCGCAATAACATTTTGAAATAGAGTTATTACCAACAGTTTAGTGATAGGGATATATGTGTTGGTAAAAGGTTTTACAAATAAAAAAATGTACTTTTACCAACAGATATTTCCATGTTGTAAAAAGTGAAATATTTTGTAGTGGATATGTGATAAGGAATGTTCTTAATTTTTCATCCATAACAATTTTTTCCATCAAATGTAAAATTCCCTATACTATTAACAGAATTGATATTATCCATGATATGGATTCAACAAGGGAACCTAGACTCTAATACCAATTTATGTTCCAAAGGATCTAATAAAAAATGATAAGGGGGGGTTGAATTAGTTGTTCACTTTTTATAAGTTTCAAAAAAATTAGAAAATGAAACCCTGCAACCAATTAAGATTTATTTCGTTATCAACTTTTAGTAAATACTCATGCAGGAAAATTTAGGAAATTATGTAAAGAACACAATATTTAGAAGGTTCAGCCTCAGTATGAGAACCCAAATTGTAGAGACCTGAAGCGTGACGTACATGGACATTACATTAATTTTTCATAATACTTAGTACATAACAAAAACACACACACAAGGACCGTAATAGTTTAGTTTCTTTGGAAACTCGGAATATAATCTTCTAATCGTGGTGAAAGATCTTAAACATCTCCCATAAAGATCTTCCCTTTTTTACCTAAAACCATTATTTATATCCTAGGGAAAAGAAAACATAAAATGGTTGAGCTCAAATTCCCAGTAAGGTTAAACATAGAGAACATAAAACAATCCATAAATATTTGAATGCAAAAACTTGAACATAAAATCTAAACATCAAAATCATGAGAAAAGACATGAATCTTTGAAGTACGTAAGGCATATATCATAAGGGAAAATCAATCATGATAAAATAGCATGGGAATAAAACATGTAAATGTGGTAACCATTAATCACATGTTATGATATCAATTGTAGCCAAGGCATTGCTGCCAAGACCATCTTAGTGGACAAAGTCCCTTTCTGAATCGAGTTCACTCCTCGTTTTAGTCCTGTAACACTGAACTGGATTAACTAACCATTCCAGCCATGTCTATCTCATGAGATATTAATTATACCCAATTCATTGGAGGGAGATATAGGTCCCACCCATCTCATAATGAAATCATTCTTAGTTGTGCCAAAAAATAAACATACATCATTCATAATAACCCAATAAATAAAATGGGTTTTATAAACATCATCCCATCATCAAATAATCCATATAAAATAAATGGATATCATTTCATCATAAGAAAAGTGAAACAATTTTAATCATAGAGACATTATACTTGAAACATACAAATATGAAATAATGTCATCTTAGATGGAAAATGGTTTTGATAAGGCACTTGAAATGAATTCTTGAGGAAAATATCCTTTCTTCTTGAAAATCATTTTCTATTCACAAAATGCCATGCAATTTTAAAAGAAAGAGATTTTTTTGTAAATAGTCATGAAACATTTTGGAGGAAGATTCATGTAAATAAGGCTTTATAAAACCGTAAAAATCATTTCATGCTGTATAATTTAAAAAACATTCTTCTCGTAGTTTTGCCAGAAAAGTCAAAAAGTACCTCGTAAAAGAATGATTCTTTACATACCATGTAGTAAAAGTAAAAAATGGGTAAAAAGAACTTTAAACATAAAAGAAAACCTTTTTAGAAAACATGGTCTTGGATGATAAAGATAACCCTAGTAAATACTCACGAATAAACAAACTTGGATAAAAATGAGATTGATAAATTATCCCTTACCTTATGTCCGATATGCTTCGTATGTATACGAACCTCTTATATAATGATTTAAATAATGTCATTTACTTATTACAGAATCATATTCATTATTATGATATCATATATGGTTCACTTATGACTTTATATTACCCATTCTTTTGTAAATTCCACGTTAAAGAGCGTTTTGGGTAAAATCGTTTCATTTATCGTATGTGTTTCGACTCGTCGTTCTTGATATTATTACTTATATCCTGATTTACATAATTCCAGAATGTAAAACATTATTTATATATAATATATATTAATCATATACATATATATTATAGATCGATAAAAGGAATGAAATTCACCATTCATGGAGACGGTAGGCCGTACGTACGCATGAACGATGTTTTCGTTTCCTTATTGAATAGAATGGAATTGATTATATGACATAAATATATATATACATAAATCCAGTAGCATTATTATGTCATATATTTCAATATTATTCATTATATATACTTTATAATCATTCTCGAATGGTTAATCATTGAAAATGAATCTCATCGCGTTCGTGGAGGCGGTAGTCCGTACGTACGCACGAGCGATGATATAATTCCCATGATCGTGGAATTGTATTGGAGTGTATGTATACTATTTCAGAATAAATATAACCTTACAATAATCATATATAGTTACTTATTTACACCATTATACCCATCCATGTAAGGTGGTGGTGGAAAAACTGATTACACCATGGCGTGGAGACGGTATTCCGTACGTACACACGCGTGGTGATTTTGTTTTTCGTAGGATGGAAAGATGGTGAAATAGAGTTGTTTAATAATTATAATAACATATAATTATATGAGTGATACTGATGTTAATACTTCATAATGAAAAAACTAAATAATAATAAGTGGAAGAAGAAATAAAGTTGAAAAAATCGGTAATGGACATTACCTCTTCTTTGAAGCGCCTTTTGAAACCTCCTCTTAGGGCACTAAGATTGGTCTTTGAAGAAGACCAGAACCTCTAGGATGTTTATAGGGAAGTGGAGAAGAGAAATTGTCAGGGTGTGGCATAGATTTACGGCTAAAAGTGGTGTGATGAAGAGAGGGAGGAGGTGCCCTTTTATAAGGGAGGAGAGGGGCACCTTTGGAATAACTAAAAATATTATTTTATTATAAAGTCATATTCGGTTATTAATAGCTCCAAATTGAGTTATTAAGAATATGAGGTGGGGATGGGTCTAAATCCTTTCATTAAATAGAATTAAGGCAAGTTTAGGTTTCTATTTTAACCTTATCATTTATATTTAACATTAAGTTAAATAATTTTACTTTTACCGTGTCTTCTTGTTTTCTTACACTATAAGGTTAGTAAACTTACTATAACAATCCAAAAGAACCCCAATTTGTTTATTATTAATATATATGACCTTATCTAAGTCATTTGGCCGAACCATATATTTTTATTAAAAAAATAACAATTAATAATATAATATTTGTTTTAAAAACTATTTTAAGTCAATTTTGACACTATTTGGTAATTGATTTTTGTGAAAATCTTAACAGAATGATTAGTTAGAAAAAAGGTAACTAAATCAATAATAACATGTCATATTAACATATAAAATTATTTTAATTCATAAAAAGTCTCAAATTACATTTATTTGGGTATTTATAACATCAATTATGTCAATATTTCATTAATAAGATAATTACAGCATCATCATTGTGTCATAAATAAATTAAATTATTTAATGTCTAAAAATTAAAAATAAAATATCATTATGTAGGAAATATTTTTATATTTCTAATGAATATTTATAGTCGAATTTATCTTATGTATAACCCTATATTAAAAATGATTTAGTTATTAAATTTTGATTTTAACTATTTTAACCCTTCTTTAAATAAATTAATATTAAATGTCCCAATCTAATCCAAGTGGGCCTAAATGGTCATATTTTATTCCTAAGGTTGTTTTTGGTCTAATTACACTTATCCAATAGAATTAGGACATGTTTTAGGGTAATACTAATATCATTTTTACCCTTAATTACCCTATTTACTTTTAACCGTGGTAAAAAAAGTAAAAAGTTACTATTCACCAAAAATTATTTTCATCTCATTGAACCACATTTTACTTAATAACATAAACCGTGTCTCTCAGATTTTTGAAATTCCATTCACAAAAGCGGTAAAATTAAGTTTTATATAAATTTGCAAATTCTCCTAAGAGGTGGGTAAAAGACGGTCAAAAGTTCAATAAAATTTTTATATATCTAAAATTATTATAAAATGACTCCAATGAATTAAATTGAACTTATATAGGTATTATGTATCAATTTCTACCTAAAATAAATTTAAATAATATAAATAATTATTTAAATAAAAAGTCGGTTTTTAAATAGTAACCCAGTGTTTTCACTGTTCATCAAAAATTGAAAGTTTTCAGAAAAATACAAAAATTTCACCCTAGGCTAATTTCGATATTACGAATCCAAAAATGAAGTCCATTATCAAAAATAAAATTTATAAAATTTTAAAAAGTGGGTATTACTATTCATAACAGCTAGTTTTAATAATATTTTAATAGCATATCGTTGTTTATTGAAACTCTGTATTGCTTACAACACACGCTATCATGGAAGGTCGTACTTGCGTGTAATGCAAGACAAGTCAGGGATGTGTGTTGTGCAAGCTCCTTTTGGTGTATCATACAACAAAAGACATTAATGAAATTAAATAGAATATTTTTCGTAAAATCTTGGGGTGTTACATTCTACCTCCCTTAAAATGAATTTCGCCCTCGAAATTCGTCGGGGTTATAAATGGTTTACTACTCGAAAGTTTCTTTAATATAAACCCACATCGTAAAAAGTAATTCCAAAACATGGCTTTAAAAACTAAAGCATGAAACGTAACTGTTACCCAAATTAACTAATCACTGGGTTTCCACAACGGATAACATAGGTGAAAATATGGATATGGAAGAGAAATCTAACCATCATGTTATGATGGAGAGTGGTAGAGAACATGGATATGAAAAATCCAACAATTACAAAGCCATAAATTTGTGATGATCTAGGGTACCATCTGATTCATCAGATATAAGGGCACTAGGACAACATTTTTGGGTTTCAAGATCATTTCATTAAATTTGAAGAATTTGAATTAGAATAAATACTTACTTTATTTTGGTACGATCTCACTATTGTTCGTGCTTTGACCAATTTACACTTCATATGTTAAATAAATGAAGTTGAATTTGTTATTCGTGAAGTGTTAACAGATCATGTGATAGAATGATGGGTCATTCCATCTGTTTCAAACAAAAGGTTAGAAAAAGTTATCAAATATACATAAGTCCATATATGGGGAGGTTAATCATATACGATTCCAAAAATGCACTTATAATTCATATATCATACCGTGTAATAAAATAAAACTAGTTTCTACTAACCAGGGACTTCCTGTAGGCCAGTGGTAGGCGATAAAGGCCAGTCGCACTTCGGTTGTGGGTTCGACTCCCACAGCCTTTTCCAACGCAATGGATTGTCGCCCGTCCTGTAGGTTTTCCTTTTTCTAAAACTATATTACTATAACAACCAATCAATAATATCGAAAAAGTTCTATCCTTAAACAATACTAACTTATGTCCAACATAATCCATTCCAATCTTTAGGATTATCTAAAATACTTTGGTCCATGCTCATAGTATAAAGAAAATGATTAATGGAAATGTCACATAACAATCACGTGAATTCCATCATTTATCCCCCATATATCATAAGATATATCTTGTTGGTCTAATTAAAAACATGTGAATACCTTAATCATGTATTCTCTTGAAGAATGAATACCCATTGAACCTTAGTGAAAACATGAATGCAGTTAAAAGTTAACCCTTTCCACATACCAAAATCCTCAAAATTCTTTATACTCAAACCATGATATCACATAGTCCTTATATCAATCATGAGCTCATGAATACAATCAAACATCTCATTATCTTCTTATCCCTTCATTATGCACATATCATCTGCTTACCAAAATTTCTCAATCACTTTCCATGGTTACCGGTACCATAAAATTATTGAAAACCACAATAGACCAATAAATAAATATTCCAATATTCCACGATACTATATACACCATTATTTTGGAAACCCATTACATAAACACCTAATCATTCCACCACATCGTTTTCATATTCAACATCGCCAATAGTGATCGCATGTGACTTCCCTTTGTCCTTTGCCTTAAGTGGTTGCTCATGTCGATCATCATTAACCCTTGGATTAGGGCATTGATTAGCATAATTCCCCCATTTCATTACACTTGAAGCATTGAAGTGTTGTTGGTGTGTTCTATGCAGTCTTTTCTTTATTCACACAATTAGCAACCCTTTTTCCATTACTTCAACACTCAGCTTCTCAATGACCTTCTTTTCCACACTTAAAACATTTTCTAGTCCCTTTAATACAATCTCCACCATGCTTCTTTCCACACTTTGAGTATAAGGAAAGATTCATCTTCTTTTCACCATTATTCTGATATTTCTCCTTGAACACCATCTTTCATTTCTTGTCAAAACCATGAGATGGATATGTAACACAAACTTCCATTTCTACCTTAATAGCACAACGCACAATTTCTTCATAGATACTGAAGTCTCTTATAGCTAATGCCCTTCGAAGATTTGGTTTTAAGCCACTGAATAATCGATCAACTTTACTTTCAGGTTGGATGATACAGCCAGATGCATACCATGAAAGCCTTGTAAAATTCGCTTCTTATATACCAACAAATTCATCATCCTTTTGCTTTATTTCATGAAACTCCTTCTCCATCTTTGTTCGAAGAATACGAGGGATGTACTTATTGAAAAATAAGTTCTTGAACTCGTCCCATTCCATGGACTCAATTTCATCTCTTGGCCTCGTATTCTTGATAAGATTCCACCATTGATCAACTTCACCTTCCAAACGATATACTACTAAGATGACTTTATCATGCTCAGAACATTGTAGCACTAAAAATATCTTTTCAGTAGTACTGATCCATTGTTCAGCCACTAAGGGATCCGAAGACCCGCTAAATGAAGTTGGACGATGCCTCATGAAGAATTCAATAGAATTTTTCTCCTTTCTCTGCTCATTTTGATGTCCAGAATGATTCATAGCTTGTGTAAGTATAGAAATAAGATTGTGCACTCCATCTCCCATGACATTGGTTTGGTCAGGAGGACAATCATTGCATTGTCCATTACATTGATTGACATGGTTCCTTCGGGTTCCAGCCATCATCTAAAACCCAAAAAGAATAGTGTGAGACTCAAAAATAATGCTAGGGAAAACAACATAATAAAGGGGGAGTACCTTCCATATCTAACATCTTAGGTTACCATAATTCTAGTACTATAAACTATACTTATACTTAAACATAGGGACATCCCTAGACATACCTTAGAAATATCTCTAGGGATCTCACTAAAGTTCTCGCATTCTAGTTTCCAAAGGTTGACTAAATATTTCCTCTGATATCAACTTTAGAGACCCGAAGCTTGACATAAATGGACATTACATTACTTTTTAAGAATACTTATTACATAAAAAAACACACACACATGGACTGTAATAGTTTAGTGTCTTTGGAAAGTCGGAATATAATCTTCTAATCGTGGTGAAAGATCTTCAACATCCCCCATAAAGATCTTCACTTTTTTTACCTAAAACCATTCTTTATATCTTGGGGAATAAAGCATAAAAGGGGTGAGCTCAAATGCCCAGTAAGGGTAAACATAGAGAATATAAAACAATCCATAAACATTTTAATGCAAAACATTGAACATAAAATCTAAACATCAAAATCTTGAGCAAAAACATGAATCATGGAAGTACGTAAGGAATATATCATAAGGGAACATCAATCATGATAAAATAGCATCGGAATAAAACATGTAATTGTGGAAACCATTAATCACATGTTATGATTTCCATTATGGCCAAGGCATTGCTTCCAAGACCGTCTTAGTGGACAAAGTCCCTTTCTGAATCGAGTTCACTCCTCGTTTAAGTCCTGTAACACTAAATTGGATTAACATACCATTCCAGCCATGTCTATATCATGAGATATAAATCTTTACCCAATACATTTGAGGGAGATATAGTTCCCACCCATCTCATATTGAAATCATTCTTACTTGTGCCACAAAATAAACATACATCATTCATAATAACCCGATAAATAAAATGGGTTTTATAAACATCATCCCATCATAAAATAATCCATAAAAAATAAATGGATATCATTTCATCATAAGAAAATTGAAACAATGTAAATCATAGAGACATTATACTTGAAACATACAAAAATGAAATAATTTCATCATAGATGGAAAACGGTTTTGATAAGGCAATTGAAATGAATTCTTGAGGAAAATATCCTTTCTTATTGAAAATCATTTTCTTTTCAAAAAATGCCATGAAAATTTAAAAGAAAGAGATTTGGTTATAAATAGTCATGAAATATTTTGGAGGAAGATTCATGTAAATAAGGCTTTATAAAACCGAAAAAATCCTTTCATGCCGTATAAGTTAAAAAAACATTCTTCTCGTAATTTTGCCAGAAAAGTCAAAAAGTACCTCGTAAAAGAAATATTCTTTACATAAAATGTAGTAAAAGTCAAATATGGGTAAAAAGAACTTTAAACATACATGATTTTTTTTTAGAAAACATGGGCTTGGATGACAAAGATAACCCCAGTAAATATATACGAATAAACAACCTCGGATAAAAATGAGATTGATAAATTATCCCTTACCTTATATCTGATATGCTTCGTATGTATCTGAACCTCCTGTATAATGATTTAAATAATTTCATTGACTTATTACAGAATCATATTCATTGTTATAATATCATATATGGTTCATTTATGACTTTATATTACACGTTCTTTTGTAAATTCCATGTTAAAGAGCGTTTTGGGTAAAATCGTTTCATTTATCGTATGTGTTTCGACTCGTCGTTCTTGATATTATTACTTATATCCTGATTTACATAATTCCAGAATGTAAAACATGATTTATATATAATATATATTCATCATATAAATATATATTATAGATCTATAAAAGAAATTAAATACACCGTTCATGGAGACGGTAGGCCGTATGTACGCATGAACGCTATTTTCGTTTCCTTATTGAATTGAATAGAATTGAGTATATGAAATACATATATATATATACATAAATCCAGTATCATTATTATGTCATATATTTCATTATTATTCATTATATATACTTTATAATAATTCGTGAATGGTTAATCATGGAAAATGAATCTCATCGCGTTCGAGGAGACGGTAGTTCGTACGTACGCACGAGCGATGATATCATTCCCATGATCGTGGAAATGTATTGGAGTGTATGTATCCTATTTAAGAATAAATAACACTTTACAATAATCATATATAGTTATTTATTTACACCATTATACTCATCCATGTAAGGTGGTGGTGGAAAAACTGATTACACCACGGCGTGGAGATGGTATTCTGTACGTACGCACACGTGGTGATTTCATTTTCCTTAGGATTGATAGACGGTGAAATAAGGTTGTTTAATAATTATAATAACATATCATTATATGATTGATACTTATTTTATTACTTCACAACAAAACAACTAAAGAAGAAGAAGTGGAAGAAGAAATAAAGTTGAAAGAATCGGTAACGGACATTACCCCTTCTTTGAAGCGCCTTTTTGAAACCTCCTTTTAGGGCACTAAGATTGGTCTTTGAAGAATACCAGAACCTCTAGAATGTTTCTAGGGAAGTGTAGAAGAGAAATTGGCAGGGTTTGGCCGAGATTTAAGGCTCAAATAGGTGTGACGAAGAGAGGGAGGAGGTGCCCTTTTATAATGGAGTAGAGGGGCACCTTTGGAATAACAAAAAATATTATTTTATTATAAAGTCATATTCGGTTTTTAATAGCTCCAAATTGAGTTATTTAGAATCTAAGGTGGGAATGGGTCGAAATACTCTCATCAAATAAAATTTATAAAAGTTTAGGTTTCTATTTTAACCTTATCATTTAGATTTTACTTTAAGTTAAATAATTTTACTTTTACCGTGTCTTCTTGTTTTCTTACACTATAATGTTAATAAACTTACTATAACAAGACAAAAGAACCCAAATATGTTTATTATTAATATATATAACCTTATATAAGTCATTTGGCCGAACCTTAGATTTTTAGGAATAAAATAACAATTAATAATATAATATTTGTTTTAAAAACTATTTTATTTCAATTTTGACACTATTTGGTAATTGATTTTTGTGAAAATCCTAACAGAATTATTAGTTCACAAAAAGTTAACTAAATCAATACTAACATGTCATATTAACATATAAAATTATTTTAATTCATAAAAAGTCTCAAATTACATTTATTTGGGTATTTATAACATCAATTATGTCAATATTTCATTAATAATATAATTACTGCATCATCATTGTGTCATAAATAAATTCAATTATTTAATGTCTAAAAATACCAAATAAAATATCATTATGTAGGAAATTTTTTAGCTTTCTAATTTATATTTAGAGTCGAATTTATCTTATTTATAACTCTATCTTAAAAATTATTTAGTTATTAAATTTTGATTTTAACTATTTTAACACTTCTTTAAATAAATTAATATTAAATGTCCTAATCTAATCCAAGTGGGCCAAAATGGTCATCTTTTATTCATAAGGTTGTTTTTGGTATAATTAAACTTATCCAATAGAATTATGACATGTGTTAGGGTAATAATAATATCATTTTTACCCTTTATTACCCTATTTACTTTTAACCGTGGTAAAAAAAAGTAAAAAGTTACTATTCACCAAAAATTATTTTCATCTCATTGAACCACATTTTACATACTAAAATCAACCATTTCTCTCGGATTTTTGAAATTCCATTCATAAAAGTGGTAAAATTATGTTCTATGTAAATTGGCAAATTCTCCTAGAAGGTGGGTAAAAGACGGTCAAAAGTTCAATAAAATTTTTATATATCTAAAATTATTATAAAATGACTCCAATTAATTACATTGAAATTATATAGGTATTATGTATCAATTTTGACCTAAAATAAATTTAAATAAAATAAATAATTATTTAAATAGAAAGTTGGTTTTTAAATAGTAACCTAGTGTTTTTACTGTTCATCAAAAATTGAAAGTTTTTAGAAAAATACCAAAATTTCACCCTAGGCTAATTTTGATATTCCGAATCCAAAAATGAAGTCCATTTTCAAAAATAAAATTTATAAAATTTCAAAAAGTGGTTATTAATATTCATAATGGCTAGTTTTAATAATATTTTAATAGCATATCATTGTTTAGTGAAACTTGGTATTGTGTACAACACACGCTATCGTGGAAGGTCGCGCATGCTCGAATGCAAGACAAGTCAGGGATGCATGTTGTGCAAGCTCCTTTTGGTGTATTGTACAACACAAGACATTAATGAAATTAAAAAGAGTATTTTTCGTAAAATCTTGGGGTGTTACACAAATACTTTCTATAGCCACTCTTGTGGGTCTATGGAAATCCAATGTTATGATTAAGTGAATAAAATGTGTGACAACTCCCGTTATAGAACTTCTATCTCTCGATATGAATGATTATAGTGAGACTAGTTAGTTTAAAATGTTTTATTAGGAGCCAAAAAATACATACTTCGTAGAAACTGCTCTATAATTTCTCAGTGTGAATCCTCAGTTCGATTTTTCTTGATTTGATTTTCTCTATCTAATGAGTCCGGATCACATTATCTTAATATGATGAGTCTAGATCTAATTCTATAAATGTGATAAAAATTTATCTCATTTTCTCAATATGATGAGTCTCGATCAAATTCTATCAGTATGATGATTCTGGATCTGATTCTCTCAATACGATTAGATTGGATCTGATTCTCTCAATATGATGGACTTAATACGATGAACCCATTGTCATTCTAAAAAACTCAAACTCTGATCAAATTCTCAAACCATTAAACAAATATTCATCTATCTTATCCTCATCATGAGATCTCTTGGTTGAAATGACTTTCAATTCATTTCTTTAGCACTCTGATTTTATCCACTTGTATGAAAAAATTCCAATGAATGAATGATATAAGCAAGTATATATAGGGGACCTAGAAAACCAATGTGGGAAACTTGAAAACATTCCTATATTCCTAAAATATCAAAATCTCATAAGATTAATAAAATTTCAACATCAAATTTGACTTCTGCAATCCTCTATATATTTCATTGAGATTTATGGAAAATTGACTTTCAAGTTTGACCTATTCAACTCTTTATAAATCTTCTAGAATTTTCTTTTTGAGACTTCATCATAATCAGCTCATTAATAATCTATTTCCATATCATCCCATTACGAATATGTTTCCTTCTTAGACCATTATGAATATATTTCCTTCTAATATCATTACAAATATATTTACTTCTTATCCCATTATGATTTCTATATCTTTCTTTGCTCATTATTATTTTTGTTTCCTTCTCATCTCATTATGATTTCTGTTTCTTTCTCAGCTCATTATGATTTTTCCCTTTTAGATCATTATGATTTTTTTATTTATCATTTCATTATGATTTTTGTTTTCTTCTAAGCTCATTATGATTTCTATTTCCTTCTCATCTCAGTATGATGGAATTATCATTACGATGGAATTATCATTACAATGGAATGTACATAATTTAACATTCAAATTATTCAAACCTCTCCACCATTTCATAAAAAGATTATATCATGAGAGTTTTCCTGATTTTTGAGATCTTTATGTCCCCTGAAGCATCATCTGACTTAGTTTAGGAAGTATAAAAACCTTTTAACTCCTAACTTTACAATCTTCTTTCCAAACTCTTCAGAAACAATATGAATTCTTTACTCAGCGACTTCATTATTTCTAACCCATAAACTTCATTCTTTCTATAATTATAGCAAAAAATAACTTCCAGTACATAATAACTTTTGCCTCTGATTCTTTTGGATATGAGGATCTGAATCCAATGTAGATGGATCTGATACTCTGTGTCTAGAAAAAAATAATTATTTAAAATAAAACTTTTCTCCCCCTTTATCTTTGGATTCAAACTTTTAGTAACTCTCAACTTTCTTACAAATATCATTACAATGGATTGGGTCCAATTCAAGAATAAAAAAAAGTCTTATATAAAAAGATTGGTTTTCAAAAAATAAAAAAACATTTTGAAAAAACCTTTATCACAAGGTTCTTCAGAATCAACCCATTAAGAGGAAGTAAATTTTTTTTTAAGATTTGGTAAGGGGATTAGCTCTTCTTCGATGATCTGCCTCTACATATCCTCTTAGGAACACTGGATTTGGTCTTTTGAAAAGACCAATACATCTAGATTATTAATAGGTAATTTGATATAATAAATGGGTAGGGGATGGTTAATCTTGAAGGCTCAAAGTTGTGTGAGGATGTTAGGTAGGAGGTTCCCATTTATAATTGAAGTCAGGGGAACTTTTTCAAATCCTCACAATTTTAATATATAATAAGGTAATTATAGAGCCAAAAATTTATAAATGAGATATATATGAATTTTGTGTGACATTGTTGACCAAGTACTATACCCTTTTTGATGATTTATCATTTTTTGTGATTTTTAAATAATTTAATAGTATATTAATTCAATAAAAAATCGTTATTTTCAAATTTTATAGTATTCATTTAATTTGGAATTAAATACATCAAGACAAAGTGGGAATTTTAATATAATGGTTTCAAAAATATCTAATACATCTTATAGATCTACAAAATTCATTATAAACATTAATACAACAAAAATATATCAAAAATTATATTATTAAAATAAATTATTTTTTTTTGTTAACTAAATAAATATTGTTTTAACATTGAAGATGCATATAAGATAATTATATTAGTTATAAAAATAAAAATAATACACTATAAGGAAATTAATTTAATTTTGATCAAAATAGACATTTATATTTATTCATAGCATTATATTTTCCTAATGTCGACAGATAGAAGATAATAAATACCAGAGACTGATATTTTGTAACTATCCTTGCCTTTAAAAAATATAAAAGTTATTTTCATGGAATAGAGTACATTAAAAAAATATAGTTAGATATTAATGTGATAAGGGATGAATCCTATTCATTCATTAATTTTTGGAAATTTTTTTGTTTTATTTTAAAACTTATCATTTTGATATATCCTTAATTAAAATATTGTAATTTTAATTGTGGTAACAACATTTTAAATATTAATAGGTAATAAATTATTACTTATATGAGGTAAATTGTCCATAAATGTAAAATTTATGACATTTTAGACATTATAATAACAAAATTCAATTTTTGAAATATTTTTTATCATTTTTAATTAATTTATTAAAATATTATTTTTATAAAATAGCATTAGTGTCAATTTTGACACAATTGAAAACTTTTTCTTTAAACAAAATCCAAATAATGAAATAATTTCGAACCAAACCATTTATGACACTCCAAAAATTTCATAGTAACATAAAAAATTCTTGTATTACCTACATTAGTTAAAATTATATTCATTTTAAAAAAAAATTATATCAGTTATTTGATCCTTTTATTAATTAAACAATTATTGCATCATCATTGTGTCACTAATTAAGTTAATTATTTTATCACTATAAATTATAAATAAAATATGTTGATGTATATAAAAATTTTAGATTTCAATTGACTATTTATAGTCGAATTTATCTTTTGTATAAACCTATAATAAAAAAAGATAAATTTATTAAAAATATGAGCATTAACTTTTTAACTAATCCTTAAATAAAATATAATAAATGTCATATTCTTACCCAAGTGGCATAAAAGGTTTATAATTTTGGAATAAGGTTGATTTTAGTTTTAACCCACTTATCCAATGAAATTAAGGCAAGTTTTAGGGTAATTGTATAATACTATAATATTATTTTTACCTTTAATTATCCAATTTACCCCTAACTATGGTAAATAAAAAAATTACTAATGTTAATATGCATAATATCCAAAATATTATCTTGATCCTATTAGAATATAAATATAATACTTATTACAACCATTTATGTCTGTTTTTTCTAAATTCAATCCATATAATCATCAAAATTAAGTTTAACACTAATCCTGCTGATGTGGAAAAAATGCAGATAAGAGAACCTTCAAAAGTTCATGAAGTTTTTATAAGTAATTTCAACATAAAAATAATTTAAATGACCTAAATTAGATTAATATATATATATAATTGGAATATTTTGACTTAAAATTAAATTTACATTATAATAATTATTTAAACGAAAAAGGTATTTTTTAACTACAATGCAATATTTTTTACTATTCCTCAAAAAATGAAACATCTCAAAAAAATTCTAAAAAACCACCCTAAGTTAATTTTCACATTAAAAATTAAAAAATTATATTTATTTTAACAAATTAAATGTCTAGGAGTGTCTAAAAATAATTTTATTATTCTTCTCATAAGGACACAAAATGCAGTTCGTTGAAGAAAATAGTATTCTAAACATATAAAGACTTTACCAAAAATTATACACGTCATAATAAATACGTTTTATTTATGTGAAAAAAAAATAAAAAATAGTTATTACAATTCATATTACTATGTTTAATGGATATTTTATTGGTATCTTGTTTAAATAATTATAATAATGATGTGTTGTTTCACAAAAACTTAGTGTTGCGTGTAACGCAAGGCAAGTCAGTGTTGTGTGTAGTGAAAGCTTACCTTGGTTTTGAATATAGTTTAATCTAATATTAGTGTTTTTATATAATAAAAAACTCTATATTCAGTTTTTTGTAAAATCAATAATATCAAAAAGTTTAAATTAATTGAAAAAAATCTTAATTGTTCACAAAATCTTGGGGGGTTACATTCTACCCTCCCTAAAATGAATTTCTACTTCAAAATTCGTCAGGGTTCTCAGAGGTTTAATACTTGAAAGATAATTTCATAAAAATACGCATCATAAAAATGAATACTAAATCATCCTTTTAAAAAGGGAAAGTTGACAACATAATGGTTAGCTAGAGTAACTCATAACTGAGTTTCCACATTGGAGAACATAGGTGGGAAGTGAAAACATGGACATGGAAGGGAAATATAAATATCATGTTCTAATGGATAATGATAAGTAACATGATCAGAAGAAAGTTAACAATACAAGGACATAAATCTAGGATTATCTAAGGTTCCATTTGACTCATTAGAAAGGAAGGTACTAGGATATTATTTTTGGTTTGAAGATCCTTTTTCATAAAGTTGAATAATTTTCTTGAGAAGATATATTTACTTGATTTAATCATTATCTCACACTTTTGTTCCATAATTAATTTCCACTAAATCTATTATTCTAATTAATAATGGTGGTATTTTCATTCCTGAACTACTAACATACCATAAGATCTAAAAATAGAATGATATGTCATCACAAAAAAAAGGTTATCATATGTGATCAAATTTGCAGAAATCCACCTATGGTGAGATTATAATTTAATATCACAAATTTAATTCAAAGTTCAAATTAACCATTACATAAATGTATAAACTTATAATCCTTTTAAAATATGAAAGTTTTAAACATTATAAATAAGGTCACTAAATTTCTCAAAAACAGCTTAGCATTGATCCCATATATATCTTAAAGTATATCTTTTTAGTCACATACCAAACATGTGAATAAATTTATAATTTATTATTTTTCAATATGGGAATAAACTGAATTATCAAACATCCTTATTGAGAACATTCATGTTTCCTTATTATAATGTTTATTGGATATATTCCATAATACCAAAAAGATGTAAACGTCATCAACGATAACACAAACCAATTTTTCAACAAAACCTTAATCAAACCCATGGTAATCAGTACCGTCCAACATATATTTATACAAAGATAATTATCTCCACATCAGGAATAAATTAAAGGTCAACATCCCTTAATGAAAATTTCACCTTTCATGAAATCACTTTTCTAGTCTGTCGTAATGATTCAATATATTCTTGTAAATCCTTAACAAAACATAAACTGGGAATCCTTATATAGTTCACCATTCATAATTTTGGAATCCAAATACATAAACAATTTGGATATTATACTTCATCTATAGGAAATTAACAAGACTACCTCATCCAATTACTTAATACCTCTTTCATTTCACATTTCATCTATATTCTCATCATCATCTACAATATAACCATTACTTTCACCACCATTAAGATTCCTTTTAGGATCTTTACTCTTAATAAATTGGTTTTCATAATGCCCATTTATTCCACACATAAATCATTCACTGTTGGTAATACCATATGGAGGAAAATATTTCCATCCATTGAGTCAACTGAACTTTTCATTTTCCATTTGTAGTTACATTCTTTGTTTCTTTTTCCACAGTCAAAACATCATCTTGTTCCCTTGATACTTTTCCTGGGTGTTTCTTTCCACATTCTCAACATTTAGGAAACCAAATTTTCTTTTCCTCTATGGAATCCATTACCTGAACCCTCATAAAACACCTTCCTTATTTTCTTTTGTGCATCCTAGAGTTGGTTAAGGTACACATTGTTAATCATGTACCATGAAAACTGAGTAGGAATTATCACAACATTCTTCACTCTAATAATTATCCCATTTGACTAATCATCATAAAATTTTCCATCACATTTAACATTAATCTAGTTCCCTCTGGATACCACCATTTATTAAAACAAATAAAAAAGTAATAATTAATTATAATAGTGAGGAATCACATAATAATGAAAAAATACTTATAGGATGTCTAAATTATGACACCATATTTAATCAATGACACCTTAGTTTTTTCCTAGATTTTTCATATCAAAATTATAATTAAATACACTAAGATGGTTCAAGAATAGTTTTTTAATTTCCAAATAAAACCCCCTGGTAGTGTCAAACCAAGTGTGTAGCAAGACCCATTTTCATGTACCAGGTTACGATTGAGTCAGGCCTAACGCACCTTTTCGGAGTTGTTACACCTAGGTACATCTATTCCAGAGCCACATACACTTGTATTATTCAAACATGACTATATTTATAGGAAACCACTCACTCTATACTTTACCAAAATTCCATGACATCTTTCTATACTATTCCTCATCCTTAGACTAATCTTTAGAGACATCCCAACACGTATCCTTAGAAACATCCCTAGGGATCTCACTAGATTTTTCTCATCTGAGTTTCAAAAGGATGAATAAACCTTTACTATGTACTGACTATAAAAACCCATGATTTATGTACATTAAAATTACATCACCTTTTTTTAATACTTAATACATTACACAAAAATTCTCCCAAAGACAGTATTAGTTTAGTGCCTTTGGAAACATGGAACTAAAAATTATAGTCTGGTGAAATATTTTCAATGTTTCCATCAAAGATATTCCCTTTTAGAACCCCTAACTAAAACCTTTATTTATAACATGATAAAAATAAAACATAAGAAAAATGGTTTTCTCATATTCTCAATAATGGTAAACAAGGGAGAAATATAAACATAATCCTGAGCATAGGGGTATGAGAACATGGTAATGAAAATAGATGATCATACCCTGCATGTCAATGATCATAAATATGAACAACGGAATAAATATTGTTAGTTAAGAAGTCATTAATCATAAGGAAATAAATAACACAATCCATGAAATAATTACATAATAATAAGACATGGAATTTGTGGGAGATACACATCAACAAATAAAATTATTTCCATAGTTGTTAAGGAATCATGGCCAGTGCCATATAAGTAGTACTGGATCACTCCCTATACCATATTAGTAGTCATGGTGCACTTCCATAACCATCTCGGTAGTCATTATTCACTCCCATTATCATCTTGGTAGTCATGGTTCACTCCCTTAACCATATTATTAATCAAGGTTCACTCCCAAGACAATCTTTGCGGACAATGTCTTTTATGTTTGTCTCGTGATATATAAATACATACCAAATTCATTGGAGGGAGATATAGGTCCCCACCATATAATAATGAAGTCATATATATTTTTTCCACAATAACATAAATAATTTATCATATCATAACGCATGGAATAAAATGGGTTTCATAAACATCATGCAATCATAACATATCCCATGGAAAAAGAAATGGGATTTATAAATATCATTCCATTATAAACATAAAACATTCATAAAAAGAATAAGAATAGAATCATTGAATAATTTCCCCATTAAAACATCAGTAATATCACGAAATTTTATCTCATATGGAAAATACTTTAGAGAGAACTCTTGAAAACATTTACTGATGAAAAAATCATTTCTTCTTTCAAAACATTTTCTTTACTTGAAATGTCGAAAAATTTTAAAATAAAAAATTATATTTTAAAATAAAATTATAAAATTATAGGTTAATATTAAAATAAATAATTCATCATGAAATAATAAAAATTCATTCATTCCATATAAGTTATAAAACATCTTTCTCATACTTTTTCCATAAAATTCAAAATCTACCTCATTTGGAAAATTTCAAAATGATTCCTTTCAAACCATTTTATAACAAATATGAACATGGGTATAAAGACCTTAAATTTTTTTATTAATATATTAAAATTATTTTGGATGACATTTTTTAAGAAACATGGACATGGATGATAAATATTCCCCTATATATATACGTATAAACAATCCTGAATAATAATGAAATTGTGAAATATCCCTTACAAATTTATAATAAGCAGAATCGTATGCCCCATGAAATAAAATAAAATTATATGGAAATAAAAATAAAATAATGTTATGTTTAACACTCATATAATTCATTTATAGTCAGTATATACACCATGTAGATGAAATAAGTAGTGCATGAGGCATGTGTCTCACATAAGTAATGGTGAGACTAAAATCCCTTACCTTAGGTCTGATTCCCTCGATACATGCTTGAAACTGATGTATAGTGAATTTAAACATATTATTAACTTATTAAAGAATAATTATAACATTTATGATATCATATATGATTCATTTTCGAATTTATATTATCCATTTTTTAAAAATTCCGCCTTAAAAAAACATTTCTGGTAATAACTGTTTTGTTTATCATACATGTTTTGACTTGTTATTTTTTATCCTATTACATAGATATTGATTTAATTAATTGAAAAATTTAAAAAAAATTATTATATCATATATATTTCTTATATAAATATATATAAGATATATATATGAAATGGAATACACTGTCCATGGAGACGGTAAGTTGCAAATACACATGAACGCTATTTCTATTTTCTTATAATAATTAATGTAAGAAGGTTAATGAAATATATGTAAATATATATTATTATTAAAATTATTAGGTAATATATTTAATTTTTATTCATTATATACATTTTTATAATCATTCTTGAAGTGGTTAACATGGAAGATGGATATCATCGTGTTGTGGGGATGGTAGGCCATACGTACGCACAAAAGATGATATCATTCCCTTAATTGTGAAAAATTAAGGAAGTGGATGTTATATATTTATTAAAAAATCAATTTAATCATATAATAATAATATATAATTATTATTTCCATCATTATACTCATCCAATAAATGGGGTTATGAAAAACATGTTACACCACGATGTGGAGACGGTAAGCCATACATATGCACACGTGGTACATTCATTTTTCATAGGATGAATAAAATGTGAAATATGGTTGTTAAATAATCATAATATATTTTATACTATATTTGTTACATAATAATGTAGTCAACATAAAAAGAGTATGTTTACGAAGAAACAAATTTGAAAGAGTCGGTAAGGAGATTACCTCTTCTTCAACGATCTCCCTCTAGATCTCCTCTTAGAGACACTAGAGTTTGTATTTTGTGAAGAAAAGAACCTATAGAATATTACAAGGGAATTGTATATGGTAAATTTTCTTGTTATGGTTGATATTTAATTCTCAAAGTGGTGTGAGTAAGTGATGGAGGAGGTTCACTTTAATAATTAAGGTGAGGGGCACATTTTGAAATCCAAAAAATATTATAATATAATAAGGCTATTATAGATCCAATAACTTACATATGAGATAGAAAAGAATAGGGTGTGAAATTTTAGACCATATACTATACCCTTTTTGATTATTTATCATTTTTTGTTATTTTTAAAAAATTTAATAGTATATTAACTCAATGAAATATCATTATTTTAAAATTTGATACTATTAATTTAATTTAGCTTTATATACATCATGAAAATGTGGTAATTCTAATATAATGGTTTAACAATTCTCTAATATTTCACTTAGATCAAAAAAATCACTATAAACTTTAATATATCCAAAATATATCAAAATTAATATTATTAAAATCAATTATATTATTTTTATGTTAATAAAATGAATCTTGTTTTAACATTGAAGAGGAATATTAGGTTATTAAATAAGTTATAAAGATTAAAAATAAAACACTATAATTAAATTACTTTCATTATGATAAAAATATACATTTATATTCATTCATAGATTGATTTAGTCTCTATTTAGACACATAAAAGATATTAAATACAAGAAAGTGATATTTTGTAACAGTCCTTGACTTTAAATTCAATAGAAGTTATTTCAAGGAATAGTGTCCATTAAAATACTCTAATTAAATATTAAGATGATAAGGGTCGAATAATATTCATAAAATAATTTTTTTACAAGTTTTGGTTTTTTTAAACCCTATCATTTTGAATTACCCTTAATTAATTTATTGTAATTTTAATTATGGTAACAACATTTTAAATATTAAGAGGTTATAAATTATTAATTATATGGTGTAAATTGTTTATAAATATAAAATTTATGAAATTTTAGACCTTATAATAATCTATTTTTATTTTTTAAATATAATTTTTATTTTTAAATAATTTAATAGTATATTATTTTTTATGAAATATCATTGGTGTCAGTTTTAAAACTATTTACAACATTATCTTCAAAAAAACTCCAAATATCAAGATAAATTCAAAAACCCATTTAATACTCTCATAAAATTTCATAGTAACCTATAAAAAATTTTATTACCTCAATTAATTAAAATTAAATTTATTTTAATTTTTTTAATATCATTTATTCGATCCTTTTATTGAATAAACAATTATTGTATCATTATTATGTCTCTATTTAAGTAAATTATAATATCACTAAAAATTATAAATAAAATATAATGATGTAGATAAATTTTTAGACATCAAATAACTATTTATAGTCAAATTTTTCTTTTGTATAACCCAATATTAAAAATTTTATAGTAATTAAAAATATGAGTATATAATTTTTAACTTATCTTTAAATAAAATATAATAAATGTCATATTCTTACCCTAGTTCTATAAAAATATTATAATTTTGTCCTAAGGTTGATTTTTGTCAAAACCCACTTATAAAATTAAATAAAGACAACTTTTAGGGAAATTTTATAATATGGTAATATTATTTTTTATATATAATTATCCAATTTACCATTAACTATGGTAAATAAAAATTTATTAATGCTACTATTAATAATATCCAAAATATAAATTTGGACTAATTAGACTATAATGGTAATATTTATTACAAACATATATGACTATTTTTCAAAATTTAATTCATAGGAGTGACAAAAATATGTTTAACGCTAATCCCACAAATGTGGTGAGAAGGATGGTAAAAATAATGTTTAAAATTTTAAAATGTTTTTATATCTAATTTCAATATAAAAATGAACCAATTACTTGAATTGGATTAATATATGTATAATTGATCTATTTTTACTTAAAATCAATTTAAAGTATAATAATTATTTAAAACAAAAGGCGGTTTTTTCTACAATGCAATATTTTTTACTATTCATCAAAGAAAATGATACTTCTCAAAAAATAATTAATATTCACCCTAAGTTAGTTTTGACATTAAAAATTCACAAATTATTTTTATTTTATCAAATTCAATTTCTAATAGTGTATAAATTTAATTTTATTATTGTTTTTAGAATGACATAAAAAGAAGTTCCTTTAAAAAAATAGTATTTTTAAAAATTTAAAGACTTTACAAAAAATTATACACTTCATTATAAATATGTTTTAATATTGTGAAAAAATTTAAAAATTATTAATTAGTATTCATATTACTTTTTTAATGGATATTTTATTCATATATCATCTAAATAATTATTGTAATAAGTGTTTTTTCACTGAAAATCAGTGTTTTGTGTAACACGAGACAATTCAGTGTTACATGTAGTACATGATTAACATGGTGTAGTATATATCATAATCCAACCATAGTTATTTTATAAAATTAAAAAAATCTATATTCAGTGTCTCTTAAAGTGAAAAATATCAAAAATATTAAATTAATTTGAAAAATATGATAATAATTCACAAAATATCGGGGTATTACATCAGAGCCAATCTAATTTTCTCTGAATAATTAATATTTAATATTTAATAAATTAACTATTAATTTGTTCGCACAGGTTCATTTGGTCATCTCTTTTTAGTGGAGCATCGGATTGAGATTCCATATTTTTCATTAAGTTCAGAATAGAGAGTTTTTCCAAGGTGTGGCATAAACATAGGCTAGTCTCCATAGCCGGTCGGGCCCCCCTCTTCTTATTTTTCTTTTGTTTTCCTATTCATTTTTCTTTTCATTTATTTTTTTCCTTTTATTTTCTTCCTTCTCCACTATATTCTCATGCACACCCCCAATGGACCTCTTTTTCTACACAACTAATAGAGAAAATGGAGAGGGTGGGAGATAAAGAGAGAGGAGAAGAAGAGTATTGCCACATAGCTCAGGACGCACCAGATCATCATGTGGCAACTGTATGCTATGAAAATGGGTGAAGCTTTGGCAGATTCCACCCAAAGGTAGGATAATTTTATGTTTTTTCAACAGAAATCCATTTAATTTCCATTTTCTAATTTAAATACATATTTAGGAATTATGTGGACCCCTAATTGTCCATTCTATTGTTTATAGGGAGAAAACATGGGTTTTTGAGAGTTTTAGGGTTTTCTATTTAGGAAAATCTGTGTACACAACATGTGGTTTAGGGAACACATATCCTGTGTTATTCCTATTGATGGAAGATAACTTTAATGAAGTACACACCTTGTATGGGCATTACATGACATATACTGGGGCTCATCCATGTAGCCAAATACTTGGTAAGGCTGCCTGTGTAAGGGGCCAATGCCATATGAAGTACACAGCCATATCCGGAGTGGGGCACATGTCACGTACAGTTACACATCTAGTTCATTTTTATGGTGAGGCCAAGTGAGGGAGATAGTAAGGTCCCCATGTAGGTTACATTCCATTCACCCATCTTACATGCATTGTACTATGGTGTTTGCACACCATGATCGGCTAGAGTACATGAATAGGTGGCGCCTTGAGGGTACACACCACATACAATGGTACACATTCTGTGTACCCCACTTTTGTACCCTTTGATGGTCTTTTCCTGCTTTAACACCCAAAAGTAGTATTTTGAAACAATAATAGTATATTTTTGGTATATTTTCATGCATATCATGATGTTAAAACCCTTGAGGTGTTTTAAGGACTCCAAGGTGTTATTTCAAGTATATTCTAGAAAGAAGAGGTTCTTCCTCCAGTAATTGAATTTAGTTGTCTCTTGGGAGTGAGAACCATTGATCTGATATGGGACATGAGTAATCTCTTATGATTTATTCTTATATAACATTCCATTGAGGACATCTCCATTGTGAGATATTCCCTTATGACCCTAGAGTCTGTGAGACTTATTGTTTTAGAGGATCCCATATAGGATTTCTACATCTTCTTACTGTTACCAATGATCCCATGTGGATGCCTTTGCTTAAAATTTGACCTTGTAAATATCTTATAGGAGCCCTACACCTTTGTATCATTCTGAGGATCCGTTTTAGGAATCCTCTACTTCAGATTCTGCTCTTGAGGGTCCCTTGTAGGACACCTATTCTTATATACTTTCCCCATGGAGTATCCCATGTAGTATTATTCCTTTTTCCTTTTCAACAAGGGATCCCATGTTGAATTTCTTCTCTTATTCTTAGAAATTGGGGATCCCAAGTAGGATGCCTCATAGTATTTGAGTTAAGGGACCAAGTAGGTTCCCAATTGTTTAAAATACCTCGAGTTAGTACGTCAGTTTTGGGTGGATATGGCAGTGGGTGTCACCTTATAACCAATACTGAATGTGTTATCCCATGGGGATGTGGCGGCAGTGTTGGGATTTTGTGACCATACACCCTCACTCATTGTTTATACATTCACATGTTTATTACTAATGTAGGGATATTTAATAGATGTGTTTCCTAGTGGGTGGCTAATGAGACCAACATGATTCATCGTTATTCTTTTTGGGATTCCTAGAGGTTCTTCCTATGATCAATCTTATTCATTTATTCGGATGCCCAGATATGATTTCATGGGATCCATCTTCTAAGACATGTTATTTTCATATTTATCTATATACACATAGTTACTACCTGGGATTCGGCTATTGATCATGTATATTTTATTATAATACTATTTTTATTTCTAAAGGTGCTTTCTAGAATCCATCTATTGATCCTATTGCTATGATACAAGCATAGAGTCCCTAGTAATGAAACCCATGGATGATTACGCTCTCTTGAGGGATGATGATGATTCATCTCTCCACAGTTTGATTTGTGATGATGATGATTCTTATCTTGTTAGTTTGTTATGTGATGAGAATGTATTCTCTATCTTCAGTTTGATAAGTAATGAGCATGATTCTAATATCATTAATTGTGGTCTATAGAGGATGATTACACTCTCCTCAACCCATGGATTATGATAAGGATGATTATGCTCTCCCTGATTGGTTAATTAACTGTTGTGTGGGTTATGGAATTTCAAATCATTGGGTACCTGTGGATGATTACACTCTACTGGATGATGATGATTATTCCTCTCCCCCTTATTAGAAACTGAAAGGGGTTGTCATGGTCTCTCACTTATGAGTTATCATTATATATCTCCTAGGGTTCAAACCCTTAGGGTTCATCTAAATTCCAAATATCATTAATGCATACATACTGGGACTTGGGTCTTATAAATTGTATTAGATTTATATGGAATGAGCATCATGGTTTCTAGATCAGTGACAGTTTGTCGGATGTATAGATTTACTTCTCTAAATATATTGTTACAATGATCCGAGTTGAGTATGAGTAAAACCTAGGATAGGAAGTGTGTCCCCCTATAGTGACATATCTCTATTAGATACATTTGGCTGAAGTAGATATATTTAGATTCGTTGTACAGACCAATAGATTTACTTGATGACACACGACTTGAGTTGTATGACTTCCAGCTCAGTACCCTTACAGAGGATGTCTAGTTGATCAGGACTATAGACCCAAGGATCGACTGATGAAGGATTTATGTTATTTCATTCACCTTAATCATGTATACACATATTTATGTATATATATATATAGGTACAGGACTATACATATATAAATATGGATATCGATGACATCACTTCGGCCATTTGATCAGGATTACGGACCCGGGGTTCGACTATAGTCTCACGTTATTTAGTTTACTTATCTTTTTAGTTTGGTCTTATATAATCTAAGAATATTGTATGAGAATGAACTATTGGAAACATATTTTATAGGTTCATAATTAGGGTTTCCTACTAATATTACTTCTCACCCATGTACATTAACATCAGTGTACATGTAGAACTTATGTCTGCTTTTTAGGTTGAGCATGGTTGTATAGTGGATATGGTTGATGCCTAGTGTATCCTAATCAAGTGGGAATGCTCATGTGGATTATTCTTCATGGGTTGGTGCACTTAAATAGTGTTAGGGGACCAGTTATGTGGTATGGATTAGAGTTAGTAGTAGATCCCTATTGTTTTAGTTTAGTTTCTTTTTTATTCCTTTATTTGAATGGTTGGCCATGTTGGTAACTAGTGTTTTATGTATGACATAGCTATTCGGGATTTTATTTAATTATAATTTATTATTAAATAATGTTCAATTTATCTTTATTTAATTGTTCTTCACTCTGTTTATATAATATTATTTATGATACATAGAAATTTCTAAATTTTTTTTACTCTGATATGAGGGCATAGTCTCCCCACTGTCACACCCTAGACCCTCACTACTAGTTGGAAACCTCTAGTGTACGGGGAGGCACACTTGAGGTCTTATAACAAACCAACTCAGAGAACTGGTTTAGTGGAATTTGATTCTAGATGTTACATAATCAATCCAGCAAAGTGTATTTATCCATTTAGAAATAACTTATTCTATGTAAAATGGTTAGATCATTCCCTCAAATTTCTAAGAAAATATCATTTCATATAACAGATAATTGGAATGTTGTGAACAATACCATAACACCACCACTATATCCAAACAAATGAGTAAGTAAAGGCACCTTAAGGGCATCCCAATATGTCATTAAAGGTAGGAACACCATTCCATCTAGATAATTCAAAAACAGTTGACACACCATGGCCATCATAATATGTTAGTAGGTGTAGGAACCCCAAGACCATGCCAATATCTCCATATATACATATATTATTTGATTGGGGGTACAATACCAATATCTCTATATAAATAAAAAATTTGATATTTTTGTTTCTCATATTCATGGGTAGCTGAGGTGCCCACACACATTGTTATATTTTCTATTATGTATAACAAAGGAGGTCAAAACAAGTAAACCCAAACTCTAAAAATGAGAACAAAGGTTGAAAATAAAGGTAATCACAACACCTTCCCTAGTTCCACTAATATCGACACTTTCACAAGATAAATAATAATGGAATTAATTTATTATTTCCTGGACTCAATCACAAAACAAAGTTACAACATAAATATAATTCCCCCAAACTAATGTAAATATATCAAAATGTCAAAACCAAAATAACTCATGAAATTTAAATATTATGATGATCACCTCAAAAAAAAAATAAGTAAATAGACTTAGGGGTCATGGGTAACCAACATAATCTATTTATATAAATAACTAAAAAGGAATCTAAGAAGATAACACAAATATTGTCAAACATGATAGATCATCTAGTACTTGAGAAAAAATAGTTAAACCCATAAACCAAGAAAAATACAAATATAAAAAGGTTAATCCCAAGGATCAAGATCAATAAAAGAAAATTATTTTGAATGTCAAGACATTCTATTGAGACTATTAGTATGTGGAAGGAATTTTTTTAAAATTTGTTAAAAATAAATAATTTCGTCCTAATTCACTTAGCCATATCATCACATTTCCACCAATAAAACCTCTTAATCGAGTTCAGTATTGTTCATTAGCTTATAAGTCAGTTAAGATAGATATAATAAGGAATAAATTTAATTTTCATAGATAAAAACACAAATAAAACATGTATAATAAATAATGATATTCATATCAATCAAGAAATATTTATGTATTTCTAAACATAATTAATGTGAATATGAACATGTTATTAATATTAATGACATGATAATCCAATATTATTTTCTTATTAATGTATCCAATAAATAATTTCAATTGTAATTATGAACATGGTTATAATCATTTGTTCTTTTCAAAGAGTCCTGATTCTATAAATATGTGTTTCTAAACATGGGAATCAATAAAGAAACCCAGAACCACACTAAATTTCATTATAAAACCACTTACTTTATCATAGAAAAAAACATATTAAAACAACCCATTCATTATTTAGATATTAGATTTTAAATTTCATTAATCATATGGAAGACAAGTGGAATCCACTTAATCATCATCACATGAGTAAACACAAGGAGGGTTAATATAATATAATTGAACTATTCATTTGTTAGATCGATGTACTTTAGTGACCACTAATTAGTAACTAATAACAATTACATGAAATTATATAAATAATTAATCTAATTAATTGATCAACATAGTTAAATAATAACTAAAACCCAAATAACAATATGGTAGATAACTCTTAAAATACTATTAATATTATAATGGCCACAATACCTAATATATTCCAACCTAACATCCTTTAATTTCTTCTAAAAATCATCAAATTACTATAATAAATTATACCAAATCCCCCTATATCAAAAAAGAGTTCAAAAATTGATATAAACCTAAAAAGTATTCCTCTAGCAAGGATAAATAAAATATCTATTATCAAATATTGATTTTACCATGATTTTGTGAAATATGATTTAAATCCATAACCTAAGAGATTGAGAAATAAGACAAGAAATGAAACAACCTGAATCTTTCTTTTAGGTACCTACATCCCTTTATTATTTCCATATTTCATTTTGGTTTTATCTAATGTTTTTTTTCATTATGTTTTAGAGTTTTTTATTGTTTTCTATGCTTGTGCATGGTTGAAACATGATTAGAGTAAATAATGTGAATATTACTAGGAAACTATACACATTAATTTGGGGTCCCATAGGAGGATGAATTGCTAGTAAAAACATGAAACATTCTTATCAGACCATGTGACTCAATGTGGATGTTTTTTCACAGTTGGTATATGGTTTGTCAAACAGTGTGGTCAAACCAAGTGGTTTCTCAAGTAGCTGAGAAAGAGGTTCACTATTGGCAAATGATCTTATAAACCATGAAATTTGTATTAATTAATATAATTTTTTTTCATGGCTAAAAACTTATATTATTTACCTCATTCTTCTTTTGGTATAACAGTATCTCGATAAAGGAGATTCCACATGGATATTTTGTAAATTCCATTCATCTTAGTGATTGATTTTGATAGACCTTTAGGTGTTGGCTCTAGTTTTTCAAAGGTTTCATTATTTATATTTCTTCTTCATCCACCCTCTTCTTCTGGAATAAAACCTTAGATTATAGATTTTTATTCTATATCCATGTTTGTAACAAAATATATTTAGGTTTCTTATAGATACATCATTGAATTTTGTTTTGTTTCGTAAATATTCAATTGTAATTGTGTGTTATTTGGAAATCATTATTGTATGTTTTTTATCTCACTATATTATTATTATTAAAATGTTGAGTTGGATATTATTATTCTATAATTCTTTTTCTAGGATCCACTCTCCAATTTTGGATCCCTTGTGGGGGTGGTTTATGTTACCATGAATTAAGGTAGGTCCTTTGATAAGTAAATTTCTATCAATTGAAACTGTTGTTGATTTTTTGATTTAAAAAGGATTTACAGTTGATTCCCAAAGAATGATTTTGGAGTTTTGATTAATTTTTTAGATGTTGAATGGTTAATTGGGTGTAAAATCTTGGATATATATTTTTAAATTATTTTTTGATTTATAGAAAATGATATAATATTTAAAAAAATGATTTGAAAAATGGATTTGATGATGCTTCTTTAGAAATAGAGGCATGGAATGTTTTATAAATATATAATGAAATGAGTTGTTTTGAAATAGTTGAATTTTGATGAAAAATATTTGATGTTATATTTTGAAATGAAATTTAATGATTGAAAACATGATTTTAGGAAACATGAATGATGGTTGATGAAAAAATGAAGGATTTTACCCTTGATTGATTTACTAAAGGGCATAGGAGTTAGGTAATTTAGGTGGGAATTCCATTAAAATCACACTAGGCATGTATTAGATCTTACTAGAATGGTATTTATTATTTCAACATAGTTAAATCCATCTTGAGGGTTGGGAGGTCATTATTTGGGGTGGAGTTATATTCCCCCTAGGCCTAAGATCTAGGAAGGGGAGCACACCTGGAGCTATATTTAAATGATTTATGTGAGGAAACATGACCCATTAACTAACATACCTTGGGGATTATAATCATGATACTATGATTAAAAATTATTTATACCAGACATTTTTGATGAAATTATTTATTCATTCCTATTTTATGGAAATTAAATTTCATGCCTATTTAATATTCCTACTTTATTCTCTCTATTGAAATTATTTAAAGAGTGTGTTTAGTTGTAAATTACTAAAAATATTACCATTCCATTTTTTAAAAATGTTAAGAAAATTTGGATTATTTGATATGGTCTTCTAATGAAATATCTTGTTGGGATCCTAATTGTATAGTGTAGATCGCACCATAATTTTTCCTTTAGGAACATGTAGAATTTTTTTGGAAGGTATATGAAAAGGGAAACCACCACTTAGGATTTTTGGGTGTTCTTGATAGTGGGACTGTATGAGATGGTAGTGATAGGAAATGTATGTGATCAACCTATTTTGAGGAGTTATTTACGTTGATATCATTTTTGTGGTTTATGTGATTTTTTGGATGATTGTACCATTTTGGTATTTGTGATCGCCTACTTATGGTACTTATCTATTGATGATTCTTTTGGTATACTGACTATTTATGGATTCTTATCTGGTAATTTGATTTGATTGTTTATTCTTATAGTAAAATAATTCCCCCTGATCATTTCTTGATTCTAGGTGACAGTCTCTATCTTGTGGGGATTAGTAATTCCCTTTGGGTTATTTTAGGTTTGAATCAGGCTCCATTTTAGTAGGTTATCCATGTTGGATCATGGTAAAAAAAATTAAGGAATAAAAGGTAAAGTATAGATTTTTACCTTATGCTTTGATGTCTTAAACTTCCATTTGAAAATTTATTTGAAATTCAAAAGGAGTGAGGAAAATAGAGGAGAAAGGGAGATATCTCCCTAGGTGTGTCTATCCAGGGTTGAATGTGGGTTAAGGGAAACCGTTTTAGATTTTAATTGATTGTGGATGTAATGTGGAAAAACCAAAAATTAAAAGAAAAATCAATTTTGGGTTCATGAGATATATGATGGCCCACTAGATGTCTAGAGGAACCTTAATGAGCTATTTATATTATCCCAGTGGGTACACCCTCATTTTTTTGTCCACCAGATATCTTATGGACCTCCACTATATGTACAATGGCCCACTAAATCCACTACCCTTTTATTTTTCATCCACAAATAGTTTAGTCTATTATTAATATCATCACTAACCACTTCAACATCATTAAACACTCATTATAATATATCAAAATACATGTAAAATGATATCTCTATCTATTTAAATCCAAAAATATGAACGATTCCTCACATTCATCACAAAAATTCCCAATATAACTCTTGAATGATTACATTAACAATTCAATAGAACTATGAAAACCTATATCTTTCAAAAACCTTATTTCATGTTTTATTACATAAATTTACACATTATACAATCCCATAATGCCATTTATACTATGGTATTTTGGAAATTCTATACATATAATAAGAAATTTCAATAGAAATACAGTGAAATTATTAAAAACATCCTTAACATACTCATGAAATTACATTGCTCTTCTAAAACTGCACTGGATAACCTAGGTTCGTACATAATAAAGTGGAGATCTATAAATTCCTATAGTGGAATAAATAAAGCATAGAATAAGTTCAAGTTTTATAAGTGATCGAATTAGCATATCAAGGTATCATAAGAGGGATGAGAATCATAATATTGAGTAATGAGGCATGATATAACATGATAGAATAAAGGAAATATATTAATGTTCCAACAACATAAAACATGACATCATAAAAATAAGTCAAGGATAACCTCAAAAAATCACAACATAGTGTTATTAGGATAACCTCCCTTACACAATAAATGGAACCTCAGGATAAAAAAACATTACCCAATTCATTGCAGGGCTATATGATTCTTGGACCACCCATCAAATTCATATCATGTACACACATAAGTGTTCCCTATGAACCCTAAAAAATACGGATATATTTAATCAATTTTAACCCCATGATTACAGAGTGCGGGTAATATAAATATAAATCCTCAATTAAAAAATGATATTTATAACTAGGTTAATACCTTTGAATGGGAATAAGAATGGGAATTCACTTTAAAAATGTTTGGAAGGAAAATGGTAAGATGATTTTGGCAGCATAACAGGGTATATAAAGATTCATGGAAGTGTTAATGAGATTGAAATGGTCTCTCATCACATGGAAATCACAAAGAAAGTAAGAGGGATTTTTTAAAGCACATCCCAACAAGAAAATTTGGAAAAAAAGTAGTAATATAAATAATGTGTTTGAATAGAGAGGAGGAGAGGATCCATTGACATGAGAGGATGCTTCTAAAATATTGGGAAGATGTTATTAAGAGTGGAGGTAATATTGTGAGGAATATAGAGAGGTAAAGGTATTTTAATGTCATGATATAAGGGTTTTAGTGAACAGGAATGGGTGTTGGGTGAGTTTATATAACAAAAGAGAGTATAATTCTTTATTAGTTTCCAATCATATGTTCGTAAAATATGTGATAAAGTAATATAAAGAAAAAACCTTACCATGGTTTCAGAAAAATGGGAGTGGTTTTAATTATTTTATAATATTGAGAAAAAAATACATTAAAATATTTTCCTTGGTGATGTGGATGTGAGTCTTGTTTATAAAGATTGGATCCTAAAACCTTAAAATAATATATAGGGTTTTGGAAGATTCATTAAGTGTTTATAAAATATATCAAATAACCTAAAAAACAAATTATTTTAAAGGTAAAACATAATTTGGGAAGGGATAATATTAATAGTATTTATTATATCAATTTGGGTATTTTGTTATGTCATAATACATCTTGAATATGTATACCGTTTCTAATTTTCACACAATAATTTCACTATCTCTAAAAATTATGGCAAAAAATAAACATTGTCTAATTTAAACATTATGATTTCAAAAATAACGTTTCTTTTATCCAAATATTTCTCTATGTATAATAATTTATATTTTTTTTTGATAAAAAATATACAATTATTAAAAAGTACATTTTTTAACAATAATAGTTTTTATAATTTTAATAAAAAAATTGACTTCATAAAATTATATTATAATTTATATTTAATAAATATTATTTAATAGTAATATTTTATTAAAATATAATTTATTTAAAATATTCTTGAATTCATTAAAATAATGTGTCTTGTCTGAAACGATACATTTCCCAAATATACAATTTGTGTTTCATCATATCAAAATATAATTCAAACTAATTATCTAAATTAATATCAAAAAGGGATAAATATAATCATTGTTTAATTAAAAATAAAATTTAAAAATTCATATTGTTATGTTCTAGATACATATCCCTTTATTACACCAGTGAATTCTATAAGGGTAACCCGTGTGATCGTGAGATGTTTGTGGGAGGTTTGGCAAACATGGTTTCTGCCATAATCTCTATGAGCTAGAACATCACCCATAATTAATTTCAATCATCATTTTTTTAAATATTTTATTGGGATTGGTCATGTAAAAATTTTGGTGATGTTATCTCCCTTTGATGTTCTGAAAAATGGGTATCATAGGTTATGATCCTACTGGTTGAGGCTATCACTTCATTTGGAAGTGTAAAATGGACTTTCTCATAACCCTTAATATACTAATATTAATGGTCCCTATAAAATGGCTATATTATCAATGGTTATGATGGTTATTTTTCTTTTAAAATTTATATACCATAGAGTGGTCCATAATAACCAAAGTAGTGCATTTTTTTTCTATAGCTACATTAAATAATAACACATTTATTCATTCAAAAAGGGAATTTAATTTATAAATGTTTGTTTCATTACATTATTCCCCCTTCAAAAATTTATGCCCCAAATGTTTCATTTCATACACTAAAATAAATGAAGGTACTTCTGTTTTGGCCCCTCTTCTCGTTCCCATGTCACGTCTGTTGGTGTTGGTTCCCTAGAAACCAACCTCTTGGTACTTTATGATAAACCTGTATTCATTGGAGGAATATTAGTAAAATATTTATTACATCGGGATTGTTCTTATGAATGAAATATTATGTGATAATTTCCTAATAATAGCTGCGACACTAAAAGGACATAGTGGATCCCTGCTATGATGAGAACTTAGAAGTGCCAAGACACTATTCTTAAATTTATGTTCAATGGACAGATGATATCATTTTGAGGTAAAAAATGATACAGGCTATCAAGGTTGGGGACTCATGAAACTTTGAGGCACCTTCTCATGGTGTGCGCCCTTTGAAATATCCAGGAGGATATTATGAGAACAATACCAGCCAGTAGGAAATCCACATTCGTAAGTGTCATTGGATGTTCCTATCTACGAACATATGTATTAGTCCTTAGACATTAATAATATTATTAATGGGTATTAAGACTCATGAACTTATATGTATTGATGAAAAGCATCATGACGGATGTTCTGGGAGAATTATGATATGTTGGGTGCATCATGAGTAATATTTCATTAATGAATAATGCGAGAAAGGATTTGTCACTTCTATAGAAATAGATATCTCAGACCCTTTGATGGAAATGATATATCATAACTAAATACATGTCCAGGGTGTTCTCTAGGCAATTTCAATTTCGGGATGTTAAAGAATGAGAAATCAATCACATTGGTTGATGTAACGTGAATGCAACCCTCTTGATTGGAGATATCAGTACAAAGGGGTTATATTACACGGTAAGGGTTCGTTAGAGGTGACATTTCCTTGAAACATCAACTTATTTCTCTTGGGTTCCTTTACCCATTGCTAGATAGTAATCTTGTACTTTAGGCAATCCCACCTAATTCCAATAAGAAATAGGCCTAGAGGGTAACACATTAAGTATATCTAGTATGTCATTTAAATAATTTATTTATTTAAAAAGTTGAATAAATATTATTCCCAGTTTTTGTTTAATAATTTTTCAAGTATTCCTGATCACATGTATTTAAAATCTAGTTATCTAAGAGAATATATTACAGATGGAATATTTATTTATCATCTAATAAGGTAGTTATATTTATTTAAAAAATAAATAGTCATTATTCAAGGACCAGTAAATATTGACCAGGATTGGAAGACCAAGCTATGGGTCCGATGGGAAATAAAATTAAATATTATTTGGTTAAATAATATTTAAATATAATTTTCATGTTAATAAAATGTTATGGAAATAATATCATTGTTATTATTATTTGACATGGGGGTTTCACATGGAAAAATAAATTAAGTAACAGCACATGTGCTAATTATTTATTATTGCCTGTTGAATTAAATTTTTTATGAACATGTCATGGAAATAATAGAATTTCTATTATTATTTGATATGGGGGTTTTCACATGGAATAATAAATTAAGTAACGAAACATCTACTAATTTTTTAATTATTACCTTGTGAATTAAATTCCTTATTATGTTTTTATTATCTATATAATCCAAGGGGTCATTCCACCAGCTAACTAATCATTGTGTGCACAGAATCCTTGGAGAAAATCTCTAGATCCTAGAGAACTCTTCCCTCTCCCAAAAAACTCTCAAGAACAAGAGAGATCCTCCTCCACTGGATCAAGGAGAATTATTTTGAATATATTCTCAATAAGATCAAAGGGAGACATCGCAAGTGTAAGGATCATCCATGCCATCCCTCGAAGACTCCTTCGGCGACGTCTAAAGATATGCGGAGCACATGTGGATCACTACTAGAAAATTCCTATCCCTGGAGTCTAAATCGCAATGAAGCTTCACCTCAGACCCGTGGTTAGACACATCAATGAAGAAGGAATCATCTCGGAGGTAATTCTATAATTTAATTAAATTAATTATAAAAAAATATGTTGATTCTCTCTTATCAATTACGAGTTCTCTACTTTGACTATTATATTTGATTCAATTTCTTGGATAGTATCATTCATCATTTTATTGATCCTAGATTAATCATGGATTATTGAAATTATGAATTTTGGGTACACTCCCATCTTGCGCTTCCGCTGCACCCGGAACCAAAAAGTGGTATCAGATCCAAGTTATATTTTTGTTTATAATTATTTAAATCATTCCTTTATGATTTAAAATTTAATAATTTAGTTTTTAAATTCATGATTAATCATTCATGAATTATTAATTTTGATATCTGTTCCTCCCTAATCGTTTCTCATAGATCTAAGAGAAATGAATAATTTTATGATTAAAATTAAATTGAGGATGTCATCATGAGGTGCCAGCGGTTCCATCTAGATAATAAAATACTACATGTCGTGTAGTCGGATCTACACACCATGTATTTATGTTCAATGCAACAGGATTAATTCATCAATTACTCAAGCAATGTCCACTAATGACATGCGGTTTAGTTAATTCTTACATCGCGTGTTGACCAGGATAGACTGGAGCACGATCAACTAGACTACAGTTCATGTGTCCTACTAGACGTGGTGTGTAGTCCCTTCGAGTCACGGTCAAGTCCTGTATCCCATACATGGCTTTCCCAGCTGGTGACCGTGTAAATTGGGGTCTACATGAAATGTGTCCCACTAGACACGCTATGTACTCTAAAGATCTCCGAATTACACCTCACACACTATTTCCCCAGGTGTGTACTTTAGATGGACGGTGAGGAGGGTACACGCCATGTAGTCAGATCTACACGTCGTGTACTGTTTCCAGAATACATTGATTTAAAAATTAATTATTATATTATGAAACCCTTGAGACATGTACCTTTTTGTGGGTATAAATTTCGGACACAACATGTGATTGGAGTTTGATATATATATATATATATATATATCATTAATTAATATCTATGTAATGCTAAAAGATCTACACATCATTTATGAGTTGTATTACAATTATAATTATGTGTGCATTCTACATGTACCTAAGAATAAATTATATACTAGTATAAATAAATGCTTGGTAGTTTTGGATAAATATTAATAAGTTTTCTTCCAAGGTACAAGTTATATACAAGGTTATAGATGAGAATCTCAAGGAAATTCAGAAATACATTAAGATAAAAATTATTGATTAATTAAAGATAATAATTAATCGATTTGAGCATAATTTATATTAATAAGAATGATTAAATAATTAAATTCTAGTTTTATTAAATGCAAAATTTGTTGCATGTATGTGGATGATCATGATCTAGAGCATACCTTTGTATGTGATTGGTTCCCATTTTAATTTATATATTCGATTAAACTTTTTGGTCTCTTTTCCTTCACCTCATTAATATGTATGGATTTCATGCCCATGGTGTCTCTTTTATAAACCCCCTTTTACCCCTCACCTGTCTGTGAGTTAAAAGAATATTTAATGGATGGAGCTCTCATGCTAGTAGAGGCGGATCAGGTTAGGAGCTGAGGTGAAACCAATCCATGGAGATACAAAGGTGGATAGGTGGAAAGCTGTAAACACGAACCTTAAATGGTTCAAGGTGTTTCTCCACTAGTTCAGGGTTATTTTATCAACTTCTAGATAAACTAACTAATAGTATATCTCATGATCATACCCTTTATTTTATTGTTGTTAGTTTTATGGTTATTCATTATGGATTTTTTATGCGATCACATAAATATTGAACTATGAAGCATTCAATATGGAACTAAAATAAAAATGGATTATGTGTAATTATTCTCTAAACATGTTTTATCACTTAATTATATCCCACTTAGCATTAAAAAAATGTGATAAGATAATATGTGGCGATTTAAACGTAAAAGTTGAAATCCCTCAATTCAATATTATGTTGATATAGCCTCCCATTACTTCGGTTAGAATAGAAATATAGTTCAAAGTGCTTGACCAACACTAATTGGGGTGATTTAAATTATTGGGGAATTTTAATTTGATGTTTTGGGTTAACATAACATAGTTTACATCAAGGGTTGACTGCCCTAAAAAGACTTGGTGTGGCTGAGAGGCAAAGGTTGAGGAAATCCAAAATTATGTATTTTAGGATTGGGGAGTCCACTCAACAAACCAAGGAGATGCGAGTTAATCCAGTTTTCAATTAGAATTCCTTCCTAAAACCTTTCAAGTTTCTCAAACAACCCTGGTAGGGGTAATGAAAAGGGAAATATGGATCATTGTCGTTACAATGTCCAAGCAATGTGATATTCTGAAGCCAATGGTGTGGGATATTGGGTTTTGACAAAATAGTGGGAGACTAATAAATATTAATTTATTTATTTTTCTATTCTTATCAAGATAAGGTGATAAAACTCTGTTCATCTTAATTTTTAGAAACATAAATCAAAATGATATCAAAAATATAATTGTGATCCATACTTGAGAAGGAAAACATTCTCACCAGCACTAATTTCTCGGAGTGTAAAAGGAATCTTCGGGTTATCCTTCTCCATGAGAGGAAACATTATGTGATGGAATAGCCTTTACTAGTTGCACCTGGAAATGAGGCGAGTCATGAGGAACTATCTATAAATGAGAAACATCTGAATGATGCAACATATGTCCAGTACCTCATGCTATCATCCATGACTAATGAGATATGGAAGAAACATAAGGAAATGGATTCTTATAGCATGATGTCTCGGCTTTAGTTCTCTATCAATAGAAGGCGAGGCAGGAGAGGTATGAGATCCCCAACACATTGTTCACTACTATTCTGGGAGATTCTACACCAGCTAGACCACATGTAGTAAAGACTATTGGCAACATTGAGCATCTGGACATCTTATGGATTAAATTCCCATATAATTTGCATACAGATATCATTCTATCATCACTACATAAGACCTTATCTAGTTTTATTGTGAATTACAATATGAAAAATAATGAGAAGATTCTATCGGAGCTTCATACCCGGATTATCCAAGTTGATAAGGACATGGGGTGTGAAAAACCCACAGTCCTTATGGTGAATAGGAAGAGTAAGGACAAGGCTAAGGGGACTGAGATTTATAAACAATAAAAAGACTATGAGCACCATTTGACCAAGAAGAAGAAGATCCAAAGAAAGGGTAAGGAAAAGGGGTAGTATAATTTAATGTGGAAAGTTAGGCCACCAGAAGAGGAACGATTCCCAGAGGCAAGGGGAATGTGACAATCGGGTCCTGGTGACAGCACAACCACCCCACCTTAACATGACTGTTGGGTCATGGCCCACCAGGTACCACTAGTTGCCCCACAGACACGTCGGGCCCACCCTAGGATCCACCCACATGCCTGAACGGGTCATCTGACTAATGACGGTCCCCACATGCCAACACATGTCCTTTCTAATGTTCTTTGTACTCACTCACACACACCCTGGTAAACTTCCCAGGAGGTCACCCATCCTGATCAATACTCCAGGCCAATCATGTTTAACTGTGGAGTTCTAATCAGATAGGCTCCCGAAAAAGAAGGTTCACCTTGTTGACATGAGTCATATCATTTAGTCATTTAACCCTTTATCATTTAGGGGTGTTACAATCACCTCCTCTATAGAGCACAACACCCTCGTTGTGGGCCCTACATCTCAACCCAGGAAGTGCACCACACTTAAGGCTGGGTTCCTCCTCTGATACGAAATGTGACAACCGGGTCCCAGTGACAACACAGACACCCCGCTTTTACATGGCCGTCAGGTCCTGACCCACCAGGTATCACCAGTTGCCCCGCAGACACGTGGGGCCCACCCCAGGGTCCAGCCATGTGCCGAAACGGGTCATCTGACTAATGATTTCCCCATAGGCCAACACATGTCCTTTCTAGTGTGCTTTTTCCTCACTCACACACACCTTGGGAAAAATCTCAGAAAGTCGCCCAACCTGATCAGTACTCCAAGCCAAGCACGGTTAACCATGGAGTTCTAATCAGACAAGCTCCCAAAAAGGAAGGTCCACCATGTTGACATGAGTAATATCATTTAGTAATTTCACCCTTTATCGTTTGGGGATGTTACAATCACCCCCCCCCCCCCTTTAGAGCACAACGCCCTCATTGTGGGCCAAATATCTCTACCCAATGTGACAACCGGGTCCCGGTGAAAGCACAATCGGATCCACCCACGTGCCCTAACGGGTTATCGGACTAATGATTTCCCCACATGCCATCACATGTCCTTTCCAGTGTGCTTTTTCCTCACTCACACACACCTTGGGAAACATACCAGAAAGTCACCCATCCTGATCACTACTCCAGGCCAACCACGCTTAACCATGGAGTTCTAATCAGACAGGCTCCCGAAAAATAAGATGCACCTTGTTGACATGAGTCATATCATTTAGTCATTTAACCCTTTATCGTTTGGGGATATTACAATCACACACCCCCCCCCCCATTTAGAGCACAACGCCCTCATTGTGGGCCATATATCTCTACCCAATGTGACAACCGGGTCCCGGTGATAGCACAACCACCCCTCCTTAACATGGTCGTCGGGTCCTGGCCCACCAGGTACCACTAGTTGCCCCACTGACACGTGGGTCCCACCACAGGGTCCACCCACATGCCTGAATGGGTCATATGACTAATTACAATTCCCACAGGACAACACATGTCCTTTCTAGTGTGCTTTGTCATCACTCACACACACCCTGGGAAACATCCCAGGAGGTCACCAATCCTGATCACTACTCCAAGTCAAGCATGCTTAACTGTGGAGTTCTAATCAGACAGGCTCCCGAAAAGGAAGGTCCACCTTATTGACATTAGTCATATCATTTAGTCATTTAACCCTTTATCGTTTGAGGATTTTACAATCACCCCCCCCCCCCCCCTTTAGAGCAAACACCCTCATTGTGGGCCATATATCTCTACCCAATGGGACAACCGGGTCCCGGTGACAGCACAACCACCCTGCCTTAACATGGTCGTCGGGTCCTTGCCCACCAGGTACCACCAGTTTCCCCACAGACATTTGGGTCCCACCTCAGGATCCACCCACATGCCTGAACGGGTCATCTGACTAATGACAGTCCCCACAGGCCAACACATGTCCTTTCTAGTGTGCTTTGTCCTCACTCACACACACCCTGGGAAACTTTCCAGGAGGTCACCCATCCTGATCACTACTCCAGGCCAAGCATGCGTAATTGTGGAGTTATAATCAGATGGGATCCTAAAAAGGAAGGTTCACCTTGTTGACATGAGTCATATCATTTAGTCATTTAACCCTTTATCATTTGGGGATGTTACAATCACCCCCTCTTTAGAGCACAACACCCTCGGTGTGGGCCCTACATCTCAACCCAGGAAGTGCACCGCACTTAAGGCTGGGTTCCTCCTCTGATACCAAATGTGACAACCGAGTCCCGGTGACAGCACAACCACCCCGCCTTAACATGGCCGTCGGATCCTGGCCCACCAGGTACCACCAGTTGCCCCACAGACACGTGGGGCCCACCCCAGGGTCCACCCACATGTCTGAACGGGTCATCTGACTAATGACAGTCCCCACAATCCAACACATGTCCTTTCTAGTGTGCTTTGTCCTCACTCACACACACCATGGGAAACATCCCAGGAGGTCACCCATCTTGATCACTACTCCAGGCCAAGCATGCTTAACTGTGGAGTTCTAATCACACATGCTCCCGAAAAGGAAGGTGCACCTTATTCACATGAGTCATATTATTTATTTATTTAACCCTTTATCATTTGGGGATGTTACAGGGAATCCAATGGTGTATTTTTTATCGAGTGAAATCTTTCCATTTCTAAACATTGGGTATTAGATATAACTTTTGAGGCTCACATCTGTATTCCAATGCAGCAACTAAGAAGATTCTGGTAAATTTCCAGAGGAGAGGTTGATCTGTGAGATGGAAATTGTGCAAGGTTGGCTGATCTTTCCATTGATCTATATTCAAATACAGCAACTAAGAAGATTCTGGTAAATTTCCAGAGGAGAGGTTGATCTGCGAGATGGCAACTGTGCAAGGTTGGATGATCTTTCCATTGGGGACTACCACCTAACATTTCTGATGACAGTTATTTTGGTTTTACATGGCTATTATTATGTACATAGTGTTACCAAGAAGATAATTTTTGTATTGAGTTTAGACACATATGGATTTATTTTCAAGTTCATAAATAAATGTTGTTATATTTATAAGGACAATGTATGTTATGGTTTGGAACATTTAAATAATATTCCATATGAATTTAATTATGAGAACCAAGTGGTGGAAATTGATAATGAACCAAGTTCACATGACTTAGAAAACATCCAGTTGTGACATCGCCATCTTGGTCATGTAAACAAAAAGCATTTGACAATGTGGTATCAAGTTTTTTATTTAGACTATTTTAAGCCAAAACCACTTTATACATGTCACAATTTTTTATAATGGAGATGACCAAACCAACATTTAGTGTATAGGGTGCAAGGGACACAAAGATTCTAGGATTGGTACACACTGATGTATGTGGACTAATTATAGAAGAATCTAGATGTGGATATTATTACTTCAATACTTTTACTGATTACTTGAGTATATATGGCTATGTATACTTAATGAGTTATAAGTCTGAGTCCATTGATAAATTCAAATATTTCAAGAATTAATTATTGAATCATATTGGAAAGAATATAAAGAAACTTTGATCGGATCGAGGTGGAGAATATCTTAAGCAAGAGTTCATCGACCTTTTACAGGAGTTTGAAATTCAATCTCAACTCTCTCCACCATATACACCATAGTGGAATGGTTTTAGTGAAAAGAATAACCATACCTTATTAGACATTTTATGGTCAATGATGATTCATTCAGAATATCCATTGTCCTTTTGGGGATATGCATTGGAAACTACAGCATACACATTAAACTAAGTACCAACTAAGGTGGAAAATGGGAGTCCATTCGAGCTATAGAGTTGAAAGAAACTCAACTTGTCACATACACATTTATGGTGATGCAAGGAATTTTTATGGATTTCTCAAGAAAGAATCTAGCACCCTGAGGCACAAAGTGTATCTTTATAGGGTATCCTAAGTAAACAATGGGATATGATCTATACAACCCCTCAAACAAGAAATTGATTATTTCCAGACAGGTCATCTTTCATGAGAGGTAGAACATCCTCAAAAAGGATAGTGGTAGAAAGATTGACTTCAATGAATTTGATGCATAAGATACATAGTATTTGGTATAGGAACAAGTTCCACACATACCCGTGGAATTGGTAGTTCCTGAAACACAAGTACTGCATAGGAGAACAAGAGAGGTAAGGGAACCAGAGTGATATGGTTTCCTTGTATCCAAGGATGGTGACTCATTATTATTGGAAAATGATGAACCTATCTCATATAAGTAAGTAGTGGAAAGATCAGAGGCTACAATATGGATAGAAGCTCTGAATTATGAGATGGATTCCATGTATTAGAACTAATCGTAGGTTCTGATTGATGTTCTAGTTATTGTAAAGCATGTTTGGTGTAAATGGTTATTCAATAAGAAACTAGACATGGAAGATCAAGTTAGTACCAATAAAGAAAGGCTAGTGGATAAGAGTTTTAAAAAACGTCATGGAATTGAATATGATGAAACATTTTCTCTGGTTTCCATGTTTAAATACATAAGAATCATACATGTCATAACATCTTTCCATGACTATGAGATTTGGAATATTCATGTAAAACTGGAATTCCTTAACGGGAACCTTTAGGAAGATTTCTATATGACCCAACCAGAATGGTTTGTGACACCAAGTGATGCTAAAATTGTATACAATTTGCAGAGATCCCTTTATGGATTAAAGAAAGCATCCAAGTCATGGAACATTTGATTCGATGAAGTCTTGTGAGAATTTGGTTTCATTATGAATGAATGTGAGACATGTGTTTACAAATGGTTTAGTGGGAATGTGGTCGTTATCCTAGTAGTGTGTGTTGATGACATATTTCTTATTATAAATGACATACCAGTCTTACATTTAGTGAAGGACTGGTTGAACAAATACTTCTCTATGAATTACTTAAGTGAAGTAGCCTACATTCTAGGGATCAAGATCATTCGTGATAGTTCTAAGCGGATTCTTGGACTAATACAATGTACATACATTGACCTGATACTAAGTAGATTTAGTATGGAGAAATCCAAGAGGGGATTGGTTCTAGTGTCACCTGTTATATATATTTCCAAGAAAATGTGTCCCCAGACACAACATTAGAAATATAGGATGAGTAATATTCCATAAGCTTTAGTGATAGGATCTATCATGTATGTCATTTTATGTACCAGAAAAGATGTTGACTACACACTATTTATGGTACGAAGATATCAAGAAGATCTAGGATAACAACATTGGGCTACTTTCAGGACCATCCTTAAGTATCCAAGAATAACTAAGGATATGTTCCTGGTGTGTGGAGATGATGATCCTGTCATCAGAGGGCATATCGAAGCTGGGTTTTGGATAGATCATACTGATCTAAAGTTACAATCCGGATTTTTTTTCTAACTCAATGGAGAATCTATGAGTTGGAAGAATTCAAAACAGCTAGTTGTTGTGGATTATATAGTGAATTCTGAATATATAGTGGCTTCTGATGTAGCCAATGAAGCCTTCTGGATTCAGAACTTTTTCTAGGAGCATGATGTGGTTCCTAACAGTAATAATCCCATTACAATGTGTTGTGATAATACTACAGTGTTGGATCTTGAAAAAGAGCCATGTTCACATCAATGGAAAAAAGAAAATACTCTGAAATTATCACCTCTTGAGGGATTTCTATCAAAGGGGTGAATTTGTAGTATGAAAAGTGTCCAAAAAAGATAATGTGGAAGTCCCATTGACTAAAGGTCAATCCTAGAAGAATAAAAAATATCATTTGATAGCTAGAGTACTTAAGGTTTTTAGATGTTGGATCTAGTGAAATTCAGATTCGGTTGGAGTAGGTTCCCTAGAAACCAACTTATTTGTACTCTATGATAAACCTGTATTCATTGTATGAATATTAATAAACTCCTTATCACATCATGATTGTTCTTCTGTGTGACATATTATGTTATAATTTCCTAATAATATCTATCACACTAAAAGGTCATAGAGGATCCCTACTGTGATGAGAACCCAGAAGTGCCATGACACTGTTCTTAAATATATGTTCTATGGACGGATGATATCATTTGAAGGGAAAAAAATGATACAGGCTCTCAGGGTTAGGGAATCATAAATCTTTGAGGCAACTTCTCGTGGTGTGCACCCTTGGTAATATTCAGGAGGATATTATGAGAACAAGACTCGCTAGTAGGAAATCCACATTCATAAGTGTCATTGGATGTTCCTATCTGAAAACATGTGTATTGGTACTGAAACTTTAATATTATTATTAATGGGTATTATGGATTTTTCACTAAGATGTATTGATGAAAACCATGATGATAGATGTTCAGGGAAAAGTAGGATATGTTGGGTGGGTCATGGGTAATATTTCATTAATGAATAATATGAGAAAGTATTTGTCACTTCTATATAAGTAGATATCTCAATCTCCTTGATGGAAATGATATAGCCTAACTAAATCCATGTCCATGGTGTTGTCTAGGTAAGTTCAATTTCGGAATGTCAAAGAATGAGAAATCAAGCACAATAGTTGATGGAACGTGAATGCAACCTACTTGATTAGAGATATGAGGACAATGGGATTATAATAAATGATAAGGGTTCATTTGGGGTTACATTTCATTGCAACTTCAACATCTTTCTCTTGGGTTCCTTGACCTGTTGCTAGATAGAAATCTTGGACTTTAGGAAAGCTCACCTAATTCCAATGAGAAAGAGGCCTAGTGGGTCACACATTATGTGTAACCAGTATCTAAGTAAAATAATTTATTTATTTAACAAGTTGAATAAATATTATTATCAGTTTTGGTTTAATAATTATTCAAGTATTATTGATATCATTTATTTCATCTCTATTTATCTGAGACAATATATTGTGGATGGAATATTTATTTGTCGGAAAATAAGGTAGTTATATTTTTTTAATAAATAAATAGACATTATTCAAGGCCCATTAAATATTTATGAGGATTGGCGGACCAAGTTATTTGTCCGATGATAAATACTATTAAATATTATTTGTTTAAAAAATATTTAAATATAATGTGAATGTTAAGACCATGTCATAGAAATAATATCATTGTTATTGTTATTTGACACCGGTTTTTCACATGGAATAATAAATGAAGTAACGACACATGTTATAATTATTCATTATTACCTAGTGAATTAAATTATTTTAGCACATTTCATGGAAATAATAGCATTGCTATTATTATTTGACATGGGATTTTTCACATGGAATAATAAATTATGTAAATAAAACTATGATAATTATTTATTATTACCAAATGAATTAAATTCCTTATTATGTTATTATTCTCTATATATTCCAAGGGGTCATTCCACCAGCTAACTAATCATTATGTGCACAACATCCTTGGAGAAAAGCTCTCGAACCTAGAGAATTCTTCCCTCTCCAAGAACACTCTCAAGAACAAGATAGATCCTCCTCCACTGGATTAAGTGGAACGCTTTGGAAGATATTCTCAAGGATATCAAAGGAAAACATCGCAAGCGTAAGGATCATACATGTTATCACTCAGATATTCCTTTGAAGACGTTTTCAAATACGTGGAGCACATTTGTATCACTACTAGAGGATTCCTATCCTTCAATTCTGCATTCAAATGATGCCGCACCTCGGACCAGTGGATAGACACATCAATGAAGAATGAATCACCTTGGAGGTAATTCTATAAATTAATTAAATTAATTATAAGAAAAATATGTCGACCCTCTCTTCTGAGTTTCAAGTTCTCTACTTTGACTTTTATCTTTGATTCCATTCCTTTGATATTGTCATTCGTCATCATATTGATCCCGGATTAATCATCTATTATGGGAATTATCAAAATTGGGTACACACTAATCATGAGCTTCCGCTACACCCAGATCCTACAAGTGGTATCAGATCCATGTTATATTTTCTTTTATAATTATTTAAATAATTATTTCATGATTTATTCTTTAATAATTCTATCTTTCAACTCATGTTTAATCGATCTTGAAATGTGAAATTTTAGATCATTTCCTCCCTTATTGTTTCTCGTAGATCTAACTGAAATGAAAAAATTTATGAATAATGTTAAATTTAGGATCTCATCAGGAGGCACAGATGGTTCTATCTAGATAACACAATAATACATGTCGCATAATCGGATCTACATGCCATGTATTTTTGTTCAATGCATCAAGAGTAATTCAAAAATTACTCAAGCAGTTTGCATTAATGACACACTGTGTAATTAATTATTATATAACGCATTGACCATGACATACTAGAGCATAGTAAACTGGACTAAATGTTTTGTGGCCCACTATAAACGGTGTGTAGTCGGTTTGGGTCAGGGTCAAGTCGTTTACCCCATACACGGCTTGCCAATCTGGTGACCATGTAACGTAGGGTCTACATGACATGTAGCCCAATGGACACGTTGTGCACTCTGATGATTTCCAAAGTACAACTCACACACTATTTCCCTAGGTGTGTACTTCGAATGGATGGTGAGGAGGGTACACACCTTGTAGTCGGATCTAAATATCGTGTACTATTTCCGGATTACGTAAATTTAAAAATTTATTATTATATTATGAACCCCTTGATACATGTACCTTAGTGGGGGAATAAAGTTTTGACACAACATGTGATAGTTGTTTGATTTATATATATATCATTAATTAATATCTGCGTATTTTTCAAAGATCCTCACATCATTTATGAGTTGTATTATAATTATAATTCTGCATGCATGCTACATGTCATAGAGAATAAACATTATACCCATATAAATAAATACTCGGTAGTTTTGGATGGGTATTCAATGGGTTGCTTCCAAGGTACATGTTTTGTACAAGGTTATGGGTGATAATCTCAAGGAGTGTCATGAAAGTATTCTTGAATATATGTTATATGGATGGATGATATAATTTTACGGGACTAAAATTATAGAGGCTAACAGGGTGGGGACTCATTAAACATTGAGGAACCTTCCCATGGGGTGTACCCTTAGTAATATCGAGGATGATATTATGAGATCAAGACCCTCCAGTTGGAAATCCACATACATAAGTTTCAATGGATGTTCTTATCAAACAATGAGTGTATTGGTCCTTATATATTAATATATTTATTAATGTGTATTATCAATCGTGCACTTAGATGTATTGATGAAAATTGTGACGAAATATGTTCGCAATGAAGTAGGATATTTTGGTGTGTCACGAGTAATACTACATTAATGAATAATGAGGGAAATGATTTGGAACTCCTACAGAAGTAGATATCTCATTCTCTTTTATGGAAATGATATAGCCTAAATAAATCCATGGCCATGGTGTTCTCTAGGAGATTTCAATTCTGGTATGTCAAAGAATGAGAAATCGAGCACATGGGTTGGTGGCACTTGCAAACAACCCGCTTGATTAGAGATATCGGGACATAGGGATTATATTACATTGTAAGTGTTCGTATGAGTTGACATGCCTTTACGACATCAAATTCTTTCTCTTGTGTTCCTTGACCCATTGTTAGACAGTAATCTTGGAATTTAGGAAAGCCTGACTAATTCCATTGATAAAGAGGCCTAGAGGGTCACACACTAATTTTATTGAGTATCTCAGTTAAATAATTATTTATTTAATAAGATGAATAAATATTACTCATAGTTGTGGTTTAATAATTATTCAAGTATTTCGGATCTCATTTATTTATTTGATAGTTATTCAATAGAATATAATGCAGATGTGATATTTATTTATTGGTGAATAATGATGTTATATTTATTTAATAAATAAATAGTTATTATTCACGGCCCGGAAAATATTGAGGAGGATTAGAAGACCACGTTATGGGTCTAGTGAGAAATAATATTAATTATTATTTGGTTAACTAATATTTATATATAATTTGAACGTTAAGAACATTTCATGGAAATAATGTCATTGTTATTATTATTTCACATGGGGTTTTCACATGGAATAATAAATTAAGTAATAGTACTTGTGCAAATTATTTATTATTACCAGTTGAATTAAATTAATTAAGCACATGCCATGGAAATAATTTCATTGTTATTATTATTTTACATGGGGGTTTTCACATGGAATAATAAATTATGTAATGACACCTTTGATAATTATTTATTATTTCCAAGTGATGTAAATTCTCTATTATATTATTATTCTCTATATAATCCGAGGGGTCATTCCACTGACTAACCAATCATTGTGTGCACAACATCCTTGGAGAAAATCTCTCGTGCCTATAGAACTCTTCCCTCTTCAATAAAACTCTCAATAACAAGTGAGATCCTCCTCCACCAAATCAAGGAAAACTATTTGTAATTGATTCTCAAGGTCATTGAAGGAGAACATCACAAGCACAAGGATTTTCCATGCTAGCACCCAGAGACCCCTTCGAAGACGTCCGGAGAAACGTGGAGCACATGTGAATCACCTCTAGAGAATTTCTATACATAGAGTCTACATCTAAATAAAGCTTCACCTCATACCCATGGTTAGATGCATCAAAAAATAAAGAATAACCTTGGGGGTAACTCTATAATTTAATTAAATTAATTATAAACAAAATATGTTGATCCTCCCTTCACGGTTTTAGGTTCTCTAATTTTTATTTTATCTTTTATTAAATTCCAGTGAAACTGGACTTCATCATTGTATTTATCTTAGATTAATCATTGATTATGGAAACTGTCAAATTTGGGTACACGCCCATCTTGTGCTTCCGCTGCGCTCGGAATCGGCAACTTCTTCAAACTTCTGGTTTTTCCATTACACTTTGACAAAATGTGTTGTGTTGTTTCATAGAACCTTATCTCTATGATATATGATATTTACCAGATACTTCTCATTTGAAATACCATTCTCCAATAGTGCCACATCTAGTTTCAGTACATGTGAGGGGTATGGTATATACTTAATCAAGCGGGATACATAAAAAACATCATATACTTGAGATTGGATAGGCGGGAGTTCTATTAGATATTCCACTGATATGATGTGATCAAGGATCTCAAAGGGTTCTATGTATCTATGAAATTTTTTTCCCTTCTTCCCAAACCTCATGAAATTATTCCATGGTGATATATGAAGGAAACATTTATCAATAACCTCAAACTCGAAGTCACTTCAATGCTTTTCTATATGAATTTTCTGTTGACTTTGTGTGGATTTCATATAATGTTGAATGGTTTGAACATTATCTCTCATTTATTAGATAATATCAAGCCCAATTAGCCTCTTCTCTCCAACATTATCCCAGCATGTCAGATGCTGACATGTCTTCCCATACAGAGCTTCTGAAGGTTTCATTTTAATTCCGGAATGGAAATTGTTGTAATAAGGGAACTCCAGCAGAGGAAGGTGTTCATTCGGAGTTCCTTATAAATCCATTCAACATGGTCATAGTATATCATATATTTATTTTATTAGAATATTATAATAACCATCCATATATTGGTGATTTTTAGTACTGAATCTCAGCTTCATATCCAACACTTGTTGAAGGCTTCTCCAGAACCTCAAGGTAAACCTCGTATCTCGATCAGAAACAATAGAGAGTAGAACTCCATGCAGTATTAAAAATTACCTTATGTATATCTTAGTGAGTTGGTACAGAAATAAATCATCATTTATAGTAATTAAATTATCTCATTGGTAATATGTTCAACTACCACCCAAATAACATTATTTCCTTTAGGGTTCAGGGGGATTCCTATGAAGAAATCTATGGTTATGTTTTACTATTTTCATATTGGTATGAGAAATGATTTCATTATAACCATAGACGTATATCATTTTGACATGATTTTATAGAATTACAAGCATTGAGATACAAAATCCATAATCTCTCTCTTCATGTTACCAACTAGAAGTTTTAATTTAAATATATATACATATTAGTGCTTCCTTGATGAATAAAGAAGGATGAATTATGTGCATCATCCAGAATTTCCTTATTTAATTTGCTTTTTATGGGAAAAATATTAATTTTCTAGACCTTATAACTATATCTTTATCAATTTTGAACTCTGGAATATTTACTACCTTCTTCTATAGTAACTATTCATCTTTTGGGGCCTCCTTGATCCTCTTAAGAATGGATGGTTGAGTAGTTATTTTAGAAAGGTAAGATAGAGATACTTTTACTATTACCATATCTATCATTTTCATATACAATAAGATTATATCCCTTGAAATCCTCATCATGGATTGAGTTAGAAGATCCTTTCTACTTAGAGAATCTTCCACATTGTTTTCTTTCCTATGATAGTAATGGATTAAACAATCATAATCCTTGATAATCTCTAACCACTTATTTTAGCGCATATTGAGATCCTTTTTTGTGAATATATACTTGAGGATTTTATGATCTGTATATATGTAACACTTCTCTAAATAGAGATAATTTCTCTAGATATTCAATACAAAGATCATTGTAGCCAATTCTAAGTCATGTGCTTAATAGTTCTTCTCATGGATCATTAATTGGAGCGAGGCATAGGCTATCATTTTTCCATCTTGCATGAGTGCACAACCAAATTCATTTTTGGATTCATATTTTTATATTATAATTCTATCCCCATTGGTAGGTAATATGAGAAGAGTTACAGTAATTAGATTCTTCTTAAACTCTTCAAAATTCTATTTTCATTAATAGTTTTAGAAAAACATGACACCCATTTAATTTATCATGGTTAGTGGGATTTAAAATCATGAGATGTTTCTCACAAATCGATGATAGTACCTATATAATACAATAAATATATGGGTATTAATCATATATTTTAGTCTTTTTCATCCTTCAAATCCCTTTTTTAAGGATCCACAGATATCCCTTTGATAGTGATAATATGTATCAATATATTTACATTCTCTAACCAAAACTCAATTTTACTTTACTATGAATATAAATTTTAATTCTATAAGGTCTTCAATATAGTATATAAATGATCCTCATGTCCCACCTTTCTTTGGATTATATAATAATATCATCAATAAATAATACCACATATTTTTCAAGGTAATACTTAAAAACTCTATTCATAAAATCCATGAATATTGTTGGAGCATTAGTGGGTCCAAAAGGAATCACTATATAGTCATATGTATGTACCATGAATAAAAAAATTTCTTCAGGATATCCTCCTTGTTCACATTTACATGATAATATCCCAAATGAAGATCCACCTTAGAGAAGTACTGGTCCCATGTAGCTGATCAAATAATTCATCAATCTATGTCATTCAATACTTGTTCTTTATTTTAATATTGTTGAGCTCATGATAATTATTTGATACACACATTGACCCATCATTTATCTGGAAAAATAGAACTTCTGCACCCCATGGTGAAGTTATTGTGTTTATAAACCCTTTATCCATATTCTCTTGTTGTTTTTTCTTCAACTCATAATGTATAAAAGTGTATATTCTACATGGAGTCTTAGACATTGGAAAAAATCTGGTCATAATTTTGATTAATATCTCAACCTCTCGGCTGTGATGAAGTATAGAAAATTATTTAGGAAATACATTAATTAATTCCCTTATAGTGGGCATGTCTTCAAGCATGCTCTTTTCCCTAGTTTCAATCATTTAAGAAAGATGTGATTTCTTATTGTATAATAATATGCATGATTTAGATGATGATTCTAAAGGAGATTCATCCTCCTCCCTTTACATGTATAGAATGAGAAGATGATTTATGATATGGATGGTGATTTCCATAACTTAGTCATTTATGTTGGATATATATGGAAATTCAATCCATAACCAAAATTTTATCAAATTTCACTAATGAGAGTATCATATGGTTTTTTTAAAATTCAACCAAACAATTTGGATAGGGGATGAGATATATTCTTGGGAAGTAATAGTGGACCCACTTTCCATCTTCACCGATAAATCGAATTCCATGTTTTGAGGTGGTGTTGGAATAGTTATACTCAACATTTATTATATGAAAGAATGCATAAAACTAGAATAAAAAAACATGTTCTCTATTCTTGAATGAATAACTATCATACCTATCAGAACTTCATTTCGAGATCCACCTTGGAAGTTGTGATTATATAAGCTCTCCATTTCCCTCTAGTCCTTGGAGGTTGTTTTCAAAGGTTTTCTTCGACAAACCTTGGCTTAGGTAATTTACATTCATAGTTTCCTTGTTCTTTGTATTTAAAACATCATAAAATAGGTTGAGGGTTGATCAGAGCATTATTTTTATCCATCATATTAGTGGGTTTATACCATCAACAATATCTACCTAGGTGATCTTCCTTCTTGCACATAAAAAATTTCCATATCCCCTCCAATAAATTTATAGGATTCTTGTTCCCAAAAATTTGACAATTAGTGAGTTGTAATTTCTTTCCCCCATGATATTTCTTCATCGCACCACCAAAATTAAATTTCATTATCTTCTTCTTGTCCCCATAACCATGAAACCCTTAATATTCACAGATCACTATCTTGACATTGATGGAACATCATACAATTTACACAAATTTTTCAAATACCCGAATAGTTAAGTATTTTATGGACTCCTATTTGGTACACCAAATTAGTAGTGAGAATTACTTTTGGGCGTAATGATAATGATGGAGTCATTTCGTGAAAGTATTGTAAACTTTTCCTCATACACCCCAATGGATTTTTCCTACTTTTACTTTAGGATAAGGAAGTAACTCTCTATTTTTAATCATAGAGTTCATGGAAGTTATTTTAAAAAAAAATACTTTAATTCCTTCCAATCTATCACATTAATATTCTCCAAAGTATTTGTATTTTTTTCCAATATCCACCATTGATCACCCTATCAATTCATATGATACACAGTTAGCACTAAATTCTCTTTCTTATAAAATTTAAGAATAGATAAGATCCTTTCAATGGATTTGATCCATTTTTATTTGATTAAAGGATCGAAATATCAACTGAAAGTTGACATCCTTTGTCACATTATGTTGTCAATTTAAACTTTATCTTTATTTGGGGGATTCAAGCATTCCTCCTGATTCAGATTTCTATTAAAAACATGAGTCAATTTAGAATGTATTGTTATGAAGTTTCTTATTCCTTATAACTTTGGCTTGGGAATCTCATTTGGGTGATAATACCATTTCCCCTCACATTGGTTTTTACTCAGTTCCTTCTATTTTCAGTCATTGACTATAATAAAGAAAAAATTATGGATTAGTACTTTTAAAAAATTAAACACATAGATTGGAAACTATGAACATTAAAGTGGAAACTCAAAAATGACATATATTTCTTATCCTATGAATTTCTCGGTTTCAATCAATGTTTTTACATGATATATTTCCTAATATAAAATATTATGGTAATGTTTTCCATTCATAAAGGTTTGTAATGGTATTTTGAATTTACTAAATCATATCCCTTTGGATTGTTAAACTAGGTTTTCCACAAGGCCCATTGTTTCACACTATGTGTTAATAGAGTCCAACTGAATGTACCCTTTTTAGGTTTATTTCCCCTAAGTCCAGCTATTCTAGAGCCACATCCACTTGTAGTATCCTAATAGGGATTTATTTTCAGAGAAACCACTAACTCTATACATTACCAAACTTTTGGGATGTTTTCTGATGTTTAGCCTTATCCCTAATTCTTTCACTATAGTTTTCTAATCCTAATCTATAAAATAACTATACTTTTCTCTAATACCAACTATGAAACCCCATATATCTGATATGTCGTATTTCATGATTTATTACACAAAGGAACAAATTATAAAATCCCAGATGATCATGAAGCCTAGTTTCTTAGTAAATTATGTACATAGCATAACAAATTGCAACATAAATACAAATACATTATTGAAAACTTCACTAACATGTTCATAAAATCCCATCATTCTTCTAAAAGTATAGGGGATAACCTAGGGGCATATATAACAAAGGGGTTATCTATAAATACCAGTATGGGAATAAAAAAAAGCATACCATAAGGTAAATACGTACATATGATCCAAGAGTAACATCAAGGTAACATAATAGGTGTGATAATAATAATCTTAAATATTGAGGCATTATATAACATTATATCATAATGTCAACATAGGAATGACTAAATAATAAAAAAGATGAAATGATAAACATAAGTCAAGGATAACCATCAAGAAAAAATAACTTCATGCTCTTGGTATAATATCCCAAGAAATATACAAGGAATCTAATGAGATAAAATCATTTCTCAATTCCATGGATGGATATATAAATCTAGGCCCACCTGTCGCCTTCATATAATGTACATGCATGAGTTTTCCACGTAGATCATTGAACATAAGGATGTATTTCATCACTTTTAACCCCATGATTAAGGATATTGTGTTACATACATGGAAATACCCAATCGTTTAAGGATAGTTTCAACTAGGTAAATACATTTGAGTGAAAATTGGAATGGGTATTCACTACAAAGATTCTTTGCAAGGAAAATCAAAAGCTGATTTTGGAAACATAACAGTGGTATATAAGCATTCATGAAAGTGTTAAATAAGAGTGAAATGGGTATAAAATAACTTATAAATCATAAGTATATTAATATGGATTTGTGAAAATACATCCCAACATGAACAATTGAAAAATGAATAATTTAATGAAGGTACATGAATAATGAGGAGAAATAGACAACCCCTTACCATTGGAGGAAGCTTCTAAAATCTAGGGAGGAGAATAATAAGAGTGTATAGGAACCTTGGGAGGAATATTAACAGGGAAAGGAAAAGTAATTTAATAATCCAATGGTTTTTAGTGAAGATAAATTGGAGTTTGGGTGGGTTTATATAGAAAAAGCATGGAGAAGTCTTTATTAATTTCAAAACATAAATTTTGGAATCTATATGATAAAATAATCCAAATTAAAAACATTCCCATGGTTTTTCCAATGGTTTCTACCAAAGAGGTTTGGATTTCATTATTTTATAAGGAAAATAACCATACAAATTAAAACAATTCCCTTGGTAATTTTTATGTGAGTCATGTTTATAAAGAATTAATTTTAAAACCATAAAATTCAATTTACATTTTAGAGGATTCATTAAGGGTTTATTGTAACGTCCCAAATCTGGGTGCCACACAATGGTTGCCCCGAATGCGGTTGGTCACAAGACCTCAAGCGCATTTCCCCAAATGCCAGAGGCTGCCGACTAGCAGTGAGGGCCCAGGTATGATAGTGGGGAAACAATGCCCTCATTTGTCAAAGTGTAGCGCAACAGAATAAAGTATACAAACATAGAATAGTGGAAGTACTAACCAATATACAATTGTATGGACAGCTGAAGTAAAAGAGAACTAGCAAGAAAATATATAAAGATGCAGCATGCCACTAATTCTATGAAAAATAGCCAGAACAGCATAGACTGCAATACAATACAGTACAACTCAAAGTACAAAGTACATCCAGACAACCAAGTAGAGTAGATAAAACGCAGTAGCATCGCAAGCCTAGGCTCGGTCCCATGCTCTCCTACTCCTCTGCCAAAATCATGTACCCATATAGGGACCCTTTCCCCTATCGACACCTACAGCAATATAGTCTGTTTGGGCCAAATACATGACCCAAACAGGGTGTGAGAAATAAATCCCAGTAGGCACCCACCAAAGGCTCGTGCCCAACTGTCAATGACATGTGCAACAACAATGTGCAGTAGTAATTGAAATAACCAAGTAGTACTCAAAAGTAACTAACTACCGGTTAAAATTCCATTTTTAATATTCAATTAACCATTTCAATTTAATAACATTCTGTTCTCATCAAAACCAAGCCCTCAGGCCAAACAAAACCTTTCCTTGAGGTTAATATAATAAAACCATGCCCTCAGGATTGCCCTCAGGCTATGTAACAAAATCACACCCTCAGGCTTTCCCTTAGGCTATGTAACAGAATCATGCCCTCAGGATTACTATGTGTCACCCTCAGGCATAGAATCTACCACCCTCAGTCATATCGAATATTTCCCTCAGATGAAAAAGAACCACTTCCCTCAGGCTAATAGAACACAGCCCTCGGGCTAAAGGAACCACTTTCCTTCATGCTAAATAGAACAATTCCCTCATGCTAAACAGGTAACCGGGATTAGCCCAAAGCATAAACAAACATTTTATGTATAATTACTCTCAAGGCAATTCAATACACATTATAATCATGGCATACCCTCAGGTACCCTGTCCAAATGGCTAAACAGAGGAATGCACCCCTGGGGTGGTCCTGGATCCAAGCGGTGATCCCAACCAGCAGTTTTAATTATTCAAAGATTATCTATACAATTATAGATATCTTTTCAGTAATGGCCTCATCCATATGACACCCCAATCATGGGCTCATAGCACAATGATACACAAAAACCCACATCAGTTGGAATTTAAACACAAACCCACCTACCTCGATTGTCTCTGATTGGTATACGTGAACGACGCCTCCCAAATCATCAAAGAAAGACTTAGATATGGGATAAAATAATTACCTTTCAAATGTAAATAACTTCCCTTAGAGGAATAATGGGTAAGAACAGTTCAAGTAGAACCGAGAGCTTACCCGTACGGTCCCAACGTGATCGGCGGAAGCGGTAACGGATTCCCGGTGCACGGTTGGGAGATCTCTAAAGCTTCGGTCATCCTCCCGAGCTCTTCCAGCATTCTACGCTTCCTCTGTGAACAGAGGAGGATAATTACCATTTTAAAAAAAAACAAACTACAAAGCATGTACATATCAAGTACACGACATGTACTTTTCATTTTTTACTATTCCTCTGGAGGATCCTTTCCACCGTGACATTGTTCATCTGTCGACATGAGTACACGGCGTGTATTCAAGAATACATGGCGTGTACTGTCGCTCAGTTGGAAGCTGCCTCCGCCGCCTTACGGTTCACCTGCCGACTGATTAAATGGCGTTTAAATACACTATACAAAGCGTGTAGTTAGTTTTTACACCCTTCATCATCGACAGGCCTACACGCCCTATGTACTCCTTTCACACAGCCAAAGTACATGGCGTGTGTAAAAGTACATGGTGTGTAGTCACAAAATTTGTGATTTTTCCCTATTTCCCTTATTTTCTCAAAAACACTTAAGTAAAAAGGAAAAGAAGAAACTCATACCTCGTGAATAAGAACTAGGTTCTTACAAACTTCCCCCCTTAAAGAAATTCGTCCCCAAATTTCCCTCCCACGGGTGGCGAAGATTAAGATATGAACAACTCAGGCCACAGCACATGTATGTCGGTCTCCCACGCCCAGGTTTTGTCCTGCACTCATCCATGCTGCCATAGTACCCATACGAGAGGAACTGACCGGCCACAGAGAACCTTCGTGCTCCAATCAACAATACAAATCGGGTGCTCCTCAAAGGATGCATCGGCCTGAAGCTCAACCTCCTTGGGCTGAAAGACGTGAGATGAGTCTGAATAATAACGGCACAGCTAAGATACATGGAAGACGTCGTGCATGGCCTGGTACCTCGAAGGTAACTACAACCGATAGGCAACCAACCCGACTCTCTACAGAATCTCAAACGACCCCACATACCTTGGAGAAAGTTTACCCTGTCTTCTGATCGGCATGTTTCCTAACCTTGGTGAAGCCCATAAGAAAACCTGATCCCCAACCACGAACTCTAGGGGTCATCTATAGAGATCGGCATAAGATTTCTGATGGGACTGTGCAGTAGCCATCCGCTTCTGAATCAACTGGACCTGCTCAGAATTCTCCTCCACAAGATGTAGTCCCAGTAAAACTGCCTCACCTACCTCTAACCAGCACAAGGGTGATCGGCTTGGCGTACCATATAAAGCCTCATAAGGTTCCATATGAATAGTTTCCTAAAAACTGTTATTGTAGGAAAACTCGACGAGGGGTATGTGATTCTCCCAAGAGCCCCCAAATTCTAGGATGTAAGAATGCAGCTTGTCCTCAAGCACCTATATCGTATGCTCTGATTGGACATCGGTCTAAGGGTGGTAAGTTGTACTCAGAAGCACCTGTGTACCCAATGCCCTATAAAAACTCTGATAGAAACGAGACGTAAAGTGGGTGTCCCTATCTGAAATGATAGAACATGGAACCCCATGAGGACGTATGACCTCTCGGATATAAAACTTCTCGACCTCATCAACACTGAAGGTCTCCTTGATCGGCAAAAAGTGAGCTACCTTCGTAAGTCTGTCCACAACAACTCACACGGCATCACTGCCTCAAGGTGACCTTGGAAACCCAGTCACGAAATCCATCGCGACATCATCCCATTTCCACCCTGGAATGGGTAACTTTTGTAACAGTCCCGCTGGCCTCTAGTGCTCCGCCTTCACCTGCTAACAAGTGGAACATCTCATAACAAAACCAGCTACTGCTCTTTTCATACCTGGCCACCAATACAAACGTCTCAAGTCACGGTACATCTTGGTGACTCTAGGATGGACTGCCCAAGATGAAGCATGAAACTCATGCATCAACTCATCGCGTATTTACACTAGAACCCACACTCATCCATGGAAATTTAGTACCTCATCATCGCCTATCTTCCAACTGTGAGGGTCCTCACTTTCCACCGACTCCCGTCGAACTAGGCCTTCTGAATCTGATAGTTTTCTCATCCTCACTCCATCTAGGAGGGTAGAAGTCACAACTAAGGAATAAATATAAGATTTACCCTGACTATCCTGCACCTCCAGATGCATCTTAGAGAACAAAGTCATAAGCAGCCACTCACCACAGGCCTCCTACACTACATGTATCTGACTCCTCCTACTAAATGCATCAGCTACTGCATTACCTTTACCAGGTGTATAAGCAAGCTCGAAGTTGAAGTACTACAGGTATTTGACCCAACTTTGCAGTCTCAGGTTCAGGTCACGCTGAGTAAAGATATATTTGAGACTTTTTTGGTCTTTGAAAACCACAAAATGCTCTCCCAAGAGATAATTCCTCCAACAGCGCAACGCATGAACAACTGCAGCCAACTCAATATCATGTGTTAAATAATTCCTCTCATGTGGCCTCAACTATCAAGATCTGTATGCAACTACTCGATCGCCCTGCATCAAAACTTCTCCCAGACCAATCCCTGGCGCATCACAATAGACTGTATAGCTCTTCCCTTGATCTGGAAGTATCAGGACTGGTGCTAATGTCAACCTTTGCTTCAACTTTTTAAAGGTTGTCTCGCAAGCTTCTAACCAAAGGAACATCGAACCCTTCTTAGTGAAACCCATCAATGGGTCAACTAAGCGGGATAAGTCCTATATAAAGTGACTCTAATAACCAGCCAGCCCCAAGAAACTCTGTATCACAAACATGTTCTTAGGCTTCTCCCAGGACATTATTGCTCTCTCCTTCTCCGGGTCTACTCCAAATCATACCTCTGAGATAATATGACCCAGGAAGTGTATATGGTCCATCCAAAAGTGTCACTTTGAGAGCTTAGCATTTAGCTGATGCTCTCTCATTGTACGTAATATGATCTCAAGATGGTTGGCATGGTTGTGTCGAGTGTGAGAGTACACCAAGATATTGTCCACAAAGACTACCACAAAAGAGTCTAGATAAGGGTGGAACACACAATTCATCAGAGTCAGGAAAATTGCTGGTGCAATCGTGAGTCCGAACAGCAAAACCAAGTACTCGTATAGACCATATCTTCTCAAAAAAGATGTAAGTGGTATGTTTGATTGTCTAATGCGTAACTAATGATATCTGTATCTCAAGTCAATCTTCGATAACAATCATGTTCCTCAAAGCTGATCAAAAAGATCATCAATCCTCTGTATGGGATATCAGTTCTTAACCGTCAACTAGTTCAGCTTCCGATAATCCACACAAAGTATGAGGGTACCATCCGCCTTCATTGCAAAAAGGACAGGAGGACCCCAAGGAGAAGTATTGGGCCGGATAAAACCCTTTTCCTATAACTCCTCTAACTATCTCTTAAGCTTCTGTAACTCTAGTGTATCCATCCTATAAGGAGAAATGGATACCGGTGCCACTCTTGGAAGAAGCTCAATAGATAAATCCACCTCCTGATCTAGAGGAAGACCTGAAAAGTCATCCAGGAAGACATCACTAAAACAATCAAAAACTAGAGGGAAATCCTTCTAAAAATTCCCCTGATCATCAAGATATAAACTCGCAATCTGGGATGTCACTCCACCTCACCCACGATGCTCAGGTCCATCTCGGCTCACCTGGACATCCCATTCACCCTTGTATAGAAACTCTCCACCCTCTAGTGACGTGAAACTCACCCTACAATGATAGAAATAAAAAATGGATCGAAAGTGCACCAACCAGTCCATCCCATGAATGAAATCATAGCTCTTCATCTCTAAGACAAAGAGGTCCCATAAAAAGTGACACCCACCAACCTCAATGGGGCACTCCTTGCACTAATGCACACCAGACGTTCTAGTCCGCAACGGAGTTTCTAGAATCATAACATCCAAAGAAGAAGAAACATAGAGCCCAAGGCTCTCCACAATGGGTTCAGATATAATGCTATGTGTATCACCCATATCGAAAAGTACAGAAGATATAACAGAAGCTACTAAAATAGTACCTCTGACAGTATAAGGTCTAGGATCCTACTCATGTTGGGTCTGTTGTACTGCATATGTCTGCCCAGTGTCGCGGCCCTGCGACAAAGCTTGGCTACCCTGAGCTGACCCACCCTGCTACCTATGAGATCCGGGTGTCTGGCTACCACGGCCATCACCACCATCTCTACCTGCACGCCCTGACGCATTCTAGTTTCCTGACTGGTAAAAAGTTGCTGGTCCTGCTCCCGCACGCGGAGTCTGCATAAAACCCCTCTCACTAGCCACTGGTAAGAACACCCTACAAAAGCGCTGCAGATGACCCATCTTGCCTCAATCTCGGCACTCCACTGGGTCTCTAGGAAACTGAGGTCTCTTATGCCCCACTATTCCACACTAGTAGAAAATGATTTGGACACCTGAGGAATTCTTCTGACTAGTAGTACCACCATGAGATAAACTCTTCTGCCTCTTCCTTTTGCCGGTAAAAATAGTACTCGACACCGGTGTCGAACCTCCCTGGCCCACACCCCTAGATTCTCACAGGTTCCGCTCTGTGATCAGTGCTTGGTTCACAATAGCGTGCAAGGTTGGCAACCTGAAAATGTTCACCGGTGCTCGGATGTCATACCAAAGGCCATCCTCAAAGCGTCGAGCCCTCAACACCTCATCACCCACCAGAACGGGTGAAAAATGATGAAGCTCGGTGAAGCGAGAAGAATAATCCATCACTGACATAGCGCCCTTCTATAGATTCATAAACTCTCGAGCTCGATAGGCCCTCAGTGTCTCTGGGAAGAAGAATTCATAGAAGGATACCTGAAAATATTCCCATTCCATGTCATGGTGATTCTCAGAATGGGTGGTAACATCCCACCACCTCTTGGTAGAATCACATAGCATGTGTGTAGCGAGCTTTACCCTTTGCTCTAGAGGCGTCTCCAGATGCTCGAATATCGTCTGCATCGAACCCAGCCAAGACTCTGCAACCTGTGGTCCGCAATCCCCTGAAAACATAGGAGGATGCTGCTGCTGGAATATACGTGTCAGCTCTGCCATAGATGTGGTGGCCTGTGATGCTCCCTGGAAAGTCTTCATGAACCGCATGAAGCCTTCACAGAACTGTGCATCAGCACCTATGTCTAGTATAACAGTTTGCGCTGCATCTGGAACTGCTGGAGGATCCACTAGTAGCCCGTGGCCCACCATCTCAGGAGTATAATCGTTGCCACTCTTCTGGCGAAAAAATGTAGGTCATCTTGGCAGAATGACTCTACAAGGTCAATGCACACCTTATATCAAGATTATCAAATACCAAAAACAAGAAAGGCAATAAGAAAACAGAATAAAGGAAGCATTCAAGATTTACAAAATTTGACTACACCGCGGGTATAAACACTACACGGCGTGTTCTTACAAGCAATTTTCAAGGGCGTCTACTCCATCTTAGACTAGTCATGTAACACCCCAAACACACGGCGTGTCTCTTAAATACACGACATTTAATTGAATCCCCCTTTACTTCCAGAGTCCTTATACATGGATAAGCCACATGGTTCTCTTAAAACAAGACTACAATTTGTGTTCAAAGGTAGACACAGCGGGTATGATACAATCTTTCATCAGCCCATTTTGTTCATGACACGGATGAGTACCTGGGTCAGACTGCATGGAATGTTTGAGGTCGACACGGCATGTATGCCTTAAGTTTTCCTTTGTCTGTGTTGTTATTTACATGGGAGGACACCGGGTCAACACTACACGGTGTGTAAAACTGGTACACAATGTGTTTTCCACAAACTATTCCCTACCCCATGTCCCCTCCCACACAGTCTATGACACGGAAAGAGAATACACGGCATGTACTGAGGGTACATGGCGTGTACTTAAAAAGTTTTCATTTATTCCTGAATAGAAGAACACATGGTGTGTGTTCATAGAATAACACGGCGTGTATCCTGGGTTTTCCAGACAGTAAGCCTCAGAAACTACTCTGGAACCCAGAAAAACACTAAACCAAACATCTAAGTGCCAAATTTCGATCTGTGAGGGCCCATACTCCCCACAAATGAAACCTTGGAATCTTACACATGTTATAACAAAGTAAACACATCTACAATCAACCAAATTCTAGTTATTGAGGGGCCATACCCCCCAAAAACCAAAGTTTGGTGTTCATTCTATCAAAACCTCACACAAGTGCGTCACCCAACGGTGAAAATCAAATCAACTATAAAATTGAAAAACCAGTAATAATTGCAATAACCGAGGTAGACTGGCTTTTCCCTATACACGAGTTAGCTACTCCTGGGCACAACTTATTACCAACTACTATTTCCATCCTATCCCTGACTAAGGCTCCAAACAGTATGTCAAAGAAAAGAACCCCTCTGATACCACTTTGTAACGTCCCAAATCTGGGTTCCACACAACAGTTTCCCCGAACCCGGTTGGTCACATGACCTCAAGTGCATTTCCCCAATTGTTAGAGGCTGCCGACTAGCAGTGAGGGCCCAGGTCTGATAGTGGGGAAACTATTCCCTCATTTTTCAAAGTGTAGCGCAGCGGAATAAAATATTCAAACATACAATAGCGGAAGTAGTAACCAAAATACACATGTATGGACAACTGAAGTAAAAGAGAACCAGCACACATATATTAAAAGATGCAGCATGCCACTCATTCAATGAAAAACATCCAGAACAGCATACACTGCAATACAATAAAATAAAACTCAAAGTTAAAAGTACAGTCATACAAACAAGTAGAGTAGATAAAATGCAACATCATCGCAAGCCAAGGCTCGGTACCATGATCTCTTACTCCTCTGCCAAAATCATGTACCTGTATAGGGACCATTTCCCCTATCGACACCTATAGAAATATAGTCTATTTCGGCCGAATACATGACCCAAACAGGGTGTCAGAAATAAATCCCAATAGGCACCCACCAAAGGCCTGCCCAACTGTCAGTGAAATGTGCAACAACAATGTGATGTAGTAAGTGAAATAATCAAGTAGTATGAAAAATTAACTAACTACTAGTTAAATTTCCATTTTTAATATTCAATTATCCATTTAAATTTAATAACATTATGTGATTATCAGAACCAAGCCCTCATGCAAAACAAAACCTTGCCCTTATGCTAATATAATAAAACCACACCCTTAGGCTTGCCCTTAGGATATGTAACAGAATCACACCCTCAGGCTTTCCCTAAGGCTATGTAACAGAATCATGCCCTCATGCTTACGAAGTGTCCCTCAGGCATAGAATTTACCACCCTCAGGAATAATGAATATTTCCCTCAAGCGAAAAAGAACCACTGCCCTCAGGCTAATAAAACACAGCCCTCAGGCTAAAGGAACCACTTTCCCTCAGGCTAAATAGAACAATGCCCTCTAGATAAACAAGTAACTGGGTCGAGCACAAATCATAAACAATCATTTTATGTATAATTCCTCTAAAGGCAATTCAATACACATTATAATCATGGCATACCCTCGGGTACCCTGGCCAAATGGCTAAACAGAGGAACGCACCCCCGAGGTGGTCCTGGATCCAAGAGGTAATCCCAAATAACAGTTTTAATTATTAAAATATTATCTATACAATTATAGATATCTTTTCAGTAAGGGCCTCAACCATACGACACCCCAATCAAGGGCTCGTAGCACAATGATACACAAAAACACATGGTAGTTGTAATTTAAACACCAGACCACCTACCTCGAACGTCTATGATCGGTATATTTGAACGACGCCTCCTGAATCATCCAAGAAAGATGTAGATCTAGGATAAAATAATTCCCATTCAAATGTAAATAACCTCTCTTAGAAGAAGAATTGGTATGAACAGTGCAAGGAGAAGGGAGAGCTTACTCGTACGGTCCCGACGTGATCGGTGGTAGCGGAAATGGATTCCTGGTGCATGGTCGAGAGATCTCCGAAGCTCCAGCCGTCCTCCCATGCCCCTTTGGAGTTCTAATCTTCCTCTGTGAATAAAGGAGGATACTACTCGTTTTAAGGGGACAAAACTACACGGCGTGTACTTTTCATTTTTTAACTATTCCTCTAGCAGATCCTTTCCACCGTGGCACTGTTCATCTATCGACATGAGTACACGGCATGTATTCCTGAATACACGGCTTGTACTGTCGCTCAGTTGGCAGCTGCCTCCGCCGCCTTACTATTCACCTACCGACTGATTACACGGCGTGTAAATGGCCTATTCATGGCGTGATGTCAGTTTTTACACCCTTCATCGCCGACAGGCCTACACGCCCTATGTACTCCTTTCACACGGCCAAAGTACACGGCCTGTGTAAAAGTACACGACGTGTAGTCACAAAATTTAGGATTTTCCCCAATTCCCTTATTTTCTCAAAAACACTTAAGGAAAAAGGAAAAGAAGAAAATTATAACTCAAGAATAAGAACCATGTTCTTACATTTATAAAATTAATCAAATAGCCTCAAATAAAATATTTTAAAGTCAAAAAATATTTTGGGTCTTGTATAATCTTTATAGTATTTATTACATCACTTTGGGGATTTTATAAAGTTATAATACACAGAGTGTATTTATAAAATATTTAATTTTGACCCAAACAATCGTCTGTCACTGAAAATTATGAAAAAACACCATTGGATAATTTAGACATGATAATTTCAAAAAAAAATATTTATTTTATACAAATAATTCTATAGGTGTAAAAATTTATACTTTGAAATAAAACCCACAATTATTGAAAAAGCTGGATTTAATGAAAATAATCGTTTTTTTACCCTTATAAAAATTATTTTTACTTCATAAACTAATATTTTATTTTATATGTAATAAATATTATTTAAAAATAATATTTTATTAAAATATAATTTATTTAAAAAATTATTGAATTCATTAAAATATTGTGTCTTGATTGAAATATATACATTTCCCAAAAATACAATTTCTGTTTCATCATACCAAAATCTCATTCAAACTCATTATTTAAAGTAATATTAAAAAGGGATAAAAAATTATTTTATTAAGGATAAAATATAAAAATTCTTATTGATAGGGTCTTGATGCGTTGAACATTATTAAACCAGTGAATTCCTTCGGGGTAAGGTGTGGGATAGTGAGATTCTCATGGTGTAGTCCGACATACATTGTTCGGTCTATGATCTCAATGAGATTAAAATTCTCCCCTTAATGGTTTCTCTCATGATTTAGTTGTTGAATATTGGTATGGGATTGGTCATGGTAAACTCCTAGTGATTCTATCTCCCTTATAAGTTTTGATAAAGGGGATTGATCTGTACAATCCTTCTAGTTAAGGTCATCACATCATTTTCCGGCGTCAAAAGAACATTATCATGAACTTTAAAATATTAATATTAATTTTATTGTAAAAATGTTATATTATAAAATATTATGATGAATAAAATTATTTAAAATTTTATAGACCATATAATAGTCCAAAATAACCTAATTAGTGCATGTGTTTCATATAACTAAATTACTAAATAACATATTTATTAATTTAAATATGGAATTTCATTTATAAATGTTCATGTCATTATAGAAAAAAGGTCACAATAGAATTGAATAATGAGATTATTTTTCTCACCTTTCCCTGTAACAAACTTATTTAAATAATAGGAATCACACCTATATGCCTTATAATTGTCCTCCTAAAAATACAAGACTGAAGAAGTATAATATATTTAAAATGATTAATTACACTTTAATTTTTTTTACTTTCAAGTGAGGAGTTCTCCATTTAAATTACTCAAACCATGTAATTAAAACATCATGGCCTGCTTGAGAATACTAGTTTAAGTTAAATCATGATTTTTCAGACTTTCATATTTATTTATTTAAAAAATATATTTCATTTTAAACCTTATGTTCACTGTTTCGTTAATTAAAAATTTAAAACATAAATTTTTTAAAATTATTCTAATAAATAATTATTAAAATTAATTGGTTTTTATGTTAAAACTACTTATCTAACAAACCATATATTTATCCAAGAAAAAGAGAAATTATTTAAAATTTAAAATATCATTACCCATCAATTATAAATAAATTAAAATTTAATTATAGAATTAATATAAATATGAAGAAAATAGATATATTAAATGTAACTCGCTCCACCATGAGATAATTACCATAACTATTTCATGGACATCTCTGGTAAACTATTTGACCCCACAAACCATGACCTCCAACTATCTTATATCATTAAAATCTCTTCATTTTTAAATTCATTTATTCTAAATTCTATCTCCACCATAGTTCGTAGACTTTATTGACATGGCATAAACCTTTTTTCATGTGAAACAACCAACATTATGACGTGCACGATTAATTTTTATATAATTTAGAATAATTTTAGAAATCTTGATAAGCTCTATGAAATTTTATTTGGAGTGATGAACCAAAGATATTTTTTTGGTTATACTTACATGAGGACTATAATGACTCTCCAAATGCCCATCTTGAGCCTCAACATCCTATTTCCAATCATCCTTCTCTCGTATGATTTTCCTCCCAGGAAAGATAAATATTTCTATCAACATATGTATATCTTACCTTGGAATCCAAAAAAAAATTATTTTCCAGGACCTATATTTAAATTTTTTCTCCTGAATTATGATTAAAATAGGTTACTATATGAAATTTTTTCCAATTTTTTACCTCTTCCATATTATTTTCCTAGAACATTATCTTATGAGGCTTACTCTAGTGTCGACCTTAAACATATAACACCAAATATTAATATTTTTATTATTTGAGACACCACACACTTTTAACATGTTAAATTGGAAAAAATATTAGTCATGTATCATGTGATGTCGATAGTTAAATCGATTACTGAAATAAATATAATTTAAAATATAAACAAAAATATATAGTACATAAAGATTTATAAGAATACTGAATATATCATATACTATTAAATTGATTTAATTAAATAATTCATTGAACATAAATAATTAAATTAGTATCAAATTTATTTATTTATTTTTCAAATTCTGATTGACATGGGTATGAACATGTTTCAGGGTGTTACCATTGTGACCTCGATGAACAAGAAATACAATAAAAAATATCATTAGTTAGAGAATTATTCTAGAGTGGCATCATTAACATTGAGACCCTAACTATAGAGTTACTTTGTTCACTGTTATTATGACCCTGATGATAAAGAAAAAGTAAATGATGGTGAAGACCATTGATTGAGAAAGGAATTAAAATGATAAAAAAATATGTATTAATCTATGGATTATGTTTCACTACCCATTCAGTAATATATGACGACCTTTTTTATTATTATAGAGGATATACTAACTACCAAGCCTTAGAAGTGCTGATATGGTTTTTGTGTTTACTAATATTGAATAATTAGTAAAAAGGAGATTATTCAGTGAGTTGTATTTTTTTCAATTCATAAATTGTATTCAAAGAAATTTAGAATATTCTTAAGCTAGTTTTATGAGTTTATATATCATGAGAAGAGTTTATAGTACTAGTATGAAGCTGAAGGAATTCCACATCATAAGGAATATTGTTTCACCATAGGAGTGGATTGGAGAAGTATGAATGCACCATAACATATATCCATGTTGCATGCTACTGAAAACTAGTCAATCCACATCATAGTATATGTTTCCATGTCATGTGTATGCTAGAGTTAGTATGATAGATTATGGTATATAGGACCTTAAATTGAAATTTGTGTATCCAAATGATATAGTAGACTGAAAATGAGTTATTTGTGATATAGTTAAAGACCACACCACAAAGGATTATGGGTAAAATTTTAGTGGTTTAAGAGTTTTTGGGACTTCCATATAATAATTATTTTTCAAGGATGCAGTTAGAATAATATATAGAGGACAATTCCACGGTAAACTAACCACACAACATATGTTTTTAACTATTTTGATATGGCTTTGGGATATTCGTGACCTCCATACCATAGTAGATATTCCACACTATAGCATTATGAGGAAGTTGTGTTAAAAATGATGGAAATAAATGGTTTTCACTAAAATCTCCTTAAATACACAATAGAATTTTTTTTACTGGGGCTGTTTGGGTAGCTCAAGTTGGAACACTAACATGGATTCATATTCTAAATTGGGTGGCCATTCCAACATATTTTAACAACCATTTAGAATTTATTGTTCATGATTAATATGAGAGATGATTTTAGTGTTTTGATTCAACAAGGGGATTTTAATTTGAAATTAAAATTCAAACATGAAGTGGTTAAAGAAAGGGATATTATTAAGATTTCAGAAGTTTGGATTATATTAGATGAAGGATGGGTGTATAGAGGAAGAATACATGGTTGTGAAAATTGGAAAAAATTGAAGACATAATACATGAGTTTCTACAGGTTGAATAATAAGAGAGAGAGTAGCACTGTATCAAAAAATAGAGGCTGTGTTTGGAAGTATTTATTATAATTGATATGAATTTATTTATCATTGTAAAAGTGTTGTAATAACTACAATGGTTGGGATACTTGTAGTATCATGAATTCAAGGATAACCCCATCCTGTTATACCTATATGTTGAAACTAGTGAGTCATATGATCTTAGAGGAATCTAGATCAAAACAAGGAATAGCCTTCTAATTTTGGGAGGTTAACCTTGTAAACATAATTTTCCCGTCATGTGTGTTATAAAATGATGAACATCCACTCTAACATGTGAGAAGGGTTGTTTCATCAAGGAAAACTAAATGAAATTAGATCATTGATTTTCCCCTACCATTGAGTCTTTACTGATCCAGGAGGTTCCATTTCAAGTTGAATCAAAAGGAGGTTCCCATAATTGGTGATTTTTTGTTTGATGTTTTAGAAAGTGTTTCTACCTATTCAAAGTGTTTTTCACTAAATATACAGTTTATATCATGGAAAATCATAATTTAGTTAAAAACAAGGGGATTACTATATTTGATGGGAAAGGATATCACATATGGAAAAATGGTATGTTTTCATATATGTTATCTACCAGTTATGATGTTTTGGAATTCAAAGATGATGGTTTTATTACCCAATTAGAAGGTTTTTTTTATGATAGTAGTATATAAGATGAATTTGGAGAATAATTTTCATGAAAATAATTCAATTATTTCAACCCTCTCAAAAATTGATTTTTTGAAAGTCATTGTACTCAGGTCCCCTAAATAAATCTTGGATAAACATATAATCTATATACAAACTAATGTAAGGTTTTCTCCAACACGTGTCGCTCTCTCCATCATCCACACCACCCAAAACCTTTATTCCCTCTTTCACACACCCTCACATGCCCGATCTTTTCCCCACGCCTCTATCACGCGATTACTATTCCATCCACAACTAGAGTTTCTCCCACCTTCCCATACCTCCTTCCCTCCGATTCCCACCAGCTTCCAACGATACCTCTCCCATTAGCTCCCACATACCCGATGAACTCCCCACACCCCGCTCTCGTTTCCAATCATCATTTTCTGCTTCACATAAATCCTCTCCGCCTGTTTCGCTTGCCCTGCCGGCTCCACCACCGGCTCCTCCACCTCGCGCTACTTCAGGCTTTGACCACATCACCTCGTGCTCCCATGTTGTACTATAAAGGATTCAATCGACGGAGACCGATCTTCCCTCCTAGACGATGTGCCATCTTCTGATCTGATTTTCTGTTTCGAGGTAGCGGCCTGCTTCGACAAATAACTTTGACACACTACCTCTTTTCTACCGCACCTTTCACGACGACATTCGGTGAGAGGTGTGTTGTGTACTCTTATCTAAAAATAACTTTGACACATTTCCTCTTTTCTACGCCTTCTATAATGCTTCATCCAGGTATAGATTCTCTATATGCGAGCTCCTGTCATTGAATAGATGTTTAGATTCCTCTATTCTACAATACGATGTCCGAATGAAATATTCCAGTAGTTATTTTCACATGTATGTTGTCTCATTTCTCACATCAGTATGCAAATTCAACCCATGTATGGGTACCTTTTAATACATTACATTATATTCAGATTGCATATTTTCTTGTATATTTTCAGTCTAATTTATAACTGTTTCTTTGATGGTGCTATGACTGTGGTTCATTGCAATAACATGACAGTGCTTCGTGAGGTTTATAGAATATTTACTCCCATTATTTCTTTCGTCTTCACTGTATAAATATTCCTCGATAACCATCTGAGGTATTCATTGTAATTGTTTTGGATATTTGTGTCTTTGGTTCATTATTTTTAATGTAATTAACTTTCCACTTCTTTTTTAAGGGTACCTTTTAGTGGATAATTTGACATTTAATTTGTAAATTTGATTTTCTATTTTCTATGCAGTATTTATATGTTTATTTGATTTTTGTATAAGTTTTGTTCATTGCAATCAAAGTACAGTTTTTATTTATTTTTATATAATATTTAGTTTCAATTCCATCTGACATCACTGCATATATATTCATCAATATACATTGTAGGTATTCATTCAAACAGATTTCCAGATGTGTTCCCATATAGAATTGTTTTTACATGAATATTCTATTTTCAAATGATTCATTTCTGTATAGTATATACATTCGTTAATGTAGTTATAAGTGTCGTTTAGTAAAATTACAGGATAGTTCATATCAATGGGTACCTCATACTACATTATGTGACATTCAATAATGAGATTTCATTGTATTTTTTTGTGTGTAATGTATATATGTTTCTTTGATGTTGGTATAAATGTGGTTCATTGCAATCACAGTACAATGCTTATTCAGGTTTAGAGATTACTTAGTTGCAATTCCATCCATCTTCACTGCATAAATTTTCCTCAATATCCATCCAAGTTATTCATTCAAACCGTTTGGCAGATCTGTTCCCATACTGCAATCTATTTATTTGAATATGCTTCTTTTTGAATATGCTATTTTCAAATGTTTCATTTCTGGGAAATCCATGTTTTCATGCTGCACAATTTTATTTATACTGGATGTCGCTCATGCTGGAGGAGGATAATGCTTCACATTTTTTATTATGCTATAGGTTTTTGATGCTGACTGTTTATGCTGGATGTGTTGAATGTTTTTATGCAGAATGATGATCTTGGGCGTTTTTTTGTATTTGATGATATCATGTTGCTAGAATGATAAGAATTTTATTTAAAGGGACATTTTTTGATATGTTTACAAGAGTTTTATGAACCTTGAGCTCTTTGTATGCACATTCTGCTGTCTATTTAAAGCAGTTTTTTCCTAGAAGTTGCATGGTGGGTAGAACCACTATATAATAAGTGGTGATAAGGGTCTGCAATTTATTTATGAAATTAATATTTCTTATGTTACTACTTCTTTTATCATCCTATTGTTTGAAAAGGCGAGGGTGGCTGGTAAAGGGGTAGGATGTGCATATACACATTGTGCATTATTCCTGTATCTGATGCAAATATTTATGCGGTCTTCCAATGTTCTTCGGCTGTGTACAGGTAAATGTTTTTTATGATATTCTTTTATTTTTACCATATAATGTTTAATATCAATACTTTTTTGATGGTACAGGAGTTTCAGATATGATATTGATATTGGGAAGAATGAGGGGGGTTGTCACATCCATGCATGTGGGTATAGTACTCCACCAGATGCCTGAACTGCGCCCTCCAGCAGACGTCTGACATGACCCCTTGAAAAGTACATATTATTTATGGGTTCTTGAGTACCATAGAATATGCATCCAATTTGAAGTGTCAAAATAACTCTTTCAGGAAGTGGAAGAACACTTATCATTTTGAAGAAGTCACTTCTCCAACATTCCTACATCCTCCTATATCGAGCAAGGTATGTGACACGTCCTTTGTACTGTCTAATATGTTAATATCTCAGCTTTTATTTTCATGGACCCAAATTTATTTTATTTCACATAACATGGAATCAATGCATGTTTTAAAAAAAGGATTTTCATGCTAAATGTGACAACTATTCTGATATGGATTGTATGGAGCGATTAAGAGGCAACTAAAGAGGTCACAATATCAACATTTTATTCTTGTATTCCTTAGCAGCTACACAAAGGATACAGATAAGCCAAAGTAAGGCATTTACTGATTAGTTGCAGTTTGATAAAATATATATCCTCCACTTTCTAAAAAATTTCTCCATATGTAAACATAACACCATCTCTTTTTGTTGAAAAAATAGTTCTCTTTATGTATTATAATTAATCTTTTGCACATCTCATACTTATTATAAGAATAACTCTTCATGTTCGTTATTAACAATGAAATTTAGTAATGTCTTCATAAAATAAATCATTGAACCATTTTGTCATACAAACATATAAACAATTAAGTTTGAAATAGTTCTCATTTTCTAAATAACCTCCTCTCATGATACTACTGCTCCCTTTATGTATTTTGTCATGTATTTTCTGTGTAGTTATATGTTTAGATAATTCATTGAAGCTAACATTCCAGTAGCTGAGTATTGATTGGTTAGTGTAATTCCTCAAGTTTCCTCAGTTGTTTATTTCTCATTTCTTTAAAATTAATGCAATGGAGTGAGAAGTCATGGTTGTTGATTCATGTTTGTATCTATCCAGAAGAACATCACATATCCACATGTATCAGTTCATTTTTTTTTCATTCCCTACTTAGATTTTACTTCTGACATGTTGTTTGTTGAATGTTATATTACTTTTTGTTGCATGAAAGGGAACAAAAAAAGTATAGCATATGCTATGGAGATACAGATTCAATAGCGGGAGAAAATTTTGAAGATATACCAAAAAGTATTGTAGTTGATACTTTTTATGTAGTCATTATTTCTTCTTTCTATTGGTGTTTTTTACCTATGTAACTCTATGTTCGCTGAACTGTTTTATGCTTATTTATAATTCGAGCTTCGAATGTGTTTTACTGTCATCACTGAATGATGTTGGGTTACAATTATGGGATTCTAAGGATGTTTGTCTCCCTAAAGGTATGTCTCACTACTTCAAATCTCATGTGACCCATATGATAATGAATTTTTTTTTGGTTTCTATTTTCAGGGGATATGTTTACTTGATCCATGTATTTTAAAAATTTATTTATTTATTAATTTCTGTTGGATCATTCAACCACAATTTGGATCATCCACGATATTTTCTTGAATGTATGTTTCATTAATCTGAAAAGATGTATGACAACTATTATGGGGAAAGATTATATTAATGCTTGAGTACCATATTGATTTCTCATATGCTTATTTATGTATTTATCTTAATGTGTGTCTATTTAATGTAACAAATTTCAATTTTTCAAACCACCATCGTTCAACTGAACATAACAGCTATAAAGTGGTTTTTTCATTGATAATGACAATTAAATCAGTATCTTTATTGACAGCTTAGAACACACTTACGTAACTATCTATTTATTACTGATTTTCATTGTAAGAAAAAAGTCACAAAACATTAAAGTTTCATTCATTACTATACATGAACATTAAATCGGTGGGTCTTCATAGTGACTTATCATAACCCGACATTTCTCTCTCACCTTATACAGGTCTGCACATATATAATTATACAGAGTGATTAAATTAATTTGTAATTTTTTTAACATTGTTTTGAAATAGTCTGTACCCAAAATTTATGTTTTCAATATATTCAGTATATTCAATATTCATTCCGGGTTTTGATCCTTCTTACAAGGTGACATGGTATACTTAAACTCGATTTTAGAGAAGAACAACATCATGGAACACTGGAGCAAGGGTACATTTTCAAGCATTGGGTCATTTTATTTTGTTTCAGTTAATAGATCCTTTTAATTGTATTAAATATGATATGTGACCCATTTTTTAGACTACATATACTCTCATTGAGCATTTTATGTATTTAATTTGATCAATGAATGGTTTTTTAAACCTTTAAAACATGTATTTAATTTGAGCAGTGAATCAGGCTTTTTTTATTGAGCAGCTGGTAATTTATTAGAGCATTAACTAAATATGTTAATTTTTATTTCCCACATGCTTATTTAGGAAATCATTGGTGATAATTTAGTATTTCTTATGGGGCAAGATGGTGTTGATGATACAGTCCAGATTCTAACTGAATATACTCAAAACAGTGGAACAACTTCTTCAGGTGCGTTTGTAATCTAATTTACAGAATTCTAAAAATATTGTGATAGTTCAGCTCCTGAAATATACTATTTTACTTTGAGCATAGTATTGTTTCAACTCCTCATAATTTTTGATAATTATGCGGGACATGTTTTAGTAATGATAGGAAAATAATTCAAATTTTGAGGCATATATGATGTCATGCATCATTGTATAGATATTGTACAAAATATGTTCAATAGTTCAATAAAGTTGAGTTGTACTCCATAAATTAGCTATATCATTGCATTGTTATCTCATGATATATTTCTTGAATAGTGATGGATTGTTCTCTTATAGATTGAAGTTTTTGATAAATTATGAATGTTGATGTCTACATGGTTTGAGTTTCTATTATTAGAGGTGGGTGAGAAGCAATGGTGTTGGAGATTTGTGCCATTTTTTTCAGCATAGTGTTTTGAATAAATAACATTGGATCTGGATTGATCTTTTATTTTTTTTCTTAAATAATGTGTTACCTGTTGGAGCATCAAAACCCACTATTGTCTTTTGAAAATGTTGAAATTTTTGGTAGATGATGAAGATAGATGGGCTGAGTCCATCGTCTGTAAAACACACCTCTAATTTCCCCTAGACATTATCATCTGTAGACAGGGTATTATAATGTATACACCATAGAAGAAAAAAAATTACTGGAAACTCTTTTCACCATAAGAACTCTCCCCATAGGTCATGAGAATTAGTCACAACCTCGATAATATGAACTTCCCTGCAATTGAAAATACCTGAAGCAGAACCAGTGAAAATAGAACAATCTATATCATTATTCAGAACAATATTTTCAAATATGATCCTCTTATTTTTATCTAGAGTTTTCTGAATAAGTGTGGGATAGTTGCAGGAATCCCTAAAACAGAATCTATGGGTGTTACTATGGGGGAATCCGATAAAAATCCTTTACCAGTTGTAGAACCAATAGCTTATATCACCCTTACCAACTAAACATCTTGCATAATGGATTTTTTTGATTCATTTGTTCTCATATGTCAACTTAATGGGATTTGATCATTCTTCGGGATTCCGTTGTTTGGATTTAGGTTATTTGAGGATACGGGTTCGAATCAAATAACATTTTTAGGAATGGTAAAGTGATGGTTCAAAAAAAGGTGCATCTTGGAAATCCCAAACTGCTTTCCATTGAAAAACATTTTTACGATTTCTGCAATCTATAAGCTATAGATTCTTAACATTTTATCATTTTCTGACAAACAGATTTGTAGAATCATATTCTTAATATTTTAATTTTTTACAATCACGTGTATCATGTAATCTGTACATTTTTTGAACAAGTTTTATCTCATAGTTTATTGAAGACTACAGTTCATGTAATCCATATAAAGTTTAAATCTATATTTTTCAGTTGGATTATAATATATTTTCAATACTTGTAACAAAAATTTATGACATAAAGCAACAACTATTTAAGTTTTGTTGCAGGGTACACTATAGCCTGGTGGAATCAATTATGGTTGAACATGTTGCTGGGGTTGTGTTTTGAGACCTTTTATTTTTCAACTGTCGATGAATTAGTTGGTGGCCTTGATTATACTATTCACCGAATCATTTTTTGAAGCAACATTCCGAACTTTAAGATTGAGCTTTCAGTACCACAACTTGCAGCCATTGATGTTGCACCTAAAACATTTTGTGGAATTATTATTCAAGCCCCCTCCGTTCTTAATGTTGTGCTTGAAGTTGTAATACTTTATAAAATGGATGATGAATCAAACGAATTGTTGGTTTCCAATTATTCCAAATAATTCTACAAGGTACCCTCTTCTCTCATTCTATAACTGAACTCTTTAACCTGAAATTTAATTATATTTGATTGAACCACCAGTAGTTACTATTCTATTGAAGTGAAATAGTCCGTTAAAACACTACTTATCATTGAAGCTGATTTTGTGGCAATTAGTTCACGAATTCATGGAGGTACATTAATTTTTATTGACAATACCATTGTCATAAAGTGCAGACATTGTTGTCGGGAGAAATAATCGGCGGCATACTCATGGAGAGTCCATGCCTTTGCGCATCGAGCCTATGAAGTATTGACAGGGAGGTCTCACTACAATTTATTTCTCCTATGATGAGGTTCATTCCCTTCTCTCTTATCTCGACCCTATTAGAGAACTAACATTTTCATGTATTCTCATTTTAGTTAGAATTGTTACAGTTGTCCAAAAATAACTTTGTTTGGAATCTCTTGCTATGGAATAATTTATTTCTCACTATGGTTTCCAAATTAGAAGAATTTATTTTTTTGTTGTTTGTTGGATTTAGCATGTTCGTGGGGGAATTCGAGCAGATGTTTGCGGCCAGGAATTCCATTTTATGAGTGCTACTTTCAGGAGAAATATTCCATATGTATGAACCATTCATCAATTTTATTTCTTATTACATATATATTTTAGATGATTCTAGGATAGATAGAATTGATCAAAATAATCTATAATTTCCACCATCATAGGTTCAAAATACACCAAAGGCTCATAAATATTCATGGAGAAGAACTCATGAGTTATTCATATTATTTATTTATTCTACTGTATAGATTTATTTTCATGGATGACACCATGATTGCAGTACCAACTAATAATCTTATAATTGGAATATTTTAGTATTCTTCTAGACATAACAACATATATATATATATATATATATTACTAATGTTAAAATATCCTATGAAATTAAATCAAGGGAGTGATAATATTATGTATCATAAAGTGAAATTTATTTATGATGAATACGTTAAAAAGATGAACTCTCAATTACATTATCTTTTAAAGACAACACACTTAATGCAACCATGTTTCCTACTAATCCTCATCCCATCATCTTCACAAGCCCATCCAATCCAGTCAAAATCTAGTTACCTTAAAACCATCTAAGTTTCCTTCCATCATTTAATGCAATCTCACCTCTTTCCTCCACCTCCGCCCTCACCTCCACCTTCAGTTTCATCCATGACTCTTATCTCTACCTCTTCCATTCCATCATGTCTTATCTCCATCACAATTAGTCTTTACTTCATTTCCTTCAATCACGGGTAACCTAATAACTTCATTATCATCGTTTTATTCTAAAAATTATATGAAATAAAATGACAGTGCAATTTATTTTAATGACACAAAACCAGATGATTTGGATGAAAATTGAATAGTCTTGTGCATTTTCACGGGCAGAGTACTAGTTATATATAAATTAAATAACAAAGTGAAGTTAGATAAATTGAAATTTTATATAATTAAGTGTGGAGATATCTGGATGCATGATAATGAAACTATTGATTGTTTCTTCACCTGGGTGAATGAAGTTGTGACTAAAATCATAAGCTATGGTGAAAAAGTAGAAGATGATAATATTGTGAAAAACATTTTCTATATATTACAATAAAAGTTTGTTTCTAACATCTCTTCTTTGGAATAAAAATTTTAGACACCAATAATAATTGTTTTTCCATAGATTGTGTGTCGGATTTGTAGTCATCCCTATCACTATAAACCCTAGTGGGTTGGTGTGTTAGATGTGATGTTTCTATTTACATGGTGTGGGGCATCATGTTTTATTTTATATTTACCATGTTTATAGTTTCATGAGGCCTTGATGTTCTTGATAAAATTAAATGAGGTTATAGTTTCCTGAGACCTTGATATTTGTGATAAAGGGATATGAGGAAACTGTTCTATGATAAGATGTTATTACCGATGAAGGAACAAAATGGTTTACAGGAAGAATTGTGCAAGTTCGGAATATTGATCATGATAATACTAAGAGATGGGTTGAATCTATCAAATATGGAGGAGAACCCTGATAGTGTTGCATCATGAAATGTTCGTGGAGAAGTTCTAGGCCTTTGAATACCTTGATGTATTCATAATGTAATTGGTCTGGAAGATTTTGAGTGTGTGTTGGAGTTTAGAATTGTAAGATGGATGAATGAAATAAGAATTGTGAAAATCCAGAGTTGTTTGAACATAGTGATTCTTAAATATTTCAATTAAAATTAAAAATAAATTATTTTCATGAAAGTAATAATTCAACATGTCCTCATAAATAATGGAAATTTTATAAAGTTCATGAAAGAGTTCCACAAAAGAGGAATAATTAAGTGAACATTTGAAAAGTTTCATGAATATGATGTCTCAAGAGAGCCTCATCAGAATATGGAAAATACATGGAATTTGTTAAATACTGATTGTATCAAAAAAGATCAATGATTTGTGAAAGTGATTTTCCCAAAGTAATTTTTTTTAAAAAAAATTGTTAAGACACTGTGTTTTCCAAAAATACCCATGGATAGAAGGGAGTTATGTGAATGAAATATATGCTCAGATGTTTCCTGAAAAAAAGGGATTTTTATGAACCCAAAAAGATTTTTTCAAAAGGTCATTTGTGATCATGGAAGTTTCTTGAAGGATGATAAATGTATATAAATAGGAGGATTATTCCCTAATTTGATCAGTCCTAAATCATTAAAGATTCTAAGGCTATTAATTAAAAAATTAATTACATGAAGGATTTTCCTGAAACTAGAATTTACTAGAACTTAAATTCCATGAAGAAAGGACTTATGTCAATATGACCAAGGGAGTTTCAAATTATGTTAGTAAGATTTTTTAATGGCTATGAGTTTCAAGAAAGTGCATAGTTTCATGACACATCAAAATTTTCATGAAAGCAAAGTGATACATGACATAGAGAAAGTTTTTTTAAAGAGGACCACCATGTTGTAGAGAAGGACCACACCACAGAGGAGGCACTGTCAAATTTCAGTGTTTTGTGAGTTTTTGGGACCTCTATACCATAACTATATTTTCATTTCGTAGTTATGAGAATAAGAGGGATAGAATCACTGTATCAAAAATTTGAGGCTATATTTAGAAGGAATATTTTTTTTATACCGAGTTCTTTATCATTGTAATAGTTCAGGAAGCACTATCACAATTGGGGGAATAATAGTAACATTAATTCAAAGATAAATAATGCCTATTATACCTACATGTTGAAACTAGTTATTCATATGATCTTGATGGAATCAAGATCATTCTAAGGACTAGACTTCTAATTTTCGGAGTTTAACCTTGTAAATCTAATTTCCCCTTAATGGTTATTGCACAACGATCATGATTCAATCTAACTTTTGACTTGTGTGGTTTCTTCAAGGAAACTAAAAAGAAATTGGATCACCTATTCACCCCCTATTAGAGATTATTTTTCTATATAAGATGATACATTTCATGTAGTATCAAAATGAGGTTACCCTCATTGGTGATTTACTATATCAAGTTGGAGAAGGATAAACACTCTATACGAATTTTTTGTCACTAAATTTCTAATGTATATCATAAATAATAATTATTTATTAAAAAACGGTATTCCTATATTTTTTTGGAAAATATATCACATATTTAAAGACGGTATGTTTCCATACCTATTATCTATCTGTAATGATATTTTGAAAGTTACGAATGATGGGTTTATTCTCAGGCTGAAATTGTTGCTATGATAGCAGTAGATACGATTAATTTAGATAATTATGGTCATGGAAAGAATTATATTATTTTAACCCTCTCAAAAATTGAGTTTTTAAAATTCAAAGGACTCAAGTCCACTAAATAAATATAGGATAAACTAAAAAATATCTACTAAGGAAAGACCAAAGTGAAGGGAACTAAATTTAAATTTTAGAGACCTATGTATGATGATATCTAGATGCATGATAAGGAAACTATTTATAGTTTCTTCAAAATAGTGAATGAAGTTGTGGGTACAATCATAGGTTATTGTTAAATGTTGGAATATTCTAATATTTTTGAAAATATTTTCATATATTATGATAACATTTTTACTCTAAAGTCTATTATTTGGAAGAATAATTTTGGACACCAATGAGAATTAGATTTTCCATGTGTTTTGTGATGGATTAATTGTCAACCCAATCAATGTCAACCTTGGTGGTTCATTGTGTTATATATGGTGTTTTTATTTTCATAGTGTAGGGAATCATGTTTGATTTGGTATTCACCTTCTAAACAGTTACATGATACTTTGATCATCCTAATAAAGAGAATTGAGGAGAAAGTTTCATGAGAATGTAATGTTCTTGATAAAAGGAATTGAGGAGAATATTGGATGATAAGATGGTGTTCTCAATGAAGGGGAAATAATTAAATAAATTAAGCATTGTGCAGGCCTAGAATATCAATCATGATAATACTGAGAGATAGGTTTTAGTTATTGAAGAAAGTGGAGAACCTAAATAGAGATACATCATGAATATTTCATGGGGATGTCAGAGGTCCATGAAGACCTTGATTTATTCATAAAGTAATATGTATGGAAATTTTTGAGTGTGTGTGGGGTTTTAGAACATGAAAACGGAGTAAATTAAAAAGACTAATGAAAATTAGAAGTTTTGTGATCATGGTGATTCCTAACTGTTTAAGGAAAAATAAAAAAGTAAGTATTTTCATGCAAGTGAAGATTCAATATGGACTCATAAAAAAAATTCATACATTTCATGAATAAGTTTCTCAAAAGTGGAAATGTTACTGAACTTGTGAAAATTTACATGAATGTGATGTTTCTAGACCGCCTCATCAGAATGTAGAAATGACATGGAATTTGTGAGACATTGATTGTTTCACAAAAACTATCAGTGATTCATGAATGTGAATTTATAGAAGGTATTAATTTTTTTGATGCTTCAATTTCATGAGAAGAAACCATATTTTCCCAAAATGCTCTTGAGTATAAGGAAGTTCTGTGAATGAAAGATATTCTCAAAAGTTTCATGAAGAAAGTTATTTTTACAAAATGAAAGAAGATTTTTGAAAAAGTTCAATGGTGGGAATGGAAGTTCTGTGAAGGGCCATAAATATCTATAAATAGGGGGATACATCCCTCATTTGAGAAATCATGTCTCATTGAGGATCATAAGTCTATGAATTCAAAAAATAATTACATAAATTATTTTCTTGGCCGAATAATTTATTAGAACATAAGTTCCATGAATAATGGACTTAGGTCAATATGACCAAGGGATTTTCAAAAAATAATAATAATATTTGAGAAAGTTTGTGAGTTTCAAAAAAGTGTAAACATTCATGAAACATTGAATGTTTCATGAATGTAGAGAGTTTCATGAAATAGTAACAGTTATGATAATGGGTGGTGTTTCAACACTTAGTAAAAGTTGAATGAAAGTAAAATAGTTTCATGAAAAAATGGAGAGTTGCAAGAAAGTTAGTATTGGGTATTTTCATTAGGAAAATATTATAGAGAGTTATTGGAACTTATTTCAGACCTTAACAAATGAGATATTCCTTGAAGACTAGTTCAATAGAGAAATTGAAACTACTACAATGGTGATGTTCATAGCCATGTTGTGAAAGATAAGTATTAATATCTAAATAAAGTAGTCAGTGAAGTATCAACTACATAGTGAAGTCGTGTACTATAATTTTGGACAAAAAAAATTCCCTCCAAAAGAATTCAGAAAAAGGGAGGAAAATTGGAGTGTCATTTGGGTGGTAGTGACCCAACACAAAACATATAAAGGGAGTGACACTTGGGTGGAAGTGATCTGGCCATAAATATTGTAAGAGTAGTGACCCCAGACATAGGAGTCACCTAGACTGTATCAACCTCTAAAATATTACTTGTGGATTTCGGCACATCAACCCAATGTCAGAGTCTGATCCTTAGATATAGCTCAATGTTGGTGAAACAAGTTAAATTATTGTGTCTTGTGTGATTTCTCATATTATATTCTATTGGAAGATGATCAGTTCATGTGGATTTAAAGATCACCAGTCCTATCTAAATAATTCTAATATAAGAACATCAATTAATCTGATCAGCATTAAATAGGTGAACACAAGAGTGTCCCTACTGAAAAGTGAGGTCAATATCAGTTAGGACAGTTATATTTTCATGGGGATGTTGGCAAACATGAATAAGTTCCATACCCTAATTCACTCCCCTCTTGGGGAACTTATCACTAAATTCCCATATATTTTCAAAAATTGGTATCAAACGGAATGTTTATCTTATTTTCTTTTCCTTGATCTAAATTGATATAATCATTTTTTGAAGTTGAAATATTCTCTACATATATAATATTGGAAAGGGAAAGAATATGAAGAATAATAATAACTCTATAGGAATTCCATATAATGGAACCATCTTATAGAAGTGTGTGATTAAGATAAAATATCCCAACAACAACAAAAATATGGTAAGGATGAATGTGTTTGTGTATCGGCATTTTCATATAATGAAGTTGTAGGACTATCTAAGGAACATGATATGCCAATATATTTCAGAACTACTAATGATAATGAAATATCAAGAGATACAAAGGTGGAATCTATTCACATATTGGAATAGATTGATCATGGGTTTAAGGAAGAAAAAATGGAGATGATAAAGAAGAATTAATCTCAATAGATCTATTTTGAAGTGGTGAAAATTGTTGTTAACAAACTAAAATCCTCAATAAAAGAATAATTGATGTGGCTGTAAACATGAGGGAGAAAAATGATACTCAGGACAAGTAATTGGAGTATATTTCTTCTAAATTTAATGATTATGGTCCTAAATAAAATATCCCTGACTCAAATGAGGTTAAAAATGTGAGGGTTAAGAAAGAGGAATTGTTTACAGACATGGAAATGTTGGTTAAGGAGAACCAAGTGATGATGCAATTGAAGGTGACCCAGAATGATGAAATTGTGAATATGTATGAAAACATGATGATTCAAAGTGACTTACTTGATGAACTATCACATTAAGTATAAACGAAGATGACCATAGGGAAGAAGCTAAAATATAGCATTATCCCTCTCAAGACACAACTAGATGAAAGTTGAAAATATAAAAATGAAGTAATATAAACTCTTGTGGAGATGAATACCCAATTAATTGATAAGTATGGGATGTTCTTGGAGCTCAAAGTAAGGATGAAAATCAAAAACAAGAAAAAACTATCCCTCCCTTGGGATAATCAACAAGTATAGTCCAGAAATTTGGAAATATGAATCAAGAAAGTAGAAACATATTTCAAAAGTGAAAGAGATGATTATTGGAGGAAGGTAACCAATAAGTGAGAATATAGTGGAATCATAGGACATACCATGAGTTTCCTCCTATAATCCTAAGGGATCAAAGTTAGAAGGAAAAAATACTGCAATACCATCTCAACTAAGGCACAAATATATGAGGTATGGTTTTAATATGAGATTATTTATTTATGCTACCTATGTCCATATTTCTTGGAATTGAATAAAAAATTGAACTAAATTTTTTTAAGTAAATCCACTATTCCTATGACAAATGGGAAGAAAGTTTTCATTAAAATATAGTTTTTTAGGATTAAAAATGGATTTACCATTCATGAAAAAAAAAAGAATGGATCTCAATGTAAGGTGTGTCAAGAACCAACATTAGTTTACACACAACATCCCACATGGAATGAAAGAAAAATATAGAACAAAAGGATGGAAGCTACTCCACCTGTGATAAATATGGAAGAGCATGCAAAGAAGGGTCCAATAGGGAATAAAATATCTAAGGTGTCTATATTGTATGTCAAAATGGATAGACATGAGGAATGACTGAGTGGGATTGTGAAATTGACCATAATCCAAGAGAATAAGAAGACTATGGTAGTTCCCAAGAAAATGGAAGACATTAGTTTGGATATATATTCCAAATCAATCATTGAATAGAAGGGATCATGAAAATGAAAGAAGAAAATTTGAAAAACTGAAAGTACTCTAAAAGTTGTTTGTATGAAAGATATATCCCAAAAAAAGTCATGGGCCCTGAAATATGATAAATTGGATAGGGATAAATAGATCTATAATAATATGTGGTTAATAAGGGTTCAATAATTGACTTCTTATGAGATCCTTGTTGGTAATAGTACCCAAGGAAAGAGATTTTGTGAATAGGTTAATATATAAAAAGATATCCCAAATTCAGAAAAGTGGATTCCCAAAGAAAACATTTTATATGATATATTTGAAAGAGGAATCAATAAAATTATATGCACTTTCAAGGAATCTAGTAAGTTTACCATGAAAAATGACCAAGAAGAAGAGGTCGATGAGGTGATGGAATTCCTTTCCTAGAATCTGAGAAGTTGAAAAGGAAATTTTGATACAAAGTGGTTGGTTTATCAAGACCAATCTCGTTATTCAACTTCAAGAATTTAAAAATACCCTATACTCATGTGTTTAGATGACATTATCTGTTTTTCAATTATTTTAGGTGTTTGGGGAGATAATATCTAAGGGGAAGTTATATCAAAATATTCAAAGTGCTTTCATGATGTTCTCTGTAGTTCCATCTAATTCAGATCAGTACAAGCAAATATTTTTCTATATCTAAAATTGAAGTGAATGAAAATAATATTAGAACCAAAGTAGTTATAAGGAGTCACAACTATGAGTATTATGTGTTGAATTTAAATGCTATATTTGGGGAAAATGATGATAATGTTGGGGGTTTTGAAATGAACATTTGATAGATGGTATCCACAGCTAGTAAGGAAAGAAACTCTGTAAAAGATAGAAGAAATTGGTTACCAAGTATAGTATAGAAAGTGATATCGAAATAAAAAATGGGTCATCATTTCATATTATAGTTCAATAAGGATTCAATCAATGTTATTATCTATTATACTGGTATTTTTTATAGCTGCTATTAGTTTTAATAGTTGGAATTAACTTTGAGTTTAGTGTTTAAGAATAAGTCTGTATGAATTCCATGAAATAAGATAATGTTATATGGGTACTTGAGATTCATATAAGTATGTGAGGTAAATTGATAATGATTAGTTTAATAGCATTGTCTCTTGTTTTATATATTGAGTCCCAACATAGTAGTCTTAGAGGTATTTTTCATGGATCTTTCATAAGTGGTATCTTCACCCATTGAAAATATTTTTAATGAAGCTAAAACTAAAATAATATTTTTAGAATGGATAATATTATACAACTTGTATTCAGGGGTAAAGTAATAGATATGGATAATAAGTGAGTTTGTAAGTCAAACCATTAATCCGTACAAAAATGATTACTTTCATTTAATTGGGGGTGTTTTCATACTTTATTGAATGAAAAGACCATGTTGACAAATGGGGGGAAGTATAAATAGCCCTATATGCATTATTTATATTGGAGTTTAAATTAAATAAAAGAATACATGTTCTCAGTGGAACCAAATAAATAATTCTTATGTTATCTAACATGAAGAATAAAGGGGGAGAATAATGACATTAAAAAAAGTGACACCCTTGTTTCCCAAGGTATAGGTTTTTAGTGATTCTATATTCAATATATAGGGTACTAATTATACTTTAGATTTGATATCAAAGGGGTATAAAGATCAGGAATCCATTGGGATAAGAAAGGATCTTGAATCTATGTGAATATTCTTCCCATAATGGAAATTTACATGTAGTCATGTGTGTTCATACCCAACACTTCATAAGGGGAGTAGGAAGTGAAGGCTATAAATCAAACTATGTCGAAGATATATGTTCAATGTTAATATATCATGATATTTAACCTATGGGTTTTATGATTAAAAGAGTTTCCCAGTGGGGTTATATAAGTGTTCTTCTTGTGTACCACGCATTGTGAAAAAGTTGATATAAATCACTAACAAAAATAAATAATTGGTATTGTCATTGATGGATAGTTGGTATCAAAAATGGTTTCTCAGGTGGTATTTTGATAGAGGAAATATATTCATGAAATTGTTTCCAAAAAATCTATGTATGGAGATTTTTTTACACCAATTACAATTGGTTTTTCCAAGTTTTGTGTCTTCAATTCATTGTAAACATTTCCATTTTCAAACCAAGTGAGTTTGTGTGTTAGATGTGATGTTTCCATTGACCGGGTATAGTGCAGCAGGTTAGATTTTCTATTCACCATATCAATAGTTTCATGAGACTGTAGTGTTCCCTAATAAATGGAAATGAGGTGACAGTTTCATGAATTTGTGATATTCCTGATAATGGTAGACAAGGTGAAATATTGATGATAATATTGTGTTCACAATGAAGGTAAATTGATGTATTTCATGGAGCATTATGTGATCCTATAATGTAAATCATAATAATACTTTGATATGGGTTAAATATATCAATGAAAGAGGAGTACTAATAATGGGATGTACCATGAAAAGTTTATTGATATGTTCCAGAGTTGTAAATACCTTGATGTATACATGAAGGAATAGTTTTAGAAGTGTTTTAATTCATGTGGGGGTTTAACATAGGAAAACAGAGAAAAGGAATAAAACTAACACAAATATGAAGTTTTGCGAACATGGTGATTACAATTCATTTTAAGAAAAACAGAAATGGAATGATTTTTTCACAATGGGAGATTTAGTGTAACCTCATTTAAAAATGGATAAGGAATGAATTTCCTGAACGGTTTTCATTTAAGATGCAATGTTACTTGAATATATGTAAAGTTTCATGAATATGAAGTTTTGAGAATACCTCAACTGAATCTGGGAATGGCATGGAATTTGGTATAGATTGGTTTTTTCATGATAGATTATTTATTTTTGAAGTGAGTTTTATAAAGGTGGTATGTTTCACAAAGGTTAATGTTTATGTGAATAATCCATTTTTTCTAAATGTTTTTGGGAATAAAAGGGAGTTATGTGAACATAATGTATGTTCTGATGTTTGGAGAAGAAAGTTATTTTTATGAACTAAAGGAATAATTATGTGAAATAAGAGTGGAAAACATGTAAGCTGTATAAAGCGTCAAAAATTATAAATAGGGATATACCCCCCCACCCACCTCATTATTTGAGAAAAAATAAATCATTTAAGATATTAAGGCTCTGAATTCACGAATGAATTATGTAAAGGTTTTTCTTGTATGAAGAATTCATAACAAAGCAATTTATATGAAAAAATTACTTATGTAAATATGGACAAGGGGGTTTTATGAATGTTTATCAAGAATCATGAAAGGTTTTGAGTTTCATGAAATTATATAGTTTTTCAACATAATGAAAGTTGTGTGAATTTATAGAGTTTCACAATATAATAAATGTTTCGCTAAATTGGAGAGTTTCATGACATAAGGAAAGTTGAATGAAAGTGAAATAGTTGCATAAAAAAAGTTAATATCTAAGATAATGTGTGTATTGGGTATTCAAAATATGGAAAATTGTACAAAAACTTATTGGAACATATTTAATACCTTTATAAAGGAGACATTCTATGAAGGCTAGTTCGATAGGGAAATTGAAGCTCCTACAATGGAGATGTTCACAACCAGGTTGTGAAAGAGTATTTTGATGATCAAAGTGAACTAGGAAGTGAAATATAATCTAGATATTAAAGTATATTATTATATTTTAAGATAAAAAAATCTCTCTCGAAGTAATGATAAAAGGGAGAGGACAAAGGGAGTGACCCGTCTGCGGTTGGGAGCTAACCGAAAACATTCAAAAGGAGTGACCCTTGGGTGTCCATGAGTCAGCCCTAAATATTGAATGGGGAGTGAATCTAGTAATAGGTATGTCCTAGACTAAATCCCTTAATTAAATAATATTAATCAATTTATGAACATTGACTCAACATTGGTGTGTTCTCCTTATACGTAGCCCTGTAACACCTCGAGTTTTTTTGAAATGTTTTTTTCTAGAAATAATTAAATTTTTTTGATGACCTATGTTAGATGAAACACCATGTTAATATTGTGGTATATGTAACTCCAAGTAAATCTGGTGATACATGTAGTATTATCTTAGCTTGTGGTTCACACAACACTAAGTTCTAACAAAACCAAAATATATTATTAATATAGTAATTTAAATGATACATTTATAACGTAGCCATTAAACATATAAATGTGAATTATAATAAATAATTTTTTAAATATTAAGTATAATGGTTTTATAAAAATAAATAATACTGGTAATAAAATACATAATTTTATGTAAAGTCTTCATATGTTTCAAATATATTATTTTCTAAACAAAATGTTGTGTAAGTATTATTGTGAATAGTAATAAATTTAAATTTTTTAATTTTTATAAAATTAATTTGATAAAATAAAATTAATTTTTAAATGTCTAATTTAAAATTTGTCTTTTTGCTAATTTTGTTATTTTTCTAAATAGTTTCATTTTCTGATGAATAGTTACGAAATATGAATTTTAATTGAAAATTACATTTTTGTTTAAATTATTTATAAAGATTAAATATATTTTAAATTGAATTTAATTTATAATTAGTTAAATTATAAATATCTTAATCCAATTTAGGACATTTGAATTAATTTGATATTGGAAATTGATATAAAAACATTTTAAACTTTGGATCATTTTTGCTTTAAAACCTCGTTTTCTCATTACGTCTTCGAGATTAATTTTATAATATCTTTTTCCAATTATATGAGTTTAATTTAAAAAAATGAATTTCATATTTTTAATAAGCATAAATTATAATTTCTAGTAAGTTTAACTTCATTTTTTATGAAAATAAATATTGAAAATAGTAATAATTATTTATCGCTTTTAAGGTAAAAATGGGTTTACTTTGAGGTTAAACTAAAACTATAAAGGTAAAATTTAACTATAAACTTATCAAAAAAAATATTTTATGTATATATTTATAAATTATAATTTTTAATGCTTTAATTTGAACCATTTTTTACCCTTTTTCAATGAGAATTATGTGGGATAACTTATTTATTTTCAAAAATAAGAAGTGTGTCCTCTCCCCCACTTATAAAAGGCCACCTCTTATCCTCTCTTATTCAAACCTTAAAACATATTTGGTTCCTAAAATACCTAAAAAATATTTTTATAAATTCACTAACATATTCCTAGAATCATTAGTTTTTTCATAAATCAATCCTATGAAGGCCTTTCGTGCAAACCTAAGAAGGATACCTGAAGAAGAGGTAACGTTCATCAACAAGCAATTTTTTTATTTCATCATCCACCGCATAAGGTATTATTATATCATGATTATATAATAAAAATAGTTTATTAAATAAAATAATATGTTTTTATGTAAATTCTATTACCTAAAAACCTCTCCACTTCCAACAAATGGGTTATGAAATCATCGTTAGTGTGTACGGAAGACTACTGCCACACGAAGTGATATCATTCGTTTTTCAATTTCCATTGCCCAACGTTTTATAAAATTATGGATATATTGTTTAAATATTATATATATTATTTTTTTGATGTTTTTATTGTTTTTTAATTTTTATATCACATATAAATTCATTATTTATATTTTTTGGGAATAAGATAACATCGTTCGTTTATACGACAGACTATCACCTCATGAAGCGATGCGATTCGTTCATTTTTTACATGGACTGTATTGAGGATGGTTTTAATGAATATATGATGTGTTTTTTAAATATTAATAATTATTTAATCATAATATATCATTTAATTTTATTTATTTCAAACCAAAAAAGAAAATGTAAATAGAATTTATATGTACATACGACCTACGGTCTCCATGAACTGTGTATTTCATTTCATACCACTAAATATTATGGATTAATATAAATAAATATATAATGAATATATATAATAGTTATATCATTTTTATAATTATTTATATAATGGAATAATTATTAAAGTAAGAGGACAAAAAATATAACAAATCAAAACATACACAAAAAACAAAGTGGTTATTACCCAAAGTTTAAATTTAAATTTAAACCATTAATAAATAGGTAATAAAAGGTCATTTGAAAATAATATATGGTATTATGTGTATTAATATTGTTCTTAAATATATTTATAATAAACTTATAATTATTATATATGATTTTTTAATGAGTGTGACAAAATTCAATACTTATGGTAAGGGATTTCAATATCACTTTTACTTTTTGGGATACACAGGCCATATTCATCACATGTTTCTTATATGTGGTGTGTATATTGACCATGAATGTATTTTATGATAATTATACATAAAATTTATGGTATTTAAATTTTTGTTTTATTTTCTCTCTATCATGGGGGTTATGGTTCAAAATTTAACAAATCAGTAAGCGATTTTTGTCCCAATTTTCCTTCTTTGAGACTTACATTATATTGTGCACCTATATTCTTTCATGAGGTGTATATTCATATATTTTGACATGTGATATCATATATTTATTCATCTTCAGGATATTTTATGTTTCATTTTGTTGTTATTGCTTCATGGTGTTTATGATTCAATGTTACCAAAGTGGTAAAGATTTTATATTACAATATCATCATTTATTGGGATTATTTGTGATTAAGTATCCAATGTTGAAATATCATGATAGAAATATTATGAATTATTATTAATTTACTTATACTATTTTATTAATTATATATTCAATTAATGGTACCATATATCCACTCATTGGTACTTTAAAAATTAATAATTTTTTTAAATAAAATATGAATTTATATATCTCTTCGGTCATGAATCTATTTTATTATAAAACCATGTTTTATACAAATGTTTTCAAAAAAAGTTTTATTATTCTCCTATTATTTTTGAAAAAAAAATCCCATGTTTTAATTTTTGTTAAAAAAATTAATGTAATCTTCATGTTTTCTCCAAATAATTCCCATTTGGATTTTTTTGAAAATGTGAATGGAATCTTGGTTTTTAACATGACCAAAATAAGAAATATTTATTATTTTCATGAAAGCTCAATGATTTCAAGATTCCATTCTAGGTATTCAAATTTAATTTCAAATGAATTTTTTTCCTTAAGATTTGTTATTTTTTAATATTTTAAATAAATTATTTCAAAAGGAAATAATTTTGAAAATGTTTTATTTTTTCAAAAATTCATTTCAAAGTGGAAAGAAGATTTTAATTAAAAAATGTTATAAATAATCGATCAAAATAATTTTCAATCTAAGATTTCGTCCATTGATGTTACCTATGCATTTTTTTGGGATATGATTCAAGAATATTATTATTATTATTTCTCAAAATAGTGATGAAAAGTAGTTTATGAAACCCATTTAACATCCTTGGGTTACACCACAAGGAAATGTTTATGAAACATGATTCTTTTAAAAGGGTTACCTATGATGAAATTATTTTGAAACCAGTCTATTTTCCATAGGTAATGATACAATAAAATGTTTATGATACCCATTTCATTTTATGGGTTATGATATAATAAATTTTTATGATATCATGGAACACATAAATATAGTTTTCATTATGTGATGGGTGGGACCTATATATTATAACATCCCGACCCTAGCTACCCGGAGTCGGTGCATTACTTCGTAACATTGGCATGATCACAAAAGATCAAGTCCCGAAAGACCGATTAGTTTAGTAGGCTTGGAAACACTAGATACATTCATAAGTCTTACATTACATCATAAAGTAAAACAAAACTACAACATATTCTCTTCATATCCCCTTACATTATCCCTGAAGGTCATTCATAATATACTTCTTCACATCCTGGAAAAATTAAAACATGTAAAGGGGTGAGCTCAGATGCTCAGTAAGGATAACAATATTGTGGAAGCTTTCATAAATAAACATTAACATTTAAGGCAATGTATAACTAAAACAAATGCCTCTTAAACATTAACTTCAACATAATATGGAAAATGTAAAATGAGATAATGCCATTTACTTATTCACATGGATATTCTACTGGTCTAATAATCACATGCAATATCAATAACCACTTTCATAATGATGGAATGCATAATTCTAGACTATCATAACCACGTAGTCAAGGCCTCGTGCCAAGACCCCAAATAAGATTTTGTCAAGGCCTCGTGCCAAGACACTAGTTTGTCTCATGAGACCTACCGATGCATCTAGGAGCTATAGCGGGCTCCACCCGTCACTTATTAAGTCCAATGCATTCCTCATATGAATAGGTTTAAACATATCATAAACCATAAAATAATCTTATCACATAAAACATGCATAAAGGAAACATAACACTTCCACATTTCAATCACAAGATATCAATACAACACATTGATATAATAAAAACACTTTCAAAACCATTTTCAAAACCTAAATAAATGAAAATTAAAACATTGTATTTATTTTTCATTAAAAAAAAGTTATGGCTTATAGAGGAAGCTGAAACTCAAATAATGGTCACGACGGTGGAGAAGTTATTGTCGCCACATATGTATGACAAGAAAAACACTCCTTTTTTCATTTAGTAAAACGCTTCGTATAAAAAGATTCCTTTTGGATAAACGTAAAAGTCAAAGGGGTTTATACACCGTATAAAAGAAATTTGTGTATAAAACAAAATATGCCTCAATGAATGGAGATTGGACGAAGTACCTTAAAAATATAATTTTTAAACAAAATATATCTATTATGTGTATTCACTATGATTACACATAAAGAAAGTAAAAATACGAGATAGGACATAATAATATCATGACATAATTTGAAAGTAGGAGATTAACCCAAAGAATGGAAATTGGGTTAAGAAGTTCCCTTACCTCGTGTCCGACTTGACTCAACCGTTCTTTAACCTCATGAATAATAAACTAGATTTAATATCTACCTTATTAAGAACCATTTTCAATTTCATTATCCTTTTTATATCACTTATTACAATGTTATTAACATTATGTAATTATTTAAGTTAATAACGGTCGTTTTGTCGATCTTTGGTACTTGAGTCAAAAATAAACTTCTTATAATTACAAGTTGTTCATGTGGTGAAATATCCATTATATCCAGAATTATATTCATGATGTAGATATCATATATATCATATATATCCAGTATATACATTCATTCATAATATTACGTAACATTTAGAGGTAAGAAATGAAATGCACCGTTCATAGAGACGGTAAGCCGTACGTACGCATGAACGCTACTTTCATTTCTATTTCGTATTTAATGGAATGAAATCATATTGATATAAATGTATAATATAATTCCAGTATAATATAGCATATAATACCATTTACTCTATCCTTTATACATCCCACATATGGTATTAACGATTCAAATCACTTTGAGGGGGCGGTAGTCCGCACTTCCTGAAATGAAAATATTGCGTTTACCCATAATGAAAACCATAAAGGTATGCCATAAATGAAAAATAAAAAATCATAAGGAAAACAAAAACATAATATATATCATATATAAAAATAGTGTCATCATAATTTCCACCATTATAGGTGTTATATAAGTGTTGAACAATCATCCTTTCGTGAGGCAAAAATTCGCCATCCACAGAAACAGTGTGTTCTTTAACCATTAGATGTAGGTGTGTGTAAGTTTAGCTCGAATCCTTCTTATAAAAACATCCTAGTATATTTAGGATACTGGTTCTATTACAAAAGAAATGAATAAAAAGTGTTTAGGGGGTTGGAGAAGAAAAATAAAACAAAACAACATTAGAGAAGACATTACCTTAAAGTCGGGTAACTCTTTTTTATTTGAGCCAAAGGCTTCCTTGGGAAGCGTTTTTCCCAAAGTGAGGCTTCTAGGAGTAAGAGGGGAAAGTTGGGAGAGTATTTTGGCAGAGTTTGGCCGAGCCAAATGGCTTGAACATGTGAATGAGGTGGTAGATGTGGGGGCCTTTTATAAGTGGAGAGGAGGGGCACTCTTGGAAAGTAAAGACAAGTCACTTTATTATAAAATGAGTTTCGGATTTTAGAGGTCCCAAACATATATAGTTAGAGGCTAAGGTAATAAGGGTTCGAAATAAACTCATCCAATAGGTTTTTGACAAGTTTAAGCCTTGTATTTTACATTATCTTGTTATTTTATTTAAATCGTTAAATAATGAGGTCATCGCTGCATCATCATGATGTCATAAATAATTTAATTTATTTAATGTCTAAAAATTATAAAAAAAATACAATGATGTAGGAAATATTTTTCTCTTTCCAATGACTACTTATAGTAAAAAATATGACTTGTATAACCCCATGTAAAAATTGTTTTAGTAAAACATTTCATGTTTGTGTCATTTTTTTACTTTAACATTAAATAAAAGGTATTTATGTCATTTTCCAACTAAAGTGGATCCATGGGGTCCCCAAGTTGACACATGGATTGTATTGGTAGTTCATAGCATATCCAATGAGGGTAGGACATGTGTCAAGCTCATCTCATATTACTAAAACATTATTTTTACCTTAAACTACACTAATTACCTTTAATCGCGATTAAGAACTTAAAAGTTACTATTCACCAAAAAATTATTTTAATCTCATTGAACCACATTTTACTTATTAATTACAACCATGTATGTCGTATTTTTGAAAATCAAATCACAGAAGTGGTAATATTTCATTTAAACGAAAAATCAGTTATTTAACTTCCACTTAGTGGTTTCACTATTCATCAAAAATTGAAGTTTTTCAGAACAATGCCAAAATTTCACCCTAAGATATAATTGATATTCCGAATTCAAAAGTGATGTATATTTTAAAAAATTCCAAACATATAAGTTTCATTAATTAATTTTATAATTAATTCCCGTTGTCACAACAAATAGCGTGTTTTTTAAGAAACAATTTATATCAAAAGATTAGCAATTGTTTATGTCCAATTTCAATGTTAAATTAATTCTAATGAACACCATTGGATAAAATGGTAAAAATATATTCTAATTATACTTTAAAACCACTAAATAGTATAACTTATCACTATAAATTATTTTTATTAAAAAAGTTGTTTTAAGTATTTTTCATTATTCATAAAAAATTGGAGGTTCTCAGAAAATTACAAAAAATTCAACTTTGGATAATTTCGATATTCCAAATCCAAAAATGAAGTTCATTTGGAATTCTAAAATATATATAATGTCAAAAAGTGGGTATTACTATTCATAACGGCTACTTTGATTGGTTGTGGTGTGTGTTGGAACTCGAAGTTGCGTACAACACACGCTACTCCATTATTGAAAGAGAAGTGTATCGTGGAAGCTCGGGGTGTTACATTCTCCCCTCCTTTAATAAATTGCGTCCTCGAAATTTGAAATTTTTCTTTGAAAATAAAAGGTTGAAAATAGAAAATACCTTTGTGGAAAACCCACATTGGAAATAAGGTTAATAAAATTTAGCCTTAATAAGAGGGAAAGGGAAATGAAAAAGTCACCACCCAATTATGATCTCGATTAGGAGAACATTGGTGGAAATTAGAGACATATAATTGGAGGAAAAACGTAAATATTTGTAGGTAGTGATTGTGGTCATCAATCACAAACAAGTTTAAAATTGAGGGCCTCAAAGCCTTCAATCTATGTTGATTTAAAATATTATCAGTTCAACAAGACATAAGGTATTAGGATAACACATTTTTTTGTTTTAATATCCTTTTACTAAAGTTTAAGAACTAATTTTTTTCATATAATAAGAGATAGGTATATATATATTTATGCTTGACAAGTAGAGTTTCATCCTTCAACTAATTTCTACTACAAAATCATCTTTCACTCAAAAAGATATTGGAACTCAAAAATATTATATTTATCCTAATTGTATAAGGTTCTAAATATTACCACATACCATTTAGATTAGGAAAAAAATATTTTGTAATAATCAGGGAATTCCTGTAGGCTAGTGGTAGGTAATAACGGCCTATCGCACTATGGTTGTGGGTTCAATTCCTGCAGCTTTGTCCAACGCGACGGGTTATGCCCCACCCTGCATGTTGTCCTTTTCCTAAAAATATAGTATTATAATATTCCAAAAATAATCTTCAGAAATGTTTTAACCTTAAACAATACTATTAAAAGTTCAACTTAATCCATTCCAACCTTTATAGTTATCCAAAATACCTCTTTCCAGACTTTCTCTAAAAGGTCTCTAAATTCCAAAATCAATTGTATCATCAGATTCCCCAAACAAAGTAATGTTTCTCTTATTGTCACATACTAAAAATATGATTACCTTCATCATATTAAAACCTTACTGAAACAACAAGTACTGCAGTACAATCCTTATATATATATCACATTATTCTAAGAACCAGAATATAATACATGAGTCCAAAAGCATCAATACATTAATTATTCCGCTTCAACTGTAGTAACATCATAAGATTGTCCTTGATCCCTTGGCCTTTTCTGAGGTAAGTTTCCCAGACGCTTAGGACATTAATTTGCATAATGCCCCATTTCTCTACAATTGTAGCATTCAACATTGATAGCCTCTTTCTTTCCCTTGCAATCACGTGTCTGGTGACCTTTTTCTACACATTTATAACAAACTCCCATTCCTTTTAGGCAAGTACTAGGGTGATTCTTCAAACAATTATCACATAATGGAAAATCCTTCTTTCCCTTTTTCCCTTTATCTATCTCTTGTTCCACCATTCTCTTCTTCTCTTGCTTTACTTTATTGTCATAAGACTTAGAGAATTCCTTTTCTGTCTTGATAGCACATGAGACAATATCTTCGTATGTTGAGAAAGATTGTGATACTAAAGCTCGATGGAGAAATTGTTTCAACCCATCAATGAAACGATCAATCTTACTTCTTGGGTTACGTATATAATCTGCTGCATACCTCGCTAACCATGTAAAGTTAATCTCATACTTTGTGACATTCTCATCCTCCTTTTGTCTCAGAATCAGAAATTGGCTTTCCATATCTTCTCGATGGTCACGAGGAAAATATTTTTCTAATAAAAGCTCTTTTAACTCCCTCCATTACATATTCGATACTTCATCATCTTCCTTTGTGTTTTGAATCAGCGACCACCACTGATCGGCATCTCCAGTGAGGCGGTAGACTGCTATGACAACCTTCTCCCTTTCACTACTCCCCAAGGTGTGGAATATTTTCTCTAAGGAGTTTATCCATTGCTCAGCTACAAATGGATTTGTACCCCCATTAAATGTTGGCGGTTGTTGCCTCATGAAGCGGTCTAACATTGATCCTCCACGTTGCGGATCAGGATGCTCCATACGAGTAAGGTTATTATTCATAACCTGAGTAAGTTGTCCCAGTATGGTAATAAGTTGATCAGCACTAGTTGTATCTCTAGATCCACAATAATTATCTTGAGCAGGAGGGAAATCCCTACACTGAGTGCGTGCATTGATATGGTTTCCATTCCTTCCACTAGGCGCCATTTCTAAACAGTGGCATAAACTAGGTTAGTTTATGAATCAAAATACATAATTCCATACTTGTAAAATACTTAACATAAATTGAACTATTTGTGGATATAATACATAATCATAAAAATGTTTTCTTTAAAGAAGTATATACTCATAACCCTTCATAGTAGTTTTTAAAGAAAACGATAATTATCCTAAGCATATCCCCCGGGAGTGTCGTAACCAATAGTGCAGCAAGGCCCGTTGTCGTGCACTTGTTCTCATTCGAGTCTAGCTCAAAGCGGTGTTTTCGGGTTTTACCCCTAGGTACATCTGTGCCAGAGCCACCTCTACCTGCTCGTATCCAGACAGAGATGTATTGCTCGGAAAACTCACAACATCTCCAAAATTCTAGGAAGTTCTTCTATACTAATCCTCAAAGTCTATCTTTGGGCTATGTGCTCTAATCAGAGTTTATCTAAATCTATCTTCCAAGGTTAGTACTAAACTTCCTCTGATACCAACTATAACGCCCCGACCCCAGCTACCTAGAGTCGGTGCATTACTTCGTAACATTGGCATGATCACAAAATATCAAGTCCCGAAAGACCGATTAGTTTAGTAGCCTTGGAAACACTAGCTACATTCATAAGTCTTACATTACATCATAAAGTAAAACAAAACTACAACATCTTCTCTTAATATCCCCTTACATTATCCCTGAAGGTCATTCATAATATACTTCTTCGCATCCTGGAAAAATTAAAACATGGAAAGGGGTGAGCTCAGATGCTCAGTAAGGATCACAATATTGCGGAAGCTTTCAAAAATAAACATTAACATTTAAGGAAATGTATAACTAAAACAAAATCCTTTTAAACATGAACTTCAACATAATATGGAAAAAGTAAAATGAGATAATTCCATTTACTTATTCACATGGATATTCTACTGGTCGAATAATCACATGAAATATCAATAACCACTTTCATAATGATGGAATGCATAATTCTAGACTATCATAACCACATAGTCAAGGCCTCGTGCCAAGACCACAAATAATATTTTTTCAAGGCCTCGTGCCAAGACACTAGTTTGTCTCATGAGACCTACCGATGCATCAAGGAGCTTGAGCGGGCTCCACCCGTCACTTATTAAGTCCAATGCATTCCCCATATGAATAGGTTTAAACATATCATAAACCATAACATAATCGTATCACATAAAACATGCATAAAGGAAACATAAAACTTCCACATTTCAATCACAAGATATCAATACAACACATTGATATAATAAAAACACTTTCGAACCCATTTTCAAAACATAAATAAATGAAAATTAAAACTTTGTATTTATTTTTCATTAAAAAAAGTTATGGCTTACAGAAGAAGCTTAAACTCAAATAATGGTCACGGTGGCGGAGAAGTCATTGTCGCCACATACGTACGACAAAAAAAACACTCCTTTTTTTCATTTATTAAAACTCTTCGTATAAAAATATTCCTTTTGGATAAACGTAAAAGTCATAGGGGTTTATACACCGTATAAGAGAAATTTGTGTATAAAAAAAAATATGCCTCAATGAATGGAGATTGGACTAAGTCCCTTAAAAAGATAATTTTTAAACAAAATATATCTATTATGTGTATTCACTATGATTACACATAAATAAAGTACAAATACGAGATAGGACATAATAATATCATGACATAATTTGAATGTAGGAGATTAACCCAAAGAATGGAAATTGGGTTAAGAAGTTCCCTTACCTCATGTCCGACTTGACTCAACCATTCTTTAACCTCCTGAATAATAAACTAGAGTTAATATCTACCTTATTAAAAACCATTTTCAATTTCATTATCCTTTTTATATCACTTATTACAATGTTATGAACATTATGTAATTATTTAAGTTAATAACGGTCGTTTTGTCGATCTTTGGTACTTGAGTCAACAATAAACTTCTTATAATTACAAGTTGTTCATGTGGTGAAATATCCATTATATCCAGAATTATATTCATGATGTAGATATCATATATATCATATATATCCAGTATATACATTCATTCATAATATTATGTAACATTTAGAGGTAAGAAATGAAATGCACCGTTCATGGAGACGGTAAGCCGTACGTACGCATGAACACTACTTTCATTTCTATTTCATATTTAATGGAATGAAATAATAATGATATAAATGTATAATATAATTCCAGTATAATATAGCATATAATACCATTTACTCCATCCTTTATACATCCCACATATGGTATTAACGATTCAAATCACCTTGAGGGGGCGGTAGTCCGCACTTCCTAAAATGAAAATATCGTGTTTACCCATAATGGAAACCATAAAGATATGCCATAAATGAAAAATACAAAATCATAAGGGAAACAAAAAAATAATATATATCATATATAAAAATAGTGTCATCATAATGTCCACCATTAGAGGTGTTATATGAGTGTTGAACAATCATCGTTTCGTGAGACAAAAATTCGCCATCCACAGAAACAATATATTATTTAACCATTAGATGTAGGTGTGTGTAAGTGTAGCTCAAATCCTTCTTATAACAACATCCTAGTATATCTATGATACTGGTTTTGTTACAAAATAAATGAATAAAAAGTTTTTAGGGTGTTGTAGAAGAAAAATAAAACAAAACAACATTAGAGAAGACATTACCTTAAAATCGGGTATCTCTTTTTGATTTGTGCCAAAGGCTTCTTGGGAAGAGTTCTGCCCAAGTTGAGGCTTCTATGAGTAATATGGGGAAGTTGGGAGAGTATTTGGGAAGAGTTTGGCCGAGAAAAATGGCTTAAAAGTGAGAATGAGGTGGTAGAGGTGGGGGCCTTTTATAAGCGGAGAGGAGGGGCACTCTTGGAAGGTAAAGAAAAGTCACTTTATTATAAAATGAGTTTCGGATTTTAGAGGTCCCACACTTATATAATTCGAGGCTAAGGTGATAAGGGTTCTAAATATACTCATCCAATAGGTTTTTGACAAGTGTAAGCCTTGTATTTTACATTTTCTTTTTATTTTATTTAAATCGTTAAATAATGAGGTCATCGCTGCATCATCATGATGTTATACATAATTTAATTTATTTAATGTCTAAAAATTATAAAACAAATACTATGATGTATTAAATATTTTTATCTTTCCAATGACTATTTATAGTCAAAAATATGACTTGTATAACCCCATGTAAAAATTTTTTTAGTAAAACATTTCATGTTTGTGTCATTTTTTTACTTTAACATTAAATAAAAGGTATTTATGTCATTTTCCAACTAAAGTGGCTCCATGGGGTCCCCAAGTTGACCCATGTATTTTCTTGGTCGGCCATGGAACATCCAATGAGGGTAGGACATGTGTCATGCTCATCTCATATTATTAAAACATTATTTTTACCTTAAACTACACTAATTACCTTTAATCGCGATTAAGAACTTAAAAGTTACTATTCACCAAAAAAAATTATTTTAATCTCATTGAACCAAATTTTACTTCTTAATTACAACCATGTATGTCGGATTTTTGAAAGTCAAATCACAGAAGTGGTAATATTTCATTTAAACGAAAAATCAGTTATTTAACTTTCACTTAGTGGTTTCACTATTCATCAAAAATTGAAGTTTTTCAGAACAATGCCAAAATTTCACCCTAAGCTATAATTGATATTCCGAATTCAAAAATGATGTCTATTTTACAAAATTCCAAACATATAAGTTGCATTAATTAATTTTATAATTATTTCCCGCTGTCACAAAAAATAGCGTGTTTTTTATGAAACAATTTATATCAAAAGATTGGCAATTGTTTATGTCCAATTTCAATGTTAAATTAATTCTAATGACCACCATTGGATAAAATGGTAAAAATATATTATAATTATACTTCAAAACCACTCAATAGTATAACTTATCACTATAAATTATTTTTATTAAAAAAGTTGTTTTAAGTATTTTTCACTATTCATAAAAAATTGGACGTTCTCAGAAAATTTCAAAAAATTCAACTTTGGATAATTTCGATATTCTGAATCCAAAAATGAAGTTTATTTTGAAATATAAAATATATATAATTTCAAAAAGTGGGTATTACTATTCATAACGGCTACTTTGATTGGTTGTGGTGTGTGTTAGAACTCGAAGTTGCGTACAACACACGCTACTGCATTATTGAAAGAGAAGCATATCATGGAAGCTCAGGGTGTTACATATATCCCTTCAATGCATTTGGGAAAATTTTATATATCAATATATAGATAGGGATGGAATGGAATATGAACCTAGTTCAGTATTACATTGATGGAATGGGTAGAGAACCCACTTCAATAAGACAGGGATGGAATGAGAAATGATCTCGATTCAGTAAGATAGGGATATAATTTGAAGTGAACCTGATTCAGTAATGGGATGTGTCCACCATGATATCCTTGGAAATGATCCTTGTATAATATGAAAATTATTTCCTATTCATACATGTATTCCATAAATTCCATGTATTATGGAAATTTTATTCTTTCATGTCTCATGTTATTTGATTTCTTGTGATTCATATCATATGAACTAACAATATTTATTCCATGACCAATATTATAATATTTTATATATAGGTTATTCTTTTCAAATGTTTCTCTTGTTCTAATACCCTTATACTCATGTTATTCTTTATGTATATACCTTGTTTACCCTTAATGAGAATCTGAGTTCACAATTTCTAATGATTCCTATTCAAAAGTTATGAAGTTATGTATTATATATGATATGACTAATAAGGGTTCTAGTAGTGAAGAATGTAGAGGGAGATGGCATAGCTCACTTATGTATCAGTGTTTATGTTTCCATGTTTCCCCAAAGGTACTAAACTATTATGGTCATTGGGAAAGTTTTTATAGAAGTAATAAATAATCATAAAAAATTATGTCATATCTAATTATGAAAATATAGGAATTCTATAAATGGTATCAGAGAAAATTTTTAGTTAACCTTTGGAAAAGAGGATGATAAAACCTTAGTAATATCATGAGGAACATGTTTAAGAATATGTATAAGAATGATTCAAAGTATAAGAAAATTTCATGGAATTTTTGTAAAGTATAAAGTATGTTTTTTCCTAGAAATACATCCCAATATGAATACTATAAGTGGATGTGGCTATAGAATAGATTTACCTATGTGTAATATCACTAATAATACTTTATTGATATGGAATTGATCAGAAAACAGTGCATGACATTGAGCCTTGGTACACACCTTGTTTGACACTCCTGTGGGATATTATTTGGATATTCAAAATCCCTTTACAAACCATTATAATGGATTTAAATATAATATGACTATGAATGAACTAGGATATACCTAAGGTCTCATAGATTAAAAATAAGGTGTCATAATTTATAAATACTATAAGTGTTTTTCATGTTTATTTGGTTCCCCAATATGATTATTATTTCTCACTCTATGATTTTTGGTTTTAGTCAATGGATTGAACCCATAACAACTATGTTGATTAAGAGTGTGATGGAAAATGAAATGATTTCCTCCTAATAATCCATTCATTATGATATATGGAATGAAAAATATTGTTTCTATCATCACAAAACATTCGCATGATATGAATCATGCAGGACTTCCAAATGAACAATGTAGGGAATAATTTTATATTGAGTCATTCATGAGGCAATGCACAACTTATTTTAACAGGTCTTATGATCCACTAGTTTCTGAACAATAGATTAGTACCACTAAAAAAATATTTTTCACTCTCCATTGTTTTGAACATGAAATTTTAATCTGTGTTGTCTACCGTTTATAAATTGTAGCAGATCAATGGTGGAATCTTATCCAGAATATGAGGATACACAATGAAATTGACACCATGGATAGTGAAAAGTTCAAGAAATTATTTTTCAATAAGTAATTACCACCTATTCTCTATAAAAATATGTATAAGTATTTCCATGAGCTAAATAAAAAGGACAATGAATCTATGGGTACCTATGGGGAAAATTTTGCAAGAATTCCATGGTATTTGTTTTGTATATTATCATCCAGTCTGAAATTAAGGTTGATCGATTCTTCAGTGGATTCGAACCAAGTCTCTAAAGGGTGTTTGACATAATATTTGATTATGTGTTATCAAGTTGGAAATTGAGGTATGGAGTAACATATCAAAATCATGGTTTTAACAAGAAAAGGAATATGGTGTTCAAAGGAAAATCTAAAAACCATGGAGAGAATAATATGGACATTCTTTATGATAAGTGTGCAGGAAGAAGCATGAAGGAAACTATCTTAGCGGAACTAGTACATTTTTTAAGTGTGGAAAGTGATTTCATTGGAAAATTGATCTCCAAAGTGATGGAAATAAATTAGATAATGATGTGAATATATAGAAAGCTGCATTTAAAGAACCAACCACACATCAATGCTTCATGTGTTAGGAGAATACAAGTTATGCTAACCAGTGCCTAGGCCCAAGGGTTAATGAAAATGGTTATGTCAAAAACCTCTTAAGTCAAGTGAAAAATGGAAATCTCATAAAATAACTATTTATGATTAGGGGTACAATAAAGATGTGGTGCAATATACACTTACCATTCACTATATAAATGATAATGTCTTATTTTAATTTGGATCTACCCATTATTTCTTATCTTAATAATTTTATAAGGGTATAAATATTCCACCTAAACCTTTATATATATAATTAAAATTTAAAACCCTTAGTTTTTTTTATGATCACATATCAAGTATACAATTCCTCTCCAATTGAAGTTGGTGGGATTGTGCTTCAAATAAATCACTTCATTCTTCTTCTGGTTGAATTTGATGTCATCTTAGGAATGGATTGGCTTTCTATATAAAAATCCAAAATCAATTATTGAGGAATTTAAGTCACTTTTTATATTACATACAAAATAATGGTTGTCTATCAATTTTATGATAAGTGAAAACATTGGAGGAAGATAACATCAAATGTTTGGGTATTGATCCCCATTTACAAGGGGTGTCTATCTCCAATGTTTAGGGAGAAATGTGGCATTGATGATATGCCTATTATGTTGAAATTTGTTGATTCCTTTGAAAAAGGGTTTCCTATCCTTACACCTAAATATGTTTTGATTACTTAATAGAACTCAAACATGGTGCCACACCAATATCAAGGACTCCATATAGAATGGTCCTGATTGAGTTGTAGGATTTGAAGAAGAAAATCAAGGAAAACCTGGACAAGGGTTTTATTTGGTCAAGTGTATCACCTTGGGGTGAAACTATTACTTTTGTTAAAAATAATGATGTATTGATGAGACTATTAATTTATTACCTAAAGTTGAAGAAGATCACAATTATGAAATATTATCCTCTTACTCCTATTGATGAATTTTTTGATCAACTTCATGGAGCTCAATACTTTTCCAATATTGGACTACATTCAAGATATCATCAATTAAGGTTCAATAATGAGGACATACCCAAGATAACATTACATACAAGGTAGGGTAACTATAAATATATAGTAATATCATTTTTTCTTACAAATTCTCTTTCTATCTTCATGAATTTAATGAATAGAGTCTTTAGAGATTACCTTGCTCAGTTTTTGGTAGTCTTTAAAGATGATATTATTATCTACTCAAAGAGAAAGGAAGTGAATTACTGATACTTTTGAATTGTACTAAATACCCTAAGGAAGTTGAAAATATATGAGAAATTTACCAAGTGATTATTTTGGCTGTAAAAGGATTTATTTCTAGGTCACAAAATCTAAAGAGAGGGAATACCAGTAGATCCGTCAAAGATAGAGGATATTGAATATTGGCTCAGACCAACCTATGTGGTTGAGATCTAGAATTCGTTTGTTTTAGTTGGATATTATTGATTCCTTGGGGATAATTTCTCACAAATATTCAATCCTAGGACCATGTTAACTCAGAATATAGCCTTGTTCCTTTGCATCGATGAATGTGAGAAAACTTTCAAGGAATTGAAGATAATATTAGTCATCTCACCTGTTCTTACATTACCCTCAAGTATTTAAGGGTTTATAATCTATAGTGATGCATCCAAGAATGTATTTGGATTTTTTAGGAATAATTACATGGATATAGCTTATGCCTCACAAAAATTGAAGGTTTATGAGAAAACTTATCCAACTCATGTTTCGGAGTCAGTTGTTCTATTTTTTGAATTAAATATGTAGAGGAAATATATTTATAGAGAAAAGTGTGATATATATACTGATCCCAAAAAAATTAAAGTATATATTCACATAGAAGGAGATAAATATATTCCAAAGAAGATGTTTAGAAATGATTAAATATTATGACTGCTCAATACATAACCACCATGGTAAAGAGAAAAATGTGTCTAGTTCTTTGAGTTTAAAGTATCATGCTAGATTATCAATGATGAGGATAAAAATTATCAAATATTTCAACAATTTTAGAGGATGGATTTGGAAATCCTAAAGGAACATTAAAAATATTATCTTGCTCAATTTAATGTTCAAACTTCTATCCAATAGATTATTAAAGAGGCATATAAGGAAGATATAGAGATAAAAATGAAGGATAGAAATGTTTGTGAGTTTAACCTAGATCATTACGGAATGATATGGTTCAAGAATCATGTAAATGTTCCATCCATACCATATTTGAAGAGGTAATAGTTAGAGGAATCTCATATTTCTTAATTATCCCTTCAAATGGTAAGTGCAAATATATATTAGATATTTGAAACAAAAAAAACTAGTGGGATGGCGTGGAGAGAGATATAACAAATTTTGAATCCCATTTCATGGAATGTTAGCAAGTTAAGGGTAAAATAAAAAATTATAAGAGGATTTTTTATCCCTTACTATAGATAAATAGAGATGGGAAAACATCACCATGGATTTTTTCATTGGACTCCCAAAAAATTATAAAGTACATAATGCTATATGGGTGGTATTTGATCACCTTACTAATTCAGCACACTTCATCACTATGAGAGAACATGTATCTATGTATCATCTATCCAGGATATACATTAAGGAAGTGGTAAGGTTGCATGGATTTCCAAATTCTATTCTATATGATCTGGATTCAAGGTTTACCTAAAATATCTAGTGAAGTATTCTGTAATCTCTATATACATAGTTGAGTTTCATATTGGTGTATCATCCTCAAAGAGCTATTCAATCTTAAATAACCCTTTATACCCTAGAATATATTTTGATATCTTTTTAATTGGATTTAATATGTAGTTACATTCAATATGTTACTCTAGTTTAGTTCTCTTACAACAATAGATTTCACTCAAGTATTCATATTTCTCCTTATGAATCCCTCCATGGAATGAAATTTATATCTTGAACGTGTTGTATTGGAGTTGGAGAAAGAATTCTATTGGGACCATAGATAGATTAATAAATGGATGAGAAGGATAGATCCTTTTAGAAACACACCAAGGCAACTCAGAGTTGGAAGAAAATTTATGTTGGTAATTGTCAATAAGATCTAGAATTTGAAGTTAGTGACATGTTGTTTCTAATAATTTTTCCATGATATAAGGTTATGAGATTCAAGAAGAAAGGAAAATTGATCCCAAGGCATGTTAGTCCCTTCAAAATTCTTTATTGTATCAGGATGATAGTCTATCACTTGGAGCTTCCACTAAGCCTCGACCAAGTATATGATGTGTTTCATGTATCTATCATAAGGAAGTACATACCTGACCCTCCACATTTACTAAACTCTGAGTCAATATCACTGGAGAAATTTTATTCTTATGAGGAACAACTAATGGAGATTATGGATTGTATAGAGAAAGTTATATGAAACTAGAACACTCACCTTGTAAATTTTTTGTGGTGAAACCACCAATTTGATGAAGCTATATGGGAATATGAGGATATGATGAGGAAGAATAATCCCCATTTTTTGTATTAGAATGACAAATTTTGAGTGAAAAAATATTTTAAAGGGGAAGAATGTAACACCCTGAGTTTTCTGAATTATTATTTTTTAAATAAATTAAATTTCCTTGATGGCAGGTTTAACACAAAAAACAAATATAATGTTGTATTATACACAAAACAAAGTTTATCATGAGATGCATACAAAACTATCATATCTTGTGACTCATGCAACACTGATTTTTAAGAAAACCGGGATATATTATTAATATAGTTATTTAAACAGGACCATTATAACATAGTTGTTAAAATTAGAAATTTGAATAGTAATGAATAATTTTAAAATGATATGTATTATGTTTTTATATAAAGAAAAATTAGTCTTAATAGAATACATATTTTTTCATAAATCCTTTATATGTTTCAAATATATTATTTTCAAAAAAAAATGATTTTATGTCTTTTAGTGAAAAAAATGTAAATTATTTTTTAAAACTATTAGAAAATTAATTTAATAAAAAAATTATTTTTGATGTTATAATCTAAAAATATTATTGGGTTAATTTTAGATATTTTCTTGAAAAGTTTAATTTTTTTAATAGTGAAGAATTTGGAATTTTAATTGAAAATTTACAATTTATCTAATTTATTTATAAATTTAATTAAATTTTAAATTGTATTTAATGAATAATTAGTTAAAATATACATCTATTAATCTAATATTGGTCTTTGGAATCATATTTATATTGAAATTGGATATAAAAACTTTGTAAACATTTGATAATTTTCTCTTTAAAAACCCTCTTTCTTGTCACATATGTGGGATTAATTTTAAATTAATTTTTTCCACTTATATAAATTTAACAAAGCATATTTATGAGCATATTTTAAATCAAATAATGATGAAATTTTTATTTTTTTCAATGATAAAACCCATTTATTTAAATTTTTTATTAAATAATGGGTATTTTGATTTATAGAATGAAAATAGTCTAAATTCTGAAAAGTGCATAATTCTGGATTTTTTACAGATTTTGACGTCAAGGATATTTTGGTTATTTTTTAATCAATTTAATTCCAAATTGAGTGATTATTTTATGTTAGAATCCTTATTTTATTTCCTTCAACTTTTTCTTCTAGAAGAGGGGATGATTCAAGAATCTAGAGGCCTTACAAAATCAATGAAGTTGATGATTTTTCATGGTGGACAGCGTGGAACCCACCGTTGTAACAGAACCACATTTTAGCCTGCACACCATCAATTGAGGTGATTCCACCTTGGAAAGAAAAATGACACATAGGAAAGCCTCAAAAATTAATTTGAGGGATTTTTTAAATCATTAATGTTTTCATTGGATGTTATAATTCTGGAGCTAGATTCCTGGAACCTTCGTCCAGAAAAAAAAACCTCCTACTAAAAAATCATAACTCCTACATCTATTCACCAAATGTGATGATATATTTAGAGGATACGCATAATAACATGGGGGAAAATTTATGAACTGTTAAACACATGATTCGACCATTTATTAGGGAAAAAACATGCAACGTTTCATAGGAATATTTATACCTACAAAAGGAGGCCATTGCCTCCTTCTCAAATCATCAACATTGAGCTCACAGCCAATGAGGAATCCCACCAGGGAGTGAGTCAATCTGAAACCTCTGTTTTCCACCATAATTTCTTCTTTTTATTTTTTTCATTTTATTTGGTCTTAGTTTTCAATTTTCATTTAAATTTTAGTTTTATTAATCCATGCATTTGTGTTTTTCCATCCACCCAACAATTCTTTTTCTGAATTATCTAATTTTAATAATTAGTATTATTATAAGTACTATTAGTATTAATATTAATAATAATATTATTATTAATTTTATTATTATTATAATTATCAATATTGTAATTATCACATTCTTATTTTAAAACTATTTTATTTTCTCCCTCCTTTTTCAAATACTATTTTTTTATTTATAATTAAAATAATAATAATTAGTATTATTATTATTATTTTAACAATCATTATCATTTATTTATTCTTCCTCCATCCATCTATCCTATCTCTCTCTCTCACTCCATTCCATCCACCGTTATGATCGCTTACTCTCAGAAATGAGAAATAGACCCTGAGGCTTAGCTCCGGGGGAGGTTAAGGTGTTCCTGAATTTCACATGAAATGTATTCTAAATTTGTGAAAGGCTTGAGTAGTATTCCTGGGCTAGGATAATTTCCATGATTGGGTGATGGTCCCTAATGACTTGAGACTCAATCAACTTCTATTCTAGAAAATAATATTTATTCAAACATGAGACTTCATGTTTGAGTTATCAAACTACAATCAAACATATAAAGGGGAATAATGATTAAATCCCTCATTGAACCCAAAAACCCAGTAATTTCTACTTAAAATCAATTTTTTGACTTTTATCTTAGTACAAAATTAGAATTACTATTTTATATTTTGTTGTTTGTAATAATCAAAAAACAACAAAAAAGATATTTTAGGTGATATAGAAGAAGTAAGTGAACAAAATTGAAAGGATTATCAAGATAGACAACCATGGTCAACCACTATATAGCACTAGGAAAAATATAATTGCTTTTATCCATGCCCTACGACAGGTGTGTGTCAAAACTAGTGCCATTTGATGGGGGGTAATCAGTTATTCATTTAATTTTTCTATTTCCACATCTTAGATAGATTTTATATTTTTTATCAAATAAAAAAACAAAAAACATTCTTTCCATGGTGGATTTAAATGATTATTGTTCTTCTTGGACTAACAATTACTCACATGTGCAACAAAAATAAGAAGAAGATGAATATTTTAGTAGAGATCAGGTAAAAGAACTTAGAAAAATAATTTCACAACTGATGAGAAAATCTAAAAGAGAATTTGATTATGTTCGTGCATTAAGGTTCCAACCCAACCCGAAACTAGAGAAAGAACATGAGGTGGAAAATGAGGAATATGTACCTACTAAGCTAAAAGTGGTATATCAACAAATATTGGATGAATTCTTGATTAAATGTGAGGAACTTCCTAATCTCCCCATATAATAAAAAAAATAAGAGCCATCACCATTGAAGGAAGACATCACCCAAGTTATAGAATTTGAAGTTAAGATGGAGGAGCCTAACTACCTACCTCCATCCTCAGAGAGTCTACTCCAAGAGGCACTTACTATTGAGTCATTGATGGAATATGAACTAATCCATGGAGTTGATCACTTCTCATACTCTATATCTTCTAATTTTATTGAAATAGAATTATACATCACTCCCTATTTTTTATCTATTAGATTCAGAAAATATTTTCCATTCCTTGTATGAAGAAGATGAAGCTAGATGTTAACTTGCTAAGGAACATATAGAGCTCCCTGGACATGTTGAATATTTTCTGAAGAAAGTTCAAGAGGATTATCTAGTAGATTTTCCTAGAGATACCATGCCAAAAGCTTCTTACTTTGAATGGGAAGAGTTTGATCTTGATAAATCATGTTTTCATTTTATTCAAATGTAATTACACTCTAAATATAACTTTGACTATTTTTTTGATACATAATACCTTGAGAAACCACTGTAAAAAATAAGAAGTGGTTACACAAGTAGAAACTTAGAAATAGGAAGATTCATACTTCATCCTACCCCATCATGTAAGTTAAACCTCCTTATAAAGGGTAAGGATCTGGTGTACTCTATTCATGGATCATGCCTCACCTGCAAGGATGAAGCACAAGCTAGGAAAAGCCAGATGTGGTGGTTCAATTCCAAGAAGCTTCATCCACCATTAGATTTTGGGTACAAACTGGTACTGCCCTTCGAATGTTGTAAAAATTCAAGCCCCACTTGGGGGATCTCACCAAGATTTATCTTTATATGATTTTATGAATTTATATTTCAATTCAATTTCTTAGGAATTAGTTCATCATGCATCCCTCTCCATCCTATCTTTTCTAGCTTTAGTGACATGATCCTTGTTCTTAATTGAGTTTTTTTCTTTTATAGGACCATAATGGAAGAAGCTAGCCTCAAATAGTGGAAGATAATGACTAATCTTAATGGGAAATGGAGTTCATTTTAATTTTTTAAACTATTGAACTACTTACAAATTTTTTATCCAATTCATGTTTTCAGTTTTAATGTGAAATTTCATTCCCGTGCATGGATTAATACTTTTCTTGACTTATCTAGGAGACATGAGTTTCTTAGGAATCCAATTATTCCATATTTTAGATTTAAATGTTGATATAATTAAATGAGTAAAATGAATAATTAAATTTTAAATTGAAGCATGGATATTAAAATGAGGACTCATTATTTGAGGGAACAAATTGATTCATGTAAATGAAATTACCCAACCATTTTGAATTTCAGAAATTTTTGTGAATTGATTTTTAATTATTAATCATGCCTTGAGTCATTATAAAATATCATATATCTCATTCTTGAGAGTATTTTTAGACCAAGTACATTCTATTTATCTTGAGCATATCTCTTTAGTGATCTTGGGACATGTAACTGACTAGAACTTGTATTGAATCTTTTCAAATATATGACTATGAAAAAACACATTTAAAATTTTTGAGTTATCTATTGAAAATATAATTTTCCATAAAAGGCCACCTTTACATCGATCATTCTTTTATACCATGGAGACCATGACTAAACTTTATATGGATGAGCCATGTTTCAAGCCATTTTTATCCATTCCTAACCTATACTTGGTATTTGCAAGATATTTTAAAGTTGAAGTGTGGTGGAAAATAGAATCATGTTGTATGGAATGATATACATTATAATGAAGAAGTGTGGAGGTGCTATTATGGGAATTTTAAAAGGATGTTGAGTCATTAATTTTAATTCATTTCTTTCCCTGTTGAATTAAAAAAACTAAAAAAATGACAAAAAAAATAGAAAAATGGGTTGTGATTTGGGAGAACCAAAAATCACCATTTTCCAGACCAATGATCTTCTGATTGTATGTGGTTAAGTGATGGATGTGAGGTTTGGTCTAATCATAAATTTAAAAAAAAAAGAAAAAAATGTACAAAATAAAAAAAAAATCAAGAAGGTGCACAAATCATTCATTAAGCTTACTTTATCATACCTTTACTTTGAGTTTTGGGTAAGTGGGTATTGCTAAATTTAAGAGGAGAATAACATTAAAAAATTTTATGTCATGAATTGTACTTAAGTGATAACCCTCCTTATGTAGCCTTAATTCTTAAAGCATCCAATCCTACCAACCTTAAGGCACTGAGTTATTTTAACCATTAACGCAAGTCCTCATGATATTATGTTTATTTTTTCTTTACCAAGTGGAAAAAGTAGTTCATTTACAAGCCTATGGATAAGGAGCATGTTCTCAGGATATAAGAAAAACTCTACGTGATTCTTATCATGAGATATGAGATTAAAGATTCAATGGATAGGTAAATCATGATGTGGAATTATTAATAATAATGAATTTATAATCTTGAATGAATGAAAGGAGAAGTTTCATCATTTTTCAAATGGAAAAGGTAAAATACATGATTTTATTGTCACTTTTAAAAATGGAAAATTAAATTGATATTTTATGTGGATTTTTGAAAGTTTGATTTCACGTTGAATTTTTTTTATTTTATTTCATTTCTATTTGAATATTTGTAACATTGGTGACCTCATATTTCTACGCTGAGAATCTGTGCTTGATGACAAGCATGGTTTAAGTGTGGGGGTATTTGATAGATGAAATTTATGTACATATTTTAAATCAAATAATGATTAATTTTTTATTTTTGTCAATAATAAAACCCTTGTATATAAATTTCTTTTTAAAATAATGGGTATTTTTAGTTATAGAATGAAAATTGTCTAAATTTTGAAAAGTGTATAATTCTGTATTTTGACAGATTTTTACATCAAGGATATTTTGGTCGTTTCTTAAAAAAATTAATTCCAAATTGATTGATTATTTTTCTGCTAAAAAATTATTTTATTTTCTTCAATTTTTTCTGATTTACTATGGGAAGATTCGGGAATCTAGAGGCCTTAAAATTCCAACAAAGTTCATGATATTTTTCGAGTGGACAACATGGACCCCACCACAGTAACAGAACCACATCTCGGCATACACACCTTAAATTGATGTGATCCCACTTTTCAGAGAACTAGGACACATATTAGTGACACTAAAATTAATTTTAGGGAGTTTTGAAGTCATTAAGGTTGTCATTTGATTTTATAATTTTGAAGGAAGCTTCATGGAACCTTCATCTAGAAAAAGAAACCTCTAATTAAAAAATCATAACTCATACATACTGTGACAAAATGATCTTAAATTTTGAAAACAGACACACAAGACCATGTGGAATAACTTTTATGAATTGTTCCATGAATGAATTGTCCATTTATAACGTTCAAGGTTTCAGAGGAAGAATTTTTCCTATAAAAGGATGCGCTCACCTTCTTACCAAATCATCATCTCGGAGCTCACAACCAAGGAGGGATCCCACCGGGGAATGGTCCATGTTACAACCTCTATTTCCCCCCCTAATTTATTATTATTTTTTTATTTTCATTTTAGTTTTGATTAGTTTTCAATTGTAATTCAAATTTTTGTATTATTAACCCATGTGTTTTTGTTTCTCCATCCACCCCATCATTCTTCTTCTAAATTATCTAATTTTAATAATTAGTATTATTATCATTTTTATTAGTATTAATAATAATAATATTATAATTATTTTTATTATTATTATTATTATTATTATTATTATCATATTCTTATTTTAAAACTATTTAATTTTCTCCTTCTCCTTTCCAAAAACTATTTTCTTAATTATAATACTAATAATATTAATTATTATTATTAGTATTGGTATTACTTTAACAATAATTATAAATTATTTATTCTTCTTCTCCCACTCTCTCCTCTATCTCTCTATCACTCCATTCCAACCACCATTGTGATCTCTATCACGACCCATCCTCGGGGCCCGTGTCGTGACTACCCCAAGCCCGCATTCTATAGTCCCGGGGATGGCGACTAGCACCAAAGGCATAATTCTCGATAAAAGGGAAAGAATTTCCTTTATATAAGTAAACAAACAAAATAGAGTATATAAGCTGGAGTAAACACATAGTGAACTGAGTAGAAAAGTAAGTGCTGGAAAGTAAATGGGCCGGTATACAAACCCAACTGAAAGTACAGTACAACTGAGAAAGAAAGTGCAATAGCTGAAAAGTAAACAGCAACCACCGAGTCGTCCTCAGGAAATCCCACCTAAATGGTGGGTATAGATAGTCTCGTCAGTACCTCGGGTTTGTTCGTCTACTCCATGTACATCCCTCCAGGTGGCCCAACTCCAGATACTGTCTAGCTCCACAATCCTCAACCACGATCAGTGTTGTCTGTTGTCTGCAAGCAACACAACGTATTGCGTGCATTGCCCGTGTTGGGGTGAGTATATGATACTCAGTAGAGACCCCAAGACCCACGAAGGTCTCCCAGAATCCACGAAGGATAAACCACAAAGTAAAGGAAAAACAAGAAGAATCATCCAAACCTACTTAGGTATATGCCCACACATATACCTGAGTAAACAGTTCCAGTATGGCTCCAACTTCCAAGTCCAAGCACAATCTAGTACACAGAGGAAAGAATTCAACCACATCAATGATAATGATTGAAATAAAAGACTCAGCTCACACAGGTACAATACTCACAAAATGGGTGGAGATGATTAGATGTAGCCTCTGAATCATCTCCACTGCCGAACCCATGTAGGATCCAAGTACAGACGTCGTCGCTGCCGAACCCACGTAGGATCCAAGTATAGTAACCATTGCTACTGAACCCACGTAGGATCCAAGTACAGTTTTCATCACTGCCGAACCCACATCGGATCGAAGTACATTCTTTGTCATTGTCGAACCAATGTAGGATCCAAGTACAGTCGTCATCGTCGTCACAGTCGCAGCTAGCTCTAGGGTTCCCGCACACAGCGTACTCGTTTCTGGGAGGTTCCACTCCACGAGAAAAAAGTTTCAATACATAAACTGTCACGAAGTGCAACGTTTATGTATCCTGTAGTTCCGTCTCGTCAAAAGGAACTCAACACGACAGACGATGCGTCAAACGGACGTACGGTCTGAGAGATATTGGTTTTTCTATTCCAGGGGTCCAGTCGGAAATATGCTCGTTCCAAACCCAGATATTTACCAAAGTTGTCCAAAACTCCCTTAGAGTATCTCAAAATTATTGTCTCGTTGAAAGAGTCACAGTGCCGCAGACGGCGCGTCGATCGGACACGCGGTCTTTAAGTTATTCACGTTTAAGTGGATAACGGGCCCGGCCCGTTTAGCCGAGTGGGGCCGACGGGTCGGGTTAACCGAGTTTGACGGGTCCGACCCAGCAGTGGTGTCAGACCGGTCCAAAGGAAAACACAACTCGGTCCGAAGGGGCACGTCTTGGCCCGAAGGAGCGTAGCACGGCCCGAAGTGGCGCGGCCAGACCCGGCGCAGCCCAGCTGGCGTAGCCCGTCTGGACGTGCTGCCAAGCTGGCTCGACCGGCTGGCCGAGCGGCTCGGCCTAAGGCCGAGCGGTTCCGAGGAGGGTCACCCCCCCCCCCCCCCGACTGTCTGCACAGGCGGCTCCAAGTGGTGTCGCCCTTCCCAAACTATCCGGCCTTCTGGCGCACACGGCCTGCACGAGCGGGCCGCCGGTCGTCCAGCGCAGCACCCTCCTGGTGTCGCGGTCCATCTCCGCCCGGCCGGCCGATGGGCCGGCCGGTTCCTCCGTGCGGCGCCCACCTGGCGTCATGGTTCACCTCCTCCCAGTCGGCCGACGAGCCTCCAGCTCTTCCACTGAAGCGGGCCGCGATGCGGGCTGCGGTTCATCCCGCACAGCCGGCGCAACGGCGCCGGCTTCCTTCTCCATCCTTCCGGCACGGCGCGATGGCGTCGTTCTTCCCCCGCCTCTAGTTGACAATTCCAAAAAGAAAAAGTTCCAACAGAGGGTCATCGGGCCGTGTTCGTTCGGCCCGTGCCCTCCGCGTTAGACGGTAACACATATCCATGAATGAACAAGGTTCATGAAGCACAACCAAACAATTTTATTTTCAATAAAATTGAAACAATTCACCCTACCTCAACAATTGATGATGAAAGTCGACGTCGTGGTAGACGATGTTGAAAAGTGAGGATTCGTTGACGTCGACGAAGAGCGTCCAAGGAGAAAGTGGTATCTGCTCACTTGTCGTGGATAAGAGAAAAGAAATATTGGAGGAATGGGGTGCGTTCTTTTCCGATAGTAAAGTTCTTCATTAGATAAGAACCGTTCTTCGTTGAGGAATATGTTCTTCAAAACTCTAGAGTTCTCCCCCAAATCCTTCATCACAACAATTTCCAACCCCAAATAAAATAAGGCTTATCCTTATTTTATTTAATCCTTCCATGCATTTCAAAATTCAAAAATCAAATCCCCTTAATTAATTAAATGTAGAGTTGTTAATATAATTAAGATGTAGGTTGGAAAATTTAATGGTGTGATAAAGGGAGAGGAAAAGTTACTAAATTAAAGAGGTGATAACAATTAAAGAAGGGGGTTTAAGGAGTTTAGGGAATGTGAAAGGTTGGGCATTGTGTGGGACCCACCTCACAAATATCCTCACATGGGTAGTTAGGTGCTTGTGAATCACACCCCAACTCCCCCATGTAGGATATAACCACCTTATATATAAAATAAAAATTGTTCTACTATTTTTGATTCACTTCTTATTTAATCCACAAAATTTAACTTCTCATCCCGTGCAAACATAACTACAGTAAAGGTTCCCTTAAGCAATTACTGGAATTGAGAGTTCGTCAGTGCCCTCATATTTCGATTCCAAGAACCGGTTAAAAATATAGAAAAATCCAGTTGTTTGTTTACTGAACGCACCCAAGGCAAACTTTGAAAATTGATTCCGGGCACACCGGGCCTCGGAATCAAGTTCCATTAGAAGACACCAACTTTTAAAATTAAATAGTATTTAAGAAATATTTTTCCATGAAATTTCTGAGTCTTTAAAATCTCTTACTCTTGGAAATGAATGGATGACCCCAGGGCTTGGCCTAGGGGGAGGTCAAGGTGTTCATGAATTTCCCTTAAACTTTGTTCTAAATTTGTGATAGACTTGAGTTGTATGCTTGGGAAAGGTGAATGTCCCTAGTTGGGTGACAGTACCCAACGACATGATACTCAAGTTATTTCAATTCTATAAAATAATCGGGATTCAACCATGACATTTCATGTTTTAGTTGTCAAACTAGAATCAAACATATATAGGAGAATAATGATTGAATCCCTCACTAAACCCCAAAACCAAATAATTTCTTCCTAAATTCATTTTTTTTAGACCTGCATCTCATTATAAATTTTAAATTCCTATTTTACATGTCATTATTTTTAATAATAAAAACAAAATAAAAAGGAAAGATTTTAGGTGATATAAAATATGTAAGTGAACTAAACTGAAAGGCTCCTCAAGAGAGACGACTCTGGTTAGCAACTGTGATGCACTACGAAAAATATAATTGCTTTTGTCCATACCTTGTGACAGGCGTGCGTCCAAATTGAATTTGTAAAAGTAAATTATTTATTTTTAATAATAATTTTTTTTAATTTTTAATAAGTAAAACATAATTTTTTACCGAAATGAATAGTTAAAACAATAAAAATTATTTATCTTGGTTAAGGTAAAAATGGATTTACTGGGGGTTAAACTAAAATGATAAGGGTCAAATTTACTTATAAAATTTATAAAAAAAATTCTTGCAATATTTAGACCTTATCGGGTCTAAGTTTAAAACTTTATCCATTTTTAACCCTTTTTTATATGAAAAATGTGGGATAACTTATTTCTTTTAAAAATTAAAAAGTGTGTCCTCTCCCCCCTTATTATAGGACACCACACTCCTCTGTTATTGACAAATTATAACCTCTTTATTTTATCCAATATCCATCCAAATAACTTACAATGTTCACACTCTCATCCTAGAAGCTTTATTTTGGGCATAAATAAAACCTAGGAAGGATTTAGTGTAAACGTAAGGAGGATACCTGAAGAAGAGGTAACATTCGTCATTGAACAATTCTATTTTATTTCTTCCTCCACCCCATTAAATTATTATTATATCATGATTTTACATTAACCTGATTATAATACATATACATAGATGTTTTTATCTAAAGTTAATTACCTATAACCATCTCCAATTCCATCAAACAGGTTACGAAATCATCGTTACTGTGTAAAGAAAACTACCTCCCCACAAACTAATGAAATTATTTTTTCCGTCACCACATATGAAGGTTGGAAATAGTGATACATATATTGTTTATATATGATATATATTATAATTATGATTTTATTATGATTCTTTAATTGTTTATCACACATAATTTCATGCTTTCAATTTTTTGGGAATACTGTATCGTTGTTCATGTGTACAGAAGACTACCACCTTGCGAAGAAATGTGATTTGTTCACACTTTTCATGGAGAATATTAAGAATGGAATAATTCAAATATTGATATATTTGAAATATAAAATACTCTATAATGATAATATATAATTTTATTTTATTCATTTTAATCCAATAAGAAAATTGAAATAGCGTTCATGCGTATGTACGACCTACTGTCTCCATAAAGGATGTATTTAATTTCCTACCACTAAATAGTGTGGATTACTATAAACACATATATAATTAATATATATGATATTTACATATTGTTTATAAATCTGGATATTATGGAACCATGATCAAAGTAAGAGGTCCAAAAATATTAGAAATCAAAACTTATGTAAAAAACAAAGTGGTTATTACCCGAAATGTAACATTAACATTGAAATGTTATGATACAGGTAATAAAAGGTCATAATAAAATAATTTATGGTATTATATATATGAATATAGTTTTTAATATATGTATAATAAACTTATATTTATTATACATGAGGTTTGAATGAGTACGATGGAAGTTAATACTTAAGGTAAAGGATTTTGTCTCACTTTTACTTTCCTTGAGGAAAATTTGATATTCACCACATGTTTCTTTTATTTAGTGTATATAATAGATTTTAATTTATTTTATGATTATAATATAAAGCTTTATTGGTATTTACATATCCATTTTTGGATCTCTATTTCATGGTTTTTATGGTTCAAAAGTTAACAAATCAGTAAGGGATTTTCATCTCAATTTTTTTTCATTGAGACGTACGTAATGTTATACACCTATATTATCTGAATATATATATATACATGATATACATTTGACATGTAATATCATGAATTTACTCATCCTCATGATATTTATAGTTTCATTTTATGTTATTACTTTATAGTGAATATGATTCAATGTCACCAAAGTGGGAATGATTTTATGTTACAGTCTCACCATTTATCAAGATTGTTTTTGATTAAGTCTCCAATATTGATATATCATGATAAAAATCTTAATAATTATCCTTAATTTTCTTATACTTTGTTTATTAATCATATTTTCATTTAATGAGACTGTTTTTCACTCCTAGGTAATTTAAAACTAATGAGTTTTTTTAAGAAAATCTAACATTATTTCTATCTTCAGTCAGAAATCTATTTTCATACAAAACCATGTTTTAAGAAATATTTAAAAAAAAGTTTTATTATTATCCTATATTTTTTAAAATAAATTTTTACCAATGTTTTACTTTTAAAAAACTATTTGAAATGAATATTAATGTCATTTTCCAAACAATAAATTTTTAGATTTTATTGAAAATTTGAAAATAATCTTGTTTTTTAATACGAATGACTTAGATAATATTTCATTCTATCGTGACCCCTCAATGATTTCAACATTACCTTAAAATTTTACAATTTTATTTTAAAATAAAATCTTTTCCTTAATATTTGGTATTTTTTTAGATTTTAAATAACGTATTTAAAACGAAAATTATTTTTAAAATGTTTTATGTTTTCAAATATTATTTTTAAATTGGAAAGGATGTTTTCCTTTATAATTTTTTTAAATGATTGATCAAAATAATTTTCCATCTAATATTTCATCCATTGATGTTACCTATTCCTTGTTAGGGATATGATCCAATGATACCATTCTTATTATTCCTTTGAATGGTGATGAAAAGTTATTTATGAAACCCATTTATCTTCCACATTTCATACCATGTGTAAAGGCTTATGAAATTTTATTCATTACAAAGTTTATCTGATAACGAAATGATTATGAAACATGTCACTTTTCCACAAGTTATGATATAATTAATTGTTTATGATACCCATTTCATTTAATGGTTTATTGTATAATGAATGTTTATAATCTTATATAACTTATAAATATTTTTTTAATTAAGTTATGGGTGGTATATATATCTCTCTCCAATGCATTGGGTAAATATTTATATCTCATGAGATATACAGGGATGAAATGGGAAGTGAACATGACTTAGAAAAATATTTATAGAATGGAAATTGAACCCAATTCAATAAGATATGGATGGAACTGGAAATGAACATACTTATGTAATATAGGGATAGAATGGGGAGTGAACCTAGTTTTGTAAGGTAAAATTTACACTAAGATGGCCTTGGAAATGAGCCTTGGATAATATAGAAATGATTTTTTATTCATATAGTTATGCCGCAAATTCCATGTTTTATGACAATGTTATGCTCTAATGGATCAAGTTCTTTGATTACCTTATGATTCCATGTATTATTAAATACTAATATTTATGTCATGACACATGATTAGGATATTTTATATGTAGGGTAAGCGTTTCAAATGTTATATTAATGTTCTCATACACTTATACATATTTTATGCTTAAGTAAATCATTTAAGTAGATCAACACTTAATAAGTGAACATAATAGTGACTCTAATAATAAGTGATTTCGATATTGTTTAACATAGTGAGAGTTTAACAGGTATGTAATAAAATTCAAATGAGTTTAATACCCTGATTCTCCCCCTATCACGGAATCACTCTTGAAATTCCTCTAATGTTAAACAGAGAACCAAGTAATATTTAAATTGATTATTTACATACTGTTATAATATCATATTAATTTAATAAATATAGTCCAATCAATAATATGGTTAAGGCTGAAAAAGAAAATTATTTTAAAGAAACAAAGAAAGAAAAGTCAAAGAAAAAAGGTTTTATTAAAAACAATATATATATTTTATTCTAATTTAGATTTTATGTTCGATAAGATTATTTCTTTAACCTATATAAATGTGAGAATAGGGAAGGGGAGGTTTAAATTTAATCTTTCACTAAAATTATTTTGTTATGGAGAAGTTTTATATTTTCCTAAAAATTATCCAAAGTTAAAAGAAGACATATTTATTAATGATGAAGAACAACCACCTAGAATATTATTTTAGAAGAGATCATCTAAGTTTGATAAAAATTGGAATTATAATAAATGGAAGAAAATAATTTCTAAAAAACCCAGAAGGGAAATTTTTTATCTATGTGTGAAATTATTGATAATGGTGATAAAGAATAAGAAATATAAATTTCAAGAGATATTGATGAAAAACTTTACATTTCCATGGTGAATGAAGAATAATTTACATGTGAAATTTTTAATGAAGTCAAGGGACATGAATAAAATGAAATTGATTACATTCTCAATAGATAATTAAAATAATTTATCCCGAATATTTACATATAAGATATGGAAATTAAAAAAATGAAGATAGATAATGAATTTTTATTTTCAAAAAAGAAAATTTTAGTTTACTTGATGAAATTAATGTCTTGAAGAATTTTATTGATGATGAAAATACTTTTAACATAAATGTGGAAGATTCATTGAAGGATAATCTAAAATAGGATGACTATTTACAACAAAACTTGTCTAAAACTGGAGGGTATTTGAAGAAATGCATATAAAATGTTAATATTCCAATTTAAAGAATAATATAATGTTAAAATAAGTGTTAAGAACAAGAATAAAAAATAAAATAATTTCATAAGGATGAAAATAATTCTAAAAATGTTGGTAATAACTCTGATAAGAATAGTCAAAATAATAAGACCATGTTTGTTGCAAAATCAAGTGATATTCCCGATTCTGAAAATTCTTTGTGTATCAAATTTAATGTAAAATATTATATAAATAATGAAGTCAGAAATTATAAAAAAATATTTTATTATATAAATAATGTGTTAGGAGTTCAAAAAAATTGGTTTTCAAAAAAAAGGATTTAAGATTAACGATGGGAAAAAAGTTGAAATATTGGTTTTATGTTAAAAATAAAAAGATATTTTTAAAGGAAAATATGGTCTTATGGTTATTATTTTCACTATGAATTTTTTTGGAACATTTAAAGGATGTTTTGTTTTAATTATCTATGAAATAAAGAGTTTATATTGTTTGAAAAATATAAATTTAGGGGGATTTACCTCATTCAAATAATAATAATTCAGAGACAACATAAGAAATATGGATTGAAAATTGAAAATATATTTCTAGCATTTAAATATGTTTTGAATGATGTAAGAAGCCTGGTCATCTTGGAAAATTGCATTTTTTACTAATAGAACAAATTTTTTCAACGGATTATGCTGAAATATCTCATAAAAGGAGGGATAAAGACAAGGAGAAAGTTATAGTTTGTGAAGTTTCCTACAAAGTATATACAGCAGAATGTCCATGGATCATGGTTAGTGTTTGTTCCTAATATAAGTCATAAGAAATAAATTTACTCAATGATGTTAAATAATGTAAATAATTCTTGGTAACCTTTGTAAATGATAGGTTATTCAAAATTAAAGGTATTGGATCGAGATTGATTGGAAAAGATTAGTTGAAACCACATGACATGATATATGTTTAAGGGATAAAACAAAATATTCATAGTGTGTCTAAATTATTGGATAAAAGAAATAAAGATATTTTTTAGAAATAAGGGTTTTTTGTGAAGATATTGAAACAAAAGTGCATCTTAAAGAGATCAAAGTGAATAGGATTAAATTTCTTTCAAATTAGTGGTGCTATAAATTATTTTTATTTAAGAATAAATGAATAAAATCATATATGGAATCGAAAACGTGGTCATGCTAGACAAAACAATATGTGTAATATTATTAGTGGATAAAATTTTCATGAGGTACCTATGTTTAAAATATAAAGGAGTTGGATACACTCTACTTATAAAAATGTAAATATTGTGAATACTTCATACAAAAAGGGGGAAATACAATCTAAGCATCCTTTGGATCTATTTCACTCTAAAATATTTGGGCCCATGTGGAAGTAATCAAAAAAGGTATATAAGTATTTTATTTCCATTATTGATAACTTTAATCACATTACATGTATTATATTTTTGAATCCTAAATCATATACTCTAAAAAGGATTAAGAGTTTTAGGAGAAGTGATGAAAAAGTATACAGTAAATCTTTTAATAATAATTCAATAGATAATAGAGTTTAGTGTACTTTTGTAAGATTTTAATCCTATCTTGAAAACATAACATCCATCATGAATTAAATTCATCATACACACCCCAAAAAATATTGTCTCTAAACTAAATAATTTTTGTAGAGATGGATCAAACTATGTTGTTAATGTTTGACACATCTCATTATTTACTAAGATAAGATATTAAAATAGTGGTTCTTATCCAAAATCATTGTATTTATTATCCAAATTATGATATTTCATCAAAAGAGATACATTTATAAGAATTCTATGAGATTAAATTATCTAAGAGTTTTTAGAATCCCTTCCATTATCAATGTTAAAGGAGAAAATTAGGGAAAATTTGAAAGAGGTATTGTTAATATCTTCCTAAATTATCCACCAAATGGAAGATTATTTCATTATATAAAAAAAATAAATAGTAAATATTTTTTATTTTTCTAATGTGAAAGTGATGGAACAACCAAATAATGTGAAATATAATTAATAATTTTGTTCTAGAGGTGGTGATGATGAATAAGTATTTTTGAAACATCAAGGTGAAGTTTTAGAAAATGTTAAAAATTCTAAAGAAGTTAAAGTTAAAGAAGTTTATTCAATAAATTAAATTGTTGAAGAACAATCTCATTCTAATCAACCAATACTTAAAATATAAGTTCATGTTTAAAATATCCTGAGAAATCAAGGACAACCTATTCAAACTATAATTGCTTTGAGTAAAACCTATCATATCTCATTATTCACTCAAGTTGAACCAAGAGACATATAATAATCAATTAAATATAAATGGTGGATTAATGTAATGAATGAATAGATAGGTCAAATAGAAAAGAATGAGACTTGGGAGTTGGCACCCATGCCCAACGAGAGGAACATTATTAGAACCAAGTGGGTTTCCCAAAATAAGATGAACAAAAAAGGTGAATTTATATGAAATAAATCAAGATTGATGTGTAAATACTATTTATAATCTGAATGAGATTACCTTGATGTGGCCTTTTCACTAGTTTTATGTCTTGAAACCATAATATTTCATCTTCCAATTTCTAAAAAAAATAAATGAAATATCATTCAAATGGATATCAAGTTATGCTTTCCCAAAGGTGAATTAGATAAGGAAGTGTATATGAAAAAACCATGTGGTTTCTTACTTGGTGAAAATGAGAATTTTATTTTCAGGTTGAGGAAGGATTTATATGAAATAAACCAAGACCTGAGATCTAGGTATTATAATCATGGAACCATATTTAAAAAATTAAAATTTAGGAAAGGAAGAGTTGAAAAATACATACATTAAAGATTATAACAAGCTATATGTCATTATAATTGTTTATACTGATGATATTATTTTCACTGGAAATGATAAAGCAGTTTGTGATGATTTTTCTAAAGAAACTAATGGATTTTTGGAATTTATATTCTTGGTGACGTGAGATACTTTTTTGGAATACAAAAATCTCAAGAAAAACATTATATTTTACTATCTCAATAGAAGTATTCTAATTAAATGTTGAAGAAGATTGGCATGTAAGATTAAAATATAGTTTCTGCGCCAATTACAATTTGGAAATATTATTTCTAATGATGAACATGGAAAATATATGTATCCAAGGAAATTTTGGAATATAATTGGTAGTCTATTATACATTAAACCATCAAGATCATATATTTTGAATATTGTTACCTTTTGTAATAGTTATCAAAGTTCCCTAAAAGTTTATTATTTCATAAATAGAAATATAATAATTAGATAATAAATGGTATATAAAACTATGGATTGAAATATGAATGATAAATGAACCTTGATCTATTTTTTTATTTAGATGCATATTGGGTAAGAAGTGCTGATGATATGAAGACAATATCCGGTGGAACTTTATTTCGTGGAAAATATTTGGTTATTAGAATTCAAATAAATATAACTAACTCAAATTAAGCACTAATTAGTCTAAATATGTGTCTCTAACCCATTCATCAATAGAAATTATGTGGATGAAAACTCATTTAGAATATTTAAAAGTTGATTTGAAGTTACTATTACTTTTAAGATTTGATAATAAATGTTCTATTAATCTTTCCAATAATATAATTATTTTTTAAAAATCTAATAACATTGGTATTAAATAGAACTTTATCAAAGAGATAGTGGATAATAATGAGCTAAAATTGAAATTTGTTCCTATAAGATAGTGTATTGTAGATGTGTTTACCAATCCACTCTAAAAAAGATGTATTATAGAGTTGGAGGTTGATGTTGGGTGTTCAACCTTAATCTTTACAAGGCTAAGGTATGTTTTTTATCCCCTACCCATCCTTTCTTTGGATATAGTTGTCAAAGGGGGATATAAATTGGAAACATAAATCTTTCATTTATGTTTTTCTTTCTAGTGGTTTTCAAAGTGGGATTATGCAATATACGGAGAGTATCCACTGATATGTGTAACCATTAGGATAATTATATCTTTTAAAAAATGATATATTTAGAGAGAGTTATTAAGAGGGTTAAGTTATCCTTTTAGAATATATGAACTATTTTAATAGTTTGTTATCAATGGTTATAGAAATTTTTTTGGTTTGAAATGTTAATAATGTTTTTTATTGAAGTTTGTGAAGTTTTGGTTTAGGAAGATATATATAGATCACTATTTTATAGAATTCATGCTAAATCTATTCAATGTTCTTGTTTCACACACTATTTTTACTCATGTGGGATGATAATTATTGTATTTTTATCCTTTTTTAAGTGTTTAGAGTCTTATAGTTATTTATATTATTTGGATAACAAAAAAAATCCAAAGGTGATATCGTTGAGTCTAAGAGGTGTTGAGATGCTTGTTGGGATTAGTGAGGTTAAAGAATTTTTTAAGAGGATTTGATTGATTGTGTTATATATTATAATCAATAAACAAATATTATTCAAATAAATTCATATGATTCTTAAGCTGATTCTATGGGTTTATATATCATGACAAGTGTTCATGATATGAGGAAGTAGCTGAAGTGATTCCATGTTAGGAGGTATAATATTGTATCGTAGAAGTATATTTGAGAAGGAAGCATGCACTGCAATTATTTCCATGTCATAGCCTTCCGATATCTAGTCAATCCCCATCACAAAAGTTGTGTCCATGCTCTAGATATAATGGAATTATTAGTATGGATTATGGTTCATAGGACTTCATACCAATGTTTGTGTATCTATACCGAATAGGAGACTCAAATTGAGTTATCCATGCCTTAGAAAAGGACCATGACACAAAAAAGGTTGGGTCAAATTTTAAAGGTTTATGAGTTTTTGGTACCTTCATGCCAGAATTCTTTTGACATACCATAGTCAGCTAAATATATAGAGGAGTACACCATATTAAACTAAACATGCCACCGAGGTCTTTTACCTAGTTTTCGGTGGATTTCATATATTCAATACCTGCACACCATAGTGATTATTCCACACTACATACTTTTGTGAAAGTTGTGTGAAAAAATCCGAAAACCAATATTCTACACTATAATTCCCCTTACCATTCCATAAAATCTATTTTATAGGTTTTATTAAGGAACTTTGAGTAGGAATTATGGATTCAATTCATATTTTAAATTTTGTGGTTATTGTAGCCAATTTTAACTACCAATTTGAATTAAATTGTCATGATTAATATAGGATATGACTCATGGGTTGGGATCCAAGAATGTGATTTGAAATTCAAAATAAATTTCAAATATGAATAGGTTGAAGAAGGGACTAATATACAGATTTGAGAAGTTTGGATTATCTGAGGAGAAGTGTACAGAGGAATAAGACATGGCTATGAAAATTGGAATAGATTATAGAGATATTACATGATTTTTTACTGGTTAAAGAATAATATATAGATAATCATTGTATCTATAAAAAAGGATATGTTTGGAAGGATTTATTTTTATTGTTACGAAGTTAGTTCTTTATAATTATAATATTTTTGGGAACAATATCATAATAATATAAATTGTTGTAACATGTGTTTAAGGATAAACCTTACTCATTTTACAAACATGTTGAAACTGATAATCCATATGATATAAATGGAATCTAGATCATTCCATGTAATAGACTTTTAAATTTGAGAGGAGAAACTTATAAATCTTATTTTCCCTTACCATGTGTATGTTAGACAGTGATCAATATTCACTTTAACTAGTGATGATGGTTGTTTCATCATGGAATCATAAAACAAATTGGATAACTGATTCACCCACAGTTATTATTTACTGATCCGAGAAGTACCCTTTCATCGACAACTCATCTTCGAGGTTCAATAATTAATCTACTCAAGCATCATCAAAAACTGTTACCAGCCCACTACCCCCACTATGTTTTTATTATTTCTTAATTTCTTTTAACATTGCTAATTTTTTCCACACTAACATTCTTTAATACATTTTTTATTAAATTTTTATTCACTCTAACATTAATGATGGTCGTTACTAGCATTCGACCTCACTGTGTCTATATTTTTTCTCAGTTTTCTCTAACTCAACTAATTTTTCCTAATCTATGACCATTTTGTTGATTTATTTTAATATTAATGATTATTTCAAAAACTAAATTAAAATATTTTATTTTTCATTTTTAATAAATATCTTGCACTATTGTTCTTGTTTTTTAGTTACAATTCTCAGAAATGTTTCCACAAGATTCAATTGGACTTTGATTAAATCCTACTTTGATTCAAAAACATATATTATCCTCTTCACACCCAGAATTATTATCCATGAATCTTGGAAAAAAATTATAGAATTTATATAATCAGTTATGTTTCATGTTAGAACCAGCATCCAATCAAATAGAATTGAATCCATCACTCTATTTAATTAACAATAAAATGGGAGCTTATGATATTGTAAAAAAGTGACAAAAACCAGTGGTAAATCTGGGAAATAGTCATGGAATTTTTTTTTGAAGTGTTATTAAGATTTTTTATATAATTTCCACTTGATATTAGGATGTTTTTACCATTGGTAGTAATTTATTTTCCGTAAATTTAAATTCAAAGATTATGGTACATTTTACAAGGGAATATGTTGATGCCAATTCTTTAGCAAGTCAAATTTGATTAAGTATTATAATGTGTTTTCTCATATTTACCACTTGAGATCTATAAGTAATCCATCAAGGTGTGTATTAATTTTCATTAAATTTGAAGTTGTATTTTTTATATATTTAACATAGTACCATATTGGTGTCTTTATTTTTACTATTCAAATTAAAAAAACTCGTAATAATCATAGTATTTGGGAAATATTTTTTAAGAAAAAATCATTAAAATACAAGTATTAATACCCATAATGTCAATTATGTTAGGTATTTCCTTTCACAAATCTCAATAAAATAAATACATTTACCTTTTTAAACTATATGTTTAATGAAATATCCTTATTTATGGTTTTGGATTCATCATAGAGAAGGGAGTCTTAAATCAGAACCATAGACTCTTCTTACATCAAATTTAATCAAAGAATAATATTTATAGTATCATTATAGTTGAAATTTTTCATAGGAATATTTTACTTATGTTATATCCTAAGTTTCCTCCATCCCATTTTAGCCATTTTAAATATAATATAAAAACAAACAAAACATATGGAGACTAAAAATATCAAGGTATGATTAATATTTTATATATCATCATCAACGTAACACAACTAAGTGAATATTATTGATATAATATGATTATTGCAAATATATTTAATGAAAAATAAATTAAAAATAAAGAGTGAAAAAGTAAAAAAAATTATATGTTTCAACAAATATTTTTCCATTTTAATGCATGTTTATAAAAATGAATTGAGTGTGTTGAATGATGAAAATATCACTGGTAGGTTACCAAAATAACCATGATTTATTGAAAGTGTCGCTTGTTATAGTTTATCATTATTCCCATGTTATTATATTTTATAGAAGGAACCAAAATTTTGGTCCATATAAGAAGATAATACAAGAGATAATGTTAAAAAACAACATTAAAATTGTTTCATTCAACAATAATCATTTAAATGAATGAAAATGGAATAAAAAATTCCCTAGAAAGTTATAGGATTTTAGGTTGAAAAAAACAATATTTCTTTTATTAAATGTAATAATAAATTCTCATAATGAAAGAATATATAAAACCTACAATACAATTTTTAAGATAAAATATAGTGAGTGATACTAAAAAGAATACTCTCCATGATAGTACTCTAGGAGATGAGTCCATAACCTCCAACAACTATGCTATCCTTTCCTTTCCTTCGATACCACTTTATTCTAATGAAACCCAACACATATCCTCCTGCTCAAAACTAAATATTTAACTACCCTCTAATAACCAAGAAATGTCTCTCCCTTCTATAATAGGTCATATGTGGATGATAACTCAAGAACCTATCTCCATCCATCCTCTTAGTTACATCATTATGAAAATATACCACATCCCCAAGTTGATAATTAAGGAACTAGGTGTATAATAATGAAAAATATTCTTAATTAGAATCAAAAATTATCCATACAACCCAATTAACCACTAAGTCTAATAAAATTTTCCCTTTCTACCCAAAATATCCTTAGGAAGAATGTGATCATTGGTACTTTCTAGAAACTTTTTTTGAAATAGATAGCTAGAATGATAAAAAAACAACCAACTTCAACTAGGAAAAGTGAAAAATGGGATGTACTCTGGAATTTATTTGAAAGATGAAGATGATAAGAAATATCCCCAATTTTAGAAAAAATTGTAAAATGGTCATACAATTATGCTAAAATCATAGGACTAACCATGGAATAATTTAATTTGGAATAATTTAATGTGAGCTTAATAAATACTAAGTCTCCCAATTTCAATTTAATTGTATTTATCTTTTAAAAATATATTTCATGGACTATTGGGAAGCCAAAACAACAGATTTAAGTTACTAAATAATTTCTTCCCAATCAACCAATGAAAAAGGAAAGGCCTATCATGCAATTTCTCTTTTATTATAATGGTGAAAATCATGATATTTCCCTTATTAACAACATGAAATAGAGTTTTCCTTACTAAAGCATATAAGAAAGTATTATAGAATAATTTTATCCAAGTAAACCATGTAACATAATGACAATTGTAGTCTGAAGAAAAAAACTGACGATAATTCTTATGGTTCTAGTTAAAAACATAGGTATATCCATCCATTTAGGAATAGTATATCGAATTCATTTTAATATTAATTCCAAGTAGCCTGAATAATTCATTCGAAAAGATATTTATTTACAATGGATTAAAATCACTGGAAATAACTTTAAACATATTATGTCTCAAGATTATTTTATAAATGAAGAGGGTTGCCACATCTTTTTTAGTGTAATGATACATAAATGAGAGGTAGTGGTCATACATTAAAAGATGATCTATTAAATATAACATCACTTTATAACCTTGAGAGGATGGAAATCCATAAATGAAATACATAGTGATTCCCTCCCAAATCATGTTTGGTAACAGAAGGGGTTATAATAAACTAGTTGAGTACAAAGTTATCTACCTGTTATTCTGACATAAATCACAATTTTGAACATCATTCGTCATAGTTTGTGTCATCTCACTCTAAAAAAACATCTTACTGACTCTTATAGGTTTTTAAAAACCCTTTATGACCCCTAGATGGTGTGTCATGATAGTAATGGAGTATGTTTTTAATCGACTAGGATTACATGGAAAAATCATTTCCTTTTATATAAAATCATCCAATTATGAAGGGAATAACCTATTTTAGAATCATAATGATTATCCATTGTAACATAATTTTTCCATTATGATAGGTACGCCTTAAAACCTTATAGTGGGTCTTTCTGTCTACTAATTGGGTAGGTTTGAGATTGAATTGGGAGGATTCCTATAATTGTGAATTTAATGATTTTTTGGACTCTAAGATTTAACCAAACTTTTCTGCAGGCCGCTAAAGGATTTCACATCATGAAACAAGGTTACACGTCATGCAATGGTTCTTCCTACAAGTTTTGAATGTCTTCATGTTTTTAAGGGTACATGTCATGATGATTCATTACAAATCATGAAGGAATTAAATATTGGTTTTTTTAATCATCATAATTTAAGTCAAGGTGGTGTGTTTTTTAGTGGTTACGAGAATTAAGAATTTCATGTTGTGTAATGGGATTACACATCATCTGATACCCTGACTATGGTTTTTAAATAGGCATAGTAGTTGGTCTTTTCTTTTTTGCTCTACTCTGTTTCCTTCTTTCTCAACCTAAGTTCTTCCCCCGGTGATCTTGATTCCTTCCAACTGTTCCATGTCCTTTCATTCAACGTTTGATCAGAGTTGCAATTTTGGTGTGATTCCTAGGTAAGATTCCTCCCTCATTCTTTATATATATCTCTTTCTCCTCCATTGTAATTTCAATTTATCTTCTTGAAATTGACAGATTCATGCCTTGTTGTGTTGGATCTCACTTCTAGGTTTAGTTTGGATGTCCTCTTCACCTTCGTTCTCATTGCTAGGTGACGTTGCGAGTGTTGAGTTTCAAAACAATGTATGTAGTTCTATCATGATTTTCCAAATTGATTAAACTAGTATTACATGATTTATTTCAATTGTTTATTTAATATAAATTTATAAAACTTTATATTAATTGACTTGATAAAACCAAATTCTAGTGAATTGGGATATTTGAAATTATTTTGGCATAAGAATATTGGAAACCCACAATTCCTTTGAATTTGGGTGTGTTTTAATTTAATTTTTTTAATTTAAATTTTCAATTTGATAGAAATGATTTTAATTAATTTTTTTAATTTAATTGTGGTAAAAAATTTTGAAATTTATATAATTTGTTTTGAATGGATTCCAAACTTGTGAAAATGGATTAAAATTATTTGATCAAAACCTAGTGGTTTTATCTTCTGAAAGAGGAATGTTTTTTTTATTAAGACCTATTTTGATTTTAAAATAAAAAATTGGAATTTCAAATGGGATAATAGAATTTAATTGTATTTTATGTAGTCTAAAAATAAATTTCCCATTATTTATTATGTAAGAGAATATACAATCCATATATATTTGGTGAGTTATTTGGACACGCTCTATGCTATTACAATATTGTAAAACATACATGAAACATGTCACATCCTCAATGGGATGGTGACGAGTTACCTTTGGCCAGTTCTAGAGGGACATGTGTATACCCATATAGGTGAGTTCACTTAAATATTATGGAGTCCTATGGCTAGAAATATTATCTTACTTATTTAGAAGATGACCATGTTTCTCTCTTGTGATTTATATTTGAGATATAAATTTGTTCCAATGTTGAATAATTTCTTTACTATCCTACTTAATTTACATAAACTATTTTATTATCTATATTATCTTAATCCATTTTTTATAAATATTCCATCATTTGAAATGCCTTTTCATAAAGTATTTTTCTATCATTTGAACTGTATAGCATGATTTTTTTAAATATTATTTGAAATTATAAATTTGTTTATATTTAAAATTGGAAGGATTACTTTGGTTAATCATTTATTATCATATGTTATGGAATCCTTGGTGAGAACATACTATGCTTTTTAGCTCACACCCTACTCGTGCCTTTGGGTGTTAGTAGATTGTCTTCTTCCATGTTAGAACAACGGGAAATGATCTCTTAGAGGTGGATCCAGCTGTTGTGATTTGGACTTGGTGACTTGTGTCCTTAGGTACTTGGGTTTGGTTTTCACTATTTTTATAATTGGTTTTTAGCACTTTGGGATTGTTTATGCCTTTTTTATTTTTGGTACATTACCCCAATGGAGATTTCCTTATTATTCATACTATCTTGTCTTTTTTTCTTCTGCATTATTATTGGAAAAATCGTTCCCACTTACATGTTGTGTGATGCCAGGTTCAAGTATCTAACCTGTGGGGATCAGGAATTTCCTCTGGTCTATTTCCTGGTTAGCTTGGTTATCAAATTACCAGGGTCCCTAGGTTGGTTCGTTCCATAGTGGTATTAGATCCAGGTAGAGATTTTGTCTTCAAGTTAGTATGCATTACTGAAATCTTGTCAGGACTTAGGAGGTAGTTACGATTGACTGTCTAGCCATATATTACTTTAATGAACCTTGATTCACCGTGGGTGGTTTGGGAAAGGCATATTTTGGATTAGTTCTATTATTTTCCCTATTACGATTTGGATAGAGTGAAATAGAAATCTTGTTTGTTTCTTCTATTTAGAATAATTTCTCTTTTTACTCAGTTTGAGTGTTAATCGAATATCTTCCTTTTATCTGTTGATACTGTTTAGCATCATGCCTCTTAGAACATATATGAATCAGACTTAGGAAGAGAATATTTCATAACCTCATCATGATAATCCTATTTTGGATTTGAATATAGTTGTGGTGATTGTTCGTTCTATCCACGCTTTGGGACAGGCACCACCTCTATTTCCCACTCAGGTTCCGGTTGTGGATTCTTAGGGGGATGTTCCTCGAAATCATTATCAAGTGTTCCTTATCTAGAATCCATCAGCCTCCAAAGGCTCCACCAATCCTTAACATGATGAGGAATGGTTGAGTAAGATAAAATGTTTGTTTCTGTTCTTAGAGACACTATATATGATCCAGGTGAGGTGTGCGACCTTCGTGTTGGAAGCATCAAGTAGGAGATGGTGGGACTTGATGGTGATTACAAGGAAGCTTGAGGGCTTGGAGTGTAAAAACATCAAGGTTATTTTCATCCAGTAATTTTATCGAGAGTTTATGGTTTTGTCCATAGCTATGATGTTTTTCAATCTTGAGTAGGGTGACAGAACCCTGATTGAGTATTCAAATCACTTTGTTGAGTTGGTGAAGTTATCTCCTCATATTGTGTCATATGATAGGATGAAGGCTCAATGATTTATGTTGGGACTTTTATTAGATATTTTTTCTTTTTATTTCTTGATAAAAATACCCACTTAAATTGTTTTCATGGATAGGTTAATGATGGTGTAGATGGACCTTACTGGGATGTCAGGGTTTTCCGGAGTAGCTTTTTCTCCCGGTGGAAGGGTCATTTCCTTCAAAGGAAAAGGGAATTGTGTTGATTATCCTGGTTGTTATCGATGGCTGAGTCATTCCAAACCTCCTACAGATCTGGGAGGAATTCCATTGATTTGATATCAGTGTGGAAATCTAGGACATTCAAAGAGGGTCTGCACTGAGGTACCTAAGAACAGTAGAACCTATGGAGCATTTTTCATCTACAATGGATATTACTACACCCCATGGTATGAAGAGGGAGTAGGGTCATCATAGTCCCACTTGTGTATTCTCTCTTGATATGTCTTGGAGTTTTCTAGTCCTAGACAAGAAATATTTTTATGTAATATTTTGGATGGATTGGCTCATTTCCAATAAATCCTAGATCAATTTTTATATTTGATAGATCTACCATACTAGACCTAGTGGTGTGTCTCTTTTCTTTCAAGGATATTGGGACCCATGGTCTAGTAGATCTAGACCTTCTTATCCAATGTTGGGAAATTAATATCAATGTTTTCTTTTGATATGGAGAATGAATCATTGGCGGAGATCTCCCACCAGTTTTCATTGAGTTTCCTAACATGTTTCCTACTGACTTCTCTGGTTTGACATTGGTAAGGGAGGTTTTGTTTTCTACAGAACTAATGCATGTTGCTCAACCAGTTTCTATTCCCTCTTAACATATGAAACCAGATGAACTAAAAAATATGCTGGCCCAATTGGATGATCTTATTGAGATAGGTTTTATATGAATGGGTGATTCACTTTGGGCGGTGTGGGTTCTCTTCGCCCAGAAGGCTAATGGTTCTCTTCGACTATGTGTTGATTATGGAACGTTCAATCAAGTTTTGATAAAGAAAAAGTATCTTTTTCCATAGATTGATGATATGTTTGATCAGTTAAAAGGTGGGAAGTGGTTTTCAAATAAAAAACTTTGATTGGGTTACCATTAGTTAAGGATAAAATAATATGACTTTTAGAAAACAACATTTTGGACCAAGTATGTCCATTATGATTACCTTTTTATTACATTTTTCATAAAAAATGATCCTAAAGTTTTTTGATCATTAATGAAAATGATTTTACATGAGTATCTGGATGCATTTTTGGCAGTCTTTGGGTAATAAATATTCATCTACTAAAAATATAAGGAGGATCATGTGTTTAATATGAGGAAATTTCTATGTATGCTAATAAATCACTGACTTTACACTAATATTTCAAAGTGTGATTTCTGGATTTGAGAAGTGCAATTCTTGGGGGATGTGGTGTCTAAAAAATTATTTTAGTTTACCCTAATAAATTAAAGACTATAATTACTTATGAACAACCAAAAAATGTCTTCGTGATTTAGGGAATCTTGCGATTAGCCGGATATTACCACTGGTTGGTGAACGAATTCTCAAATATTTCTTCTCTCATGACTACTCTAACTCTGAAAGGGGTGAAGTTTTATTGGAATAATAAATTTCACTATTATTTTGTCGAGTTGGAAAATATTTTGACTACTATACTAGTGTTGACACTTCTAGAGGTCGTTCAGGGATATGTGGTCTTCTATGATGCATCGGTTTTCAGGCATGGGTTGTGTTCTAATACAGGATGATCATGTAGTTTCTTATGCATCTCATTAGCTTAGGCCACACGATAAGAATTATCCTACCCATGACCTCTAACTGGAAGTTGTGATGCATGTTCTTAAGAGTTGGTGTCATTTCCATTATGGTGAAAAGTATACTGTGTATTCAGACAACAAAATCTTGTGTTATATCTTCTCTCAAAAATATTTTAATCTTCGACAGAGGCATCGGGTGGAGTACCTGCAATCAATGGACTTTGGAATTGCCTATAACATGGGGAAATAGAATATCATTGAGTATGTGTTGAGAAAGAAACATTTTACCTAGATAGTGAAGGAATATTTGGAAGATTAGAATTTGATGGATCTCTTTGCACAGTTTTATATTGGATTATAGGAGAAAGGGGATGAAGTTTCTTTATACAGTATTCATTGAACTCTTCTCTTCTTGAGATGATTCTTCAGGATCAAGAGATTGATGATTAATTGTGTAGAATTAGATACTATATTTATGGGGGGGTATAGTGTCCCATTTTTAATTCTCTAAGGAGCGCATTATATGTTATCAAAATCACTTCGTTGTGCTGTTTGCGGTGAGGAAGGTTGTAATTAGGAATTTTCATAACTCCCAGTGGGATGTGCACATAGAGACCACTAAGATATTATATGATATGTTGTTCCAGTTACAGTGGCCTAGTATGAGGTGGGGAATTTCTAAGTTTGTAAATTGTTGTTATACGTTCCAGCAAGTTAAGGTCGATCATCAAAAACCTTCCATTTTACTTCATCCACTTCTCGTCCCTATATGGAAGTGGGAAGAGAACTCTGTGTACTTTTTTGTTGTGTTTATTCATACACATAGGAAGAATATTTTGATATGGGTTGTGATCGATAGCCTAACTAAGTTGGCTCACTTCATACTCATTCGTGATTCAACTAATGTCAAGTAATTGGGAAATCTCTATGGGAAAGTGATTTCTCATTTTCAAGGAGTTCCATCTGCTATAGTATTCAATAGTGATCCTCAGTTCACTTAATAATTTTAGAGAGACCTTCAAGAGAAATTAGGTTCTTAGATATATTTGAGCACGTCCTACCATCCAAATTCATATGGACAGATAGAGAGAGATATATATATCCTCAAGGGTATGCTTCGAGCTTGGGTTCTTGACTTTCATGGGGCTTGGTATGATCATTTGGGGTTGGTTGATTTTTCTTATAACAACAGTTATCATTATGTGATCAAAATGGATCCTTTTGAGGCCTTGTATAATTTTCCTTTTAAATCTCCATTGTGTTGGTTGGATATTGGTGAAAGTTACATGGTTCGACCAAGTTTGGTCCAATAGACGATAACTAAGATTCAGTTAATTCATTATGGAATGTTGAAAGGACATAGACGATACAAGTCCTAGGTTGATCATCATTATAGACCTTTGGAGTTATCATTTGGTGATTTGGTGTTCTTAAATGTTTCACCTCGGTTCAATCATTGACAAATTGGGTGGCAAGGGAATATTTCTCCTAATTTTATTGGACCTTTCAATTTTATTTAGAAGGTGGGGAAAGTTGCATACCATTTAGAAGTGATATCATAGATGAAACTGATATATAACATGTTCCACATATCACATCTATAAAATTATCTCTCTGATCCATCTCACATTTTGAGCTAAATTGATCTTGATATTGAACCTGATTTATCATTGAATAAGCAGCTAGTCATGGGAATTGATTCTGATACCAGGGTATTTCATGGGAGGATGATACCTTTGGTTCATGTTCTATTGCTGCAAATTTATGATAATTAAGGGACATGGGAACACGATTAACTGATGAGAGATAAATTTCCTCATCTCTTTGTCATAGAAGCTTCTTCATATGCTTTCAAGGGATATAAATTTTTTATAGTGAGGAGGTTGTAACATCCTGTTACCATTCGAATAGGTATACCATAAAAACTTATCAAGGTTTTTAATGTTCTCTAACTAGGTAGGGTTGAGATTGAATTGGTATGATACCTATAATTTTGATGTTAGAGATTTGTTGGACTCTCATCTTAACCAAAATTTTCTACAGGATGTTAGAGGATTTCACGACATGTAATGGTTCTGCATACAAGTAATTAATAGGTTCATGTTGTGATGCGTACACGTCGTGATGATTCATTACACATCGTGAAGGAATTAAAGATCGGTTTTTTATTTGGAGCATCAAAATTTATGTTGAGGTGACGTATTTTTCAGCAGTTATGAGAATTAAGTCTTTCATATCATATAATGGGATCAAGCATCATGTAATATACCGACTGTAGTTATTAGGCAGAGCAGCTGGTGTTTTAATTTTGGTTCTAAATAAGTTCCTTCTCTCTCAACCAAAGGTATTCCCCAGGAAATCTTGACACCTTCAAACCCTTCCAAATTTTTTCATTCTGCATTTGATCAGCATTACACGTGTGGTCTGATTCCTGAGTAAGATTCCTCCCTGGTTCATCATATCTCTCGCTTTCTCCTCCAACGAAATTTCAATGTGTCCTCTTGAAATTGATGGATTAATGCCATGTGGTGTTGGATAATACTCTTAGGTTGAGTTTGGAGGTCTTCTTCACCATCTTTCTTGTTGTGAGTGTTGAGTTTCAAGAAAAGGTAGGCGGTTTCATCTATATTTTCCAAATTGATTAACCTAGTATTAGTTGATTTATTTCAATTGATGATTTAAATTAAATTCCCCAAACATGTTTACAATTTACTTGATAAAACCCAATTCCAACAAATTGGGATATTTGAAAAAGTTTTGGCATAATAATTTGGGAAACCCCCAATTCCATTGAATTAGGGTGTGTTTTAATTTAAATTTTGGATTTCATAGAAAAGATTTCAATTAAATTTATGAATTTTATTATGGTGATAAATTATGAAATGGATGGAATTTCTTTTGAATTGATTTCAAAATTGTGAAAATGGATTAAAATTATTTTATATAAACTTAGTAGTTTTGTCTTGTGAAATAGGGATGTTTTTTATTAAGACCCATTTTAGTTTTAAAATGAAAAATAGGAATTTGAAATGGTATAATGGTATTTAATTGTATTTTAAGGAATATTAAAATAAATTTCCCATCACTGATTGTGTAAGAGCACATGAAAGCCTTAGGTAGTTGGTGAGATATTTAGACACAATCTAGGCTATTGCAACATTCTAAAACATGCATGCATCAGGCCACATACCCAATGGGATAGTGACGAGTCACCTTTGTCAAATGGAATAAAGATGTATGTATACACATATTGTTGAGTTCACATAAAGAGTGAAAAGTCCTATAGCCAGAAATATTATCGTAACTATTTGTAAGATGATAATGTTACTCGCTTGTGATTTATATTTGAGATATAAGTGTATGACAATGTTGAATAATTGATTTACATGCCTACTGAATTTACATAAATTGTGTTATGTAACCGTATTATCTTAATCCATTTCTTTATAAATATAACATCATTTGAAAATAATTTTCTTAAATTATGTTCTCATCACTTGAACTATATAACATGAAATGTTTAAATATAATTTGATATTAAAAACTTGATTGTATTTAAAATTGAAATCATTAATTTGGTTAATCATGTGTCGGTATCTGTTATGTAATCCTTGGTGAGACCCTACTGGGCTTTTTAGCTCACACCCTACTTATCCCTTCAGGTGTTTGTAGATTTTCTTATTCCTGGTTCAATGAAAGGGAAATGATATCTTAGAAGTGGATCCATCTATTTAGATTTAGACATTGTGAGTTTTTTCCTTAGGGACTTGGGTTTTGTTTTTCATATCTTGGAACTCGGGGTGTTGTACTTTTGGCTTGTTTATGCCTAGTTTCGTTCTCGAACATTACTTGCATTGGAGTTTCCCTTTTTATTCATACTATCTTTTTTATTTTTCTTCATCATTGTTACTGGAAAAATCTTCCCCACTTGCATGGTGTGTGATACAAAATTCTGTTTTCCGACCCATGGGAATCAAGAATTCCCTTCGTCTTATTCCAAGGATGGATTGGTTATCGGGTTACCAGGGTATCTGGGATGGTTCGTGACATCCAAAGTAGCTATAATGGGATAGAATTAATTATTAGTATAAATCTATTAATTTAACAACTTCATTTAAGTCCAATATAGTTCTCAAACTTCCATTTATAATAATTATTTCCTTACCACCCTATAAAGTGTATCAGCCACACCATTCGCCTTTACATGCTTATACAACGCATTAAAAGTAATATCCTAAAACATTCACCTACCAATACTATTGGTCCATAGAAGTTATAAATTAACATGATTTATTATGGATCTTGTGATACATGTAGAAAAAACTATTCACTTTCTTATTTTGATTTATATACTTTTGATAGTACACAGAGAGGCCTAAAACCCCAATTTCCTCCTTAATATTATTTGGAATTGGATAGCCTTGTACACTTGATATTCTGCATAGTTTCATGGTCACCACTTTATGGGAAATTTTATACCCCAAATACTCAACAACTCTCATTCCAAAGAAACATTTCATCATATTGATATGTAAATAATTGTTTAAAAGATGGTTAAAACCTAGTTTAGTTCACTTAATGTGCCTCCCAAACTCTTGTATAGACCATAACATCATAAAAACTATTAAATTATTCCTAGAAAATGTCTCAAAGATATTATTCATGGTCTCTTAAAAATCAACTAGGGAATTTATAAGTCCAAAGGATTTAATCTAATATTAATAATTCTGCTCATGTGTATGGAAACTTATTTTATCGTTATATCCCTTCCTAATGCAAACCAAATGAAAAAAAATATTTAAGATCTAATTTAGTCAAAAACCTAGAACTTTAAAACTCATATAGAAACTAATATATTATATAAATTATAAACTAATCTTTAATAGTCATCTTGTTAAAATAATTATAGTCCACACACATTCTCCCCCTCCATATTTATTTTTAACAATAATTATTGGACTAGAATAAGAACTATTGCTACATATGAAAACAATTTACTCTAATAAGTACTCTTTATATCATTCAAAATATTATTTTAACCTATAGGATAATCAATAAGTGTTTAATTTGACTATAATTTCTAAATACCTTAATCTAATTTACTGATCAATAACACACAATGGTGGTTGTCCATTTGGATCTTCTTGTATTTGGATACACTTCCCTAATAGCCACTATAAAATTTTATCAAACTATATGTATAAATATATTCCTCTTTCTACATATACCACTCTTGATTCTAATTTTAGACCTTGATACAATAGTTTCATACCATATAAATAAGACTAAAAAGCTAATGGAAAATCTTATTTAGAATTTAATCCCTATAAAGAAACTTTCCACCACTGATAATGAAAACTCGTATTTAATTGTTTTTATAGTGGTAATTAACATACTATAGTGTATCCATCCACTCTATAACAATAATAAGGTCCATCCCAGTAGTTTCAAATAGGAATATGTACACTTTAAATTCTATTTCACTCAATTTTTATAGAAGTGCCTTAAAGTTCCCACTAGACATAACTTAAAGTCCATCTCCTAATAAAACTCTAAAAGAGTTTGATTGTGTTATATACATCTTGTAAAATTTTAATAGGACCTTGGATAGAACATTGTATCAGGATATTCTATCAAATGATACCTGTATTGAAACTCTGGCAATGAACCACTCCCTCAGTGTGAATTTGGATCCTTACACATTCTATCCCTATAAGGTGGTGACAAACAATTCTTTACATTCTATCACCCACAAACCATATTCTCTATCACAATCTCTCTTGAAAATTTATATTCCTACTACTACTTCATTGAAATACTCCATGAATTACATGACTATCAAATTCTACCCCTTTATTGGACAACTCTTCACCCACCCGAACATCGAACCAAAATTAATAAATATCCCATATAGAAACCTAATATTTTCATTCATCGCGTACAACCCCAATTTGGTTGGGTTATATGGATTCCATGATTATTTGGATTGTGAAGGTAGTAATGGTTATGATTTAACTTTTCAAGTGCTCTATTATTGGCTCTACGTGTTGATGTGATTTTTTTGGGAGTATTTGGTTGTTTTTTGGTTTCACTTTTGTGTGGGTCTGGACTTGGATGTGGTTTCAAATTCGACCCACCTATGGTTCTCATTGATTTTTAAGTTCTCACTAACCCAAAAACTAACTTATTTGAAAAATCAAAAAAAAATAAGTTTCAGTCAGATATTATATCTATGTAAATAATGATTATTTATATAAAATAACATCCCATGCTATAATTATACAGTTAGAGTAAATTTGGAAACATAGAAACATAAACAATTAGTTAATAATATTTCCACATCGTATCCCTCATATATATTTATAACTATCATACTTCTTTGACATATCACACATAAAACCTTTGTTCATAACCTAGGAAAGAAAACATAAAGAAAGGTGAGCAATAATGCTAACTAATGGTAAAAAAATGATATATGAATGATCATATAATTATAAAATGATAAAATGGGTATCAAAATATGAGATTAACATTTGAAAAAAATAACTTGTATATCATATATCATAATATTGAGTCATGGGTTCAATCTTGGTAATCCATAGACATGAATCATAGAGGAATAAAATAACAATATTCATGAGAAAATAAAATTCGAATAAGACATGGAATTTTGGCATACACATAAGCATATAAAATAATTTATTTAGTAGTCAAGGATCATTTCCAAGAGTATCATTGTTTAATGGTTTCACTCACTAAAATATCACAGTAGTTAAGGTTCACCACTAATACTCTCATAGAGGAAAAATTATTTTATAAAACTAGATTCAATCCCTATTCCAACTCTATTAGTCTCATTAGATATCAATATTATCCCAATAAATAGGAGGGTGATATAGGTACCACCCATCACATAATTAAAATCATACATATTTATTCCAAAATATTATAAACCATTCATCAATTTAGAACCCATGAAAATAAATTGGTTTATAAACACTTCATTATAGCATAACCAATTTAAAAGGAATGAGTTTCATAAACATAATGAAAACATAGACATAAAATATAGAGAAATAGAAAGGATGGAATCCTTGGATAATATTCCAAATAAATAATAATAAATATTGAAGGTTGTTTTAATTGATGAATCAAAACATCATAAAAACATTCTTGAGGAAAATAACCTTACAATTTTGAAATCAAATATTGAAAATATAAAAAACTTATAAAATTTAATGGAAAATGTTTTATTTAAAAATATCCATGGGAACTTGTAAGGGAATATTCAAAAAACACATTGGTAATGACTTTATGAAATTTGTTTTATTACTTATAATAAAAAAACATTCCTTCAATACTTTTGTTAGAAAAGTCACAAAGTACCTCGTTTGAAAAACAATGAGAATATTTATTTTAAACCTTTTTATATGAAAAATTAAAAAAAAAATTATAAATGACTTTAAAAAATCATAGAAGAGTATTAAAAACATTTTTTTTAATTTTTATTGAAAATAAGGTCATGGAAGAAAATGGTTTTTATACTAAAGATAGAAATTATGCAGATTATCTATAAAAACATTTTTTACTATCTTCAGTACATAAGGTGGGTAAAATGAAAGAAATACATTTATTTTAAAGAAATAACCAGAGTAAAAGAAAATTAATGAGTATATTTATAGGTTTATCAAAATATTCCATCATCAAAACTTAATAAAAAATAACACCGATAAATAGTGGGATTGTAACATAAAAGCCCTTACCCCAAGTCCGACTTCCCTCATACTTTTTCAGACCTCCTATATAATAAATATCATTTTATTATAAAAATTATTACAAAAACATTCTAATATATATCAATGAATATATTATTACATTTTATCATCCACTTATTTACAATTCTTTATTAAAATCACTATCTTGAGTGATAATAGCCTCGTTTTTCATGTATGTTTTGTTCTGGTAGTTTCATTACTTGTACATTGATCATAGTTAAATAATATCAAGAATTATGATAAGGTTATAAAAATAATATATATTTATTATATAAATATTTATAGTCATCCATAAAATTTAGGGATAAAGAAATGAATTACACTATTCATAGAGACGGTAAGCGATACATACGCATGAACGTTCATTTCATTTTTCAATGGATAGAACAAAAAAAATTAATTAAACATTAAAATATAATTATTATATCATATATATAATATATATTTATCCAAATTATACTAATTACCATCCATGTAAAATATAAATGAAAAATGAATCACATTTCTTCTTGGAGGTGTTCATCTACACATACGCAGAACTGACATTATCATTTCCCAAATGATTGAATAGTAAGAAGGTAGACATGAAATTATAATTCTAGAAGTATAATTGTGTGGTAAATATTATATATAAATATTAAACTCATTTTAATACACATCCATAATGCATGATGATGAAAAATTAATTACATCACTACATGGAGACAGTAAGTTGTATGTATGCATGGGAAACACTTTCACTTACCATTCGATGTGAAATAGGGTGTATAATTGTGTTTTATTAATCATAAAAACATTTAATTATATTTAAGATACTAAATTTATTATTTTATGAAAAATATAACATATTTATCATATGCAAAAGAAAAATTTACAAGAAAGTGATCGGTCATAGAGATTACCTCTTCTTTGAAATGACTCTTTAGATCTCTCTTAAAGGGATGTAAGGTAGGTATTTGGGGAATAGAGAACCTATAAGATGTGTATATATATATTTAAAAGATAAAATTTTAGATTTTGGTCGATATAGAAGGCTCGATGTGGTGTGAATAAGAAAATGGAAGGTTCCCTTTTATATTTGATGGGAGGGGCACTTTTGAAATTTCATAAAATATAAAATTAATATAAATTAATATTTTGTTCATATGTTTGATATTATTTGAAGATAATATTAGTATGAAGTGAAATAATATCATTAAATAAAATTTGGAAAAATTTCGATCACATTTTTACCCTTATCTTTTTTTTAACCATCATTATCCTTTTTGACAATTACAATAATATTAAATTATTTTTACATTAAAGGTTAATAAGATTACTATAAAATGAAAAAAGACCCATAAATGGACATTGGTTGGTTTTTAACACCATATTCCATTTATTTTTATGAGTATACATTTTTTATGAATTTTATTTAATTTAAAAATATTATTTATTATAAAATATCATTAATGTCATTTTTAAACTATTAATTTATTTCAACATTAAATACATAAATAAAATGGGTTAATTTGAATATAATGATATTAAACTTCCATAATATTTCATATATATCTGTAATTATGTTTTAAACCTTAATTCATTCAAATTATATCACTTTTAATATTTTTAATATCATTTATTATAATTTTTATTATATAGAGAAATAGCATATGAGTGTTCCATAAGAAATTAAGGTCATTATATAATTAATAAAAATTAAAAATAAATTTTTATCATGAAAATAATATCATTAATATCCAAACAAAACACTTATATTAATTCATAAGTTTAATTTTTTTCTATGTGGACACATAAAAAATATTAAAAACAAAGAGAGTGACATTTTGGAATTTTCTTTGATTTAAATAATATGTTGGTCATTTTCATGGAAAAGTTTCCATTAAACTAATAAATTTATTTACTAAGGTGATAAGGGTAAAATTTAATTCATATAGTAAAAATTATGATAAATTTTATTACCTTACTACTTAGTTTTATCTTAGATTATCCCGATTTACCGTGTACCATTGTGATAAATTTTACCACGATTATTATTCATATTGAGAAAAAATAAAAGGGGACTATTTTTCAAATATTATCCACCTAATTATAATTATGTAATTATTTTTATCTAATTAAATTTATATAAATTTCATAAATTAATTTTAAATTATGTTATCAATATGAAATGAAAATCACTTTTTAGAAAAACACATTTTTAAGCATAAAACTGGATTTATTATTATCCTATACATAATAAAACATAATAGATGAAATTTTAAAATTTTGATTTAATATTTAAATTTAATTAAAATAATATAATAAATCTTATAAATTTAATTTATTAGGATAAAAATACATTTTTCACATGAAAACAATTTTTCAGAAAAACGACTCCTTTATTTTCAAATGATTTTTATTTTCGTTTATAATTAACTGATAACTAATGAATCCATATTATACATGTTTAAACCATAAATTTTTGTAATATAGTTATCCTATTCATAAACACCAATATTATGTCTATATGATAATATTATATTAATATTATATCACTATTTGTCTAAAATCGATGTTATAAGTAATGCTAACTATTGAAGAAATTAAATTTATTTAAAAAATATATATCTTAAAATATAAGGTTGTTACATTAATCCCACATTAAAATAATTTAACCCTAAAAATTAAATTACTCTTATATAAGCAACCAAGGATACTTCAGACTCATCAAATCCTGATGTTCTATCGTAGCTTCCATAAATTGGTGGTTTCACCACAAAACATTGACGAGGTGAGTGGTCTTGTTTCATAGAACATTATCAATGTGATATATAATATCTAACTAGTTCATCCTCATAATAAATATATTATTCTATTGGTATGACCTTTTATTTAAATATATGTGAAGGATCAAGCATGTAAAAACTTAGGAAAGATACATGGAACATATCATAAGGTGATTGATTATAACCCATATACCATTATACCCTTTGGATGTTTTGGGGAGTCTGATACTAAAATACATAGTGATGTTTTCCCATTTCAATTTTGAATTTTTGACTTCTTGTAACATTTACTTATAATTATGTATCATATCCTTAAATTACTAACATACCAAGCACTAAGAAATATACTCTACAAAATCTCTCTTCATTCCATATCACCAAAAAGACTCATTCAAATTTCTATAAATCTTCGTACTTCCGTGATGAATAGAGAATGAATAACTATGATCTTCATCCAACAACTCCTTATTTAAATATTATACAAAAGAGAGACATACAAGGTTACTAAAACTTATTATTACATCACAATCAACATTGAACTGAGGAACATTTACCACCTTCTTTTCTAGCTCTACATATTGTCTTTTTAATTTTAATGTAGATAGATGGTTGAAAACTCATTTAATAAAGATTATATTTCTCCCCTTCCTTCATGATTTTAATATCCATCCTTTTCAAGTCCAAAAATATTGTATCTTTTATTATCCTTATCACATATAAGCTAGCATGAACATTTTGACTCAGAGCATCTACTACATTGTTGTCCTTCTCAGGGTGATAATGTGTTGAGAAATCATAATCATTAATCAGCTCCAACCATCTTATTTGATTCATGACCATCACTTTTTGAGTGAAAATATACTTTATATGTTTGTGATCAGTATATTTGTGACACCTTTATCATTAAGATAATGTCACCATATCATTAATGAAAATTTTACTATAGTTGACTCTAAATCATGAGTTGGGTAATTCTTCTCATGGACCTAAAATTTTTATGAGGATTAAGTTATAACCATACTATTATATAAGATTATGCTTCCCAAACCCTTATTTTATTCATCATTATAGATTAAAAACACTTCTCCAATATAGAGAAGTATATGCATATGTGATTTGACTAGATTTCTCTTTATTTCATTAAAACATTCCTCACATTAATATATCCAAAGGAACTTACATCCCTTTAAAATTTATTTGGTGAGTATATTAATTAGCCTTAAAAAAATTATCCATATTTTTCTAATAATATCCATCCAAAATAAGAATACTATGAATCTCAGTCATAGTGGTTGGTATGGGCCAATGTACAATAACTTCTATCTTTAAAGGGTCTACTTATGTACCCTCATATGAGATTATATGACCTAATAATGAAAATTTATGACGCCAAAAATCACACATGGTAAATTTTTCATAAATTTTATCCTTCCTTAGAGTCTTTATCACAATACTTGACTGATCTTCATTACCATAATTGCTCTTTGAATATATAATAATTACATATATAAAGACTACGACAAACAGATCAAGGTATTCTCTAAAGACTCTATTTGTTAAATCCATGAATATAAGAGGGGAATTATTAAGACCAAATGGAGGCATTATAAATTCATAGTGTCCTAACTTTGTATATAATGTTGTCTTGGTTATATCATCCTTCTTATCCCTCTATTGGTGAGATCAAGAACAACGATCAATTTTGGAAAATTATTGTGCTTCTTGTAGTTATTCAAAAAAGTAATCAATATGGGGTATAAGATACTTGTTCTTAATAATGATCTTATTAAGTTCTTGATAATCAATTTAAAGTCAAATTTATCCATCTTTCTTCTCAAAAAATTAAATAGGTGCACCCTAAGGTGACTCACATGGCCGAATGAATCCCTTTTCAAGATCCCCATGGAGTTTCTTATTCAATTCATGAAACTCTATCAGGTCCATTCTATATAGATTCTTGGAAATAGGTGTAGAACCAAGTATTAGTTTTACTAAAAAACAAACTTCACTATTTAATGTAATATTGGTAATTTTTTTAAAATAAATCAATAAACTCTAGCACAATAGGAATATCTTTGATGTTGAGTTTATCCCCAACCATATGAGATAAACAACAATTTTAAATAGAAATAATGACCCATATGATGGATGTAATTTCCATGAGAAGTTAATTTTTTATTATCACACTTATAGACAATCATAGGTTTCTTCTTAATATCAAATGAAACTTTCCATCCTTGGTAATTAAAGTGGGATTTATGTAAAGATAGCCAATCCATGACAAAAATAACATACAATTGAACTATAAGAATAATAGAAATATTTTTAGGAAAACCATTACCACAAAATTCAATTGAAAAATAATCATAGACTCAAGATACAATCATCATACTATTAGGGGTTTTACTGCTAACTCAACATTTATTTTTTTATGTGGTAATGTGATACCGTTAGAATAGTATTTAGAAATAATAGAGTGGGTATATCCAAAATCAAATAAAATATTTTCAGTTCTAGTGTGGATGTAAGTGTACCATTCAGAACTTCATTATCATTACTCTCATGATAAATATTGATTGCATGAGATTTAAATTTGATACTAGGATTATGATGTAGGTGATGTTGATATTTATCATTATCCTACAGATTTAGGCATCGATTAACTTATTCTCATACTCCTATTATTTAAAACACTAGAGTGTGTGTGGTGAATTATATAGTTCTTTATCTCTATTCACGTCATTAGCTAACTCCTTATGATCACTTTAGCATTTTATTGCCTGATAACCATACTTTGTACACATGAAACATTTACGAGTTACCTTAATACAATTTCTCTAATGTTTCCTAAAATAATATGAGAATAGTAGAAATTACATCTTATTCTCTCCATTGTTTTTATATTTTACTTTAAATACCATTTTTATTTTCCTTCCCAACAACAAGATTTATGGGTAACTCTACTATCCCTATCCACCATGATATCACATCAAAATATTTCCTCATACCTACTAATGTCCTTTATTTATAATGCCATTTGAAGACTTAGTTTTAGGACAATTAAGAATTGATCAACAATAATATTAGTTTGGATGATAATACTTGAATCATAACTCATAAGTCTTAAAAAATATACCTCATAGGTACCATCAAAATCATCATCCTTATGTTTCAACTCAAGTAATTACATCTATATCTTCATACGAACAGTATAAGGAAATTAATTATTAATTAATAGGATCTTAAATGAATCCCACTCCATAGAGTTAATTTATTAATGTTTCTTTATGTTCTTGATAAGTTTCCTGCATTTATTTTCATTTCCTTACAATTGATAAATAGAATAAATAGATTTTTCATGCTATAAACACCAGATAATGAAAAATATATTTTTAATGGTACTAATCAATTACTCATAGACTAGTGGATTAGTGGGCCAACTAAAATAATGTCGATGTTGCCTTATTAAGGACTCAACAAGTCATTGTTCCCTCATTTTCTCATTTTGAATATCATAAATATTTATACCATTAGAATGTTATGTGAACATAGAAAAGATATTTTACATTCCATCTCTCATAAAATTTGGTTTCTTAGGAGGAAAATAATTACATTGTCCATCGAATTCAGCATAAACATAATTCCTTTAGATTCCACCCATTAATTAAAACTAGTTTAAACAATAATAATAATAGTTGTAAACCACATAATATTGAAAATTCATTTATAGAATTTCTAAATATTACACCTTATTCTCTGAAAAATATGTTTTAACCTATTTTATACAGGGTCATTACCAAACCATTAGTATTTTTTCAATAAATAGACTTATCCCTAGATTTCTCACTAAATATTTCTCATCCTAGTATCCAACATTTAACTAAACCTTTCTCTAATAAATATTATTTACATAACATAACGATCCACACCAAAATCACATAGTTGTATTATCTTTGGATACTTGTAAACATAAAAAATGGTTAAAAATAGTTCTACACCATCCCCCACTAATATCTTCATAACTATTATCCTTATTAGAAATATTGTACCTAAAACCTTTATTCATAACTTTGGAAGGAAAACATAATAAATAGTGAGATATGATGCTTAGTAATGGTAAAAAAGGAATATATCAACAATCATATAGGGACAAAATGGGAAAAAGGTTATGAGGACAAGATATATACATTTGAAAACTATACCCTGCTTATCATATATTATAATCTTGAGTGATGGTATAGATCTTGGCAGTTTATAAGACATGAATCATAACCAAATCAAATAACATGAGTCATGAGAGCTTAACATTATAATAATACACGTAATTCTAGAATACACAAGCATAGAGGATTGTTTCTTTATTATTCATGTATCATTTATAAGACTATCATAGTGGAATGAGTTTACTTACCAAACCATCATAGAAGTAGAGGTTCACTCCCAAGACTATCATAGTGGAAAAATTCTTTTATTGAACTAGGTTCACTTCCCATTACAGTCATGTTTATCTCATGAGATATCATTATTTAATCAATTAATTAAAGGGAGATAAAGGTACCACCCTTCACGTAATGAAAATAACACATATGTGTGTTATAAGATCATAAACAATTCAACCCATCAGAACCTGTGAAAATAAATGGTTTTTATAAGAATTTCATCTAGAATAAACCATGGAAGAGGAATGGGTTTCATATACATTATTCCATCAAAAACAAAAACCATACAATGAAAGAATAGGTATAGTATCCATTGATACTATTGGAATTAAATCATAATCTACATTGAAGTTTTTTGTTGATGAATTAAAATATAATTAAAACATTCATGAGAAAGATAACCTCCCAATTATGAACTCACTTCTGTAAAATATAAAAAATTCCAAAAAAATTATGGAAAAATTTTATTTGAAAATATCCATGGGAAATTTTAATGTATGATTGAAAACATTAGTTTCATACTGGTGATAAATTACATTAATTCCTTATATGTTAAAAAATATTTCTTCCATATTTTTTCAGAAAAGTCACAAAGTACCTCATTTGTAAAATGAATAGAAGATTTTTTTAAAACAATTTTTTAAAAAGTAAAAAATGTGTTATAATGACATTAAAAAAATAATTGGATAATATTAAAGACCTTATTTAAAAAAAATAGAAAATAATTAAATGTAAGAAAATGGTTTTTCAACAAAAGAGAGAAATGAAGTCGATTTTCATCATCATAACTTCATCATAAAAAATCCTAATAAACAATGAGATTGTAACATAAAACCCCTTAACTCAGCTCCAACATTCTTTGTAAATTTCAAACATTTGGTATAATAAATATAGTTTTATTATAAATTTTATTAAAAAACCATAGTCATATATATCAAAAAATATTTTATTTTCTTTTATCTTTTTATCCTCAATTTATTAAAAATTCATTATTAAAATCACTATTATAGGTGATGATTCCTTTGTTTTTCATGTATGTTTTGGTTTGGTAGTTTTGGTCCATATATATTGATCATATTTAAACCATATAAAATATTTTAATCATTTTATATATATCATATATATTCATTATTTTTATATTTATATTCATTAATTAAATATCGGGTCAAAAAAATTAAAGACATCGTTTATGGAGACGGTAAGCCGTACATAAGCATAAACACTATTTTCATTTGTCAATTAGTGAAACAAAAGAAAGGTAAAAATTAATTAACCTTTAAAAGATAATTATTATATCATATATATTATATATATTTATAAAATTCAACATCATTTTCATCTAATTAAAAAATAAATGAAGAACGAATCACATCGCTTCGTGGAGGTGTAAGTCCACACGTACCCACGAGCAATGTTATCATTCCCTAAACGATTGTATGGTAAGAAGTTAGACATGATATAATAATTGAAGATTTATAAATCTGTCATTAGTATCATATATAAATATTAAACTCTTCTATAAAATAGGGTGATGAAAAATGAATGTTATCGCTACATGGAGACGATAAATCGTACGTACACATGAGTGATGCTTTCACATACCATTTAAAGGGAAAGTTTGTCTATAATGGTGTTTTAATAATAATAATAATAAAATTTAAGTATATTAATTATAATTAATTTATTATTTTATGAAAAACATAATAAATTTATAGGAGTTAAAAGAAAAATTAGAAATACAGTGATAGGTTAAGGTAATTATCTCTTCATTGAGATTAAACTTTTTGATCACTTATAAAGCGATATATGCTTCGTTTTGGAAATAAAAAACCTATGTGATTTGTATAATTAATTTTATAAAATAAATTTCAAGATTTTGGTTGATCTATATGGATCAATGTGGTGTGAAGAAGTGAAAGGAGGGTTCCCTTTTATAATCGAGGTGAGGGGAACTCTTGGAATTTATTAAAATATGAAATTAATATAAATTAATTTAGATTTGAAAATAGATCAAAATATATAATATTGGAAAATATTATAAATATGATTCTAAATAAAATAATCTCATAAAATTTGGACAATATTTGATAACATTTTACCCTAATCTTTTAGATTTAATCCCCCATTAACCCTTTTGGAAATTACTATAATATTAATGTTTTATACCATTTAAGTATTAATAATGTTACTATAAAATGAATAAAAAGGCACATAAATGGATCCTAGATTATTTTTAAAACCATATCCCAATATGTTTTTTAAATATAATATTTTTATGAATTTTATATCATTTTGTAAAATGTTATTTATTATAAAATTTAATTAATGTCATTTGGAACACTATTCATATAATTTAACATAAAATACATTAATATATAATGAAAAATTGAATATAATGATTTAAAACCTCTCTAATAAGCCATATAGATCTATAAATTTTAAGGTACACATTAAATCATTCATATTATATCACTTTTAATATTTTTAAAATCATTTATTATAATTGTTTATTAAATAGAGAAATATTGCATCGATGTTTCACATGCAGTTAATGTCATTATATAATTATTAAAAATTAAAAATAAATTTATATCCTGAAAATAATTTCATTAATATTAAAATAGACACTTATATTCCTCAATAAATTTATTTTGTACCTATTTTGATGCATAAGAGATAATAAAAATAATGAGAGTGGCATTTGGTAACTTTCATTGATTTAAATATTATATAGGTCATTTTCATGGACAAGTGTCCATTGAAATAATAAATTTTGATCCTATGGTGATAATGCTCGAATGAAATTCATTAAATAATAATTATTATGAAAAATTATAGCCTTATCACTCAATATTATCCTATATTAACATGATTTACCCTTTACCAAGTTGATAAATTTTAGCACGGTTACAGTTCATAATGACCAAAACTAAAAGGGGCATATTCACAAAATTGTAACCTATTGATTATAAATATTCCATTAATTTTATGAATAAAAAATTAATTTGGAATAATAAACAATTTTAGATTGATGTTAAAACATTTTATTGAATGAAAAATTAATAAAAATTATTCACCAACAGTGATCAATTTAATTTATTAGAATAAAAATAAATTGTGCGCATCATAACAGTTTTTCAAAAAAACATATCCTTTATTTTTAAATGTTTTTTATTTTTATTTATAATTAGTTGATAAATAATGAATTCATTTTATACATTTTTATACCATAATATTTCATAATTTCGTTATTAATGTTCACACCTACCTATCCAAGAGCTTGGTTATAATAATATTTTAATAGTATATTATAGTTTGTCTAAACTAATTGTTTCATATATCATAAGATATCAAATAAATTAAATTTATTAAAATAAAAATATTTCCTAAAATCATTGGGTGTTGAATCCCCTTATCTCTTTGTTTCTCATACTCATACCTATAGAGGTTCCAAACTCTCTTCCACATTAGAGAAGTTTCCATTTTCACAACATACTTATCTGCTTAATATTTACTTGAATAACTGGATATGGATGTATTTTGATATTTCCTAAACTTGTTGAATTATTAAACCATGAACACTATCTAGACCTCCCCAATTCCTATTATTGGATCACTCTCTTCATAATCATCTACCACTCAACATTCTATATAACAGATATAAGCCTGGATTTATTTTAGGGATCATGGGATACAATTGTACTCTTAATCTTTGGCAACAATATTCCTAACAAAAAAGAGATATACCAAGATTATTTTTGAAAAAAGTATGTGTTAGGAATATCTCTCAAAATCATTGATATAGACTTCCACTAAACTAGCCGATTTGATAACATTCAGTTGTTTCAATAGTTCGCTTCCTAGTCTAATCCCAAAATGTTCAAAGAGACCCACCCTAAAATCTTCCCAAACTAAGTTTTTACATAGTTTCAACAACGATAAAATATAGTTTTACACTATTAATTCCATGGATAGATGCACAATAGGAATTCAAAAATTATTTCAAGCCTTGTGGATCATGAACTACATCTCAACTCGTGCAATCCACATTATGGGATCTTCATAAAAAATTAAAAATTTATACTCTCATAGCCAAAGAACATAAATAAAACCTTAGTTCATCCTCCCTTATATACATATCATATTATATTATAGATTTCAAAGTAGGATAATAGCTACATAAGTTTCAGATAACTTTACTAGGGTGAGGATTAGAACTCACCTCATTAGGGTGTATTGGTTAAACTCAATTTGAATCACATTGATCTATTTATTCCCAACTGGTATAGTTTTATAGCCTATTAACTCATCATATTTTTTCCTCATTAATTATAGCTTGTACTTCCATATTGAGAACTTAATGAACACATTATAATATTCATTCATTTTTTCTTATGTGGACATTGAGAATTGATTAGATCTTCTATGTCTGCCATTTTCATGATTCTGGAACATATGTAATTCATTCCAAAATATATTTTAACTCTATCTTTCGAAGTGTTTAAACTACCTAAACTTATGAAATAAATTCCAATTATAAATCTTCCAATGTGACTCGTTTTTCCATCTTAGTTGGCATTCACCAAAAACAATTCTTTTTATTTTTCTTCAATCTCTCTCAATAAAATTACTATATTGATAAGAGCTTAGGTAATAAAATATTGAATGTAAGAATAAATTAATGTTTTATTACTTTCATAGTAAAGAAAGGTATTATATACATTTAATTTTTATATAAGAGAAGATATAGTTGAGGGATTAAGAAAAAGTTTATTCTCATTTTTACACTAGGGGATGAGTCTGAAACCTCCATCATTCTTATTATCCTTAACATTCCATTGATAAGCCCTTTTTTATAATAGAAACCGACCTATATACACAATATCATATCCAATTATCAAACTGAACCTCATTACTTGATACATGTCTTTTCATTCTATAATAGGTCTTATGTGGATGGAAACTCAAGATCATATCCCTAATTGTTCTATCCAAAAGAAATAGAAATGACCCAAACAAGTTAAAATGTATTAAAGTACAAAAAG